>OX411320.1:609171-3009171 GCA_948150665.1 Conistra vaccinii | reverse complement strand
TCACCTCTTTCTCTATCTCACGCTGTTGTTTCATGATCAACTCATCTTGATTTATTGAGTTATCTATTAAATTGCCGGCGCAACCGCTACTGCTCGACGCATCGTCCGCCATTTTTAAATAAAATAAAAACTAAATTGACAGATCACGACAAATGACAATCGAATGCAAAAAAATAGTGCGATCAGTGCTTACATTTTGCAAAACTTTTGAATGCATTCACGATTACCTTTTTGTTGTATTTTTTTATTTGTACTGGTAATACCTACCAAAAGGTCCTGCCTGATCCTATGAAATGAAATGAAATGAACGAAAGGGAGAAATAATTTGCTCACCAGGTGTATCCAGTATTTACAGCATTTTTTATTGCAATGGAAAATGACACAAACATCGATAAATATTGCTTTCATAAAAAAAGGTCATGTAGAAAATTGTATTTATTTCATTCAGAAACACTCATTCTTCCTATAATAAAACTAGTCAGCAAACATGTCCTCAATCTTCTTTTGAACTTCTTTTTCCGTTTCAGAGTTGAGTTTATCTGGTAAATTCTTGACAGCTTCCAAATCTGCTGGTTCACCGTCGTCGGCAGTTGCTTCTCCCTTTGCCTGCAAAGACAATAAAAATTAAGTATTTGTCACTGGTTGGTTATGTATTGCTGGTTTATCAAAAGACTATAGCAAGGCAGGGCACTTCTCAAGGAGAATTTGTAAAAAGTTGTCCACATCAGTTTCTAGAGGTAGATTGAGAAGAAAAGTTATCACTTTATCAGACTAGATTGTGGTAACCTTTCACTGCAGTTACTTTGAATACGCTTGCTTGGCACAGTGCTCAGGTAGTCAGATAGTAACTGTAGCGGCACACCTGCGGAACGTTCGGAGCGGAACGTTCCGTCGCGTCATGTGACGCTTGCTCATGGACGCGACGTAACGTCGGCTGATGTGTCATAGGTAACTTGAAAAACATTAGGAGCGTATTCAACCGAACCTTCCGCGCTGTACGTTCGGCAGGTGTGGCGCGACCCTAAGCCTTAAAAATAAACATTACCTTCTGCATCTGTATTTCGAGCTGCATAATGGCGCGCTCGAGCCGGTAGTTGTCTGACACGAGCTGTGCCCACCGCCGCCGCAGCGCTCGTAATCTCGCGCCACTGGCCGTTTGTGAACGTTTTCGCTCCCAGTTCACTGATGCTATTTGTTTCCTGTTAAATGGAAATGGTAGACATAATATTAAAAGTTTATACAAAACAAATAAATTAACACAAAAATATTGTAATGTTTAAAATAAAAGCCATTGGTATTGACATAAAAAATTTCGGAATTTGGTCTTTGGTTTTGAATTTTCGTTTTGCTACCGACTTCCAAAATAAAGTAATTTTTCACTTCATACAGTTTTATTTTTTACTTTTTAGTGGTAGAACGACTACGAATTTGTGTGGGGTGGGCACCCCACACAAATTCGAATACTACTACCTGATAAGTAAATAACAACGACAGGAAGTTATTATTTAACATCATATACTAAGTGGGGAAAAATACGTTTTATTGAAGCTAACTCAAAAAGAACTCAAGCATAATAAAATTTATATGGGGTCAACTCGAAAGCTTATTATACCTTATATCCTTTCAAGCAAAAAAAATAATTTTGCATATCCGTCTATAAATGAAGGAGTTATGCCCGAACATACATTTAAAACCAACAGCCAAATTGAGAACCTCCTTCTTTTTTTAAGTCTGTTTATAATTAAAGTATTTCATTTTATTTTCATAGTTCTGTAGTGTTGCCATCAAAAAGTTAGCATTGATTGGATCAACTGGATGCAATGAATTTATGATTGTGTTGTGTTTGTTTTCATTACCTACTAAAAGTAACAATATCAAACTGTATCAGGTAATTCAGAACTGTCTACAAACCTTAACTGACTATGTACATTCTGTGACCGCGTCACTAACGCCTGCACTGTGTTGAGGTAAGATCTCCATGCTTCTGATCCATATTGAAGCTGTAGCTCCAAGTTGAGAACTCTGATGGCTTGATGTGACAGTTGTGCGTGGGAGTTGTCTACGGACTCTGACCAGGCTGTTGGCTCTCCAAGGCGGCCGGCTGGTGGTGGAGGTAGTTCATAACTGAAGGAGAAAGGAGGTTGTTTTAAAAGTGTTTTATGCTTTATCCCAATTTTTGAATCCTGCTTGTGGCAAAAAGATAAAATTATTGTTGTTTTCTAGCAAATTTTTTCTGCATTGGTCTGATTAACTAAGCTACTGCCATGCACTAGGTTGAAAGTTATATTATGTATGTTGGTTATCACTTTACTTACCGCTTCATAGACAAGGGCTCCATAGGTAACCGTTGCTGCACTCTCTCCATCTCTCTCTGTAACGCTGCTGTCTCAAATGCTGTGCTGGGTTCCGGGCCAGCATTTTCTAGATAGTTCTTAGTTGGTCTGTATCGTCGACATTCTTCTTCTACCATAGCCAGGGCCTGTAAGAAGAGAGAGTAGAATAAAGGGAATTCGCGAATGTAAAGTAGCAAGAAAAATTAATAACAATCTGTTAATCGAACTGTTCGATTAACAGATTGTTATTAATCTTTCTTTTCATAACAATGGTTCGATTCGAACAATTGTTATGGTATATCGTATCGTAATAGCTAAGATCATGAAGTGAACAAACTGTGTAGGGCTTAAAGCAGCAAATATCTGTAGGAAGAAATAGAAAGAATTTGAAAGATAGTGTAAGGTTATGTGAAACTACTTACGGCTTCCCGGACTCCTGGATCATCGTAACCCTGGTCGATGTAAGGTAACGCGTCCACCACAACTTCCCCAGACATTTTTATAAATATCTATTTGAAATTAATGGAAAACTTTAATATTTGTTTGTGACGGTGCTTGCTTTTTGTTGACAAATAATTGTTTTTTTTTTCAGTCACGCAGTGTGACCAGATTTAAATTGAGCATTAAACCACAGATTAATCATTAAACCAAATGCTCGCCTAAATCACAGAGCACTATATAATACGCCTAAATTCTGCCAAGTTTTTTTTGTAATGCCTATGAATGAAGCATGGGAATGAAGTCATTTTACATCAAGTAAGATAAAAAAAATATCTAAGTAGTCAAAGTCAAATCATTTAATTAAAATATTGTAAGGCTTTGGAACGTCAAAATATTCAAAAAAAATGAATTGATTCTAGTCGCCCCTGCCAAAGCGTAGTTTTCGTATGGAGAAGAATGGGCAAGAAACTCCATCGTTACTATTTTAAAATGTCTTACAATATTTTGTACAGGCATTAGTTATATAAGCTATACTAATAATATAAAGAGGAAAGATTTGTTTTTTGTTTGTACCGAATAAGCTTCGAAACTACTGGACCGATTTCAACAATTTTTTCACCAATAGTAAACTAAATTATCAGGAAGGAACATAGGCTATCTATACTAATATTATAAATAGGAAAGATTTTTTTCCCCTAAAATGTACTTGAGGGCTGCCAGTAGAGTAAGAAAAATCGGACTTTATTCAAGAACGATAGAATTATTTAGACATTTCTAGCACAACTACCCACGTAAAGCACAGGTAATTTGTCAACAATCCTGCAAATTTCCTGCTGAGGTTCTTTTACATTATTTTCTTTGCAATCTGAACTCCTGTCTCAGCCATCCCATTTGACTGTGGATATCTTGGACTGATATAAGTATATTTAAGATTTGCCAAAAACTGCAATCTGCTAAACCCTAAATTGGGGATCTAATTCTGCTAAAATCACAGAATTCTGCTGAATCTGGTCACACTGCGTTACGTCACACACACTTCTTTAATTTTTTATTAGATTTGGACACTTGCTATTTTAGCCAATAATATTGAGCAAGGAACCATACAGCTGGAGACTGTATCCAGTCACAGTATGTTCTCCAGAAAGAGGGATGGGCTCATAATAAAGTAATAACTATGGCTAAACGGGCTAAGTCAAAGTCAGTCTGTCAGCCATACCAAATAAAAATGTAGGTAACATTGTTTTAAAATAGCTGTTCCTCTGAGATTCAACAGCAGTGGTGGTGATTTGGAGAAAACTATGGATAATGTACAGAAAACTCTGACATTAACAGAACCATTTAAATTTTACATAGAATTAATTTTCACATTTTTGTTTTGGTCTCTTTATTGCCTGTTGTCTGAGCTCCTGTCAGATTTGTTGATATGTGTCATGTCAAACTGTTGACATGTTGATATTTTTTTCTAAAAGAATTTCAGAAGAAATGTGAAATAAATACCATTTCGTAAATGTGTTTGATACTCTAAGCCTTGACACCTTCATGCTTGCCAAGGGGTTATCTTTCTACAATTAACGAATTGTCGTCGAACAAAGCTTTGATTTTGGAAGATACCTTGTTGTGGACTAGAACTAATTATGACTCTGGAGGAAACTATGATGAGCCAGGAGCTCGCAAACGTAGATTTAACCAAGGTAAGTGGTCAGTGGGTCGCCTTAGGGGCGGTCTTAGCCCACAAATAGATTTGTAATAAATAGAAACCATGAAGTCTACAGTCAGACTTATTTCCTTTGCAGGTAGCAGCATTACAACAGAAGCGCACATTAGCGTTTGTGAACCACTTTGTGCTGACCAATGTGCAGTTCCTGAACAATTTCATGAAGAGATGTGAACAGAAGCTGATGGACTTCGACAGGAAGCTGGAGAAAGTTAATGCTGCCATGGTTTTACTGGAGGCAAGAGTATGTTGACCAAACATTATTCTTACTCCAATTTCAATATTTTCATTTTCTAAACAAGTTTTCGAATTAATACATTATAAATAAATCAATCTGAATCTAGAATTCCTGTACGGTTACCAAGGCTAAACATTTTACCTCTTTTCACAGCTTTCATCCATACCAGAATTGAACACCACAACAGCTACACCAGCTGAAAAACCATCAGAGCCCACAGTGGCAACTCCTACTAAGCCTACAGAAGAATCTCCTTCACCAACCACAGAAGCTGTCCAAGAAACAAAGGAGCCTGAAGCATCCAGCCAAACAGCTGATGTTGTAGAAGGCAAGCAAGCACATCCTGAATATGACCGATTTGTGAAAATGGTGCATGTTGGAGTTCCTCTTCAAGCTGTCAAGTTAAAACTGCAATTGGAAGGATTGGACCCTAACATTTTAGATAAAGTTTTGGGGAAATAACCTTTGCTATCAATGTACTCTGCCTGTAACATAAATTAAGGCCTAGGTATAAAATTATCATTGTGTAAATAAGTATTAGTGTAATGCTTATGTATCAGAACTTTACTAAAGACAAGTGCAGGTTTACATAGCTTTAACTCATTTATTCTTATAGTTGCAAGTTTAATGAAATTGTTCCAAAGTTGCTCATGTATTTTTCTATAAAATGTTACCTCAATATCTTGTTTTACTTGTGGTATCTAGTACTTACTACCTACATTATCAAGGGCTCGAGCAAATGTTTTATTTTATTTTCATTGTAATGAAGTGGTACATTTTTGTAGCTAGCCAGGCTAAGCTTTTGAGGTTTCAGGTTAATTTTATTACAACAAAGAGATATGCTTCCACAAAACAAAATTCAGCTAAAAGAACTCTTCATTACTAAGGCTCCTGCAGACAGGCGCTACGCGACGCTGGTGAATTTTGAATATTAAATAAATATAAAATTCTGATACTTTTGCTATCGGTGTTGCGTAGTGCCTACTTGCGGTAGTTATTATTTTAGTATTTTCATGTTGTGTGTGTATTTAAATGAGTTTAAAATATATTCCTTAGAGAAGTCTTCATGCAAACACTTAATTTACCAGCATAATTATATAAAAAGTAGCTTGCATTATATTGTAAATAATTATTATCTCTAGATTGTAATAATCATCATTTTACACTTACAAGTCAAATCCTTTATTTCAAGTAGGCCATTTTAAGAAAAGGCACTTTTGAATGTCAACAACTACAAGAAAATAAAATTGATTTTAGTTGCCCCTTCAAAAAGGTAGTTTCGGATGAAGAATGGACTAGAAACTCCATAGTTACTCTTTGAAAGTTTAAAATCATTCATGTTATTGATCAATTAGGTTGGCATTGCAAATAAAAATCCTTCGGTTAGTTAAACTTATTTATTATCCAGCCTAGAACTGAATCATCTGTCCCTTCCTCTTCTTGTCTCCTCCCAGCTCGAAGTGCTTGCAGCGCTTGAGTGCCACCTGTGACCTCACCTTGCAGTCGGCGCACTCAAGACGGAGTACAATTTTCTTTGTGGTTTTTGCCTGGAATAGAATAATGTTAGGTTAGTTACTTGCTGTTAAATGTTTATAATGGTTTATAGAAATCTCTGTACTTAAAGGACAGGTATTCTCATGATACAGGGAGTGATTTGAGTTGCTTTAGTTCTAAAATATTGATGAAGATTACTTTGTAATCTAGATAGGTTTTCATAGCTATCTTATGGATAGTATTTATATACAGATTGTGCAGTGGTCTTCACAAAATCAATCATTTCCTACAAACTAAGGATTTAAGTACTGGATTTAACAATTTCTGATACATTTAGATTCCTAAGTTTATAAAAGGCTTCTTACAATGATATTATATGGTGGTAATTATTTTATGGTGTACATAATAAATAGTATTCTATCATTTATTATTTGATTAGAGCCAAAGAAAAGTTCTACAATTAGCAATGTTCACACAAATACGGTTTCACAGTAATTAAAAAAGCTTGGTCACTGAAATAAATCATTGTATCCTATCAACACTAATCAAATAAAACCTGATTCAGGAATTCTATCAGTCACAGGTCTAGATGATTTAATTTGTAACCATGAATGAAGATTATGGGAGATCACTTTTCAACTACAAGCAGTATAAACAATACAATACATTTGTAGGTTATCGTACGAATATCCCCAAAACTTAAACACCGACGTGTTATTAAATGCATTTACAATAAAGTCACCCCTAAATACGGATTTCAGAATAACTGATAACAACCCGGTTCATAGGTTATGATCGCTTACCTTCTTCTTGAAGATGGGCTTCGACTGACCACCGTAACCCTGCTGTTTACGGTCATAACGCCTTCTGCCCTGGGCAGCGTGCCTTTCCTTGGACTTTTTGTACTGAGACACCTTGTGGGTCTTGTGGCATTTGCATTTTTTGCAGTAAGTCCTGCGCTGTTTGGGTACGTTCACCTGAAATTTTCAAAGTTCTCCATGAAATACATCCTCCGTTAACATCTTGAACACATTGATAGAGATATTCACTATAATTTGGTTCGTTTTCGTAAGCGTATTTCATGATTCAAAAGGATAAAATTTGATAAAAACACAAACCATTTTGGCGTTCGTTTAGCACGGTATCAACAAACGTCAAAGAAAGAAAGAGCAGCTGTCAATTTTGATATGTCAATGTGGAAAAATGTTGCCAGTAAAATAACCCTTTATATTCGTTCAGAAATCAAGAAAAAAATCCTTGCCAGTATAAAAGATTATTGTTAGAAAATTGAGATTTGTCGCGATTCTTGGAGTTTCCTTGTTTGGAATTGATTATTAAAGATCGATTCATCGTGAATTTTCCATGTTTGTTTGTCAGACTAATATGTTCAAATCTCAGCTTTTATAATTTCAGGCTTAGCCAAATAACATGAAGCTAAAGTTTTCATGTAGGTAAATGTCAAATAGTTTAAAAACAAAGCAAAATTTAGCGCCAAAAGTGACAGACGCTCGGAACCAGATCGGAATTTATATCTTTGATAAAAAGTGGAAAACTGAAGTGAAAATATGAAGTTCGCCATCCCAGAAATATCGTGGCACAACAGAGATCCTGTACTAAGTGTAGACTTCCAACCAAAAGCAGATTCAACTGAACCATTACGACTCGCCACAGGAGGGACCGATTCTCATGTTTTGGTATGATACTATGATATATGTATTATATCCTCTATAGCCAATATTGCTAACGCGATGCTGATGCATATAAAGTTCTAAATAAATTCAATTTCGAGTTTTCGAACTATGAAACAGCATTTATTAAGTTCATATTTTTTGTTGTCCAAACTTACATTTTATCGTGGTATTAAAACTCTCAGTGGGTAGCCTTACGTTGAGAAACTCGTGAATTCCTGGGGTCTCCATATCGAAATCCACGCTTACAAACACCTTTCCATTAAATTTTCTATCAAATTTTCTAGATCTGGTACATTTCTACTACTGACACAGGGTCAGTGAACCTCGAGGTCGCTGCAGACCTCACACGCCACCAGAAAGCTGTAAACGTGGTGCGGTGGTCACCTAACGGCCAGTACTTGGCTTCAGGAGATGATGAGTCCATCATATTTATCTGGAAGAAGACTGACAAGGAACCTGCACCTGCCTTGGATCAGATGGAAGAACAGTATAAGGAGTCTTGGGTTATTCACAAGGTGAGGTTAAGATACACATTTCAAATAGACACTGGTGCTCAACCCGTAGGTCAGCTCTGGTTTTGGAAAGGCTTATTTATAGATTGATACTTGAGTACACTAGAAGAGACTTTGCTGCCACTGAAGATGTTGGTTGTAAAAAAGCAATGTCTTGTGGTCAACAGATTCTCAAATAATAAGATTCAGAAAGTATATTTTAGTATAAACACCAATACTAACATTATTATGCTCACCTATACACCACTTTTCCAACTCTCTCCAATATATTCCATAACTTCTATTTCTCACAGACTCTTCGCGGCCACATGGAAGATGTCCTAGACATAACCTGGAGTGCAAACTCCTTGCACCTAGCATCAGGCTCAGTGGACAACAAGCTGCTCATATGGGACTTAAACAAGGGCAAATACAGCAGCATTCTGACCGATCATAAAGGATTTGTACAGGGAGTGTCCTGGGACCCCCGGGGACAGATGATCGCTTCTGCTAGTACTGATAGGTAATTTCACATAAATTGTGTTCTTACATCAAAAGGAGCAGCCGTATGCCGTTAATAGATTAAAAAATCATACAGTGGTGACTCATAATCTGTTAAACAATTATGTAAAAAAGTATTAAAAGTCAAATTGATAAAGCCCTCCTTTTTGAAGATTGTTATTATGTTATATTCCAGCCGCGCCGCAGAGTATTCGTTCCTGACACCTATCAGTTGACAACAAAAGAATACGTGTTTTACGAATTTATACTTTATTTGTTCCTTGTCCCACTGAGAGGTGTCAGGAAAGCATTTTCTCAGCTGCAAGAGTTTAGTAAGCTTACTAGAACTCTTCTTGAAACATGCTTGAACTTCAGTTTTTTGTATATATACAAAAAACATGCAGTTGACAGCATTACGTCTAAAGCTAGCTTTTCGTCTGTAAGCTTTAAAGGGTTATCAATGTTTGTCATCCTATTCAAGCAATTAACATGAATGACGATCAAAATTACAAGCTAAAGGTAGCACTTTTTACCTAACTTCACACAATATTTTGTCCCTATCAAGATACAAATTAGAAATCAAATAATATTTTAAAACATCTGTTCCAGAGTTTTTCGCACATTCGACGTAACAACAAAGAAGGTGACGTCACGCAGTAGTAAGGCCATCCTACCATTCCCAGCGGAACATCCGCTCCATGAAGTCAAAGTGCGTCTGTACCACGACGATACACTGCAGACTTATTACAGGTTAGCTTAAGTTATTACTAAAGCCTAGTAATATTTGATTTAAGAGGGTTTACGTCATACGGCTTTTCATACAATCTTTCAAGCCCTTATTTTTCAAAATGACTGAACTGATTTTAATGAAACTTCATACGCATATGTAGGATACAAAGAACATTTTCGAAAAATAGTGTTACAGCCAAATTCGACCGATTTTTAATTTTCCATAGAAACAGAGATTTCCAGTTATCTGCTTTTAAATAAGAAATTTTGAAAATGTTCTTAACTAAGTTTTTAGACCTTTGTATTCTGCATTTATGCGTATGAAGTTTCATTAAAATCGGTTCTGTCATTTCGAAAAATAAGGGCTTCAAAGTTTGTATGAAATGCCGTACGACGTAAATTCATAAGAGTACAAAGAATAGCCACATCCTATCTATGTGTTAAAAAAGCGGTTGTAGAATGCTCCATCAAGATACCGCCTTTATCAGCTTTCATTTATTAGTCTGAGTCTACCTCAAAAAAAAACTCATTAAATTAAATGCTTGTCTTATACTTCACAAACTTGCTCTTAGCACAGATTTGTATAGAAGGGTCACTCCGCTAAATAATTTAAATAAAAAGCTACTCTCGCTACGGCACAATAAAATGCAATTCAGGTTGCACAGCGCTAATTACCTACATTTATATTCACCTACAAGTTGCCTCTCTATCGCGTAACTGTTATGTCTTCTGACTACGTTACGCTCACTGAATTGGCCCAGCAAGACGAGCCCAATATACAATACATGTCTAAAATGCGGAGTGCGCCTTTTGTACTATTCCGTACCTTTATTGAGTTTTAAAATAAAATCACGCTAGGTAATCCCCGAAGCGTTAGGCAGAGGTGTTAGAGAGTTTTCTAGATATCATATTACGTGTTTTAAATGTAAATTTTATCAATAGGAGACTTCAGTTCAGTCCAGATGGCCTGCTGCTAGCAGTGCCGGCCGGTCGCATAGAGCCAGAGCAGGGCAAGGTGGACATCAAGCCTATCAATGCAGTGTACATCTACACGCGATACTCTTTGAAAGTGTGAGTAAATCATTCATCACTTACTATACTTTTGAAGAAACATTACATGGATTTGTCAGCCTTTAGAATGAAAATAATACCTTCTTTTCAACTTTTCATAGATGTTACTTCTTCTCTGTTCATACATAGACCATGAGAGAACAGACATTTTCTCTGTAGAGAACTACTTCTGACTCTTTTAATTGCAACCTTTTACTGTCTCACTATAGGGCAAAGGCATCTTCTCATACAGAGAAGACACAAGCATTGATCACCACGCTCGTTCAAGATTTTTTGGCGATTTCAGACTTATATATTGACTACCTATAAGTCCAGATTTCCTCACGATATTTTTCCTTCACCAATGTCAGTAATGTCCAAGATAAACTTGGAAAGTACCTTTAAACCTTAACTAGCACAGTTAAATCAACTTGAATAAACTTCAACCTCCAGTAAGTTGAAGTGAGAAACTCCGCATGAATTAGAATAGTTGTGAATAGCTGTTGTTTCTGTTCAATACATAGACCACTGAGAAGGGGATTTTGCTCTGGGGAAAACTTCGACTCTTGGTAATTCTAATTACTAAAGTTTGACCGAAACTGCTACATCACGCCCTAGGTATGTGCGCGACGAGACAGGCAGGCAGTGCAGACCGCTCATTTGTCAACGCTCACGGCATCGCGCCGCACATTCGTCAACGCTGCACCCCGCCTCGCCCGTCTCGCTCAAACTATAGAACTAATATAGCATGTTCCCCCAGCCCCGCCTGCATCCTGCCGTGCGGCGAGGCGGCGCTGGTGGCGCGCTGGTCGCCGCGCCTGTACGCGGCGCGGCCGGCCGGCCCGGCGCCCGCGCTGGCCGCGCCGCGCCGCATGCTGCTGGCCGTGGGCACCAAGCGCTCCGTGCTGCTCTATGACACGCAGCAGAAGACGCCCATAGCACTCATTAATAATATACATTATACCAGGTCTGTATACTTATGTGTGAATGAGTTTTAGAGGGCATTTTTGTTATTTTGATAGCTTCCGTTTCCCCACTTTCTCGCCTGATAGTAAGCAATGATGCGGTCGACTCCTTGTCTACAAGTAACTCAGCGTTTAAAATATGGAATGTGGTGAATGCTAACAGCCATGGCTTACGAGGGTTCGTGGGTTCGAACCGTGACAGGCACTTTACTTTGTGTAAATTATTTCATCACCACTCCTCTCAAAATGGTGAAAGAAAACATCGTGAGAAAACAGGCATGTCGAGAACCAAAAACTTCGAAGACATGTGACATCTACTCGCACTGGGCCCGCGTGATAGATTATGGCCCACTCCTTCTCACCGAGAAGAGGCTTATGTCCAACTACATGGAAAGTTATGGGTTACCCTACTTATAACTAAAATAGCTGACTGAAATCAGTGATAAACTGCAGTATTATAATCACAGGACATGACACTTTCATATCCAATATTTCGTTATTTTGATCATCAGCTAATTAGCGACTAATCTATCGTACTAAATAATAATCCACAGCCCTCAATTTTAACCTCTCTGTGCAGACTGACAGACCTGACGTGGTCTCCGGACGGCCGCACGCTGGTCGCGTCGAGCACAGACGGGTACTGCTCTGTGATCACCTTCGCGGACGGCGAGCTGGGGGAAGTGCTGCCTGATGAAGTGGCTCCGGAACCTAGTGCAGTGGCACCAGGTAAGTGTCATGACGTTTTCTTGGTAATAAGGTTCTTTGGATCGGCGAAATGGAGATTTGAATACTGTTAGCACCATGTATCATTTTGCATTATTTTTCATTCTTTTTACCTATTTTAATAAAGTAA
Source organism: Conistra vaccinii (assembly GCA_948150665.1). Lineage (NCBI taxonomy): Eukaryota > Metazoa > Arthropoda > Insecta > Lepidoptera > Noctuidae > Conistra > Conistra vaccinii. Next base: position 2,996,668 of record OX411320.1, on the reverse strand, counting down.
TTTTATTCTATTTCGGTGCATCGTCTTCACATATAATTAATGTATACAAAATATTGTAAAACATTTTAAAAGAGTAACAGTTGAGTTTCTTGCCCATTCCAGTGTAAAAAAAAGTTGCTAAGTATATAAGTACAAATTAGAGGATACTACTATTCTGTATAATTTGATGTGCATTATCATATCATACTCAGCTAGGTATTGTCATATATCTACAAAATTATGATTATTAAATGAAATGGGCAACTTCGTTTTTTACAGTCAATAATCGCAACAATAAAAGCTTTCTTTTCCTTAAAATTATATCCTTTCTTTTCACAGAACCCATGGAAGTTGAAGAAAAACCAGTAGAGACACCAAAGGAAGATCCACCAAAACCTAAAGAAGTAAAGGAACCCAAACCAGTCGGCAAAATGGATTCCTTCATACAGTTCAAGGCCCCAGAGAAATCTCCAAAGAAACAGAAAATTGAGCCACAACAGAAAACACCGATCAAAATAGATGTTATGGAGGAAGTGGCAATGCCATCATGGTCAGATAATAGCAACACTGATATCATTAAGCCTAAGGAAACAGAACCAACGAAGGATTCAGAAATTATGATCATAGATGATAGTGAAGACATCAAATTAGTTTACGAAGACACTAATGGAGCAAAGTCCACGTCGACGTCACCAGATTCGCCGACAACCAACACAGTTAAAACTGTAACCGAGAAAATATCACCAAAAACTGCGAAGACTGAAGAAAAAGCCAAACCAACAATTGGTACTCCCAAAAGCACCAATGCTAAAGTTGTTAGTCAGCCAAGTACTCCAAAAAGCACTTCAAGCAATGAACATAATTTCTTCAAGCAAGCTAAAGTGACTGATGTCAAGGACCAGGCTGTGAAGTCTGCTCCAAGCCCGAAGGCGCCCAGACGAGTTAGTTTCGTTACTTTATCGAGCCCAAAGAATAGTAAGAAAAAATAGTATTTCCTGCATTGTTAGATGACTTGGTGTAACTTTGGGAAAGTGGAGTTTTATTTTTTCTAAAGCCGGATTTATATAAGTAACTGTGTTGGACGCTTCTTGACGCAGTATTAGCCAATCAAAACTCGTGATTTGACGTAGTCCTGAAGAGATACGTTTGATTAATGTATCCAGCGTCACAACGCAACACGACACAGTAATGTGTCGATTTCATTTTTATTAGGAATAGAGTAAATACCATGAAAGTTAAATTAATTTAAAAAATGTTTTATTTTGCCAATTGCTTGTTTGGAAATAGTATTTATTGATATCTCTTGACTATCTGGAATAGCATGAACCGATATAAGTTCCGCTAATATCATGTGTTAATTAGATCAATTATAATTTCAGGTGTATTAATCTCCATTTTTAACAATAATTTTATATTACGATAATAGTTTTAAGTATAAATGTAATGTTTTAATTTGTAAATAAAAGACATGTGTAAAAGTAAACATTTATAATAAATATTTACAATTCAATGCGTAGTATCACATTCAAAATAAAAGTGAGTATAATATAACAAAATATATCTGCATCAATCGAAAGTATTGGTACTTACCTACTGACCGTATGTTTGATCACGAATCAAGTAAAGGGCTAACTTATGTTGCATTCCCTTGTAATTGTGGAGAAATAGTTAACATACCTAATATCTAAAAAAATAAGAAGAAAACTTGTAGATACCTACCGAATTTTTCTAGAGAGCTTTTAGGGATCTAGCGCACTAGACTGCTATGACCAGGTAAACTATTAGAAACCGATAGGAATCGTGCATTCTGTAGCAACGGCCAACTAGCAAACCAAATGCGCGAATCGTTTCGGTTGTAGTTCGACATAATATTTATTTATTTTAAACATCATACTTCATACCTTACTTGGTAAAACAGCTTTTTTTTTGCACTGTGTATGTCAGACACCATACCAAAAATGTTGATGAAATAACATAATTATCGCTAAAATACAATAGACTACATATATTTAGTAACCTAATACGCTTAACTGTTCTTAAAGAGTCATAAAGAACCCTGTGAAAAATCGACGTGTTTCACCTCTCAACGAGGCATCCTCAGGATGACGATTGACTTGTTGCGAAACCGGACACGTCGTGGTGCCACGTCAAGCGCCGAACGCAGTGTTAATGCCTCGTTGAGAGGTGAAACACGTATCGATTTCTTATAGGGTTCTTTATGACTCTTTGAGAACAGTTAAGCGGATTAGGTTACGAAATATACTTCGTCTATTGTATTTTATATTGGATTTCCGCAGTCACTAAAAATATTCGCTGTTTTAGCCTCCACGCATAACTTATCCCTCTAGAAATTTTACATGTATTATAATCAGATACCAGAATCAAAATCAACAACCGCAATATCCTCTGGCATTGCCGCATTGGGGCAATGAAGTAATTTTGATTATTGCCTATATTTATAGCCCAAATTACTTCAATTTCCTGAAACTACAAGAGAACGCAACACGTCATCGAGTCAAATCAGAAGAAATGCAACAGACAAGAAGAGACGTACCTACGTATACTCGTAGAACTCAACGTTATGAATTTATTATTGCTCCGATGTGCAACCGCACCTACTTACAACAAGTTATGATAACGCGCTGTGTTAACTTAGCCTTGGATCTTGTGACGACTTTGGATAAAAGAAATGTAACAGCAATTTGGATGTATAAAATCGTTAAAATAATATTGAAACAATTAAAATTGGCTAGTATAATAAATGTATGTAGTAATATTACAAACGATATAATTCAGCTACACGGCTGTCTACCTACATTATCTATCTAACTTTATTTCAAATAGGTTTATACCTACGTTAAATTATTGTGTCTGATTTAAAAAATAAATTGGTATAGGGTCAGCGAATAAGAACTGAAAATCTATTTCATAATTTTCTGGAATCACAGGCGTGAGTCAAATCATATTAAATCTAATTTGTCCATATTAGTAAAAAGTAAACAACAAAACTAAACACACAACTTGTCTTTTTAGTAACAAAAAAAAATTGCCTGTGATTTTTGTAGAGTTGCCAGTTGGCAAATATATTGGTATATTTTAAAATCCATGTGTGTATTTTAAATCACTAGTCGCCACAGACCCAAGGCTTTACAATTAGCTACACTGTAACAGTTATTAACATAGTTTCGTTTATCCAATTAGTCAATTCACTTTATTAGTGTAGCTTAGGTCTCCGTATTTGATAAAACTCAATCGAAATTCATTTTTATAAACACTGAACTAAGGTCTAAATTTTAGTCACTCAGTCTCAGCCCTGTGTGTCGTTTGGTTTATAATTTGTTTAGTATATAAATCTGTCGTATCTTATCGGTACAGTCTCGCGAAGTCGCGCAGTAGCCGAGTCATTTCCTTGCATTTTTCTGCCCTGTGAACAACAAAACAAAGATGTTATACTAAAGAAATGTTTGATTATTTGTTTTTCAATCAATTCACCCAGGCGATTATAAGATTGATATCTAGAGTACGCGTACGCGGTGCGACACCGGAGCGGCACCGCTCAGTTTTTTTGAGCGTTGTGAAAAAAACAGATGTCAATTTACGCGCGGTGCGGCGCGGCGTCCGTGTGACCGCCAATGCGGCGAAATCTTTGCGGTGCGGCGCCGCAACGCGCCGTGCACAGGCTCCCACGGTACTCACTACCTACCTCATAGCATACTGGTGGAACTGCCAGCACTGCTGTTCGGTAGCCACAGCCGGGCGGTCCCTCGGCAGTCGCTGCACAGCTGTCTGCAGCCAGTCGACGCCTTTAGCCTTCTGCCACTCCAGAAGCTCCATGAACACCTCGGCTACTTCAGCCAGCATGTACGAGTGAAGGTGAAGAACGCTGGCTTCCGTCAGCCTGTAGGTCAGGTCTTCGCCGTAGGTGGAGAGCGCGTTGTCTGCAAGGGCTGGGGAAAGTGATTTTTATGTCAGTTTGGCACTTTGTAAAGGGATTGAAATCGTCTTTAAAATCGACATCAGCTCCCTAGCTTTTTCCCAACTATGTTGGAGTCGGCTTCCAGTCTAACCGGATGCAGTATAATATCAGTATTTTACATGGAGTGACTGCCTATCTGACCTGAACCCAGTTACAAAATTAAAAATTGTCTTGAATTTTTTTCACCAATTCAGTATTTTGTGGTTTATTATTAGGTAGAAAAATGAGACGATACATTGATCGAGAATGTATGTGAAATAGTAGATTGTTTGCCTAGAGAGAATACACTCGCAAACGTTTCTCCACTAGGGTGCTAGCATAGAAATTATTCTTCTGTTATTAAAAAAAACAACAGCTGTTTCATACAAAAGTACAATGCCTACATGGTCAAAATGGAACAGCTGTTTTTTTGTAAATATTATCCGACGAAAAATGTCTACACTACGAATGTAGTGCCTTACAAAATACGTTGTTATTATTATCTTACATTTAATCTGCTGTTTGTCGGAGCGAGTGGTGTTGGCGACTTTAGCGAAGTCGTAGAGGAACTTCATGACGGAGGAGTTGGCCTCCCGATGGTCCAGGCTGCAGGCGAGCGATGCGCACTGGATTACAGTTGGTAGCGCGCCCGAGGAGAGGAACTCCAGCGGGATGCGTTGTAAGAACCTGGGGAGGGAAATAATTGGTTAGAAACTAACTGCAGCAATGTAGACTTTCATATTGTTGCTGCTGACGTTGGAAATGGTGATGAACGCAAGTTTTATTTTATTTTATGTGTCCACAAAGCATATTATTATCATTCTTGTTTCATCATAATTTCTTGTTGCTGAACAGCATGATCAAACGCAAGTTAAAAAAAATGGATGTCACGTGATCAGCTTTGAATGTTGATATCTCAGACACAGACGCTTTACAGGGTTTTCTGTTTGCATTGAAGTCAGCTATCGATTTATAAAGATTTCATGCATGGCCGCCATTTTGCAAAAAACGCAACGGCGGACAGTAGACCAAGTATGCCAGGCTACATAAAAAAATCTTCAACCAAAAAGGGATTGAAGATTGTTTTTTAAACATATTATTTTCCTTGTAATAATTAAAATAAATGTATCGTCCAACCGTATTTTACTCATGCTAAAGAAAATCTAAAAAAAAAAACGATAATCTAAACCCACCTTATACAAAGCCTGAACAAATCGTCCACAGTGTCGGGGTTCTCCTTGAGCCCGTTGGTCTGCTGCAGCAGATGGAAGGCGCGCGGCATGACGTCCTGCAGCAGCTGCACCAGCGGCGACACTGCCGTCGGCTCCGTGGACAGCTCGTCCAGCAGCACCGACGCCAGGTACAGCACGCACGAGTGCGGCCGCACGCGGTACAGCTGGGAATACAAATACTTTTTTCTCAAACATGCTTGGAAATTAGAACATTATTTTGACAACCTTCTTCGAGATAAATCGACATTGCTGTACTGGTCAAAAACATGCGTTCACCCAAGCGTCAATGTTTTTATGAAAATCCATTATCTGTCGTGTTATTTAAAAATCGAACTAACTTTTTACTTCTACACATGGCAACCAAGGAGGTAACTTATCAAAGATAGTATTTAAAAACAAATGAACATATTGGCGCGTGAAAAAATTTCTTTGTCATTGATTCTGGAATTTATAATTAATTTACTTAGTTTGAATTTCCGCGCATTGTTTGAGAAAAGTACTATACAAGCCTTGGCCACAACCAGGCATTGATGGACTCACGTATGTGTGTCTCGGCTTCGCCTCGGCCCACATTTTCACGATCGTCCATTAATGCCCTAATTACTGGCCGCGACAGTAATGTACTATGTCAACAAATGTGGGTATTTGATTGTCATTCATCACATATATATCTTCAGTACATGTGCGCACAAATTCGAATTGTATAGAATCAAATACTTCTAGCTAGAAGATCTTGACTCCAACCAACTCTCCAGGAACCCATCTGTCTATTAAGTTTAACCAGGCCAGGCGCACTCCGCATTTTATTTATGAAACTACAAGTACGCGGCGTGCTCGACTTTTCAGGCCAGTTCAATGGGCGTAACGTATTCAGAACATAGAAGAGTTACGCGATAGAAAGAGAGGCAATTTTTTGGTGAATATAACGGTAGGTAATTAACGCTGTGCGACCTGAATTGAACTTTATTGGGTCGAAGCAAGAGTCGCTATTTATTTAAATGATTTTACGGAGTGAATGTTCTATACGAACTATTTATGTATTCTGTGGTTTAACAGGCAGATGTAACGTGTTGCCGGCTGGTGGCAATAGGCTTGCCTTCTATTACTTATGACCATATTATAACTGGCGAAACTGGTGTACTGTATACTCAGCACCACCATAATAAATTTATATCATGTAATTTTATTTCAAATAAGTACAATATCTTCACAAAATACAAATAAATCAAATTAAAGTGTCTGTTTGTAATCTCAAAATAACAGCTCTTTACTAAATGCAGATGAAAGTCAGACAAATCTTATAACAACTTTTTTTTTAGATTTCGTCTGTCTGTCTGTTTGTTCTGGCCAATCTCTGCAACGGCTGGACCGATTTTGACGGGACTTTCACTGGCAGATAGGTAATGTTATGAGTAATTCAAGACTTTTTGACTTTATTTAAGAATGAATGAACGAAATGCACCGATTCACCGATTTGCACTAGCCCCTGGAGCCTCATGTTGCATGGGATTAGAGACCATTGCATATCAGGGAGTAGACCGGGGGGCGCGGTAATGGTAAGGAAGAACGTGCCCTTAGGATATGGGAGGATTTGCGAGCCATACCGGATATGCATCCATAGACTTTTACTTTTCCAACTTACTTTAGAGGAGTTCTAAAATTCAAAATTCAAAAATTCAAAAGTCATTTATTCAAACTAGGCTGAGAATCAGCACTTTTTGAACGTCAAAATTACATAAGACAGTCCCCCAAAAACGCCCGCCCTTCACCACTTCCTAGTGCTTTTAGCTGGGAAGAAGAAGTGGCGCAACAAACTCCCCAGCAGCACAGCTGTCTGTTCAGTTAGAAAAAAAATGATTTTATATAATAGTATGCAAAATAATGACTATGCAACACAAACATTATTTAAATTAATTAAATTAATAGCCATAAGTCAGCTAGCACACGCCAATATACCAACCGAAAACATCGAGAACTATACTCAGGCAGAAATAAAAACTAAATGTAAACAATATCTAAATAAAAGCCTCCAGGCATTCAGGGAGTGCCCGCTGACATATAGCTGTAACTGGATGTTATAATGATAAACTAGGACCATCGAAGTATTTTATAAGTAAACAGTTAATTCATAATTAATGTCATAATTAATGTATGTAATACAAAATATTATTATTATAAAACATTTGCAAAGAGTAACGGTGGAGTTTCTTTCCCATTTTTCTCCATACGAAACTACCTGTTAGAAGGGGCGACTAGAATCAATTCATTTTATAGAAAAATTTGACGTATAAAAGTGCTTTTTAATCATCTACTTGAAATAAATTAATGAAGATTGTGATCTGTGTTTATCTTTTCGGGGACACAATAGTCATAGTATGTTATCTCAGGCTTGTATGTGTGGTTACGTGTAGTGATATACATACCTGCTGCAGCCGGCCGGCCAGCGCGGGCGCGAGGGCGCAGGCCCGCTTGCCGCCGCAGCGCACCGATATAGTGAGTGTGTATACGTGTAGTGACATAGTTACCTGCTGCAGCCGGCCGGCCAGCGCGGGCGCGAGGGCGCAGGCCCGCTTGCCGCCGCAGCGCACCGATATAGTGAGTGTGTATACGTGTAGTGACATAGTTACCTGCTGCAGCCGGCCGGCCAGCGCGGGCGCGAGGGCGCAGGCCCGCTTGCCGCCGCAGCGCACCGATATAGTGAGTGTGTATACGTGTAGTGACATAGTTACCTGCTGCAGCCGGCCGGCCAGCGCGGGCGCGAGGGCGCAGGCCCGCTTGCCGCCGCAGCGCACCCCGAAGCGCACGCAGCGACACCAGCGCTCCATGACGCGCCCGTCTGACGCGTACCTGTGGGTAGGCAGAGGTTCAGGGCCACTTCTTTATGGGAACTTGGACAAACAGGCTATGTTCTATGTTAAAGGATTTGGTCTCCGCAGTTAGTCCGTCAGGTGGACCATTGACCATAGCAGCCGTTTGGAGGTTATTCCATCCAGCCCACCTCCCTCCAGAAGATAATTAAGTGTCCTGGTCTGTTCAGAACTACTGTATAGGATCTGGGTGACCCGAGGGTTTTATTTCTAATCTGGGTGACGCCTGTGCATTCAAAGAGCACGTGCGCGACGGTCTCCTCAGCCTCCATGCACGCCCTGCACAGAGGACTGTCCGTGATGCCTATTGTGTGGAAGTGTTTGTTCAGCGAGCAGTGTCCTGCGATGGTCCCCGTCACCAGGCGCAGGCCGTTCCTGTCCAGGTATAGTAAACGCCTGGTTAGGTTATCTCATATTATACCTGCTATCCAAGGTTGGCATTGCTTCACAAACAGGCTAGTCTCAAAGTCAAAAGTAATAACTTGCAAAATAAGTGACATAGCAAATCATGCCTCCAGTTTTGTTATACAATGAGCTCTTGCATACTGACAGGTGTTACGGGTCGTCAAAAGCCCGAAAGTCCGACCATCAGTCTTACCAAGGGGTAAAGGGTAACTGGGTTATGGAGGTTAAATAGTCAGTCGCTCTATGTAAACTACTGGTATTCAGCTGCATCCGGTTAGACTGGAAGCCAACCCCCACATAGTTGGGAAAGATTAAACAGATGTTGAGCTCTTGCAAACTGAGTTTCAGAAAGATTATTTAAAGCAACTTCATCATCTGCCGAGCCTTTTCCAACTATGTTGGGGTCGGCTTCCAGTCTAACCGGATTCAGCTCAATATCAGTATTTTACATGGAGCGACTACCTATCTGACCTCCACAACCCAGTTACTGGGTAAAACGATACCCCTAGGTAAGACTGGTTGTCAGACTTTCGGGCTTCCGACGACCCGTAACAACTGTCAAAGATCTACAAATGACAGCTGGGAACAACTGTTTTACGTGCTTTCCGAGGCACGGAGGGATCTTGGCATGTAAATATGGTCACCTATTCACGGACCAACCGCGGTAAGCGTAGCTTAACCTGATTGATCGACCCGTACGGCTGTTATTATTTAGCCAAAAGCGACATACTATGCAAAAATATCCTCTCATTCATGTTCACATAAAAATATACAGATTTTTAGATATGACGGTTCAAAAAACTGAATAATGTTTCTCGAAAAGACGGGAATTAGATTCACCGTATCTTCGGCTTATAATCGACTTAACTTTGATCAAATAATAAAATAATCACGCCGTGCGTACTTCCACTGCAGTTTGTTGCAACTATTATTTGTCAAACTCCCAACATTATACGCTTTTAGTGGCATGAGGTACAGGGTGTAAAGTTCACTCTTCCTCTATAGCAAAGGGAGGATCCTCCGACCAGACGGGTGTTGTGTCTGGCGGGCAACTGCCCAACGATTGATGTCGGATAGTCCTATGTATGTTGTTCGCGCGGTAAACTCAAATTGCGCGATGCAGGATTTTGTGTGACGTCAGGTCTTTGATGCGTAGTTCGCATTGTGGCAAAATAGATGCTGCCACACGCTTTCAGATACTAACATTGACAAACAACAGCTTACTGGTGCCTTGTTGCTTCACACATCAGCTGGGCCCCTATTTAACCACAAATCCACCATACTCACTTGTCCAAAGCATCCTGCAGCACAGGCCAGGCATCAGATAAAGCCGGTACACACGGATGCGACTCAGTGATCTGACCACTCGGCACATCGACGTCTCGAAACAACGCTGCCACACGGTCCAACCACACGGCGGGGTCTGTAGACGTCCCCTTACAGATCTCCACGTTAGACTTCATGAGGTCTGACAAGCCCCCAATCTGAACGGCGACGGCCTCGCGCATAGCGACAGTTAGCTAGAAGTAGATATGTTATGTAGACGGTTTAGCTAGGGGAACAAAACAAATTTAGAGTCAATTTTTTTTGTTAGGTTTTTGCTGTAGTTGTAGAGACGTGTTTTGTATATTAAATAATGGAGTTAAACCATATTGGTAGGATCGATTTGTATTAAAATGTTAATTTTGTCTTCAGAAAATAATGAAAGTCTTGAAATGGGTTTTTGAATCACAATTTACTATGGTATTTATTCTTTTATTTTACAAGTTATAAGTTTAGATTCTTTGATTTTAAAATACACCAATGTGGCTTGACTTTTATTTTAATTTCTTAATCATAAAACTATGACATAATACAGCTAAACACAGTTTTAGAAAATAATTGTTAATTAGAGGGTTTGAGTCTCATTGTTTCATAAAAATCTTTGTCACCACAGAATGAGTAACAAATGGAATGTCAAATGAAAACCACCGGCAAGATGGTGTGACGCGCTCAAGAAGACTGTCGGAGGTAGCATTTACCGAGCGTTTCAAACTGGAGACGCGATCCTCAATATCGAAGGAATGACGAAGAAGCAGATACGCATATTGACATTCCATTTGTTATCCACTCTGAGACAACAAAGCCAGAACTATCAATCAAGATTATCCTTTAAAATAAAGGTCAGAAAATACATAGGCAAGTCAGTACAGGCTGCTAACTTACCTGATCGTTGGGCAGCCTGCCGATGGCGGAGGCGAGCGCGCGCATGACGGCGCTGGACGCGTGCGGCGACAGCGCCAGCTGCTCGCTGGCCGCGCCCGCGCGCAGCAGCGTGGACACGTGCTGCGACGCCTGCGCGCGACACGCGCGGCAGATGTTCTAAGGGAAGTGATGACGTGAACATGTAGGGAGCGGTGTGCGTTTGAGCGTTGTCATATAAGTCAGGCGTCTGTACATATACCATTTTTTTTTTTAAATTATGATGTTATATAAATTTCAGTACTTGGTCAAATAGATAAACATATCGTCCAGGTATACCGTTGTATCATATTCATGAGGCTGTGAAAATAGAAAAAATGAATTTTCCCAGATATGAGACCGAGCTAGATCGATTTTTACTCCCGTAAACCCTAGATTGCAACTTTCATCGAAATCGTTAAAGCCGTTTTCGAGAACGTGATTAACGAACGCGAACGTGTATATACGACGGCAACACTAAAAGTTTTTAGAACTGTCCACTTGTAAACGATATAATAAAATAATAAGTTAAAATTTTGAAAATTACTCTTTGCCAATATTATTGTGTAACCCCCTTACTAATAAACGTTGTATATCGCCTGTATAGTTACTCACCGATTTCTCTCTTTCAGTCGTCAGTAATTTGACATTCGAAAGAAGAAGACAAAGCGTTGTGTAAATATACAGACACTATACAACGTTTATTAGTAAGGCGGTATGTTTTGTCATTTGTTTACGATTTGGCGGCAAATTGAAAATTCTTTGTGTCACGTCAGCATGAATTTAACACGAGAAAATTTTCGTACAATGTTTTTTATGACTTTCGATGTCATTTAAGTCAACAAGAAAGTTATGATAGACTTCGATTGGCCTTTCACGATGAAGCCCCATCTCGTGCCACTGTTTCCAACTGGTTTAATGAGTTTAAACGTGGTCTCAGTAATGATGAGCTGCGTGAGGGATGGGCTTCTACGGCGACGACTGAAGATAACATCAGTGTAGTGCGACGTATGATAGAGTCTGACAAAAGAGTGACATCAGCAGATTCGGACAAGCTTAGGCATCGGTATGAGTCAAGTGCACCGGGCACAAAGCTTCCTGACCGCTAAATCTTCATGGAGGATTAATAATGTTAATCCTCCATGAAGATTTAGCGGTCAGGAAGCTTTGTGACCGGTGGATACCTCATAATTTGACAGAGGCCCAAAAACTCCGTCGTGTTGATTGGTGTCGTGAAATGGTCCAAAGATTTAACGGAGGTGACTCAAATGCTGTGTTCGACATACTTACGGGTGACGAAAGCTGGATTTATTGTTATGATCCAGAAACTAAGAGACAGTCTGCTGTCTGGGTGTTTCCTTCCGAGGAGTTGCCAACTAAAATGAAGAGAGGTCGAAGCGTGGGAAAAAAGGCGGTGTCGTTCTTCGGAAGGACAGGTCATTACGCAACAATTGTTTTAAGAGGTACGAAAAACAGTTACTGCAGAGTGGTACACTAACAATTGTTTGCTACTCGTCTGGAAAAAGTTCGGGAGAAACGAAACGCGCAGTAGGATCATCCTTCACCACGACAACGCCTCGTTGCACACTGCCAAGCAAACAATCGATTACTTGGCGACGTCAGACGTGAGTTACTGGGTCACCCGCCCTATAGCCCCGACCTCGCACCTTGCGATTTTTATTTATTTCCGAAAATAAAAGAAAAACTTCGAGGAAAACGTTTTATGGACGCCGAGGAAGCAGTGGCTGCGTTTCAAAATGCCGTCGACGAGACCCCTAAGGACGAGTGGGCAAAGTGCTTTTCTCAGTCGTTCCATCGGATGCAGCGATGTATTTGATGTAAATGGACACTATTTTGAAAAGATATAATAAAACTAATAACTTGTTTGCGTTCTCAAAACGGTGAAGGAAAACTTCGTGAGGAAACCGGCATGTCTTAGAACCAACAATTCGAAGACATGCATGTGACATCTACCAACCCGCACTGGGCCCGCGTGGTGGATTACGGCCTACTCCTTCTCACCGAGAGGAGGCCTGTGTCCCAGCAGTGGGAACATTAATAGGCTGATGATGATGAATAACTTGCTAGTTTGTTCAGTTTTTGATTTTCTAAGAACTTTCAGTGTCACCCTCGTACAATATTGCTCATTTAATAGTATAAGATAAATCCGACCTGTGCCTCTCGAGTTTTTTTATATGGGATTTGGATCATGAGCAGCATATTAGTGTTTTGTAACATATATACACGGGACAGTTTATGTTGGAAACATACAGCACAGTGTAAAAGTTATCATAGGGGAATCTGGTTCGAAAATATTAGCAAAAACTCAGAAGCACTAGGAATCGACATATTTGAAAAAATTCAAACTGAAAATAATCGTGTTTCTATCAACTCTTTGCCATTGACACTGGTGTATTGAAAGCTATTTGTTATGAATACTCTTAAATCTTATTTCGTTGAACTGATCACCGGTTGTACAAGATACTTCGCGACCATGCATTACCAACCTGTAGCGCCGTAGCAGCGGCATACGCCAGCTGCTTGTCATGCAGGGCTCTGATGAGGAACTGCAGGCAGGGCTCCAGGCACTCCGAGTGCCGCTCGATCCACTCGCACAGTTCGCCTAGTAACAGGATGCAAGTCTTCCTCACAGCCAGGTGGGCGCCTTCAGGCATCGATAGAATAGCTTCCACCACTTTAGGGACAAATTCGTATTCTTCACTGTGGACGAAAACGTGAAGTAAGAATTAACATAAAATAATAAAGAGTGCGAAATAACATAATATCGCACAGAACACAGAGTGGGCGACAAAACTACAAAAATAAACCGGCCAAGTGCGAGTCGGACTCATAAACGAAGGGTTCCGTATAACCGTACACAATATTTAGAAAAATAACAGGTTTTTTGTATTTTAATTATTGACTTAATTCTATTATTATTATTTGTTGTTATAGCGGCAATAGAAATGCACAATCTGTGAAAATATTAACTGTCTACATATTACGATTCATGAGATACAGCCCGCTGATAGACAGACGGACAACATAGGCTAAGTAATAGAGTCCCAATTGGCACCCAAAAGAAAGTGGTTTTTAGGGTTTCGTACTTAAACCCGGGCGCCGTCGCGCGTCGGTTGAGACTGGTCATCTCTTTTCTGCCAAGGCTTATTTTAAATCTTATACTTTGAATTGTCTCTGTTTTTTTTTCACATTGTTCTCACATATAGAAGCAACAAGAATAATGTACCCAGGATTTTGTAATGTCTTTATTTAAAAGAGTGTCCTGGGAGTTTCTTGCCCGTTCTTCTCCACAGAGATCAACTTTTTGGAATGGGCGACTAGCTTCAACTTTCTGACTAACTGACCGACTCTTTGACAATTCAAAAGTGCCTGTAAATGGTTTAATTGAAATAAATGCTTTGAGTTTGAGTTTAAAGTACGAAACCCTAAAAACCACTTTCTTTTGTTTACTTACACTCGTCAAAAATAGGGAGGCTACGATATAGATTTATGGGAATATCAGTCAGGTTTTTTTGAAGTAAAATCATGTTTTGAACTGACACTTCTTAGGCGACGATTCGATAATAAGACGTGAATTGAGAGTGAAAGTTCAAGATCGCGTCATGTTTCGGCACATTTCGCTACACGAGAGAAGAAAAGTATGGAACGAATATACCAAGTCCAAGGATATCAAACTCTTGGCCTGTTTTAATTACTTATTAAATGGTTTAAGAACGATGGCAACTTTTAACTATAAAGTTAAGGCTAGCAAAGACGCAACTCTAATAAAACAATTCCTAAGAAAACTTCACGGTAGAATATTACCGGTATCGCGTCGCGCCTGTTCGCGTGAGCCCTTATCCATCAGCAGCTAGCTATTATGTTCCACTCACGGTAAAATATTCTTAGCCACAGCTTGCATGACGAACAGCGCAGCCTCCGTCTGCTCCCAGCTGATGTCAGCATGCAGCACGGCAAACATCTGGCGGAACACGGAGCTGGAGCCCACAATGAACACCACGTCCTTGATCAGGCCCATCACCTTGCTGCGGAACTCCTGGAAGAGAAGGTGGACATTAAGTTGGTAGGGATGTTATGTAATACACTGGGGAATATGGTGTGTGAATCAGATATCCCAAAAAATTTAATAAAATTGGGTGTAACTAATAATGCTTTGTAAACATGTAAAATGGAAAGGGTTTATTTTATTTATAACAAAAGCTAAGTTGGCTATACATTGGCAGCCTCGAATAGTCGCGTTGCACGAGTAAAAGCTGATGCGATTCCAAAAGTGTAATAGTGTATTCGAGGTAATAATGGCAGCAGTTACCAAGTGCACTGTGTCCTCCGCCGATATCAGCACGACAATCAATGTCGGCGACGATACCGTTGACTACACCGACACAGTGTGAAAGCGTTTAGTAGTAATTGTATGAAACTACTAGTCCGACGATATCGTGTCGTTATCGTTATCGTCCAACGGCTGTTGATATGTGTTATATTTTTTAACCACTTACATAGAACTCATCTCCTTCCTCAGGCAGAGAAGTATGGTCAGGTTCACACTGGCAGTGCCGGGCGAGCGCCTCGATCAGCCGCTCTATGTGAGGCTTGAAGGCATCCGTCAGAGGCTGGTAGTCACGTTGGTACACCTCTTCCGATAGCCGGTACCACAGGTTGAAGGTTATCTCTGCTACCTGGAGGAGAAAGATTTCTAGTTTAGTTATAGATAAGAGGAGCATGTTCTTGTTAAAGGAAACTAACTGTGTAGGCGTTCGTTGAAAGTGACGCTGAGTCAGCGAGACCTTAGTTGTGATAATCATGTCTACGCACCGATGGCGCAGCGTCTACGCTACGAAAGAACCCTACGTAAATTAATATTCAGACAGTGACAGAGAAATGTCTGTATACACGTGGCCACCACAATAATCTGTAGAGCATAATTATTACATTTGGCAGTTCAGCAAAATACCTAATCAATACGTGACAATAGTGTTTTAAATGAATAATGATGAGTACCATTACCATCCCATCTTGGAGCAAGGCCATTCAGCTTCAAACTCGAGGCTACTTGGTGCCTAATTCCAGGTGAAGTCATTGAGATATGTATATGAATGCTAACGAAACTACCAAGTGTAATTGCCCCTCTATTTTATCGCCAATCGGAATTTATTTGCAGCAATATGTATAGAGACAGATGCCGATCTTTCGCGCTTTATAATTTTTTCATTGTAAGAGAAATCAAAGAAATCTCCATTTGTTTGCTAATTAGTGGATGCAGAGATCAGTCAGATAAATTAGATAGGTGGTCTGCATCCTACAAAAATTATGGTTGCATTAAATTTTTCTGTTAGAATAATTATTGTAAAATATGTGACAAAGTAAATTCTTTTTTTTTCGTTCTTTCTTCTAAATAACTGCTATCACTCCTTTCTAGACTATTATCAGTTTGGTTCCGTGAATACAGTTGGCGTTTCAGGTACCTATAACTGGCCCCCGGGCCATTGCTACTGCTACCTCTTTAGATTACTTGATCTCCCTTTGGCCCAGACTCCACCAAAGCGGAGACGAGAAGAAGAAGATGTTTTTCAGCTAGGCAGCTGCGCAGATGCGTACTGACTAGACTGGAGCGGAGATGTGTGCTGGCTAGAGCGGAACTGTTACGGCGCCGCTCACATCTCTTCTCGTTTCCGCTGCGCACCATCGCCAGCTTGCGAGGCACAGCTCACATCCCCGCTTTGTACCGCCGCCCAACTCTCAGCGATTCACTGCTCGCATCTCCGCATCGATCGCGCCATACAAAAATATGATATATCTCCGCTCAGTGGTCTCCACTGTAGCTAAGTGGAGCTGTAGAGATGAGACGTGTGAATAACGAAATTCTTTTGGTTGTTTATATACACATATACATCTCTATCGTTTATATATACATCTCCTCTCCTCTTGTCTCCGCTTTGGTGGAGTCCGGACCTTAAGTTGATTGACAGATTCGCTGCAAATTTTTCCAAAAGCTTTTTTTTTTGTAAAGTAAGCTATTAATATTTTATGAAAATAAGCAGCAGGAAACATCGAAATAACATGGGTAAACCTGCATATTCACAGAAATTATAACCACTCCCAGAATGGGAGGATTCATTGACTTTTGTAGCTATCTGCAGTCATTACAAAGTTATTACTAATGCCTATAGAGAAATTACTAGTAACTTTCTATTTCTAGGAAAAATAACACATGATATTCATACAACAACTGTAACATACATAATACAGTGGTAAGTATGCTTAACAACCAATTAGTAACACATACATATGCATGTAAATAGTGCCTGTTAATTAGCTTGAATATGAAGAACTAAAATAACATAATAAAATAAATCAAATCACAAACAAAGGAAAGAGCAATGAGTAGCTATACTCAATTTGAAATAAGATTAGACATTCAACTAAACCTTTTTATTTAGTCTGTTCAACCAGTTTTGACTTCTATTGCATTGGTGGGATGACAAATGGCAGCTGCAGTAAACAGTTGGTATTGTAACCACTGTTTTGCTTTTAATGCCATCCTTATGCCTACGATATTGAAGTCAGAATTGGTTGAATGCACTGTAAAAAAGGTTTGTTTAAATGTCTAATCTTATGTCAAATGGAGAAATATATTATACTATATTTTAATATGTTATGAAGAACTAAAATAACATAATAAAATAAATCCAATCACAAACATGGGATACAGCAATCAGTACCTCATTTTAGATAAATGCTATTTACAGGCATCATTGTCTGGCATACAAAATTAGGTAATGACCCGATACAGTATTTATGCCAAGGACAGTTTATTACAAAAATAGATTTTTGGTAGAATTATCCTGTTGTCATTGTTTGTTATAGTAATTTGCTTACCTCATAGTCATGATGGCCAACGCACACCAATGCCAATTCCAAAGACCTCACAGCAAAGTGAGAGGTTCCTCCAGACATAGCCACAATGATCTTCTCTAGAAACGTCTCAGCTAACTCTGTGAACACTCTAGCATAATTCGTGGCTTTCTCATCTTCCTCGTGAGCCACTGCCATGTGGTAGCTCTCCTCCAAAGCTGACACACTCTCAAATAACAGTTGCTCTATATTGTCATTATTATTATTTTCTTCTAAACAGTGCAACAACGCAGTAATACAATCAGATGCTGCATCATGCAGCGTATTTATTGAATTATGATCTCTTAACACCTGTAAACTGAACCCTATGACAGCATTCTGAGGAACTTCCTGTATATTTATAGCTCTGACCTGTATCCAAGAGGTCATACATTTTATGATTTTTAATGCAACATGTGAATTTTGAGAATTAGTGATACTTTCTTTTAGGAACAAAGTAACTATATGAGCATTTGACCTTAACTCAGACTTTATATCTTCCCTCCGATTTTCACCAAGTTTTAAGTTAGACGAATCTATTTCTTGGGGTAACACAGTCAATATTTCTAGAAGGGCAAAATCATTTTTGTTCGAAAATGATTTAATTAGGTCACCAATACAGTTCTGCCAAGTAGGCATTTGAAGGGCTAGGTCTGCCAGTGCTAGGGACAGCTGTGTCAGCACTGAGGCACTTGTCTCCGGGGAAGTGCTCTCCAAGTGTGCCACTAGAGAATCTCTGAGGGATACAAGGGCCTCGGCGGGCAGCTCAGACAGACTGTGCTGCACCTTCGACCTCATCGTCTGAGCAGCGAAGTAGCATGAGTTCATGTCTTTCTTCTGCTGTAAAAGTTCGTCGGCTATCTTCCACGAATGAATCTGTAAAGAAGGTTATAATTTTGAACAACCGATTGTAGTTTCATCATTGGAATATTAATTTAATCAAGATTTAATAGAAAACTTACGGATTTTTGCATATCTCCCAGCCATAGTGAGGCCTTTTCTTTTTCGCTTGCATTGGGGTTATCATATAAGGTGCTTATGGCCTGGTAAATAGTGTCCATTGTTGGGGTATCCATGTTGATAGACCGGTAGTAAACTTATTAATATCAGCGCCACTCTATCGTAACACTTATATCACACACTGTCATATCTAAAAACGTGGAAAACGACCTAAAAAACTCAAATAATTAACAAACAAGCAAAAGTCGAAGGAATGCTTGACTGAAAGCGAACCATAACCAATTAATGTTGCTACGTCATAACTAACTGTTCCCTTTAATTAATAAACAAGTTTCATAACGCTACTAAGATAATCCACATCGATGACGTGTCAGGTATAATGTTTTATGTCTCTTGTTGCAAAAAACAGCTTGAATGTTTTCCTTCAAAATTCCAACAATATCAAATTATTTGGAGAAACCATTGAATTGTAATGTGTTTTTCGACTCGTATTCGTTTTCCATCACCTTTTGCAATTGAAATCTACTGGCAACATTTACCTGTCTACGTCGAATCAAAGACAAGACAGACACCATACGACCTACGTTCGGAAACCAAATTCTTCTGAATAGAATTCCTGGTATTCTAATAATATGAGTCAGAACAAAATTATGACTGTTTATTATTTAAAAAAAGGTCTAGATCAAATGAAATTAATGTTAGTAAGTCAATAATTTATTAAAAATATAAAAAAGGACTAGCGAACGAAAGAAAGGAAACTGTCTGTCAAAGTCACATTCGCGCAGAGGTCAGGGAATTTTATCATCTGTTGACTTGACTGACTGGAAGGATCGATAAAACAAAGATAATAAAAAATACATAACCCACTACAAATGTTTCTCACCGGTTCGTCAATTATTCGTATAACTTCATCGTCAAGGCGAGCGGTCGGTCGAGCGCTACACACTTCGCATTTAGTCATGGCACCCATAAAGGTAATTATTTTGTCCGAGATGTTTTCAAATTATATAATAGCCGGCTTATGTGAGTAATGCGTCTTCTTGTGTCCTTAGGTTGGTGAGCCCCTGCCGTCTACTGATTTGTTTGAAGATTCTCCGGCTAACAAAGTTAATATATGTGATTTGACGGCGGGGAAGACAGTGGTTTTGTTCGCGGTTCCTGGGGCCTTTACTCCTGGGTGCTCGAAGACTCACCTGCCGGGGTACGTGGAGAATGCAGACAAGCTGAAGGGCGAGGGTGTGGGCGAGATCGTGTGCGTGTCCGTCAACGATCCCTATGTGATGGCGGCCTGGGGGGCTCAGCACAACACCAAGGGAAAGGTATGAAAACATACTTACGTTTTTTTTGTTTTGGGTTTGGTTTTCGAGGTCTGACTAGCTTTGTATCAGAAAATATTTATGTATTAGGTACCTATACCTGGTTATAAGATGAACTTAACTTTGATTTTGGGAATATGGATTCTTAGTGAATTCAGTTATCTTCCATCTAAACTGTTTCGACTATTTAGGTACTGTCCTCTCTCTCTCTCTCATCTGACTTGGGTGCAGCAAGAAATCGGTAATTGGACAAGTCTTTCAGAAGGTAGCTACCCCAAATAGATACTCTATAGTATTTTCCAGGGGTTGCTATTTAAACTTCTTAATTTTTTTTTTACTTTTGAAAGTGGTACTTAGATCTAAATAATTTTAATTTCCAAAATGAAATGCTAAGTTGTCATTTTAACCTTCCCTTTGGTATGGAGTATTTTATTATTTATTACATAGATAATTTTATTGCAAGCATAATGTCAGGGGTCAAGTAGTTGCTAACAGCAACTGTTTGTAGATAATGAAATTATTTATAAACATAAGAACGTAGGTCATTATTATGTAGTACTACATACTTACTTACCATGTACTAAGTTACTATATAATATCTTTTAAAATAAAAGTAAACAAGTTTTTTGGACTTTATTTCTTACTAGCTGAACCGATAGGTCTTGAGTTCATACAAAAATCCCACAGAAAAACCTAAAAACACGTTTTTCCCAAATTTGCTTTCCACAGAAACTTTATTCGGATTACAAAAATTAAAAAAATAATTAAATGGGAATTGGTCCAGCCGTTCTCAAGTGATGCGCTTAACAACAAACAGCATTTCATTTCTGTTTATACAAGATGTTCCTTTTGATATCCCATAACTCCAGCTAGGGTATTAATGAGACCATGTCAAAGAATCAACTGAAATATGTTTTTTTTTTTTAATTTTAAACACCTTGTATTTATTGTAATTAGGATTATTAAGTACCAAACAACATGATGGAAAGAAGTAAGACTACATTCATTGCCCTTCTGTAGGTCAGTAATAAACACTCTACTTAATCCCAAATCACATGACAAACCACTAATTCAGATTTTACATTTCAACAATTTGGTCACAAAAAGTCTTTCACTCAACATTGTCGAGGTCAACTCACTTGTCAATTATTTAGATAAATACAAATTTTATATGACTACTCTGTATTTCATCATCAAGGTTGTGATATTGTTGTCAACTTCACAAGTGAAGTATCTCTCAAACTCTCACCTCAAGTGGTAACTTGAGAATATCCTTGGATATCAGCCAATGTGATCCTGACTGAAAATGTAATGTTTATCTACTGTAGGTACTAATATTTTATTTATTTTATTAAAATTTAAATTTAAACTCACAAACTTCCAGACCAATTTTAAAAATTCTTTCACCAGTATAATGCTATATTATATCACTGAGTAACATACCGCCTATGAAAAATTATCGAAAATTGGCTTTAATAGGGGTCTACTTTTTTCTTTTTTTTTACTTATAATATTTTTTGAAAAATACATGTACATGAAAAATATTAAAGATACGAAGTGTATAGAGTGCCGCGAGTATTCTTGTGGCACTCTAGTGTCGCTGCCTCGGCCCGGCTAGGGTGCCGTGAGCGTTGCATTGTCACTGTCACTTGTTATTTAGGTTAGGTTAGAACTGTGACCACACAACGACATGACACTGGCAGAATAGTCAACATCGGCTCAGTTGCCAAAACGGAAAAAAAAAAAAAAAAAACGCACGAGCCGAGCGAGCGTAGCGAGCGGTGCAGCTGTAGCGGCCGGCGAAGCGCCAGGGTCCGTTTAGGCACAAGAGAATGTAATGTTTTGGGAATGTGGTGTTTTACAGCGATCTAACCTCGACAATCAAACAAAATAGGTACCAAGTGACGTGACTTAGTGACAATGATCCAATGCTTGCGGTACTTTGGCTGGGCTGAGGCGGTTTTACTAGGGTGCCTGTAGTGGCACTTTATCCGATAGCGATAGAGTGCCACTGGTGGCACTATACACTGCCTTAAAGATATACCTTAGACCTAGACCTTGTAAAGTTAATTTTCAATAATTTTTCATGAATATTCAGAAAAATACGGGCGGTCACATGCCCATGGGCGACATTGTAACTTTCAAAAACAATATTAAAACGAAATGTGCGTATTTATAACTTCTTACGTGACAATATTATCGTGGATGTAAGTGAAGTAAAATATATGGAAACTCTTTTAAATTTCTGTCCAATAGATCTTATGGACGTGAGCGCTGACGTCCAAGATAATAATATCCTCACGTTAGAAATTAATAAAAGCGCACAATAGGAAACTGAAAAAAAACATGCAATATATTGTATGGAGGTCATTATGTCAATGAAGACAATGACTACTCAATAATTCAGTAAGGTCAGGGCTGGCATACTTTCTCACGGTAGGAAGGACTTGATTAGACTAGCGACCGCTGCTGCATCGCACATTTTTTACGTTTTGATATAACATCGAGATTTCTTTATAATATGTTAGTTTAATATTACTGTTTTATGCATTTAAACCGTTTTTCCTTTTTTTTCATTTTGCAATAAATTCTCTAAATGATAGTGAAAACCGCATCAAAATCCGTTCCGTAGTTTAGAAGAACAACAGACACGTTAAATTTTTTAATTAAATAAAATGTAGGTATGCCCATTTACAAGGAAAATTATACATATTTTGAATAGTTTTCGAAATATTAATATATAAATAAATAATTAGGCACTACTAAAAATTGAGCCTTATGATGACTAAGGTAAGGTGGTGTACAGATCAATAAAAATAAAAACTACAAATTTATTTTTAAAACAAATCCTAATAAATGTCGTTGCGATAATGCAGCGTCGCGTGTAACCTATGGTTTGCGTGCCATAGGTTTGTTAACCCTGCTAGTAATTACTACCTTACTACTGCTTGAATGCTATTTTGATTCATCAATCACACAAAATAATATTGCATTGTACATAATTTCCCTTTGGTTTCAGTAAATAAAAGCCAAAGCTTGTTATTCAGTACTTCTGCAGTAATGGCGCGAACTAATAAAAATTGAGTCAATTAATTCGCTTCCTTTATACAACGTGTGCCTTTTGGTGTCCTATAACTCCAAGGTTATATGCTATTAGTACAAAATTTAAAAATAATACAAAAATAGTCTTAGGACAAGGACATGTGTGTTCCAAAAATACATAGTAGATAACCTGAGTTTCATTGATGAGTAAGGGTAACTCATTTTTATTCTTACCATTCATAATAGCTAAGAAAATGTGATATTGTCATATAAAAAAAAAACAGTTTTTTTTTTTAATACTCAATACTCAATTTATTGCTTCTACATGTGAACTTAGGTGGTAGGTTTAACAAATATGATCATTGTGGACCCTGTCGGTCACAGCAAAAGTAGGAGAGAGGAAGAGGGCTTTTCATTTTGATTACTTAGTTAGTACCTATTTATCTATTTATTGTACCTAATCATTTTATAAAACTTGTAAATCAAAATTTGCCATTTAAATAATCATTGATATCTTATTAGCATTTAATTTTTTTTGTAAATTTATTTATTTATTTATTTACTAAGGCACCAAGTCCCAATATACAAATCAAAACTACATACAATTCAATGTAAATGTATTACATTTTTGTTCATTTTTAAATAATTACACAGGTGTGAAAGAATTTCAAACTTATGCCAGTTGATTTTTTGACATGGTCTCATTAATACCCTAGAGTGATGGGATATCAAAAGGAACACCTTGTGTAACCAGACAAAACAGTCATTATCTCTTGTGATAATTGTTTCGCGAATTTGATAATTAGCATATTTCCCATTTCGCAAAAAAGCTAGTCATCATGACTGGAAAATCGCCCATTCCTGCGCCTAGTATACCTACCTACTATCATTATACTAAAATTCCAAAAGTCCAAAGAATGCTGACATCACCCAACATTACCTTGAATTCCCCACAAAACGGGAGAGAATCTAATTAAACGGCCGCGCAAACAGTTTACTGTTTACACTCAATTTGTCAATAAACCTAATGGCCAGGAAAATGGTAAGGTGGTAGGTTTAACAAATATGATCATTGTGGACCCTGTCGGTCACAGCAAAAGTAGGAGAGAGGAAGAGGGCTTTTCATTTTGATTACTTAGTTAGTACCTATTTATCTATTTATTGTACCTAATCATTTTATAAAACTTGTAAATCAAAATTTGCCATTTAAATAATCATTGATATCTTATTAGCATTTAATTTTTTTTGTAAATTTATTTATTTACTAAGGCACCAAGTCCCAATATACAAATCAAAACTACATACAATTCAATGTAAATGTATTACATTTTTGTTCATTTTTAAATAATTACACAGGTGTGAAAAAATTTCAAACTTATGCCAGTTGATTTTTTGACATGGTCTCATTAATACCCTAGAGTGATGGGATATCAAAAGGAACACCTTGTGTAACCAGACAAAACAGTCATTATCTCTTGTGATAATTGTTTCGCGAATTTGATAATTAGCACATTTCCCATTTCGCAAAAAAGCTAGTCATCATGACTGGAAAATCGCCCATTCCTGCGCCTAGTATACCTACCTACTATCATTATACTAAAATTCCAAAAGTCCAAAGAATGCTGACATCACCCAACATTACCTTGAATTCCCCACAAAACGGGAGAGAATCTAATTAAACGGCCGCGCAAACAGTTTACTGTTTACACTCAATTTGTCAATAAACCTAATGGCCGGGAAAATGGTAAAAAAATTTAGATGTTTAGTTATAATGGCCGGTGTGGAAGCGGTCGGCGCGGCCCGGCGACAGAACTCATTATGAAATCAATACGCCCCACTTGCGACGACCTCCGGCCTTTAGATTACTAAATTATTCAAGTTGATGTACGTTTTACAAGTTTATAGACTACTAGCCTCTGCCCGCGACATCGCCCTTGTGAAGGTCGGAAATTATCCCACGGGGCCGTACAAACGTGATGAGAAGTATCCTATGTCCTAAACTCCTAACCCAGCTATCTAATTGCGAAACATTTTCAGTAAACGATTAAGACTAATCAGTTTCATTTTGACAGTTCATCAACATTCATTGCGTTATTGATGCTGTTGAGCAGATTTTTTTTTCGAACTTATGTAGCAATGGATTAGCAATCTGTTTCAAAATTATTCAGATTGTGATTGATCTTGTGTTACGCAATTAGGGTGCAGGCTCTTTAAATACTCATTACATCGACTTTCCTTCAAGTTCAAGTCAAAACCGCAGAACCGCGGCGTTCTAAAATAACTTCTACCTTCAGCTATCACGGCCTATCGGACTTAGTTTGTGCTAAATAAATTATTTTCTTTCTTTCACATACCGTAAGTGAGACGGAGAGTGAAGCGCCCGTAACGAACGGCTGAAACTACGGATTTCGCTTAGAAAATACAATAGACGACGTATTATACATATTTAGTAACCTAATCTGAGTCTTTAAGAACAATTAAGCAATTGTTCTTAAAGACTCATAAAGAACCCTGTAAAAAAGAGCCTATGTTACTCAGTGGTACTAAAGCATTCTACTGGTGAAAGAATTTTTAAAATCGGGCTATACCAGTCAAAACTGCGATGGGACGTCGCATCGCAAAAATCTGCGACTTGTTCCAAAGCTGCTTTCTAACTTCTGTTCCGAATTCGCATCGCGCCGATTCGCAGTTTTGTGTTCAAACCCTTATTAATTACAAACAAATGAACATGCAAAAAAAAAGACGTGTGGTACTCGGAGACTGCCGCGGTAAAGGTATTGCATAGCTGTTTTTATCAACATATGCAATTATAATACAACCAATGCCACCTAGAGGCGAGTTGCTGAACTAAAGAGACAGGGGTGTTATGTTAGGTTATTTTCGTTACGGAATTTCTGGATTCGGTCTCCACGCTCAAGGCCCGCGATAGAAGCTATGCAATAGCTTAAAAACAAATCTTTTCTCTTTACCTATAATATTAGTATAGATTTAGATAATCTTTGCCAATATTAGACGAGCAAAGTGTGAAATCAGGGCCCCGTAGCCCACAGAGTGACTCGTTAATTTGTGAGATCAAAGGCTTTCAAACATTTCGAGGGTAGCGGCACAGAAACCCAGCTTTATTATTATACGCTTGACTTTGGAATTTCAATGTCACGGAATTACGGTCCCTTCTGTTGGTCCCTTGCTTTATTAGTATTGCCTACAAAAGCCCGTCTTTTATTTTAAACCTTTTATTTACTTCGCTTTATTCTAGCGTTAAATTAAAGTTGACGTGTCACATCCGACTCAAAGGTTTTGTACTGGATTTCCTTTTTCCGGTGCTGCATTGCGATGCTATCGTCTCATACATTATGTTTTGTTATTAAAATAAGCTGCTTTCCGGTGGCAGGGCTCAGTGTGCCAACTGTCGTCGGGGGCTGTGCTGTGTGGTACTTATTATAAGTAAATAACTAGTAGGTAGATTGTGTGTTCGGAGTTTTGGGACCAAGTTTCGCATAAAAAACGATATCGAGATCCAAGCCATGGGCCCGTTTCGCAAAAAAAGAAAACCTTGGTCCAAAGATGTATGTCTAGGCAGCTATAAAGCTATAAACTCGTCCAACTGTTAGCCGCTAAATGCACGCACACTAGAAAAACACAATGACAGCACAATGACGTGGCGGCAGTGTAAGACGTAGCTAATCCTTAGCATGCTAATGGAGTTTTAAGGTTACTGTACATATAAATAATCAAAGCATTGGTCTTTCAAAATGGGTTCGAACTCGATAAAATGTTCATCGCGATTGACGTCTTTTATCCTGAATACTGTAGAACTGGGTTTATAATTTATCTCAAAAGTAAAATCAGTAGTAATAGTAAATAGGACTAAAGCTTTCAGCTCCGTTGTCGAGTCGAGCTATCCGAATGTGTGAAATGGCCACATGGCCTGTATCGATCGGAATACAATGCGGACTTATTATAGCCCGCTTCGAGCTGCACTATGCAGCGTGTCGTTATATTATAACTGTTATAAGATAGTGCATTCACGTTATCTGGGTAAAATTTTTACTTGGCAGAATATTACCAAGGATAATGTCATTAAGGCATTTGGTCTTTAATCAAATGATTTATTACAGCAAACTATCTTTAGACAATAAACATTTAGTCAATTGATTTGTTATGACAAAAAATATAAAGACAAAATTAAGATTTTTTGGTAATTATATAATTTAAAAATGCGCTTTTATTTTAATATAATCATTTATATGCGATGTTATTTGCGTACTTCTTTGTAAGTTTATGTAAGGCTAAAAGCGTCTTGGTAATTTTTGTCTCCGACCAACTGTTTGTCGTAAAACAAATACACAGAAACGAATCGCTGCAAAACCGAATCCACGTAGTCTTGTCTGCCCCACCCCTAGAGTGTAATTTAAACCCGCGTAGGCGCGGAGGGGCGAGGCGGCCCGCGAGCTGAGGAGCAGGTGGTTTGAAGGCCCGCCGCCGCGGCTGAGGCTGGCCGGCGAAGCCGGTCAGCAAGCCGAAGCTGCGGTGGTGAGCGTTAAAACCATCTGCGACGATAAGCTCGCGTGGAGCCGCCCAAACCCCGCAGCACCGGAACCGTGACAGAAACAATGCTTGCTGCATGTTGCATGCCTGCTTGCATGTTTATTTGCATGCTGCTTGCCTGCTTGCATGCTGCATGCCTGCTTGCACGCTGCATGCCTGCTTGCACGCTGCATGCCTGCTTGCATGCTGCATGCTGCATGCTTGAAGCAAGCAAATCATGATATTGACCTGTTACTCCTCCTGAGAATCGCGGATCTTGACTTTCAGAATGTTGACCTTGACATCTAGGTCAATAACATCAAGGTCAAGGACAATGCCCTTAAGGTGTCCCATGGTGTTTCCCCACCCTACTACACCCACATCGTATCGATATTTTTTCGTAAATTGAAAACTAGCGAAATTAAGTATTTGGCTTATTTTATTTTGCGTAAAATATGTTAAGGCAATAGCAATATGTTAGGCATTAAGTCCGCCTTTGTACCTCAATGTGTGTGAGAAGTTTAAATTAATAAATAAATAAATATGTTATACCAACTGAAATATTTGACTAAATTAAAATTGGTAAAAGTACTATTTGGTATGCAAGTTATTGTTTAAACGTTCACTTGCCAAACATTAGGTTTGCGTTACAATTATTTGTGAAGAGTTTATTTGCTAAGTAATAATTTGGCAAATGAAATTATGCAGAAAATTGTTTGGGAAGTGATTTGTCAATTTCTTTTAGATGAAACAAGGGAGACCCACTCTAGCTGTACCTACGCAATTTTTAAGATCCTGTCGTCTCTTTAGTTTCCCCTCTCTTGTAGTATTCCCTATGATTTTAAGTATTTTTCTCTAGTCTTCATTTATCACTATCACTACATAGTATAAAACAAAGTCGCTTCCCGCTTTCTGTCCCTATGTATGCTTAGATCTTTAAAACTACGCAACGGACTTTGATGCGGTTTTTTTTAAATAGATAGAGTGATTCAAGAGGAAGGTTTATATGTATAATACATGAATAGTATAGTAGAAAGCCATAATTTATAAATTTATCACGCAGTCGATGCCGCTGGCGGAAGCTAGTGCTATATAAAGGCGAGATGAGATGGGACCCTCATCTTGAATTTCCTACCTTTGAATTACGGTACCTATTTCATACGGAGAACCCACATTAGCTTTTGACGTATTATTTACAATTATATATAATTATCACTTGTTTTAAAAACGGTGAAGGAAAACATCGTGAGGAAACCGGAAAGCATGCCTGAGAGATATTTCTCGACGGTATGTGAATCCATGTCAGACTCTGACACCACGGCCTACTCCCTAAGTGAACCCCATAGTTTCGGCCGTAGTTATGGAGCTTTATGTACTGTCCCAGTTAATACGGACAAATACCGAATAGAGAGCGAACCGCACGTAACTTAGGCCGATACTACGGTGTGTGCTTAGGGAGTAGGCCCCGTGATTAGTCACCAACAACACGAAAAGATTTACACAATAAGTAGGTAGTTTCCCACTGCCTGCGTGTTGCATTGCGTGGACCTCAATGTCGACCAGTCACAAACATTTTAGTAAAACAGTATAAAAGTGACGCTTTGAAAGGCGGAAACTTGATTAACTTCACTTCGTCACGTAACTAATTAAATATTTAAGCGAATGGTAAAAAACCTTCAGCTGTAAGTTAACCTCCCTTTCAGTCGTAAACAGAATACAATTTAACTGTTTTGTTAAGGTGTTGTTGAAAGTCTCTATTCTTTTAGTTTTTTTTTTATGCCTTTTCCCACACTAGGAATAGCAACAAACAAGTGCAACACAACATGACCAACATATTGTGTGTGCCTGTGCATGTGTGTGTGTGTCCAATATGCGTGATTGTATCGTAATATAATATCAGTACCTAAACTTCAGGTTCATAAAAAACTGAATTTACTAGATGTGTGAACATAGTTAAACAATCAGCAGGTAGGTACAGTAACTACAGATGTGTCCTACAGTAACTATAATTACACTGCAAGAACGGTCCTCATATGTAATCAAAATGTAGGTATAAGTATTCAATCTACTCATATTAATGACTGCATTGCATTAATGCATTATTTATTATTACACAACTCTCAAGGACTCTACGAGACAGACTCGACCTAGTCCACAAGTAAAAAAATATTAAAATTATGTTAACTTTTGTAACAATAGTTAGTAATTTATTTGTCTGATTTATATTTTCTTTATTACATTTTCATACATATAAATTAAGTATATTTTAAAATAATTTTATCAAAAAATTATTAAAAAAAAGACATTCTCGTCATGAGGGACAGCAATATCAACAATCATTGCACGGCGTTCTCGTCGATCTATCACCACAATATCAGGCTTATTTGCTACAATAGTCCTGTCAGTGATGATCGATCCCAATATAATGTGGCGTGACTATTTTTGAGAAGGTCGGGCAAATACCTGTAGTATGGTACTTCAGACTCCACAAGGTTGTATTGCAAGGCAAGTTGCTGGTGGATAATCCTAGCCACTGGACCGATGACCTAGTAAAGGCCGCAGGAATCCGCTGGATGCGAGAAGCACAGAATCGATCGAAGTGGCGGTGCTTGAAGGAGGCCTATGTCCAGCAGTGGACGTCTTTCGACTGATATGATGATGATGATGATGATGAATCCTAGCCACTAGTTTGTGTCTGTGCAAGTACCTACTCGCCGCGCCGCCGTTAGCAAGACGAGGACAACCGGAAACAATATGTCTGATTGATTCACCGGGACGGTAGCATGCCCGAAAGATGTCAACCGTACCATCCTTGACAATATATTTCCGATAATTATTCGTCATGACATGATAACTTCATCCATAATCGCACAGTATTCTGATTTATTATTATAAACTGTACAACAAATCCTTTAAATACCATCAATCTCATCCGCAGATCCGCATGCTGGCCGATCCCACTGGCGCCTTCATCAAAGCTCTGGACCTGGGCGTCAACTTGCCCCCACTCGGAGGATACCGCTCCAAGCGCTTCTCTATGGTCGTCGTCAACAGCAAGGTCGACAAACTGAACGTAGAGCCTGATGGCACTGGCTTGTCATGCTCCCTGGCTGATAAACTCAAGATCAAGAAGTAAACACCGTTATGGCGAGGTGGAGGTCCATTCCAAACAATGGAGTGATTACTAAACACGTACAAAAAGTACGCAATTTTTGACTATAAAGCCGATATCAGACGATCGTCTGAACACAATCTTCAAAAACAAAATCCATTACATTCCTATATAATTTTGTTGGTGTCATCTGACCGTGGAATGAAACAAAACCTTCACTCAAGTGAAGCGTCTGATATCGGCATAATGGATGCCACATTTTATAAAATACAATACATGACGTATATTTAGTAACCTAATCCAATTAACTGTTCTAACAAGGCATCCTCAGGATGACGATTGCCTTGTTGTGAATCCGGACACGAAGTGTTGCCACGTCAAGCGCCGAACGCAGTGTCGATTTCTTACAGAGTTCTTTATGACTCTTTAAGAACTGTTAAGCGGATTAGGTTACTAAATATACGTCGCCTATTGTATTTTAAAGTCACACCTGAGTAATTAATTGCCACACTTCAGCTATACCTAAGTCCAGCCAGTGTGGTACTGGCATAGCATTTAAGCGTGTTATTTATGAGTCGTGCGCTGTTAGGAATGGCCCTGTATCTTCTCATATTGTGAGGCGCCTTACGCACCATCGTGTATGCTAGCAAACCGTGTTACATTTTTTGCACGACGCATTTTCTTACACGATCTTCTTGCACGATGTTGTGTGAGCTTGCCCTCGGACACAGTTTAATATTTGCATTCCTATTTCAACGGCAGAGAGCCGAGATCAAAATATCCTTTTCTAACTTGGTATATATTTACAGCAATTTTGTTAAAAAGAAGATTGTGAAGGGTATTCCTTCTTTTTTTTATTTACTTTACTATCTTTATAAGTTATGTACTTATTTTAGATTTGATTTTTATTTAGTTATGTATTTTTGTTTTTGATATAATTTTTATTTTCGAGGTACTTAGGTACTGTTTCATTGATCTTCAGTTTGTAAAGTTGAAATCCAGTAGTTCACTGGATAATTGTTTGCATGATGGGCACTCAATTATGACATACAAGATAGTGTGCAAGGCCCTCCACTATAAACTTTATAATTAAGCTCCCTTTCGTAATTTATGATCTAACACTCCTAGCTTTATGCAGCTCATAGACTGTACGAGCACTCCTTGTGATATTGAAAACAAATCAATTTATATAAATAGATTAATACTAGTACCTAATATGTTGTTTTATTTGTAACTTATTTCCGTAATAAGGCCCAACTTCCTAGATAATAGCACGGTTAGTGGAGTTGCTGAGCGGTAGTTGAGGCTCAGAGGTGAGGTAGGGCCATAGATAATACAAGTGGTCTAGTGTGTGTGTGTGTGTGTGATCTATGGCCGAGTTTCTGCACTCCACTCCAGTTGATAGACAGAAATCCCTAGAGCAATGTTTAAGTATGAAAAAAAGAATAGCTGTCATGGCGACCGGCGAAGCCTGTTACAGTACGACAAAACTTAGATGTAGCATCGGCAAAATTCGTAAAACCGATCACCATCCGAACTGAGTGCGCCTTCAAAATCACCAATCTTTATTACTGCTTTAGGTGAAAATTATCTATCGAAAACGCAATAACTTGTAAAGTCTCATAGCCAAATACATTCGTAAAATTGAAATGAATGAATGAAAATTTTCAAATCTATGCTACATCTAAGTTGTGTCGTAGGTACCACAGATATAGATAGACATAGATAACGCAAGTATCACGATCTGTATGAAAACCAAGCGTGCCATTTTTTGACTACCTACTATGACGTCACAAGCATTATTTAGTGATGGGAAAATAAAATCCGCCGCACGCGGCAGCGTCTTTGAATCGATTTTATTATCTTTGAAATCGATACTGCTGGCTGGGTGAGCGCTGGCGCTAGGTGGGGGGGGCCTAGCGCCAGCGCTCACCCAGCCAGCAGTACGCTAACTAAAAGTCTTCGCATTGAGAGGTTGTGTGCTCGTGCGCGTTCCGTCGACGTTCACACGTCGTTTTTCGTTTATTCCCAGTCGCCCCCGCGGGGATTGCCACCGGTGGCAAATGGGAATTAAAATTCCCAGTTGCCACCGGCGGCGACTGGGAAGTCATTGCCCCCACTTCAGTTTCGCTGTACATTGCTTTCTCCATCGTAGAGAATAAAAGGATGAGGCAACTTATCCTAAACCTGCCTCTAATCTCAAAAAAAAAGACAAATTAGTTATTTTACCTTTTAAATCATGTGTATCTAAATGTTAAACGGAGATATAAAAATAGTGTATATATTATGAATAAACTCATTTTTATTAAAACATATAACTAGAGTGTAATGTACAGCTAAACTGAAGTGGGGGCAATGACTTCCCAGTCGCCGCCGATGGCAACTGGGAATTTTAATTCCCATTTGCCACCGGTGGCAATGCCCGCGGGGGCGACTGGGAATAAAGGTCGTTTTTGGATACCTTTTCCAAAATTTCAAGTAAGTTTACCATTATAAATACGTGAATATTCGATTGAAATACCTTCTATTCAATTTAGTTCTAATGTTTACAAAAGCAACGAGATTCTACCCTTTTTCATCTCAATTTTGAATAAAGATCGCCTTTTTATTATACCATTTCTCTATTTATTGAGTAATCGTGTACAGTAAAGAATTATTGAGAATCGCTTAAATAGATTAATTAATCGATTTTGTGACATAGTAATGATATAGACAGAAGAATGAGATAGACAGAGGAATGAGATAAACAGAGGAAAATAAAAATTTCTGATCTGCTTAGTAGGCAGTTAGGGATTTATAATTTCTTCAAATTGTTAGTATTTCCCTACTTATTCCTTGTAATTGTTGTAGATTATCTTTCAGAAACAAAAAAAAAACCAGAGAAGAAATTTTAGAAGGTAAACGAAAACCCAGTAAAATACGATATAATAAAATTAAAATGGATGCAAAATTACTTGAGCTACAACAGCAAAAAGATAAAGAAAGTTGTGATCTTTAGTACATCAATAGTCGGATATGCTGCTTTTGTTAATATTCGTTACATTTTCCCTTCAACAAAGCATGCTTCCTCAAAATGTATTTAACAAATAGTGCTATGCTTTGTTGGGAACCAATCTTTATTTCCCGTCGCCTCAATCCATTTTTCTTTTAAATTGGGTTCATGTGGGAAACTAAAAAAATCACTAAACGTTACGATAATTTATTAAAATTGTCTACATAATTACTACCTATAAAATACAAAATCATTCCTCTGTTTCCGAAATCGATTCTTGAGAATCGATTTGTGTTGCATACGATGAACAGCACTAATCGCTAAAATTGACAGAAAAATGATAAAAGCTCCTGTACTACGAAACCGATGCGATATACGATAGTATCACTTGCTTCGATATTCATCACTTGTTAAAACAAAACGTCGCATCAACCGCTCCAAGTAAAAGCCGCAATGTAATACGAATATTCAGTTTACGTTTGATGACCTATGTTTTTCTCAAATTTGGTATTACAGAGAGTATTAGATTAAAAATAATTGATTTTCATATTAAATACGCATAATATTAATCACAAAATGACTTATCGATGGAAGGAATCGTTTCCTTTATTTTTTCTCCTCACATTTGTAAAGTTTTTACAATGTATCCATTTTAAATTATTTTACTGACGTCCGTCTAGCGTGGCACAACGATGCAGTCATGCAGACTTTCAGTATGTTATAATGTACTCTGTGATGCAGACTGAGCGCGAAAGTGGCAGCTTACGATTATTGTAAGTAGTTGCTCTTGCGTTATCTATGTCTATCTATATCTGTGGTAGGTACTGTATCCATCAGATAGGTAGGTACCTACTTAAACGCCTGCTACACGGTCGCTAACCGCGTCCCGACAGAGGTGACCTTGGTGACTTACAACCTTGTAGATGATAGTTTACCACCAAACATTGACAACTTTGCCGGTCGCCAACCAAGGTCGCCTCTGTCGGGGTCGCGGTTGGCACCCGTGTAGCAGGTACTTAAGGGTTCGATACTCATGTCGAACTGAATGAAGTTTGCGCAGCTCGCAGCCACGGACTTAGGGTTCGATTCCCATGTGGAACTGAATGAAGCTTGCATACATTTTAAGCTAAAGCTCAACGCGCATACACGGCGGGCCGCGGGCGTGGGTCGGGACGACAGTACGGTGGGCTTGTAGCTATATTTATTGTAATTCCTTGTATTATATGGATGGCATCACACGAAACGTGTGCGCGGCTCCCGCACCCGCTTTGTGAGTGTGTTGAGCTTGTGGCATTCTAAATATGCCCGTTAAAGAAGATCCCCTCTCTGGAATGGTGGAACCTGTGAAACTCGGCGATACATCTCTACATTTCTTTAAATACCATTGGACTGGTGTGACTCACCCGTGTGTCACACTTTAAAACCGCCGAGTAAGCTTGCCGGCGATCCAACAGGTTTGAAATTTTGCTCGTGGCCCGCCTTGGTTCGTAGTTTCGTACGTCTGTCATGGCCGCGAGTCGCGAGCCGACGTTTTGTTTCGTCATTTGTGTAATTTTTGTTTAGTTTGGTTCTGAAAAGTCTAAAACGTCGCGATACAGAGTGAGAAATCTGCACGTGTGTCACCGACGGCGAGCCGCGCAAGTTGGCGAGCTTAAAAACCGCAGTCGGTACGCATGTCTATCACCCGTTTTAGAGTTGGTTCTTTCTTCTAAGTAAGTTTCAAGCACAAAGTACTTTTAAGTGGTGTCAAGTGATCCTCATCTGCGGTAGGTAACAGATTCAAATGTGACGAAATTATCACTGAATAAATAAAATAGTACTTACTCCAGTACCACCAAAGGTATGTAAAAGGGGTGATAGAAGTGCGAGCAAGTACGCGGTCTTATGGCTCGGGTGCTCGGCGACCTTACTCGCCCGTGTGTCATTCAGACTAAGTAAGTACGCGCACTTTAAAACCACCGAGTAAGTTCGCCGGCGATCCAATAGGTTTGTGCTCGTAGCTCGCCTTGGTTCGTAGTTTCTTACGTCTGTCATCGCCGCGAGTCGCGAGCCAGCGTTTTGTTTTTCCGCATTTGCGTAATGTATGTTTAGTTTGGTTCAGAAAATTCGAAAACATCGTGATACAGTGTGAGAAACCTTCACGTGTGTCACCGACGAGGCAACGACAGCGTGGCGAGCCGAGTAAAGGTCATCGCCCATTATAACAGCAACGCCCCAGCACGGCAGCGCCCCGGCACCGCCTCGAAAAATCTAGTCGTCAACGCGCCGCGCGCCGTAAGCCAGGCGACGGCTAGCCGCCAACGCGCCGGAAGCAAGGCGATGGCTGGCCGCCAACGCGCCGTAAGCAAGGCGATCGCTCGCTGCCGGCACACCACCGGCGAGGGAACAGTTTATTGTTTATTCACAAGCAAGGCGTCACCGTGCGGCCGGCGAAGCGTCACCGCGCTTACGGCGAGGCGTCACCCCGCAGACGGTGAGACGCCAGCGAGCGCCACCTCGATTGAAGCGCGCTGTCGGTACCCTATATATAATTGTAGTCTGTGGGTCCGACGCGTGACGACTCGCGGGCCGCTCACTGCCGGCCCGGGGTCCACTATTTTGTATAGCCATCGTAAAATAGACTTAAATGCATTTGACTTAAAATCCTAACTTGATTGACAAGTTATTTGCCGTGTCGGAGCCGAGCTGCTATAATGAGCGATGACCATAAGTTGGCGAGCATAAAAACCGCGGCACGCATGTTTATCACTTTACCTTACATACATTCCTATAAACTGTTGTTGCGGCACTAGTTGTATGTACATGGGCTGTACCGTATCTAAAACAGTTATGAATTTCAACTCTTCGGAAACAGCCGTTATGCTTATTATCATCAGTAAGACAATATTTGCGTGCAGAAGGAATGCAGTGCAAAAAACGAAGCAAAAGTCAATATTAAAACGCTCCAGGTTGAAAGTGAAAAAGAAACGCATGACGACATCAAACATGATATTCTTTACTTTTACTTTTTTAGTAAATAAAAAACTATTATTTCAATTTGATTTAAATTCGTTTACCACTTGTGCCCATTACCTCAGTCTTGTTTTAATCTTAATTTTTTTAATGTAGTAAGTGCATCTATGTATTATTCGTAAATTCTCTGAAAACTTTCATGCTCATAATACTGCTATAGTTAATTTGGAACGGAACAAAAATCAACAATCAACGTCAAACTCAAAAATTTACATTGACAAACAATCAAAACAAATTGTGGGGCCGTCCTCATTTTACTAATGTTTATTTTTATAATTAAATATAACTTAAAATGGCATTATGACCAAGAACTGTAAACATGTATAAACGGGTACATTACTGCGGCACAATATTATTTATGTGTTCGCTTATTTATTTAGTTAGAGTTGTATTTACCGAGATTTTTGACGATGAAAGTGCATTGGTCGACGAATGGCTGGATCAAAACGATCTTAGTGATTATAAGAAGCTCTTCAGAGAATATGGTAAGTACCTGCATTGATATATCTCTAATTATGTCATAAAATGAATGTAAATAATCGTAGAAATGCTATGGAAAGAATGGTTTGGGCGCGTTCCAGGTGTCGCCTATATTTTCATTCATTGCACCGATTCCGTAGACGATACTACTCTAGTTTCATGATAGTTCCAAAGCCCGGGAAATCTAAAATGATCCCATGCAGTTGCTTTTTTATACTTAACAGAAACAGCAATGTAACATTGACTTTACTGTGGTTATTGATTCTACATATTAGAACTTATTTTCTTTGAAATATTTCTATGCCAGTCCATCGAAACATGTAGATCATAATCCTATTATTAAAACCATTATTGTACCATGTTTTATTGCACACAAAAATATTATATTTTATTCTAACTTAAAACTTTAAGTATATCAATTATCAAATCTTGTGGCAGCTTAGTGATCAGAGTTAAAACGATTCTTCCTCAGTTTTCTCTAACACATCTATCCTCCTAGTTCCTTTCTTGAGAGTTTTGTGTGTAGTGAATGCATGCATGCTCATGAGTAGCTAAATGAATACTATAATTTATACCGATTAGATTATTTATTTTATTTTATTAATAAAGAATACTTGCAATTCTAAATGTAAGTAAGTAAACAATTTAACTTATTTGTTAATACTTAAATTCTACTACCAAAATTTTTTATGATGCCTCATTATGGGACTTACGTCAGGCCCATCAGCAATAGCTTTCAGGAGGCTGTTGCTGCAGTCCCGCAACCTTGTGAGAAGCGATAGTGAGATTATGAGATTGCTATTAACTGTTATAATGTACTACCTATCACCTTTTTGTAGTCATGATATTTCCATTTCATGGTAGGTTAATACTTTTCCATTCTGTGTCTCAGCCTCAGAAAAAAAATTATCTTGCGATATTGTGGCTTATACACACAATCTTTCCCAAAAATATATTTTTGATGAAGCCAAGCATTAACCAGGTTCTGTATTCCCTATATAATCTTTTTTGCATACTGCATATCTGGTTGGTTATGCGTCACACTCATTTTATTTGTTTAAATTAACATGTTTTCATTGAAAGATAAAGTTAGATAATGACAAGTTAATGCTGTTTACTATGTACCCTATAAAAAACAATGGCATGTATTTAATGCGGCAACTAAGTAAAATGAATATGGGTTTTAAAAAAAAATAGAGTGGGTACCATATATAATGGGTTGGCAGCTAATAAGGAGTATCGTAATAAGTAATAGGTAGCATATTAATATATCAGTAATAAGCTCCGTTATAATTTAAACTAGCATCAAGTTTTTCTTTTGGGAACAGAATTAATATCTAAGCGGAAACTTAATGGCGAAAATAAAATAGAAAATGGGCATTCATAAATAATATAAACAGATTTAAAAAAAAAAAAACTAAATAAAAATAAAAATATTATATATAATCTAGTCGTTTCTGGCCCTCGCCGGCCGCTACCGCGGCACCGCTCGCTTCGCTCGCTCGGCTCGTGCGTAGGAGGTCACAGTTTTAACCTAACCTAACCTAACCATTACCTACCTAAACCTAAACATTAACCTAACCACATACGAAATAGTTGGTAACATATTTTCTTTGCCACCCTACTAACATTATTAGTCGCCAAGTCATTATTTATAGCTCCTCGCCTAATATTTTATTTGACTGG
This sequence comes from Conistra vaccinii, assembly GCA_948150665.1. NCBI lineage: Eukaryota > Metazoa > Arthropoda > Insecta > Lepidoptera > Noctuidae > Conistra > Conistra vaccinii. Next base: position 2,957,971 of record OX411320.1, on the reverse strand, counting down.
TATAGTTTATTTGCTACCTAAACGCAGCTGCTAGTTTTTAGTTTTTATAACACCTTTAATTTTGAACCTTACATAATATAATAGTCGCGAAATTATTTAATCGCTGGCAAGTTATTTTATTTGTTGCAAACATTTAGTCGACTTTTAAGTTATTAGTCACTCGGAAAATAATAAGCTAAAAACAATTATGTACAATTATTGTTATTACTATTAAGAAATCAGAAAGAAAAAGCATGTGCCTTGAGTTCAGCCCGTTTTGTACTGTCAAACTCTCCTCATTTATCTCCCCTTCCCTTCCTTTTGATTCATACAACTTGGTGTTTTGTAAATTCTGAGAAAACCACATGTAGTATGTTAATCATAAGATAGTGAGTAAAAAAGTTTTCATAATATGTATATTCATTTAATGGATATATTTACAGTAGGTATTTTTTTAATCCTACTATCCTACTATTCCCACTATATAATATAATATCATATCATCATATAATATCATCATATTCATATTATAAATGTGAAAGTTTGTATGTTTGGATGTTTGTTACTCAATCACGTAAAAACGGCTGAACGGATTTGGATGAAATTTGGCACACAGATAGTTTATAACATGAATTAACACAGAATACTTTTTATTCCGGTCGCGTACGTTCTCCTGGGATAATTTCCGACTGCCACGCGGGCGATGCCGCGGGCGAAAGCTAGTATTAAATCATATTTAAGCTTCCAATTAGATTGGATAAATCACATGCTAGATTGGAAATAAATGGCAATATACAGTACCTACTCACCTAATAAGAGGAATAGATTCAAGAATCCAACACAAACCATTCAAAAATTACAAATAATCATAATAGTTTCTAACTTTCTATTATCACTGACATTAACTATAATTAATGATTGTTATCTTTAGCTTACTACATTCATAACTCTGTCAAAGTTCAATGTTCTCTTTATCTAAATTCGTTTAACAGTATACATTCTCGAAATTCAAAAAATCTTGTTACAAAAAATTACATTTATGCTTTGTTTGGTAAGATTATAATCATAATCCTATTAACGTGATGAAAGCGAGAATGCCGCGGTAGAAAAATGATAGCAGTAGGTATCTGTAGAGATCCCGCGGGCGTGTGGGGCGGCTGTGACGTAGCCACCCGCCACCCAATGGGCCACCCTGCCACCCCCACCCTGCCGGCAAACAAATACAAAGACCGCTCGCTCAGTCGCGTCGCACCCTCCGTGCCGTGCGGACGTCGCTACACCCATGCATATCACCACACATCAGCTTAATATGATCGTTTTAATTAAAATTGTGATAAAAAACTCTGTCGGTATCAATTAAAAAATATTTATCTATCAAAGTTTTTAGCGTCGTTTTAATTTCGAGTCGGAGTGATTTTCCTTTGTTCGAGGATTGTCTGTGGTGAAAGCGGTTAATTCGGTTTAGATAATTAATGTCAATTGAATTCTAAAGTACACCATGTGGCAATTCGAGGATTCGGAGATATACTCCATAGGGATGATCCATCCTTCCCACAGCCGGCACTCGGGGCTATCTATGCTGTCTGGAGTTTCCCAGTTCTCAGGTAGGTATCGCAAGTGTGTTGATGTTCTTTTACAGGCTTAAAAACTTTCGCTTTAGTACACAATAAAGCGTTGAATCAACCCGAATGCAGGATTATTTTAGGACTTATTTCTGTCTTTAATTAAACAACATTTTCTGCAGAATGTGACTAAGCGGCCCAACAAAAAGTGCATTAAAATACTCAGCAAAGTAAATCGTCGTGATCATTAAAAATAAATTGTAATCAAATTCATTTTGGCGACAGTATTCATGACAACAATACTAATAACTTCACCGGGTCCCCAACAGTACCATTAATAGCCTGTGACAAACAAACGATCTTTTTATGGTATATGGTACCTTACTCTGTCGGACTAAAGTCGACATTTGCCTGAAAACTTACGTGTAACAAGGTTTCGCAGTACCATTGTCTGGTTAATCCCTTCAGCGTTTCAGCGCTGGATTGTATCGTGCATTGCGTTATCTACTGTGGAGGATTTGGATTTCAGAGCACGTATACCCATTTACTTTTGCGTGGATTTGAGAATGAAATGAAAAAGGTAGATGTTATCGGCTCCTTGTTATTTCATAGGTTCAAAAATGTTAATGTTGAACTGTTGACTGAGGTAAATTGCTTTTAGTGCACTAACCTTTTGAACTTCGCTTTTCGATTAGGAATACACCGGCGCGGCGATCCCTTGGTGGTCAGATGTCCGCAATGGCTGTAAATAAGTGACCATCGTTAATTTAAATAAAGTATTAACGAATGACATTAAAAAAACTGTCCATCTAGTCAAATATTACTACCGGCGATAATGTTTTCCACTCCATTTCTCCCCAAGGGTGTCGTAAAGGGAGCTTAATTCAAGAGGACAGCTCGCAGAATCCTCTTTCGCGCTATGGGCATTTATGAAGCGGTCACCAAATGACGAGATCATTGGCCCAATTTAAGCTGAAAAGCACTGCATTAAATTTTAGCAATCTCGACCACAAAACGAATGCTAAACTTAGTTTAAACATTGTTTCTGCAAAGATGAATACGACTGTTAAAAAAAACAAAGAACTGAAAAGCGATTGAAGAAATAACTGAAATTACTTAACCAAGGGAATCATTTAATGGGACATTCAGCTCTAAAGACTCCTTAAATCGTATGTTTGCTCGTGCATGCGTAATTGGATGCTTAGACCGTCTGTGCACTCCTTAATTGGTGCTTACAAACGTTTATGATACCTTAAATTGGATATTTAGTTCAAATACTGTTTTGAGTTAGTTCGAAGAGGTCTCTTGTGGGTCGTCTAAACTGTCGCATGCAGACCTAATGCAGAATAACGCTGAAATTATTTTTGGGTTAGCTTCGATCTGTGCTGGTAGCTGTGATCGGCTAATTTCATAGATATGTGGAACATAAAAGTTTGAACATTTTAAGAACTAGCTTATTAAACAGCAAGTCTACGCAACTAGAAAAAAGGAATGAATTCTGAAAGTGCCATTTTCCTCAAGATCGTTTGCCTAGCCTAATAAACATGTAAAACTTATTCAGGATCATTTTATCTAGATGAACTTGTTCCTAAAATACAACAGCCTAGAGACGATATCATTTAAACATTTTAAATTGTGCAAACAACTTCTGCCGGGCAGTTTCGTGTTATGCGAAACTGAATAAAACAGCGTTGGGATTAATCTCATTTTGTAGGCACAATGTTTTTATTGCGTGAACATAACAAAAATATGCCCAAGTACATATAAAGCCAGCGACGGCAACTAATTTCTAACTGCATTCGTCGTGTATGCACACGTAATGAATTCAATGGGTGAATGACTGTTCCAAGTTATGGGGGACCTATAATTTAGTAGTAATATCTGGACTTCTGGAGTACCTAAATATAAGTTTTTTGATAGATGAGGCCTGAGGAATGAGAAATAAAAGGGGTAAAAATAAGAGCCTTCTACAGTCTTTTTTACTCGTGATGCCGGTTACCAATATTGGGGATCCGTTTGCAGGTCATCAAGGGCTTGTCCACAAATTGCATCATGTTTAGTGAAGCTAGGTGCTTCCTATTCGCATCCTTCAGCTCTGTTTGAAATTATCTTGTTCCTGTTCCTATATTATGGTTAAAATATTACATAGGGGTCGTCCATTAATTACGTGATGTTTTTAGCAACTTTTTAACCCACCCCCCCTCCCCCCAGTTGATACGTGGTGACTGGTGAGGTTTTGGTGTAAAGTATCTTAAAAAATTACAGAATATTTTATTTGGGGGGCCACTTTACGGTTTAGAGATGCGCGTTAAATGAAAAAATACATACACGTGTTATCTCGCTACACCCCCCTCCCCTTGTGATATTTCGTGATTTTTTTCGAACCCCCTCCCCCTCTTTCGAGCCTCACATGATTTATGGACGACCCCATAGCTGTTCCCGTATAATCATAGTCCCATATTGTGATTTGTGATATAATGTCTTTAAAACACCCAAATTAAATCGAAATCGTATAATTGCATAAAATGTAGTGTGTACAAAAGATGTTACATACAAAATTCAGTGCAAAGACACATTCCGCCATGCAGTGGTGGCATGCAAATATTTAATAGATGTTAATCAGTTAAATAGTAACATACAAATTATGGACCAATTAATAACAATTTCTAGGTATTAAGTTCTAGTTTTAGCGTTAAGAATTCTAATAACGAAAAGAACAATTTATTCAAGTCAATACCAATTTGAATGATAAGTACTATAAAATTAATAACTTAGTAGAAAAAACAAAAGAAACAATTTAAAAAATTACGTGATGTTAAAGATTGCACGAATTTCATAATTTTTTTTGTGCTATTAGTATAAGGTGAGAATTATCTATTCAATTTCAACTTGGCACAATGGGGTAAAACCTTGTATGAGTTTGGTGGTGTTCCAATTTTGGAGCTTGATCTTGCATTCTCATAGTAAAATCACTAAATCACAATAACAGGTTTACGTATCCAAGTGTGGATTCTCCAGTTTTCTAGCTCGCTTCGCTCGCTCCTGCATTCTCTTATGCCTTGATCACACGTACTGAATGAGTGAGCCGAGACAGTAGGTGTTTACAGTTTTACACGTATTTTTCTACTTAGCACCGAGTCAGTCTTACAATCACAAAAATCGAAGGATCACGGTAGCGTGTTGCGAACTTGCGACCGCCGTGTGTGTGTCGAGTGGCGAGTATGCAAGGAGTGCATATTTATTTTTACCTGCCGAGTGGGCAAACGAGTAAGTGTGGGGATGCTCGGGGGTTGGCACTCGTAAATAGAACAGGGTCCGAGTGACCGTCTAGCCCATTACCTCGGCCGAGCACTCGGCTGAGGACACGGTGATGTGCTTACACGTATCGAGCAGTCGGCCGAGAGCACTGTCTCGCCCATCTACTCGGTACGTGTGATCAAGGCATTAGTAAGATGACAATGACAGCTTAAACATACAAGTTAGAATGCTATTTCATTTATTTTGTGAAAAATAAATGAAATAGCATTATCCTTAAGAACTAATCGGGTAAAAAGTCCACAATTTGTTATTATATAGTTTATTTGCACCTTCAAGTAAAAAATATGGTTTACAATAAAAATAGGTCTTTAGTAGTAAGTAAGTAAAGTTGCAGCCAATACCTAAGCTAACTTATTATACTTAATATCTTGTAATTATAGGTATCAGCGCCCACCCTCGATTATCATTATAGCCGAGGTTATTGTACAAGCAATAAATTATTCTAAAAGCTAAGCTGCTTGGAGAATCATTTAAAACTAATGAGAAAAACATCTTGCAGCAACAACAATTGATCACATTCAGTGAGCTATAAAATAGAGTAAGTATTTTAATTACAGGAATAATTTTCAATATCTAGATGAATTTAAAAGAATTAGGGACTGTTTAGGTGAAAAACTAGAATTAAAATTAACAAAGAAAACAACATTTACAGATAAACGGTGTGTGCTGATGAATGTGTGTGCATACGTGGGTGTGTTTGTGGATTTTATATCTAGCTACGCCACTACGCAGCTGGCGTAGCTGGAGTAGCTGGCGTAGCTGGTGTAGCTGGCGTAGCGGGCGTAGCCGGGGTAGCTGGCGTAGCGGGCGTAGCCGGTGTAGCCGGCGTAGCGGGTGTAGCCGGCGTAGCTGGTGTAGCTGGCGCAGCTACTGAGTCTAGAAAGTTTTTTCTAATTATTATCTCAGGAATGCAATGTAGATATTGTTCGAAGTAAACATTACTCGTGATAGTTTAGGATTACCAGCAGGAAAATCAATTAATCTACCTCGTTTTTTCCTAACTATGTTGGGGTCGGCTTCCAGTCTAACCGAATGCAGCTGAATACCTGTATTTTACATGGATCGACAGCCTATCTGACCTCCATTACCCAGTAACTGGGTAATACGATACCCTTTGGTAAGAATGATTGTCAGGCTGGTTTTCAGGCTTCTGACGACCCGTAAAAATCCACGAATGACAGCCGGGACGTGCTTTCCGAGGCACGGAGGACTCTCGGTATGTAAAGATCGTCACGCATACACTGACTAACCCCGGCAAACGTAGCTTAACTTGATGGATCGACCTGTGCGGTTGTTATTACTGAACTAAGTGATCTATTCGCTACGCGCTTCAACCTAAACAACAACAACCTGCAAATGTACGAACCGAACAATACATTTAGTAAATAAATGTTTATGACAGCTATATCATTATTCTGCCATGTCATGTCATTTTAATTGGTGACTGCAGTACGTTGTTATTAGCACAAGAGGATGCTGCTACCCATGTGTCCATTCTATTGACATAATAATATTATAACTTGCATACAGCAAATAATATACGTAGCAACAAAGGTACTACTGGTGGTGGTGGTGGTACTATTTTCATCAAGCCGTTTTTCCCGAAGGTCTAGTAGTTAGGTACTTTGAATAGTGTAAGCGGCCTACCCAAATGTCCTTTCTTTGGTATTGTTCGCTCCTAAGTTCAGAGTTGAGCTCCGCGATTACTGACAAATGCTTGCACGGACAGGACAGGTCCACTCAAATCTGTGTGGTTCTTTCCTCAAAAGACCATTTCAGACACTAATCTACATTGTCCTCATATGGCCTGACCAACATTTTGTCTGGATTTTAAAAGAAACTGTGACCTCTGAGTTTGTTTCAGCCTTTCTTCTCAGAGTAGTCAGATAGGAAACGCCGAACTCATCTAGCTAATTATTAACATATTTTCTAATATGACGTGTAAAAGTGATTCCAATATCCTATTTACAGAATAAGCAATTTAATTTAATTTCTAGCCACAGGTGAATGACTAGGGTTGCCAACCGACCTCTAATTTAAATAAATTGTGTTCTATTTCGCGTATGCGTACTTTGTAGTCAAAAGCAATAGAGTACGCTAAAATACTCTATTTATATTGACTCTCACTTTGAATTAAATTAATTCAGCATTCACTGAGAGTCTTTTCGGTTACGGCCATCTTTTCAAGCCACCAGGGTCGTAGCTACACATAGGATGCCAAAAGAAAACCTAAGCTATAATACAATGCCGCCCATGGGCGTGTGACCGCCCGTATTTTACTGAATAGTAGAATTATAAAAAAAACACATTAAAACTTGTGTTATTTCCCGCAACTACAAACAAAAAAAAAATTGTGTTTTAAAAATAACATAAAGTTATACTCTTTCTTATAAATCTGACCTCTTAATTACCCTCTCTGCAATCAGAAATATTTTATTTCTTTATAAATAAAGTTGTCAACCCTAAGTACGTCCCTTATTTCGAGAGTTATGTTTAAAGAACATGAAAAAGGGGGCGATCGATTGACGTCAACCAGCCAATTACAGACTTCGATTCGAGCTGCTACTGAGATATACTTGATGGGAAAAACCCATCACTCTGTCTGTCTAACTGAGGCCGAGGTGAGTATTAAACCCAGGGATTCCATGCTCATGATGCTCAACAGTAGCGCTTATGACCACAAGATTGACGAGGCAGTTTATACACGTAGGTACTTCTAAATAAATCTAAGACATTAGCACTAGCTGAGGAAAATGTTTCATTTTTTCCTCAGTTTTATCCTCATATCGTGGGAAAACCTAGACCACAGAATAGATATATTGTGGAGAAACTTAGACTTAAGACGCAGATAAATGCCAGTGACCTTGGTTAGCTTGCGTGTTCTGTACTGAGCTCACGCAACGCGTCGTACGTCCAGCCAGTAATAGGACTCTCCCATCAAGGAGCGTTGTCCCAAATTAGACGCATAATTAATTTATAATACATAAAACAAAGGTATTTTAATAAAACAGCTATACTAAAAGAGCAATAATTAAATTATCTTTAAAATGGTGAATGTTTTAGAAAAATACGCTTGATAGATTTTGCGTGATTCTCAGTTTATATCCGCGTTAGACATAACTTTACACGACAGACTGGTATTTACCTAGTCATGTGATATTCACTATCTGATAGATAACATTATTAGCGCACAGATGCTTGTCATTTGAGAGTACTATAGGTACACCTCTGCCCAACCCTTCGGAGAAACAAGGCGTGATGTTATGTTATACTTATCAATTCGCCAATATTCTTCAAAACACAGCAAAACTACTTATAAATATACAGGGTGTTAAAGTAATTGCGTGCCATAGCTTAGGGGTAGGTTCAGTATCGATAAAGGAAACTAGGAAAAATAAAAAATAAATCCAAAAAAAAATAAGTAATGAAAAATAATTAAAAAAAAACATTAAATAAAAATTGTAAGGTCAACCTTATTTAGTACCTACTAACTAAAAATAGCAATCAAATCAACTTAAAACATGAGTAAATAAGTTGATTTTTAATCTTTGTAAATACCTGATTCCAAACAAAATTAGGTCGACCTTGCATTTTTTTAATTTTTTTTTTAAATATTATTTTTCTGGATATTATTTTTATTTTTCCTAGTTTCCTTTATCGATACTGAACCTACCCCTAAGCTATTACTTTAACACCCTGTATAATTGGTGTGACCAATAATTCTGAACACAAAAATACTACTGGGAAACCTTTTTAGATTTCGTAAGTTTTTGAAAGATTTCATGATTCGAATCTACCCTGCTAGGTACTGTAGACACTGTGGTCTACAGGGTGGCAGGGACATCGACGCGAAGCCTGTTAACATGGATTCAGTACATGATTCTGAACCTGCTGTTTCATAGAAAAGTACAATACCTACGCGGTCAAAATGTATGGAGCAGCAGATAATTTTTTAAATAACCCACGAAAAATTTCAACGCAGGGGGTTTCAGAATCATGTACTGAATCCATGGTAACAGGCTTCGCGTCGATATCCCTGACACCCTGTATAGTACCGGGACGATATTAAATGAAAGCCGTCTAAACTTTCTTCTATTCTAATTACAAATCAAATGTTTGTTTCATAATCAAGTCAGTATTTGAACTCGCGGAGGTTGCATGCTAAACCTTATGGAGTAAAGCCTCTACAGTACACACGGCTACATAGCAAGTTATACATTTAAAATAAATAATAATATAAAGATTTACCCTCTTACTAATAAACGTTGTATATCGCCTGTATAGTTACACACCGATTTCTCTCTTTCAGTCGTCAGTAATTTGACATTCGAAAGAAGACGACAAAGCGTTGTGTAACTATACAGACGCTATACAACGTTTATTAGTAAGGGGGTTCTTGTTTGTCTACGACTAGATTACATGGCATGGTAATATATACAGCACAAGCATAAAGTTTCTTAAATCAACTTAGTGGGTGCCATAAGGTTCTCCTAGATAGGTTACAAAATAACCTGTGTTTAGGAGATAGGTCATTTCCAGTAGTAGGTATAAGCAGATCTCGCCTTGTATAGGATTTCCGTACAGCTTATACGGGTTTATAGTTTGATATGTAGCCGTGTGTACTTCCTATACCTACGTATAAAATTCCTGCATGCAACAGAGGAACTGACAGTGACTAACAGAAAACCCACTTAACTACTGAAAACAAAGCAAAAAAACGTTTGGAATATATTTTTCTAAGAAAGTTTCAACGTATACGAATTTTTGTTTGTATATGACCGAAAACGCGGGGTATGAATATCTACTTATATATTTAAATAAATAAAATGAAGTTTATTTGGAACAGCTTAAGTTTACAGCTTACAAAGGAAAACGAAATTTTAAATGGCGGCCATCCTACCTCTATTTGAATAAACAGTAGGTATATCTACTTCTATTACGATTGTTGATGTGTAAATAATTAGTACCTACTTAAAGGTACTATTATATCTAGAATATAATAGAACTATTTCCGGCCAGCATTTAGAAAACAAAACTACTTATTTGTCAAGTATTTACACACAAAACTAGACCCTAATTAATATACTAATTAGGTAGAAAGTCAATAATTACCTTTAACAACAGCGCCGAGAATGAACAACACGATACAAAATAGCATTTTCATGTTTAAGGATTAATTTGTCACTTTAAAAAATTGTTGAAAATTGTCTCGACAGATGACACGACCGTTCGCGGTAGAAGCTGTAGATGAGTAGAAGTAAGTTCTACGCTGGATGTCTGTTTAAAATAAATAATATGAAGTGTTAACGATGATGTAAGGGCTAGCACGCAATGCGGTGCCACAGACTAAGTAGTACCCACATGACAGTGCGGTGGAATCCGGTACGTTATTTCTGCCGTAGGGCGTATCCTATATTATGTATTTTAAAAAGAAGAATATGATCATTTCATACTCTTTTTGAGAAGTAGGAAGGAGATGACATAAATTTTAACAAATGTATTTTTTTCCAATATGAAAGATAAGTCGATATTGCTCCTGCTGGTCAAAAACAAACGAGCACCCGGCCGGCAATGTTACTATGAAAATCCATATCTGTCGTGTTTAGAGGCCAAATAAATTACTATGAAAACTCATATCTGTCGTGTTATTTAAAAATGGAACTAAATTTTTACTTTTTACTTCAACACATAGAGGAACTTATCAAAGTTTTAATTTAAATTTCGAACTGGCCTAGCAAATAGAACTGTTTAAAGTAAAGAAGAAACAAATGACCATATTGTCGTGTGAAAAATTTTCTTTCTTTGTCATTGATTCTGGAATTTATAGTTAATTTACTTGGTTTGAATTTCCGCGCATTGTTTGAGAAATTACTATATACAAGCCTTGGCCGCAACCAGGCATTGGTGGACTTAAGTTTTCACGATCGTCCATCAATGCCCTAATTGCTGGCCGCGACAGTAATGTACTATTATTTATATTTATTTATCCTAACTAATATTATAAATGCAAAAGTGAGTTTGTTTTATTACGCTTTCACGCTAAAACGGGTAAACGGATTTGGATGAAATTTGGCATGTGGGTAGACTATGACATGGAGAAGGAAATAGGCTACTTTTCATTCGGATCGCAGACGAAGTCGCGGCCCGCGGGCAACAGCTAGTTATTATATTATAAAGAGAAAAGATTTGATGTTTTGAATGTTTGTATGTTTCTTTGTACCTAATGGATAAACTCAAAAAATACATAACCGATTTAAACAATTATTTCGCCTATAGAAAGCTAAATTATCAGCGAGTACCATGGGCTGTATTTATCGACTTCCACGCAAACGAAGTCGCGGGCAGAAGCTAGTTTTTAATAAAAAATCTATTAAAGTACTAATTTCTTCATCTTTCTTTCTTTTCTTGTTTGTTTTTATACTAGAGATTAGTGATTTATAAACTGGTGCGTTAGGTTCATTATTTATATTCTGTGACCTATACAATTTGTACTTATTTTAATTGCATTGACATTTTATTCTATTGTGATTTACCTATTCTGTTGCAGTAATGTGATATTTGATTTAATGTAATATGGGTTTTGTGAGTTTTTTTTTTTGGTTTGTGAATCATATTGTTTTTTGTAATAATGTTTGACTCCGTTGTTCTGCGAGTTACAAACTCAAACTCAAACTCAAACTCAAAGCATTTATTTCAATTAAACCATTTACAGGCACTTTTGAATTGTCAAAGAGTCGGTCAGTTAGTCAGAAAGTTGAAGCTAGTCGCCCATTCCAAAAAGTAGATCTCTGTGGAGAAGAAAGGGCAAGAAACTCCCAGGACACTCTTTTAAATAAAGACATTACAAAATCCTGGGTACATTATTCTTGTTGCTTCTATATGTGAGAACAATGTGAAAAAAAGAAATAGAGACAATTCAAAGTATAAGATTTAAAATAAGCCTTGGCAGAAAAGAGATGACCAGTCTCAACCGACGGCGCCCGTTCACGAACATGACGCGTGGATCAGCACCATCCAGCTCAACCATTTTGTAGGGAACCGAATGATCCAACACACTCGCCACCATCGGCGAGACATTAAAGTAAGCATGACAAAGTCTCAACTGCCATGCTCTTTCAAGTCAACATAAAACATAATATAATAACAGAATAAACAGCCCCATGGTACTCACATTTACAAAAACTGAAAAAATGCTTCTAAATTATACAAAACTATAGTTTGCAATGTATTATACTATCAAAAAGAAAGATAATCATTATCAAATATTGGAATATTCAACAATACAAAATTGGTTAATAAAAAATAAAAATAAAATAAACATGTTGTTCGTAATGTCAGAAAAATAATATAAATAAAAATAAAAAAATAAGAAAAGGGGTAGCAACTCTTCCAAATACAATAATTTCAACTAGTGAGCCCAAGTGGCTGTGGAGCAGGACCAGCATTAAGCCAAGCATTTTTATCTACGATATAATCATCTAACTTATAATATGCTTGTCTACATAGTGTGCGTTTAATGCATGTTTTAAATTTCTTCTCATTAAGTTGAAGAATATCGAGTGGTATTTTATTATAACATTTTACACAGTACCCCCTAAAAGAAGTGTGTACTTTAGACAATCTAAAACGTGGTTGATCTAATTTGTTCCTATTTCTAGTGTTAAAATTATGCCTGTCACTTATCTTACGAAAAAGATGTAGATTTTTTCGAACATACATAATGTTTTCATATATATACTGACAAGGTACCGTCATGATGTTAATTTTCTTAAACAGTTCCCTTAGAGATTCGCGTCTGCGGAGGTTATAGATGGCTCTGACAGCCCTCTTTTGCAGAATAAAGACAGACTCAATATCTGCAGCCCGTCCCCACAGCAAAATACCGTAAGACATGATGCTATGAAAGTAACTAAAATAGACCAGTCTCGCGGTATCCACGTCTGTTAGTTGGCGGATTTTCCAAACAGCGTAAGCGGCTGAACTTAGCCGCCCTGCAAGTGATGTAATGCAATTTTGCCTGCAATTTTAGTAAAAAAGCATCTAATCGTAAAACATATATTTTGGATGATTTTTTACACCAGAGCCAAATTTAAATTTATATTAATTATTTTTTAATGATATTTCATCTAGTTATCTCTTGCATTGTTCCATTTTTTTATAATGGTTTTGTCTAAGAATTAAAAAAAATGTTACAGGTTGGTTGTTGTTGTTGTTGGTTGGTGTTAGCTACAGGGAATACATTCAGTGATAAACATTTCAGTTTTAGAAGGTATAAGAACTGAGAGCTTTATTGTACAAGAAGTAGTATGGGACAGCCTTTCTCCAATTTATACGAAAACAAGCTGCGCCCCGCGGTTTCACCCGTATAACTCACGATCCCGTGGGAATATCGGGATAAAAAGTATCCTAAGTCCTAATTCAGGTCATGGTCTACACTTGTGCCAAGTTTCATTCAAATCTGTTCAGCCGTTTTAGCGTGAAAGCGTAACAAACAAACTCACTTTCGCATTTATAATATTAGCAATTTATTAACAATAGCACAGTATAATAAAGTAACAGTATTACCACATGACCGTGAGCTATGGAAAAGCCTGGGGGAGGTCTATTAAACATTAACACTTTTGCTACTGATTGTACCTTTTCTCCTTTTGATAGTAACGTGGGTCGAGTTGCAGAATGGAAATAATATTTATTTAGATTTTCTGCAAGTCACGAATGGGCCGTAGGCATGTAGGACGAGTTGATGAATCACTCATGCTAAAGAGCAAAGCAGTCTGGAGAATTCTGATGTCTAAACCTTTAACTTAAAATAAATTGTAAAACTAGTTTTAAGGATTCCTAATGAAGGCTATTGGAAATTGAAATTACCACATGAATATAACCAGAGCTTATTCATGTGGTATGACGTCTCAGCACATTGGTGACCTTGAAATAATTACCTTCGGCCGCTCGGTAGATAGACCATTGAATGTTTCAACAGATACTGCTGTTGACATTGTAAAAACATGTTGTTTACTACAATACATAATTCATAAAGTACCTAGAGGGAATTGATAACAATGATGCTGATAATGCTAGTGAACGCGTGCTGTTTACTAATTAACTCGTTCACATTCGTCACGTGGTAATGTAACAGACAGCAAATGTGATGCGTAACAAATATGCTGAGGATTTTATGTCACCAGCAGGGCGCGTAGCAAAATCAATATTCATAGAAAATAATAAAAGTAAAATATAACGTACCATATTTTTTTTTGTCAGTCTACATTTCGAAGTCGTCATTTTCATGTAACACAAAACCTCTAAGCGGCAAACGCCGATTGTTTGTTTATACTCATGGGTTTCAGTACAGGCACAAAACGGTTCGAAATCTCAGTGATAGATACCGAGTCCTAGGTAATTATTTCAAAGTCACTGCCGAGATATAATACTGCTACTTATTTATTATGTGGTACAGGTCTATTTTCGACCACTGTTATTAACAATTCCATGTCAATATTATCCATTATTAATTTCACGAAAAGAACTCAGGCAAACGGCACTCAATTTCCAATTGACTCAGGAATAGCAGGACCGTTTTCATTTAGTTACCTACGTATCCATATTTATAATTTTTAACCCCCGACGGAAAACGAAGGGGTGTTATAAGTTTAACGTGTGTATCTGTGTATCTGTGTGTCTGTGTATCTGTGTATCTGTCTGTGGCATCGTAGCTCCCAAACGGTTGAACCGATTTAGTTTATTTTTGTTTTGTTTGAAAGGTGACTTGATCGGGAGTGTTCTTAAGTATGATTCAAGAAAATCTATTCAGCCGTTTGAAGATTATCAGGTCTTTTCTAATTGATGAATGGATTTGAGCATCTTCCACAGGTCTGATTGAGTCTAAATTTGGTAATCTGTTACTTCAATGGTATTAGAATAACATAGTAACCTTGAACTGATGCTGCAGCATTACCTGGTACTTGCAGGATACCCAACTCCTCACCAACTTACAGCAGTGGTATCGTGTTTGGGCTCATTGGAATGGTCTCAATACCGTTACCGTACCGTTACCGTCACCGTTACCGTCACCGTTACCGTTATGGTGGTTATAGATATATATTTATCAGGGTGTGATATGGAGAAGAAAAAATAAATCAGGGTTAATTAGTAACTAACTTGACTGTAGGAAAAATACGCACAGTTGCGCAGATTTATGCGAGGCACGTGTCGATCGTAGCGTATGTACTAGTAATTAGTATGTAAGTTTAAAAAGCAGGAAATAAAAGTTAATTAAAAATTTAAAAAACCCCCGACACAAACAAAATCCTTTAAAAAGTTTCAAAATAAAATATTATACTGGCCCTTTATGTTTAATATAATTTGTAGTTAATATTTTGTCGTCGCATCGGGGGTCGGCATGCTATTGTAGAAAAGATATTTTCATTCGTCGACCCCCGATGCGACGACAAAATATTAACTACAAATTATATTAAACATAAAGGGCCAGTATAATATTTTATTTTGAAACTTTTTAAAGGATTTTGTTTGTGTCGGGGGTTTTTAAAATTTTTAATTTAACTTTTTTTATACCGTAAAAGTTTGTATTTTTGTGTGTTTGGATGTATGCAGTGGTGATGAGAGCAGTGGTGGCCCAGTGGTAACGGCCCCGACTTACGAGTTGTAGGTCGTGGGTTCGAACCCAAGCAGGCGCTTTACTTTGTGTAAATAATTTCATTACCACTGCTCTCAAAACGGTGAAGGAAAACATCGTGAGGAAACCGGCATGTCTTAGAACCAAAGAATTCGAAGACATCTGACATCTACCAACCCGCACTGGGCCCGCGTGGTAGATTACGGGCCACTCCCTCTCACAGAGAGGAGACCTGTGTCCCAGCAGTGGGAACATTAATAGGCTGATGATGATGATGATGATGGATGTATGCTACACAATCACGCAAAAACGGCTGAATGGATTTGGATGAAATTTGGCACATATATAATTTATAACCTGGATTAATATGTAGGATACTTTTTATCTCGGTAGTACGTTCTCGTGGGGTACTTCCGACCTCCACGCGGGCGAAGCCGCGGGTGAAAGCTAGTTTTCTATAAAAGCTAGTTTTCTATAAAAGCTAGTTTTCTATAAAAGCTAGTTTTCTATAAAAGCTAGTTTTCTATAAAAGCTAGTTTTCTATAAAAGCTAGTTTTCTATAAAAGCTAGTTTTCTATAAAAGCTAGTTTTCTATAAAAGCTAGTTTTCTATAAAAGCTAGTTTTCTATAAAAGCTAGTTTTCTATAAAAGCTAGTTTTCTATAAAAGCTAGTTTTCTATAAAAGCTAGTTTTCTATAAAAGCTAGTTTTCTATAAAAGCTAGTTTTCTATAAAAGCTAGTTTTCTATAAAAGCTAGTTTTCTATAAAAGCTACTTTTCTATAAAAGCTACTTTTCTATAAAACCTAATTTTCTATAAAAACTACTTTTCTATAAAACCTAATTTTCTATAAAAGCTACTTTTCTATAAAACCAAATTTTCTATAAAAGCTACTTTTCTATAAAACCTAGTCCATCCAGCACCCTAATTGCGTCACTTTCAATCACATTCGGGGAATTTTGAAGAATATTGCTAATCCATTGCTTCATAGTTTTAAAAAATTAGTCAGCTCAGAAACGTACCTAAATAACGCAATGGACGTGGGTGAACTGTCAAAGTGAAACTCATTGCGATCAATTGTAGTTTTATGTGTGTTACGCAATTAGGGCGCTGTTCCTGAAAAAAAATGCTAGTTTGAAGTAAATAGGGCTCGACCGTAATTAAAATTAACGTGGTTCGCTAACCAGTGTTGTGTTTTTAATTAGATTGCAAACTTTTTAGTAGAAATAAAGTTAACGACCCGACAAGTTGATAGAGTTTAGTACTTAAGGCGACGACAAGCTACTTTTAATGATTTTATACCGGAAATTACGTCGTAAACGAGTGGTGTTAATGATTTGGAAAAAATATATGTTAAATTAGAGCATTTACTTAATAATCTAATACACGAATATTTTAGATTATCTTTACATTACATAGTGAAATTAATTTGTGTCTAACGCGGATAATAAACTAATAATTACTCAAAAGCTGTCAAGCGTATTTTTCTAAAACCTTCACCATTTTAAGGATAATTAAAATATTAATCTTTTAGTATACGCATTATGAGTCGTGCAAAAATATGCGGGGTTGTCTTTGGTTACTGCCGAAGTGCCGATAGAACTAAAAACTAAGTAACGCCATCTAACGAAAATGTCAGAAATTTATGTGGCTTACTGTCAGTACAAGCCGTCTTACGAATTTTCGATCAGGTCACGTGTCCTGACGCGACTTTAACATTTATTACCCATCCTAAAAAAAGTGCACAACGCTGCTAAAGAAGTTTTTACTTCAATAAAATACTAGAATGTTGTTTTGTGAATTTGTGAATGCGACGGGATTGAGCTAACACTAAGTAACAGTGATGGAGAAAGTTTAGGTAAGGAGCAAGCAAAGTCGCTCTGCTTATCACCTGCAGCTGCACCGTTTCAATGCAGCAGTCGCAGCGAGCACCATTTGGAACTAATTCAAAAAGACCACCGGACCTCATCTTATGTTGTTAGCCTTGTCTGGTTTGGCGCACGTTTTGTTTGGGAAAGCTCGCTTCGCTTTGTGCGGCGGACATTTCTGGCATTGTACTTTCGTACTAGTGGCCTGCCAAGTGCCACGCTTTCGTGTAGAGTTACTGACCATAATCTTTATCGGTAGATACCTATTTAGTGGCGTGACAGCTGCATCGGTATATGCAGTTGCAAAATTGACACTGGCCCGAAATCATAGCAAATCCTACTAATATTATAAACGCGTAAGTTTGTGAGGATTGATGGATTTAGATTATATTTGACACACAGATTGTTTATAACCTGGATTAACACATAGGAACTTTTTAGCCCATCCCGGTAGGTAAGTTCCCGGATAGTTTCCCGACATCCTCGCGGGCGAATACCCTGGCAAAATAAAAAAAAAAAGATGATAAGCAAAGTAGAGACACGTCATGAGGTACTTGTAGTTTGTACCTAAAATACTTGTTTATATCTAGGACTCCATAACGTTAGCAAGCCATATATTTATTTCCGAGAAACAAGAAAATACTGCAGCAAAATGATCAATCAGGTTCAGAGGACAGATTCAATATTTTTCTTCCATTTCTTTCAGAACAAAAAACAGCTATGACGTAACGTAAAAACTGAAAAGCAAAACAATGGTCTGTTGCACAAAAAGTAGTGTGGTCGCAAAAACCGTGCGCTGCTGTGACCCATTTTTGCCTCTTTGTTTTTAATACCAGCAGCGACGTGCATATAAATAAAATGTATGCATATCCGATACATTAATTGTTTTATGAACCGAGATAAAAGACATCTCGCTGGATTAACGAATGCAATTAAAAAATCCATTTAAAAGGCTGACAACAGTTAAAGCGCAGTCCCTACCGGACTGCATAGAAAATAGAAAAGAAAGAGAAGCGCAATGACACAACGCTGATATTGCAAAATATGAAGCAATTTTCTATTTACAAAATAGTTCTTTACTGTCGCGGCCAGCTATTAGGGCATTGATGGACGATCGTCGAAGCCGAGGCACACATACGCGAGTCCATCAATGCCTGGTTACGGCCAAGGCTTGTATAGTACTTTTCTCTAACAATGCGCGGAAATGCAAACTAAATGTCCAGAATCAATGACGAACAAAGAAAATTTGTCACGCGCCTTTAAGTTCCTTTTTTGTTTCTTCTTCACTTTAAAACAGCTCTATTTGCTAAGCCAGATCGAAATTTAAATAAGATCTTTGATAATTTACCTCCTTGGTTGCCATGTGTGGAAGTAAAAAGTTAGTTCCATTTTTAAATAACACGACAGACAGATATGGGTTCATAGTAATTTATTTGGCCGCTAAACACGACAGATATGGGGTTTCATAGTAACATTGCCGGCCGGACGCTCGCTTGTTTTTGACCAAAACAGCAATTTCGATTTATCTCGAAGAAGGTTGTAAAATAATGTTCGAATTAGGACTAAAAAATTTAAACACAAACGTTAATAATTATGTTGCTTGTAATCAGAAATTGCATGTGCTCATATTAATATTGATTTTTAAGAGGGTTTATTCTGAAAGTTGGCAACGTCGCAAATAGATGTCAAATATTTCGCTGTTTTGATTAATTTGATAATATTTCTGTATGGAAATAAAAAATGTGGCTAACTAGCGAACTAGAATATTGATTATGAAATGCAATTATAACATTGATTTTGATGTTGTACCCGTTTTAGGTGTAAAAAATTCATTTGGAAAGTTTCCAAATACTTTTTTTACATCTAAAACTAAATATTCGGTGTTACGATACTAATTATTGCAATTCATTATTAATATTCTAGATAGATAGTTAGCCACATTTCTTATTTCCATACAGTATTATTTTCAAATTAATCAAAACAGGTAAATATTTGACAGCTATTTACGACGTTGCCAACTTTTAGGATGCACCCTCTTAATCGTTAAAAGAAATGTTTAGAGGTATCTTCGTGATTTTTTTCTATCATATGAAAATAGTTGTAGTATTTCAACGCACTATGTAACTAGCGTACCTATATCCTGAAGAATAATGTAATTTTAGTCATTATAAAACTTGCGTCGACGTAGTATTGTAATTAGTTACAAAAAGACATGTAATCTGAAGCATTCAGCTCTTTAAAAGTCTTTTCAACAGCATATTCGTGTTGTCTTACTTGACTTCTCTGTACATATAAGGAATGCATGGTCGCCGCCCATCACTTCACTCTATTAATCTATTGTGTTACCCCGTGACGCGCACTTGATTCTCAAGTGCACCTCACTGACCTAGGCCGAATTTCAAAGGCTTCTTTGATGCAAAAGATATCGAAGATCTGCTGATATACTCGTATGTATAGATAAACTGGCAAGTTCAAAACTGCTAAGAAATAAACTTGGGTCTGCAGTATGGCAACATGTTTTACGAGCAATATTTTCTGCTCCCAATCTGTTTAGTATTCCGCTCTTGTTCTGTCTCGATCAAAAATGTAGTGTATTTGATGCATATATGTATGTAGGCCGCTAGCAGGTTTTGATTCAATTTTTTGAATATAAACTTGCATAAACCATTATATTTCCGGTCTCTTAACTTTAGACGTAGCGTGGGTAAAATCTCTTTGTGAAATTCTTAGTCATTTCAAGTTTTTACTGAAATTTCATAAGCTCCTTGAAAGTAAGAAAGAACATTTTTTAAATGAAACGTGCGTTGTTCTTTAAGCATTTTACTTTGAACAGCCCACAATGTAATTATTTCTCGATGATTAAAGACTTTTTTTTTTTTTTACTAAATATTCTTTTTTAATCTAGCTTCATTTCATCTACCTATTCTTTTGAACAACGAATTTTATCCTAACTTTATAATATTTCGAAATTTTAATTTAAGTCTGGTTTAAGCTTGATATAAACTTGACATCTGGGGTAAGTCCGTTGACATTCGGTAATCTACCGAAGCCTGTCACAGCTGTATCAAGAACAGTGATATTAATTTAGTATTAAAGTTGATTCACTAAATAACGATGTAATTATTCATCGACAAACAGACTCGCGGGATCTTATTAACGTGCCTGGCCAACTTGGGGTTGTGATTGTGCTGTGCAAGTTTACTTAAACGTCCATCTGCAATAGCGCGTTGGAATCACGCCAAATGCGTCCTGACGTTCAGCAAAATGTAACAAAATGTTCATATAAAATGAAAAATCCGCTTTCAATCCATTTTGCTTTCAAACATGCATCGAACGGAACGCCACGTTCAACACTGACCTGGCGCAAATTGACCTTTCATTGTAGGTCCTGAACAAACTCGGTTACTAATCGATTTGTACTCCGCCTTGCCTGCGGCTGAATCTGCTTCAATTAGATAATCTCGTTTCGTACCCCTCGAGTAATGTTATTGCATTATGGTAATGGCTATAGCGCTCCTTTGTGTTGGTTTGGGAGTCAGACGATAATATTCTGATTCAAAAGTCAAATCACATTAGAGTTATAAAAGCGAGTGTAATTTGGTATGTTTGTATTATTCATTATTGATATTCAGCCGCAGCTGGTTAGGCCGAAAAGGATTGGTTAATAAGATTCTATTTTAACT
The DNA here is from genome assembly GCA_948150665.1 of Conistra vaccinii. NCBI lineage: Eukaryota > Metazoa > Arthropoda > Insecta > Lepidoptera > Noctuidae > Conistra > Conistra vaccinii. Next base: position 2,936,929 of record OX411320.1, on the reverse strand, counting down.
TTCAAGATATGTTTATATTTAAATTATTTGCCTGAGATGAATCTGGTATTTATTAAGTTCCAAAGTATTTATTTAAAGGGCTTCAGTACCTTTGTTCTCTATAAATAGATATCAGAAAGAAATATTTGACACAGATGCTCGAATAAGTTTGTTTATTCCTTGAAAATATTCTGCAACTATCAAAATATCGTCAACACACATTGACCACACCCAAAGGTTTCACCAGATGGAAGTGCATTGCCCTTATGGGATGCATCTGTATTTACAGGTCCACCTGTAGCCCGGGATGGCCCGGTCGGGGGTCACCGGCCCAGTTCCGCGCCCTACTTCCCCGCAGCCTGGCTGTGCAACAAGTGATGTGTCATTATGTAATGTCGAATAGCGTACTTAGATGATGTTGTCGTCATTACATACGTTCACGGCCTTCAATCAATGTGTTAGCTGATTAAGACAATAGGATTGGACAATTGATTTGTCTTTGATGATATGTCTTTGTTTGTGCCTTTGAGGTAGAGATGGTAATGAGTATTGGTTACAATGGGATTGGACAATGATTTGTCTTTGTGATATGTCTTTGTTTGTGCCTTTGAGGTAGAGATGGTAATGAGTATTGGTTTAGATAGTAAGTTTTCTGTCTCACAACGATACGAAAGTCTCCTTTAGAGTGTTTTTTGCTGGTAATGGCGGAGCTCCTGCTTCTGATACTTTCTTAAATGGTCAACAATGTCCAAACAGGCTGAAAATTATGGAAGTATTAAGATACAGAAAGCCTTAATTTGCAGGCCTTTGTGAATCTTTTTTGTTTCACGAAGTGTGACATGGGTCACGCCGTCACGCCGTCCACGGAGCAATCTTTTGAAAGGAGATTATCACAAAAGAGCGTTTTTCGTGAATTATCGTGCCCTATTTATTTAACATAATTAGGGTTATCGCTGCGAGATAATGTATCTTTTTTATAATGTGCTGAAAACGAAGTAATGCTATCACATAAATTCTTTATTGACATAAATGCGCCTTGAGAGTATTCAGAATTCATATTTTATAGGTGAATTTTGTGTAACAGGAAATTTTCACATTACTGTACTGCTGAAGTGCTGAGCGCACCAATACATGTATAGGCTTTTATCGATTCATTGAAGCGTTGCGCGAATCGTTTAGTAACAGTATGTAGGTACCCAGCGCTAATACATATACCGCCACTGCCTTTTAAAAGAAATAGCTTTTACATTTCAGCAATTTCAGTCACTTTACCTCGACTACATTAACTAATCGCCACCTGAGTCAGCGAAAACAATTGATGGCCCAAAAGTCAAGGTCAAAGCTTTTAACTCCATGATATCGGCTATAAAGGGCTATACCCTCCTTAGTGAATAGAATGCGATCAGCCCGAATGCGGACCCTGAAACAACTTAAAGGGCTGAGGACGAGAACCAATATTTGTTCAACGAGATTGGTGGATTTGCTGCGTTTGGTATTTGCTGGAAATAAACTTGGTGTGAAATTGTCTGGTTTAGGTTTTCGCCATTTTGTCTTTTTTTTAGCTTGTTGCTAGCCTTTTTTGTTCCATTCCTGAGTAATGAATGACGTATTTCCAAACTTTTCGAGCTGATCAAAGTATTGTTCTCGAATCCTCTGAAATAATCTACCTTATGTGAAAAGGAATAACATTACATAACAGGCGAAATTATTGCTAATAATAGCAGGGATAAATGGTTCATAAATCTCGTGAACCTGTTATTACTTACCAGTTTGCCCGATCTATAGGACAGAGATTAACTTAATGGTAATAATGTACATTGGAACTTTGATGTTGGATGTTGGCACAAGTTCTTGATGTTCTTATGTAGATGAATTCTGACATCTGGAGGGCGAATCAAGTTGGGATAACAACAACGTTTTTGCTAACATAAACGTGTGCGGCTAAAATCTGAATTTCCTTCTTCAAAACAAAATCGTATCAGTTGTTTTCTTTGCACAAATGTAATTTTTGCGACGTTCGCCTCGCTTTCAGAAAGTGGTAATAAAAGTGCGGTAGTCGTAAAAAACTTTGTCATCGTATACTAAAAGGACGTCGATTTTATTGGAAGTCAAGTTCGTGACTCATTTTTCTGATCGGGGACTTAGGTTAAGTTGAAGGCTATTTGCATAATTTTTTAACACCCAAATAGTTTTGAAAGGTATTTTTGGAATAACTACTGAATTTATCTTACGGCTTCTTATTTGCATGTAAAAAGCGTTATTTAGGTATAGAATCTGAATTCTGATGTAGGTAATACTATCAAAGCTTAGAGTTCTCTCACTGCAGGCACTGCAGCACATGAAGCATAATTTAAGTTGAAGGCACTCATAAAGTTTATGGAAACCACAAGCTCATACTTTCAAACTCGGCTTTTAACCACAATACTGATAGGAACAGACTTTAGTACCCTTACAATTGTTTAAAAAACCTTGCCAAATGATACAATTCGAGTCGCGACACCTTTGTACGGCATCAGAGAAAGCGGGTGCAAGGTTCAAGGGTGTGATTGAATTGAAGAGCCTACCACAAAGCCAGAGCAGTACAGTCAAATTCACGTGTAACCTAAGATCTTTCTAAGTGCTATCCAAGTACAAGTTACCAAAAGCACTTACGATAATTTTGGAATAGGTTTCAAGCGAAGAAATCGCAAAGAAACTTCGGTGTTGTTTGTTTCTCACTCCAATGCTGAATAATTGTTTGTAGGAACGACTTGAATGTGTTTTGTATTTGTTTGTTTTAGGTAATTTCTTGTTTGTGAATTGTTGAGAAAAAGAAACTAGAGCTAGCCTCATTTATGTTAGCTCGTTTTGTGATTTTTTTTTCAACATTTGTCGAAAAATAGATCCTCTTTATCGGCTTACTTAAGACGCAGATATATGCCAGTGACTTAGTTTGCGTGTTCTGTAATGAGCTCAGGCAACGCGTTGTACGTCCAGCCAGTAATAGGACTCGCCCATCCGGGAGCGCTGCCCCAATTAGACGCATTATTATTTTATTATACATACACAAAAGGTATTTTAATAAAACACGTATACTAAAAGATCAATAATTAAATTATCTTTAAAATTGCGAAGTTTTAGGAAAACATATAGGTACGTTTGACATTGATGACGTTTGAAAGACTTTGCATGAATTTAGGTTTTTATCCGCTTTAGACATAACTTTACAAATTAATGTCACTATGTGATATAAAAATAATCTAAAATATTAATGTAATAAGTTATTAAGAAAATGCTCAAAGTCAAAGTCAAAGTCAAAGTCAAATCATTTATTTCAAATAGGCCCTTGAAGGCACTTTTGAACGTCAAAATTTACAAAATAAAGTATTGATTCTACCGCCCCTTCCAAAAGGTAGTTTTCGTATGGAGAAGAATGGGCAAGAAACTCCACCGTTACTCTTTTTAAAATGTTTTACAATATTTTGTATAGGTACATTATTTATATAATTATATGTGAAGACGATGCACCTAGAATAAAATTACTGTATAAAGTAAAAAGAATTTAAAGTCGAGCAAACGACAGATAAATTAATTATGTGGTAGATACATGGTGTTCACATATTCACAAACATTGTAAAAATAGACGAATCTACTAAAAAATTACAATTAATAAGTCAGTGTGTGAGGAAGTAATCACAGGATGTACTCGTAAAATCAATGTCATATAATAAAAAACAAATACAATTAAGTAAGCAACCAGTTTGATTTTGTCTAGACTCTAAATTGTCCTATGGAGCAGGACCAGCATGTTTCCAAGCATTCTTATCCTGGATATAATCCTCCAATCTGTAATATGCTTGTTTACAAAGTGTACTTTTTACATGAGTTTTAAATTTTCTTTCATTTAATTGTAATATATCACAAGGTATTTTGTTGTAACATTTAACACAGTACCCCATAAAAGATCTCTAATAAAGAGCTCTAATTTAACATATATTATTTCCAAATTATTAACACTACTCGTTTAGACGTGATCTTCAGTATAAAATCATTTAAAGTCGGTTATCGTCGCTTTAAGGCAAAGTTATAAATCATGTTACTGACGAGGTCAGTAAGTAAACTTGACGTACACCTTAAATGATTTCTGTCTTGATTCACGCCACTTAGTAACAAGTAACGTACTTACGAAACAACCAATTTCTAAGTTGTTTATTGTTCGCAAAGTACACAAAGTTTTTGATTATTTCGGGGAAATATTCGGAGGCTTTGTTCAAAAGATAATTCTCAGTAGTTGTTTGCTTTAAAGACCTTGTACCTTATGATAAATTGTTTGAACCAATATTTTTTTTGTCTACAAAAGGTTAAGCCTATTCTTAGGCGAGGCTTTTTTGATGTAGGTAGGAAAAGCGCTTGTGACAAGGATATGAAACAACGCTTAAAGCCAACTCCCACGGTGCGCCATATCGCGGACGCGCACCAGCCCGCACGAGGACGCACCGCCACGCACGCGTACAACGCGCGTCTGCGCTACCACGCACGCTAGGTTTCCCACGGTGCGTCGTGCGCGTGCGTCCGCGATATGGCGCACCGTCGGAGGGCGGCTTTTCAGTGCCGAAAAAATTCACCGAACAATGAGCGTTTTGATTGCGTTCATTGATGCTACAGCACGTCTCCATTGACGTTTGCTAGAGACACGTATAATAAATCGAATGTGTGTGTGTGTTGTGTGTATGAGAGGGCGTGTGTGTGTATGTGTACCGGTGACTAACGAGGATACAACCCACGGAAATTGGATTTTCAGTACCTACATATCTCCAGTGTATCTTAAAGGAACAAAAGCGAATCATTTTCAAAACTGTTTCTACGAGGAATAATTCGTTCCCTTAAGGCGGGTCCGCTGCGCCATTTTTAAGTGTTAGAATAACATGAAACATCAAACTTGAACCAATCAACACCTTTGGAGGCGTTGATTGGTTCAAGTTTGATGTCATCAAACGTCGTTTGTCGTTTGACATCAAACTTGAACCGATTTGGATCGGTTCAAGTTTGATGTTTCATGAACACAAAAAAACATGGCATAGCGGACCCGACTTTAGGCTAGATTTTCATTCTGATTGGTCCGTTTCGAGTGGCGTAAATGCACAATCTCGATTGTATATGACCGAGGACAAGCTTACCTAGGACGGTACTACTGTACTTCTTGTTACGTAAGTAATTTATAAGAAGTGAAGTACTCACCTACTAGCAACGATTTTTCTTATCGCAAAACAACGTCAGTATAGCGTGTTACCTGCTGTTCGTGTTTAATCTCTGGATACTATCTGGGCTAGTCTCTGCTTTACAACTTATATTTAAACCTCGCGTGTCTCATGTAAGCTGGCAGTTTAAAGTTTTCCCGCCCTTTTATCAAGTTTTTGAATGGCGTTTTCTGAATATTGCGTTCTTTGTTTGAAAATAGAATTTATGGCCGGGGAAGAGTTGGGGACTTGGGGTTCATTGTTGACGAAGTTTTGTGTGTAGGAGGCGTTTAGCATCAGCTGAGTTGAGTTTAACGCTGTTTAGTTATAAAGGTTAATTACTAAGCGTTTAATTAGAAAGTTCTAACTGGTTTTATAATATGAAAATGTTCGTTGTTTGTGTGGCTATCTCTTTTTGTGTACTGAATGATTTTTATTGCCCTGAATAATTTATCACAAAATTCTAGTCTTGCTTTCATTGACCTAATCCTTGATATATAGAAATGTTTTTCAGAAGTTATACAATATACGGTTACCATGTCGTGTTTGTCTTCTTTCCATGGATATGGTAGCGTGACTCACGCTTTGGAGGTCATGGTCGAAACTGTCCTAATATTCTTCGTTATAACTGTATAAAGGACCATGACCAATTTTGTATGGACCCCGTCCCCCCCCTCCAACAGCCATGTGATACATGCCAATATGTTTATAAGGATCCAGAAAAAGACTTACTGTCTTGTTCAATTGCAAAATCAATGGGATTTTTTTGTAATAACAAAAAACATTTTGGTTGGCTAACCTAACCTAACCTAACCTTACCCATCCTTACCTAACCTAACCTAACCTAACATAACCTAACCTAACCTAACCTAACAGTGATAAACTGATCTTGAATTTTGAAGGTCACATGGCACTCCTGAATGATGAACAGCATTTGTGTATTCTTGTGATTGGGTAATTGTACAAAAGATTAAAAGAAAAAAGTGGGTTAGGTTAGGCTAACCTAACCTCGCCCTCACCCAGCCCCCGTAAACAGGTCTATAGGGACAGCGGACTCGGGGAGGTCCACCGCCTCCCTTCCAGAAGGACCCGTAGTGGTGGCACGTAGTGTTCCAAGCGCGCCCCTTTTTGACCTAACCTAACCTTTTTTTTTTTTTTTTTTTCTCGGGGTGGAAATCCTCATGGATGTCCTCCGCCCTGGGGTGGGCGAAGGGGTCTGTCAGACTCTTACTGACTAAAACCACCCCGGTGTTCCCTCGCACACTTGCGTCGGGGGGCTGCGGGAGCAAATTGCGACTTCCGCTGCCCCGGACTGGTGACGGCCCGCACTCTGCGGGCCCCGTCCCGTAGGGGGAGTGAGGTGTGCAAACTCCCCCCGTTACGTCTTAGAGTGGCGCGCGTGGAACACTACGCGCCGCCATCTCGGGTCCTGTGTGATGGGGGGCGACGGATGTCCCCGAATCCGTCGCCCCTGGACCCATTTAGGGGGGCTGGAAGAGGGCGTTATCCGCCCTCCGCCGACGCCCGGTGCGCCTGCTGCGGGCCGGGTGAGTGGACGAGATCTCCCTCTCCCTTTCCGCAGCCTCCTTCTGCGAGATGACTGTCTCGCAGAAGGAAACCACCGCGTCCCACGACTCGGCACTCCCGACCATCGAACGAACGACGGCCGGCAGTGACAAGTCGGCTCCAACTTCTGGAACGAGGGCACGGCGCGGCTCCTCCCACGCGGCACACTCTGCCAATGTATGCCGCGCCGTGTCCTCCCGACAATGGACGCAGTGAACATAACCTAACCTAACCTAACAGTGATAAACTGATCTTGAATTTTGAAGGTCACATGGCACTCCTGAATAATGAACAGCATTTGTGTATTCTTGTGATTGGGTAATTGTACAAAAGATTAAAAGAAAAAAGTGAGTTAGGTTAGGCTAACCTAACCTAACCTAAGAATTGACGAGAATATCCGCCATAGAGTGAAACAGCTCACAGACGATACTAGCCATTATTTAGCAGTAAAAATAGTGATTAAAAATCAAAGATATGGTTTACAACATGTTATTTTGTGCCAAAAATAATAACATTAAAACATGATTTTTCTGGGATATCCCATATTTTTGACAGATCTCGTCATAGTAAAAATTGATCACCTTACCAAGATGGTTGGACTGAGATACATTTTAAATCTGTTGGTCGGTGTAAGGTTTGGGGGGACGTTTTGACAATTGATGTTCCACAGAAGTGGGCCTAGGACCGAGCACTGTGGAATACCGCACGACATAATATATCGTGCCAACACCCGCCGTCACGTCCCCTGTAGGTGACACGCCTTTTCGCCAAAACCTAACCTAACCTAAGCTAACCTAACCTAGGTTAGGTTAGTGACAGTACAGTACAGTGATCAACTTACTGATCTTGGATTTTCAAGGTAGCTACATGGAACTACTCATAGATGAACAGCATCACCGTATCCTTGTGATTGCGTAATTGTACAAAATATTAAAGAAAACAGCAGGTTAGGTTAGGCTAACCTAACCTAACCTAACAATTGACGAGAACATCCGTCAGGCCATAGAGTGAAACAGCTCACAGACGATACTAGCCATTATTTAGCAGTAAAAATAGTGATTAAAAATCAAAGATATGGTTTACAACATGTTATTTTGTGCCAAAAATAATAACATTAAAACATGATTTTTCTGGGATATCCCATATTTTTGACAGATGTCGTCATAGTAAAAATTGATCACCTTACCAAGATGGTTGGACTGAGATACATTTTAAATCTGTTGGTCGGTGTAAGGTTTGGGGGGACGTTTTAACGCATCGTCCTTTAAATATTACTAGACGTTATCGAAAATATACGAGAGATGGCATAAATTATATTCTTTTGTGGAAGTTTTTAAATTTCTTTGATGTCAAATGGTGACTATAAAAATTATCAGGATACTATCATAAAATCGTTACCATTATTTTAAAATAGAGACTTATAAGTTTTACGTAAAACGACTGATTTGGTAAATTTCTGAATCAAATCCTTTGCTATATTATGTCTTAAATATTATCCCGCAACGACGCTCTAGACTCTAGGGAGTCACTAGTTAGAATACAAATTATGAATTCATATTTAAGTTACATCTGTGTATCTATCGCAATGCGGATTTCTTTTAAGTTATAGATAGTACTGTGAACGGCTAAGCAATTTTTGTCTAATTAGCAGAGAAACAGACGCACATTTGTATTACGTAAGACTATGTTATTTGTAGCACATAGAGTCTATGTTGTTAGCGTGTATTATGTCACAAAATTACAGCACAAACATACTTTTGGACATTATAGCTAGCACCAACTTTCTTGTGGTAACACAGGCTACCATTAGTCCCAAGGTCAAGGTCGCGTCGTTTCCAGGCAACGTACTGACAACAAAGTTTTTCTCCCTGTAATTTAATATTATTAATGGTTGTTGAACATGGATTTTGCATTAAAATGTTATTAACTGTAATAATCGCTCGTTTAATGTAAATAACTATGAAAGAGGGGCATTGTTAGGTGTCCCGCGGTGGGCGCCATTAAGCCTACGTATTCTGTTTTTCTGAATTTTGATATCAGAACATTTGCAATCGCAGCTTTTTCGCGTAATTATATGACAAATGGTTTTATTAGTGTCATGATCACCGTGCAAAGTGAGATTTTACCTGATAAAGCGGAGTTGTTAATTGTCCCACGGTGGGTGCCATTAGGCGTTAACACGGTTATTGTTTCTGAAAATGTCTAATTGAATTATTCATCGCCTCGGCGCAGTTTTAGACTGATTTACATATTTGAATTTTATTTTTGTTTACTAACTGCCTAATGTTTATGAAATTGAAATTATAAGGTGTTAAAATTTGTTATTGTATTGTTGTAGTTATTACGTTTTATAATAATTACAACAATACAATAACAATTACAACACTTTATCTTTTCGGTTTTCAGCTCGCCAAAAAGACTATCATTTGAAAGAAGAACATTCCTCTTTTCCAGGGATCTCCACGCTGTCCGGTTGCGGGTCTCCCGACCAGCTCGACCGCCTGCCCGAGTTGCCGGCGGCGGAGGAGAAAAGGCTGCGTCGTGCTGCACAGGTGCTCCAGCAGAGGCTGGTACTGCGCCAATGGCTGGCCACGCATAGGCTGCAGCATGCCTATACCAAGTACGTAACAATACTATAGCCTAAAGTGTAATAAAGGAGCGTCCACTAATGTCGATACTGTAGAGCTATAAGCCCTGGTACCGGAACGGATACGGCGGCGGCGTTGACACTTAATAAGAAGCAAAGCGATACTGAATGTTAGCTATATATTTTAAGAGGACGTGTTCACTTTTACTCGCCTACCATATTACGAGCCTGCGGGAGAATTGGATATTTGTGGACAAACAAACAATTTTCCTGCAGAATATCTGCTCTTTTATTCTTACGATTTATATAAATATCCTAAAATTGCTTAATAAATAAAGCTTTTTTATGTGCATTCTTCAATCCGCTCCAAACATATCTGCACCAGAGATAAAAATAGCTTTCCGAAACATCAATCTACAGTTTTCAAAGTGCCTCTGTCCCCGTGGAAGCTTGTCTGAATGAGTCGGCGATGGTATTGTCACCACCGCCGACAGCTCCGAACAAAGGGCAGCGCTTGTATCAAAATTGACATACTTTCAACAAAAGGTGGGCTTGACGGCCCGTCGCCACTGAATTGAGATTTATGCAAGCTTGTAGTGTGAATATTCATTATGTAGAGTTTATTGAATTTTCGAACTGACCTGGATGCGTTAAATTCAGGCCATAGCGAAAATTTTACAACTTTTAAGTAAAAAATTAGAGATTTTGACTACTCGAAATACTGAAGAGAAAAAAACTGAAATTCATGCGATAAGTGCTTCTAAAATAAAGTGTAATAAGTACCAAAATGAGTCACACAGTAGTTCCGCTTGCCTTTGTGCGAACTCGCCCCCTTTTCCTTAACACGTCAAGAGGAAATGTCAAGGTCACGACTATCCAGTGGACTAGGATTGTTGGCACATGTCCGACACGTGCTGTCTCACAGATTTATTGCTTTAAAGATTAGTTCAAATGGTCCAAATAGGTTCTGGTTTTGCTGAGGATAATGCAGTTTTCCTAATTTCGTTTTTTTTGCCAAATAAAGCTAGAGAAAAATAAGTGCTTTTATGTAGGTCATGGTAGTTAATCTTGAGTATCCTGAGCTAGTATCGCCATTATCCCACCGTATATAGTTTCCTGCTCCTACCACCTCCATCTTTAACTTGATACCCGCCTACCCTCATTTTCCATTTTCTTACACGTGTAACATATTTTAAGCAAATGACCGTGACGTTAGGTATATTGCTTTTAGAATTATTATTAAGAATAATTGAGCTTATATTACGGGTACTCCAGGCTTTGCTGAATTCCGCAGATGTTCTACCATTTACGCTAATTTAAATTCGCAGATCTAAAGCGAAATTCGCATATTTGGCTTATACTGGTCCAAATGTCTGGAAATATTTATGATATTCTAGGATTTTACGCCGCACCCCGTTGAGAGCCAATTTCCTAAGTGTGCTACGGAAGGTACGACTAGTCTCAAAGTTAATTTCCTTTAGAATAGAACTTTCCTAATAGAACTCTTGAAACGAGGAACTTTAATGATTTTAAACAGTTGAACATTCATTTAATTATGTGCCTTTCTTTATTTCTTGCTTTCTGTGGAATACTTACTTTTCTTCTTTTGTTAGTATAAAAGTTTTCGCGTGGGTTTAGTCTTTCACTTCCTAAAACCCTGATTTAAATGTTTTAAGGCTATATCTTTCAGAAGTAGTTTATTTTCTCAAACATGCTTGGAAGTTCGAGATAAATCGAAAATGCTGTACAGGTCGGATACATGCGAACGCAATGTTTGTATAAAAACCAATTCTGTCGTATGTATTTAGCGGCCGAATACATTACTATGAAAACTCATATCTGTCGTGTTATTTAAAAATGAAACGAACTTTTTACACATGGCAAACAATAAATTATCAAAGATTTTATTTGGATTTCGATTAGGTTTGCAAATATAGCTGTTTTTAAAGTAAAGAAGAAACAAAAATGGACATAAATTATCGTTGTTGGTCATTGATTCTGGAATTTATAATTACACAATTTACTTAAACTGTATTTCCGCGCATTATTTGAAAAATGTACTATGAAAGCCTTGGCCGCAACTAAGCATCGATGGACTTACGTATTTCAGGATCGTCCTTCAATGCCCTTGTTGCAGGCCGCGAAATTAATGTACATTTTTTTTTTCTATTTTCTCTATTTCTACATTTATATCTGTACTTTTTATGGTGTACATAATAAAGAATATTCTATCTATCTATCTATTTCTTGTCTGCACAAGCCATATCAGAATACTAGCACACGCAGTCGTAAAAAGATTAGACATGCAGCTGACGGCGGATGAACGCTTAGTACTGTAAAGTTAGACTGCAAAAGGGAACCTTGCATCATGCAGACTGGCAGAAAAATGATTCCGGTTGCATTTTATCACTCAAGCGAATTTAGAACCAGTTTCAAAATTGTAAAAGAAGCGTTTGTATTTGAATAAAACTTATAAACCACAGAAATAGCACAACACGACAATACTCGTAGATGGAAATCGAAAAATGTGGGCATAACAACACCAGCAAAGAAACCAGAAAACATAAAAATGACAATAAAAGGGACGTATGCATACCCCGCACCCAATCCGAGCCGGCTTAACGGCAGCTTTCCACCATATTTTACTGCGAGCTTAAAATCTTGCAAAAATTTGAATACATTTCGTATTCACTTCTTAGCTTGCATTTTCCGGAAACTCTGGTCCGTGCTCTTTACAAGTCTACAACATGTCGTGCATCTGTATGCGTACGAGTACGTACCTCGGGCCTCAGGGGAAATGCGGCAATCCGGTTAAAAGTTCCACTGCAAACTTCGAACAAAGGAATCGCAGAAGAATAATACTGAATTCTTGTCGTATTTTGTTTGACCTTTGCGAAATTGAGTTTGAATACAGTACGCCTATTAAATGCGCGTCACTGAGCTTCGGATCATGACTGCTTTATTTGGACCCAGAATGATGCTGTTTAAAGGGCGCCAGAACCAGGAAAAAGGACGTTTTCATGAAAATTAAAAAAGCAATCATCCAAACTGATTGGCGCTTCGGATTATTACATTTAAAATGTACAGTACAAACACAATCTGGATCTGATGCTCTTTAACGATCCAACGCGTTTTCATATTCATTGCTCGCGCCGTCCTCTTTCCGACTACAAAAGGGTATTGAAATTTTTATCTTCGGGATCCAGTCACTTAATATAGGAGGGAAATTCTTAAATTCTCTCGGTTAACTTGGCTCTTTTGTGTTTGTGAGGCCAAGAGCTGGACTGCGCACAAACGAACTCGAATCTTTTTGTTGCTTGTATGTTAGGCTTCAGCGCTGCACACGAGCAAATTGAACGGGATTGCAGCTATCAATAAATTCCCACCTGTCTCTGACCGAGCATTGTTCGCTGCAAGTAGGTCAACAGCAACGTACCTTTATAAGCCTACTTATAGTCTTCTGTACTCACTAACAAGCATAGACAATATTCTTTGGTATACAGGGTAGCAGGGCATCCACGTGAAAATTGTTACCATGCATTCAGCACATGATTCGGAAAATACATTGAAATTTTTCGTCAGTTATTAAAAAAATAATCAGCTGTTTCATAGAAAAGTGCAATACCTACGCGGTCAAAATGTACGAAACAGCAGTTTTTTGAAGTGAAACCTTCTTTAGGCGCGTTGAGCACTTTTTGGGATGGGTAAAAAATTTTTAACTAGCGTCAGGACACGTGACCTGATCGAAAATTCGTAAGACGAGAGACGACGGTAGAGTAGAATTTTTTGACAGCGCACTCTGTTTTATTTTTATTTGGAATTGTTTTAATGGACTTACAGCTTTCGTTCTTGTACTGACAGCAAGCCACATAAATTCGTTAGATGGCGTTACTTAGTTTTCACTTCCATCAGCAGTCTCCAAAGACTGCCCCGCATGTTTTTTTTTTATAACTGACCAAAAATTTCTGATTCCATGGTAACAGATTTCGCGTCGATGTCCCTGTCACCCTGTATAATTATTTGTTTTTGACTTTCAGCAGGCTACGGTAATTTCTCCGTTTATGAATGGAACTCGTTTACGTTACCGTCCGAAATTGCCTCTTTGCAGTTTTCAACTTCTTACAAAGTTAATCTTGGCGCTTTACACGAAGTTTTTCACAAAATTAGTATACCGAAGCACTGAGGTTGTATTAAGTAGTAGGTAATTTGCGGTTACCCAACAAAGTGTACCTATTTATGTGCTTTGAAATGCTACTTCGTGAATTATTAGCAGTGATTCAGCTTTTCTGAGGTAAGGCTTTAAATAATCTTAAGTTTAATACAAAGTTGATGTTATTAGTTTTCACATTAAATAGCACAGCGGTTATTACAAGGTGTTATCAGTCTTGTTAAAATAATAAAATAAATCATTTTTACTAAAAAGGGAAAACTGAATTTTTTAAACAATATACATAGCGTAAAAATTGGCAGGAAATTAACCACGCTTAATAGTAATGCACTAAACACGCGCGGGCGATCGTATCAACAATTCAACACGAACTATATGATATTGTTAAGTAGCACATAATCACAAATTAAGTTTAATATTGTTAAAAACGAAAACGAAAAAAAAAAGGTCTTACGGCTAGAATGTTAATTATTTTAATTGTGTATGTTCAAAATACGTGGTTTCATTTAATGGGATAACCTAATTGTCACCCTGTATATCGTAGAGAAGAATATTTCCTCATTGCTCTACACATTACTTTGAACAACATAAAATACCCCTCTTCATCCCAAACCATTAATGACAACGTCGTAAAATTCATTCCAATCTGGGAACGGCAGAAAATAGATTGCATTCATTGACTTCCATACTTCTAATTTCGGTCAACTCGCATAACGGATAGAGAATGAAACGAGATTAAATATTCTGGGACTGCGGAGTTTGAAACTGTTTCTATCCGCATGAACTGCAATCTTCAGTCGTCAGTCACGACTCACGGGTGAATTCAATTTTAGAATATGCTGAGAGTTACTTTTCAGTGGTAGTTAATGGCCGTGACTTACGAGTACAGGTCGTAGGCTCGGACCCTGGCGCTTTACTTTGTGTAAATTATTTCATCACCACTGCTCTCAATACGGTGAAGGAAAACATCGTGAGGAAACCGGCATGTCCTAGAACCAAAAATTCGAAGATATGTGACATCTACCAAATTACAAACCCGCACTGGACACGCGTGGTGGATTACGCACAGAGAAAAGGCCGGTGTCCCAGCAGTGGGAACATCATAAGCTGATTATGCTGATGCACTTCGGGAAGAGCCAGCTAGTTACAGAGACAAAACTGATGTTTCAAAATGGCTTCTTAAGGTGAAACAATTTGATATTTTTTCCATACAAACTTCGGAGGGGTTTTACTCCACTGTTTGACATCGTATACATTCAAAGTTTAACATGATATCGTTAGGTCTCATTATTAATTTTGTCTGTACGGAAGCAGAATAGTAAAATAAAAAGCCATTAAAAAGTTATGAGCCAACAAAGATTCGTTTTTCTTGCTAATTTTAACGCAACTTTTTGCGTAAATAAGTACCTAATACAAGAAGTATGAAATCTCGAAAACAAAATCCGTACCGACACAGAAAAATTATCGAAAATTTCAATAAATTTTATTTGTAATTGATTTATGCAGTGGTTTTTTCAGAAAACCTTTTTTCCAAAGGCCTTTTCGTAATTTTTGACGCGGTCGTTTTACTAAAATTGGTCGGTACGGTGTTTCTGTGCGTGCGAACTATACGTTGTCCATGTAGACCAGCTTCTAACTGCTCATCACTGATACTTTCTCTGTCGGACACGATGCCAGGTGAGACAGCGTGGTTTTTGGCCATGCCCACCATTGAGTTCGAGCCCGCGACTAGTTCCACCTTAACACGTAAAAGCAAGAGTGAAGATGTAACATTAACTCATAATCAAACTCTAAAGGCCAAGGCCAAATAAACTCTCAAGTCATCCCGATATCATGAGGGTATTATGAAAAAAGGTTCAAGATTTATCCTCATTTTCACTTAGGCCCGGGACCCTATCGCCTCACGTCCCTTACATGATGTATGACAATCTTTCACGGTCCATTGAATTCCTGGCAACTGCAAAAGACGGGTTTCACGTATGAAGTATTTTGATTCAATCAGAGGACATATTTTCCGGCTCGTGAAATGTATGGAGGACTATTTTTGGCGCGAATGCGCGGGTTTTGGCGTTCGGTTTGGTTTCGGCATGTTGGTTTTGAATTCTAAAGTATTATTTTCTGTGCAAAGTGTATGTAGGTACGAACTGTCAATAAATAATAATAACAAACACTTAGTCACATATAAATAAGTAACAGTATTATATCTTCATATAAAACGGCCGAAACGACGCGCTTCCAAATCTCAGTTTAAACGAGTATCAGTAACATTCAGTACGCAACAGTATCGAGTGCGCGGCAGTTACGCACGGACGCGGAAGCTTTATCTACCGAGCTGCCGTAGGTAATTATTTCAAGGTCACTGCCGAGAAATAATACTGTTGCTTTATTAAACTGTTTCTTAGTTGACGCTTACAGTTTCCTTGATCAGTAACCGTGAACAATTGGTGGAAAAACTACTTTAGTGCTATCAGCAAAATGCTGGACAACAACGCCAAGTATAAAAAAAGACGTGTGGCACTCGGGGACTGCCCCGGTGAAGCTATTGCATAGCATTTTTTATCAACTTACGCAATTGTAAAATATTAACCCGAATACAAGAAATAGCAATGATGACATTGACAGGAACTGTTATTCACATTTATAGTTTTTAAAACTTGACACAACGTAATGGGAACATCAAACTAATAAAAAGGTTTTAATTTGACTATTAATAGTCAAGGATCATTCGTCTAAGTAAATTTGAACTTTATTGTCAAACAGTTAAACATAATTTTCAATACAACACTCTCGTATCATTCGTCTAAGTAAATTTGAACTTTGTTGTCAAGCAGTTAAACATAATTTTCAATACAACACTCTCGTATCATTCGTTTAAGTAAATTTGAACTTTGTTGTCAAGCAGTTAAACATAATTTTCAATACAACACTCTCGTATCATTCGTTTAAGTAAATTTGAACTTTGTTGTCAAGCAGTTAAACATAATTTTCAATACAAAACACTCTTTTCTTAGGTAGTATTTTCGTTACGAAATTTCTGGATTAGGTCTCCACGCTCAAGGCCCGCGATAGAAGCTATGCAATAGCTTAAAAAAAATGTCCTAAATGTTTAACATAAACAATGCGATAATGAGCTCAAACGCGGTCGCAGTTCGAACTATAATAGCTGTAACGAATTTTCCTAACTGGAGCATATTAAGTCCAGTTAAACCGATTTACTAGAACATTATTAAACCACTTACTTATGACCAAGATATACATTCATGAGCGATCCAATTCATAGAAAATTGCAATACCTACGCGGTCAAAATGTATGGGACAGCAGATTTTTTTTTTAATAACTGACGAAAAATGTCAACGCAGGGGTGTTCAGAATCACGTACTGAATCCATGGTAACAGTTATCGCGTCGATGTCTCTGCCTGTATTAGGTGTTTTGTAAATCAATACTACTATAATATTCAAGAAGAGGTTCTTGTCTTGATTTGGTTTGACCGATCACGAACCCCGTTAATTACAAGATACTGAAGTCGAGTTAACCTTTCATGCTACAAACTCTGGCTGGAGAATGGGAATGTGTAATGCTCTAAAAAGAACTTGTCCAGAGACATACAGTTAGGTTCAGGTTGTATAACAGACTGATTACTTTCTTCATCTCTAAAATTTGGCAACCTTACATACTACGTAGTAAGTAGTGCCAATCAAAACCCCTAACATTTGTATATACAAGGCACAAGCGAAATGTTTATAAACGAGCGAGTCTGCCAGTAGTCGCAACTCGCATCCGCTTGTCCGTTACAGTGGACATCAGGTGGGCATAACAATTAAAATTCTATTGTGTCTCGTTAATGACAGCTGAACATTTAAGATGTGTAACATACTAACATCTGACCTTGGTAATAAGCAACATTAAGATAATTAGTAACATTATAATTAATAAAAGGGCGGAGCCTCTTCAAGGTAGCTTTTTTGCGCGCTCATTGGTCAAATCAAATAGCGCGCACTTCCCCGGCTTCCTGTTACACACTTCCGTCCCTTTTAACGAAATCACTCCCACAGATTATAAAGGTATGTGAAGAAGGTGAAGGTGTGTGGTGGTATGTGTTCTGTCACTGTGCGCAGAATGCTGGAAAGCGAGAGGAAAAATGTTACACATCTAAAATACATACTTATCTCCAAATTGATTCCATTTTCACGGGCAAATACGCAGCTGATACCTGTAATTTGGGCCCAAATCACCGAAGAAATATCGAAGGTCTCGAGATCACGATTATTCTAGAAACTAGCGATCTGCCCCTGCTTCATACGGGTGTATAATGTACCAATGAATACCATTATTTTACATGGAGCGACTGCCTCTCAGATCTCCACAACCCAGTAACTGGGTAATACGATACCTCTTGGTAAGACTGGTTGTCAGACTTTCGGGCTTCTGACGACCCGTAACGACTGTCAAAGATCAGAGAAAAGAAGACAGAATTAAAGTAGCCTAAGTTAGTCCTTATAACATCAGCTGTCTGCTAGTAAAAGTTCCGTCAAAATCGGTCCAGCCGTTTCGAAGATCAGCCGGAACAAACAGACAGACGAAAAAAAAATATTTTTGTTAAAAGTCCCGTCAGTGTATACTGTCTATCAGCATTTAGTAAAAAGCTGTTATTTTAACATTAGAAGCAGACACTTATTACACAATTTATTTTATTTTATTGTATAGATTGATATTGATTCACTTGTATCTCACACGAAAGGTCCCAAGATTCAAATGTTCAACTGATAAGTTATTGTCATGTGTTTGGATCTACTTGTTTAGAACCCTTGTTTATGGGTCTTCAGGGAATTCTAATACGGGTTGTGTTGTATGGGTTCAATTTCAAAGGATGGAGGATATATTGAACATTTGAAGATAACTCTCGAAATTGGAAATTAAGGACGACTGTGGTGGGCTGTGCAGTTAATTACTTTGTGTAACTTTATTGATGAGGTAACTATTATATCATGTGGGTTGGCATTTTAATTGTGGGTTGGTAATTTTTAAGGAGCTTGTGGCTAAGTTATAACAGCCGCACGGGTCGATCCATCAGATTAAGCTACGCTTGCCGGGGTTGGTCTGTCAATGGGCAACCATCTTTCTATACCGAGATTCCTCCGTGCCTCAGAAAGCACGTTAAGAACCGACAAGTCGCGGGCTCGAACTCACTGGTGGGCGCGGCCAAAAAGCACGCTATCTCATCTGGCATCTGTGCGACAGAGATAGTATCAGTGATGAGCAGTTAGACGCTAGTCTAGCCGCACGTCTAGTTAGCGCGCACACAAACACCGTTCCGAACTGAAACGATGTTATACGAAGCACACAATAGTGCACCGCCCCGCCGCGCGCCGCCACAGGGTACTTTATAAGATACCGCCGCCGCCGCTGTGTCGCTCGCCGCCGCGCCGCCGCCGACGAGAATTATAGATATGTACCTATGTGTACCTAATTGTTATAGTTGACTACGGTCTATAAATTGTTTACAAAATTACTACTATCTTCTTATTTCTAGGTAAGTAGGTACCTACTTACTTAGTTACCTATTCATGGACGTACGCATAAGGTAGGTAGGTACCTACTTACCTACATTTTAGTGTTCACGACTGTTTGTGATATTTTTGCTTGTATACCTAACCTTCATACAAGCAAAATTATCACAAACAGTCGAGGTAATTATTTCATTAGGTACCTACTAAGCAGAATGCAAATGTGACGAAACTGTTTTGTTTTTGATAAGATTTAAAAAAAAAAAACAAAGAGATTAAAAAAAACGACAGATAGATTATAGACTAACCAGGTGCGAACTTAGACCCTCTGATTTCGCAAGTGCCACATTACACCGCTCGACCACGGAAGCTATGAGGACAATGATTAAAACAGCAAACCTATTCGCAATTTTTTTGCGCGTATCAGATTTTCGACGCTCTGCTTAGCGCCGAGAGTTGAATATCCAACAGAGCGCATTCAGCGCGTATCCCAGTGCTTCAAGAAAATACACTGTTGGATATTCAACTCTCGACGCTAAGCAGAGTGTCGAAAATCCAATCGCGAACGTCGCGTCGGCTTACGAAGACGCTATCACGCAGCTCGAACGAAAGCGCGAGGCGAAGCTACCTCATAATCAGCTGCTGCCAATTTGTTGATTTAGTAATCTATAGATAGGTACTATACTAGGTTTATCTAAAAATACTAATATTATAAAGCTGTACAGTTTATTAGTTTGATGTTTGAATGCGCTAATCTCACAAACTAGGTAGGTACCTACCAGTTTAATAATTTTTTTGTAGCCTTTGGTAATGTTTTAGGCTATAAAACATCACACTGCTGCTCATGGGAGCCGAGCAGTAGGATAGGTTCCTACGGGAACGCGGGTAAAAGCGTGGGGAACAGTTGGTATAAGTATGTACCTACCTACATATAGTACATACCTAAATACGTTATCAATAGAATAAAGTTTTACCCGACTGCCAGAGGAGGCTTACCTATATATATATTTTTTTTCATATCGTTGTAATAGGTAGGTATTGATTTACGATTTAAAATGTTATAAGTACCTACATAAACCTTTATAATACATATACAGTAGCTTCTGCCCGCGACTTCGTCCGTGTGAAATTTCGGCCCCCGACCCACCGCATCGCATCCTATCGCCCCGCCCGAGCTTTTACTTCGTTTTCGCTTAGTGTTCTTTCTGACTTTTTTCTTTTTGCTCGGCTCCTAAGGGTTGTAGCGTGATGTTAGCGTGTTGTTGCGTGGTGGCCTACAGTCTTTCTCAAGAATGGAGCTAACCAATGTCCAGATAGAGATAGGTACCTACTAAATACCTACTACTCGAGCACTCCCCCCCATTTCCACGACCACAAAATAAAAGCCATAGCGCGCCGTCGCCGCGTCGTCGGCGTCGGTAAAGAGTGGGAATGCAAAGAGCGTACGTCTTCTCTTGCCTACATAGGGTACCTACCAACGTACCTACACAACGCGGCAACGCCGCGCCCGCCGCGCCGGTCGCTAAAACGCCTGCTACACGGTCGCCTACCGCGACCCGACAGAGGTGACCTTGGTGGTTTACAACCGTGAAGATGATGTTTATACGACCAAACGTTGAAACAACTTTGCGGGTCGCTAACCAAGGTCACCTCTGTCAGGGACGTGGTTGGCAACCGTGTAGCAGGCACTTTAGCCTCAAGCAAGTCGTGGCCGAGCAGTAAGGTAGAAAATGTAGGTACATATGTAGGTATTGGCCAAAAGAAGATATAATTATATTATAATTTATAACAGAAAGTATGCTCGAGGAGGTAGGTAGGTACCTACGAAAATAGATTACGTATAATAAATTGTACAGACGCCAGCACATCAAGTTACTACAATCTGTCAAATTTCTTTAATAGATTTTCAACTTTATGGCTAAAGAATAAGGTTCAATGTTGATTGAGAAAATTTGACAGATTGGAGTAGGTTGGTGTGCTGGCGTCTTTTACACAACACATTTTTGTAAACGATTCCGACTAATCAGTTTCATTTTGACAGTTCAATAATATTCATTGCGTTATTTACGTTGTTGAGCAGATCTTTTTCCGAACATAGGAAGCAATGGATTAGTAATATGTTTCAAAACGATTCAAATTTTGATTGATCGTGTATTACGTAATTACGGTACTGTTCTTCAATCTTCTGAGGAGCTCGTGGCTAAGTAATAACAAGCCGCACGGGTCCATCCATCAGGTTAAGCTACGCTTGCCGGGGTTAGTCAGTGGATGGGTGACCATATTTACATACCGAGACTCCGTGCCTCGGAAAGCACGTAAGCCGTTGGTCCCGGCTGTCATTTGTGGATCTTTGACAGTCGTTACGAGTCGTCAGAAGCCCGAAAGTCTGACATCAGTCTTACCAAGGGGTATCGGTACCGAGGTCAAATAGGCAGTCGCTCCATGTAAAATACTGGTATTCAGCTGCATCCGGTTAGACTGGAAGCCGACCCCAAGATAGTTGGGAAAAGGCTAGGAAGATTGATTGGTAGGTAGGTACTGTTCTTCAATCAACCAACACAAATTCACTGACACAGCGTCCACTCAAACCAACAATTTTATTCTAATTTCAAACGATACCTACGATAATTTTCTCAGGGCGAAGTCAAACAGATAAAGTAGGTAAAAGTGGAAACACTACAACACGCACGTGTGTGCCTGAATCAAACGAAAGAGCTTCAGGCGTGTCAGTGACATTTCGTGCATGTGTGCGCGAGCGTCACCCTCCGCACCGCGCCACCCGCGCCGGGGGAACATTATTGAGTGAAACGCACAATAGTTTATAGTAAAACGAGCGCGTCAAAAATTACGAAAAGGCCTTTGGAAAAAAGGTTTTTCTGAAAAAACCACTGCATAAATCAATTACAAATAAAATTTATTGAAATCTTCGATAATTTTGCTGTGTCGGTACGGATTTCGTTTTCGAGATTTCACACTTCTTGTATTACTTATTTACGGCCAAAGTTGCGTTAAAATTAGCAAGAAAAACGAATCTTTGTTGGCTCATAACTTTTTAATGGCTTTTTATTTTACTATTCTGCTTCCGTACAGACAATTTTAATAATGAGACCTAACTATATCATGTTAAACTTTGAATGTACGATGTCAAACAGTGGAGTAAACACCCTCCGAAGTTTGTATGGAAAAAATATCAAAGTGTTTCACCTTAAGCCGTTGGACCCGCCTGTCATTTGTGGAACTTTGACAGTCGTTACGGGTCGTCAGAAGCCCGAAAGTCTGACAACCAGTCTTACCAAGGGGTATCGTATTACCCAGTAACGTTGTGTAGGTCAGATAGGCAGTCGCTTCATGTAAAATACTGGTATTCAGATGCATTCGGTTAGACTGGAAGCCGATCCCAACATAGTTGGGAAAAGGCTAGGCAGATTGTTTGTGGATTGGTATTTTAATGGCAATTGGATGAGTCACAAAACGTTTTTTTTTATTTTTTTTTATTTGCTTCTAGTGGCAATTACGTATGATTTGCGTCAACCTTTTGAATAGTATTAGAGTAGTTTTTAGGTATCTGGTATTAAATATGTAGACCTAAGATTAAATTTTAAATTCTAAGTACTCGTAACTGTAATATCGTGAGAACAGCTGTAGAAAGTAACAGCTTTCAGTTTATTTAAACCTTCAGCTGTCATTAACGAGACACAATAGAATTTTAATTGTTATGCCCACCTGATGTCCACTGTAACGGTTAAGCGGTTTCTAGAAGAGTAATCAATAAGATATGACATTGGAACCAATCATTCGTCAAAGTACTGACAGCTATATCTGGGCCTAGGGCAATAGTCCTATTCAATACGCCACAAGATGTCCTAGATAAATCTTACTTTCTATAACAAGCCGTTTCCTTCAATAAAAATATCTAGAAATTCAGTTCTATTTTCGTCAAGTTCAGCTTCATTGATTTTCTCATTTCCTTTTTGATGTATAACATCTTTCCTCGCGGTTTCCTAAAATCTGTGGGTGTAATTTCGTGAAAAGGGACGGAAGTGTGTAACAGGAAGCCGGGGAAGCGTGCGCGGTGCTAGAGTTGGCCGTCAGATGGTACCAACCCATCTTCCAAAAGGTTGGTAGGTACTGTCAGCCAAGATGTCAGATTTTACATATCATTATTTATGCGACTACCTACTGTATGTAAGGCTCGCCCGTTTTTTTTTTTGTTTTTTTTTTTTCAATCCTAATAGTATCTTGGTTAGTAAATAAATCACTGCAGTGCTGATTTTTGTAATACAAAACGAGTCATAGTTTAAAGACGGCATCAATGACCAAAAAAGACCCAATACCATCATGGTAACGTTACCCCGGCCCTATAAATACAGCTTTTATATCCTGTATGGTTTCTTAAACAATTACACACGATCCCTAACACTAGATTTTAATGCTTCAACTCCCGAAGTTGGGGTCAGCTCTAACACCGTGACAGCCACGTGATTAATATTTCGTGTATCTGATTTGCTTGCTACTCGGGTTAGCCAGACAGGGTGTGTTCACATGTTCTTGAAGCTGCTGTAAACTGGAACGCAGGGCCATATACCACAAAACTTTACAATTGCAATTTACCAAACGCCACACAATCAGGAATGATCGAATTTAAACGAATGATACGAGAGTGTTGTATTGAAAATTATGTTTAACTGTTTGACAACAAAGTTCAAATTTACTTAGACGAATGATACGAGAGTGTTGTATTGAAAATTATGTTTAACTGTTTGACAATAAAGTTCAAATTTACTTAGACGAATGATCCTTGACTATTAATAGTTGTATTAAAACCTTTTTATTAGTTTGATGTTCCCGGCCATTACGTTGTGTCAAGTTTTAAAAACTATAAATGTGAATAACAGTTCCTGTCAATGTCATCATTGTATAGTATTTCTTGTATTCGGGTTAATATTTTATAATTGCGTAAGTCGATAAAAAATGCTATGCAATAGCTTCGCCGGGGCAGTCCCCGAGTGCCACACGTCTTTTTTTTACATCTCAATCGTATTCAAGTAGGTAAAACCAGTACCCTAATTGCGTAACACACGATCAATTACAATCTGTTTCCTTTTGACAGTTAAAACAACATTTATTGCGTTATTTAGGTATACTAATCGGCAGACAGTTTTTTCGAGGAAATGAAGCAATGGGTTCCTTCAAAATGATTCGGATTATGATTGATCGTGTGTCGCGTAATTAGGGTAGGTACTGGTTTTATCTGAATATGATTGAGATGTAAAAGTTTTCTAGACTTTATAATA
The DNA here is from genome assembly GCA_948150665.1 of Conistra vaccinii. Classification (NCBI taxonomy): domain Eukaryota; kingdom Metazoa; phylum Arthropoda; class Insecta; order Lepidoptera; family Noctuidae; genus Conistra; species Conistra vaccinii. The sequence goes on along the minus strand of OX411320.1, from coordinate 2,912,612 downwards.
GATACAGTTTGATAACAATAGCAGCCATTTCTCATCGTTTTTTAAGAGTTTTTCGTTACTTCTTTATCAATTTCATATGAGAAGGAGGAGACTCCTTAGATAACATGTGTTATTTTATGTAAATGATAAGAAAATCACGGGGGTTATTGACATCACGTCGACTCGATTTTGCAGGTATGCTCCTAAAATCTGTCACCGCAGTTCTGATTTCTAAAACGTATAAATAAATAACGATGGTGTACGATCTAAATGACATGACATCCCTTAACATTCGCTCGTAAACGAGCCTCGTAACTCGTACCCCGTAGGCCCTTTTATTTTTACCTGATTCTGAAGTTGCATTATATTGTAGGCCATTTATGCTGTGTTATTTTTTATAGAAGCCTCCTGTGAGTCCTTTAGTTTTGGTGAGCTGTCTAAATGTTGATTAAGAACTGTCCGTGGACACATCATCAACATCCTTGTCTTCTGAAAGGTTCTGGAGTTCATGATTAATCTACATTGGGCCATGATGGTCCCAATAAGCAGTTGAGTAGATTATCCAATCCTATAATGAAGCCGGGAACATTCTCCAATGGCTTTGAGAGACACCAACATTCGAGGAAGACCCTCAACCTTAATAAACCATAAACTTATGTCATATCCGGTGTTCTCCCTTTTATGACTGCTTAACTCTTGTCGTATCACGGAGACCCTTCGTAAATCCAATACTGATATTTATGGACAAACATAAAAACCATGGGTTATGGTGTTATGGACGAATGAATGCATGGAATAAAAAATAAAGAATAAAAAAAGTTAGGAAATAAATTGATATCTGAACCACCTTATGTTCGCATATCTTCCATTAGGCAAGTTACTTGTATGCAAGTTGCAAATTGCATACAACTTGAACAAACCTGCATACAAGCTACAACTTGTGTGAGGTAGTTTGAACTTGTACATTTTTGAATTCAAGTGACATGCAAATTGAACGCGCAAACGTTAGTTGCACATTTCGGATTTCGAACGAGTGACGTGTAAAACCTGTATGCAATTTGCACACTCTCGAAAACATGTTTCCAATGCAAGCAACTTGTACGCAAATGTGACGTCATACTTGCATGCAAGACTTGCCTAATGGAATCGCGGCTTTAATGCCGTAAAATCTTTGCGGTGGCGGCGGAACGCATCGTGTGCACAGGCTCTTAGGGCAGGTTGCATTTCACGCTAGGCCGGAGGGGAGGAAATGACTTATGATTTATGATGTATTTCCTCGCGCGCAAAATTGCAAGCTCACTGAGGTTTGATTGAGTAACAAAGAATAATGGTATTCATTTTATATTCTCGCTTTCGTTTGTCGGTTGCTGTTTTAACGATGTGGTTTATTCCTTTGTAATTATGATAAATCTGTGATTTTAGAAATTAAAAATGCTTTAATTGTTTTTTTTATTGTTTGCCTGCCTCGTTGGTTTAGTGGTCGCAAGCGAGACTGCTGAACAAGAGGTCCTGGGTTCGATACCCAGGTGGGGAATGTATGTTATTGGGGTTTCTTATTAGTAATTTTCCCAGTAGTAGCCGTAGTCTGGATTTGTGCCCAGTTGATGACACTAAGGCTCGCTCTATATGCCAGTGACCTTGACTGGTTAGCTTGCGTGTTTTGTACAGAGCTCACGCAACGCACAGTACGTCCAGCCAGTAATAGGACTCGCTCGCCCATCAAGGAGCGTTGTCCCAAATGAGACGCATTATTAATTTATTATACATAAAACAAAAGGTATTTTAATAAAACACCTATACTACAAGATCAATAATTAAATTATCTTTAAAATGGTGAAGGTTTCAGAAAAATACGCTTGATATATTTTGCGTCATTCTCAGTTTTTCATCCGCGTTAGACATACCTAACTTTACAAATTAATTTCACTATGTAATATAAACAAAATCTAAAATATTCATATATTAAGTTATTAAAAAAATGCTCTAATTTAACATAATCTATAAATCTATTTTCCAAATCATTATCACTACGCGTTTAGACGTGATCTTCTATAATATCATTAAAAGTAGGTTATCGTCGCCTTAAACATATATAACTAGCGAAATGTGGGTGTTACTTTCCACCTCTAGTCTGTCCATCCCGTTGGGGATTATAGGCGCGATGTTGTGCGTTTAATTGTTTTTTTTTTTCCTTAATCAAGTTTAACATTCTATCTTTTTAATTTTTGAACACGATTCTAAAGACTCTTTGATAATAATATCAGCATAATTTTCCCGTAGTTTCGTATCCCCTACGTACTCGTACTTCCATAGATCTATAACCCGGTTTTGGCGCATCTATGCGGTCAAATCCACACCACCCTCCGCTCCGCCACTCCCCACGAACCCAGCATGTCCGGAAGGCGTGAACCAGCATGACTAATGTCCCTCCAGCTCTTAATTCACATTCAAGCCGCTAATCTGGCCCACAGCGTAGAATGCGGCGGTATCACGCTAACTAACTAAACTGTACTGAGAAACACTCAACCGCACTTACATTGTAACATTTTCACTTTCACAGGGAGTCTACTTCTTAGCGGGAAGGGCGGTTTTCGTAGGTCAAGTGTGAGTTCTGGCTTGTGGCTAAGTAATAACAGCCGCACGGGTCGATCCATCAGGTTAAGCTACGTTTGCCAGGGTTGGCCCGTGGGTGACCATCTTTACATACCGAGACTCCTCCGTGCTTCGGAAAGCCGTTGGTCCCGGCTGTCATTCGTGGATCTTTGACAGTAGTTACGGATCGTCAGAAGCCCGAAAGTCTGACAACCAGTCTTATCAAGGGGTATATTAGATATTAGAGGTCAGATAGGTAGTCGCTCCATGTAAAATACTGGTATTCAGCTGCTTCCGGTTAGACTGGAAGCCGACCCCAACATAGTCGGGTAAAGGTTAGGCAGATGATGATGGCACTGAGAAATATGGCAAGACATAGTCCAGAAAATACTAGAATGTTGTAAGCGACGGGATTGAGCTAACAGTGGTCAAAACCAACATAGTTGGGAAAAGGCTAGGCAGATTGATTTTGAAGTGTGAGTTTATTTATTTATTAAAGAATATCAACAGCATTAGATTGAACAATTGGATTAAAAATAATAATTAGGAAAGGTATTTGTGCTACATAACATTTGAGGAAAAATAGTTTGGAAAATCGAAAAGTGCACGCCTCATAACACTCATTCATACACGAAAATGAAATTCAAAACATAGTTTCTAACAAAAATGAATAATTTATCACTTTTCATGATACATGTTTTGACTGCTATTTTCCCATCAATATGGGTAAAATTTCTAACCTCGTAATCCTTACGTAATGTCAAAGACTATTTATTTAGATATTTACGTTGTGGGTTGCTAAGCAACGACGTCAAGTCAAGGTTGGAAATATTTAGATACTAGCTTCTGCCCGCGGCTTCGCCCGCGTGGATGTCGGAAATTATCCCACAGGAACGTGTAACATGTCCTAAATCAGCGGGGTAATTGCGTAGCACTTACAATAGCAATGGGTTTCATTTTGACAGTTCAACAATTAATTGCGTTATTTACGTTATTTCTCGAACATAATTATTAAGCAATAGCTTCTACTTGGCGCTCTGGCGCGTCATCCCCTGGCTGGCCCGCCCCTCCACCCTCGTTCTGTGCGCCGTCGACTCAATATCGCAGGTCATTCTTATCGTTCTAACTTTTAAACTATTTGTCCAAATTACTTAGTGTAAAAGACAAACTTTATCTACATTAAATACCAAAAGCGATGAAGGTATTTATTTTGATAAGAATTAACTAAATACTCTAAAATATGCAATGTAAAAAAAGTATTCAATTTAACTGTATTTATTGCTCACTATTTTGGTTATAAAGGCTTCCACATAAAAGGTAGATATATGCTGTCGCGGACTTTTATTTAGAACTCTTTAAGACAAACAATCCCACAATACATTTTCTTCATGTAACTCTAACGGTTTAGGCAGCGCACGCAGCATACGGTGGAGGTCTGCCCGGCTTGGGTGGACCACCGCCGTGTCCTCGTGGAGGCGATCGGCGGCGGTGACCTCTCGCGTACGGCCCTGGTTCAGGCCATGGTGCGGAGCGAGAGGGCATGGCAAGCCGTCACCTCCTTCTGCAAAGCAGTAATGCTCGCGAAGGAGAAGGTGGAGCGCGCGAGGGAGTGGCAAAGGCCGCGCCCTACCAGCTCTAGCCGCCGCCGCCGTAGGAGACGTCCCGGGCGTCGGGAATTGATAGCCGATTTCCGGTCACCGTAGGCGCGGGCCTGCGGACGGAGAGCAACGGGCAGCTCGCCGTCCGATAAGGACCAGGCCCGGGTCGACGGCGCATCGTGTTCCACGCGCGCCTCAAAGAGATATCAAGGATCGAAGGAACACGTGTGGGTTTTAGTCAGTAAGAGTCTGACACGCCCTTCCGCTCCGCCCAGAGCGGGAGAAGTCATTGGATGATTAACCGCCCAAAAAAAAAAAAGGCAGCGCACGCAAAGATAGATCTCAGAGGGCAGGAATTTTTCCGACTTACTTGATACTTATCGTTATATTATGGCCAAATCACATAAAATCTTTATAAATTGTAGCCTATGTGTTATTCTAATGTATAAGCTACATTATTGTAAAGTTTCATCAAAATCCGTTCAGTAGTTTTTGTGTGAAAGAGTAACAAACATCCATCCATCCATCCATCCATCCATCCATCCATCCATCCATCCATCCATCCTCACAAACTTTCGCATTTATAATATTAGTAGGATTAATGTAGGGCAGTGTTTTTCAACCTTTTTCATGACTTGACCCCATTAGTATGAAAAAAATTTTTCGCGACCTCGACCATTCGAGAACGATTTGAACTCAGTCGAGATTCCCGCTGAGTCGAAGTTTCTGCAGCACGAAACCTAGCCTGATGTTCCCGAGTTGCAGAGAGCCTTGCCTCACGACCTTCCTCAGATTCCTGTGATCGAACTAATCTCATCCTTTTAGCATTTCTGCTACATTGGGAGAGGTTGGATCTTCTTCGAGGCATTCTTACAATAAAATAGTACTTACTACTTACACACAGTTATTTAGTAAACACGTACTATCGTAAACAATTAAATTATAAATACTTACAGATTATTATACAGTCTAAAATTGTCACAGTTTAAGTAATAAAACCAAACGTACTAACTTTATAAAACAAAAGAATTGCTAGAAAAATTTATTACTAACCTGAGCTAATAAACTTATACTTAATAAAGAAAATCAAGAAAAGAAATGCCTAACCTATACCAAATACTTATAATATTTATATACAAACCCTAAATAAAAATTAAGATAAGTATACCGAAAATCAAGGAAAGAAATGCCTAACCTATAACAAATGTTCGATGTGATTCTTTAAATTGACATAACTTTTTTATTTATGAACCGATTGACATGAAATAAACACTAAATGTTAAGTGAAGCTTACTACAATATATTAGTGAAAACCGCATCTAAATCGAATAAGCCGTTTCTGATATTAGCGTGCACAAACACACAGACAAACAGACAAACCGACAAACAGACAAACAGACAAACAGACAAACAGACAAAAAAAAATTTAATTACAATCTCGGGTTCAGCATCGATATAATAACAACCCCTGCTATTTTTTTTTCATATATTTCCATTGTACAGACACCACTTTTCTACAATTTTATTATATGTATAGAAGATATAGATAGATAGATATAATATTTTAGTTAGTATTTTATTAATTATAATTAAACTACTTTGAATAAAAGAGCCATTTTCAATAGGGTTCCTTCTATGGCTGAAACGAATGTACTTATTAAAAAAAAAATTGACTCAATTAATTGTTTTTATCGCAAGCTACAATGTTTTCACGTTTCATACATTGACGGACAGGCATTTTTTTTCAACAATTTTGATGCTTTTTTCATTTCTGCTGCATTATATCAATTGTTAAAAAGTACAGTATTAATCTCCATTTAATCATCTATACAATGGTATATTAAGTAGGTTCTGTGTACTAGCAGGAGTGTAACAATAAAAACAGTAGCAGGAGTGTAACAATAGAAACAGTTGCAGAAATAGGGCAAAAAAAATTTTTCGATCGTAGAGCACACTCGAATTCTTCGCATTATGAGTCGAGCAATAACAACATTGAACAGGAGGTAAATAGAAACTAAAAGTAAGATTTAAACATTTTAACAAAGCTTCAACAAATGGAATACGACTCCATACAAATGAATTAAGAGAATGAACACATTGAACACAATGTAACACACAATTCAAATTCAATTATTATACTTTAATTATTATTAGTATTTTATGTTATTGCCAATTACTAAATGTGTACTGCATGCTATAGTTCAACCAAGATTTGTAAAATCTGAATATTTGCACGGCTGAAATGCCGAATATAGTGAAACCCATAGATTTTAAGAACTTGTAATACCTATATTCTTGCAAATAAATATTTCATTAATTCATTCATTCATTCATTCAAGGCAAATTATGAAACTAAGATGATGAGTTCTGATTGTGGTCAACTGTACTTTATTATACTAGCTTGTTTTCCTCTAGGCCAGGTGATTGCATGTCTGATAGTGATACGGATTAGCTTCTATCGTGTGCCTTGTAGTTGTGAAGGCTTATTTTAATTTGTGTTAGGTACGTGATTAACTCCACCTCGCCTATATTCGCTTCAGGACTTACGTACTTACGTACGTTTTTTAGAGGCATGAGGAACAGGGTGTAAAGTTCACTCGTCCTCTATAGGAAAGGGAGGGTCCTCCAACCAGACGGGTGTCGTGTCTGGCAGGCAACTGCCCAACGATTGATGTTGGATAGTGTCATATGTCGTTCGCGTGGTAAACTCTAGGATTTTATGTGACGTCAGGGTTTTTGTGTGGCGGTGTAGATGCCGCATGGCTGTTTTCTGCAGAGCAACATAATGATTTAGTCTCGGTGGTGTAAACTTAGTGTCCATTTTTCTTCTTCTTTTTTCGTCCCTAGTCCCGTTATTTGAGTCGGATCTACTCACTTTTCTGCGCCAAGTTATTCTGTCTTGGGTGGTCGGTTCTGGCAATTGGGCTTTCTTGACGTCTCTTTTTATATTTGACCACCAGGTCAATTGCGGGCGGCTTCTGCGTCTCTTTTGTTCAATTAGTGCAATTTGTACCACATGATCTTCATTGCGTCTCTTAAACTTTAAGAGTCAAGTCAAATAATTTATTTCAAATAGGCACATAAGGCTGCCTGTCCACTGAAGCGGAGAGGAGAGGAGAGGAGCGGAGAGTTGTGAAAATATTAACCAATAGAATCTAAACTCCGCTCCAGAGTTGTGATTCTATTGGTTAATATTGGCACATCTCCGCTCTTCTCCTCTCTCCCCTGCAGTGGACAGGCAGCCGTAGAGGCAGTTTTGAACGTCAAAATTATCAAAAAAATTATATTGATTCTAGTCGCCCCTTCCAAAAGGTAGTTTTCGTATGGAGAAGAATGGGCAATAAACTCCACCGTTACTTTTTTTTTTATTTTACAAAATTTTGTACCTACACATTTATGATAGGCATAATTATATGTGAACACGATGCACCTATAATAACATAACTTTACCACAATAGGTTCATTAAGCAGAATGCCCTTACCCCTAAACTATGCAATAAGCAGAATGCCCTTACCCCTAAACTATGCAACTAATCCCGGATTTCTGGGATCTGCATCCAAGTTATCCCTACTGCCTTATCCGGGGCGTTGTAAGTGAAAGCAGATGATGATAATTCTAAAGATTTCTCTTGACTCCAATAGTTCTATGGTCTACAATGGTGGTATTACAATGCAAATGGATTGAATTGAATATCAGCAATATTTGTGGCTTTAGCCATCGAGGAGGGCAGGTCCAAGTCGAGGAAATTCCATGACATGAGGTAAGCTATTCCTGCGATAAACTAGCACTTAAAGACTGACGTCATAGTAGAACCTAAAAACCCTGAAACCTGAAAATATTTTATTTTACATTGTTAGGTTCTTCGTTGCCCAGCAACGTATAATTATGCATAATCATATGAATACTGGATACCTACAAACGAGTGACTGTATGCTTGTGAAGCTTAATAAGTATATTCTTAAATAAAGCCCTTTGTTTGAGAGTAGGTAAAGAATTTACAGTTATATATTTTTTCCTATTTAGTGAGTTTAAAGGTGGCATCATAGCGTGAACTATGTCATCAATTGCCGTGCGTTAGTCTCGCAAAAAAACGAAAAGGGCTCGACCGATTGTGATGAATCCCTATTTTTCCGTCAACTTGAGAACGGTTGCACCAATTGGATAATTCTTTTTTTGTTGTGTTCGTTATTCTCAGGACAAGGTTCAAAGGATAGTTAGGTGAGGGTAGGGAAGGTAGGTAGGGTAGATATTGGTAGGTACTAGGTAGGTAGGTGCGAGTAGATAAGTACTTAATGCTAACCGTGCGACGCCGGGGCGGGCAGCTAGTATCAGAATAAAGAATAATCTTCCTCAGAGAAAACCGCTGTTATTTTGTTATTACCTACTACACATTCTTTATTTCTTTCCTCGTTACTGTCATTTCTTAACGACTCTCGCAAGCCGTTTCTTTAATAGCTTCTCATCCCTGGGGCAAAACAAAATGTATCCAAAATTGGCGCTCTGAAAAGCTCCATCAAAAACGTAATCTTTTTATAGCAACGTCGGGTCGTTGAAATGGGCTAACGAAGTAACATGTGATCGTGGAACGTTCCCGATTGGACCTACCATAGACCACGGAGAGGCCTCAGTCCGCTGTTGAAGGCGGCATTGTCAACTCTATCCATACCATAGATACTTATAAATTATATTTCTATGATCCATATAAACTAAGAATATCACCGTTTTCTTCACGTATGCACAGACTTATAGAGAATAGTGGCCACTCGGTCACATTATGAACCAAAGGCGGGCCTAAGAAAAATAACTAGATAAACGTTTTAAAAGAAACCTTCTTTGTATAACTTACAATAAGATTTAGTTTTTAAGCTATTGCATAGCTTCTATCGCGGGCCTTGAGCGTGGAGACCTAATCCAGAAATTTCGTAACGAAAGTACTACCTAAGAAAAGAGTGTTTTGTATTGAAAATTATGTTTAACTGCTTGACAACAAAGTTCAAATTTACTTAAACGAATGATACGAGAGTGTTGTATTGAAAATTATGTTTAACTGCTTGACAACAAAGTTCAAATTTACTTAAACGAATGATACGAGTGTTGTATTGAAAATTATGTTTAACTGTTTGACAACAAAGTTCAAATTTACTTAGACGAATGATACGAGAGTGTTGTATTGAAAATTATGTTTAACTGTTTGACAATAAAGTTAAAATTTACTTAGACGAATGATCCTTGACTATTAATAGTTAAATTAAAACCTTTTTATTAGTTTGATGTTCCCATTACGTTGTGTCAAGTTTTAAAAACTATAAATGTGAATAACAGTTCCTGTCAATGTCATCATTGCTATTTCTTGTATTCGGGTTAATATTTTACAATTGCGTAAGTTGATAAAAAATGCTATGCAATAGCTTCGCCGGGGCAGTCCCCGAGTGCCACACGTCTTTTTATGTATGGCTTCAGGTAGGGCTGCCATCACCAAAATTACGGACCCCGGACAAAAACTTCAAATACCCCGGATATTTGGGTGAAATGAATATTTTTCCGGGGAGACTCGGACGGATGGCAGCCCTAGCTCCAGGTAATATTGCTTCTAGGCGGTTTAGATTTTTCGTTTTGTTATAATTCATAACTGGAAAAGTTTGTTCACAAATATCCAAACTCACCCGAGTGCTACCCGAATAGTTCCGATCGCAAGCTCGCATCACATGCACGAAATAACAGTCTAATGTATGTAGATAACATTTTCAACGTTTATTTTATTTTTCGCATTTTTTTTTTATTTATTAGCGGGCCGCAGGCATGCCGTCTTGCTGTGTTTATTGCCAATTCAGTGAGTGTAACGTAGTCAGATCATCTAAGAGTTACGCGATAGAAAGAGAGGCAACTCTTAGGTGAATATAACGGTAGGTAATTACCGCTGTGCGACCTGAATTGCACTTTATTGTGTCGTAGCAAGAGTCGCTTTTTATTTAAATCATTTTGTAGTGTCCCATCTGTATTAATCTATGGTACTGCCGTCCCTGCGCAGAGATCGTGCTCTGTGGACTGACGTGATTGAATTAAAGCTCCCCCCACACACGCCGGTACAATAATCCGCTAATGTGATCACCTGTCGCCCGGCAGGCTGTTCATGTTGTAACACTTGACGGATTTGTACTCGGGTTATTGTTGTCACGATTATAGGGATTGCCATTGTTGAGTGGTTCGTGATCTATATTTAGCGCACAACATCACGCCTTGTTTTCCCGAAGGGTTGGGCAGAGGTGTACCTGTAGCAGATACACCCACATTTCGCCAGTTATGTTTTAAGTCCCATGTAATAGGGGGCGAGCCTATTGCTATCAACCGGGCACAAATACAGACTCCGGGCTGCTACTGAGAAATTCCAGATAGAAAAACCCAGTAACACTTTGCCCGACCCGGGGATCGAACCCAGGACTTTGTGCTTAGCAGTAGCGCTTGCTACCACTGGACCAACGAGGCAGTTCATATTTAGCGCATGTGTTGACAATGTTGGCATGGAGTGAGGAACTTTGCACGCGTAGCATGACCACAATCGAAACGGGTTTTGTCGACAGAAGAATAGAGAAAATGAAAGAGTCGTAAAGAACCCCTGTAACAAATCGACACGTGTTTCACCTCTCAACGAGGCATTCTCAGGATGACGATTGACTTGTTGCGAACCCGGACACGACGTGTTGCCACTACAAGCGCCGAACGCAGAGTTTATGACTCTTTAATATCAGTTTAAGCGGATTAGGTTAATAAATCTATTGTATTTTGTAATGGATTTCCGCAAAGTCTCGCCTGGGTCCATTAATATCTCGTTTCATATTATTATTTCTTCTAAATCGACTTACTTAAAATAAATACAATCGTCCAAAATCCTCAAAAGATTTAACAGAAACGTGCCTATCAAAACAATACATAAATGATTCTTTCAACAACATACATAATCGCGTAAGTAACCCTTTATCTGACCATTGTCGGGTAGTTTATCACTCACATCAGCTCCCTGACCCTCGAGGCTCGGAACCCATCTAACACGATCAGGCGCACCCTATGTCCGCCCCACAGGCCTCGGGGCCTCCGCCAAGGGGTAATGTACCGTTAGAATGAAAATGGTTTTTGGAAAATTGATTGCAATTTTCCGAAAGTTTAGATAGAGATAATGTGGGTTGTGGAAATGGATTGGTTGGTTTATGCTCCGTTTACAGGGCAGAATATTTCTAGATTTATTCCATACCGCGGCTTCGCCCGCGTGGTGGTCGGGAATTATCCCACAGGAGCGTACTATTAAAAATTCAAAATATTGTCATCATCTCCCTAGCCTTTTCCGAACTATGTTGGGGTTGGCTTCCAGTCTAACCGGATGCAGCTGATTACCAGAAAAAGCTGAGAGGTGTCAAGGGACACCCGGATGGAACGAAGTTATGGAATGAACCTCACAAAGGCATGCCACTAATTAGTACCTGTGGTCGCTCACAGATGGCGTTATAATCCTTACATATTATAAAACAAAGTCGCCCGCCGCGTCTGTCTGTCTGTCTGTCTGTCTGTCTGTCTGAACGCGATAAACTCAAAAACTGCCGAACGGATTTTCAAACGGTTTTCACCATTGGACGGAGTGATTCATGTGGAAGGTTTTAGTGTATAATTCATTAAGGTTTTGTGTAAATTGGCTGAAATATGACGATTATTGTTGAAGATGTCGGAAAAAATCATGCCGACTGGGAGCTTTACTGGCGTGCGCTGCGTAAGTCGTGAGAGATAAATCAAATTTATGTTCTAGAGTATTGTATATCTTAAAAATTGCAACAAAAAAGTCCGCGATGGCATATGTCTATCTTTTAAGGGTGACCCACAATAACCATTTTTATCTTTCAAAATTGTATAAAATTTTCATTGTTATTTCCGAAGCTATTTTGACCGGTATCTTATTAATCCTTATCCAATTAAATAGGTTATTTAAATTGGGCATTCAATTTCGATTAAAATATGCCTTTACATCACATCATTTAAATGAATAGTTTAAGAGATATCACAGTTTCAAAATTACGCGTAACAAAATAATTATGGTTGACCACGCGGGCGCTGTAGTAGCCTACCACTGCGTCCGCTGAAAGTTAGTCAATGATCTTTTCCTTGGCTATTAGGTATGTATTTCTGGTAGAACGTTCCCGTGGGATATTTTACGACATTCACGCGGGCGAAGCCGCGGGTAAAAGCTAGTAAAAAATAATTATGGAATGAACCTCACAAAGGCATGCCACTAATTAGTACCTGTGGTCGCTCACAGATGGCGTTATAATAAAAAATAATTATGGAATGAACCCCACAAAGGCATGCCACTAATTAGTACCTGTGGTCGCTCACAGATGGCGTTATAATAAAAAATTATTATGGAATGAACCTTACAAAGGCATGTCACTAATTAGTACCTGTGGTCGCTCACAGATGGCGTTATAATAAAAAATAAAAAGTGTTACAACTTTTGGTCCCAATTTTTTCCGTCTAGCCCCCTTTCGCAACGCGTGAAAGGGAACTTCGTTCCAATAAAAATAAAAAGTATCCAATGTGTTATTCGGGTTATAAACTATCTGTGTGTAAAATTTCATCTAAATCCGTTCAGCCGTTTTTGCGTTATAGAGAAACAAACATTCAAACATACCAACATTTACTAGCGGACCTGGCAGACGTTGTCCTGCCCGAACAGCGTTATCTACCGGGTCCCATTGTCTTTTCAAACCATCCAGGGACTCAAATATACACCACAAAATTTCACCGAAATCGGTCCAGCCGTTTAGTAGGATGTAGGTATTTTATATATTAGTAGGAAGTAGGATGAAATTTTCCATAAGAGATTTGTTCTTATGGAAGAAATCTAACTTAGAGAGATTTATTAATGATTCTAATTCTGTAAATACATAATTATAAATTATCTGTTAACAGTCGCGAATCTTATTTTGATCAAGATACAACCTGACACTGACCAAAATTTGAAATTCGCGGGTCTACAATACAACAGCGGATCCACCTTAAGAGGGTTTACGTCGTACGGGATTTCATACAAACTTTCGAGCCCTTGTTTTTCGAAATGACTGAACTGATTTTAATGAAACTTCATACGCATATGCAGGATACAAAGGTCTAAAAACTTAGTTAAGAACATTTTCGAAAAATAGTGTTACAGACAAATTAGACCGATTTTAAATTTTCCATAGAAACAGAGATTTCCAGTTATCTGCTTTTAAATAAGACATTTCGAAAATGTTCTTAACTAAGTTTTTAGACCTTTGTATCCTGCATATGCGTATGAAGTTTCATTAAAATCGGTTCAGTCCTTTCGAAAAATAAGGGGTTGAAAGTTTGTATGAAATGCCGACGTAAACCCTCTTAACCAATTTTTTTATTACTGAAATGAAATGAAATTGTTTATTCTGTAAATAGGATATTGGAATCACTTTTACACGATAAGTATATTAAAAATATATTCTTTATGGCTCTTTAGGTCAGCACCTCTATGAGTTAACCGAATATCAAAACATATTTTGCCTATGTCATTTATGGGGGATGCGTGAAAATTGATTCGCTGTTACAATGTCTGTCGCAGATATTTGGTTTAGTGAGCTGTTTTGCTGTAGCTCAATTACTAAAGTGCACTTGTAATAGTGTTTGTTTGGCAAATGCCTTTTATTTACGCGCCAGTGAATTACTGCACGTGTCTGCAAGTGCTGGAAAACGCCGTAACAAGATCTTAGATAACAATATGCACTTTAGCAATACTTCTAGATAAAATAAACTATTTACCTATCGCGTCATGTCATTATGAGTCGACAGAACCACAGTATTATGTCTGAGTATTATTTGATCTGGGGGCCTTGACATCAACCAATGAGCAACATTGTACAACTTTTATTTTTATTTATTGGTTGAATACGAGACTTTTGGCTACTTTTGTATCTGTGTATTTTATGTTTTATTATTTATAAAAGTGCGTTTTGTTTGTGCAGAATAAACAATTTTTCTTTCTTTTGCTTTTTCTTAATAGAAAACGGCCGAAACGACGCGCTTCGAAATCTCAGTGTACATATCAGTAGGCAAGTCTCCAGTGCGCGGCAGATACGCACGGACGCGGAAGGTTTATCTACGTAATTATTTCAATGTCACTGCAGAGACATAATACTGCAATTTTATTAATCTGTGACTTTAGCAATACTCCTAAAACGCGTCCTGTCATTTCGAGTCTACAGAGGGTCGTAGGGCTTAGTGCGAGTTTCATTTTACCATCTCGATCAAACGCATCGACCGCGTTTGGCGCTCCGATTGGCAGCCGGCCGGCCTTCACCGGCGAAGGGCCAATCGGAACGCCGAACGCGCTCGATGCATTTGATCGAGATGATAAAATTAAACTCACACTAGGCCCTCTGCCCTCTGAACAGAGAACTCCTTTATTACCTGGCAATTGTGTTTTAACTCATTTGTTTGTTAGACAACTTGCTGTCTTCTTCAGCCCCACACACTTCCAACGATACTAAATTATAAACGATACAGTTTCTGATACAGTGACGCACTTATAAAACCGCCTTTTCTACACACAAGACCCGTCCCTGCTTCGCGTGGTTTTTACGACTTGATAAAACAACTAGATTTCTGTATTATATGTATGTTAGTTTAATGTAATATACACCTATGCCTTTCAGAATAAATTGCCTAAATGATGGTGAAAACCACTTCAAAATCCGTTGCGTATAGTTAGGAAGAATAACGCGATCACACAGACACACACAAGTCATAATATACACAATATACTAAAATAATAACAGCCTCATTTTTATAAAACTCCCTCGGCCCCCGACCAACCACGTCGCATCGCCCGCTGTTGTTGAGTTTTTATCTTTTTGTTCGGCTCCTATGGATCGTAGTGTTATGTTAATAAATAGCCTATAATAATCTTCCTCATGAATCACTCCGTCCATTGGTGAAAACCGCATGAAAATC
The DNA here is from genome assembly GCA_948150665.1 of Conistra vaccinii. NCBI lineage: Eukaryota > Metazoa > Arthropoda > Insecta > Lepidoptera > Noctuidae > Conistra > Conistra vaccinii. The sequence continues at coordinate 2,897,441 of OX411320.1, read as the reverse complement.
CGGTCGGTCGTTTTTGAGTTTATTGCGTTCAGAGGGCTTAGTGCGAGTTTCATTTTACCATCTCGATCAAACGCATCGAGCGCGTTTGGCGTTCCGATTGGCCCTTCACCGGTGAAGGCCGGCCGGCTGCCAATCGGAACGCCAAACGTGGTCGATGCGTTTGATCGAGATGGTAAAATGAAACTCGCACTAAGCCCTCTGACAGATAGACGACGCGGCGGCCTTTGTTTTATGAAATGTACTATATAGAAGAAGGGTCTTAGATAATGCACTTTAGTTAGTACTTCAAATTTGATCACGCGTCAAAACCCACTCCATTTCTTTGCTCCCAGACTTCTCAGCCTCGATGTATCCTCACTGGAGGACGTGTACTGGCTGGAGGACAGCACGGCGCGACACGTCCTGGACCCCAAGGACTTCGGCGCCTGGTCTGCGGCGCGGCAGAGTCTACCCACCGGCAAGGAGGCGCTGCAGACTTTGAAGGCAGACCTTTGGAGCGCTGTGGTCAAGAACAGCAAGCATCAGGACGCTTGGACTTGGGGTATGCAGAAATCCTTTAGAACTAAACTTAATTTTTTCAAGTACCATAATCCTCCGGCATAACAGCTGTGACGTATGTGCACGTACTTAGAGTGCGCGCAAGTCTGCGCGCGACTGATGGCGTGCTTAATTCTAGACTGTAATATTTACAATATAATATTGAATCTACATAATTAATATTAATCTTAATAAGGGTCCCGAGATATGTAGACATATAAAATTTTTAATATTATTAATCTTATATTAATATTAATTAAATAAATAATTCTTTAGTTAATTTGACACAACAACTACATCGGTGCTGGATCGAACTAATATAGTTTTAAGGTGATTTCGTTTCACTTAGTTCTTATGCCATTAAACGCATTTCCTTTCTTTCTAACTGCATACTGACTTTTAGTATACCCCCATGCCTTCTTATGGGGAAGTCGAAGAGATAGCAGGGTTTTAGGCATGTAGATATAATTAATACGGGATCATTCGTACTAAAGTAAAAAAAAAAAAATCGTTCCTCCTACATTTATCTCAGAATAGGAATTTATTTATTTGTAAAGAATGTAGTTTGCATTACTTATATTCTAGTGGCTAGGGGGTGCTCTAAGGCAGCCCGCGAAATACAACTTTTCTTACGTTTTTTTGTAATTTGTATTGCAGGTCTATATGGCTTTACAGAATTATAATCATTAGAATCAGCAATAAAACTCCCTAAGTTAGTATTGGTCTCAAATGTCATGATTTCATGAAATAGTCATTCAATAACCAGTAGGTAAACGTACAACCTGATATTGACATGCAAATTACAAAAAACGTAAGAAAATTTTAATTTCGCGGGGTATCCTGACGCTTTCGCCTTAAGGACAGCTAGGAAGACACACTAATATTTAACATAACCCAGGTGGCATGCTGGTGGTATCGGTGTCAGTGTGCGGGCTGGTGACGCTGGCGGCCATGACACAGCCCTCCCTCGCGCCCGAGGCGAAGCACTCTCTGCTGCAGTATGTCACCGGGAAATATCTGCATCCACCTAGTTGTAAGGTAATCCATCCTTCTATACTAATCTTAGCTTATATTATAAAAGCGAAAGTTAGTTTCTTGTTTATTTGTTACGCTTTCACGCTAAAACGGCTGAACGGCTGAAATTTGGCACCTGGGTATAATAATATCATGATCCGGGTTAGGCCATAGAAAACGTTTTATCCCGGTAGTACGTCCCGTCGGAATATTTCCGACCTCCAAAAAACTAGGTAGTAAAAACGCATGATTTCGGGTCTGTCTACGTCTAACAGGGACGAGATCTTCCGGGTTCTGGCGGTCTTGGATCAAAGTCCGTCAGGGAAGTGGTAAAGATTTCATGCATACATTAGGCCCTTAATGTTCCGCTTCTTCTTCGGAGTATGACCTGAGGTACACGAAAAACCGGAAGGCCCGGTAACTGTCTCGATAGAGTTTGATTCTAGGTTTCAAAAATAGACGTAGATAGTAACTCTGTGTCCGACGCTCGGCGTGGCAACACGCCGTGTTCGGGTTCGCGACAAGTCAATCGTCATCCTGAGGATGCCTCGTTGAGAGGTGAAACACGTGTCGATTTCTTACATGGTTTTTTATGACTCTTTAGGTATAGTTAATCGGAATAGGTTACTAAATATATATACGTCTATTAAGTTGGTGGTGATTATACGAGCTGAAAGTAGTTCATCTAAATGTATATTTTTTACTTTCCTTTTTATAAATAGATGCCCTTTCAAACACGTGTCGCATATATATATTTATATAATAAGCCAAGTTTGTGTGGGCGTCCCAGGGGCACCATTTATGTAAATTGAATAGCAGTTCGATTAGGACTTAGCTAACATGAGGGCGAAGCTTGAATTCTTGTTACCACATTAGTACTCATAAAATCAAATTGGAAGTCCCCGTGGCTAAGTAATAACAGATGCATGGGTCGATCGATCAGGTTAAGCTACGCTTGCCGCGGTTGGTCCGTGGATGGGTGACAATATTTAATTATTTACATATCGAGACTGCGTGCTTCGAAGAGCACGTTAAGCCGTTGGTTCCGGCTGTCATTCTTGAATCTTTGGCAGTCGTACCGGGTCGTCAAAACCACGCACCAAGGGGTATCGTATTACCCAGTAGTACGATACCCCTTGGTGGTTGGTTTTGAAGGTCAGATAGGCAGTCGCTCCATGTAAAATACTCGTATTCAGCTGCATCCAGTTAAACTGGAAGCCGACCCCAACATAGTTGGGAAAGGCTAGGCAGAAGATGACATAGAAACAAATACGGTAAATACTAAAGAATATGAATTTACAATGATATGTTTTTTATTAGTAATCTACATCCGTGTGTCCGATAGTATTACAAACATTCATCCTCTATTTAATTTCCCCCAGCCAATGAATTAAAGATTTTTATGTCTGCCGCATGACAAACTGTGGGCCCAAATAACACAGAACTGGTGCCCTGAGACAGTGAGGCGGGATCGCGGCAGACCACGTAGCAGATGGCGGGACGAGCTGGATAGGTTGGAAGGAGTGGAGGGAGGCCTTTGCCCAGAAGTGGGACAATATAGGCTAGTAAAAAAAAGGTGGAATGCTAAAATAATTTGGTTCACTAAAAGTGCATGCGTGGGAATCACACTTATAATATAACATCATGCTCGTCAGTGCGACCACTTGCTAATACCGCTGCAAATATAGATACTTCTTACACCAACCTTCCCATCTCCAGGTGGAATGGGGTTGGACAGAACCCCAAGCCGTGGGCGAGACGATGTGCTTCACAGTGCACTGCTATCAGCGCAACGGGCACCCGTACCCCATCTGCGACACGGACGAGCTCACCGTGTCCATCTGCCACGGTACTAGGAAGGTAAGCATGAGTTGGATATTACTACTGCTTTTTACACACCCGGTATGTGAATGAGGGTTTGAGGATGCTAATGAGGTAACAGATTTTGGAAAATTTTCATTGAGGATGCGGATGAGGCCATGCACCCTGCTGATGCACATGTCGTACAAAAAATTGCTCATAAGACATACACTGCGAATTCGGCCAATAGGAACTCGCTCCGGCCTACCCATTTAGCTCAGTTTAAAAAAATCACTATTTGAACGAACAACGTAAGGTCTCATCCCCATATAAATTATGTGGATGCGGAGCTGTTAAAATCAAAAGTTGAGGAAGCGGATCATCAGTGATTTATAGCTACTATTGTATGGATATAGACAGGTGTGAGAGCTTCGTGCTATGTCCTCTATTGCAGGTGACGGCAGTGATAGAGCTGGGCTCGGGCGACCCCGCGCACGCCAACACTGCGCGCGTCAAGTTCACGGTGCGCACCGCCGGCGTGTACATCGTGTCCATTTTGATTGGTGAGTTATTTATTAACAACTTTAAAACAACGTCAAATTAGGACTAAGTTGATAACTTCTATACAAACTCAATCTGCCTAGCCTTTTCCCACTCCGGGCAGAAATCATTACCGGATGCAGCTGAATACCGTATTTTACATAAAAATTTAAATAGAAAAAAAGAAAATAGTTTATTTACCAGCTAATACAGTAAGCAGGTTAACATGTTAACACCAAGTTGAGACGATATGAGTAGCTTACAATATTACCTATAATAATGTAACAAAACATTCAATCAATCAATCAAATTATTTATTTGCTTAATACAGGACCTACCTCTTAGTTGAGCTGCACGATTACTGACAAATGCGTGCACTGACTGGACAGGTCCACTCAATCTGTGTGGTTCTTTCCTCAAAAGACCATTTCAGACACCAATCTACATAGTCTTCACATGATCTGACCAAGATTATGTCTGGACTTTAAAAGAGACTGTGACCTCTGAGTTTGTTTCGGCCTTTCTTCTCAGAGTAGTCAGATAGGAAACGCCGACCTCATCTAGTTTAAAAATATGATTGACGTGTAAAAGTGTTTGTACAGACCTACTTACAGAAATAAATCATTTATCATTTACCTGTATTAACAGATGTTACAAAGATAATGAACAATGAAAGAAAAATGATGATGAAAGATGATGATGTTATTATTTGCCAGTGAACCCCAAACTAGACAGTTAGTCTGTATCTTGGGGCTCTGGGTAAATTCCAGAGTGGAGACTTGATAGGTGATTTCAGGTGTAGTTTGGTATATCGGGTGTGTTTGTGTACGTGTGATGTGAGTGTGGTGTGTGTGAGTATGTGGTGTGGTGTGTGTGAGGAACATGGAGCGACTGCCTATCTGACCTCCACAACCCCGTAACAGGGTAATACGATACCACTTGGTAAGACTGGTTGTCAGACTTTTGGGCTTCAGACGACTCGTAACGACAGTCAAAGATCCACGAATGAGCTGGGACCGGTTAACGTGCTTTCCGAGGCACGGAGGAGTCGTGGTATGTTAAGATGGTTACCCATCCACAGACCAACCCCTGCAAGCGTAGCTTAACCTGATGGATCGAACCGTACGGCTGTTATTACTTAGTCACGCGCTCCTCACAAACTTCTATACAAACTATGATCCCTGAAAAAAGTTAAACCTGTTTACTACATCCATTTTCCCGCCCCCCAGGCCTGGTGTCCATCAGCGGCAGTCCGTACCGCAAGTGGTTCACGGCGGGGCGCGTGGAGGCGCGGCGCTCGCGCGTGGGGCGCGCGCACCACGCGCTGGTGTGGGCGGCCGGACACGCGCGCACGCTGCACGTGCACCCAAGGGACCAGTACGACAACCCCGCGCCGCTCACGGGCCTGGAGCCGCCCGCCGTGAGTACATTGGCATGTCAGCAGTACCCAGAGAGCGATTTTTTATAGGGTTGTTATTGGAACGAAGGTAGGAGTAAACTGGCAGAAATCGGCACGCGAAAAAGCGTTCACACTTGCGACTGTCTTCTTCTAATTCGATAGAGAGAGGAATTGTGAATTTGGTCAAAATCGAAATCTAAAATGGCGGATACGAAATTATCTGATCAAATTTTTCATCATGGGTATCTTTTTCATCATGGGTATCTTTTTCATGGTTTTCGAGGGTGATAATAATAAAGTCGAAATGAAAATCCAAGAAGGCGGCTGCAATATTTTTTTTTTGTCATTTTTGTAATTTTTTCATTAAAGGCCAACGAAAAGTATAACACAGACTCTGACTTGTTGTGAAACTGGTGCATTTTTAAAACGCCTCGTCAAAAAAATCCTGTATTTGTAAAAATGAGTTTCATTTCTGTATCCAACGCTTTTTACCATCTTATCCAGGGCTTCTCCATAAAAATCAACCCTCTCGGCGGCGAGATAGACGAGCAGCTGTCGTCGTCGGCGACGTTCGCGTACGACGGCGTGAACCAGCGCGTCACCATGGCGCTGTGCTTCGAGCGCGCCGGCGTGTACCGCGCGCAGGTGCTGTACGAAGGCGTCATGCTGCACAACGGGGAGTTCGACTGCATCGTGCTCACTGGTGAGGCCACGTGGCGGGGTACACTCTCGCCGGGGCACACCGAGACAGGCCGCGTGCGAAAATGTAGATGAGTGCGCTCGGCCCGCCTCGGTGTGTCTCAGCATTCCTCGCTCGCTCTCCGTCCCGTGTCGGTATTTTGTGCCCGATTCAAAGGGTCTCACGGCAGTTGTGAGTGCGTCGCTGTACACTCTCGTGTCTCCAGTGTTGCTTGCGCCGATTGCGATTGACAGAGAAGACGTTCAATGTCTGCGTCCATCCTCTCGGGGTTCACAATTACAACTGAACTAGGCAAGAGACTCGCCTAGTTGTGAGTAGCCCGAGTGCGGCTATGTAGTATGTACACTCTCGCCGAGAGTGTACATAGCCGCACTCGGACTGGAGCCCGTCGGTCGAGACTATTTCGCGAGACCTAGCGAGAGCAGTCGGACTCCTGTCCAACTGCTCTGTACAGCCGCCATTAAAATTGTAATCAAACCAAAGCATTCAATTTGTAAAAGTGGCTTTGTCTGATACTATTTGTTTACACTTTCAACAGTCACTTTTTGAACAGACCATAGGACTAATTACAATAATTAGGACTGGTTATCGATTGCTCTTTTTCCCTGTATGACCAAATTATGTCACTGATGTCCATTATGACCTGAAAAAAAAAATACAAATATATTTAATAACCTAATCCGCTTAACGATTCTCAAGGAATCGTAAAAAACCCTGTAAGAAATCGACACGTGTTTCACCTCTTAATGAGGATATTCAGGATGACGATTGACTGGTCGCGAGCCCGAAAACGGGTGTTGCCACGCCAAGCGCCGGACGCAGAGAACGCGAGGCGTGACAACACGCCATGTTCGGGTTGAAATTACTAAATATATCTACGTCTATTGTATTTTATAATTAACCCCCGACGGAAAACGAAGGGGTGTTATAAGTTTAACGTGTGTATCTGTATATCTGTGTATCTGTCTGTGGCATCGTAGCGCCCAAACACTTGAACCGATTTCGATTATTTTTGTTTTGTTTGAAAGGTGACTTAATCGGGAGTGTTCTTAGCTATGATTCAAGAAAATCTATTCAGCCGTTTGAAGATTATCAGGTCTTTTCTAATTGATGAATGGATTTGAGCATCTTCTACAGGTCTGATTGAGTCTAAATTTGGTAATCTGTTACTTCAATGGTATTCAAATAACATAGTAACCTTGAACTGATGCTGCAGCATTACCTGGTATTTGCAGGATACCCAACTCCTCACCAATTTACAGCAGTAGTATCGTGTTTGGGCTCATTGGAATGGTCTCAATGAACAGGTTATAGATATATATTTATCAGGGTCTGATGATGGAGAAGCAAAAAGAAAACAGGGTAAATTAGTAACTAATTTTGCTGTGGGAACAATACGTACAGCTGTTCAGGTTTAAGCGAGGCACGTGTCGATCGTATCGTAGGTATGTACTAGTAATACGTATATAAAGTTTAAAAAGCAAGAAATAAAAGTTAAATTAAAAATTAAAAAAACCCCCGACACAATAAAAGAAATCCTTTAAAAAGCTATAAAATAAAATATACTGGCCCTTTATGTTTAATATAATTTGTAGTTAATATTTTGTCGTCGCGTCGGGGGACGGCATGCATATTGTAGAAAATATATTTTCAATTTTTCATTCGCCGTCCCCCGACGCGACGACAAAATATTAACTACAAATTATATTAAACATAAAGGGCCAGTATATTTTATTTTATAGCTGTTTAAAGGATTTCTTTTTTTGTGTCGGGGGTTTTTTAAATTTTTAATTTAATTATAACTTTTTACAAAGGGGTTCCGACATTTTTGTATGGGACCTGGCATACCTAACCGTCCGCCATTTGGAAAAAAACTGGTTTTGGCGGCCAGTGATGAAACAAGTGTCAATCGATAGAGTAAGTGATTGCAAACAAAAAATATTTAGTGATGAATATCGTAAGTGATATACTTCCTGAGATATTTTAAAAAAATATTACTGCTTTATTTTTTTTCTCATGTTTTAACTCAAATATCTCAGGAAGTATATCACTTACGATATTCATCACTAAATATTTTTTGTTTGCAATCACTTACTCTATCGATTGACACTTGTTTCATCACTGGCCGCCAAAACCAGTTTTTTTCATAATGGCGGTCGGTATAGGTATGCCAACGAAGTCGGATGTTCTTTACATTTATTTTAATTTTTTATACGATTCTGACATTTTTATTATTTTTTGACAATTTTATGGATTTCTGCAAGGTCACCTGAATCAATTAACTATCATTATGAACTGCTTAAAATCTGTTCTTACAAGCCTCAGACCAAATAAAAAATCATGACAAAGCGCTGCGAACAATACAGTGAAGCATGCCAAAACTACACCTCTGCTCTGTACATACACGCTCACACAGTCACACGCACACATTTACAATCAAAGTACACTTCACTTAGCGCACACAATCATGTTTACGAAACTTTCACGTCACTGTTGACAGCGATAATTATGTCTTGGTATTTTATTTGTTGTTCATAACGCGCGTGTGGTTGCAGCGAGCGACACGGCGACGGTCGCGCGCAACATCTCGTCCAAGCGCCACAACATCAGCTACGAGGCGCGGCTGCTGTCGGGCAAGGCGCGGCGCGTGCTGTGCTGCATCTCGCCCAAGCAGCTCACGCTCAAGGACTACATCCTCAAGTTCATCCCTAAGAGGATCACCAGCTTCCGCCTGTGTCCTTCCACTAAGGTAACAACATCGTTAGGTCCCAAGTAGTTCTTTACAACTGTCAATAATAATCTTAAATTCACTGACAGAAAACGCACACCTCAAGGAGAAGCTCTACACAGCTTCAAAGCAGACCAAAATGGCACCATTTAAATCCTAATTTAAAAGAAGGAGACTTAGTTATTCTTCCTAGTGATAATACTGCTCCAATGACATGGCCCATGGCTAGGATTGTCAAGACAATATCTGGACCAGATGCTATGGTCACAGTGGTAGAAATTAAACTGCCAAATAATAAAACATAATTATGTCAGATCTCTAAGAAAATGATGTCCATTACCGATAAATTAAATAAAACACAATTTAAATTGATCACAGGAGTTCACATACTATTTTAAGTTTGACATCCAATACTCTGTCTCATAAATACAACTGTATATTCTCGTTCCAGTTGATCCTAAAGCCCACGCCAGCGGGCTCAGGCCCGGGCGGCTCGTTCACGCTAGAAGATGGAGTGCAGCCGCAGCTGGAGCTGGTGTCAGCTGAGAGGGACCTCATCGCCGCCACCTTCACGCAGCTGCTCATCGCCAACTGCGGCGGGGAGGACACCTTCAAGGTATGGGTGGCTCACATAGGATCTCTGGTTTACCGAGCCGGGGCAGTACTATGACGTGTTAAAGCCATAATTGTTCCAGTGTCGGACAGAGATGGAGCTATACCGGACGAATAGCGTTATCCCTTTTTCACAATGGAACAATGATAGCTTTAACACGTCATAGTATGGCCCCCGAACCCATCCGTCCTACAATTTTGCTGTAAAGTTTTATATTGATCAGACCAAGTAAGTGTGGCATTTAGAGGCATGAGGAACAGGGTGTAAAGTTCACTCATCCTCTATAGAAAAGGGAGGATCCTCCGACCAGACGGGTGTCGTGTCTGGCGGGCAACTGCCCAACGATTGATGTCGGATAGTTTTATATATGTCGTTCGTGCGGTAAACTCTAATTGCGCGGTGCAGGATTTGTGTGACGTCAGGTCTTTCATGCGTAGTTCGCATTTGGCGATGTAAATGCCACCACAGGCAAATCAACTTGTTCAAAGAAATATTTTGCGTCACTTTTGAGAAATTTTCAAAGATTTTTGGCTAACTGATTCTTTGAAAAGTTTTTAACCTGTATTTCTTACACTCCCAGAACAAACAAGACTTCTTCTACAGCGAGATCCGCAAGGCCCACTCGCGCCACCCGCACGAGAAGCTGGCCATCCGAGTGCTGCGCTCCGAGCTGCTGCGGACCAGCCTCAAGGCCACCCGGCACTTCACGGTGCAGGACTGGTGCAAGAACTTCGACGTCACCTTCCAGGGCGAGCAGGGTATGTGTCTAGCTATATCACAAGATATGGTGATCATGACGTATCATTATCAATCAGCCGAAAGACCTTCCCAAGCAGCGCCACTGCGACGGTCCTGTCCCGACGCGCAGCAGGGCAGCTCCACGCTGTGGGCACCTGGAACTGAGTCATCTTGAGCAGGTGAAGGAAAGGGTTAAACTTCTGCATCAGTTCTTTTTAATATATCCACGAGAGAACTGAAAAATCTGTCATTTTTGGGAATATCTTAAGTCCTAGCCTTGCCTTGCCTAGATATTAATTTATGATCTTTGATGGATGTTGGTTGGGTGTTACAGAAGCACTATAAAATTGTTTGTTTATTTCTACTAACACAAATTAATACAGATGGGGACACTCCGCCAAATCATTTAAATAAAAAGTGTCTTTTGCTACGACACAATAAAGTGCATTTCAGGTCGCACAGCGCTAATTACCTACAGTTATATTCACCTGGAAGTTGCCTCTCTTTCTATGACGTTACTCTTATATCTTATGAATACATTACACTCACTGAATTGGCACAGCGAGTCGAGCCCGTCGCGTACTTGGAGATTCATATCTAAACTGCGAAGTGTCCCTTCTGTATTCATCTGTGCTACTACTTCTTAATTGTATAAACCATTGATAAAAGTGACAGTTTCATATGCCACACATTGACCTAATTAAGTCGAAACACAGGGCAAAATTACCTCTACATATTGCATTGAAGTTTCAACTACATATGATATAAAAAGACAGGTGAAGGCGAATAAGTAAATATAATATACAGCGTGTTAAAGTAATTGCGTGCCATAGCTTCAGGGTAGGTTCAGTATCGATAAAGGAACCGAAGAAAAATAAAAACATAATAAAAACATAAAAAAATATTGCAAGATCAACTTTTTTAATTTTGAAAGAGATAAGCACGCTAAAGTAGGAAGAAGAAATACTTGGAATTGTAATATTTACGTACCTAGTTACCTATCCTTCACTCGGCGTTATAGAAGTGTTCAGGCGTAGGTATTTCACTGCGTTCGATAGTAGGTAGGTAGGTAACTCTAAGAAATTATGAATTAGCATTTAAACAAAATAAAAACATATTTTAAGCAATTTTCTAATCAATTCTAAACGATCGCTATTTCATTAGTAAGTACTACATTAGGTTCATCTTATGCTAATTTTCGTTTTTTTTTTTACTTTTTTTAAAGTTATTTTATTTTTATTTTTTACGGGTTCCTTTATCAATACTGAACTCACCCGGAAGCTATGGCACGCAATTACTTTAACACCCTGTATAAATAAAATGTTATGCAATTTCATGAATGCATAAATGAATGAAATGCACCGACCCCAGTGTGGTTTAACCAGGCTCGATAAATCGAATGAACCCCGAGATTTGCACTAACCCTTGGACCCTCATGCTTCATGGGGCTGCAAAGGCCATTGCATATCAAAGGAGTAGACCGAGGGGCGCGGTAATCGTAGGGAAGACGTGCCCTTAGGATAAGAAAGGATTTGCGAGCCGTACTGGATATGCATCCTGTTAATATTATATTATGTTTTGCCCGAATTATATCTAAATATTGTAATTACAGTACATTTTATTGTCAACGATTTCCGCAAAGTAACGCCTGATTAATTAACTTAAACAGGAGTGGACTGGGGCGGCGTACGTCGCGAGTGGTTCTCGCTGCTGTGCGGTCAGCTGTTCGACTCTAAGTTCGGGCTCTTCGTGTCCTTCCACGACTCGCCCACCGGCCTCGTGCACCCCAACCCTGACAGACCTGCGCACCTCAAGGTAAATTAATCCCTAGTTTATACTGAGTTTAGTCCTTCATCTGCTGTGACGCGTGATCATTAAAAAATTTCAGCTATCGAGTGTATAATAGTTGTAAAGCATGAGAGCATGTCAATGTCATTGGAATAACTGACGCGCGCTCGTGAAATGGAACGTCTATCTTTACCACTTTTTGGCATAAACAATTCTGTATGACACATTGTGACAGTTAGGTAGTTTGGTACAGTTGGTTTTTTTTCACCCTACACAAAACAATTCAGGCATACGAATATTAGAACAAGATGGTAAACAACTAATGAATATCTAGCCTCGGCCACAGATTACAGATCACTCCGCAAAATCATTTAAATAAAAAGCGACTCTTGCTACGATACAATAAACTGCAATTCAGGTCGCACAGCGCTAATTACCTACTGCATATTGCCTCTCTTTTTATCGAGTAACTCTTATATCTTATGAGTGCGTTACGCTCACTGAATTGGCCCAACAAGTCGAGTCTGCCGCGTACGTGTAGCTTAATTCTTACCTAAAATGTGCAGTGCGTCTTCTGTACTATTTTGTGCCCTCGGCTACAAAACCTATATAACATTCCAAAATTTAAATGATACCATTTCCAAGATATTTAAATTAAAAAAAAAATCGAAAATATCAAATTCAGAAAGATAAAAATTGTTATTGTAGGTCATTCTTAGTAGATAGACATATGCCATCGCGAAATTTTTTGTTGAAATTTTTAAGCTGTACAATCATGTAGAACATACATTTTATTTATCTCTCACGGTTTACGCGTCGCACGCCAGTAAAGCTCTCAATCGGCATGATTTTTTCCGACATCTTCAACAGTAATCGTCAGATTTCAGATTTTTACACAAAACATTAATGAATTATACAATACCAAAACCTTCCTTATGAATCCCTCCGTCCATTGGTTAAAACCGTTTGAAAGTCCGTTCGGTAGTTTTTGAGTTTATCACGTTCAGATAGACAGACAGACAGACGCGGCGGGAGACTTTGTTTCTATAATATGTAAGAATGAGCTGCAAAATTCTTCAACAAAAATAACAATAAAACTCTTATTATTCCAGCTAAAACACTTCGAGCTAGCCGGCAAACTAGTCGGCAAATGCCTGTACGAGAGTGCACTGGGAGGCTCGTACCGACAGCTGGTGCGCGCGCGACTGACGAGATCCTTCCTCGCGCAGATCATCGGGCTTAGAGTGCATTACAAGGTAATATTATACTGGATAATGATAACATACTAGTTGACCCTGGCTCACTTTGTTGGGCGGTAAACATAAATAGCTTATGATACTCACAAATAACGTGGCTTTTTATTGGTAAAAGAATTTTCAAAATCGGTTCTGTAGATCCAGAGATTACCCCCTACAACCTCACAAACTTTACCTCTTTATAATATTAGTATAGACTAAATAAAAGCATTTTTTTTTTCATTTGTAGCGCTAGTTGATCTGTTATCAATCTGCCTAGCCTTTGCCCAACTATGTTGGGGTCGGCTTCAAGTCTAGCCGGATGCAGCTGAATACCAGTATTTTACATGGAGCGACTGCCTATCTGAGCCCCACAACCCAGTAACTGGGTAATACGATACCCCTTGGTAAGACTGGTTGTCAGATTTTCGGGCTTCTGGTGTCCCGTAATGACTGCCAAAGATCCACGAATGACAGCTGGGACGGCTTAAAGTGCTTTCTTAGGCACGGAGGAGTTTCGGTATGTAAAGATGGTCACCCATCCACGGACCAACCCCGGCAAGCGTAGCTTAACCTGATAGATTGACCCGTGCGGCTGTTATTACCTAGACACAAGCTCCTAAGCTAGCTGATCTATTATGTGGGTGCTAAACAAATTAAAAAAAAATTATTGTTTATAAGTTTGGAAACATTGCAAACACAGGATAATGCCATAATACTCAAATCATAATTATCTTGTTCCGCAGTACTTCGAACAAGACGACCCCGAGCTGTACCTGTCCAAGATCAAGTACGTGCTGGAGACAGACCTGGACGCGGGCGAGTCGGTGCCCGAGCTGTACTTCGCGGACGACGTGTACGACTCGCAGGGACGGCTTGTCGAGACGCACGACCTGCTGCCCAACGGCTCCACCATACGAGTACGTATACTCTGTTCAAGAACTATGAGATAAAAGTATAAACAAATCTTGTTCAACGAAATTCGCGCGGTGCGAACGGCGAACCGTCTAGCGACTAAAACAAATGTATAGGAATGCATTAATCATGCCACGCGTAGCGGCGAACGGCGGGGCGAGCGGCGAAATTTATCGAGCGAGCACGAGCGTCGAGCGGTGCAGCGGGACGGGAACAAATGCATGAATCAGTACGGCGCATGCCACGGTGTCGCATGGCAGCGAATAGTGCAGAAACCAAACTTAGTTGTATTCGCCTCAAAAAAGTAGGAGCGGGCATCGATGGGAGCAGGTCGATAGTTTTGATCTTCGGTCTTGCGTTTCAAAAGACAAATAATATTTGTATGTTTATCCCAGGTCCGCAACAGCAGCAAGGTGTCGTACCTGGACGCGCTGGCGCAGTGGCGCCTGGCCGCGCGCGTGCGGCCCGAGACCGACGCCTTCCTGCGCGGCCTCACGCTGCTCGTGCCCGACAACCTGCTCGCCATCTTCGACGAGAACGAGCTGGAGGTAAGTGTGGGGTGGATATGGGTGGATATTATTAACGAGAGAAGATATATTAACAGCCAATTTTACCCATCTCTGTGGTCTAGTGATTAGACCACCTATCTCATACCTGGGTTCCATTCCCAGCAGTGGCGTGCCTAGGGGTCAAACTTAGGGCAAGCCAACATATTTTTTACTATAAAAAAAACAGCTAAGTGAGGGATTGACTGATTATCATGTACAACATTATTATAATATAATTTTGGTTAGAAAAATGCGAAGAGTTCTACATAATTATTTCAAGCATTCGTACGTAATTGTCATAAGCGCCATCTATATTATTTAATGCGCGTAATCACACCGTTTAGCCGAACCTTTTCACCGCAATATTCGCTTGTCACATGCATAATTTACTTTCAATCAAAGGCACTAGATGACTCCCAAAATATCGATTTGTCGAATTAGTTGATTGAAAATTAATTATAAGATATTACCAAAGTTTTTAATAATCTAATACAATGACAATAGTCAACACTCTCAATCTTTATTTCAAAACACCTATGAAGAATCTCTTCGATACGAACATTATTGTGTTTTGTGATGTCAATGAGATGTACGTTTTTCAGTGGTTTACCAAAACTACAAATGCCATATAAACAACACTATTCATGTGCTTTCAAGAGTTTCAAGGCACCAGCTACCTACCTAAGTTGGTCTAATAAACAATCGAATGCCTATTTTATTTTAATCTGTGAAGTAACGAGATTGTAATATTTTGTCTGTAAAACTCAAAGTATTTACCTTTCCGAGTAAGGATTGCACCATAGAGGAAAGATATCTACGGATTGCACACACTTTAGTACTTCACAATGCGTTTCCGAATTCATTTTATGATAAGAAACTTTTTAATCACTCCAAAATAATTACTGTAAAAACTAATCACAACACTTAATTCACAGAAAATAAAAAAAAATCTAAGCGAAAAAGTGCCAGTAGCCGCTCAAAACTAAAACAAAAATTGAACTTGTATCGTTCTATAGAAATTCACGCACTGCGCAAAGACTTGCGCAGCGCCTTGCAACGACATACGCTCCTACTATTCATAATCAAACACAAGATTCGTTCCATTCATAAATAATCAAAAGCCTGGCTTAAAAATTAGAACAATTTGCGAAATAAGTACATACAAATGGTATCAACAAAGTTCACAATTTCTATGCGAAAGTTGAGAGGTCCAGAAGCCCGGTTTAAGCCAATTGGTGCGAGCGAGAAAGCTATGCACGTCTTCATTCATCGATGTGATCTCGCGTCCTGCTTATCGCTGTAGTGTTAGAGCGAGATCGCAACTGCGGTATACGAGAAAAAGTTTGGCAACAGTGCGTAATGCAAAACGGCGCGGAATTTAAATATTATTCTTTGAGTACGTAAACCTGGCATCGTAGCTTTTATAGCGCGCGGCTGATATTATTCTTATCAATTCTTGCGACATGATTATTGAATGATTGACTTGGTTGGTTTTACAAGTTTACAGGTGAAGTTTTTTTTTTTTTTTTGTTGGGCTCGTGTTTTTAGGCAAGCCTGGTTTTTTGGCTTATATGAAAGGAACGCCACTGATTCCCAGTGGAAGAAAAATAAAATGAAATTTTAAAATTTTTCGTCTCGTGTGTCGTTTTCGAGGGTTCTAAAACCGAAAGAGAAGTCTCAATTTAGATCCAAGATGGCGGCTGTGAAAGTTTTCGATTTTTTTGTCATGGGTATTGTTTTTATAGTTTCAAGATGGCAGCTGCGAATATTTTCAAATTTTTCATCATGGGTATCGTTTTCATAGTTTTTGAAGATGCTAAAATCCATAGTAAGGTCAAAATGTAAATTGGCTAGCAACGGTGTTGGCGGTATTCGCCTGCGTAAAATGTTGTTTATGTTTTAAATCATACGAGAGAGAGAGGACTTCGTTCCTGACGGGGGTCGACCGCACACGTTTTTTTTTCTCATAGAGGGTGATTAAAAGTACGAGTGTGCATAAAAAGTACCTCGGGAGAAATACTATTTTAAGTTCGAGAGACGTACACTGAATCCTTCGCTCCGCTCTGGATTCAAAGAAACACTATCGCCTTAAAAATAGTTGTTTGCTCCCTAGGCAAACAATCTACTATTAATTTATATGATTTGGGGCTAAAAAACACGTAAACAAAGCAGTATGTCATATGACCACGGCAGAAATGGACGTTTAAATTGTAAAAATTTTTTGAACAACAAGCAGTAGTTGAATTAAACTTTTATTACCTTTCTTGGGTTTATTTTACTGTACATTATTGATAAGGTGAAAAAAATCCGTGGGCTATTATTAATTGCGACTTGCCCTCCATCAATATCAACCTTCCCCGCCCAGCTGCTGGTGTGCGGCACGGGCGAGGTGTCGGTGGGCGACTGGCGCGCGCACGCGCTGGTGTCGGGCGCGGGGCGCGACTGGGAGCGCCTGCTGAGCTGGTTCTGGGCCGCGCTCGCCAACTTCAGCACCGAGGAGAGGGCCCGGCTGCTGCAGTTCACTACGGGCTGCTCGCAGCTACCTTCTGGAGGCTTCCAGGTACGGGTAGTAAGATAGAATATCTTAGGAATAAGGGCTTTTTGATGAAAATAATGTTAGCATAAGTCTTTTCCTTTAATGTAGTAGAGCTTACAGTGATGACAGTGGGTACCATAACTTTTTTGAAGTGAAATTTCTTTAGCGGCGTTTTAAACTTTTTTTGGGATGGGTAAAAAATTTTAAACTCGCGTCAGGACGTGACCGTAAGATCCGTTGCCTAGCAACCGACAAAGTAAATATCAAAATAAATAGTCTTTGACATTACGTAAAGATTGCGAGGTAAGAAATTTTACCTATATTGATGGGTAAAAATAGCAGTCAAAACAGACTTCATGAAAAGTGTTTAATAAATTGTTTATCAAAAATGTACAACGTTAATGTTCAAGTTTTCACTTCTGCCGGCACTCCCCGAGTGCAAGCCGTTGTTTTTTTTTCTGGGAAATTATCAAATAACTACTTGTCTTTTAGTTTTACACCACTGACGAAAATTAACTACCCGATTCTCTTCCAGGAGTTAAACCCCCGCTTCCAAATAACAGCGGCGCCTAACTTCGGCGCGCTGCCCACGGCCCACACATGCTTCAACCAGCTGTGCCTGCCCGACTACGACTCGTACGAGCAGCTCGTGCACGCGCTGCTGTGGGCCATCAACGAGGGGGGGGAGGGCTTCGGGATGATCTAGGGAGATTTTGCGGTGAAGATTTTGTGTGTGAAAATTGATTGGGTTTTCTGATAATCTTTATTCCGGGACTTAATCGTCAGGTTTATGATTCCGGGATTTTAGAGGAGGTATTATCCACTCTATGTTACTTACTCCCTCGAAGTTTAGGTAAATATACTCAACCAATTCCATTCACATTCACATTCCACACATTCATTTGAATTTAAACAACAAATACACGATCAGGGGATCGTGTTTCTGCCAGCTTTGTTAACTAGGAAAAATATGAGACAACTCTAGTACTGGGTAATGGATTATCCACCATAAAATACGTCAGACTAAGGCTGCCTGTCCACCGGAGCGGAGAGGAGAGGAGAGGAGCGGAGATGTGTCAATATTAACTAATAGAATCGAAACTCCGCTCCAGAGCTGCGATTCTATTGGTTAATTTTGGCACATCTCCGCTCCTCTCCTCTCCTCTCCGCTCCAGTGGACAGGCAGCCTAATGCATGGTCAACAAAATCGAGCAAGTTTCTTCATGTAAAATACTTTGATGAAATTATTTCACATTATCGCGAGAATCATTGCAATTTAAACCTTATGTCTGCGTCATAAGAAATATTTTATTGTTTCAAATGTTACAAAAAATATTTAAAAATTGTATCATTATAACAGGGACAGAGAAACTGATTCCTTATCATTTATTTGACGCCTTATAAAGTCCTAAAGACAAAGGCTTAGTTTTAAAATTTAAATATGTAGCATATTGTAATCGTGGGATCGAAACAGAGCAATTGGAATATAAATTAAAGTTAGCGAGCGGATCAGTCTCATACTAGTCATAACTCTACGTCAGATTGTTATAAACACGTATCGTTTCGTTTTGGCTCACTCTGTGGCCACAGATTAGTACAGATGGGTCACTCTGCAAAATGATTAAAATAAAAAGTGAGTCTTGCTACGACATAATAAAGTGCAATTCAGGTCGCACAGCGCTAATTACCGACATTTATATTCACCTAGAAGTTGCCTCTCTTTCTATCGCGTAACTCTTATATATCTTCTGACTACGTTACGCCCATTGAATTAGCGCGACAAGTCGAGCCCGCCGCTTACTTGTAGCTTCATACGGAATGCGCCTTTTGTAGTATTCTGTGCTACATACAGCACAGATGAATACAAATAGGTCACTCCACTTTTTAGGTATGAAGCTACGAGTACGCGGCGGGATCGACTTGTCGAATTCAGTGAGCGTAACATAGTCAGAATATATAAGAGTAACGCGATAGAAAAAGAGGCAACTTCTAGGTGAATATAACTGTCGGTAATTAATTATTGTGCGACCTGAATTGCACTTTATTGGCTCGTAGCAAGAGTCGCTTTTTATTTTTTTGCGGAGTGAACAATCTTTATTAATCTGTGACTGTGGCCCATGTTGGCCCACATACGTCCATTCTATAAGGAGACAGAAATCGGCAAAATGGCTGCCTTCTTGGTACCATTTTGAAACATGAGGGTTTTCTGAAAAAGTTCACTAGGTGGCAGTATTGAGGCGTCAGGTCCGGGCACCTGTCAAAACTGTCAATCCGCCAAAATTTTCTTTACAGTGCGTTCATTATAACTGCTCCCGTGAATAGGGTAACAATCTTTGTAAGGAAGGATGCCTGTCATGGATTAAAAAAGGCCTGATTTTTTAATAAAATCCCTGTCTATAAAAAAAAAATCAGTATTTAAAATAAATAATACGCAACAGATTGTTTTAAAGACTGATTTTTTATTCAGAATGGAACGTATGAACAACTTACGGCCAAAAAATGAATTACAGATAAACGAACTTACTACACTGAGTGATATTTTTCTAAGGTCTAGTGAACAAATTCGACAACTAATGAATAAGGTAAAACATGGACATAGTATAAATCCTTCTTATTCAGTTTATGAAATATCTTTTAAATTGGTCCAATATTGAGAGAGGAAAAAATAAGCGAGAGCCAGATTTGAATTATAAATTTTTACTTAGGCTCTAATATTCAGTCGGATCTGCAGCTGACCTTATCCCACGAATAGCGGCCGAACGCCGAGCGCTCGAGACAGCGATAGTTTCTTCAAAAACCTAATTTACAAAAGTCTCCGCTCGCATTTCCTCTTCCATATGTTCACTCTCCAAAGTATACTCTTAATAAATATTTTGTACGTAAAACTAACATGGGTCTATGAGCCTTTAAATTTTAATGGAATCCTGCCAAAGACGAAGTCCATATGTATGGAATTGATTAACGTATGACAATAACGAATTAAGTTAACATCTATGTCTATTGTCAATGTTATATTTAAGAGATTACGCTGACACGAGAAAACTAAATTAATGAAACAATTAAAATTGACAAAAATATTAAAATTTTGAAAGTTGTGACATTTTTGAGAGTGGGAAAGGAAAATGAAAAAGCAATTTATTTTTAAAATTGAATTCAAAGCGAAAAACTTGCTTTTGTAAGAAATTAATATTTGTACATTAAATAATGTACTTTTGTAAAATAATAATAGAGAAAATAATTATTAGCATTTTGCTTTTAAACACTTTTATAATTACTTAACACAAAGATGCCTGCACTTTATTTATTAGATCATTTCTTAACTGAGGAATAGACGTCTTCATTAGCGTTACCCGCTTTGAAAGTATGCCTCGGTTTGAGTAGAACATGAGCGAAGGTATTATATTTAAAGAAAGCAGGAAATGTACGGTCATGTTGTACGTGGTACTTGGTTGTGTAATTGAAATAAACATATTAATTTTTTTTTTTTTATTTAATGTTGTAGCATCATGCAACATGGTTTTGAGCCTGTTCATTCGATGCATTGCGGCGCCACGCGGTCATACGATGAGACTGAACGGTGCCGCTCCGGCGTCGCACCGTGTACACCTCTCCCCGCCTCGTGTCGCGCGCTGCAAGTCCGGTGTACGTGCGGTGCGACGCCGGACCGCACCGTGTGGCGTACCATAGATATTTGTATGTAGGATGTCGCGCCGCCGCCGCAACGCATCGTGTGCATCGGCACTTAGACAAGAGAATATAATTTGAAAAAGAATTAGTAGCCGCCTGGTTCTTTATCCTATCATTTTTTTTTTACTGTGCACGAGGCATACGATTTTAGTAACCTTTTGCTCACACTGAGGCAACCTTAGTTTATAAATAATACGGATTATGCCTGAGTAAAAATAAAAAACTGTTCAGTCCGTCAGACAGATGATAAAAAAACATTACACACGTATTTTTTGCTTTATCATATTAATAAAAAATTACTTGGATAAAACGCATTAAAGTAGGGGAGTGGGGGCTCGTTACGTCACTTATTATAAAAACTACCAACGCGTGATGTGATATAACATTTAACTAAATGTATCGCCGTAATCTTTTGATTTCGTTAAAAAGAAAAAATACGCGTATTATATTATTGAAAAAAGATAAAACGAAAAAAAAATTGGCTTCGTCCCTATTCCTAAAGAGTAGTTTAGTTTAGATCTGAGCGATTTTTGATTATTGAAATTAAAAAAATAATTTTAAAAGAAAAAGTAGATTTAAATAACTATCAATATTATTATTTATGAAAACAAGTATTTTGCGGTATTGTTCTTAAATATTAAATATATGATATTTATTTATTAATATTTAGTTTATTTAATGAGATTTGCAGTATTTATAAAACTTTCTATAAATTTTAAACGAACGAACGAAAATTTAGAAACTGAAACCTATTTTAATCTTCTTAGTAAGATTAAAATAGGTTTCAGGTTCTAAATATATTATTTTGAAACAATACATAATTATGTTAAATAATTTTAACAGTATTTTTAATTCTTTTATTTCCATTATTATTTTATCTGAAATAATCAAATAAACAATTTGTATAATTTAACATAAGTATTTAAAACCCGAAATCTGATTATAAAATTTAAAAAAATACAGTCTTAATTTTTAGTACAAACTATAATTTGGCCTAAACTGTTCTATGACTCCAATCTAAACTCCAAAGTTGCATTTAATAAAAATAATTACGAGTAATAATAAATAATAATGATTAATAATGTATGTAATAGTAATAATTCCAGTGCATGTATACTTCTGTGTGAGATTGTCTTTGAATGTAAACAGTGTTACGGTAAAAGCTTTTAGTTGCGTAATTTGGGGAGTTGTCTAATAGTTATTTATCAAGGAACTTTAATTGATTCTGATGGTAAAGCAAAATCTTTAGCCGGCTGCCTCAGAACTTCGGAGGCAGTTATCTTCTATAATATAAAAATGAGTCGCTGAATGTGTTGCTAAGCGCAAAACTCGAGAACGGTTGGACCGATTTCGCTAATTCTTTTTTTTAAATATTCCTTGAAGTACGAGGATGGTTCTTACGGAGAGAAAAATTCTTAAAAAAATAAAAAATTAAAGAATCGACTGTCAGGCGATACGAAGTTCGCCGGGTCAGCTAGTATCTATATATAACTGCCTCCGAAGTTCTGGGTTAACTGTTTTTTTAATAATTGAACAGAGCTGTGTATTTATTTCTATTAGTCGTTACTCTACAAACATCCGCGATGCTAGAAAACACAGATCAGCACCCTAATCGCGTAACACACGATCAATCATTATGAAAGAGATTGCTAATCCATTGCATCATAAGTTCGAAAAAAGAATCTGTTCGACAACGTAAATAACGCAATGAATGTTGTTGAGCTGTCAAAATGAAACAGATTAGTCGTAATCATTTACGAAAATGTGTTGCGCAATTAGATAGCCGGCTTACATACACTAAACATGAGGCATAAGGTAATGTGTTGAAATAAAACTATTACGTCATGAAAGAAGTGAACAGCCGGATATAGCCTCGCGATCTCAAAGGACTGAATATGAGTGTGATGTGATTATATTCACGTTTTTAAAGAGGTACTTATTTTTACCCGACTGCGGTGGACCCCAAAAGGACGGTAATGTTTTTAGACACTTTTTCTTAATTACGTGACTTGTAGCTTTTATCGTAAAATAACTGTTCTTAACTTAAGATAAAGCAATGATGTTAGTGTTCAATCTAAGTTATTATTAAATGTTTATATTAACTAGGTACATTATAATTTAGCGACTTAGTTTTCAACATGTTTATTATGGTTCTAGTCATAATATTTATAATACTCTTAGATTTCGCAATATGATTGCACATATCCTTTCTTTCAATGTATGTTATATTTGTATTTTATGTTATTCTACGAGTGTACAAAAAGCCAATGACCAAAAATGGTGCAATTTTAAATAATTATTAATTAGATGCAGAATAATATGACGAACAAAAGTTAATCTGCGGTAACATAACCTAACAAGTCTGAGCCGAGTTATATAGAAGAGTTACCGAGTTACGTAAAAATTCAAGTTCAAATACATGTAAATCATCTCGGACAGTATTGTAGAAAAATCGTTTATCAATTCATTTTAGTGATAGGTTTTTCCAATACCGACTAAGAATTCCACGATAGTTGCAGCATTTCCCATAGTGATTTGGTCATTGTCCTTTATATTGAATCCAATTTATGTTACCTGCGAATATTATTATTTTAGTAGAATAATAAAAGTTTAATTACCTATTCGGTACCAATTTAGATGAATAATTCCTTTGTAAACACTAAAACGTAAGTGTCTGTCTGCTCTTCGAACACCTCCGCACAGTTTTCAAGCTACCAATTAGCTATTTATTATTTTATTAGTAACTATATTATTTATTAACGCCATAATTGCTATTAAATGGTACTATATTTTATATGATTTGTTGATTAAAATCTAGGTACTATTTGAAATTCCAAGAGGTAAGTAAGTGTTCATTGTATGCGCCCTTGAAGTCACAGCGTTACTGGTTTTTTTTTTTTTTTAATAATATTATTAAACTTATTTGCATTGTAGCAAATATGACGTTAATTTATCTTATTATTAACTAAGTGGAAGAGTAATTCAAATCATACTTATTTATGTAAATTATAATAAGCTGACATCTTGTAAATATCTATTTCAAAATTAACGTGTTGGGCTAGTGAAAGGAGATAAGAAGCACGGTCAAGAAAACAAAAAATAAAGTTTTTGAGAAAAACGCATTTACTATAAACATACAAGTTAAATACAGAACTTCCTTTTTTGGAATCGGTTAAAGTAGAAAAAGTGGTAGGTATTGCTATTGATAAAATCTGACCTGACGACTGAGGGTAGCAGCAGCAGGTGATCCTATAAGTAGACCTCATAACATGGATTTTGATGATAGAAGTATTTATAGTTTAACTGATACTGCAGTAGCGCGCCTTAGGTGCGTCTCACGGGGGGGACAGTACAGGCCGCTCATTCGTCAACGCTCACGGCGTCCCGCCCCTCACCTCGCCGCGCATTCCTAAGGCGCGGTAGAGCAATCTCCGTCAAACTATAGTACCTCATTGTACGAATTTTCTGAAAAAGGGAGGGATTGGCAGCAGAAATAAAATGATTACAACCGTTAACCAATGAAAGTTTTTACACTATCTACAGTGTAGTTATTAGTATAGTAATATTATAAAGAGTAAAGATTTGTATATTTTTTTTTGGAATGAATAAACTCGAAAACAATAAAACCCGATTAAAAATATTTCACCAGTAGAATGCTACATTATCGCTGAGTAACATAAGCTATAATTTATAAAGAAGTTAGTACTCAATATTTATAGATCAGCTACTTATCTCCACTGGCCGAAACGTCTTCATTTTAATGTTTACGTAGAAGGGGGGTGAGCTGAGCTGTAGGCCTAATCAGAATAGTTCGATGGTAGCTGTCGACACGACTAGAGTTATTCATAACGATTTTAATTAAGAAGTTCGTTTTAATAAGACTTTGTATTCAATAGGGGAAAAATTGTGTACCTACTTATCCTTAATTTGTATTAAAAACAAATAAATTTACAGTATTGTTTAGTATTTCCCATTTTTATTGCACTTATTTATGTAAGAATTAATTAATTGCGTTTTTTATGTTGTTAATCTCAATAATTTATATTATCTGTGTTGTTTATATTTTTATTATAAAAACAGACAAAGCTGCGCAATAATTAAATATTGTTTATTTTAATTAAAGAATATTTCGACTTAGGTAATAGTGTAAAATTTCGCAATATTAAATTAATTTTCAATGTTTTATGAAACGATCTCGCAATTCGTAGCGGTGAACCAACTAAGTAAGTGCATAGCTCGCCCCCAGTGATAGGAACCATTCCAAATGTTGATATTTTGTAGTCGAACCATTGTTGATTAGAAATGTAAGACTGAAATAAATTGATGACGTCGAATTTTACTGTTTCATTTCTGCTACAAATATCATGAAATATAACATACGTTCAAACGGACATGCCGTCCAAATGCAAAAACTAGGCGCATTTGTTTCAACGTGTTGACCTATACCGCTGTAAGGCTGCCTGTCCACTGGAGCGGAGAGGAGCGGAGATGTGCCAAAATTAACTAATAGCATCGCACCTCTGGAGCGGAGTTTTGATTCTATTGGTTAATATTGACATATCTCCGCTCCTCTCCTCTCCTCTCCGCTCCGGTGGACAGGCAGCCTAACACCTCTACTAGGAATGCGTGGAGAGGCGGGGAGCGGGACGCCGTGAGCGTTGACAAATGAGCGGCCTTCACTGCCCCCGCATCTCGCCGCGCACGTACCTAACGTGCGGTACAGCGATATGGGTCAAACTGTTGTATTACATGTTATTTTGACGGCATGTTCGTTTTATCGTGTTACATTTCATGTTGCATTTCACATATTATGTGTACCTACCATTAGACACTACTATCTACCTACACGTGTGTACAGCTCTGATTATCTTGAATATTAGAAAACTTTAGTATCTCCTCAAAATATTTTAAGTTTCGATAAAAACACTGCCGCAGCTTTGACTAGACGAACATTTATGTTCTAAAATTTAAAGAAAAGGAAATATGATCATCAAACTACGATACCCAAATAACAGGAATTCAAAGAATATATTTTTGCAATACGTTTATTATATAAAACTAAATAAGTAATAACAATCACTTAAAAATAAATTCAAGAATCAAGTACCTAGCTACATTAATATAATTAATTAACCAAATAACGTATAAAATAATGACATTCTTATAAAAATAAAATACTTACCAAACTTACCTTGTAAACGTTTATACTAAACAATAGCTATAATGAACCTTTCTTAAAAATATTGTCTTTTTTTGTTGTTGGTAACATCTGATACTGTTTGAGCAAATACTTATACTCGGGTCGTTCTGAAATTCAAAATATTTTCTAGAACAAAAAGTCTAATTTCGTTTTCGCTATGGGATGCCGTGTCTAGCTGGTATGAGGGTCCACAGGATGGCTTCGGGAACTGCCTTCGGACTACGGAGCCATGACCGCGCTACACCCAACATCCTGTCATCAAAAACAAAAGTTTTTAAATACAAGGTGAAACTGAGAACATAAATGTTGAAACTTGACAGGTTTTTGACGTCATCCATTTACAAACAGCGTGCAGCGCTGATAAGTCATTTTGAGGGTAGTTTGGTTTTTATGTAAAAGAACCAGTATCCCACGTTACTTATGTAAAATTTTCCTTAAAAAATAATTCATTTCAGCTTCGTTCCCAGTGTGGTCAGGGCTTTATACTGGCAGCTTGACTTAAACATTGTGTTTTTTTCGCAATTATTAGTTTGTGTGAGTGTGATCAGACACAGCAGCAGTGCCCAGCGGGGTGGTAACCAACTGCACTTTTATAGCTGATCAATATTAGACGAAAAGTGACGTGACGAACTATTTTGCACCATGTGCGCATCACATGTTAACTGTGACCTTGACTTGCCCTGCACACCATCTGTCCCGCAAATAATGATGGCAGGGCTTCTGGTGGATCCTGTACAGCTATCACTCCCGACTGTCGGTATCATCGTCGTGCAGTGAAGGCCTCGTATTTTTTGGGTAGAAAACTTCGTAATGTGTAAATCTACACATTACAAACGTAATACAATAAACGTGCACAGCTCTAAGATGTTTTCTATTCAATTCTATTGATGATAATGAGAACCCCGGGGAACGTCAATAGTGGCCATTTTTAGACACTTCTTAGCTTCCCCTGTAGCACGGCGACGGTATAGTGTTAAAAAGTCCATTGCCAACTTACTTGGTGAGTGGTCTTGGCCACCAGTCCAGCTGTTCCCTGGTGAGCTTCAGTTCGAGCTGCATGCGCGTGAGCTCTCCGCGCATGTCGCCCAGCTCCTCGCGCAGCGCGCTGGTCTCGCAGGCCGCCGCCGACACGCGGCTGTTCAGGGCGGCGCATTCACGGGAGCAGCGGGAGCGGGCCCTGGGGTGAGGTAAGTGAGGATAGTTTCAAGATTTCTAATTTTTCTAGTCTAGTATGAAACCACACTCACAGTGAGGAAAACCTTAAGAAATAGGGCAAAAAAAAATACGACCCCTTCACTGCCGAAAAATCGATCTGCACTGTCCATAAATACCCCAGGAATATAAGATAAATAAGCAGTCAGTTTCAACAGCTTCATCGGCGTGGAAGGATCCTAAGATCCAGTCCGTTCTTCGGTCTTGCTGTTGCCTAGTTGAAGTCTTTGAATACTAAGTTCTGTTGATCAAGTGAAGGAATATAATTAAATCATGTCCCAAAACACAATAGACGATGTATATCTAGTAACTTAATCCGCTTAACCGTTCTTAAAGAGTTAGAGAACCCTGTAAGAAATCGACACGTGTTTCGCCTCTCAACGAGGCATCCTCAGGACGACGATTGACCTGTTGCGAACTCGGACACGAAGTGTTATCAACGCGAGCCAATCGCAACAATGGTGACCTCGGAATAAATCCGAGGTCACCATTGTTGCGATTGTTCGCTTATCGCACTGATAACGATCCCGGCCGAGGTGGGCCGATAAGCGATCCTATATAAGTGGGGGTGACGGGCGGTTGAAGCTCACTTTGCGTTCGGCTCGCGTTGATAACACTTCGTGTCCGAGTTCGCAACAGGTCAATCGTCGTCCTGAGGATGCCTCGTTGAGAGGCGAAACACGTGTCGATTTCTTACAGGGTTCTCTAACTCTTTAAGAACGGTTAAGCGGATTAAGTTACTAGATATACATCGTCTATTGTGTTTTATGATGGATTTCCGCAAGGTCACGCCTGAGTCAATTAACTATCTTAAATCATGTCCCATCTTCTCTCCACACGTAATGAGTGTGTTTAAAGGTAAACGATCGTCTGATAAATGTACTGATTATATAAATACCACCGTGCATTATAGGTCCAATCCAGCAGTAAATGCTTACAGTCAGGATATACTGTTGAAGCATAAGCATAATCAGCCTGGGACACAGACAGAGGGAGTGGGCCGTTATCCACTACGCAGGCCGCCTATGCTGGTTTGTGATGCTGTTGAAGGCCTAGAAGTTAATCGAATCTACTCACTCCTCCTCCTGGCTGAGCAGTTCGTTGGTGATCTCCAGTTGCCTTTGCTTCTCATTCGTCTCGCGCCGTAGCATCGCCACTTCGGCCTCTGCTGACGTCAGCAGGTCCTCGTGTTGGGCCAGGTCTTCTTCTAGCATCGCCAGCTGGACAGAAAACTTCCAAATTCTCATCTGTATTCATCTGTGGCTAAGTTTGATTTGAAAAAAAGTGACTTTAGGCAGTTTGGGCAGATATTTTTGCCTGTTGTCCACAACCTAAATGTTACACAGGTCATGACAGGTCTGAACACTGGACTTACTGTTTGATCTGTACCGTTTAGTGATCTGTCAAAAGTCCCATTGGTGAGCCGATACCATCGACCACTGATTCACATATCCGAAAGCATATTCTTGAAACTAAACCATTCTTGAACCTCATTTCTTAACTTCTAGCTTAAAACACTAGAAAGTGATGAAAGGTGGCCGTTTTGGGGGAATGTTATAAGTAACAGCGGCACGGGGTTGATCAAGGTAAAGCAACGCTTCTAGAGGTCGGTCCGTGGATGGGTGACCGTACCTCGGAAAGCACGTTAAGTTGTTACTGTTGCGGCTGGGATTTGTTGATCTTTGATAGTCTTCAGAAGCCCAAAATTCCGACAACCAGTCTTACCACGGGGGGTACCTATCGTGGTTCCCAGTAACTGAGTTGTGAAGGTCAGATAGGCAGTCGCATTTAAATATTGGTATTCTGCTGCATCCGGTTAAACTGGAAGCTGACCCCAACATAGTTGGGAAAAAGACTAGGCAGAAGATGATGACTTTTGTAATTTTGACGTTCAACGAGAACTGATTCTCAGCCTACGAATGATAAAAGAATAGTCGTAGTTCCCAGCCCTTTCGGAAGCTGCCGTTGTATTGTAAATGGTGATGAACCTATAGCTGATCATAGCCCGTGCACTAACCCGGTCAAAGGCATCGTCCCTCGAGGCGCTGGCCTCGCGATGCGCGGCCCGCTCCAGCGCCAGCGCGTGCTCGCTCACTGACGCCGCCGCGCGCACGCCGTCCAGCTCGTTGCGGCAGTTCCGCCAACCTGAGCAGGACAGACATGCTCGGCCACTTACATTACAAAGATACAAATATGTCCAACCAGTCATTGTTGATTTAACAAGGGCACAGATAAATTTCAATCCGCAAAATCATTTAAATAAAAAGCGACTCTTGCTACGACATAATGAAGTGCAATTCACGTAGTACAGTACGTAGTACCTACAACGCTAATTACCTACAATTATATTCACCTAGAACTGGCCTCTTTCTATCGCGTAAATTATAAATCTCCTGACTACTACGTAACGCTTACTGAATTGGCCCGACAAGACGAACCCGCCGCGTACTTGTAGCGACATACCTAAACTGCGGAGTGCGCTTTTTGTACTATTCTGTCACAAAGGTTACAATGGTACAAGTACAACCCATTTGCAGAAAAGATCAACTTTCAAGCAATATTCTTTGATCCATCGATCGTGACATTAAGATTTGTATGAAAAACAGCTCTTTTTAAGTACAGAGGGGCAGCTTTCTATCTTTTAATATTGTATACTGAGTACTGACCCATAGCATACAACGTGCCGCTACAAAAGCGACATTAATTTAACGGGTACATGGGTAGGGCTAGTGGCCAATAATCAATAAAAAAAAATTACATAACATATTAATTGACATATTACTTAATAAAATTCGAAAATGCGCCAGTCCAACAGGGGCGCCAAAACTGTGGTAAAAGTTAAAGGAAGTCGTGTCGCCTTATACATATTACAGGCGTCCGTCTTAGGGTCGGGCCACACCTGCCGAACGTTCCGCGACGGAACGTTCGGTTGACTACGCTCCTAATGTTTGTCAAGTTACCTATGACACATCAGCCGAACGTTACGTCCATAGAAATTTGACGCGACGGAGCGTTACGCCGCGGAACGTTCGGCAGGTGTGGCGCTAGGCTTAAAACTTAAAAAATAGACCACAGAAACGCTCATCGAGTTCCTGGTAGAATTCAACTGCGCCCGCTCACAACCCGCTC
This sequence comes from Conistra vaccinii, assembly GCA_948150665.1. Classification (NCBI taxonomy): domain Eukaryota; kingdom Metazoa; phylum Arthropoda; class Insecta; order Lepidoptera; family Noctuidae; genus Conistra; species Conistra vaccinii. Next base: position 2,867,122 of record OX411320.1, on the reverse strand, counting down.
ACACCGTTTGACGACCTATACCTACGCTAATCAGAAATTTCCTCAGTGCACCATCCGCAGAGAAAGATTATAAGTGCTGCGCGTCTCATTTGCTGCAAAATTGCGGTGCGCTGGGTGGTGCAATGTCTGCCACGGGGCTGATTAAGGTAAACAACTGGTTTTAATATACAAAGGGTTTACTGTTTATTAGTAAAATGTTTTAAATAAACACAATTTTTTTTTACAATCGTTACAGAAAAAGAATCTTTTTTTTTAAATTGACAATGGGCCGTCTCAGGAACCTAGTATATCAGGAAAGCCCGTTTTGAATTAATGAATATCTATGTAATATCAAGACTAACAATTTAAGGCCTTGCCGCTGGGCAAACCGCGGCGCTCCCGGCCCTGCCGCATAAAGCCGCACAAAGGAACGCAAAGGAAATGGAGGCCGCGAAAGCCTGTGGCACGTGCCGCGCGGCAAAAGCAGGTGGCATGCCGCCGGCACTGTATGTAGGAGCCATAATAGGTACATTTTCAATTGTGGGCCATATTGGGAATATTGAAACCTGATTAAAGGATTTAAAATGTGTATATATCTTAGATTTTGATATACACCCAGAACAATAAATTATTCGATACTAGCTTTTACCCGCGGCTTCACCCGTGTGGAGCGGAACGTATTACCGGGATAAAAGTATCCTATATGTTAATCCAGGTTATAAACTATCTCTGCATGTGCCACATTTCATCCAAATCCGTTCAGCCGTTTTTGCGTGATTGAGTAACAAACATCCAAACATACAAAATTTCGCATTTATAATATAATATATATATATATATTTATATAGTAGGAGTAGGATAGTACGATAATACATTTAATGAAAATTAAATATCTTCATAAAACGAAAACGAGAAACCGTATACGTCATACGTGTGTTAAATTAATGACGCCATTAAAGTTGCACGCTGTATAGTAACACCATTTCTGATTAGATTAATGATCTATTAAAACAAATGCACTAACCAATACTCATCTCCGAAGCACGATCTTCGGCAACACAGACATCATCTTCTAACGCCAGTTTCTCCTAAAGAACAAAGAATCATTATTTCTGAGAGTGCCGAGTCTTAGCCAAGGTACGCACGGTCGATATTTTCCCGCGGCGATTTTTTTTCGTGCCCTGGATTTTCAATGCTCTGCTTAGAGCATCATCAACAGTGTGTTTTTTCAGCGTTGAATTCTGGACGCTCAGCTCAACACCGAGAGTTGAAAATCCAGTGCGCTATAAAATCCCGCCGCAATATTTTTACGTCCGTGCGAACGTGGGCTTATAGGCCTGCCACATACTCTTTGATTGGCAACATTACTCTTCATGCTACACGTCATGCGCCTTGTCATGCCCACTGCTCCCTTTTTTGTCGATTTTTTGGGCGTGAGTCCGGTAAAGGAACTATTGCGGAGCGTCGCGATTAATTACGCGAGTAAAGCAGTGCGTGGACTGAGAATGCAACAACGCGGCGCGAGGAGCAGCGCGGTGAGCAGTGCGAGGAACAGTGGCAGGACCATTATAAGTTAATACCGCTTTGTTAAATCGTCTACAAATTAAGTGGAACTTACTCGTTCCAACACTGCCTTCTCCAGTTCCTTTTCTTTGAGCAGCTGCTTCAATCGCTCTAGCTCCTTCATCGCCATGCGGACCTTGGAGTTGTCGGAGTCCAACAGAGACTTCAGCGCAGATATCTGTATGCGCAGGCGTTCCGAGTACGACACCTGAATGAGATCATAGTTTTATGATGATAATCCGGTTTTAAAACACCTTTCAAGTTGCTCCTTTCAAACTGTTAGAATGAAAATAGGTAAATCGAACATGCCACTTCCGGATTATTTTTAATTTTGCTGATAAATAGTGCCTGTCTGGTGAAACAGGTCCTAGGCAACTAATGAAGGAATTTCGGTAGCGGTGAAATAATAAAAGCACAAGTTTTAAAGTCAAGAGCTAAGTTAGGAGAAACGGCATTATTGGAGAACCTATCTGCATCTGTTGCATTAGGTACAGAAACCTGTAATGATAAGTAGTTGTAAGGGAGATTTGAATAAATAAAAGAAATACTTAAGAGGGTTTACGTCGTACGGCATTTCATACAAACTTTCAAGCCCTTATTTTTCGAAATTACTGAACCGAATTTAATGAAACTTCATACGCATATGCAGGATAGGAAGGTCTAAAAACTTAGTTAAGAACATTTTCGAAATGTCTTATTTAAAAGCAGATAACTGGAAATCTCTGTTTCTATGAAAAATTAAAAATCGGTCTAATTTGGCTGTGACACTATTTTTCGAAAATGTTCTTAACTAAGTTTTTAGACCTTTGTATTCCGCATATGCGTATGAAGTTTCATTAAAATCGGTTCAGTCATTTAGAAAAATAAGGGCTTGAAAGTTTGTATGAAAAGCCGTAAGACGTAAACCCTCTTAATAATAAATCACTTATTGATTCGAATAAATCGCATTGCATGAATAACCTGAGTCTCCAAAGTCTTCCGGAGACAGCGGACGTCCTCGCGGCGCTTCCTCCAGGCGGCTATAACCATGAACCGGCAGATCTTGCTGGCTGCTAACTCCTCGGCAGAACCGTGCGGCCCTGGAGACTCCAACATTGGGAGATCGTTCTTCCTAAAGACATTCCAGATTTTAAATATGTGTCTTAAACTGGCGATTATTAATTTAAACATGGTGCCTGGTTAAAACGGTGAAGGAAAACATCGTGAGGATGTGAGGAAACAAGTCCTAGAAAAATTGGAAGACATGTGATATCTGTGATATAATTTCGCAGCATATGCTGAGATAGGGGCCTTTTTGGCCTCGCACAGGTCGTTAATAGTTTTAATTTAAATTTTTGGTTTATCGAACTCTTTTTATTGTTAGTTTTAGATGCTCCTTTTAGTTTTTTTATTACTGTTTGTATTTCCAGTGCGTGTCCCAAATAAAATATGTTTCTTTCTTTCGTCTGTATCTCTCTCACACAGAAGAGGCCTTTTTCCCAGCAGTGGGAACATTGTAGGCTGATTATACCTTGTTAAAATACTAATTAAATTTCTTATACGTATGTAGTTTATCACAAAAAATCTGCGGGCGTAAAGACGACAGTATTCGGTTTCAAAACATAATTGTCATAGTTTGACTGGGACCGCTGTGACGCGCCTTAGGTATGTGCACGGTGAGATGGGGGACAGAGTAGGCCGCTCATTCGTCAACGCTCACGGCGAGGCGTCCCGCCCGCCGGTCATTGGTCAACATTACCCCCGCGTCGCCGCGCATTGCTAAGACGCGGAACAGCGGTCAAACTATAGTTTTCGGAATGTAGGTAATTTCGGATTCGTTACTTATTATGTGGCCAAACCAAACAAGCAGGAAAATATTACGCCACATTTAGTACTCATGGAGTAACCAGCTAAAGACATCTTACGACATACCTGTCAATTCTCATCCGTTTAGTAGGCGTCAGGTCCTCCATCGAAGCTGCTTTGGTCTTAGCAACAGGTCTGCTGATGGGGGTCTCCTGGTTGGCGTAGGCGTCCAGACAGGACCGAATCCTGGCCAGATTGGGGCTGGGGGTGCACCACTGGGCCGTGAACTTGTTCACTGGGGGGGCTGAGAACAGCTGCTTCTTTGGATGAGCTGGTTGGACGCGACTGTGGGTGGAGATGGTTTTAATCAGTATTTTTTTCCACTACAGGGAAGCTCTTGTCTTGCGTCTCACCTGATGGTAAGTGATGATCAGGCGGAAGGTAAGAGCGAGCTTCACCCGGAATGCTCTTGTCTTGCATCTCACCTGATGGTAAGTGATGATCAGGCGGAAGGTAAGAGCGAGCTTCACCCGGAATCCTCAATATCTTACCTCAACTGCCAAAACACAACAATGCTGATAACATTGTTGTTATGGCGACAGACTTAGATAAGATGGTGGAAGCTATCCAGGCGGAGTTAGAACCAGCCTTACCACCAACTAAACCAAGCAGAAAATTTTGCCTGCACCGAAATAAATGCTAAATGAGCGATCTTCACATACCTATTTTTTTATTAACTAAAAAAAAAACAACCGGCTTCCAAAAAAGACACTACAAAGTCAAAAATAACTTTAATTTCGGAAGTCGGTGTCTTTGGTTTTGATTTTCGTTTTTTGCCACCGACTTCCGAAATTAAAGTTATTTTTGATTTTGTAGTGTCTTTTTTGGAAGTCAGTTGTTTTTTTTTTTGTAAAAAGTAAAACCACAACAAAAAAATGATTTTATACCACACGAATTCGAAAACCAGTGACAGGAACATAAATATAAATATGTTAGATCATAAATCATCCACATAGGCTAAGTGGGAAAATTACGTATTATTGAAGCTAACTCAAAAACTACCCAAGCAAAATTAATAAAATTTATATAAGTATGTGACCACCTCTGAAGTAAGACCAATCAAAAAAAAAAAAAGAATCATCTTAATCAATGCATAATTGGCGGAGTAATCGCGTAACAAACAAACAAAAAAAATACATAGTTGATTCAAGTCAGTCCTTTTTGAAGACGGTTAAAAAGGAGGACACAGTTTCAGGAAATGTCATACATACAGTACGACACAACTTGGATGTAGCATCGGCAAAATTCGTAAAACCGATCACCATCCGAACTGAGTGCGCTTTCAAAATCACCAATCGCTATTACTGCTTTAGGTGAAAATACGAAAACGCAATAACTTGTAAAGTCTTGTAGCCAAATACATTCGTAAAATTGAAATTAATGAATGAAAATTTTCAAATCTATGCCACATCTAAGTTGTGTCGTACTGTACAAAACTTGGACTTTTTGAACGTCACAACGCGTCATACAAACCTTGGTCTTTTTCGCACGTCACGACAACGCGTCATATTGTTTTAAAGTTTTCCAGAATGACTTACAGTAACAATTTGAAGGAAAACGTGTCTATTATTTACATTTTACATAACGTAACGTATTTTCCACTTTTATTATCGCAATTATATTGTAAAGCAAACAAAATTATCTCGTGTGTCATTGAAAGGAAATGGTCTAACAAAATAATAGGTAGACGCAAGAACTACGCACTTGACCGCACAACATGTCTTCCTGTTAATGTTTTTGTAAGATCCGTCCGTCTGTTTATTATTTCCTGTTCTTGTGCCATCCCATTTTATTATCCGTTTATGTATGTACCTTTCGAATTTTATTTTAGGCTGCATATATATGGTACAATTATGCAGCCTGCTCTCAAATACGGTGAAGGAAAACATCGTGAGGAAACCGGCATGTCTTAGAACCAAGAATTCGAAGACATGTGACATCTACCAACCCGCACTGGGCCCGCGTGGTGGATTATGGCCCACTCCCTCTCACCGAGAGGAGGCCTGTGTCCCAGCAGTGGGAACATTAAAAAGGCTGATGATGATGATGGTACAATTCTCTCGAGGATAGAAGAAAAAAAAAACCGGTCAATAGCGAGTCGAACTCGCGCACCGAGGGCGAGGTTTCCGTAAGGAGCTTCATTCGTATGGGTACCCAAATAGTTCTGTGCCCAGAAACTAGTCCTCTAAATTGTATGAGAGCCCATACAACTCAGAGGACTATCTTAATTGGCGTCAACTATGTGTATGGGGACACCCTTTAATTTTCAACTTGTTTTATTTTAACATTTTTGTAAGTACTTACAAGTTTTCGCGAAAATCTAAATTTTCCTATATTTTTATCGTGTTGACTCAGGGCCTTTATTTTTATACACCTAATAGGGACTTAAAACCTCAGTATCTGGTATACATTTCAACTTGCCAAGTCCACCCGTTCCTGAGAAAATCGGTGGTGACACAGGGACAGACAGACGAACAAGAGAGTGATCTTATAAGGGTTCCTTTTTTTACCTTTGGAGGTACGGAACCCTAAAAATTACCAAAGATCCTTCACGGAAAAACAGCTGCTCCTGAGCTGCATGACGAACTCACCCAACTTTTAGCTCCGATAAACTATAACCGTGACAGGAGTCATAGATAGAGCCCTGTCTCCTGGAGACCCTCGCACACTCTCTGCGCTCAATGCTCTCTTGGACGCTACGCCTGAATGTGAATGTGATGTGTTCCCGGATGAATCGAAGATCTTTTCAATATGTCTGGAGTGTTGTTAGATGAGCGTATGACTGTCGAGTAGTTGTATACTTTTGTTTAATGTACTTTAATAATGATGTTCGGTGTTTTCACCGAACACCTTAGTTAGCGATATCGGCGAGACGCGTTGACCTAATTTTATATAACTTATTAAGTATTATTTTATAATGTATTTAGTGCACTTTTGTCTACCGCGTTAGCCGGGTGTATTCATCAACATTTTCACTAACATTTTAGCATTAAGAACAGTTTGAGCGTGAGTGATTAAATAGTGTTCAACATTAACATTTGTTTCTCCTCAAAACACCGACACCTTGCTACGTACCCCGACAAATGATGTTTGTGTCTTTGTCTGTCTTTAACCAATGTAATTGGCCTTGACCGTAAATAAATATATAAATAACAATAAAAATAAATATGAAGCAATGGATTTGAATTTTCTTCAAAATCTTTCGGATTATGATAGAAAGTGCGTTTCGCAATTGGAGCGCTGTGTGGCTACCATGAGTTTCATTTTACCATCTCGATCAAACGCATCGACCGCGTTTGGCACTCCGATTGGCAGCCGGCCAGCCTTCACCGGTGAAGGGCCAATCGGAACGCCGAACGCGCTCGATGCGTTTGATCGAGCAGGTTAAATGAAACTCATGGTAGCCACACTGGTCTTAGTCGGATGAATCTTATAACATACATAAATTGCGTTGTTTCTGCCTAGCCTCTGGGGGAAAATGTATGAGTTTATGTGCGTGTGTGTGTGTTTATGTCTTCCTCTTAAATAAGAGGCACCAGTACCTACATGCCTCTATTCACGTGCATTAATCGTGAGTCATATTATATCCAATATAACGTGTAGGTCTTCATTCAAATTGACGCTTATTCATCAAGCCTGTTATCCTCCGTAGGTACCTACTGTGTTGTATTTTATGAGTATCCCGGTACAAAATTTTATGAGTATCCCGGTACAAAATTTTATGAGTATCCCGGTACAAAATTTTATGAGTATCCCGGTACAAAATTTTATGAGTATCCCGGTACAAAATTTTATGAGTATCCCGGTACAAAATTCCATGTGCTCGCGACTTGAATGTATCAGAAAAGAAACATACGTTTCAGAAAGACGTACACCTACTACTTACATTTCGTCGCTCGGCATCCAATTCCGCGAATGTTTTTAAGCTATTGCACAGCTTCTATCGCGGGCCTAGAGCGTGGAGACCGAATCCAGAAATTCCGTAACGAAAATAACCTAACATAACACCCCTGTCTCTTTAGTTCAGCAACTCGCCTCTAGGTGGCATTGGTTGTATTATAATTGCATATGTAGGTATGCAATAGCTTTACCGCGGCAGTCTCCGAGTGCCACACGTCTTTTTTTTTTTCAGATTTTCGTTTATTTCTTTCTAATTCTACATACATACACATTCGCGGTATTGGATGCCGAGCGATGATTTATTACATAGTATACTTATTGATATCGAGAGCCAAACAATTCCAAATAAACACTGATACTTATTGGTATTATTTATAAGAATCGGTAATTGTATAGTAAATGGGGTTTACCCAAAACGAGAGCAGACTGCGTGGCAGCCGTTTAATTATCTAGAGCCGTGTCTGTGGCAGTCTGTGGCCACGTCTTCGCAATTTTGTAAGAACTTGCGATTACTGAGTCGCAAGTTTCGTATTTTAAGGTTTTAAAATTATAGTAAGCGCGGTGTTGTGATTTGAGCCACATGGTACACGAATAGGGTTGCCAGATCCAAAAATAGAAAACCTATTTAGGCGGTAATTTTGCCCTGAAAGCCTGACACACACACGGGTTTATCAAAGAAAAAAAAACCAAACTTATTTGTGTAGGTATTTATTACTGTTATTCATTTGAGACTTACTCTACTCTTGAATCTCATTTTGTTCTTTCTAAAATAATTTGTGAGTGCTTGCTTTGGCAAGAAATCAACCTCTGCCTCTCGGCCTCCTCGCAATTTGTCACAGCTCAACCCTGACCGTACCTCATCCATCATCGTCTTAACAATTTAAGCCGAAAGACATCCACTGCTGGACATAGGCCTCCCCCCAACATCGCCACATCCACCAGCACGCTTAGCGTGACCACAATGGGTTTTGACGACGGAAGAATAGCCATAAATAATCACAATCCCGACAAATCCCGTAGAAAACCTGTTTCTATGGTTGTCATGCTTGTCCTGCTTACCCTAATTGCGTAACACGCTTTCAATAACAATCCGAGAATTTTGAAGTATATTGCTAATCCATTGCTGCATAGGTTTAAGAAGTTCGTCTGCTCAAAAACGTAAATAATGCAATGGACATTTTATGTGTTACCCCGTGATTCTGTGTGTTAAATTGGTCCTATTCCTATTATTTATGTAATTATCTAGTTTCAGATTTAGGAAAAATGAAAACCGGTTGTACAATGACATCAAACTGACAAGTGTATTGCACAGATTACAACAGTAGACTTGAGTAGACAAATAAGTAAACAATACTATTCAAAATGATTTGCGACTAACTTATTTTAACACTGCTTCTCGCATCTACCTATTTTATTAGTTTTATTATAGGGTACCTGTATGATTATCACAAAAAAGCCGGCAATAAAAAACCAACAGACCACATTAAAAAAAAAACCGGCCCACGCACAATGAAAGGTTCCGTAGTTCGGATGAACTTATTCCAAGAACAAATTTAACATTGTTGTTGAAAACGGAATTTAAACGTCACCGTCAATTCTCCAACAACAAATAATGAAAGTTTGTAAAATATTGTGTTAAAACTACAAACTAACTATTTAACGGCGTTTTTCCTTTATCTACTTGTGCTGTGACTCTGTGAGACCTTGATTCTTGCCAAATTTCATAATTCTAGGTCAACGGCAAGTACGGTTTTGATTTAATTATTTGCGGGTGTCAAAATATGTTGCATAAATGGCCGTTTTTAGGGTTCCGTACCCGAAGGGTGACAAACGGAACCCTATTCATAAGCCTCCGCTGTCCGTCTGTCTGTCAGCGAGCTCTATCTCATGAACCGTAATAGGTAGGCAGTTGAAAATTTCACAGATTGTGCATTTCTATTGCCGCAAGAGCAACAAATAATAAAATTAAAAAATAAAGGGGGGTCGCCATACAATAAAATTAAATTTTGAAAAAAAAATAATCTGTCCCTGGCATGTGGGGTATCATTGTCTAGAGCTCATCAAGTAGAAAATAAATATAATTTTTATTTGTTTTTATCTTCAAAAATGATGAATTAGGGGGCCGTAGAAGTTGTCTGTTTTAGACCATTTTTGTACGAGCTCTATCTCAACAACTAAACAAATTAGGAATTTGAAACTTGTGTGTATCATGTACCATATACTGTTTATAATCAACAAATACTAAAAACGCCGATTAATAACGTATTTTATATAATATGGGCGATTTACTGCAACTTAAAAATAATATTTTGTATTTCATGCTAATATTATGCGATATAAATTCCACAGATAACTATTTACTAGTCGGAGTAATGACATGGAATTAGTAAGTACCTACTATCATGGCAGCATATACTATTTCGATTATTTAAATTTCGATCATCCAAAAAGGTCTACAAAATAAGCTCTCTTCAAAAGATTTTAAAACCGGCCAGTATTTTTTGAGTTTAAGAAGTTTATCGACTTTTTTCAAAGTATCCCTAGACGGTGTTGCCGTGTTGATATGTGTACTCGTACCTCATGTTAAAACTACACTCCAATAGACAATAATATTCAGTAACATTGAAATGAATGGTGGTACAGGGTACTATTCAGTTACCTTAAACCGTTGTGGATACAATTTCATATTGAGAAAACTTATTTGTGTAAAAATATTCAGCCACGGCGGCCAATCTCAATGGAGACTAGCCTTCGGCGTGGGAGATATTATAGTGCACAAGTGTATGCGCAGACACGAGTGCACTCTCTCTTTCCTCACTCTCATAGTCCAATGGGATGTGTAAAAACAATTTTTATTTTCGCTTGAGTTTAGATTTCGATATTTTTTTTTGTTGGTACATTGGCGTGTGCTAGCTGTCATTATGGCAAATATATTTTATTTAATGTTTTGTGTTGAGTAATGTAAAATATTTGCATACTTTTGTATAGAATCAAGTTTTTTTTCGTTGCGCCACTTCTTCTTTCCAGCAAAAGCACTAGAAAGTGGTGAAGGGCGGGCGTTTTTGGGGGACTGTCTTATGTAATTAGCCTAGTTTGAATAAATGACTTTTGAATTTGAATTATGACTATCAAAAATAACGTAATACCTGTATTGACGGAATGTTGTAATTAAAATTTGGCGTACTACTTACATTCTATTTTGTACAATATAGTCTGATGTAGCAAGAGAAATCCTTTTATTTATAAGTAACTAGCTTTACCCGGCCCGGCTTCGTACGGTTAGCACTAAGTACTTATCTACGGCGCACCTACCTTTCCTAATTACATATTTCTACCTAATTACCTAACCTAACCTACCTACCCTACATATCTACCTGCTTACCTACCACATATACCTATTTCAATCAATCAATCTTCCTAGCCTTTTTCCCAACTATCTTGGGGTCGGCTTCCAGTCTTACCGGTTGCAGCTGAATACCAGTATTTTACATGGAGCGACTGCCTATCTGACCTCCACAACCCAGTTACTGTTACAACACATATACCTATTTATACCTACTAATACTATGTTAGTAACAAATAAATAACTTTGAATTTAGTTAATGCATGTTACTAAAATAAATGAAATAGACTTCTACACCTATAATTTAACAGAACAAAATTTTTTCATTAAAATTAGACAATTTCTTTACAAATCTTTATGTTTTTTTATAGCGCCTCTGTTGTTAACTTTACGAAAGTATTACAAAAATGCATAGTGTTATATCTTGTACGACATGGTATGGAACCCTTCGTGTGCGAGTCCGACTCGCACTTGACAGATTTTATTTTATATTGCGTTGACTTAGAGGCTTGATTTAGAGCCACAGGGGACCGTAAACCTACGTGTATTAATTCCAACTTGATACCACCACGTGTTCCTGAGAAAAGGGTATTGACAGACAGACGGATAACGAAGTGATCCTACTTACAAGGGTTCCGTACCTCAACAGGAAAAAACGGAACCCTAAAAAATTCAAACAGATAACCTACCTTTAGGGTCAAATATTACAATGCCAGCACATCAACCTACTCCAATCTGTCAAATTTTCCCAATCAACATTGAACCTTATTCTTTAGCGATAAAGTTGAAAATCTATTAAAGAAATTTGACAGATTGTAGTAACTTGATGTGCTGGCGTCTCGTCTGTACCAATACTTATCTAATGAGTGGGTTTTACCCAACACTGCGGACGCTAGGGAAGCCTCTGTTTAATGTCTAGTTGACTCATGTTTGTTTAGATGAGCTAATATGTCGAGCACAGACGGCGTGGCGGTCGTTTATCTAACATTATTGACATTCTGTAGGTATAGCTCACTATCTGCGATGGGTTGAACTTTATACATATATAGGCCAAGGCCCTTGGGTTTGTCTGTAGCTGATAACGTTTCTATTTTGTCTATTGTTCAGAAATACAGGTTGTATTTAACTTGGAAAGCTACAAAACTAGGATCATAAAAATATTTTGTAAATTCTAAATAAATAGTTTGGAAAATCCAAAAGTGCACGCCTTTATAGCACTCATTATTTATATATATATATTATAAACAAAAAAGAAATTCAAAACATTTTCAATAGGGTTACTCCTAGGGCTGAAACGAATCTACTAAAAAAAATTGATTTTTTCGCAAGCTACAATGTTTTCAGGTTTCATACATTGACGGACAGAATTTTTTTAAAACTATTTTGATGTCTTTTCATTTCATCATTCAATCATCTATACAATGGTATATAAATTAAGTAGGTTCTGTGTACTAGCAGGAGTGTAACAATAAAAACAGTTGCAGAAATGGGGCAATAAAATGTTTTCGGTCGTAGAGCACTCTGTAATGCTTCGCATTACGAGTCGTGCAATATTGGTTTGTATTTGACTATTTGGTCGTTTGTGGATAACGTTTCTATTTTGTCTATTGTTCAGAAATAATTAGATGGTATTTAACTCTGTTGTAACTGTTAGAGTATGGCAAAAACAAATCGATCCTACTTCAACACTATTAGTCTTATCTCTTTCTAACTCATAAATATTATTTTTTGTATCCGAGCCCGCTCTTAACCACTTGATGAAATCCTTACTTTCTCATAGATACTGTACCCTTAGCCTTGCGTGGGATCACACGTGTGAGACGTGTGATATAATAATAGTAAACACACCTTCCTATATATTAAAGAAAAAAACGGTGTTTCCTTTAGTGTCCAACCTTTAACCCTAATGCCAGCCACACACGTAACGATTTGTTTGCGCAAACTTAGGCTTGCGCAAATCGTTACGTGTGTGGGAAGAAATTTGCATAAATTTCTTTGAAAACACGTCAAGTTATGCCAGCCACACACGTAACGATTTGCTTGCGCAAATTAAGGTTTGCGCAAGCAAATCGTTACCTGTGTGGGAAGAAATTTGAGCCAGTTTCTTTGAAAACCCGTCAATTTAGATTTGCGCAAGCCTAAGTTTGTGCAAGCAAATCGTTACGTGTGTGGCTGGCATTAGATTTGCGCAAGCCTAAGTTTGCGCAAGCAAATCGTTACGTGTGTGGCTGGCATTATTGTAACGAATAATGAAAGCTACATAAAAACTATAGGATCATAAAAATAATTTGTTCAAAAAATTCAAAATAGGTAAGTATTGGTTTGTATTTGGTCTTTTTTTTTAAACACTGTCTTAGCATTAATGTGTCCATCACTGCATACAAGTTTTGCATATTAAGTACCGTACCTACTAAGTTAGCTTCGTACGTGAAACGAACATGAAACAAAAATATTACCTATTTGTGTAGCGATAGCCCGTAGCTCTGCTACAAACAAGGCTACGCGATTGCTACGAGTCGCGTAGCCTTGTTTGCAGCAGAGACTGCTACGGAAGCTTTTATATACTTTAGTTGTAACTTGTAAAATGTTAGTTGTATAACATAAAGTAGTAGGCATTCGATATTAGTATCATAATATGGGCAATTACAGTAAGTATATTATGAAGCTGTTCTGTCTTAAGTAAGCCTTATCTTACTAGCTTTTTCCCGCGACTTCGCTCGAAAATTTATTAGAAATTATCCCACGAAAACGAATTACTGGGATAAAAAGTATCTTAGGTGTTAATTCAGGTCTTAACAGGTCTTAATTCAGGGTAACTATCTGTCTGTCTCATGCAAAACCTATGAATAGCATGACATAACGATTGAATACTATCGCGAATTCATGCAAGCCTAGTACTTTTTATTAGGTTGAGATTTATTAACTCAAGGAATAAGATTTTTCATACAAACAAAATGCTTCCTTTTCACCCACTTAAAAGTCGAATTTCCAAAATCCCCTTCTTAGTGCTCCCCCCCTACTTTTTATAAGAAAGCCGTGTGAAAAATCTCACGTTCCTAGTCCCAGTTTTTTCGGCTGTGCGTTGATATGTCAGTCAGTCAGTCGGTTTCAACTTTTATATATTTATATATAGAAGATAGAAGACAGATACCTTCTGCCTGCACAGAACTTAGTTGGGTAGGTACTCAACTCAAAGATATGGTCAGAAATTCAACGACATGGGGTAGGTACCCCATGGTTGAGACTAATGACAGCACCATCGCCAGTCCAGCTAAAGAGCCACTTCAACTTCCTTAGGTACACTACAAATAATGTTAGAATCAAAAAGAGACTCACGCAGGCGGAGTGGTCTGCAAATTATGTCGCTCCCGGGACAATTCCCGTTCTGATATGTCTCCGGCGCCGGCCCGGGCGACTGGCGATACGCTGCGAGGCATCTTGATCGGTTGAATTGGTTGTTCTGGCATTTTACACTTGAAAATATTCCCTTTTATAATATTTATCGGCACTTTTTGTAGAGCAATGTTAGGTTGAAAAGCGATTCTGATTTCAATGACAGTTCGGTGACATAGATTTGAAAATGTTTTTGAATATCTTTTTCGTTTTTTTTTTGAGTTTATGGCCGAGTTTGAGTTTGAAAAATAGGTCACCGTACCGTTTCACATTCAATAAGAAATGTGGCTAACTAACTAACTAGAATATTGATAATGAATTGCAATGTAGTGTGCAGTGTGTGTGTGTGTAATAAATATCGTAACACCGAATATTTAGTTTTAGATGTTAAAAAAGTATTTGGAAACTTTCCTAATGCCTTTTTTACACCTAAAACGGGTACTACATCAAATTCAATGTTATAATTGCAATTCATTATTGCTAGTTAGTTAGTTAGCCACATTTCTTATTTCCATACAGTATTATTTCCAAATAAATCAAAACAGGTAAATATTTGACCGCTATTTATTTACGACGTTGCCAACTTTTAGAATGCACGCTCTTGAGTTTCTGCTGTAATGGGCATTCGTTACGTAAATGAAATAGTCGCATATACGCTGGTATCACACTTATACACAAACTGCGTATGACTTATTAGGTACAATTTATTGCAAGTTGTAAAACAAGCCTGCTCCCATAATTTTCCAATTACCAGCAGTTGATCTATGACCGAAGCTTCTCATATTCATTTGACATACGTTTTACACTCAATTACTATTGTAATTGTAGCTTGTCGACTAACAAAGCTTTTACGAGGTTGTTAAAAAGGTAAAATTATGCAGTACAATGTATAGACGCCGTCATTTTGTCCCCTAGTGTACAGTCGACAACAAAATTTATTACAATTAGCAAAATCGAATACGTGAGTTTAATTTCCAAAATCATGTGTACTTAATCAAATACTAATAATTATGATATGCACAAAGGTTCATAATGATTTATTATTACCGGGCATTGATTCAAACTATAATCCCATAGAATAAAGTTGGTTCAGTTTTTCCCGAATTTTCCGATCTTCCGGGCAACTTTTCCAATTTTTCTTTCTTTAAGAACCTAATTCGGACTATTACGAACATTTTAAAACAGAAAATAGCCAAATCGGTTCAGCCGTTCTCAAGCTTACAAACCAACAGCATTTATTTTATTTTATAGATCTGTTTACTTTAGTCTACTTACTGCATTAGCAGAATTTCTAGTAGAATGTCATCTAGTGTGTAGTATGAAATAACATCTTTGCCCTTGACTATCATCACTATCATCCTTCATCCCAATGTATTTCGGGGATAATTTTGGGTTGGTGCAGCATTTCTTCAGCCCTATCATCTTTATCGTTTCTTTGGTGTTCTCCTTTTCCCCTTGACTGGCAAAAAGCCGAAGTCTGGTGTTCCCCTTTTCTTATAGCCATCCATATTATATTCGTTCAGAACTTTCTTCACGAGTCACGACATCATCATTCCTCCGCATAACATGCCCATATCATGATATCCGATTTCCACACAACTTTTTAATCACCGGTCTCACTTTCAGACTTCTTCTTATATTCATATGGGGATGATGATTTTACGATAAATATTCGTTATTAAATTTGACTAAGTGCATAGGTTAGGTCCAGTACATATTTTTGCCTTTAACTGTACTCTTCGGCTATCATAGCGTGTGGCGACTATCCGCCAGGCCACTACCGGCGCGGCGCGGCGTCGAGCGGCACGGCGCGATTTGGCGCGGCGCGGCGCCAGTCCACGTGTCGCCGACTGCGTGACGCATGGGGCAAGGAACTTGGAACTACAGGTGCCATTGGTTTTATGACTCCTTTTTATAGAATATCAGGTAGCTTATTATCCACGCCTACAAATAATAAGCATAGTCGACTGCTTAAAAAAGTTGAAGAATGACCGGAGACGCCATTACGCAAGTTTTTCATCTTACGAAGGATAGAAGGATATAATTATGTAGAGGTTACTGCTAACTTTAGCCAGTTAAGCTACCAGTTTCCTAGAAGATCGGTGACCGCTCACATAGCGTCCGCAATTTACTCCGAATGACGTCACTGAAACGTTGATTATGGAATTAAGATGATACATCTAGTCTAAGTGTAGCGGCACACCTGCGGAACGTTCGGCGCGGAACGTTCCGTCGCGTCATGTGACGCTTGCTCATGAACCTTCGTAACGTTCGGCTGATGTGTCATAGGTAACTTGAAAAACATTAGGAGCGTGTTCAACCGAACCTTCCGCTCCGAACGTTCGGCAGGTGTGGCGCGACCCTATATAAGGCGGTAGCGGTGTTGACTACTCATATTGCAATGAAAGTAAGATGATGCATCTAGTCTAAGGCAGTAGCGGTGTTGACTACTCATATTTCAATGTCTGCTGTTGTGTTTTGCATTGGACCACAACTCCACCATACTGTTTCCAACGGTGGAACTGCGGTGCAACAACCTGTCTTATCAATCAATCAGCCAGCCTTTTCCCAACTATGTTGGGGTCGGCATCCAGCCTAACTAGATGCAACTGAATACTAGTATTTTACATGGAGCAATTGTCAATCTGAAGTCCATAACTCAGTAACTGGGTAATACGACACCCCTTGGTACGAATGGTTGTCAGTTTTCGGACAAATGACAGCCAGGACCTAGGGCTTTAACGTGCTTTCCGAAGCACGGAGCAACCTGTTCGAACCTAACTATGTAAGTAAATGTTTTTTCCAATCCATTCCTATTTCTTTTTAGCTACCTTTAGAAGCTATTAAAGACATGTATTATCAAGTGAGTTTTCTATTTCTGAGTTGCGTCTTATGGTAAACATACACGCACGTTGCAGTCTACCGTGCAACAAAGAAAGTTACGCCTTCATTAAGCGGCCACGTCATCGAATTGCGTAAATATTAAATAATACAAGTTACAGGGGACACAAAGGGAGGGTCGGTCTAATTTAGCGTTTGGCAAGAAGGCTGAGCGGCGCGGCGCGGCGGCGACAAGGGCAGTACGAGGCGCCTCACGCAACGCAACCAGGCGCGTCAGTCCGCCGACGCCGCTGACTCATAACTGAATGTTTTTGAATAACTTTACTTCTGTAGGTACCTATGGAGGGTTGGGGTAAGCCGTACGCGGCAGGACGAAATTAGAATTCGAGTGGGTGTATTGTAATTTGTCTGGGAAAGGATACTCGTGTCAGCTGCTGGAAATCTTCTATACTTAAGACGCAGATACGAGTACATGCCAGCGACCTTGACTGGTTAGCTTGCGAGTTCTGTAGTGAGCTCACGCATCGCGTCGTACGTCCAGCCAGTAATAGGACTCACCTATCAAGGAGCGCTTTCCCGAATTAGACGCATTATTAATTTATTATACAAAAAACAAAAGGTATTTTAATAAAACACGTAAATTAAAAGATCAATAATTAAATTATCTTCAAAATAGTGAAGGTTTCAGAAAAATACGCTTGATAGATTTTACGTGATTCTCAGTTTTTTATCCGCGTTAGACATAACTGTATAAATTAATTTCACTATGTAATCTATACATAATCTAAAATTAATTCCTATACTTAGGCCCGTATTACAGAACCTCACTCAAGACTCAAGCATTACTTAAAACTAGTTTCAACCAATCAAAAGGCTTTAAACGAGTTTTAAGTAATGCTTGAGTTTTGAGTGAGGTTCTGTAATACGGGCCTAAGTTACTAAGAAAATGCTCTAGTTTAACATATATTTTTTCCAAATAATTTACACTACTCGTTCTCCTATAAAATCAATAAAAGTCGGTTATCGTCGCCTTAATGGGTTATTTATAAACCTTTTGTTTCTTGGGGCTCTGGTTTAATTTCTGGTTTGGTCCGTTAACAGACAGCTTCCCGCGCAATCCCCCTACGTAAATTAAAAAGCACATCATAACATAAATTATCAATATTATCAGAGGTTTGAATAACATAAGGCAACGCGCGTCGCCCGTAGTACTGTGAGAGCTACGCCGTAGCGGGGCGCTACGATAGCGTAGGCGCGAAGCTTTTGAAACATTTTAGGTGACTTTCTATCTGAAAGCCAGTGGAAATCCTTGTGATTTTTTGTCATTTTTGTTAACGACAATCAGAACATCTTATAGGATATTTGACTAGGATACGAATTTATTCATTCACAATAATAATTCATACTACGAGTAATTGTATCAATTTGTTTTCAGCAAGTTTTTCTGGAATTGGGTGTGGTTACCTCAATTATTCTTAATAGGTTGTATTTTTTTCATATCCAGTTTTTGTGACCTCGCGTTGTTAACAATTTCCATACAATGCGAGGTCAGCTTAAACTGGAAATGTATAGCTGGATGTGTAGCCGTGTGTACCTATAGTCCATTGGTTTAGGTAAATAAATAAATCGGTCAAGTGCGAGTCGGACTCGCACACGAAGGGTTCCATACCATGTCGTACAAGATTTAACACTATGCATTTTTGTAATACTTTCGTAAAGGTAACAACAGAGGCGCTATAAAAAAACATAAAGATTTGTAAAGAAATTGTCTAATTTTAATGAAAAAATGTTGTTGTGTTAAATATAGGTGTAGAAGTTTATTTCATTTATTTTAGTAACATGCATTAACTAAAGTCAAAGTTATTTATTTGCTACTAACATAGTATTAGTAGGTATAAATAGGTATATGTGGTAGGTAAGCAGGTAGAAATGTAGGGTAGGTAGGTTAGGTTAGGTAGCAGTTAGGGTAGGTAGGTAGGGCAGGTAATTAGGTAGAAATAGATAATTAGGAAAGGTAGGTGCGCCGTAGATAAGTACTTAGTGCTAACCGTGCGAAGCCGGGCCGGGTAAAGCTAGTTACTTATAAATAAAAGGATTTCTCTTGCTACATCAGACTATATTGTATAAAATAGAATGTAAGTAGTACGCCAAATTTTAATTACAACATTCCGTCAATACAGGTATTTATTTATGTTATTTTTGATAGTCATAATTCAAATTCAAAAGTCATTTATTCAAACTAGGCTGAGAATCAGCACTTTTCGAACGTCAAAATTACATAAGACAGTCCCCCAAACTTGATTCTATACAATAGTATGCAAATATTTTACATTACTCAACACAAAACATGAAATAAAATATATTTGCCATAATGACAGCTAGCACACGCCAATGTACCAATGAAAAAAAATATCGAAATCTAAACTCAAGCGAAAATAAAAACTAAAAACGTAAACCCCGTTAATACCCGAATTATAAAGCCTCCTGGCATAAAGGGCGTGCCCGCTTACATTATATACATACAGCATACAGAAATCTATTATTTCTTACTTATTATTTTTACACATCCCATCAGACTATGAGAGTGAGGGAAGAGAGAGTGCACTCGTGTCTGCGCATACACTTGTGCACTATAATATCTCCCACGCCGAAGGCTAGTCTCCATTGAGATTGGCCGCCGTGGCTGAATATTTTTACACAAATAAGTTTTCTCAATATGAAATTGTATCCACAACGGTTTAAGGTAACTGAATAGTACCCTGTATGTACCACCATTCATTTCAATGTTACTGAATATTATTGTCTATTGGACTAGTGTAGTTTTAACATGAGGTACACACATCAACACCGTCTAGGGATACTTTGAAAAAAGTCGATAAAGTTCTTAAACTCAAAAAATACTGGCCGGTTTTAAAATCTTTTGAAGAGAGCTTATTTTGTAGACCTTTTTGGATGATCGAAATTTAAATGATCGAAATAGTATATGCTGCCATGATAGTAGATACTTACTAATTCCATATCATTACTCCGACTAGTAAATAGTTATCTGTGGAATTTATATCGCATAATATTAGCATGAAATACAAAATATTATTTTTAAGTTGCAGTAAATCGCCCATATTATATAAAATACGTTATTAATTGGCGTTTTTAGTATTTGTTGATTATAAACAGTATATGGTGCATGATACACACAAGTTTCAAATTCCTAATTTGTTTAGTTGTTGAGATAGAGCTCGTACAAAAATGGTCTAAAACAGACAACTTCTACGGCCCCCTAATTCATCATTTTTGAAGATAAAAACAAATAAAAATTATATTTATTTTCTACTTGATGAGCTCTAGACAATGATACCCCACATGCCAGGGTCAGATTAATTTTTTTTCAAAATTTAATTTTATTGTATGGCGACCCCCCTTTAATTTTTAATTTTATTATTTGTTGCTCTTGCGGCAATAGAAAAGCTCAATCTGTGAAATTTTCAACTGCCTACCTATTACGGTTCATAAGATAGAGCTCGCTGACAGACAGACGGACAGCAGAGGCTTATGAATAGGGTTCCGTTTGTCACCCTTCGGGTACGGAACCCTAAAAAGGTAAACAAATCGCAAAAAGGCTCAACTCTTTTTGCGATTTGTCTCGCGAACGATGGAAGAACTGGAGGGAGGCCTTTAACCAGGAGTGGGACAGCACAGGCTAGTAAAAAAAATGCGGGGCAGTCTTTGGGGACTGCCGATAGAAGTGAAAACTAAGTAACTTGTAAATTGAATGGTCGAGCTATTAGATTATTATTTTTGAATTAAGTATTTTTGGTTAGTAAAGAAGTGTTAATGACTAATTTAAACTTTAATCCGTGATCATAAATACTTCTTTATAAACCAAAAATAATTCACGCTTTTTGTTCAACCAAAAAGTACAAATATATACACAGTATACATATAGCTCATGGAAAGCGTTCGGTGACGATGACGCGAGTTCCATGATTTTTGTTCAAGCAAAAAGTGCTCAACGCGTCAAAAGAAGCTTTCACTTCAAAAATATTAAGTACAACTGTGATGCAGCATGACCCGGTATTACGTTTAGTTGGTTAACTTTACAGCTCTCTCGTAACGTGGTTTTTTTGTTTACCTTTGTTTAACGACCAAACCAACGGAGTATACAGTATGTTAACTAACAGAGGGCGTTCCCGTTAACCCGCAATAGTATAGCGTCCATACATGCTAGAAAAAATATTAAAATAAAAAATAAAACTTTTTTTTTTATCATAAAATATTTACAAAACATCGGTATTAATTTCATACGTAAAACAAACACTCTGTACACGCGCACTTGTCGTACTTGTCTTTCCACTTTGAATGACAAGTGCGCGTGTACAGAGTGTTACATTAACACAACAATTAAAAAAAAAATGAGAAAAAATATGTAATTTTTTTTTTTTTTTTTTTTTTTTCAATGTTTATATTTTTTCTAGCATGTATTGACGCTATACTATTGCGGGTTAACGGGAACGCCCTCTGTTAGTTAACATACTGTATATACATATAGACAATTTCATTACGTTACTTTCGGCAGGGCAAAATCTGCATCTTTTTAGTAAAAGCGGTGAAAGACGTAAGTACTAGAAATAGGGACCTATGAGTTCAACCAGGTTTCAGACTGGCTAAATTAGACTCATCTTTCATGGGGTACTGTTTAAAATATTACAATAAAACTCATCCCCACATACTTCAACTGAATGAGACGAAATTCAAATCTTGTTTAAAACGCACAGTATGCAGGCAGGCATATTATAAGTTGGGAGTTTACATCGCTGATAAAAATGCTTGAGGCGACGCTGGTCCTCCTCCACAACCACAAAAATACTGTTGGATCTGCTGAAGATTGTAAGACTATCTTTGCATTAGTATAATCTCAATCTTCTTTGTATTATATAATTGCATAGCACAGGACAGGTGTGTGTACCATGTACTATAGAGCTACCATTTACCGAGTAATATGTCTTTCATTGACTCGAATGTGCCCTGGCGGCTGACAGTATGTCATGCTCACTCAGATGTCTCGCTGATGGTGGCGCGTGTGTTGGATCATTTAGCTTTCTTCAAAATGGTTGAGCTGAATGGTACTGATCCATCCGTCATGTTCGTGAACGGGCGCCTGTTTCTATTTGCTGTACCTAATCTGAACGCTTTTAACGTGCACGACTTTTTTAACATTGTTCTTATATGTATAATTATAAATTTAACATTAAATAAGTGACTAATAGTTTGTAACAATATATGTATATAATTTAAAAGAGTGTCCGTGGAGTTTCTTTCCCTTTCTTCTCCATAGGTAGGTACTAACGCTTTGGAATAGGCGACTAGCTTCATATTTCTGACTGACCGACTCCTTGACAGTTAAAAAATGCCTTTAAATGGTTCTAATCATTAAAATAAATACCTTGACTTTGAATTTGCATTTGCAGGCATGCTGATGAATTTGATTATTTTATCAATAGATAATTATGTAAAAATAAGAAGTTTCAATTAATCAATACGGGTGTGTATTCACAGAACAACCCTATGATAATTAATTCAAAGGTTTCGGAGGTGTATAAGTTATCCACCATCCACCAAATCCTTTGAATGAAACAATTTCATTCAGCATTTACGACCGGTACCTACCTACCCACCCCTAAAAGTTGTTATCGTGCGTAACGCACCCTGTGGGTGGTACTGGTGACTCACCGGTCGAACTTACTGAAACATCCTGAAATCGAGACGCATTACCCCACCCCCCCGCCTCCACGGTATTATTCAGACCTTTGGTGAGCTCGGTGAGTCATCATACGTGTGCTCTGAAGAAAATTGGACTCGTACCATCATTAGAATGACTGACTCATCTTTCTTTCGGCTTTGTTTTGGTATTTCATGATGCCATCCAAGGGACGGCTGGCAGAGGCATATTTCGTAAATCTGCTCAATTAGGTATTTTTGTTACTTATCAGATTATTTGTGTCGCATTAATTGGTTTGTGAAAGGTTTTTCAACATTGCTCTAATCTCTAATCGCTCTAATCTCTAATTGTGCAGGCGAATCAATAAGGTCGACGAAGAATGTTACCTCTGCCTATCCCGCAAGGCAGTAACAAGCGCAATTATAAACCGGTTAAATAATATGGCCGATAAACTGTCTCTCTCTTGGTTCTCTTCTGTTCTATCTATTTTTTTAGCTTCTATTTACGACTGATGTAACCTTATAATAAAACACTAAAAGCTTGTTAAATTAATTTCCTCTTTCCTTAATTGCAATAGTAATTAATTAAAGCAACATTGTAAATAATTAACATTGTTTTAATTTTGGCGGGAATTCCTATAACACTGATAGCCTGTCACTTGTAAGTGGCGACTAAATAGTACGACCGCTATCTCTTTCTCCCTCGCACTCGCGAAATAAAGTTTATAATTCACCATACGCATGCGCCATGTCCGCGTACGTCAGACGGCCGCCATGTGACAGTTCGCGGCCAATCGCCGGCAGTCGTTGCGAGTGTGATGTCGGGTCTTCACGCACACAACTAAGATTTATCATTAGAGTTTTTGACGTTCACTAACCGGAGTAGTGTTACTTCACTACGATACGTTCGTTACCTGAATATTTTTTACTTTTAATTAATTTACCGTAGTTATCAAAATTAGTGCCGCGCGTTAACAATTATACAGTGTTAGAGTTCGCGACATATTCTGTGACAATTCTTGGAAGTACTCAGCGTCGAGACGAGAGACCTTGATAACTAGTTCCTTGGCCGAGCGAGAGCGAAGAATCAGTTCACAGTTATTATTATAGGATCATTCATGCTGGAGGTACGTCTATAGTTTACAATTTGTGAAGTACATCGTGTGTGTTTGCAAATCAGTTTATCGGTATTCAGTTAAAAAGTGAGGTTTAGTGCGTTCAAAGTTCATGAAAGTACACCCTGAAAGTGGGAAGTGTTATGTTTTAAAACAAAACGAGTTATGACGAAGTTAATATAAATGTGCGTTTTGATATTGTCGCGTGCGGAAGGACCGCTGTGAGGTGTCCGCGGCCCGCGGCCTATTCGTACCGTGCCATGGACATCGGCGGAGGTAAACTGTACGACATGCATGTAATATGCCATACATTTTTGTTTCTGGCGATCTGCATCCGTCATTGCACCTAGTTGTTTGCACTTAAAAGTTTTAAAAGCAAAGGAAACGGATCATTCAGTCTAGTCTGGTCAATTTTGGTGCATTTTCCGCCAGTAGCTTCTCAATGTTCTAGTTAGCTGGGTGGTTGAGTGTAATGTTCTATTTATATCCTAAAAGCTGGCCGCACACTGTGGAAATATATAAAATCTGCTTTCCATGTACGTTGAGTTTTATGTTGTAGTTTCAATTCATTCATTACACACATTCTAATCTCTTCTTTGCCTCTTCACACTGCCTATCTTTTGTCAATACTTTTTCTGTTCCTTGATCTATTTTTAGCTTCTAGTTTCGTTGACTCGTACAAAGATACCTATACTCACTCACTGTGCACATATTTATTTACATTTCTATTATCTGTGGTCATAATCTCTGAAGCAGAATCTAGACACTAAATACCTACGTTATATCTACCCACTTTATCAGAAGTAATTTCATTTGCGAATGTGTTCTTTTTCTGTAAACAAAAGTCAAATTAAATAATATTTTTAAAAATATCATAGATTAGCATTACAGAATTAGCAGTAGCTGTGAAATTTTTCCAATAAACGTCAAAATTTGACAGAGTTGAGTTTTGACAGATGATGTTTTTAATCTGTGTTCATAATCATAAAAAACTATTTCTATTCTTCTAAATCTACCCTCCTTTCAACTTCTAAAGTTTAATTTGCATGGCTAGTGGCTTGAAAAGCTTTTAATTAAACAAATTCATTGAAAAAGTACTCAATAATGTGGTACATTTTATATTGTGAGTGAAAAGTTTAAATGTTTTGGTAGCTTTGTTACTGGGTGCCAATACTTGAAACTAAAATAAATGAAGATTGCAGTTAGGGTAAGGAGATTAATGTATTTAACTCAACTCACTTTTGATGTACACTTAACTACTAGTAACAACATAACTATTTATGCATAGTTGAACTAAACAGGAATAATAATACAACAAAAGGGACTTGTCACACTGGATGCGGTCTGTGTCCCACGGTCTGGGCAAATTAAACATTTATGTTATGTTCGATTTGACCATACCGTAGGATGCAGAACGCATCCAGTGTGACAAGTCCCTTAGATTGTAAAAAAAAACCGAATATTTATAGAAACGTTTTATCGTAACATTATCCTTATGAATTTTTCTTTGTAATTCCTTACAATGTTAGATTCTATACTTCCAGTGACTGAATAAAATAGTAGGTTACTAAAACTATTTATTCAAAGACAGCAACTTTTCTGTAATTTTCAAGTTCTGGCTGCTTAGTGTTAAGAATAATTCTGGTCAATGAAATGCCATGAACGTAATAAAAGCAAAAAGTTATTGATTCACAAAGGTAGAATGTGATGTGTAAAAATGTGAGAGAAACATTTTCACACTGGTTGCATGACCTCATTTATCGGAAATGACGTACCCACATCGCATTTCATGCATAATTTCACAAATATGTTTCATACTTGTTGGAATGAATGTAGTGACATGACGCCTGTCCATCATCTTCGTTGGTAATGGATTCTGCTTTCCCTTTTAGCTTAATCAGCCTGTAGCTGCTGAGACACAGGCCTCCTGTTTTCGAGACTGGTCTGTTAACTACCACGCGGGCCCAGTACGGGTTGTAGATGTCGCAAGTCTTGGAACTATTGGTTCAAGGACATGTGGGTTCCCTCACAATGTTTTCCTTCACCGTTTTGAAAGCAGTGGCAGTGAAATTATTTACATAAACTAAAGCGCCTGCTTGGGTTCGAATCTAAGACCTACAACTAGTTAGTCCTTTTAATGACCTATAATTGCCTACTTTGGCACTAAACGGAACCCTCTTTGGTCACAGAAAACAAAAAATATATGAAAGGTAAGCCCCTTAATAACGTTTTTTTGATGTAAAGTTGGTACTTTCCAATTTTATTAATAAACTTTTGAGAAAACAGTTATAAGAGTTAAAGTTGTGTGGCATGCAAATGTTCATGTTTTTTGTTTCTTGTTATTGGCATAGCTATATTTTATATCTATTTATCTTGTAATATTTATTTTAAAATGCTAAGTAAGTGCTAAGTCCATAATTTATTACAAGTTCCTTGAATCTATGAAATATTTAAAAGCTACCTTGTGGTGTAATCATCAATATGTTAATAAAATATCTCCGGCTATATATATATACGTATATATAAGTCACTCAGTGTGGGTAGCATTATGTAGTAAGCATACGTATACTTATTTAATTCACTGCATTTTTAAGTGTTGCATTACGAGACCACAGTATTAAATCAAACATAAAATAGTAAATTAAATTACTTTGTAGGTACAATTTACTTAACTTAATAATCTTAGCAACTAGCAAGTAAGCGCGATTATGATTATGTGGTTTATTTATAAACGTTGCTTAAAGTTAAGTGACATTGAAATGTCAAAAATGTATGGTTAAACAGTCACTTATCATTACTTAACTATTAGTGCAACTTTTATAAATATACCCCTTGTTACTGCATATTTGCATAATAACTTAATTTACTACAGAATGGAAACAAATAATATGAATTAAAATTTTCATGGCGTTTGGCTTAAAAATGTTGGTTCATTATATGTATTTTTTGTCATTAGAATTGGTGAGTGAAAATAATGTTTTGTTTGATTTTATACTTAAAACCAAATTTTTATTATTCTGCCATATCTGGTCTAAGCCGAGGTCCGTACCTCACAGGGGGTGCCCTTAGCGAGTAGTTGCTTAGTTTTAAGTTTTATGCCCTGGCTAGAGGCCTTAATTTATTGAGGGACCCACAGGAAATTCCTAGGCTGGCCTGAGAGATGCCATTTAGAAAAATATTTTGCACATTTTTGTTGTGTACTGTTTCATAAAACCTAATTCAAAATAATGAAGACAGATACAATTTATTATTATAAAACAATAAGATAAACTCTTAACTTGGCTCAATATGTTGGGCATAATACATAGTATTATCATGTGTGCATGTGTTTGTGTGGTGAATGACACACAAACACATGCACAAAATGGGGAGCGGTGAGAATCTTAGACCTAACATGTGGGTTACAGAACTCACACATCAATAAATTTTTAAGTACTGTAATTTCGGATTTCCCATTTTTGTTTTGATATCCGCCCATGTGTGGGTGGCTCGTTATCTCTTGTGATAGGCTAAGGTCATCTGACCTAACTATTTGGTGAGAGAAGCTATGCCAGTTGTTCTCCGGCATCAATCCCGCGAGCATTGAGTGGTATCCTGAAGTATACATTCATTAAGTGCCAACGAAGTCAGGGACAAATTTTGGCAAACATGGTTTTAGACGATTTTGAGGAAGTGATAAATAATATCATTCGCTATTTAGGTATGTTTTTGTTTAACTTTATTATCTATAATTGAATTAAAAACTGGTGCTC
The DNA here is from genome assembly GCA_948150665.1 of Conistra vaccinii. Classification (NCBI taxonomy): domain Eukaryota; kingdom Metazoa; phylum Arthropoda; class Insecta; order Lepidoptera; family Noctuidae; genus Conistra; species Conistra vaccinii. Next base: position 2,839,676 of record OX411320.1, on the reverse strand, counting down.
TAAAGTCACATAAATTTGACTGATAGGAGAATATTATTGCTGGTCCGCTTAGAAAAGAAGATAAACATGATTTTTAAAACCTAAGGCCTGAGTCTTCCTTACGATGTCTGCATAAATGGCACTTAGTAAATTATTAACCGACTTCAAAAAGGAGGAGGTTCACAAATTTTCTCAATTTATTTTTTTGGATATTTGTTACGTGATTACTCCGTCAAAAGTGGACCAATTAAAAAATAAATTGAATGGGTATGCTCCCGAGGTGGTCCCATACAAATTTTACGAACTTTGCTTGAATAGTTTTTTAGTTAGCTTCAATAATACATATTTTTCCCTGTCACCTGTTCCTGTGATAAGTACCTGTCACTGTTATATTTACATTATAGGTAGTGGTATTCGAATTTATGTGCGGTGGGTACCACAACTGAAAAGTGAAAAATAAAAACTATTTACAAAAAAAAAATACGACGTCCATAAAAGACACTATAAAGGCAAAAATAACTAACTTCGGAAGTCGGTGGCAATAAACGAAAGTTCAAAACCAAATACACCGACTTCCGAAATTAAAGTGTGTCTTTTTTGGAAGTCGGTTTTTTTTTTGTTTTAATTTCTTATAATGTTTTACTTATATGCATTATTTCAAACATTATTTAATACAAAAAACGAAATTTTAAAATACCTTTTTTTTGAGCTATAATTGAAAAATCTGTTTTTTTTTAAATTTATTTTTACAATTTCTAAGTTGACATCATATTTATGTACCTATTTATTCTAAAGATTATTATTTTCTAAAGCATAAATTAGTTAATAAAACATTTGCATTATTAGCTGTTGTGACTTAAACTAATTGTTAAAATGACTTGCTACATATTAGTAAAAAAAAATGAATTTATGTAAATGACTGATTCTTTATACATACTTGAACATGAGTCAGTAATAGTATCAGTAGAATATTGAACATCCAATGGGCAACTTGTATTTCTTTTTTTATTGAATTTTTCTTTTTTTTTCTAACAAATGGAAAATGATTAGATAACCGTGTACTCTTTTAAATTTTCTGGGACTTCATCATTCATATTCCTTCCTTACTCATTTATGCCAGAAAAATATTTAGATATCACCCTTTTTGTTTGCTAAAAATAGGGGTACAAACACTGGCAGTAAAACTCATTAATTTTTAATAGTCTGAACATGCAAACAGAACATTACCACAGCAGCATAAAATAAAATCTCATGGACATTTTAAATTATGCAAAGGGTGGCTCCTTTTTCATAGTTCCCTAAGTTTCATTCGTACCCTAAAGTAGGTACAAACAGTTAGTACTGTAAGGTGTATTTATAACCTTGTTTCAAATTGATATCCACAAACATCAACTTTATGTAAGTGTAATCAAAGTTGGTTTTAGACTGACTAGTACTGTTGAAAAAGTCATCAGAATTATGAAGTTGTAGCGCCAACTTAACCTTATGTCAAACCTTATGTATACACTTTGTTTTTCCTAAAATTTGACTGAATTTACATGTTTGGCAAATTAATTATATACATTACACCGCATTGACCGTTTTCACTAACAATAAGCGACGGCTAAATATTATTGCACGTTTGATTTTCATTTCGGTTAGGCATTACATTTAGGTGTCGCCTAGTCTTAGTGACCGGGTATACTGAGCCCGTTTTCCGATAACCTGTACCTCTCTTAATTTTGTTTGCAGTTCTTTGTAACTGTTAGCTCTGTTGTTTATTTTACCTTTAATGGTTATTTACTCTATCGCCTTTGTTAGAAATGCGATTAATTTAATATTTTCCTCATCCTAATAAGTCTTTGTCATTAATCTCGGGTCGTTGCCGGAGGAATAGGATACGTCTTGAGGTGATTCATGTCCATAATTGGACTTCAATTTGCTGGCCGTCGATCTTGACTTCATTGGGTGTCTATGGCGCACGCAGGCGATCGACACTATGTTTAGTAAAGCCTCAGTCACATACAGCGATTACTCGCTGGGATCTCGCTGTGTGTGACTATTTGTTGCGAATAGATTTGTAGCGGTAACACCACACCGAACGCGCCACATACGAACTATGCATCAAAGACATAACGTCACACAAATCCTGCATCGCGCAATGAGAGTTTACCGCGCGAACGACATATAATAAGACTATCCGACATTAACTTTCGGGCTTCCGGTTAAGTAGTCATGACCTCAGTGCGGTCAGCTACGAGAAGCCGAAGTAAAAAAAAAAAAAAACTTTCGGTCAGTTGTCCACCAGATACTGGTCTGGTCGGAGACTCCTCTCTATTCTATAGTGGATGAGTGAACTTTACACTCTGTTCCTCATACCACTAAAGATTCATTCGCTGCAATTAGAATGTTAAAAAAATCTACTCTGCGAATGCGCACTCGCTGCGAGAATTCGCTGTGTGGGACAGGCTTAACAGATAAAGTGAGTCACTCAGCACTCTGCTCCTGAATCAATGAACCGTTGGCAACAAGGTTTAGTGAGGCAGCGCAAACAGCTTCCCAAACTACCGTAGCGCAGTATGGTAAAATCTGCGCGAACCTGCAACATCAAAATATACACTACTAGCTGCGCCCCGCGGTTTCACCCGCATAAGTCTCGATCCCGTGGGAATATCGGGATCAAAAGTATCCTATGTCCTAACGCAGGTCATGGTCTACCCATGTGCCAAATTTTATCCAAATCCCTTCAGCCGTTTTAGCGTGAAAGCGTAACAAACGAACAAACAAACAAACAAACAAATTCTTATCAAAGTGCTACCACCTCCACATAAATTAATGTCGTTGGCAAGTATATCTTGCCATAAATCCTTGTTGCATTCAACAAAGTATAGCGGGTAGTCTTAAATTATAAGTCATCATCATACACGCATACAATGTGCTCGCTTATAAATTCAGAATTGTGAATAAAACTAATAAGTGGTAATTTGTATGCAGTACGTGTAGTAAGACATCCACTGTGCATTGTAATAAGGGCTATTTTCTAGCGCAATCACTTGTTCATGTACTCCTATCTTTTATTGTCAACAGTTAAGGGAACCATTTCGATGTTTGAGCCATTCCTCCGATGAAAACACTTTGTTTAAATTGGGGGCTTATTTTTTGTTTCGCCCGAATTTTCTCACTCGAAACGGACGAATCAACACTTTTCAATAATATTAATTTTTCTTAAGGCAATTCCGGGCAGCTAGTGTACTTTTTCCTTAACTTTACTGAAGACAAAAAACAGTCTGTCGTCTGTTTAAAAAGAGTCTGACGTGGTGATGTTTGGAACGAAATATTTTACATAAGTAATGCAGACATGCGATGATGGCACTACTTTGCAAGTGCTGGTAGGTTTTCGGACCCCCAGAACCGTTTTTATTAACAATTTGTTTATAGTGATTTGTGTTACAAGGGGACAAAGTAATATTTTGTTCTTCCAGGCCGTTATTTTTAATTCAGAGCTAAGCGAAGGATTCTAAAGTAGAATCCAAGCTTAGCGAGGAATTGAATATACGCCGCCCGAGAACAAAATAATTTGTCCCCGAGTGATATAAAAAGCTACTTACTTGATTTTTTTTTTACATTAAACCTTCACGCAAACGCCTCCAACTTAACTACGCAAATCAGTATGCTATCAAAAGCACGGAGTGGACCAATCAGAAGAGAGAAACCTCAAACTCCCTAGGGAGCAAAGTTGAATTTTGCTCCCGCTATCCTCTATAGGCAATTGTCGTTTTTCGAATAGGTGTGATGAAAAATTCTTTTACGCATTTCCCATTCGTTGTGACCTAAGTGCGAGAGTAGCGCCCTCAATTTTTCCAATCTTTTTTTGCCAAGCTGTAACATTCAAATGTGGCAATTGCCTAATACGCATTTCTGGAGTTGTCGAATCGCCCACAAATAAATAAAATTCGTGCGAAACGCTTCAAGAATAAATAATTTTATTTAAAAACGTCGATTCGCCCGTATCAAACAATAAAATAAATTGGGCTGAAAATATCCTTATTTTCAGCCCAATTTGTTTTATTGTTTGATTCGCACGAAATTACTCGCCCAAAACGGGCGAATCGACGTTTTTAAATGAAATAATTTATTCTTGAAGCGTTTCGCACGAATTTTATTTATTTGTGGGCGATTCGACCCTTTGGAGGTCAAAAGTTATAAATATACTGCCCCCACAACGCCCACGGTTCACCACCCCCTAGTATTTAAACTGGGAGGAACTGGCGCAACAATCTCCCCAGCAACACGTTTTTGTTGAGTTGAAGAACTTGATCAATTCTTCCACCCGTTTACAAACATCTTTTCTCTTAACATTTACCTTGACGCTCGACCTACCATCCAATCAGGATACTTCTGGAATGTCAATTTTCGCCATGTCATTTGTAAGCATTTTTCTCTTGTCAAAACTGTTGGTACTATTTTTCGTTATGAAATACATAATAATATGAGTTCCCAATGCTGGGTGATTCACTTTTTCCTGTTTCGCTTACCCGCCCCGTCATAGCATTTAAACTTCCTTTTTTAAAATAAAAAATAGGTATCTATTATTTTCGTATTATTTTCCTCATTTCATAATCCGGTATCTGTGCGCAGGTCAGGCTATCGCATTGCAATATAATTATGTATATCTGTTCCCTACCTTAGTCATAATCATACCTAACATTTAGAATTCATTCATAGATTTCAGTTCGTCGAAAGGGGTGGAAATGGCTTTGTAACTTGTTTAAAGCCAATAGTTATTTCGGGAAGCTAGCTACCTTGTAATACCTTATTTATATCTTCGTCCCTTAAAGTTATAGCTTATGGCTAAGTAATAACAATCGCACGGGTCGATCGCTTGCCGCGGTTGGTTCGTAGATAGGTGACCAGCTTTACATACCAAGACCCCTCCGTGCCTCGGAAAACAGTCGTAGATCTTTGACAGTCGTGATGGGTAGAGTCAGAAACCCGAAAGTCTGACAACCAGGCTTACCAAGGGGTACCGTATTACCTAGTTATTGGGTTGTGGTGGCTGACCACCAGGTAATATTGCCTAGGTGGAGCGACTGCCTAGGTGGAACGACTGCCTATCTGAAATCTGAATAGGCAGTCGCTCCATGTAAAATACTGGTATTCAGCTGCATCCGGTAAGACTGGAAGCCGACCCTAACATAGTTGGGAAAAGGCAGATGTTGATGACCCTTCAAGTTAGCCGCTACTTGGGGTTGTTTTCTTACCGACTCCAAACTTAGTACAAAACTGTAAAGCTCATTTCAGACTACGCTATAATACATATAATAGCATATTATAGTTCATAGCACAACAATATTGCTCGCCAATCGCCATACATTCATTTATAACACGTTCACACTATACTATAATAATAATAATATTGTTTGTTTCCTTTGTGTTGTTGTACTATAGTATAGAGTAAAAGTTAAATTTAAAATTTAAAAAACCCCCGACACAAAAAAATCCTTTTAAAAGCTAAAAAATAAAATATACTGGCCCTTTAAGTTTCATATAATTTGTAGTTAATATTTTGTCGTCGCGTCGGGGGACGCGGCATGCTATTGTAGAAAATATATTTTCAATTTTTCATTCGCCGTCCCCCGACGCGACGACAAAATATTAACTACAAATTATATGAAACTTAAAGGGCCAGTATATTTTATTTTTTAGCTTTTAAAAGGATTTTTTTGTGTCGGGGGTTTTTTAAATTTTAAATTTAACTTTTATTTCCAGCTTTTTAAACTTTATATACGTATTACTAGTACATACGATACGATCGACACGTGCCTCGCTTAAATCTACGCAGCTGTACGTATTTTTCCCACAGTAAAGTTAGTTACTAATTTATCCTGTTTTTTTTTTGCTTCTCTATCATCAGACCCTGATAAATATATAATTTTATCTATAACCTATTCATTGAGACCATTCCAATGAGCCCAAACACGATACCATTGCTGTAAATTGTTGAGGAGTTGGGTATCCTGCAAATACCAGGTAATGCTGCAGCATCAGTTCAAGGTTACTATGTTATTCTAATACCATTGAAGTAACAGATTACCAAATTTAAATTCAATCAGACCTGTGGAAGATGCCAAAATCCATTCATCAATAAGAAAAGACCTGATAATCTTCAAACGGCTGAATAGATTTTTTTTTATCATAGCTAAGAACACTCCCGATTAAGTCACCTTTCAAACAAAACAAAAAAAAACTAAATCGGTTCAACCGTTTGGGAGCTACGATGCCACAGACAGATACACAGATACACAGATACACAGACACACAGATACACACGTTAAACTTATAACACCCCTTCGGTTTCCGTCGGGGGTTAAAAATAGTATAGCTTAGTCTGAAAGCAAATCATTTCTACGTTTCGTTTGAAATACTTTGAATTAATTATTTTAATATTGTTATTAATATCGTTTAGGTTACAAATTGAGCAAATCTATACGCCGATTTCGTGATTTCAGACGCAGTCAAAATACAAGGGTTATTGGTTATAATTATGTCGGCAATTCGTTAAGGGTAAGTAGGAGAGGTCATTTGCAACCAAATGACCCCAGATGACCCCTATGCCATTTTGGAGTAATAAATTGACATTTTAAAGTGTATGATTTAAAAAATAAAAATGTCAAATGCTCGAAAAAAATAAACATTTGCAAATGAGTCAAAATGGGTGATTTGGATGAAAATGACCTCTCCAACCCCTTAATGGATTGCCGACTTATAACCAATAACCCTGTATAAACATGGTGTTGATTGTTACGTAAGCATACAATTTTTTACAATTAATTACCTAATTTTGTGTATTTTCCTTCATAAGTTGATTTAATCCGAAAGAGTTAGCAGCAACCATAATCAGCCAGTAGACATTTCCTTACTATTGTTCAAATATTTAGGTTCCTATTACACAGAATTGCAAACAGAATTTAACTAACTTTCCTTCCCCACGCCACAAATGGTTCACTCCGCAAAACCATTTAAATAAACAACGACTCTTGCTACGACACAATAAAGTGCAATTCAGGTCGCACAGCGCTAATAACCTACATCATATTCACCTTGAAGTTGCCTCCCTTTCTATCGCGTAACTCTTATATCTTCTGACTAGGGCATGCAATTATCCGCCCATTTTACTATTCGGATATTTCGGATAATGCCAGACAACTATTCGAATATATCCGGATAATATGGATATTTTGGATACCACTGTAAAAGAGGTAAATCAAACTTATATTAGTTTACAATCGACATTTTTATTACAAAAACTCTCCAACAATCTTATACTAAAGTACTTCAGTTCGCACTAAAAGTAAAATCTGTCCGATCTGTCATTGACAGATACGAGAAAAGCTATCATCCACGGGTTATCTACCAATGGTATAATAGATCGTGAGCTGGTCAAATGCTATCTTTGTTAAAATGGCTAGAACAATTGAAAGCACATGATGAAGACTGGAAGTCTTACAAAGTAGTGCTTGGTAATAAATGAGTCAAAATCACACCACTGACATTGCTAGATGTCAAAGTATCTGATGTATAAGTTGGATCAGCACAAACTAGTAGCCGCGAATGACATGTACTTTCATCGATTCCCTGAATATCTAACTATCTTTTGTGCGTTTCGGGTCAGTTCTCGTTATCGCGATTGTGCAGTCCTATCTTCCAATGGACATATATGTGAAACTCTGGATATTCCTAAAGAGGACTTTCCGGATTGGGTTTTTATGGTCCAGCCAGGAAAGCAAATCATGAATGCAGAGAATCATGATGAGGCCTCTGCTCCAAATTCCTACTTCCCATATCAATCTGAATTTGGCTTGGTTACCAAAACAGCTTATTCAAGTGTAGCAAAGCCTAACCTTTTCTTTATGTTGCATTTAACAGGAACTCTATTTTGGTTCTGTAAGATATCGTCAAGCAAGACACAATACCGAGATGAATCTAGAGAACAACACTACTAATCAAAGCCATCATTCTTGCCAATGCCTTTAAAGAAAATGCCATGCTTGTCAAAGCATTCACTGTTGATGGTCAACCTGCAGAGTCCTTTCGATCTCTTTGCTTATTTTCTCTGTTAAACTAAATTATATTTCAGTTTCTGCTGCTTGTAACCACTGAGTGCTACGTCATCACCACCGCTGTCGTCAACTGAAGTCGAGCTCTGTGCAAAAGCACTTAAAATTTTTCTCTATGATGATTTGATGAATCTACGTACTAATTGTGTCATTAGATGGATTTTTGAAGATATAGCATGAATTGTCACGATTGCGAATACCAATTTTAAAACACAACGTTAAAATGTTATATTATCAAAAGGAAAATGGAACAAAAGTAACTATCCGTATTATCCGTTTTATCCGGATAGTAAAACCAATTATATTCGGATAATATTTTCGACGGATATCCGGATAATTCGGATATCCGGATATCCGAATATCATGCCCTACTTCTGACTACGTTACGCTCATTGAATAGGCCCAACAAGACGAGCCCGACGCGTAATTGTAGCTTCATACCTAAAATGCGGAGTGCGCATTCTGTACTATTCTGTGCCAACGCAAACTCGTGCTGACAACTTATTGTATTGTGGCTGGCATCCAATATGTTCCAGATTCCTCGAACCAGATTCTTGCGACCATCCCACATGTAACGCTGGAGAATATTGGTATTCTTTGGGTACAGCGCATGTAGTTTTGTAAAGGTGCCAAAATGCTAGCCCATCTTCCTTTACTTCAATTCGCGCGTTATGTTTAAGTCCCGTGTAACAGGGGGCGAGCCTGTTGCCAACAGCAAGGCATTATTAATCCAAACTTTCTGCCACAGATTTTCTGTTTTCGAAAATAGGAATAAGGCTCATCGCGTTCAGATCCTCATCCGTTTTAATAGACAAAATGACAGATTTAAAACAATCACATTCTGTCATTTTGTCTATTTTACAGTCGACAAACCCCGTAGAAAACACGTTTTCATCACACCTATTCGAAAAACGACAATTGCCTATAGAGGATAGCGGGAGCAAAATTCAACTTTGCTCCCTAGGGAGCTTGGGGTTTCTCTCTTCTGTTTGGTCCACTCCGTGCTTTTGATAGCGTACTGATTTGTGTAGTTAGGTTGGAGGCGCTCTAGTGAAGGTTTAATGTAAAAAAAAATCGAGTACGTAGCTTTTTATTTTTCTCATAGGTAGTGATGAAAAATAGTGTGTATCACTCGGGGACAAAATATTTTGTTCTCGGGCGGCGTATATTGAATTCCTCACTAACCTCTGGATTCTACTTTAGAATATTCGCTTAGCTCTGAATTCAAAATAACGCCCTGGAAGAACAAAATATTAATTTGTCCCCATGTAACACAATAGTTATTTGTGTAACAAGGGGACAAAGTAATATTTTGTTCTTCCAGGGCGTTATTTTGAATTCAAAGCTAAACGAAGGATTCTATAGTAGAATCACGAGCGTAGCGAGGGATTCTTACGTAGAATCCTGAGCTTTGCGAGGAATTCAATATACGCCGCCCGAGAACAAAATATTTTGTCCCCAAGTAATACACACTATTTTTCATCACTACCTACCTATGAGAAACATAAAAAGCTACTTACTCGCATTTTTTTATACATTAAACCTTCACGCGAGCGCCTGCAACCTAACTACGCAAATCAGTACGCTATCAAAAGCACGGAGTGGACCAATCAGAAGAGAGAAACCTCAAACTCCCTAGGGAGCAATGTTGAATATTGCTCCGGCTATCATCTATAGGCAATTGTCGTTTTTCGAATAGGTGTGATGAAAATAACTATTTTATGGTTGTACATGCTACGCGTGCTGGATGGATGCATTTATTATGTAACTCGTTCCTAAAGCCGAGCAACATGAACTTGGTTAAGAGACCTTTAAATTTTCCTATGAATAACTGAATTTTATTTTTATTCATCAACTTATTTTAATTTCAAGCAGACTTGTATTGTAACCGGTTTTGGATTTTGAAGAAACGTCCATAAATAAGTCTGCACTTAGCAGAATGAGACGTTTATTATGGATTTTTTATTCATTGTTCACGGATTTTGATACATGACATTTAGATTTTCTACTTTTCCTGCTACTTGTACTATTGTCGTTTTGATCTTTCGTCCCACATCAGGTTTTCTACTCGTTTCTCAGAATTTCAAGGAACTTTCTCTGATGTCTGGCTTCTTTCAAAATTCCATAATATCTCGTGGACTCGATGAAAATAGCCATCTGCGCCCTATTGCGTAACACGATCAATAATAATCTGAATTATTATGAAGTATTCATACGTTCGAAAATTTTGTCTGCTCAACAATGTAAATAACGCAGTGAATGTTGTTAAACTGTCGGAATGAAACAGAGTGATTGATCGTGTGTTACGCAGTTAGCCTAGCGCCACACCTGCCGAACGTTCCGCGGCGGAACGCTCCGTCGCTCGCGTCAAATTTCTATGGAAGTAACGTTCGGCTGATGTGTCATAGGTAACTTGAAAAACAGTAGGAGCGTATTCTATCGAGCGTTCCGCCGCGGAACGTTCGGCAGGTGTGGCCCGACCCTTAGGGTGCTGTTCTGCCAAATGAACCCTGCTACAGATCCTTATTAGGTTGCAGTGCATTCTGAAAGTGGGCAACGTCGCAAATAGCTGTCACATATTTCGCTGTTGTGGTTAATTTGGCAATATTACTGTATGGACATAAGAAATGTGGCTAACTAACGAACTAGAATATTAATAATGAATTGCAATTGTAACATTGAATTTGATGTTGTACCCGTTTTAGGTGTAAAAATGGCATTTGGAAAATTTCCAAATACTTTTTTAATATCTAAAACTAAATATTCGGGGTTACGATATTAATTATTGCATTTCATAATCAATATTCTAGTTCGTTAGTTAGCCACATTTCTTATTTCCATTCAATATTATTTCCAAATTAATCAAAACATCTAAATATTTGACAGACTGACAGCTATTTACGACGTTGCCATTACTGTGTATATCTTGGCTTCGGCTTTGTTTTTTTGGGTATTTGGGTATAATGTAAAAGAATATGGCATTGTTTTCATTCCGTTACAATTCACACGCTCTTTCGCTTGCAGTTGTTTTTGATGTGCATGTCTTGAGCCTTTTTGGCCTTGCACAGGTCTTCTTTTTTTCTCTGTTTTTTGTTAGTTTTAATGTATATTTTTTATGATTTTGTTATTTTTAATGTTCTTTGTTTTTATTGTTGTATTTCCTGTGCGTGTTCCAAATAAAATATTTTTCTTTCCTTGTTTCTTTAATGTCTTTTCATTGGATGATGATGGGTAGGTTAGGTAATAAGTTGTATAGATGCATACTGCGTAGAGTAGATTCATTATAGCAGATATCAGATGCTTCACATTTTGGTTAATCTTTGTCTTTCATTTTGCATCTTTCACTGGAAGTGAACGTTTGAACACAAAATGAATCAATTTAGTAAAAAATTAATTCATTCGTGAACCGATCCAATGATGTTCGTTTCGCATCTTTCACTCGCCTACCTACCCTATGATTGAAAAGTGAAATTCGTATGCAATTTTGTCGGTGCCGTGAGCCCCTCTGCCAGCAGAACATTTTATTATTTTAATATTCAGTCCCACAAAATACTTGCAAATATCACGTATTAGTTAGAATTTCATTTTTATTTTATACTTTCTTTAGTGTTGCCAATTTAATGAAAAATCATATTTGACAATTTTGGCCTGCTCCGCTCCGGGTCCGCAGTGGTAGCCCGCGAAATTCAACGCGACCATAAAAAAATATGTATTTACAGAATTGTAATCATTAGAATCATTAATACATCTCTCTAATTTAGATTTGTTATCAAATGTCATGCTTTAAAAAAAAAAGTCATTCAATAGATGAATGATAAATGAATTCCGCGGGCTACCACTGCGGATTCTCATTAAGTATAATCTACTATCGCTGCTTGTATAATCTCAAAGCCATGCCCATTGAGGAATTATTGTTGAAAAAAAACGATAAAACGATTAAATCAGTCAGTAAGCCGTACGCCGCGAAGTAAACAAGTGTTTGTCGTGTCATTAATAAAATTCATATGCTAATTGATACGTTTAAGGTTCGAGTAATAAATTATATTTCAACTCAAAGTTAGAAACTTTAATTTAAAACGAAAAGATTAAATGGCCTAAGAGCTATGTTATTTAAGATTTTTTGATGCCTTGTGATTCTTGTCCCTCCGGTCATGGGGTACCAATTCGAACAAATTATAATTAGTCTTGAAAAAGATCATAGATGGCAGCATAGGTAACAATTATGAAATTAACAGTCACTAAAAAGCGATAAACGGAAGATTTTGGCTGAAGTAAGATTAGTAAAAATCAAAACTTTCTTGTTTAATGCTGATTTATCTATTGTAACTCATAAATCTCGTATTTTCAACAAAAAAAGATAAAACCTTTTTGTTTAGGGCTCTTTGCAATAGATGGCGTTTTACTCAATTTGTCATAACTGTAGTACATTTAGCCAGTCAATAGCCCGACTAGGGAGGTCTGATTTCTTTGTATGGGATTGGGTATCTGTACGTAGTATTATATTATCTGTGCTCCGGTGTTTTACATACCATTTTCGAGGAATTTCACGTTTTATATTTTTTATTTCAATCACTTTAAAATATGAAGCCGACCCCAATATAGTTGGGAAAAGACTAGGCAAATTGATTGATTGATTTTAAAATATGAAATGTTACTCGAAAATTATTGACATTTGCATAGGGAGCATATGGGGTCATTTGGTTGCAAATGACCTCTCTTTCATCCCCTTAATGAATTGCCGACATATTACCAATAACCCTTTATACATGTACATAATTATTATTATTTTATAACTGTTAGTTTATACAAAGTAATAAATTGTATATTTATTTATTAATAGCATTTTTTGTAAGTTTTTTGCTATTGTTCAATACGTCTTTAGGTGTCTCTATCATCCCGTTTTGAACCAATTAATTTTGTTACCGGGCAAGCAAAATATAATCTTAGAAATAAATAACACAAACTCAATTTCAATAAAACCGAAGTTCTCTGATGAATCCAATCAGCTTTTATGTTTTTTTTTCGTAATTATATTTTACTAGCTTCCACATCAGACTATTATAAAATTATATTTTTTTTATTAAGTTAAATATAATAGCTTACAGACATTCCGAACTTCACAATCTCGGATCAATAAGGGCCCGGGAGCTTTAACAAGCGCCTTTGACGTCATCGGGAGATGTGTGACGTACATCCAGACGGGTTCGTCTGAAGCTCTTTATTGCTGACGTCATTCCGTAGGCGTCTTTATTCCCCTGTACTATTACCCGCTGAGATATCTTTAGCAAAGATTCTTTATTCAGTGATTTCTCATTCACTGCTTACATAAAATTTATATTCTTTTCCTAATCTGCACGCCATGACCGCAATAGAAACGGATGTTGTCGACGGAAGAATAGAAAAAATGACAGATAAACAATCGCAAACCTGTCATTTTGATCCCATCCTACTAAGAAAGTAATCTCTGATCGGCCCCACAAAAAATTATATTCTTTTCCTAATCTGCACGCCATGACCGCAATAGAAACGGATTTTGTCGACGGAAGAATAGAAAAAATGACAGATAAACAATCGCAAACCTGTCATTTTGATCCCATCCTACTAAGAAAGTAATCTCTGATCGGCCCCACAGAACAGAAAAATCGGCCCCATGAGATGCTTAGCAATTACTTGAATAAAGTAGTTTCAGCACTAAATGCAACTACCGACCGGCTATCTAATTACGCAACACATTTTCGTAAACGATTCCGACTAATCTGTTTCATTTTGACAGTTCAACAATATTCATTGCGTCGTTTACGTTGTCGAGTAGATTTTTTTTTTGAACTTATGAAGGATTAGCAATCTGTTTCAAAACGATTCTTATTCTGATTGATCGTGTATTACGTAATTAGGGTACAGAAGATCCGTCTAATGTGGCGTAAAACAAGTTAATGGAAGATTAATATTTAAAGACAGTATTTAAAATCTACAATTCTACGTCTTGTAGAATTGTAGATTTTAGGAGTCAGACAGTCAGGTGCAGAAACGAACTTTAACTTTTAAAGCTGTCTTTAAATATTAATCTTCCATTAACTTGTTTTACGCCACATTAGACTCCATTTTAATGGTTCCTTGATGAAATTAATGAAATAGTTAGCGTTAATGATCCATTACGTAATGGGGCATTAATATTTGTCTTTGTGCAACTGGGCGACTGTCCTTTAAATTCCGTTAACCAGCAGGTGCCGTGACAGAGTCGTCAATAAAAACTATTACGTCGTTTATTGTTTACAAATGAAACCATAATTATCATCAGGAGTTATGTCTACATTGTTATTACAACGATACGCGCAGTGTAAAGGTCAACAGCTCATAAATTGCGACAGATTGCCGTCTGAGACTTACAAATAATTGAATCGACAATAAAATATCCAGGTAGTCTTCTATCAATATTTAATTGAATCATTTGATATCATTCATAGATTCTTCGTGCGATGAATGTCCGATGTGTGTGTGTGTGTGATGTGCGATGTGTGTGATACCTACTTCTTTTTCCTCTTCTTTTCGTGTGGTTGTGACTAACCTCGTGTCAGAGTTTTAAAGCCGCCCATGGGCCTCTAACTTGACTTCACATGCCGTCGAGAAATATACGGTCAACTGTGGCATCTTTACTTTCCATGAGTAACTTTACCTCATCATCATCAGGTAAAGTTGTACTGTATATATCTCTCGATTACAAAAAATATGTTGGCGCCATTTAATATCAAAGAGTAGAAAAATCGGCTATTTGTAACAGATTTTTAGTAATCCAGAAATATTTTGTATATTAAACTCATGGGTAAAGTTGCTCATGGAAAGTAAAGATGCCACAGTTGACGGTACTAAAATTGATTTCGTCTATTTGGGAATTTCCTCTTAGTTCTTTTTTATTGTCCATATGTGCTGCATTGAGCCAAAAGTTTATTTTATTTTGCAACTGTTCGTCATTGATGACGACTTTCTGTCCATCTTCCATCGCATCGCTGTCTTGTCCATCTTTGATTGTATCTATGCTAGTTTTGCTAGACAGTTGTCCAATCTATTGCGCCAATTTAGACGTGCTGTTCAGGGGCCAATTTACATCAATCAAGTAATTCGCAGTTTCACACTGCAGGATTTCGTGTTACACATTGCTTTGCTTTGCATCGAATATTGGATGGGTTCTTTTGTAGAGATGTACTAGCGATCCGCTCGGTTTCCGCAACTTGGTAAAACATTGAGATCTCTATTATATATAAGCTTTTTCCCGCGGCTTAGCTCCCATGGAAGTCGGAAATAATTTCACGGAAGCGTACTACCGGGTTAAAAAGTATCCTTAGATGTGTTAATCCAGGTTACAAACTATCTGTCTGCCTCATCCAAATCCTAGTGAGTGAATTTATGCACAGAATTTTAGTACTTTTTGCTAGGTTAACTGCTCAGAAATTGTGCACAACGTGTAATTATTGAAATACTATCTTGAATTCATGCAAGCCTAGTACTTTTTGTGCCAAGTTTCAAGTTTATTAACTCGGGGAATAAAAAATTTCATACATACAAAATCCCCCCTAGAAGGAATTTTCAAAAATCCCGTTTTAGTGGTCCCCTACATCGGCTGGGGTTGCGGGAAAGTCCTAAAGGGTTACCGTGGCCCCTGGCAACGTACAGGCAACTAAAGGAACACGGGTGGGTTTTAGTCCGTAAGATTCTGACACGCCCTCCCGCTCCGCCCAGAGCGGGAGAAGTTATTTGATGACTACCCACTCAAAAATATAAAACAAAAAGTGCTCCCTTTTATACGTCTATGTCCCCTACATTATAAAAGGAAGCTGTGTGCAAAATATCACGTTCCTAGTCCCAGTAGTTTCGGCTCTGCGTTGATATATGTCAGTCAGTCAGTCAGTTAGTCAGTTTCTCCTTTTATCTACGGGGTGGCAGGGACATCGACGCGAAGCCGGTTACCATGGATTCAGTACATGATTCTGAACCCCCCTGCGTTGAAATTATTCGTCGGTTATTAAAAAAAAAAACAGCTGCTCCATACATTTTGACCGCGTAGGTATTGCACTTTTCTATGAAACAGCTGTTTTTTTTTTAAATAACCGACGAAAAATTTCAATGCAGGGGGGTTCAGAATCATGTACTGAATGCATGGTAACCGGCTTCGCGTCGATGTCCCTGCCACCCTGTATACTTCTATACTAATATTATAAAGAGGTAAAGTTTGTGAGGTTGTAGGGGGTAATCTCTGTATCTACTGAACCGATTTTGAAAATTCTTTTACCAATAGAAAGCCACGTTATTTGTGAGTGTCATAGGCTATATATTTATGTTTACCGCCCAACGAAGTGGGCAGGGGTCAGCTAGTTGTAGATAAGTTTAATAGTAATGTATTATTCATAAATCATCCGGAATAAGTTATCTATATGAGAGTCAAAAACCGCATCAAAATCCGTTGCGCAGTTTAGAAGAGCATCGCGGTCACAGAGACAGAAAACGAAAAAAAAATGAATAGATTCCTATTCTTCATCAATATAATATAATTGTAGTCCTGTCCTGTAGCCATTTCATGCAAGATCTTAGTGGATCAGACATTTATGTCTTGTGGATTATTAACTTCTTTATTACATTTTTAAATATTTTTATAAATAATTATAAATAATATTATTTACTCTTTATTGCATTTTTATCTGTATATTTGTTACATTTTTTATAAAAAAAAACATAAGACCAAAACATTTAAAAATAATCAAAATATTATATTATTAATTTCCCTTATTTCATTTTCAATACTAATTATTTGAATTTTCAAATATTTTTATAAAAAAACATAAGCAAGCATTATTAAATATTATTATCGTTTGACGAATCACTGACTCTCGGCCAACCGGCGGTGTCTGTAGATGATAATTAAATGAAGGACACTGGAATAATGTATCGTTCTTTTGACATTCACATTAACTCTTCAAGACATTAGCTGGCCAGCAAACCGATAAATAAAGAGGCCAGTGCAGTTACGGAGGAACTGGGTTATTTCTGGTTTTGCGAGTCTTCTCGCTTCAATGAGAATCTTCATTTTTTATGAGTTTGTGTGTAGGGGGTAATCTCCGGAACTAAGTACCCGAAAATTCTTTCACTAATGGGAAGTTAAAATATTGCCGATAGGACATATTTTATGTTAAGACGCAGATATATGCACGTGACCATTAGTGGTTGCGTGTTCTGTACTGACCTCACGCAACGCGTCGTACGTCCAGCCAGTAATAGGACTCGCCCTTCCAGGAGCGCTGTCCCAAATTAGACGCATTATTAATTTATTATACATAAAACTAAAGGTATTTTAACAAAACACGTATACTAAAATTTCATTAGTTAAATTATCTTTAAAATAGTGAAGGTTACCCAAAAATACTACTATATCTGAGGTACCTTTACAAATTAATTTCACTATGTAATATAAACAGTCTAAAATATTCATAAGTTATTAAGAAAATGCCCTAATTTACTTATATTTTTTTCCAAATAATTAACAAACTTATCGTTCAGACGTGATCTTCAGTATAAAATCATTAAAAGTCTCCTTAATATACTGTGCTATATGTTATATTATAGCAAGCCACCAAACACGGTACCTATACTATAATATATATATTTTTGCCCTCATTTGGTCTGCGGTTTAATATACCATAATATGTCTTGCTATATATCCATCCACATATTTTGGTGACGTAATAGAAATATATTATAGACATTACAGCTTCGTCTGAGGTCGCTCGAAGATTACTATGGAAAATATATCGTAACTAGATGAAAACCCGGCTTCGCTCGGGTGAAATGTGCATAATAAGAAGTGGGCGCCGACCAAAAAATTTTCGGCGGCGGCGCGCCGAGAGGAATTGGTCGGAGCTTTTCAGATATACTAAGCAAAACTAAATGAATACTGAAAAATGTACATTATAATTTTATTACGAAAACAACTTCAACTTTTAAGGTTATGGCCTCATCATCATCATCATCATATCAGCCGAAAGACGTCCACTGCTGGACATAGGCCTCCCCCAAGCACCGCCACTTCGACCGATTCTGTGCTTCCCGCATCCAGCGGATTCCTCCGGCCTTTACAAGGTCATCGGTCCATCTTGTGGGAGGCCTTCCAACGCTACGTCTTCCGGTACGCGGTCGCCACTCCAGAACCTTTCGGCCCCATCGGCCATCTGTTCTGCGGGCAATGTGTCCTGCCCATTGCCACTTAAGTTTGGCAATTCTTCGGGCTATGTCGGTTACCTTGGTTCTCCTGCGGATCTCTTCATTTCTGATTCGATCACGTAGGGAAACTCCAAGCATAGCCCTCTCCATTGCTCTTTGGGTGACTTTTAGCCTTCTGATAAGGCCTAGTAAGGTTATGGCCTAGTATTCTTTTTTCTATGGTTATGTTATGGCAATCTGGCCGATTGGTTTTAGGTATTGGATCTTAGGTTTTAAGAAAAAACACATAACACAGAGTATATCTTATAAAAAAGCATCCAAAACAATACCTTTGCGAAACGAATGAAAAATTGTCACAATTCTTTGTAATGGACACTTTGTTTATAATGAACGGCGCGACGTAGCGCGTTTAGTGGCGCTCTAGTATGTTTATTAACTACTCATGGCCGCTTTCCAAATTAGAACATAATCACTCACAGCGCTGACATCAATAATTGCCGTTCCGAATAAGATATGTCAAAAATTTCATATCATATTTCTTTGTGTATCTTTAGGAGTATGAGGAACAGGGTGTAAAGTTCTCTCATCCACCATAGAAAAGGGAGGATCCTCCTACCAGACGGGTATTATGTCTGGCGGGCAACTGCCCATATATTGATTTCGGATAGTCTTATCTATGTTATTCGCTCAGTAAACTTTAACTGCGAGATGTAGGAATTGTGTGACGTCATGTCTTTTTGTTTCGTAGTTTTTTTTGTATGTGGCGGTCTAACCGCTACATCACTCCCCTCCGGAGACCGGAGGTCGATAGTGGGCTGAGTCTTGGATCTTGTGATGCTTCACAGTGCCAGCTGTGGTTCCAGTGAGTCGGAACCGGGTGCCGCTCAGTTCACAGTGGGTCGGAACTGTCTGCAGTGATTGCGGCGATGGTGATTGTGGTTCCAGTGAGTCGGAACCGGGTGCCGCACAGTTCACGGTGGGTCGGAACTGTTTGCGGTGATTGCGGCGATTGTGGTGATTGCGGTGATTGAGGTGATTGCGGTGATTGTGGTGATTGAGGTGATTGCGGTGATTCCCCAGTGAGTCGGGGTGATGTGGCTGAGGGTGATGACCAGGAATGCGCGTTCGCTGCATGCTGGTGGTCAGGATACCCGTTGAAGCCGTGGGTGCTGGCTGGCTGTGTGACTCGCCTCACGAAAGCTTGCGGGAGTGATGATTATGACGTAACGCTGAAGTAGTTGCACGAAGGCTGCGTTGACGTTCATTCTCGGGGTCACCAATTTAGGGGTATGAGGAACAGGGTGTAAAGTTCACTCATCCCCCATAGAAAAGAGAGGATCCTCCAACCAGACGGTTGTTATATCTGGCGGGCAACTGCCCATATGTTGATTTCGGATAGTCTTATCTATGTTATTCGCTCAGTAAACTCTAACTGCGAGATGTAGGAATTGTGTGACGTCATGTCTTTTTGTTTCGTAGTTTTTTTTGTATGTGGCGGTCTAACCGCTACATATCTTTCACTTTCTTCTTATTCTTGGGTTAGTGGTGACGAACGATAGCCAGAAGCACAATTTCGATTATGCCACGTTAGTCTAAAGATATGATGCGACTAGGGCATGATATTCGGATATCCGGATATCCGAATTATCCGGATATCCGTCGAAAATATTATCCGAATATAATTTGTTTTACTATCCGGATAAAACGGATAATACGGATAGTTACTTTTGTTCCATTTTCCTTTTGATAATATAACATTTAACGTTGTGTTTTAAAATTGGTATTCGCAATCGTGACAATTCATGCTATATCTTCAAAATCCATCTAATGACACAATTAGTATGTAGATTCATCAAATCATCATAGAGAAAATTTTAAAGTGCTTTGCACAGAGCTCGACTTTAGTTGACGACAGCGGTGGTGATGACGTAGCACTCAGTGGTTACAAGCAGCAGAAACTGAAATATCATTTACTTTAACAGAGAAAATAAGCAAAGAGATCGAAAGGACTCTGCAGGTTGACCATCAACAGTGAATGCTTTGACAAGCATGGCATTTTCTTTAAAGGCATTGGCAAGAATGATGGCTTTGATTAGTAGTGTTGTTCTCTAGATTCATCTCGGTATTGTGTCTTGCTTGACGAGATCTTACAGAACCAAAATAGAGTTCCTGTTAAATGCAACATAAAGAAAAGGTTAGGCTTTGCTACACTTGAATAAGCTGTTTTGGTAACCAAGCCAAAATCAGATTGATATGGGAAGTAGGAATTTGGAGCAGAGGCCTCATCATGAGTCTCTGCATTCATGATTTGCTTTCCTGCCTGAACCATAAAAACCCAATCCGGAAAGTCCTCTTTAGGAATATCCAAAATTTCACATATAAATGTCCAACGGAAGATAGGACTGCACAATCGCGATAACGAGAACTGACCCGAAACGCACAGATGATAGTTCATATTCAGGGAATCGATGAAAGTACATGTCATTTGCGGCTACTAGTTTGTGCTGATCCAACTTATACATCAGATACTTTGACATCTAGCAATGTCAGTGGTGTGATTTTGACTCATTTATTACCAAGCACTACTTTGTAAGACTTCCAGTCTTCATCTAATGTGCTTTCAATTGTTCTAGCCATCTTAACAAAGATAGCACTTGACCAGCTCACGATCTATTATACCATTGGTAGATAACCCGTGGATGATAGCTTTTCTCGTATCTGTCAATGACAGATCGGACAGATTTTGCTTTTAGTGCGAACTGAAGTACTTTAGTATACGATTGTTGGAGAGTTTTTGTAATAAAAATGTCGATTGTAAACTAATATAAGTTTGATTTACCTCTTTTACAGTGGTATCCAAAATATCCATATTATCCGGATATATTCGAATAGTTGTCTGGCATTATCCGAAATATCCGAATAGTAAAATGGGCGGATAATTGCATGCCCTAGATGCGACTCAAAACAAAAACAGCACAGCTGTCAATTTTGACAGCGCTCACGGTGATATTAGTAAAAGGTATGGTCGGTGACTCGGCGTTATGCGATAACGCATTAAGATGGCGCATGTCATGACGTCATCGATGACGATTCACGGAACATCGTTATCGCGCTCACGCTTTTTCGGAACGGCTTTTAGCGCGCTCAAATCGATTACAGTGTAACTCGGAACGCATTGCATGTCATCCGGTGTCAGTGACGTTTCAATATGGCGACTGCGATTTGTCTGTCAGTACCATTAGAATTTAACAAAATACTCGACAATCCGAATTTTGCGGATATATGTTGTCGACTCGAAATCTTTATTTTTTTATGTTTTATTATTCAGGTAAGGTTTCGATCGAGTCTACCGTACCCCTTGACGAAATTATTAATATAGATATGCAGCTATGATTTATATTAATTTATATTTGTATATAATTATAGCTACGTCTGTGATGGGATGAAGGATTGGTGGTATGAGGAACAGGGTGTAAAGTTCACTCATCCTCATTTGAAAAGGGAGGATCCTCCAACCAGACGGGTGTTATGTCTGGCGGGCAACTTTACTGCCCGTAAGTTGATTTCGGATAGTCTTTCTATGTTTTTTCGCTCGGTAAACTCTAACTGCGCGATGCAGGAATTGTGTGAGGTCATGTCTTTGCTGCGTAGTTTGTATGTCGCGGTGTACCTAACCGCTACAAAGGGTTTTGTTAGGGAGCTGCATTTTGTAACTTTTGACATTATTATTTCTGTGCTTTTGGTCTAAAAAAGTTCTGATTCTATGTTTAATTTGAATAGATTTTTGTACTGCCTTGCGTTAATAACTACCTAGACTAGACGAAGCCTCATCAATTTGTCGTATGTTGAATATATTGATACTTAGGCAGGTTCTGATCAGGTTCTCACTTTGTCAAGGAGTCAAAGCAATTATATTCAATGACGGGAAATATTCTAGTACCTTGTTAGGTACCGAGCCTTACCGGTGATTCAAAAATGATAATAAATAACAGAAGTACCTATGATGAAATCAGTTTTTCATTAGACAACGATTAATCGGATTAAAAGATAAACTGAAAGGTATAATTGCACTATCTGGTCTGCTAAGTGTAAAGCTGTGATTACAAGCGAGACTCCTTTTTCTTGTATTTAACTCTATTAAATATTTTATGATTATACAGGGTGTCAGGAACATCGACGCGAAGCCGGTTACCATGGATTCAGTACATGATTCTGAACCCCCCTGCGTTAAAATGTTTCGTCGGTTATTAAAAAAAAATCAGAATTTTGACCGCGTAGGTATTGCACTTTTCTATGAAACACCTGATTTTTTTAAAATAACCTACCAAAAATTTCAACACAGGGGAGTTCAGAATCATGTACTGAATCCATGGTAACGGGCTTCGCGTCGATGTCCCTGACCTGACACCCTGATATTTTTTTTGTAATTTATACTTACTTAGTTTATCTTTCGCATCATCATCATCGAGTCGAAAGACGTCCATCGCTTGACATTAATAACTTAATAGGGGTTTTTCACCTCCAACGGATTCCTTTGACCTTCACTAGGTCTTCGTTCAACATCATACCATACAATAGAAAAATAACCATACAATGTCATGTAAAAATTATACGAATTATAGTCCATAAAAGTTATTTTAATACAAAGGATAACAAATCGTGTATTTATATCGCCCGATGAGGTCTCGCTACGCATTGTTATCACGATTTCCTTGCACATTCCAAGTGCAACTCGGTGCAACCACACTCGGACCTTCACGATTGGCGCCACATATTGCGATCCAGAGCCAACATTGGTACAATTGACCCACAATTGACCCAATAGATTCTAATAATCGTCAATCCATATATGGCCCGATTGTCCGAAGCTGGTAATCCAAACATTTGGGCTAGTGCTTATGTCCCAGCTTTAAATATGGATTTTTGTTTCGATTTACAAGTGCTTGACTCGCGCGTTTCAAACCAACATATCAATTACATAAATGCACCTTAATACTTGAAACAAGTTCAAAGTAACCATAAGTTATCCTCGTTACGTATACGAGGAAAATGCATGTATCCCGTAAGCCAGTCACAGATATTTTGCTAAGTTCTAAACTAACTTCGAAACTGATAATATCGTGAACGATATAAATTATGATGCTGTTGAGAGTAATATTAAGATAGCGTTTAAAGTACTTTAAGCGAGGAGGGAGGAGCTCGTGGCTAAGTAATAACAAGCCGCATGGATCGATCCATCAGGTTAAGCTACGCTTGCTGGGATTGGTCAGTGGATGGGTGACCATCTTTACATACCGAGACTCCTCCGTGCCTCGGAAAGCACGTTAAGCCGTTGGTCCCGGTTGTCATTTGTGGATCTTTGACAGTCGTCACGAGTCGTCAGAAGCCCGAAAGTCTGACACCAGTCTTACCAAGGGGTATCGTATTACCCAGTTACTGGGTTGTGGAGGTCAGATAGGCAGTCGCTCCATGTAAAATACTGGTATTCAGCTGCATCCGGTTAGACTGGAAGCCGACCCTAAGATAGTTAGGAAAAGGCTAGGCAGATTGATTGTTTAAAGTACTTTAAAGTTAGGGCTTTAATGGAGATTTGAGTAAGGGTTTTTTTTTGTAATGATTGAGGGATCATTAAACTTAAACTCAAAACATTTATTTCAATTAAACTATTTACAGGCACGTTTGATTTGTCATGGAGTCGGTCAGTTAGTCAGAAAGTTGAAGCTAGTTGCCCATTCCAAAACGAAGATCTCTATGGAGAAACAGGGGCAAGAAACTTCAAGGACACTCTTTTAAATCGTGATTAATATCTTGATTTTAAATAGAAAAATTCTGGGTACATTACAATCTTTCTAGCTTATACGTGTTGATGCATGGTAAGGTTTCCTTGTAGACTTGGTTATGTCGGAATCCATTTTCCATCAATCACTTATTGCGCTTTTCCTCAATAATTTATTGAAAAACTTAACATCACCACCCACCTGATTGTCATGAACCCGTTATTTTCTTGCACTATCAATAATTATCTTCTTTTTCCTTGTCTGTTGGTTCAGATATGTTCGACAATTCGTGTGATAGTTTGATTCACCTTTTCGATTGATACTTGAACTTTTGAATCACACTTGTCGTTCATAATATTGTTTTGATTGATTTGGTAAGATGACTGCAGTTTTATCTGGTTCAAGTGGCTGACTAATGCTACTAAGTGAGTTATGCTAGAAATGGACCTAAGTACATATTTTATCAATCATTGTGATGACTGTTGAATGAGTCTGATTACTATTGAGTTGTTGTCTACCTACTAGGTTTTATGTGTTTTACCTACTGTTGTTTTTATTTAAGACCTACTTAGCATCCCGCTGTAGGGCGAAGCTCTTATTTCCACTTGTTTTGCTGCCACTGCTTTCTGGATCTAGTTCTTTAGATGAGTCCAGTTCATCCAGCCATCTCTGTAGTATTTTCCTGTTAATTGGGTGGGACCCACTGTGTGTTTTCGCCCATAGCTCGATTTGAAACATTTGTTTCTGAAAACACATCAAAGTTTTGTAGCATGGTCTATTGGCAAATTAGTCACGTTTTTAGATTTAAAGTGTAATACCGGTTTCTGTGCATTTGTTATTACTTACCTTGTATTAGCAGATACCTGCACAATGCATTCGGTTCTTAGAATCTCAACCCGTGTATCTTGTTTAATAATTTCATCATCGATTGGCTTTTTGCTTTTATCCTGCTCGTAATTATCTGACATGAAATGTTTTTTTTTTCAAGGAAGTTTCCGTCATAATAACGCATTAGTCCAGTCCAGTTCTGATTTCTTTGTGCTTTCCTTCCGTATTGTCATTATGGTTATTACTGTTTTATTTTTTCAATATTGTGTCTCAGGGCCTAAGTTTGAGTGTGTTCATATTCAAAAGCGATAAAATGAAATTATGACATTATTTGAAATTGCAACGTTGACTCTCAGACCAAATAAAAAGTCATGACAGCGCTGTCACCAGTGAAGTGCGGTAGCGGTCTCGTAAACATGTCTGCACTTTATGTGGTATGATTGTAGTGTCATTGTAAAAGGTTGCAAATGTGTACGTGTGAGCGTGTATGTACAGAGCGGAGGTGTAGTTTCGGCATGCTTCACTGTATTGTTCGCAGCGCGTGTACCAAGACATAGTCTTGGTTTTTTATTTGGTCTGAGCGTTGACTGAATTTCTGTTCATTACTTCTTTGAGTTCGTTAGTATGGGATGTGATTAGTTTTTTGAGAGAGTAATTAAGAAAGATATCCGTACTACGGGTTCGTTGAATGAAAGTTGTGTAATTGTGACGTTTGGCCACTGCCTGGTCCTTGAGACTTGAATCACAATGCATGTAGGCACTGCGGTACGCGCTTTTGCACTAGACGGCCACGATCACGACCCGTGGCCGCACCGACCAGGTAAACTACAGAAACCGATATGAATCGCGCACTTGGACGTAACAGCCAACTCGCCGGTTTCTATAGTGTACTTGGTCGATGCGACCACTGGTCGTTGTCGTGGCCGTCTAGTACGCGAGATCCCTTTAAACGAAATTTCATTCATTCACTGCGCCCGACAAATTATTTTTTACTTTTACATAATATTTTTGAATTTACACGATGAGTCGCTCAAATTAAAATTGGAATCCAAAACAAATAGAAAAAATTATAAACTTGTTTATGTAACTCATGTAGCAGGTTCTTCACCTTCGCACTCGCACTACACGTGCCGTCAAGTTTTGAATGGCCCAAATTATTATACATGGAGTCTATCTTCTACCGTTTATCGTTACGATACGTAACCCTCTGGATGGCGTCGTCGCGCTTTCTCAAATAACTATTTGCTATACATATATGTCTTGTCTATGACCAAATCAAATTTACAAATGATTTGATGCTCTACCAAAAGTGGTTTTCCGCCTTCCACGCGAACCTAGTCGTATGCACAGCTCACTGCATATTATAAAACTAAGTCCCCCACCGCTTCTGTTTGTCTGAACGCGATAAACTCAAAAACCACCAAACCGATTTTCATACGGTTTTCAAACAATGGACGGAGCGATTCATGAGGAAGGTTTTGGTGTATAATCCATTATGGTTTTGTATATTGACTGAAATAATGACGATGATGGTTGAAGATGTCGGAAAAAATTATGCCGACTGGGAGCCTCACTGGCGTGGAATTCACTATATGTATATAGTATTTCAAATTTTCAATCATTAGTATTATGCTACTAGTAGGATTTGGATGAAATGTGATACACACATAGTTTATAATCTGGATAAACACATATGATGCTTTTTATCCCAGTTCCGACTTCCAAGTGGACGAAGACGCGGGCAAAAGCTAGAAATATCATATACATATAGTTACTGCTTTTTCATATTATAGTTACTGCTTTTTCATAGTATTAAATACTTAAAAAGAGAAGAAAGAAAAATATATAAGTATGGAACTCATGAATATCGCTGCTACGTAGCGATTACATAAATCATAGGGAAATAAGGAAAACTGTGACATAGCGAAATAATTCTTAAAATAACCCAACGGTGAACTGAAATTATGATGGTAAACCCAGTAGTAGTTATGAACGACACGTCAGTAGGTTTCTACGTAACGGTGTTGCGATTGCATAGAGATGATAAGTAATGGCCACTCTCAATATGTTTGTTATTACTACCCATCAGACAAATGACGACACTGTAATATTCATTAATAGTATAGTATGCGAAATTCTGAACCTCTAGCTGCATGTGTCTTTAATTTCTGACAGGGCAAGCGTTATCTGAATCAGTTTAAGGAATCTCGCACACTAGACGGCCAATACTCCGGCCAGTCGTGGCCGTCTAGGGATACTGTATAGTGGCCGGCTAGTTGGCCGTTGCGACCAAGTGCGTGATTCGTATCGGTTTCTATAGTTTACCTGGTCGCGGTCGTGGTCGTGGCCATCTAGTGTACGAGATCCCTAAGGGTCGCGCCACACCTGCCGAACGTTCGGCGCTGAAGGTTCGGTTGAATACGCTTGTAGTGTTTTTCAAGTTACCTATGACACATCAGCCGAAAGTTACGTCGCGTAACGCGCTGAAGTAAACGCCGCGCGCCGACGACCGTTCGGCGCGTTTGGTGTGTCATGCCAACCGAATACTACGACCGATAATTCCGTCGCTGAAGTGTCGGCGCCGAACGTTCCGCCTGGTGTGCCGCTACACTAACAGCCTGAGAAACTTAAACAATAATAAAAGAAAATCATACAATTCACGCCTTTTTCCCGTACCTACATTAGGCGAAACTACAGAACGCCATGTGCTCTACGGTTTTCTAGTTGATGTTGATCTGTGGATAGGTAACCAATAACCATCCATTATATATCGACGTAAAATTAAAATTTTCTTACGTTTTTTTGCAATTTGCAGGTCAGTGTTAAGTATGATGAATTCTGCAGTTGGTCCTGGCTGTCATTCTTTTCTTAGTTTTAGTTTAGTCTTTGACAGTTGTTACGGGTCGTCAGAAACACGACAGTCTCACAACCAGTCTTACCTAAGGGGTATCGTATTACCCAGTTACTGGGTTCTGGAGGTCAAGGCAGTCGCTCCATGTATAACACTGGTATTCAGCTTCATCCGGTTAGACTGGAAGCCGACCCAAACGTAGTTAGGCAAAGGCTAGGCAGATAATGAACTCCTTGATAACGACTGTTAAAAAAGTCATTAGTATGTGGAAAGTCATTATGTAACAATTAAATTATATAATGGAGTTCTATGTAATTAAAATCCTATCAAATATCCGTGTTGACCATCTTATCTAAGTCTGTCGCCATAACAACAATGTTATTAGCATTGTTATGTTTCGACAGTTAGAGGTAAGATGGCCAGTTCCCTCTGTGGTTGAGGATTCCGGGTGAAGCTCGCTTCCACCTCTGGCCTTGTTATCACTTACCATCAAGTGAGATGTAGGCCAAGAGATTTACCGTTGTGGATAAAAATATATATATGCGAAAGTAACTCTCGTCTTTACACGCTTTAGCGGCTGAACGAATTTCGATAATTTGTACACAGGTAGACCATAGCCTGGGTCCTATCTCCTGAGATAGGATACTTTTTATCCCGGTAGGTACGTTCTCAGAGGATAATTTCCGATCTTTACGAGGTAAAGCCGCGGGCATAAGCTAGTGCTTCATAAATTCACTAGTGTCGAATCACTCGACAACGCTGCCACCCAATTAGTGAAGTGGCTACTAAAAATATGAATAGCTAATGATATTAGTGCGAGATATGCGCACACGCACGCGTCGTCGCCTAGACTGTGTCTGATCGTGACGCGGCGCGTGGGCAGATGATGTGTTGAACTAGCGACATAACGATGCTGAGTACAGAAGAACCACTCAGTCTACAGAACACTCCCTCACTTTCAGTTCTTGCGTTCTTTTTAGCCTAGTGGTGGGATTACCAAATCATAGGTTTCGAGTTCGAAGACAAGGCACGCACTAGGGAATGCAGAACCGGTTCTGTTTTAAAGAACCGGGATTTTCGGGACCTTCTAGGTAAAGAACCGGGATTCCCGGTACTTTCGATACTTTCGATACTTTAATTAAGCTTTTATGAAATAGTAGTTAAAAGTGTTGAAACGGAGAAAGATCAAATTAAACCACTTAACACGTTTTTTTGTTTTGTTATAAAGACTCTAAATCAGTTTTACTTAGTACTAGCTGTGCCCACGACTTCGTTCGCATGCATGTTGGAAAACAATAATGTGTTGCTTAGAGAACGTGTGGGTACCACACCTCCATTGAAAAAGAAAATTCTTCAGATCTTGCCTGGTAGGAATCGTGACCTGGGGTTCTCTACCACAGCACTTTCGAATGTAGTCACTACGTCTTCAGGATTTATAATGCAATGCGACGATTTTGTTTGGTTATTAAGATTAAATCAAAATCAATTTACCTGCACGCGTAGCGTGAAACTGGTTTTGTCGACGGAAGAATAAACAAAACAACAGATTGTAATTATTGTTATCTGTAATTTTTTCTATTCTTCCGTTGACAAAACCCGTTTCTATGGCAGTCATGCTCATGCTATGCGTGCTGGTCAAGGCTCAGTATTTGTGCACATGTCGTACTCCATAAACCGTCTGACGGAGTGTCCTAAATGAAACGTTATCATGGTGAGGAAGGATCACAGGATCAAGAAAGCAGGCATAAAAACGATGAATTAATGATCAATATGATATTATTGTGATTTCTATTCTGTCTGTGTATCTTTTGTTGGAGATCCCTTGTTTTAATTTAGAAAATGCTTCTTTTTAAACGATGTGAATGTTCGGAAAGGATATCCATTCATAGCTAATATTCGGGAAACTATAAGTTTCATGGAAGAATTTGCGTCAGATTAGTAGTAATCAGTTATTTTCGCTTTTTTCTTTGGTATTATTTCCATAGTTTCAGTATTTGTCGATGTTGAAGGAGATACGACACTTTGAGGAACTTGACTATCAGCTGTGTTCAAGCTTATGTGATGCACAATTTTCGCCACTGGCATCTCCCATCCCGCGAAGTTACCTCAGAAACGGTCTCAGTTAAACCTGCAATACACATGCTACTAATAAGGATGCTTTTTTGCTACTAGGTAGCATGCTCATTAGTAGCATGCTCTCTGTGTCTGTAAAATACTCCTGCTCTTTTCGTATACACATGCTAGTTGAATGCTAGTAGCATTTCCTTGAAAGTCGCATGCTCTTGTACTAGCATGTATATTCCACGCTTTAAACGGTCGGTCTTAGCTTAGGCAATAAAATTAGAAATATTATAAACGCGAAGTATTTTTTCCCGAAAGTACCGAAAGAACCTGGATTTGGTTTTGAAAATCCCGGTTCCTAATACGGTGAAAATTTCCGGGATTTCCCGGAACTTTCGGTTCCGGGATTTCCCGGGACTATTCACTAGCACGCACCTCTGACTTTACCATTGTGCACATTGACGGCATGTGAAGCCAAGTTAAACGCCCATGGGCGACATAAAAACTCTGACACTAGATAAGTCACTAACCGTAACCACACGAAAAAAAGAAGAAAAGTTCTTGCTGGAAGTAAGGGACAGAACGAGGATGCAAGTGTTTTTGTGACTGTTAAATTGTGACTCTCCAATCACAGATCAGATTGAGTACGTTTCGAAGAACTGGAGGACACAGTCACAACACTGCTTCTGGGTTGTTTACGTTTCGAATTGAGCACTATTTCTTTCGGCGTTCCTTAAAGCGAAAGCGTCAGGGTAGCCGCGAATCATATCTTAATCAACATACAACGTGACACTGACCTGCAAATTGCAAAAAATGAAAGAGTATTTGAATTTCGCAGGCTACCTTAGCGTTTAAACATTCACCTTATTACCACAAAACCGTATTTATTAGTTGTTTAGACTACAACAGCTTTAAAACACTACATTTATAAGTCTTTATAGTATGACCCTTAATGTTTGCGCTCATTTTTGGATCGGAAACATACTTCGTCTCTTCTTGGCAATCTTTTTCATAATGGCGCACAAACATGACGCATTTGTTGTGCACTTATGCTTTCATAGATAGAGCGATTAGCTCTTCATTGGGTAAAAGTGGAACTTCTGGAAATTATATTCTCTTTGTGTTAGCGTTATGTGCTTTCCTGTTACGTAAGATAATGTGAACAGTTGACTGTTATATTTATTGTTGTCTCTTTTATAGTTCGTATGACGTACGTACGAGTAAAGTTCTTTCTAAAACTTCTTGTCGATTTATAAATTATTAAAATGCGTCTGCGTATAAATTATTTGTTCCATTTCCATGTTTTTGACATATTATTATTATAAGCGGAAACCATTTTTAACATAGCGACGTTTCTTTTTATTCTCTCTCTTTTCTAATTTTAAATAATTATCATCATCAGCTTTGCCTTTTCCCAACCAGCAGCTGAATACCAGTATTTTACTTGGAGCGACTGCCTATCAGACCTCTACAACCCAGTTACTGGGTTACACGATACCCCTTGGCAAGACTGGTTGTCAGACTTTTGGGCTTCTGACTAACCGTAACGACTGAGGCACGGAGGGTTCTCGGTATGGAATTGATGGTTACCTATCCATAGTCCTACCCCGCAAGCGTTGCTTAACCTTGAAAATCGACCCGTGCGGCTGTTATTATTAAGCCACGAGCCCCCTCGTTTTGTATGGACACAATCACTTGAAAAAAAAATGATTTGAATGATTTACCTTCGTAGTGATCAAATATTGTATCTGCTCTGGGGGCCAAGTCTACTAATTTACAAACGTCACAATGGTCTCTCGATGGTGAGTTTTTGACAGATTTGCCATACAAAATCTGTCAAAAACTCCCCATCGAGAGACCATTGTGACGTTTGTAAATTAGTAGACCTGGCCCCCTGGTCTGCCCACGTTTTTCATTTGTATGCAATGCACTCAGTAGCAATTTACCTCAATTATGGAATCTTGTTAATGACTATATTTTATCAAATATTTCTGGGCACTTACCTTTATTGCTATACCTACTATGGTGGAGTCGCTATTATTATTTTTTTGCTTTTATTACATTTGCATACATATTAATTACATTTATAAATATTTTTATTAAATAACATTAAAAAATATTTTTTTAAATGTGTTTACTAAAACATTTTTAAATGTAATGCCTTAAGTGGAAAAAATACGTATTATTGAAGCTAACTCAAAAACTACCCAAGCAAAATTAATAAAATTTTATATGGGACCACCTCTGAAGTATGACCTACCAAATAAAAAAATAATCATCAAAATCAATGCATAATTGGCGGAGTAATCGCGTAACCAACATACAAAAATAACATACAGTCGAATTGAGAACCTCCACCTTTTTGAAGTCGGTTCAAAAATATTGGCCCATCGGCATCAGGAACAGGGTCCAAGCTGCCGGTGGTCAGGGCTCTAACTTCTGACTATGTTACACTCACTGAATTGACCCGACAAGTCGAGCTCGCCGCGTATTGTAGCTTCCTACCTATAATGCGGAGTGCGCCTGGCCAGATCTGACGTTATAATATGGTAAAGTTCGTTCTTTAATCCCAGATAGATAATTGACATTACAAATCTTTGTTGTTTGTTTTTCAATTTGGAGTTAGACATTTGACACGAACTATTGGTATTTATGCACGTGACTGTACTGGGCACTTGCACGTAGTTATGGCTTTGCTTGTTCGAAATTGTTGATTTATGTGTGTCTTCTTTGTACCTGAAAACAATGTTTTAACGCGTGATAAATCAGAAATTAAATAATGCAATGACTTCTCAAGAAATGCATCTGCATAATTATTTAAGCACAGGTACAGTCGACAAAAAAGTTTTGTATCCAGGCATGATACACAAGTACATGTTGCAATGCATTTGCAACATGCTGGATGCAGGGATTTTATTTCGTTATGATTCTTCTTGATGCTGTTATTTATTATATTTTTTTAAGAAGAACTTTGTGCATCAAAAAAGATTTGACGACTCAGCATGCACTCAACATAGATCAGTTGTAGTTGTACCTAAAGTCTGTTGCAAAAGTATGTGATAAAAGTGTAAACCAACCCTAAAGGGAATTAGTAACTCATTAATCATATTTAGAAGGTTTCAATTTTATTTCTTACCAATTTTTCTAACAATTATTGTTATAAATAAAGTTTAATACATTATTAAATCGTAATTGAAAAATCATCATCGAAAATTGAGGTTATAAAATTAACCTCAATAGTCCAATTAAAAAAAAAACATTTAGAAGGTGATTTCATGTTTAAAACATTCGAAAAATCAAATCACTTGATTTGTACGTTTTCTAATCCAGTTGTTGTTTATATTTTTATTAGATATACTTTTGGAACTGATCATAGTTAGCTGTCTCCATCTCTGCATACCTACTTTATTTCTTTAGTCAAATGTACGTATTATTGTAACTTTTAACATACAATATTTGTAGGAACAACACGAACCTTACCTACAAATACAATATTAATTATTTGTTTGAATTTTGTAAAAAATATTGTTTCTTACCTACCTATTCTAAATGCACCCCTTTATTTACTTACATTATTTTAAATCATGTAAAGTTTGTTATTGCAACCGTTTTGTTAATACTATGATTAATACAAGTTGACCATTAAAAGTAGTTTCACACTATAATTATTAAAATATCCTTTGATAACATGCAATCATTGGCTCGGTTCAGTCGTACTTAATTATTATTTTAATTAATATTGGTCGTTTTGGTTAAATGATAAAGTAATGCTGAAATTAGTTAAATGTCCTGTTGAATTTGAACGGATTTTTAATTAATTTATGTACTGACACGACGCGCGACGTGTCAAATAATAGGTTGGTAGGTACACAATCATGTTTGTTTAATAAGTGACCATTCGGACTTCTCTATTTTTAAGATTTTGATGTTCATAGAGTTTCAACCTTGAAAAAAGCTATTTTCATTACTTTATTAAATCATTACCATTATTGGCATACGTAATTGTTTTTGTATAATAAAATAACTTAAGATTTGTGTTATTCTGTCATGTACGGTCAGCGATAAAACTCGATTAAAACTGCAAATTTTACACGTCAACTAAATTGACACAACATTATTTTATATTACATATAATTTTACTTCTGTTCGATTTTAATTAAGTAAATATAGTAAGATTTAAAAAACAGAATTGTTAATCGGATTTTTTTTATCGCTGACTGAACCTTATCATGTTTCATACACACTTTTGTTAGTTCCTACTTTCTTTTACTGTTGTGCTATCTGTGGTTGTGCTTAGTAGATATACATTTTTTCAAGTATCTTAAACGGGTCTTTTAAAATTATTGGTTTTAAATGTATAATAATTTGGCAATTCTATTATTTTTTCTTCTTCGTAGAGTAATGTTTTACTGTGTATAATTGAAAGTTTATTGTAGTAACGTTTACGTATATAATTGGGTTACTTTATTTACATCTCACATTTTTTTTTAATGTATAATTTTCTCTTATTTACAGAAAGCGCCATATGTATAGGCGTTCCCCACAATGAGGAACAGCTGAATATTAGTGATGTTTGTGAGTAAATTTGTTTTTAATATTTAATAAATATCTTTTATGCTTAGGGTGCACGAGTGCATGCTCAAAAGACCATTCCAGAAAATTATTTTCATTTTCTGACCAAGTTTATGTCTGGACTAGAGATTTGGTTTGTTTCGCCATTTCTTCTCAGAGGTAGTCAGATAGGAAATCTCGACTCCACCTAGCTTATTTTTTTAATATGACGTTTTAAAGTGATTCTGATATCCTATTTACAGAATAAACAATTTCATTTCATTTCGGCCACACTTAAGACTCACTATTGCCCACAAATATGTAATGTAGCCCGCGCGCGACTGCTAGTCACCGTCAGGTATGTGAGCGGTGAAACGGGGTGAATGCCATTGACAGAATTGTCCGACTGAGTTGAGCTTGGTCTTTTTCTACCTCCCCCGTCTCACCGCTCACACGCCTCAGGTGGCGACTAGCAGTCGCGCGCAGACTATAAGTACAAATTAAAGGTGGTGCGCTTAGTTCATTAACCTTACTCAATATTTTCCTTCTTTCCTTTATTTCTTAAAAGATCACACCACATGGCAACAGTGCTTTGTTACGACCCATCATCATCATTCTCCCGCCCTTATCCCAATTTATTTGTGGTTGGCACAACATGGCCTTTTCTTCTATACTTCTCTATTAGTCATCATCTCGGTAGTCACTCCTTTTCTAGCCATATTATCTTTCATACAGTCAATTTTTTTTTATCACAACCGGGTAGCTCTGTATCTCACCTGATGGTAAGTGATGATCAGGCTGAAGGTGGAAGCGAGCTTACCCGGAATCCTCACCACAGAGGAACTTACTATCTTTCTAAATGCCGAAATCAAATCAAAATCAAGAATATTTATTTGCAAGAATATGGTACATATTAAGGTGTTACAGCAGCTTTGTTTCAGCATATCCTGCCACAACCTGGCGTGCAAATATATTCACAATTAGCGATGTCACTCAATCTAAATTATAATTTATAGATTCTATTGATCTGTCTTCTAAATAGTCCTTAATAGTATAATATCGTTTAAATAATAATAGTTTGAAAAGTATTTTTTTAAACATTGTCAGCGGTAAGTCTTGAAACCTATTTGGTAAATGATTGTAAATAATAATCGACATGCAGTATATATTTTCCGAATCACAACGATGCTGTTAACATTGTTGTTATTGCGACAGACTTCGATAGGATGGTGGTAGCTAGCCAGGCGGACTTAGAACAATTCCTATCACCAAACAGAGCAAGCAGAAAAACAACAGCAGCAGCTTGGTTACAACTATAGAATTAAATCAAAACACATATACTCAATACAATTAATAATTCAACAACTTAGTAGTCCACGATCCGTAACTCCCCAAAAACTAGTTTCTTTTAATTTAACATCGTCTCTGCAATAAATATTATTAATAATGTAATAATATGCTAAATGATTCCGTCTCATATGCGACCTTCGCAGCTAAATGTTTTGTTTTTAATTCGTATTTTGATGTAACTCATATTGTTTGTGGTTTTCTCCCTAAAACCTGCTATACGTGTTCCTTTTGATGTACCATAACTCTAAGGTTATGTAGATTTGCTGTTATAGTAAAAATAATGCAAAAAGTCCTAGTGTTCCAAAAATACATAGTTTCGAAGATAACAATATAGTTTCGTTGATAAGTACGAGTAAATCATTTTCATTTAAACCAATCATTTATATTTAAAGCTAAGAAAATGCGACGTTGTCATATTTCATAAATAAGTTTTACATAAATAATCGTGACTTTGTTGAATTCTTCTTCTTCTGAAACAAAAAAAAAATCTTAGTTGAAAAATTGTTCATACAGTAGATTCTTTGACAGTGTCTTAATAATACTCTTAGATATCAAAAGGAACACGTTTCATATGGCAATTTTTACTTTTTTACTATGTATATTAAATTGGTTAGTGACTTTCTATATTAAAATTATTTCTTAAGATGTCTTAATGAAAATTGCAGATATAATAGTAAATTATGAAACTTTTGCATACAAATAAATCTATCAAAACACGAGAGTGCATTTTAAAACAGAAAAAAAAAAACAATAAAATATTATTATTAATCTTAGAAATAGGTCCACATTTTGCGTGACTAATGGTAATGACACTTAATATAAGGCTCCGAACACATTAACAAATAGCGCTGCTCGATGGCATTGGCGCTAAACCACGCGATTAAGGAAAAGTATAAATTACATCCGACAGCTGTAATCTGTAGTGTGATGATGAATGATGCTGTAATGCACGTTTCCATCACCTATCAAAACGCCTCGATGCCGATGAGTTATTTTTGCTGTTATACTGGATGCTTTTACTCATAAACTATACAGCGCATTCGAATGCCAGCCACACCCACCAGCCACTATCTAGCAAAATAGTTTTTTTTTTTTTTTTTACGGTTTTTTTGTTTTTTTTAAATGTAAAAACACCCTGTCCGATCCGTGGGGGTGTTGTTAGGTATCGTACTGACAGTCCATTTATGTAACTAGTAAAAAAAAATTACGCCTATTTTTTTTTTCAATGGGGAATTATTCCGTTTTCGGGCGCGGGTGGCCGTTGTTTAGCGGGTGTCTACAAGTCATAACTTATGAAGTTATGACCCCTGTTGATAATTTTAAATTACATATTATATATTTGGGGTGCAAGCAATATTTCTTTTATTTTCAATAATACAAAAAAAATACTTTTTGGTAATTTTTTTACATGTTGTATAATGAATACAGTTTAAAATGATTGTGTATAACAATTTTACGTGTTTCCTATGTATCTTGTGTATTACAATGTTATCCTGAAAATGCTAAGTTTGAGCACTGCCATTTACCTGTATACTCGTATTCCGGCTAACTCTTCTTCTGTGCATTAAAATTTTCCTATATTCCAAATTTCCTAAAAAGCCATCTGTAGTAGGCATTAATGTGTACGTAATCTCGTGAATATTGTTGATTGATGTTTTATCGTATCCACCAGTTGAGGCGATCACTTTGGCGGACCCGTCGTTCGGCGTGGAAGCAGGCGCCGTAGACGAGAACATGGCGCGCCGCGACCAGCCCTACGTGGAGATCGTAGAGCAGCCGGCCAGTAAGGCGCTCAGGTTAGTAACGGTAGTGGACTTTATGGCTGATAGCCAACGAGTTGTACTTATGGTATGTTCCAGAAGTATTTGATGAAAAACAACAAACTTTATTCAGGTTAAATTCTGTGTTTCTGATCCATTTGTTTACATTTTAATTAGATACTTTTGGAACAGATCACATCATACGTAGTTTTGGTATCAAAAGTGAAATAAAATGAAATATTTTTATTCTTCTGAGTGCGGAACACTCAGAAGAATTAAAATATTTGACATAAAATCATCATTTCAGTTGTTTCCATAGCAGAGTTCTAGTTAGTTCTTTTAATTTTATATCAGTAATTTTTTTTTAAACTTAAAAAAATCTACGTGTTAACCAACTTTCTTTGCTGACTGTACCTATGACGAAAATAAATTATTAACACAAAATAAGAAGTACTCGTGCGCTTGCATTTGGATGCACATTGTGTTTACAACTATACAGGGTGCTTTAACTCATTTAGTTAATTATACAGAAGGTGTCAACCGCGTGCGAGTTAACCACGTGTCAGACATGTGCACTAACTTAGGTAGCTATGTATATGAAAGCAGGAACTTCCTCATAGTTTATAAGAAGCCATATTCAAGAACCTGTATTCCGAAAATAATTTCCAAAGACATATTTACGTTGGAGGAAATTCATTCATGTTTAAAATTAAATAATTTACAACGCTCTGTCTTTGCCTAGCCTTATCTCATTTCCTTCGGCTCTCCTCGTCATTCTTCGCCAGATGTTTCGGTTCTGGGTCGTAGAGTCATTCGATTGGGGTTGCTTTAGGGCATGCAATTATCCGCCCATTTTACTATTCGAATATTTCGGATACTGCCAGACAACTATTCGAATATATTCGGATAATATGGATATTTTGGATACCATTGTAAAAGAGGTAAATCAAACTTATATTAGTTTAAAATCTACATTTTTATTACAAAAACTAAAGTATATCAGTTCGCACTAAAAGCAAAATCTGTCCGATCTGTCATAGACAGATACGAGAAAAAAAAAAAAAAACCACGAGTTATCTACCAATGGTATAATAGATCGTGAGCTGGTCAAATGCTATCTTTGTTAAGATGGCTAGAACAATTGAAAGCACATTAGATGAAGACTGGAAGTCTTACAAAATAGTGCTTGGTAATAAATGAGACAAAATCACATCACTGACATTGCTAGATGTCAAAGTATCTGATGTATAAGTTGGATCAGCACAAACTAATAGCCACGAATGACATGTACTTTCATCGATTCCCTGAATATGTACTATTTTCTGTGCGTTTCGGGTCATTCAGTTCTCGTTATCGCGATTGTGCAGTCCTATCTTCCGTTAGACATAATATATGTGAAACTTTGAAAAACCCAATCCGGAAAGTCCTCTTTAGGAATACCTCCTAAAGAGGACTTTCCAGATTGGGTTTTTACGGTCCAGGCAGGAAACGAATTAATGCAAATCATGAATGCCGAGAATCATGATGAGGCCTCTGCTCCACATTCCTACTTCCCATATCAATCAGATTTTGGGTTGGTTACCAAAACAGCTTATTCAAGTGTAGCAAATCCTAACCTTTTCTTTATGTTTCATTTAGCAGGCACTCTATTTTGGTTTTGTGAGATCTCGTCAAGCAAGACACAATACCGAGATGAATCTAGAGAACAACACTAGTAATCAAAGCCATCATTCTTGCCAATGCCTTTAAAGTAAATGCCATGCTTGTCAAAGCATTCACTGTTGATGGTTAACCTGCAGAGTCCTTTCGATTTCTTTGCTTATTTTCTCTGTTAAAGTAAATGATATTTCAGTTTCTGCTGCTTGTAATCACTGAGTGCTACGTCATCACCATCGCTGTCGTCAACTGAAGTCGAACTCTGTGCAAAAGCACTTAAAAAAAAAAAATCTCTTCTAAATTTTCTCTATGATGAATCTACATAGTAATTGTGTCATTAGATGGATTTTTGAAGATATAGCATGAATTGTCACGATTGCGAATACCTATTTTATTAAAACACAACGTTAAGGGGGATGCGCTAAGATAGCCCGCGAAATTCAAATTTTAATTCGTCTTCTGCAATTTGGAGCTCAGTGTCAGGTTGTGTGTTGATTAAAATATGATTCGCGACCGTAACAAATATGGTTTTACAGAATTATAATCATTAGAATTAGCAATACAACTCCTTAAGTTAGCAAAAGTGTCAAATGTCATGATTTCATGAATTAGTCATTCAATACAGTTACATGAACTTAGAGAGTTGTATTGATGACTGTTATGATTATAAATCTATAAATAAACATTTGATACGGCCGCGAATCTTATTTAGAACAACATTCAACCTGATACTGACCTGCAAATTGCAAAAAACGTAAGAAAATTTGAATATCGCGGGATACCTGGCGCATCCCCCTTAAATTTTATATTATCACAAGGAAATTGGAACAAAACTAACTATCCGTATTATCCGTTTTATCCGGATAGTAAAACAAATATTATTCGGATAATATTTTCGACGGATATCCGGATAATTCGGATATCCGGATATCCGAATAGTATGCCTTAGGTTGCTTCAAGTCATTGACTGCAGACATCCAAGTGAGAAGGGTTCTTTAGAGGTATGAGGAACAGGCTGTAAAATTCACTCATTCTCTCTAGAAAAAGGAGGATCGTCCGACCAGACGGGTGTTGCGTCTGGCGGGCAACTGCCAACGATTGATGTCGGGAAATCTTATATGTATGTCTAATTGCGCGATTCAGGATTTGTGTGACATCAGAATTTTGTGTGATGACAGGTCTCTGATTCGTGGTTCTTATGTGGCGATGTTGATGCCGGCACAGGTGTACGTCGATACGAGTATGGCTATTAATTTAAATAATGTTTTGTGTTGCGTAATGTGAATTATTTTGCATACTATTTATATAAACTATTTTTTTTCTATCTGAACAGACAGCTGTGCTGCTGGACAGTTTGTTGCGCCACTTCTTTTTCCCAGCTAAAGGTAGTGGTGAAGGGCGAGCGTTTTGGGGGACTCTCTTATTAAATGTAATTTTGACGTTCGAAAAGTGCTGATTCTCGGCCTAGTTTGAATAAATTTTGAAAAAAAAAATTACTATACCTACAAATGCGTTTGGTAAAATGCGTACTGTGTTCAATTGATAATATTGGTTGACCGCAGAGATCGAATGTTCCCTCAATATTTTTTTCCTTAAGCCGTCCTCGGTCAAACCAATAATATACGTCGTCATTTCACTCGGAATGTGTGACCACTACGAGTATTAGGGGATTTCGTGGACTTATACAATTAAAGAAGAAAGAAAGAAAGAAACAAAAATAAGTTTATTTGTCACAGAAACACGTGCATAGAAAAAAAAAATAAGTTCGAGCAGAACAAGAAAATAAAAACAATAGGTAGATTTAAATTCACGAACTCAAAACAGAAATAGTCGGCAGCTGCTGGCACGTCATGACTGTGACAAGAAGGCTACCACTCAGCATGATGCTGTGCTATACAGCACAGCGCTGATTTTCAGTGGTCACCCGAAAACAATGGTTTATTAGTTTATTACTATGAATAACTCGTTTTTTCGAGGAATTACCCAAATGCCTTAAATAAAAAGAAACACAATCTCTCTGAAAATTCGTTTTCTCTATTTACACCCGAGCAGAGCTCTGTCGCCAGATACTGTATAGTTAAACGTGGGATTAGTGACGTCATGGTTATAATCGAGTAATTAAACTGCACTTGTTCTGTTATCGTAACTGTCATGTCAGAGTTTATCGCACGGAACTAACTCGCATTCATGAACCTGATAATGTAATCAGCTTGATATCATTCAAACATCCGTGGCGGACTCCTGCAATTATTTCATGACCATTTTTAATAAGCTAGGGGCACTGAATTTATGTAGCAGTCTTCAAATCACACCCCCTGTATAATAATGTCATGCAAACATAAACTAAAAAGTAAGTCTTTATAGCTGACTGGCTAATGACTTACTTAGTCAGACAATAATAGTGTACTCAATTTTATTATCTTCTTATATATAAAAATCATTTGCTGTTCGTTAGTCTGGCTAAAACTCGAGAACGGCTGGACCGATTTTGCTGATTTTGGTTTTGAAATGTTTGTCGTAGTCCAGGGAAGGTTTAAACGGTGAGTAGATAAGTACTTAGTGCCACCCGTGCGAAGCCGGGGCGGGCAGCTAGTTTATAATATAATAACCCACTGATCAATAATGTGCATTTGGAACTTGCAACGCAAAAATCATTAAAAACGTTTTTTTTAAACAACTAATTCGAAAAACGAATTGCTTTTTATTATCTCGCAGAAAGTCTGAAAAGTAGAGTTTACTCCTCGGGGTAAAGCTTGAATCCCTCCCCCGCGAGTTCGCTCGGTAATTACCTCAGAACTCCTTCGTTACGCTCGGGATTCAATGTAGCGGCCATGACATAAGCCACTGTTTTATCCCCTCGGTATATAATCTACTTTTAAATAGAAAGGCTTAAAATAGCTGAATACTTATATCTCAGCTAGACGGATTTGCGGATGTCTTGACGGATTTATAACCGCATCTGGTAATATTGGAACTACAGTAAGCGGATCCGTCGCACCGCATTATGCTGTTTTGGAACTTCTTGCGACGACCCTGGGCGGCATAGACTCTCAATGAGAGTCCCTCATCGATGTGCACTTCCGAAAAATGATAAAACAGAATGGATTCTAAACTACAAAATGGACAAGGAAAATCCTATTATTAATACGAAACGATGGCATTTTGCAAGCTTTTGACCGATAATGTTATGCATACTTCATACATTATAATATTTTGTGTATTATAAAGATATAAGTGGCATGTCTAGTATGCCACTTAGCAACTAAAACAAGTTGGCAGCGTGTAAGCCGGGGGCGATCTCTCTCCGGAGTTGATTCTGTGCGAGTTTTATTAGGTCATCCACCTCGCCACTATAAATATCACAGTGTATACTATTGAGGTGTGGTCGCTTCTCCATATTTATATTATTGTGAACACCTTCCGTCCTATCAACCTGATAAAATTCCTTATTTAAAGCCTTTTTCCCATGGGAGTAAACAGAGACTACAGAACACCACCTGTTATTGTACGATCCTTAAGCCCGCTCTACACTCGCGCGCGAATCTTGCTGTGAAATGACGCCGCGGTTCGCGCCGTGTTCTTCGCGAAAAAATGTCTTCCTCCACACTCGCAAAGTTTCGCAGTTTCGTTGGCGATCTCAAAAAAAATGGACGACGATGTGGTTGATGCTGCTGCTGTGGCGTTATGTCTTGTAGCATACTACAGTTATCTTTGTATTAAAAATAACAAATAGATGGAGAAAGAGAAGATGGTGGATGACAAAAATCCTTATAAAAAATCTATGCTTATTAAAAAATCACGCAAGACCACTCCCGACTGCGAATCGTGCGCTAAGTTACTGCGTAAAGCTGCGAGTGTACTTGAGTTCCTGTTCGCATGCTTTGAACCAAGCGCGAACCCTTTGTCGCGGGACAAAAAACCGACAAAAATCGGGGAACAGCGCGAAGCGCGAACGCGGAGGCGCGAAACCATCCACACTCGTGTTTCACGGCTTTCGTGTCGCGACTGTAGAGCGGGCTTAACATACTCCTTTTGCCTCGTTTACGTTTTATGCCTTGTTATTTGCTTCATATATTTGAAAAGTTCGTCTGCTCGAATGCAATGAATATTATGAATTGACAAAATTATTTGCAATTTTGCATTGACATTGACAGTGTGCCCTTGTCCTCAGTCCATAATTGTTCAGTCGTCGTCCTAATTGGCTACGATCGTACGAGCAAACGATACGATTTAAACACACATTTTTTAAAGTATCCTAATTGAAGCAAATCATCGCGCGATCACAGGAAATGCCGAATGATCGTGCCGCGTGCGATCGTGCAGTCAAAGCTACAAATCTCTTTTGAGTGCCCTAATTGGTCACGCGTCATCGCGCGAGCACAACAACGCAGCGGCATATGCATCACGTGATGCCCATCGCGCGATGCGCATTGCGCGAGCTATGAGGACACCTGTTAGACCATCGCACGATCATTTTCATCGTGTGACGACATCGCATCGTTAACTCGTACGATCGTTAGCCAATTAGGACGACGCCTCTGTCTATAGAACAATTTCTTCTCTCTCTTCTTCATCTTTAAATAGTATACGGTCATTCATTTGTCTGTGTGTTCTCTTAACTAACTAAACGACTGTCACTTTGAAGAAATCTTGAAACGGCTGGTAGACACTTCCCGTGACCCAAGGGCTGGCTTTTACCTTGGCCAGAGGCTAAGCATTGCCATACAACGTGGCAATTCCGCCAGTCTGTTGGGTCCATTAACAGTCGACAGCGACGCGGATGAATTTTTCGACGCCATATTTTAGTTTGTTGTGAATAGTTTTAGTAAGTTATATATATCAATGGGTATATGTTGTTTTTTACGTACATACCTATTATTTTAATTCCCCATCATATATTTAAAAAAAAGAAAATAAAACTACAACTACTATAAATTTGTTATTTACGGTTGTAGAATTTGTAATTTGCGTAGTGCTGTGTATTTCTTTAATCAGGTTTCCAGATAAGATTTGATTATCATTTAGATAAGATAATTGTGACAGCATGCGTGTTGCCCTTTGATAAGCCGATGATAAAGACCATGAACCTGATTGACATCATAAGTTTTAATGACTGTCACCTTCCGAAGGTTCTTGTTTTCATTTTTGATGGAATAGTATGAGAATTATTGTTTTATTGTTCATCTTCAAGGAGCTCTTGGCTAAGTAATAACAGCCGCACGGGTCGATCCATCAGGTTAAGACGCAGATACATGCCAGTGACCTTGAGTGGTTAGCTGGCGTGTTCTGTACTGAGCTCACGCAACGCGTCGTACGTCCAGCCAGTAATAGGTCTCGCCCGTCAAGGAGTGCTGTCACCAATTTGACGCATTATTAATTTATTATACATAAAATAAAAGGTATTTTCATAAAACACGTATACTAAAATATTAATATTTTAATTAGGTATCCTTAAAATGGTGAAGGTTTCAGAAAAATACGCTTGATAGCTTTTGCGTAATTCTCAGTTTTTTATCCGCGTTAGACATAACTTTACAAATTAATTTCACTTTGTTATATAAACATAATCTAAAATATTCGTATATTAAGTTTTTTTTTAAATACTCTAATTTTACATATATTTTTTCCAAATACACTACAACACTCGTTTAGAAGTAATTTCCAGTATAAAATCATTAAAAGTGGGTTATCGTCGCCTTAAGCCACGCTTGCCGCGGTTGGTCCGTGGATGTGTGACCATCTTTACATACCGAGACTCCTCCGTGCCTCGG
Organism: Conistra vaccinii; assembly: GCA_948150665.1. NCBI lineage: Eukaryota > Metazoa > Arthropoda > Insecta > Lepidoptera > Noctuidae > Conistra > Conistra vaccinii. Next base: position 2,794,790 of record OX411320.1, on the reverse strand, counting down.
AAAGCACTTTAACCCGGCTGCCATTCGTGGATCTTTGACAGTCGTTACGGGTCGTCAGAAGCCGGAAAGTCTAACAACCAGACTTCATTTATTTTTAGTTCGAAAAAAAATCTGCTAACAACGTAAATAATGCAATGAATGTTGTTGAACTGTCAAAATGAAACAGATTAGTCTTAATCATTTACGAAAATGCGTTACGCAATTAGGTAGCAGTTAGCTACGTGGGTAGTTTTCTTTAATTTTGCCCAATTTGACGCAATATCTAAGTTGGTCCCGATGTGGCTTTTTGCTAACTACAACACCTACCTACTTCCCAAATGTATTTTTTTTACGTCAGACTTAGCCTACACGTTGGCTACTTATATTAATGTTAACCTTATCAGGCCGCTATTCCCTAACTAACTGGACGAGGATAAACCCACACTAATCACGCGATATTTAATCAGCTAAAGTCGTAAGATTATTCCTGCACGTGTGTTCATTTATTGCCTTGACACGCAATAAGTTCAAGATGCACCAGGTTAAGGTACGCTTGCCGGGGTTGGTCCGTGGATGAGTCGACCATCTTTACATACCGAGACTCCCCCGTGCCTTGCAAAGCACGTTAAGTCGTTAGTCCCGGCTATCATTCGTGGATTTTTGACAGTCCTTTCGGGTCGTCAGAAGCCCGAAAGTCTGACAACCACTCTAAGGGGTATCGTATTACCCACTAACTGGGTTGTAGAGGTCAGATAGGCAGTTGCTCCATGTAAAATACTGGTATTCAGCTGCATGCGGTGCGACTTGAAGCCGACCCCAACACAGTTGGGAAAAGGCTACCAGATGATGACAGTTGACACACATTATTCTCATTAAGTTCAAAGTTCCATTAGTAAGATTAACTAAACGAAACACCATGATTTTGACTTATCTTACCACTCGAGTTTAGTCGCAAGTTTATTTGGAAAAGAGGCCAACCAAAGAAAACTGTAAAAGATGCATACCTAATGAGAAAATTAAACATTAAGACTAAAACCGTTTATTCTGAAAGTTGTCAAATATTTCGCTGTTTTGATTAATTTGGCGATATTACTGTATGGAAATAAGAAATGTGGCTGACTAGCGAACTATAATATTGATTATGAAATACAATAATTAATATCGTAACAAATATTATTTAGTTTTAGATGTAAAAAATAATATAAGACGTTGCCAACTTTCAGAATGCACGCTCTTAAGAGTCCATAATACCTCAGCAGTAGGTATCTGCTTTATAGTTAGTTCCGTTAATATGCAAAGTTTCATGATCTAATTTGAAGTTTAGAATACGTTTATGGTTCAGTTTGGAGGTAAAGATATTTTTTGTATCGAGAAAATGTTATGGAGTCGTGTTTTTGTCAAACATAGTAAATACCTACTTAAAATTTATCCTCAACTTAAACATATTATTTATTTCAAAATTAATGCTGCAGTATTTTCGATGTAACGGAGGATTAGGCAACGTGAGGTATTATTGACTCTTAAGATGAAGGCAGATAAAGATTTAGGGAAGACAAGGATATTTTGCGCCGACTACAATCAATTATCTAAAGAGGAGCATCACGGTGATGACGAGCTTACCCTGCAGCTTCCGGTACAACTTCTAAAAGGAGAAACATATAAAATAAATGTTTATTTAGGTCTAAGATTGATGAGAAATATTAATACCCTGACCTTTCATCGTAGAATTCGTAGATAGTCTAATTTAATCAATATCAAATAAATAAAATTAATATCACATCTATACAGGGTGACAAGGACATCGACGCGAAAACTGATATCAGTTCAGAGGGCCTAGTGCGAGTTTCATTTAACCTTCTCGATCAAACGCATCGAGCGCGTTCGGCGTTCCGATTGGCCCTTCACCGGTGAAGGCCGGCCGGCTGCCAATGGAAGCGCAAAACGCGGTCGATGCGTTTGATCGAGATGGTAAAATGAAACTCGCACTAAGCCCTCAGTCCATGATTCTAAACCCCGTTGCGTTAAAATTGTTCGTCGTTTATAAAAAAAATATGTTAGCTGTTTAATAGAAAAGTGCAATACCTACACGGTCAAAATGTATGGCACAGCAGATTTCTTCTTTTAAAGACCGACGAAAAAGTTCAACGCAGGGGGTTCGGAATCATGTACCGCGTCGATGTCCCTGCCACCCTGTATAACTGTAGTAACGTGTAATACCGTGTAATACACGGAAGTGACCTCCGTTACAGAAAAGCTATTAATAAAAAAGAACTACATATTTTGAGCGAGATAGAAACAGTAGAATCATATCAGTAACATACGAGTGTAAACAAGACATGAATCATTCGCTGAGATATAATATTTACATACTGCATAGCAATCGCCTAGAACATAGTTGTGTAAACATAGAAATTCTGAGAAGTCATTACAAGTATCTATTACCGCAGATGGAAACACTGTTAACCTCTGTTGAAGTAAATGCAAATAAGTTCCAAGTTCCTAAAAGCTTGTTTCCAAGGAGTCAAACTCTTGATTCAAATTGTAGGTAAAAATGTGCTCTTGGATGTTGACATATTTTTTGTCCGTCAGGTAGATAATTTAAAAAATATTGGCTACGTATTTTTCTTTTTTTGCGAGGTGGATGTAGTACGAGATCTGGGAGTTATCTTGGACTCTAAACTCACATTTATACCACATATTGAGAACATAATCAGTCGATCCCAACGTATGCTTGGATTCGTCATTCGTAATGGAAAGGTATTTCAACGTCTACATACTAAATTAGTTCTCTACAATAGCCTTATAAGAAGCATCCTGGAATACTGCAGTGTGATATGGAGGCCTCACTACGCAACCCACTCGCTACGGATAGAACGAGTCCAAAAAAGGTTTATTCGATACCTGGGATACTCAAAAGGAAGGCCCTTTAAATATCTCTCCTATCTTGATAAACTAGGCTGCTACAAAATGAGTACCCTGGAAGCTCGAAGGGAGCTCTTGGATTTGAGATTCGCTTATAAATTGCTCAATAACACCATTGACTGTCCACAATTGGTATGTAAGTTCAATTTCAGAGTACCCCGTAGGCCACCTCGCAAACCTATAACACCCTTAGCTCCACCTTATCGCCGTACAGTTTTTGGTGCTAATTCGCCCATGTGCAAACTCATAAACGAACGCAGCGACCTGATTGACGTCCACGCAGACTCAATATCGACGTTTGTCAGATGTAATTAGCATTAGTCTTAGTATTTAATTTAATATAATTATCTAGAATTTAAGTACCTACATTAAGTCTTTCAAATTAAATGTATAATTACAAAAATCACTTTGCATGTGGTGTTTACCTGTAATTGGTTGTGCAGTTAGATTTAAGACACAATTACTTATATGTTCCTATCTATATAATATCTGTAACAACTGTTGGTGAACCTTAATTAAATAAATAAAGAATTAATTAATTTGAATCATCACCTGCCTAGCCTTTCCCAACTATGTTGGACTGCCTATCTGACCTCCATAACCGTACTGGGAAACACGATACTCCTTTGTAAGACTGGTTGTCAGACTTTCGGGCTTCTGACTACCCCTAAAGACTGTCAAAAATCTCGGGAAGTCCTAAGGGGACACCGTGGCCCCTGGCACAGGCAAGGGAAGCAACACGGGTGGGTTTTAGTCAGTAAGAGTCTGACACGCCGTCATTTGATGATTTCCTTTCCTACCCAAAAAAAAAGCTTCCTTCAAGGAAGGGCTCTGAAAATCATTCATTGATTCTAAATAGATACCTGACCTTCCACATCAAGCTAAGAATATGATGCGTTGAACAATTATTTATTATATCAGTTAAATTCTTGTTTATGTACTGGGCCAGTTTGAACAAACAGCTGAATTGATTTGGACAAATGCCATGTTATAGATAGCTAATGTTATGTGCAATTAGAAATTGAATATGACTGATTTAAAATCAATATTTAGGTAGCCGTTTAGATTATATTAAGAACAGTTTAACAAGCACAGTAAAATAGAGATACTTCAGCAACGGAATATTATGTTCTCTATTAAAAACCGATAGCGGTTAGCAATACGTACATGAATCCGAAAAGTCAGAGGTGCGTGCCTTTGGTTCGAACTCGAGACCATAAAGACAATAGCCTATCACAATCATGCAAACCTCCCAATATTAGAGCAACCTTACGTCAAATCATGTTTCATCGCAACATTACCTCCATCTATTTGCTCTACCTACGTCACTTCACATATTGGGACTGATGATCGAGCATTACAATACAAAACTGTTCGGCTTTTGTTCCGTTACACCGCTGCTAATTCTGATGGTGACTCGCCGTCCTCGCCGAGCTATTTCAGGGCTCAAGTGCTGGGCAGTCAACTAGTGCTGTTCTAATATGTTGCAATATTAAACGGTTGAGTGGGTATGGAAATTAAAGGGTAATCTAGGGTGGATATGGTCTTCTCTGGAACTTATAATGAATGTAAATCAGGATATTAATATAGCTGTTCCGGAATCTTATGAAACATCAAAAGGATGTCTTTTGATAAAGATGTTGACTGGCAAAAATAAACTATTTAGACACGTATTTTTTGCTAAGTATATTATATTAATAAAAATAGTTTCGATAAAACGCATTAAAGTTGGGAGGTGCGGGGAGTGGGGGCTCGCTACGTCACAAGTCAGTATAAAATCTACTGGGGAGTGACGTATGCCATATTTTAACACAATTTATTGCAATTTTTTTAATAATATAACTGACGGACAAAAAAAAAATTTTTTGACGACATCCCTATTTCGTGCACCCATTGGTTTTATTTTCGGGGTTCAAATTGTGGTTGAAATAGGTCTTGTAATGAGCCCTTTCATTTCCAAATTTCGCGAATCATCCACTACATTGCGTGAATAGTTTTTTGCTTCAAAGCCGGCACAGCAACATAAGAGGAAGTAGAATAATTAACGAGTACAATGCGGCGGGGATTTACCTACTGAACTCAGGTACAATAACATCCTTGAAGGTGATAAGTACCGAAAACGAGAACTGTGACTCATTCCGGCGCCCACGCTTGTTGTTTGTTACTACTTTTTTATTTAAACTTTTTATAAAAAATGGAGGCATGTTTCGAATTTTTGGAAAATTATTGTTTATGTATGCTGCAATGAATTATGCTTTCTATACATGGTGTCAGGGACATCGACGCGAAGCCTGATACCATGGATTCAGATTGACATGATTCTGAAACAAAAAAAAATAACCAACCTGCGTTGTTTTTCGTTGGTTATTTTTTTTTTTATCTGCTGTTTCATAGAAAAGTGCAATACCTACGCGGTCAAAATGTATGGAACAGCTGATTTTTTTTTTAAAATAACCGGCGATAAATTTCAACGCTCAGAATCATGTATTGAATCCATAGTAACAGGCTTCGCGTCGATGTCCCTGCCACCCTGTATAAATTGAGACTAGAAGCAAGCTTAACGTTTGATGCAGGGGTTGGGGAGCATGATGAACTCCTTGTATACATCAGTTGAACGCAGAAAGAGGGCATAGGATCTATTGGGAGTATACGCATAGCTAGAGTTCATAATATTGGCGGCAAAAACTAAATGAGTCACACATACCTACACGAGGAAATTGTGATGATTTGATTACGTTTGTGTTTCTTTGTACTGATGATACCGGAGAGTGATGGGTAGCTCGCCGTCCGATCAGGACCAAGCCCGGGTCGACGGCGCGTCGTGTTCCACGCGCGCCTCAACGAGTTGTCAGCGAAGCTGAAGAGGTCCGTTAGGGCCGATGCCTACCACCGGGGTTGCGGATAGTCCTAAGGGGAAACCGTGGCCCCCGTCTAGGCAAGGGAAGGAACACGTGTGGGTTTTAGTCAGTAAGAGTCTGACACGCCCTTCCGCGCCGCCCAGAGCGGGAGAAGTCATTTGATGATTTCCCACCCAAGAAAAAAAAAAAAAAAACCTCAGACTCGTTTGTAAGTAGGTTATTTGAGAGATTTAAATAATGAATACGATATATTATTTCGTTTTTTTTTTCAAGATAGTTGCCAGATTCTGTTTATAATCGTGAGGGAGGATTGTAGGGATACGGGGGATACCGGTCTGTAGTGTATTGTGAATAGTTTAAAGTCTGCTTTCTACCGGTCTATTATGTAAAAATCTCATCGTGCAAACTCAGTTGAGGTGAGCACCTTATGATATTCCTATAAGGTGCTCACTTCAACTGAGTTTTTTTTTTGCATGGAATTTATTTGTTATATTTGACACTATTAACACTTGTGGCTAAGTAATAACAGCCCCACTGCCCCACGGGTCGATTGATCAGGTTAAGCTACGCTTGCCGCGATTGGTCCATTTATGGTTGACCATCTTTATAATTATACCACGTTGATCCCGGTTGTCATTCGTGAATCTTTGAGAGTCGTTAAGGGTCGTCAGAAACCCGAAAGTCTGACAGCCAGTCTTACCAAGGGGTATCGTATTACCCAGTAACTGGGTTGTGGAGGTCAGATAAGCAGTCGTTCCATGTAAAATACTGGTATTCAGCTGCATGTATGTTAGACTGGAAGCCGATCCCAATATACAGTATGTAATTTGAAAAAGAAAGAAAGAAAGAACATGCGTTTATTGGCATTACAATAAAACAAAACACCTAATAACTAAAAAAGAACAAAAACAGAAAACAATTATTATAATGCCAAAAGGGCCTCAGCTCAGCATAATGTCAGATGGCTGCACAAAGTGTGCCACCTGACGCTGATTTTCAGCTGCAACCCACGAGTGAATGAATCTGAAAGACAGGGAAGTGAGTGTCCGATCTAATGAATTACATAATAAATTAAATGTAGTCTTATGTAGTAAAAGATCATCAGACAAAATCAAATAAAATGTTGTGATAGACGTGTGTGTGTGGTGTGTCGTGAATGAGAAACAAAAATATATAAATGAAAAATGCTAGATAGATGATGATTTGACACTATCGACAATTCCCTTTCACCTAAGTGTTCGCTGCAGAGCTAATGTGTGAGATTTTTTACAGAATAGGTCGGTTGTTTTGTGCCATAGACATTCGTCTAATATTATTGTCTGGACATTACATGAGTTGTGTAAACTGTTATGCGTGGTTACATAAAAGTTTTCCTTAGTTTTTGCAGTTTGTCAAGAAAGTCTGCGTACAATACAAAATTATTATACAAACAAGGAAAAATTGTTTTTCCTGTTATGTATTTTCCTTATTGATTTGCTGAGAATATGTTTAGCTATGTCCAAAATGTTGGGTTTAATTTTGGATAATCTATTCTTGATAAGTGTTTGTTCTATTTCTCGTTAATGTATTATAAAACTCAGAGTAATAACGTTATAAAACTAGATGAAATCGAAACGGTTACGAAAATATTTTAAATTATGGAGTACCTAAATAGAAGGTCTATTTGAAATAAAAAAATTGTCTATGAAAAAGGCTGGTTAACTATGTAAGTAAGGTCAATTTACTAGTTGCAAATTGTTGTTTTAGTTCTAAATACATCCTAACTTTCGTGTATTTTAGACCTTGACCACGGTTTTGTTTGGAATTTTAAAGTGTTTATTATTTAAAGCTTTTTAGTCCAAGGGCCAAGGGCATGAACACATGCGACTATTTTTAGTCTTTGGTTAAAAATTAATAGACTACAATGTGTTTTGCGTACAATGCGTTCATTATAATTTGTCATGGGGTTGACACAGAATGTGCAGTTAGCAAAATGTGCACTTGACGCAAAATGTGCACTTCCCAAAATGTGCAATTCTCAAAATAGCACTTCTCAAAATGAGCACTTTTTAAAATGAGCACCTCTCAAAATGAGTGTGAATTTTATCACAATGGGTTAAAACAAAAACCGTTTACTTAATTTTTATTTTTTATTATTTCACTCATTTTGATAATTGCTCATTTTGAGCAGTGCTATTTTGAGAAGTGCACATTTTGCGAAGTGCACATTCTGCATCAAAACCAACCTATCGAGTGGGGTTTCAAAATAAAGGGTTTAAAATGGTGATTACATGAATATATCCAAATTATATGTTTAAATATAATTTGGAATGTGAAATGTTAAAAAACTAAAAAGCCTAAAAAAAAAATCTGACTGCAAAAATACATAACTGAAAAGAGAAAACTAAGCAGTAGAATCAATAGGAATTTTGGTATCGCAGGCTCCCGAGGGACAATACTTAATCTGAAATATGGTATAACTTTTGTTCGTTTGTAGTTTTTTTAATAACTTTTTAACATAGGCGTATATTCACCCCATAGTTTGTGTGACATGCAGCAATATCAATTGTTTCACTGTCGTGTCTTCTACCCACAAATCACCATAGGAAAACAATGGCTGCAGACACAGCAGTACAGTCACCAACATGATCATGCATTTGACTTTGACAGCGCCTTTATTTCGTTGCCGTAGTGACGTTTTTCGTAGTTCAAGTGTTACTATTGACGCGTTGGCTGTACATAACGTGCCTACACACAATTTCAATGCAACAATAATTGCGCCTAGGTACCTATTAGTACTTAGTACCTACCTATGGCATTTTTGCTATATACAATTTGTTTGTTGATATTTATTAACTTCCCCTGTTTTCCTGTAGTGGCAGACTACATTGCAATCAAATGCTTTGTAAGATAATTATGTGCATGATGTTATCTTATGGTTACAATTAGCACAGTATAATAAAGAAACAGTATTAAACTATTAATATCACGGCAGTGACCTTGAAGTAATTACCTACGGCTCGGTAGATTAACCTTATACACTGAGATTTCGAAGCGCGTGGTTTCGGCCGTTTTTTAATGAATATATAATATACGTTACTTATACTGTGCAAGAGGAGCTCGTGGCTAAGCAATAACAAGCCGCACGGATCGATCCATCAGGTTAAGCTACGCTTGCCAGGGTTGGTCAGTGGATGGGTGACCATCTTCACATACCGAGACTCCTCCGTGCCTCGGAAAGCACGTTAAGCCGTTGGTCCCGGCTGTCATTTGTGGATCTTTGACAGTCGTTACGAGTCGTCAGAAGCCCGAAAGTCTGACACCAGTCTTACCAAGGGGTATCGTATTACCCAGTAGGTAACTGGGTTGTGGAGGTCAGATAGGCAGTCGCTCCATGTAAAATACTGGTATTCAGCTGCAACCGGTAAGACTGGAAGCCGACCCCAAGATAGTTGGGAAAAAGGCTAGGAAGATTGACTTATACTGTTCAAATAGTTTGTTGCTGCTGTGTGGCATTTCCAGTCATATCTGTCGACATTGACCCTGCTTCTATTGTGTGCATCAAATTATTGCATTCAGTTCAGACCGAAAAGCACTAAGGCACTAAAAAAACGAGCATGCCTTAGAGTTGTCGTATATTTTAAATAGCTGCTGTGCTCTTTTTTTAAATTTTATTTTTTCTCTCACTTTTCACTTGCAGAAACATAGATATAAAAAAAGCTTAAAACGTCTTTCATTTTTGAAGTCGGTTAAAAATACACGAACGCAGCAACATTTCTGATTTGCCCCCCCCCCCCCCCCCCTGGGCCAAAAGCTGGGTACGCCCATGGTTAGCCACGAGCCCATTAAAAAATATTCATATAAGATAACGAAAGATAACGCAGTGTCCCTATCCGAAGAAACAATCAAGAATGTTAATAAATAGTACTAAATACTACGTAAATACACTAAATACTACTACATTGTATAATAGGTTACAAGTAAACCCCACAACTGACCGCAATGTCAAGTTCCCAACTTACGAGGTAAACGCAAAGGTCTACAAATAGCTTTAGGGTATCCCACTGAACACTCATACACATTCGACTGATAACAACAAAAAACCCATACTTGTACCACTATATCAATATTTATTTGTAATTAACTGAAGTTTCTGATGCAGAAGTCGTAACAATACCCGTATTACAAAATATAGGGAAAAAGGTTCAAAAACTTAATTTCTTTCGGTAATGGTAACTTACGTTCGATATTGGCGCTTTACATAACATACATAAACAGCCTATTAATGTTCCCACTGCTGGGACATAGGCCTCCTCTCTGTGAGAGGGAGTGGGCTGTAATCTACCACGCGGGCCCAGTGCAGGTTGGTAGATGTCACATGTCTTCGAATTTTCCTCACGATGTTTTCCTTCACCGTTTTGAGAGCAGTGGTGATGAAATTATTTACACAAAGTAAAGCGTCTGCTTGGGTTCGAACCCACGACCTACAACTCGTAAGTCGGGGCCTTTACCACCGGGCCACCACTGCTCTTCCGTATAATTATCACTTGCTTCAAAAACGGTGAAGGAAAACTTCGTGAGGAAACCGGCATGCCTGAGAGATATTCCTCGACGGCATTTGAATCCAAGTCAATCAAGCTCATGGGCGGCTTTATAATTCTGACATCAGGTTAGTCACTAACCACATCAACAATTGGTCCCGTCATACCCAAAATCCGTCTTCATGTCTTTGAAGATGAATCTCGGCAGTTATTTAGTTAGATAACTGCCAAGATGCATCATTAATATTTCTCTATAGCCGAGGCGCCTAACATTAGTACATTCACTCGCATCGAATACTTAGCGTTCCACACACATAGCACATAGAGCAGCTAGGCCGCTAGACTCTAAACGGTTCAAGTGCCAGGTCGTTTTATCTTAGTATGCAATTATGCATAGCTCACGTTACGTTGTTGTTATGTCAGAGGCATCGTGGCGGCGCACGTGAGCAGAAGCAATGCTCGCGGAAAATCATTATCACTGCTAATAGAAACATAAAACGATGATAAAGTTCTTATTAGAGTTAAATTATCCTTATAACGTATAATCTGTTCCAAAAGTATTTGATGAAAGTATAACGCAATAGCTCTACGTTTTGATTGTCCTTTTCAGAATCAGTGGGTCATGTCTTGTCTTAGTGTGGCCAGTCATATAAAAATGTAAATAAACTTGTACTAGGTTAAAGTTTCTATGGGTCTATGCCACCCGAAATAAAGTTTTTTTTATAATAATTAATAAACAAATGGGTCAGAATACTTAGGCTGATTTTAGAGTCACGCTGACCGTCGGCGCTGACAGCCGAAACTTATGAACTTCAGATGTCAGCGCTGAGCGGTTGGCGTAATTTCATAGAATACTATACTTTATATACATTGTCTTGCCAGCGCCGACGACGGTCAGCGTGAGACTAAAATCACCCTTACATCAACATCATTTTCGTCGACGTATTTTCAATTTCAATTTAATGATGTTTTTCAAACAATAATTGTTGGGAAAAGTGAATGAATGTGTTACCAATTCCATTTAGTGAGTGATTGCGTAAGAATTGAGGCTGAACAGGATTTGTTTACACTTTCATTAATAAGTTTTGGAACAGAATTTACTTACTTTACTGTTTATTTTTTCTTTTGACTGGTATTCTTTCTTGGTTGGTTGGATCAGCCTATGAATTAGCTATAATGTTCTAGTAGGTAAACTGACTTCCTACAATCAGATCCAGAGCTTAGCCTTTGTTTATCATATCAATACTTGTTGTACTTTAAAACGTAAAGTGACCCAGACACAGCTTGACGATTTAACACTTGAAAAATAAAAAAAAGAAGCTTAGGTCAATTCACAGATTGAACAATAAAAATAAAATGCAGATGTTGCAAGTATTCACTTTTGAGGAGCTCGTGGCTAAGTAATAACAGACGCACGGTTCTATGTTCTATCCATTGACATACCGAGACTCCTCCGTGCCTCGGAAAGCACGTTACGCCGTTGGTCCCGGCTGTCATTCGTGGATCTTTGAAAGTCGTTACGGGTCGTCAGAAGCCCGAAAGTCTGACAACCACTCTTACCATGGGGTATCGTATTACCCAGTTACTGGATTGTGGAGGTCAGATAGGCAGTCGTCCATGTAGGTAAATTACGGTATTCAGCTGCATCCGGTTAGATTGGAAGCTGACCCCAACATAGGCTAGGCAGGTTGATTGAGAAGTATTCACTTTTCACTTTATGTTGGTGTTTCAATATTGCAGAATCGAGAGACTTTAATTATATTCCCATAGACTTATAAAATTCTACTAAACTCAGCATCAAAAGATTGACTGTATGTATACAGATGGCTTTTCACATTCAGGAAACAACGTAACAGTCTTTTAAACTAAAACTGCGAACTAATAGCTTCATAAAGTTAGTTAATTTATTATGTTTACACTGGAGCAGCCGGTTCCGTTTGGGAATGCGCAGGCGGCTACAAATTAACGGTCGATTGCTGCCCAGAATGCATTGTTAAATAGGTCGGTACACTTGGGAGATTATTTATAGAAAGAGCGATTCTGTTTTGAATGCATACAATCTGCCTAGCCTTTTCCCAATATGTTGGGGTCGGCTTCCAGTCTAACCGGATGCAGCTGAATGTCAGTATTTTACATGGACCGACTGCCTATCTGACCTACACAACCCAGTTACTGGGTAATACGATACCTCTTGGTAAGACTGGTTGTAAGACTTTCGGGCTAATGACAGCCGGGACTAACGGCTTAACGTGCTTTCCGAGGCATAGAGGAGACTCCGTATGTAAAGATGGTCACCCATCCACGGACCAACCCCGGCAAGCGTAGCTTAACCTGATAGATCGACCCGTGCGGCTGGTATTACTTAGCCACGAGCTCCTCCTCTAAACGCATACAATCTCTGTTTGTTGTTGTTGTTGCTCTGTTTTGAATGCTTACAATCTGTAGAATATTTATCAATATGAAATGTAATTATTTTATAGTCTTCTTCCGCTTTTCGTGTGGTTAGTCACTAACTAGGAGGCCAATTCTCGTACATAAAAAACGTTCACATTCTAGTCGCAATCTGTCAAACTTGTCAAAAATGTTGATAAATTGATTGTATTTTTGACAGATTGCGAATGCGATACGTATGCGAACGTTCTTAAAAATTACGGGAATTGCCCCTCTGGTGTCAGAGTTTTAAATCCGCCCATGGGTCTCTGACTTGGGTACACATGCCGTCGAGAGATATCTCTCGGGCATGCCGGTTTCCTCACGATGTTTTTCTTCACCGTTTTTGAAGCAATTGGTACATGAATAGGAAAGTGAGAGGTGCGTGCGTTGAGTTCGAACTCGAAACCTATGGCTAGGTAGTCCGATGGTCACACGGTCACACCATTAGGCTATCAGTGCTAATGTAATTACAGTGAGGAATAAAGTACTTGGGTGTCCAAACATCTGCATTAATTGGCCTCGTGCTTGCAAATAGGGTGATCAACTTTATGACTTATCTAAAACTTCCTAAGAAAATGTAGAACTCTTAACTGATTGTAATATTTTTGTCCACAGATTTCGGTACGAGTGTGAAGGCCGGTCAGCGGGTTCAATCCCCGGCGTGAACAGCACTTCGGACAACAAGACTTACCCTACAATTAAGATATGCGGCTACACGGGACAGGTGGTCATCGTGGTGTCGTGTGTCACCAAAGATGACCCTTACAAGTAAGAACAGATTACACTTCTCTTTTTTCTTAGCATTTCGATGGTGTAAGGCGTCGTCCTTTATTTTATTTTTTTGGGTGGGAAGTCATCAAATAACTTCTCCAGCTCTGGGCGGAGTGGAAGGGCATATCAGAATCTTACTGACTATAAAAACTTTTTACAAAAAAAAGAACAACCGACTTCCAAAAAAGACACTACAAAGTCAAAAATAACTTTAATTTCGGAAGTCGGTGTATTTGGTTTTGAACTTTCGTTTTTTGCCACCGACTTCCGAAATTAAAGTTATTTTTGACTTTGTAGTGTCTTTTTTGGAAGTCGGTTGTTCTTTTTTTGTGAAAAGTTTTTATTTTGCACTTTTTAGTTGTGGTACCTACCCCATACAAATTCGAATACCACTAACCTGCTAAAAAAAAACATACAGACGAATTGAGAACCTCCTCCTTTTGGAAGTCGGTTAAAAACCCACCCGTGATCCTTCAGTTGCCTGTACGTTGCCAGGGGCCACATTCTCCCTTTAAGGCGTCGTCCTAATTGGCTACAAACGATGCGATTTCGTCGCACGACGAGATTATACACACACATTTCTTTAGTGTCCTAATTGAAGCTTGCAAGTCATCGCGCGAGCACAGGAAGTGTTTAATAATGATCGTACGATGGGTTTGATTGTGCGATCGTGCAATTAAAGCTACAAATCTCTTTTGAGTGTCCTAATTGGCCATGCGACATCGCGCGAGCACAGCAACGCGGCGACTTTCACACGATCATTTTCATCATGCATCGTTTGCTCGTACGATCGTTATCCTATTAGGACGACCACCTAATCGGAGGAAATCCAGACTCCGGGCTTCTCACCCTGTGACTGCCCCGAGACACAGACATAGACAATTTAAATAAAAAATCCTTAATCCAGAACTTAACTTCAAGCCACTTCAACGGTCTGTTTGTTTGCTAAGTCTAAGATATAAGGACAGCAGCTACATACTTAATTACCTCGTATGTTTATTCATGAACAACCGTTTATGGCACAAGCAGTGTTCAACAGCATTGTGTTGACTTGCGGTCTCCGCCATAAAACAGTACCGCAGACATTGTACAGACATCGTTTTATTTGTTTTACGAAATCATATTCAAACGCATCTTCTTCTTTTCCTGTGGCTAGTGACTAACCTGGTGAGAGAAATATCTCTCAGGTATGCCGGTTTCCTCACGATGTTTTCTTTCACCGTTTTTGAAGCAAGTGATAATTATACAATACGCACATGAATTCGAAAAGTCAGAGGTGCGTGCGTTGGGTTCGAACTTGAAACCTATCACACCACTAGGCTATCACTGCTAAATCTGCTAATGTACCTAATTATATTGAGGAATTAAGTACTTGGGTGTGCAAACACCTGCATTAAGGTGGAACTAGTCGCGGGCTCGAACTCAATGGTGGGCATGGCCAAAAACCACGCTGTCTCTTCTGGCATCGTGTCCTACAGAGATAGTATCAGTGATGAGCAGTTAGAAGCTGGTCTACATAGACAACGTATAGTTCGCACGCACAGAAACACCGTACCGACCAATTTTAGTAAAACAAGCGCGTTAAAAATTACGAAGAGGCCTTTGGAAAAAAGGTTTTTCTGAAAAAAGCACTGCATAAATCAATTAAAAATAAATTTTATTGAAATCTTCGATAATTTTTCTGTGTCGGTACGGATTTTGTTTTCGAGATTTCACACTTCTTGTATTACTTATTTACGCCCAAAGTTGCGTTAAAATTAGCAAGAAAAACGAATCTTTGTTGGCTTATAACTTTTTAATGGCTTTTTATTTTACTATTCTGCTTCCGTACAGACAAAATTAATAATGAGACCTAACGATATCATGTTAAACTTTGAATGTACGATGTCAAACAGTGGAGTCAAACCCCTCCGAAGTTTGTATGGAAAAAATATCAAATTGTTTCACCTTAATTGGCTAGGTACGTGTCTACTCTACCATAGAATATGGGGTGATCAACTTTCTGACTTACCTTACCGAAAAACGCGGGTTACTGTCAAATTACCTATCATAAACGTCATTTTCCTCCTCAGAGCTCACCCCCATAACCTCGTGGGTCGAGAGCGATGCGAGCGAGGAGTGTGCACCATCCCCCTGCGCGTCGGGGAGGAGTCGTGCGAGTACCAGTTCAAGAACCTCGGCATACAGTGCGTCAAGCGACGGGACATCGCCGATGCTCTCACCGTGAGGGAGAAGCTGAGGGTCGATCCCTTCAGAAGTAAGTAGATTAGCATAATTAGCCTATAATGTTTCCACTGCTGAGACACAGGCCTTCTCTCTGTGAGAGGGAGTGGGCCGTAATCCACCACGCGGGCCTACGGGTTGGTAGATGTTACATGTGTTCGAATTTTTTGGTTCTAAGACATGCTGGTTTCCTCACGATGTTTTCCTTCACCGTTTTGAGAGCAGTGGTGATGAAATAATTTACACAAAGTAAAACGCCTGTCAGGGTTCAAACCTACGATAGGCTCGTAAGTCGCGGCCAAGGCCACGACTAGGCCACGACTGCTCCAGTAGATAAGATTAAGATTTTGACTGACAGACGCTCGTTCTCGTTGGTCTAGTGGTCTTTAGCGTTACTGCTGACCGTGATGATGAGGTCTTGGGTTCGGTTCTCGGGTCGGGCAAAGTGCTATTGGATTTTCCATCTAGAATTTTACAGTAACTGCTCGGAGTCTAGATTTGTGCCCGGTTTAAGGCTCGCCCGCTAAGACGGGACTTGGAACAAACTGGCGAAATGAGGGTGCTGTACTTTAAAAGAAAAGAAGAAAAATAAGTTTATTTGTGCTAAACATGACGCAAAGAAAATTACACAAATTAAAAAAGAACAAGTTGGGGAAAATATGCGTCACATCCACGCAAAATGGCCATCGCTCAGCATAATGCTGCGACCCTATGCGAGACAGAGCCCCAGAGCTGATTTTCAGCGACAGCCGGCGTTAACGTTATAACGTCGACCGGTGCAGCAAACAACGTGATAAAATAAGATAAATATACAATAATTAATCTTCATGTTTGTATAAAAAATATTTTTTTTAATGGCAACATTCCGTTCTGTCGGCATCGACTCGCGTGCCCTTGAAAGTATCTCGATAAGTTAATCGGTTGTTCCGTCCATTCAACTACGTGAGATGCTAATCCACAGGTACATAATATAAATGCGCACACGTGCAGTCGGAGACAATGCAACTCGAAATACAGAAAGAGAACGTGTTCAAAATGTTCCATGCGCTTGTAAAAAAACATTATAAGTAGGTACGACTGAAAGAAAGAAAATACGTTCATTTGCAATAAATATGACGCCAAGAACGAACAAAACACGAAAATAACAATTTGAGGGAAACTATCCACGAAAAACGGCCATCGCTCAGCATAATGCTGCGACCCTAAGCTGACCTGCACTGAATGCGCAGTGGTGGCCCAGTGGTAACTGCCCCGACTTTCATGTTGTAGGTCGTGGGGCACTAATACTGCGCCGGCACTTTACTTTTTGTAATGTATTTCATCACAACTGCTCTCACAACTGTGAAGGAAAACATAATTCAGAAACCGGCATGTCTTAGAACCGAAAAATCTAAGAGATGTGACATCTACCAACCGGCACTGGGTCCGCGTGGTGGAATTGGGCCCACTCACCGAGAGGAGCCTGCGTCCCAGCAGTGGGAACGTTTTAGGCCGATCACACTAAGTACGAAGAGTACCAGGTTTCTTATAATTAATTCAGACTACCCAATGCCTAGTTATAATTGGCATTTCAATGATTATGAAGCCGTTTCACTTGCCGTCATTTCATGACGTGGTCGTTTTCGACATCCGAGCGCGTTGACGTCATGCCAATAAAACTTACTTCCACTGAAATTGCATTAAATTGTCTTGTAAAAGGGACCATTAAAATATCACAGTTGAGTATTGCAATGAATGTTTCACGCATCGATATAGCATAGCAAGCTTTGGTAATGTGCCAAAAACATTTAAATAAAGAAATGCTTAAAGACCAAAGAGTGTACTGGATAATACTTCATCTTTGGCACTAAAAAGTTAACATTTGTTAGCATCAGCATTTCCTTGTCCAATGCAGGACATAGGCAGGCCTCTCAAATTACTCACTATTGAATTCGATCCTCGGCCACTATCCTCCTAATACCACAGACCTTCCGAAGATCGTCGCTTCACGTTGCATGAAGGCTTACCATAAGCTACAATATCCATATAAAAAAATAAAATACTAGTTGAACTAATTGATCCCTATTTCTAGTGATATAATTGAGGAGCTCGTAGCTAAGTAATACTAAACGCACGGGTCGATCCATCAGGTTAAGCTACGCTTGCTGGGGTTGGTCCGTTGCAGGGTGACCATTTTTACCTACCGAGACTCCTCCGTGCCTCGGAAAGCACGTTTAGCCGTTGGTCACGGCTGTCATTCGTGGATCTTTGACAGTTGCTACGGGTCGTCAGAAGCCCCAAAGTCTGACAACCAGTCTTACCAAGGGGTATCGTATTACGCAATTACTGGGTTGTGGAGGTCAGACAGGCTGTCGCTCCATGTAAAGTACAGGTATTCAGCTGCATCTGGTTAGACCGGCAGCCGTCCCCAACATAGTTGGGAAAAGCTTTATTATTTCTAGTGATATAATTATTGTGTCTTTAACGTCTTTTCCTAAAAAGATGTAGATTATTCCTGACGTACATGATGTTTTAATAGATACATAAATTGGCAAGATATCTTCATGATAATAATATCTTTAAACAGTTCCCTTGAAGAGTCGCGCCTGCGGAGGCCATATATGGCTCTGATGGCCATTTCTTCTGCAGAACAAAAATAGACTCGTTGTCTGCAGCCCGTCCCCACAGTAAAATACGGTACGACATAATATTATGAAAGTAATTAAAATAGACTAGCCTCGCGGTATCTACATCAGTAAATTGACGGATTTTTCTCACAGCATATGCTGCTGAACTTGGCCGTCCTGCGAGGGATGTAACTCAAACACCCATTTATTTCAAGGAAACCATTTACAGGCACTTTTGAATTGCCATGGTGTAGGGTAAACAGAGAAACCCATTGAGTCGAACATGATCCCCAGGAAAACAGTTTTAGCGACGAATTCTATCTTCCGCACATCAGGTCCCAAACACTTTTTCCCTTATCGTAGGCTCGCTAAACCTACTTTACATCGTCTTGGTCTTGATATCCCCAACCGTCGCAGACTACCATTCATCACAACACGGTATTGAGCTCAAATGTCACATAATTACCCGTTTAACCAGTCTTCAAGGTCGGTCGACGACCCTCCTTTGTCTCAGACCTTACTATTGACATGTCTGCTAGGTGTGTGCTAGTTCCTTTGTTTTGTCAACGAAAGCTGCTGCCTTGATCTTAGGTTCTTTTATTATCCTTACTACTTATAAAACAAAGTCCCCCGCCGCGTGTCTGTCTGTCTGTCTGAACGCGATAATCTCAAAAACTACTGAACGGGTTTTGAAACGGTTTTCACCAATGGACGGAGTGATTCATGAGGAAGGTTTTGGTTTATAATTCATTCAGTTTTCGTGTAAATTGGCTGAAATATAATGATAATAATGATTATTGTTGAAGATGTCGGAGAAAATCATGTCGTTTTACTGGTGTGCTCCGCGTAAACCGTTAGAGATATGGTTTGTATAACAAGTCCGCGATGACATGTCTGTCTTCTAAGGATGACCCACAGTAACCGTTATTATCTTGCAGAATTTGATAAAAATTTCATTGTTATTTCTGAAGCTATTTTGACCGGTATAAGTACAAAAAAATATGTTTTTTAAATTGGGCATTTAATTGAGATTAAAATATGCCTTGACATCATAATCGTTAAGATATCACAGATTATAGATTACGCGTAACAAAATAATTATGGTTGACGGCAACGCTGGCGCAGCGGTAGAAGTCAATGGCCTTTTCTCAGATATTAAGTATGTAATCCCGGTAGTACGTGCCCATGGGACATTTTTCGACATCCATGCGGGCGAAGCCCATGCCGATTTCCTCATGATGTTTTCCGTCACCGTTTTGAGAGCAGTGGTGATGAAATAATTTACACAAAATAATATACGTGCGGGTTCGATCCCATAATGTTAACACTAGGCCACGACTGCTCAGTTACTGGCACATGAGGCGTCAATTCCTAGCAGCGAAAATCCAAATGTTCATTAATCTTCCTTTGATACCACTCCTCTATTGAAGAAGGGCCATCAGCTCTGCGACAATAGCTCTGTACTTTGTCCTGTCGCTGAAAACCAGCGGTGGGGAGCTGTCTCGCATAGGGTCGCAGCATTATCCTGAGCGATATGGCCGGTTTGCGTGGATGTAACGCATATATTTTCCCTCATTGTTCTTTTTTTTTTTTTTTGCGTCATGTGCTTTTTCTTCTGTACCATTCAGCGTTTGCGATTTCAGTCTGCTCTCGAATATTATTCAGAGAATATTCTTCTTCGTTCTGCTCTCTGGGTCGTTTATTATTGCCATACTCGGGCAATTCATCTCCACCAGGAAGGCCGTTGCCCTTGCACACTCATCCAAGCATCTTCTGAACAATTGACGGCCTTGCAGATTTGCCTCGTAGATCGAAGTTGAACCGTTTCGAAATAGTTATTTTAAATAGAGCTAATATCGGTTGCGTGGTCGAAAGTTGATTGAGGAAAACGGTGTAACTAAAGCATTCGTAGTTAGGCAACAAACCAATGCTGTCTAGCGGCCGCCAACATCAAGGAGGAAGGATATTGGTAAAAAAAACCGGCCAAGTGTGAGTCGGACTCGTACAGAAATGGTGGCTACCACCGTACAGTACGACACAACTTAGATGTAGCATCGGCAAAATTCGGAAAACCGATCACCATCCGAACTGAGTGCGCCTTCAAAATCATCAATCTTTATTATTGCTTTAGGTGAAAATGATCTTTCGAAAACGCAATAACTTGTAAAGTCTTATAGCCAAATACATTCGTGAAATTGAAATGAATGAATGAAAATTTTCAAATCTATGCTACATCTAAGTTGTGTCGTACTGTACCTACTATATTTAGCAAAAAACGCCGAAAAAATCACGTTTCTTGTAACCCGCTTATACTTTTATATTTTTTTAAATTTTTATTTGTTTTTATAGCGACAATAGAAATACCTACACAATCTGTGGAAATTTCAACTATCTACCAATAGGTAGACCGTAACGTAATAACGGTTCATGAGATAATACAGCCCTGACGAACGGACGGACAGCGGACGCTTAGTTATAGGGTTCCGTGTGACACCCTTCGTGTACGAAACCCTTGCATCATCATCAGCCTATTAATGTTCTCACCGCTGGGACACAGGCCTCCTCTCTGTGAGAGGGAGTGGGCCGTAATCTACCATGCGGGCCCAGTGCGGGTTGGTAGATGTCACATGTCTTCGAATTTTTTGGTTCTAAGACATGCTGGTTTCCTCACGATGTTTTCCTTCACAGTTTTGAGAGCAGTGGTGATGAAAATATTTACACAAAGTAAAGCGTCTGCTTGGGTTCGAACCCACGACCTACAACTCGGTAAGTCGGGGCCGTTACCAATGGGCCACCACTGCTCACTTGAAACTTTGAGGTAAAAACCAAAACTGCTTTACTAATATTATGACAAAGTGTTGTTATTTTTGAACACCGTAAAGGTATGATTCCGAACCCCGCTGAACACACACACATCCATCACATTCAAATTTTCTATACATTTAATTGAGACTAGCTGCGCCCCACGGTTTCACCCGCATAAATCTCGATCCCGTAAGAATGTCGGGATAAAAAGTATCCTATGTCCTAATCGAGGTTATGTTCTACCCATGTGCCAAATTTCATCCAAATCTGTTGAGCCGTTTTAGCGTGAAAGCGTAACAAACAAACAAAAGTAGGATTACATTCCGAGTACGGCAGCACTGCTGCGCGGCAGTGTCGCGCGATACCACGAACAGCAGGTGCTCGATCAAAGGCCAAAGGCAGCGGCAGACAGCACTGCTTCGTGCGTGGTTCGGAATCATACCATTACGTATTCAAAAATTAAAAAGTCATTTATTCAAACTAGGCTGAGAATCAGCACTTTTCGAACGTCAAAATTACATAAGACAGTCCCCCAAAAACGCTCGCCCTTCACCGTATGATGTGATGACGCGTAAAAATGGAAACACCATTCAATAAACAAAATGTGTTGATCCATATTTTTCGTAATTATCATCAGAGGAGATAGCATATCATATCAGCGCTATCTACACTATGATAACAGCATTATCACGACCATTGACTTTAACTTCATTGATGACGAGACTTTGCAAATTAAAATTTAATCCTTGTTACCTGACAGATAGTAGGTATGATTATGGGCCTAATTCGGGCATTGTCACAGTTTCATGGGGAAAGCCTATCTTCAGCATTATTTACTGCTGGAATTGGAATTTCCCAACTACGCGCTGATAACAGAAAAGCGATCTGATAACCCAGCGTGGGAATACCTACTAGCATGAATCAGAAAGATTTGGGATAATGATAATCACTACATATTATAACACAGTCCCCCCGCCGCGTCTGTCTGTCTGTCTGAGCGCGATAAACTCAAAAACTACTGAACGGATTTTCATATGGTTTTCACCAATGGACGGAGTAATTCATGAGGAAGGGTCAGACTCTTACTGACTAAAACCCACCCGTGTTCCTTCAGTTGCCTGTACGTTGCCAGGGGCCACGGTAACCCTTAAGGACTTTCCCGCAACCCCGGCAGGCATCGGCCCTAGTGTACCCCGTCAGTTGTGCTGACATCTCTTAGAAGCGAGCGTGGAACACAACGCGCCGTCGTCGACCCGGGCCCTGTCCTTGTCGGACGGCGAGCTACCCATTGCTGTCCGTCCGCAAGCCCGCGACTACGGTGGCCGGAAAACGGCTCGCGATTCCGTGCACAAACGCCCTTACGGTAGTACTTTTCCTTGGGATTATTTCCGATCTTCACGCGGGCAAAGCCACGGGAAGCTAGTGGGATTATAAAATAATAACACGATTACGATCGATCTACAAATCTACGTTTACAGCATGCAACGGTTTTCTAATAGACTGCCAAAATACACTGGAGCAAAGTAGTTAATCCAAGGAGAATCTTACATTATGTACGATTCTAAACATACAAAACATTCTGTTCAAGCTCCCAGTAATGAAAGCTATTTATAGCACATTATTTAATATCGATCGTTAGCTACATAAAGCGTGTGTTCCTTGTCTCAGATTTACGATCACAATAAAATAAACATGTTCAAACACATGGAAATAAACGAGATTTATTTACTTCCTGTGATTGAGTGCATATTGTGACTTAAGCTGGCTACACACGTTACTGCAAGCCGGCTGGCCGGCTGCAAGGCTGTTACCGGGGTTGCGGATAAGTCCTAAGGGGAAACCGTGGCCCCCGTCTAGGCAAGGGAAGGAACACGGGTGGGTTTTAGTCAGTAAGAGTCTGACACGCCCTTCCGCTCCGCCCAGAGCGGGAGAAGTCATTTGATGATTTCCCACTCAAAAAAAAAAAAAAAAGCATGACAAGTCTGCATGAATTATCATTTTGTGTTAGCGTGCTTGAGGTGTGTCTGTGTTATGGCACCTACACACAGTGCCGGCGGCATGGCCGCCTGCTTTTGCCGCGCGGCACGTGCCACCGGATTTTGCACCTTCATTTCCTTTGCGTTTCTTTCTGCGGCTTTGTGCGGCAGGGCGCGGCTTACCCGGCGGCCATGCCACCGGCACTGTGGGTAGCAGCCATTATGATTTAGTGCAAGCATATTGCTTGTGCAAGCGGCATGAAGATTTATATAATTTCCATTATGCTGCTGCGATTACAAACTTTTTGCGGTGTATCGTGTATGGGAGAACATGTTTTTCTTTACAATGTTAAGTTTGTTCTTGGGATAAATTCATCCTAACTATGGAACCCTTCATTGTGCGTGGTCCGACACGCACTTGGCCGGTTTCTTTTATCATTACTCTACATCTACAAAACCGAGCCCTCCAACTCCTTTACAATTCATCCGTAGACAGCTCAGTAATTAAACTAATGATACCCATAAGCGTCTGGTTTAAAACTGGGTCCATATTTGGACCTGCTATATGAACGCCAGCCGGAACTTACCGCTTTATAGACTAGCCTTACCTAACCGCTTTCATAACTGGTAACTGGTAGGGATAGCTATGTAACCTGTATCATTTTATATTAGGTGGACTTTGATCGCTGTGGTTAGTGTGACTTAGGGTAGTCTAACAAAACCACAACGACTTCTGGGTGAATGGAATGATTTGAGATGATTCAGAGTATGAAGCCTATATTCTAGAACTGTGTTTGGTATTTATTATATTTAAGTGTAGTATCAGTTCCTACCTAAGGAGGACCTTAGGTACGAACTGATACTACACTTAAATGTAGTATCAGTAGTATCAGTTAAGTGTAGTATCAGTTCCTACCAGGTTCTCCTTAGGTAGGAACACGGTTATTTCTTTACACGAGCTCCTGCTCGTGTAAAGAACGACAACAACAATGCCACAATGTCGATAACAATGCCACATTTTTGAACTTTTAATCAAAATGAACTCGCTGCGTTTTCCTGCTTAGATTAGTCCCTACCCCTAACCTTAAAATCCAAATATCATGGGCATCAATTTGCCAAACTGGTCCTCTTTCTTTTTCTTGTGGCTAGTGACTAACCAGATGTCAGAGTTTTTATGCCGTCAATGGGCCTCTGACTTGGCTTCACATGCCGTCGAAAATATCCCAGGCATTTCCTCCCGATGTTTTCCTTCACCTTTTTTGAAGGAAGTGATAATCATGCAATACGCACATGAATCCTAAAAGTCTAGAGGCCTTTTTTTTTTGGGTGGGAAGTCATTACATGACTTCTCCCGCTCTGGGCGGAGCGCAAGGGCATGTCAGACTCTTACTGACTAAAACCCCCCCGTGTTCCTTCCCTTTGCCTTGCTAGGGGCTACGGTTTCCCCTTAGGACTTCTCGCAACCCCAGCAGGCAAGTGAGTGAGTGCAAGTGACAGTCATACCACTAGTGACTAGGCTATCACTGCTAAATACTGCACCCTAAAATTCGCGAATGTGTGTAAGTATTACTTACTTACCATATGCGTTGAGTGCATCCATTTGTAATTGTAAACTCGTTGCGCGTGAAGTAGTAAATATGAACGAGAAAGTAACAAACGAGGTGTAAGGATAGCGTTTATAGTTTTTTAGTTCTGCCTACAGCAGTGGCGTGATTATTGTTTTATGGTTGTATGGCAAACGGTTCGTTCGACGGCCCGTTTGATAGAAAGTGTAGCGCCGATGTAGACTTCATGAGTTTTCGTATTGCATTGCTAATCTTATTGATAAACTCTTATAAGCCCCTTCAAACCGGAACAGAATCGAGATCAAAAATCATTTCTATAAAAATAGATTGAGAATCAGCACTTTCTGAACGTCAAAATTACCATAAGACGGTCCTTAAAAACGCCGGACCTTCACGACTTCCTAGTGCTTTAGCTGGGAAGAAGTGGCGCAACAAACTGCTTTTCAGCAGAATCTTGTAGGGTGTTGTGCTTTGGGTTCTGGAAGTCAGATAGGGAGTTGCTCCATGTAAAATATTCAGTTTAATCCAGTTAGACTGGAAACCGAAACCCATCATAGTTGGGAAAAGGTTAGGCAGATTGATTAAAGGTCAGGAGAATGATGATGATGATTTTTACAATGAGTTTCCCTAGGTTTACTTACATAATACAAAAAAAAAAAATCGTTTATTATTAACCCCTGATGCAAAGGTCCGGAATACTAGTCTGTATGAGTAAACCAGGATATCTATTGCATAAACAGCATGTTTTTAAACGGCTCTGAAACTCACTTGTGAAGTTGTGAGTCATAAAAATGCATTATTCGGTAATCTTCTGAATGTGAATCATGACTTGGTTTTTGGAATATTTTTTTGTGTTTTCCATTGAGATTTGAATTTTCGACTGAAATTATGTAAATGTAACACCGGCTTCAACAAAGGTCTTTTACATATTTGAATTCATCAATATTTTTTGTTGCATCCCGTTCTGTTTATTTATTTATTCGGTAAATGACTTAGTGATGGTCTCACACATTTGATAATCAACGATTTGAAAATATAGGCACCATTTTTTGGTAATTTGCTTACACGCTTTTATGGGTGGTGTTGTTATGTTATTTCTCCTGACTTACCACTTAAATTCCTAACTAATTTGCTTAAATCTGCGATCATTACGGAAAAATTTGAACAATAAAACGTGTTCAGGTGGCGAGCGCACCACATCTATCGGATCACATTATACGATTGACTGGAGCAGCTGCACACAATACAAATTAGACTTTAAATGTTCGAGTTAAAGTTGGAACTCGGTAAAATGTTCTGAAAGCTGGTGGATACAGAAATAGCCGAGCGGCCAGAAATATCCATAAACCGCGGCCGGCCTCTTTCAGCGACCTATTAACCCGTTCAACATTTACTTACATCTTGTTGACTGCTATCCCCGTCTAAATTGTCTCATTACGAAGTTTTTAAGGCCTATTTTCGATTGAAGAAATGTTTGGAAGAATTTGGATCGCTTATTTGTTTGGCCCGGAGTGTAAAAAAGAAATTCAGAATAGTATCAAGATTTTTCATTGGAATATACTGTTTGGTAAGATACTCGTGTACTTTAAGGCTCCCGCAGACAGGAACGACACGACAGTAAGACGCGACTCTAATAAAACAATTTCTAAGAAAACTTCACGGTAGAACAATTACCGGTGTCGCGTCGCGGCTGCTTACGGGAGCCTTATAGTGCAAGTTGTTCCCCCATCTCCCAATGACATTGAATCTCTTATAGAAACAAATAATCAAACAGGAAAAATATTCAGATAAATTATGAATTGACACATTTCGGTCCGAGTTCGAACGGAACTAAAAAAAAACGAAATTTTACATTAATAAGACACACCTATAAAATTCATGCGAAGTATTAAAAAAAATTATGCAACAGGAAAACTGTACACAACAAAAAACGGTAAAACTTACAAAGTGGGAAAGCGTGGTCCTTTACGATTCGGCGCGTGCACACGCAACCGAACCGGTTTGGTTACGATTTAAGAATCGCGCGCTACTACACTATTGTCCACGCCAAACATAATCGATGCAATCTTCTATTTATGGCATTAATTAGTAACTACAAGGCCAATATTAGCATATTTTCCTCCGGAACTCTTATGAAACATAAAATTTCCAGTAACAATTAAGGGGTTTCAAAAATTTGAATTAGTCACTCATTTTCCTTAGAATAAGCTTCATTGATTCAAATACCATTAACGTTTTCCTCAAAAAAAGACAATAAAAAAAAACTAACATCGATTCGGTTTTATTTAGGTATCATTTAAATATAAGAGACGTGACTTCTCACTCATAATATGAAAAATTCTGACTGATCTTAGGTTTAATAATACCTTTATTAAAAATATTCAAAATTCATTTATTCAAACTAGAGCTGAAAATCAGCACTTTTCGAACGTCAAAATTACATAAGACAATCGCCCAAAAACGCCTGCTCTTCACCACTTCCTATAGTGCTTTAGCTGGGAAGAAGTGGCGCAACAAACTCCCCAGCAGCACAGCTCTCTGTTCAGTTAGAAAAACTTGATTCTATACAATAGTACTTATGCAAAATAATTTACATTACGCAACACAAAATTATCACATTCTTATTTTCTTTATTTGCTATTAATTATCTTGATCAAGGTAAATTGTGCTAGTCAGAATGACGTTTCAATGCTCCATAATAAATACCTACATATAAACAAAAATAAGAATGGTGGGCTCTACGCCAAATGTACCGAACGAACTGATGAGGGTAGCTAGGTTAACACTCTAAATGCGGAAGACTGAGGATCGAGAGTTGTTGCCAACAGACTGTGGTATCCACGTTGCAATCATAGACACAATACAATTTTCCCCAGGCATTAAGTCCGCCTTTGTACAGTATTTTTTTACTTGTGCATAAAGTTTTAATAAATAAATAAATAAATTTTCATTGTTGGTTAGCGGTCTTGCAAATGGCAGGATGTGGCGCTTTACGATTGGCGAAACATACTGCTAAAGAAAAGGGTATTGCTATTTTTTACTAACAGGAAAAAGGGCAAAGGGGGCAGCTGCCCACCGAGATAAAAAAAAACTAGTCAAATAAAATAAACTAGAAAACAAGATCTTTATAGCCAATTTCGTTTACTTGGATGACTTTTATTTGGTTTTTTGATCTTCTAAATGGGGTCTAATTCAGAGTCCGGGGACGTAATTCAGATTTATGTGTTGGTTGTAGGCCCAGTCATAATACCTATTAGCCTATTAGGTTTCAGCTCTGAGTTCTGAATAGTTTTGGGAAAAAACGACCCGAAAGGTCCGTTTCCAATCCATACCTACATTAAACATGGAAATTATTATTTTTCTCAATTCCTATCCGTACTACCCAGTTGAAACTGATTTGTCAAAATCTAATATCAGCGTCGATTTTGGCCCCATTGTGCGCTGTAGAGGTAAGACTCGCACTCATGCTCTTGATCAAATCTCTACCTACAAATCATTCTTTTCCCATCCTCCATATATCAACTTGCCCCCCCTTCTGAGCCATCGGCTGGCGACGCCCTAGGAGAGAGATGACAAAGGTTATGACTCTAGAGCTGCCTGTCAAACAAGTTTACGGTAGACATCGCACGGCGGAAGTACTTTCTAGCCTACACTAAACCCTGGGTGTGGATAACATAAGCCACAGGCCACACTGCACTATAGCACATTACTCAGAGTAGGTACCCACGAATGACAAGTCACTTTATATTAAGGCAATAGGCACTACTGAGCCACAAAAAGAAAAAAAACTGACCAAAAATAATTCGATAACTCCGTTCGTCTCTTGTTTCATCTGCAAATTCAGCCACAGATTAATACAGATGGGTCACTCGGCAAAATCATTAAATAAAAAGCGACACTTGCTACGACACAATAAAGTGCAATTCAGGTCGCAAAGCGCTAATCACCTACAGTTATATTCACCTAGAAGTTGCCTCTCTTTTTATCGCGTGACTCTTAGATCTTCTGACTCCGCAACGTGTCAGTTAGTTTTGTGTACAAGCCCAAAGCCTTTTATGTAGGCTGCTTCACTTTCAACTGTTGCCGCCATTCGTACCTACATACCTACACACCTTGTCCTTAGAATGACGAACACAACAAAAAAAGATATATCCAATTTGGTGCAGTCATTCGATAGTTATGTGCGTACATACATTTCGGCGATTCATTTTTATTATAGACTAGCGATCCGCTCCTGCTTTCCACGGACTTTACAAAACATCGAGATTTATTAGGTAAAAGTAACTTTAATATTAGCGTATTATACACATAAACCTACCGGAATAAATTCTCTAACTAAACGATGGTGAAAACCCCATCAAAATATGTTTCGTAGTTAAGAAGAACAACGCAGACATACAGACAAACGCAAAAAGTGACAATGTATTATATAATAATGTATAGATATATACACTACATCCACTATTAACGTCTCATTTGTACGTGTCCGAGGGCTTTTTTAGTATATCAATGGTCCGAGTACCAAATAATCTCCTGCGGTGTCTGGCAATGTTGTGTTTGTAATCGCGACACCAATTTCCGCGTCAGAACAAATATTAGCATGTGGCGCAAAATATTTATTCGGCAATGTAGTATGTGTATGAGATTACTCGTGGCGTTTACACGTACATTTTTGACTACTGTGGAGGCTATGCGCCAGGGTAGCTCGCGAAATTCAAATTATCTTACGTTTTTTGCTGTTTGCAGGTCAGTATCAGATGTTGATCTAAATATGATTTGCGGCCTTATCAAATGGTTATTTATAGAATTATAATCATAACATCAAAACAACTCTATGTTCATGTAATCCTATTGAATGACTATTTCATGAAATCAGGACATTTGAGGATTATGCTAACTTAAGGAGTTGTATTGCTGATTCTAATGATTATAATTCTGTAAAGCCGTATTTGTTACGATCGCAAATCATATTTTAATCATGATACAACCCGACACTGACCTGCAAATCGCAAAAAACGTAAGAAAATTTGAATTTCGCGGACTACTTTGGCGCATCCCCCTTAATGTTGGACCTACGGCAGACTTCTGCCAGTTTCTATCAGAATTAGAAAGTGCAAAGTAAACTTTCACAATCCTGGAATTTCCATCGAGGATTTATTATTATTTTAACATTCACGAAAAGAATAAACCTCTCATTACAAGCACATATCTAAGGCTTATATTTTGAAATCAAAACTCCATTAGCATTACATTGACGTCAGAGCAGGGATTCCCAGGCCACTTTCACTCGGCACCGTTGGCGGCCATAACAGTACCGATGACCGATGAATTAACACTAACCCACAGTCACCTGCGCAGGCGCGTAGTTATAAAATAAACAAATAGACGCGTCAGTATGACGTGCGCCAGAAGATTGTCGAGCTCGATGGTTCAATTTTTAATTTGTGTCTCATACAACTGTTATTTCTAAACTCCAAAATGATATCAGTTTTATGTGTACGGTCCATCTTTTGAGAATAGGGGAAGATTCGGGCAAAGATGAGTGGGTAGTGTGTCCCATGATATGCCTAGAAAGGGGGTGAGTAGGACTAAGAAAAAGGACCATAACCTGTGCTCTGGCCAAACTGAGGTGAATCCCGCGCGGGCTGCAAGACGAAATTCGCTGACACCGATTGAACTTGCACTCGTAGGTGTGGTTGATGGTAGATATTGATTGACTACAAATGTGACGATTTCCAGATTCGAGATTATGAATTCTGAATGGGTTAATACGTCTTTCTTTCTTCTTTTTCGTGTGGTTAATGACTAACCTGGTGTCAGAGTTTTGGCTTCACATAGGTAGTTCACATGCCGTCGAGAAATATCTCTCAAGCATGCCGGTTTCCTCACGATGTTTTCCTTCACCGTTTTTGAAGCAAGTGAAAATTATACAATATGCCCATGAATCCGAAAAGTCAGAGGTGCCTGCTTTGGATTCCGAACTTGATTCGATTGATTTCTTCGATTGGTGAATACGTGATATGTGATTATCTATGATCTATCTTACCTTACCCTTTGTCTGGTGTACTTATATTTTCCTGGAAAAGACTATAATTTTGTAATGTACTGTATATTTATTTTTTATCTGTAATTGTGGTTCTAATGAATAGCTTAAGTAGCTTGTACCAGGAAAAGGTACAATTAATAATAAACACAGATATAGATTTATTCTTGAAGAATAACCACAGGCCTCGGTGGTTCTCAATTACTTAAAGATGACTTAGGTGTCTTAACAAGTGAGACGAGAGAGGAGCTCGTGGCTAAGTAATAACAGCCGGATCGATCCATCAGGTTAAGTTACGCTTGCTGGGGTCGGTCCGTGGATGGGTGATCATCTTTACACACCGAGACTCCTCCGTGCCTCGGAAAGCACGTTAAGCCGTTGGTCCCGGCTGTCAGTCGTGGATCTTTGACGGTTGTTACGGGTTTTCAGAAGCCCGAAAGTCTGACAACCAGTCTAAGTATGAGCAAGGGGTGTGGGTGTTACCCAGTACTTGGGTTGTGGAGGTCAGATAACAAGGTTAGACTGGAAGCCGACCCCTTCATAGGTGGGAAAGGCTAGGCAGATGATGATATTTTTTATCACAACTTTAATTAAAGCTTATCCCTATTCGGGACGCTTTAAATGTCTACCTCAATTATAAAGAACATTTTCCATCTTTCCTCAGAAAACTTCGACCACAAGAACCATCCCCAAAGCATAGACCTGAACGCAGTTCGGCTATGCTTCCAAGTGTTCCTCCCGGACGAGTCGGGCCGGCTGCGGCGCCCGCTGACGCCGGTGGTGTCCGACGTCATCTACGACAAGAAGGCCATGAGCGACCTGCTCATCATGCGTTCCAGCCACTGTTCTGGCACCGCTAGGGGCGGCACGCAAGTTATCCTGCTGTGTGAGAAGGTGAGAAATATTTGTTACTAGCTGCGCCTCGCGGTTTCACCCTCATAAGTCTCGATTACGTGGGAATATAGGAATAAAAGGTCATAGTCTACCCATGTGCCAAATTTCATCCAAATCCGTTCAACCGTTTTAGCGTAACCAACTAACTCACGCACATATAATATTAGTTTGGATCCTCCATCAACCCCACGAATGCTGGCCTTTAATTATCGCACTGCAAGACAAAGCCTTCATTTCTTACAGCGTAAGATTACTTACGCTAACGAAGTTCAGGTTTCTTCACGATTTACCAGGCTAGTGAAGATCACTTAGAAAGCCTACTAGTAGATATATAAAATTATAATGTTAAATTGGTGACGATGCATTGGTGATGCTGCTAGCTGTTGCAGGATCCTATTAATCAAATTATCCTAAAAGCTAAACTTAACTTAGCGTAAACGTCTGTGGTCTAGTGATTAGACCACTTGTCTCAGACTCAGAGGTCCCGGGGTTCGATTCCCAGTGAGGCCAAAAAAATTTGCTCGGTTTAGTTGGTGGTAGGGTTTGTTCTAAGACTGCCTGGATAGCTACACAAGTCTGTGGATCTAGTAAGATAGCCAGTTCCGCTGTGGTTGGGGATTCCAGTTGAAGCTCGTTTCCACCTTCGGCCTGATCATCACTTACCATCAGGTGAGATGCAGGCTGAGAACTTTCCTGTTGAGAAAAAAAAAAACACTCATCCGTCAAAAATATTTTGATAGATTGCAGCGTTTACGCCAAGTCTCCTACAGCTTCGTAAATAGAGCTGCAACAAGTGCTCGTCTTGAGACGTTACCCTGATTCTCAAGTAGTAAATATGATCTTGTCCTCATTCCAGGTGACACGCGAAGACATAGAAGTAGTGTTCTACCAGGAGGAGAACGGCGTAATGGTGTGGGAGGAGACGGCCATCCGCATCCTGGTGCACAAACAGGTCGCCATCGCCTTCGAGACGCCTGCCTACAAGTTCCCTCATACTGCTGACCATGTCAATGTAAGTACCATAAATCTACCTATTTATTTGCATTCCAGTAGCATAATCAGCCTATAATGTTCCCACTGCTGGGACACAGGCCGTCTCTCGGTAAGAAGGAGTGGACCGTAATCCACCACGCGGGCCCAGTGCAAGTTGGTAGATGTCACATGTCTTCGAATATTTGGTTCTAGGACATGCCGGTTTCCTCACGATGTTTTCATTCACCGTTTTGAGAGCAGAAGTGACGAAATAATTTACACAAAGTAAAGCGCCTGTTTGGGTTCGAACCTACGACCTACAACTCGTATTTAGTCGCGGCCACTACCACTGAGACACCAAGGCATATTCTAGTTATAGGAGGTAATAAAAGAAAATAAAAAGTTTCTTTCATTCAGAAAAAATCAACGCATAATCTCTCAGAAATTCAGTTAATTTCGATTTACATTAATCACCGTTAACAATCCAAAAACAGTGGAATTATTACAGAAAATAAATATCATGTGTGCTAGTTGAGGGTTAGTTCATCTATCTATACATATAATAAAATTGTAGAAAAGTGGTGTCTGTACAATGGAAATATATGAAAAAAAAATAGCAGGGGTTGTTATTATATCGATGCTGAACCCGAGATTGTAATTAAATTTTTTTTTGTCTGTTTGTCTGTTTGTCTGTTTGTCGGTTTGTCTGTTTGTCTGTGTGTTTGTGCACGCTAATATCAGAAACGGCTTATTCGATTTAGATGCGGTTTTCACTAATATATTGTAGTAAGCTTCACTTAACATTTAGTGTTTATTTCATGTCAATCGGTTCATAAATAAAAAAGTTATGTCA
This sequence comes from Conistra vaccinii, assembly GCA_948150665.1. NCBI lineage: Eukaryota > Metazoa > Arthropoda > Insecta > Lepidoptera > Noctuidae > Conistra > Conistra vaccinii. Next base: position 2,761,370 of record OX411320.1, on the reverse strand, counting down.
ATTTAAAGAATCACATCGAACATTTGTTATAGGTTAGGAATTTCTTTCCTTGATTTTCGGTATACTTATCTTAATTTTTATTTAGGGTTTGTATATAAATATTATAAGTATTTGGTATAGGTTAGGCATTTCTTTTCTTGATTTTCTTTGTATAAGTTTATTAGCTCAGGTTAGTAATTAATTTTTCTAGCAATTCTTTTGTTTTATAAAGTTAGTACGTTTGGTTTACACGTCTTAACACCTTATTACTTAAACTGTGACAATTTTAGACTGTATAATCTGTAAGTATTTATAATTTAATTGTTTACGATAGTACGTGTTTACTAAATAACTGTGTGTTAAATAGTAAGTAGGTACTATTTTATTGTAAGAGAATGCCTCGAAGAAGATCCAACCTCTCCCAATGTAGCAGAAATGCTAAAAGGATGAGATTAGTTCGATCACAGGAATCTGAGGAAGGTCGTGAGGCAAGGCTCTCTGCAACTCGGGAACATCAGGCTAGGTTTCGTGAATTCAGCGGGAATCTCGACTGAGTTCAATTCGTTCTCGAATGGTCGAGGTTGCGAAAAAATTTTTTCATACTAATGGGGTCAAGTCATGAAAAAGGTTGAAAAACACTGCCCTACATTAATCCTACTAATATTATAAATGCGAAAGTTTGTGAGGATGGATGGATGGATGGATGGATGGATGGATGGATGTTTGTTACTCTTTCACACAAAAACTACTGAACGGATTTTGATGAAACTTTACAATAATGTAGCTTATACATTAGAATAACACATAGACAACAATTTATAAAGATTTTATGTGATTTGGCCATAATATAACGATAAGTATCAAGTAAGTCGGAAAAATTCCTGCCCTCTGAGATCTATCTTTGCGTGCGCTGCCTTTTTTTTTTTTGGGCGGTTAATCATCCAATGACTTCTCCCGCTCTGGGCGGAGCGGAAGGGCGTGTCAGACTCTTACTGACTAAAACCCACACGTGTTCCTTCGATCCTTGATATCTCTTTGAGGCGCGCGTGGAACACGATGCGCCGTCGACCCGGGCCTGGTCCTTATCGGACGGCGAGCTGCCCGTTGCTCTCCGTCCGCAGGCCCGCGCCTACGGTGGCCGGAAATCGGCTATCAATTCCCGATGCCCGGGACGTCTCCTACGGCGGCGGCGGCTAGGGCTGGTAGGGCGCGGCCTTTGCCACTCCCTCGCGCGCTCCACCTTCTCCTTCGCGAGCATTACTGCTTTGCAGAAGGAGGTGATGGCTTGCCATGCCCTCTCGCTCCGCACCATGGCCTGAACCAGGGCCGTACGCGAGAGGTCACCGCCGCCGATCGCCTCCACGAGGACACGGCGGTGGTCCACCCAAGCCGGGCAGACCTCCACCGTATGCTGCGTGCGCTGCCTAAACCGTTAGAGTTACATGAAGAAAATGTATTGTGGGATTGTTTGTCTTAAAGAGTTCTAAATAAAAGTCCGCGACAGCATATATCTACCTTTTATGTGGAAGCCTTTATAACCAAAATAGTGAGCAATGAATACAGTTAAATTGAATACTTTTTTTACATTGCATATTTTAGAGTATTTAGTTAATTCTTATCAAAATAAATACCTTCATCGCTTTTGGTATTTAATGTAGATAAAGTTTGTCTTTTACACTAAGTAATTTGGACAAATAGTTTAAAAGTTAGAACGATAAGAATGACCTGCGATATTGAGTCGACGGCGCACAGAACGAGGGTGGAGGGGCGGGCCAGCCAGGGGATGACGCGCCAGAGCGCCAAGTAGAAGCTATTGCTTAATAATTATGTTCGAGAAATAACGTAAATAACGCAATTAATTGTTGAACTGTCAAAATGAAACCCATTGCTATTGTAAGTGCTACGCAATTACCCCGCTGATTTAGGACATGTTACACGTTCCTGTGGGATAATTTCCGACATCCACGCGGGCGAAGCCGCGGGCAGAAGCTAGTTTTTAATAAATTGGAATCAATTTTAAAAGAACGACACCAAACAATTTCTTCTTTACATTTTTTTTTTTCTTTACATTTCAGGTCCACTTCCAACTGAAGAGACTATCAGACAACGCGCGCAGCAACTCCCTGCCCTTCGAGTACATCCCCGAGTACACAGGTACCGCGCGCAAGCCCCTCCCCGACCTCTCCCTCTTCTCCCTCCTCCTCGACAAACGCACCGACACCAACAACAACAAGCAAGACAAGCCCGAAGTCGTCAGCTCCACAACTGACTCCGTCAGCGTTAACGTTTCCGATGAAACCGACTCCGCGACCGTTACCGATGTAAACGGTAACCCCGAAGTCACGGACGTTGAAATCATAGATACTAACGAAAAAAGTTTGAATGAACTCCTTGATCAGGTCGCGGAGTTAGATGAGATTTATTCTGAGAATCGTACGCGTTTAGAAAATATTTCCACCTCCCTAGCTAACGATAATGAGGAAATTGAGGATTTTAACGATGCGGGAACTTACACTAGCTTGCAACTTGCCTTTAAAAACCCGGTAGAAATATCTGAACCAGACCCGATGCCGTACGAAGACGTACAAGTTCAAACTTACCGCGGTCCTATCATTGAATTCAGTCCTTTGAAGCGCGATACAGATGATGAACGCGCCCCTCCTTTACCCCCCAAACGCGTTCGCAAAGCCGTTTCCACGGAACCTTTTAAAACCAGTCAGACTTCTGTCGACAGCATCTTGAAACCCGGCCGGCAGATCCCGGTCACCCGTAACGCGGATAACTTGAAAGTCAACTCGGAAATGACTGTAGCTAAAAGCGAGCCAGCATTACCACCTGTAAAGAAACGTTCGTTCTTCTCCCGTTTATTTCGACGAAAGGAGAAGTCACCAGCTCCTAGTGTGAAATCTGAGGGTAGGAAAGAGGCTAAATCTAAGCCTGTAGGACGATCTGTGAGCAGTATTTCAGGAATGCGTCCATCGAAGTTCAAATCATCAGTATCCCACACTTCGCTCAAAGATAACGCTTCTGGTACAGGTCTTAGTTATGCTGACAGTATCACTCATATATCCCTCCATGGCGATGAAAATGATAAAACAGCTTCTCAGTCATCTTTGCGACGTCCTGCCAGCTTAGCCCCGCTGCCACCGACAGATGGCGGCACTATACTAGTAGCTGAAAGCGTGTTAGCTCTAGACGCGATTCAATTTAAAAAGTTACAAGACGATTTAGATCTTACTGACGCTGAGCATTACGCGTTGTATATGGCGGTCGCTCCACACGCTACAGTTTCGGAGTTTGACGAAACTAGTTGCTATTACTCGCCGATAGATGGCAGCAAGTTTCAAAATAATCAATAGTCGGGATTAGCTTACGAGTTAATTAATAGATTTTGAATTTAAATTTGTAGTTCATTGCGCGTTTGTGAAGGCGGTTTTTGAGATATAAAGCAATGGACTTCAAACCTTTAAAGTGGTTGAATTTTTTTCAAGATAGGTCTTAGAAAAACTTAGGTATTTTGATGACGAATCTTCTAATGTAATTTAAAAGTAAAGTATTAAATAAAAGATGCTGCGACGGTATAGGTCTCTCTTTAAGCTGTATTTTCCGCCCATAATGCCAAATTTACTAATTTTTTACAGGTTTTCGACGTGTTTACATTTTTTATTGTAAATGTATAATTTTCCTAAATAATTGTTTGACTGAAAGCATAACAACCTCGCTAGAAAAATATGTGCCGTAAAATAACCGGGTAATCTTCGAATTACCCGATGTCTTTACGAAGGGATGCAATTAATGCATCACCCTGTATTTTATTTCTTGTAAAATTGGTTGATTTTTGCCAAAGATCTTTTAATGCTGCCGTTGTTATATTTAGTCATAATGTAATGTGTTATAACAATATCAACTTGAATTTTCTAGATAATATGAGTATTAAGAAGCGGAAGGTCGTAAACGACATATTACGAAACTACGACCCTGAAAGTAAGTTCCGGTTTATTTTACTTGTATACAGGGTGTATTTGAACCCAAGTTTAAAATATTAAGAGGGTATAATTGATCATGAAATTGTTTTATAGCAGCAGCATCGATGTATTTGTCAGTAAAATGCCTGCTACACGGTTGCCAACCGCGTCCCCGACAAAGGTGACCTTAGCGGCCGGGAAAGTTGTTTCAACGTTTGCTCGTAAACCATTGTCTACACGGCTATAAATCACCAAGGTCACCACTGTCGGGACGCGGTTTGCGACCGTGTGGCAGGCGCTTAACAGAAAATAGTGGACTTTTGAATTTTAACTGTCAAATACCTCGGTTCACATTCTAAGATGTTTCAGTTTCCATATACACCCTGTATACTTCTATGTCTAGGATTATAAGCTGGTTTGGTGATGGGGAAAGGTTCTAACATGGTGTCAATCGATATTTCAAAGCTATCGAAATAAAAATGATTTCTTATGGTATAAGGGATCTCGCGCTCTAGACGGCCATTAAACTATAGAAATACAAACGAATCGCGCACTTGGTCGCAACGGCCAACTAGCCGGCCACCATACAGTATCACTAGAAGGCCACGACTGGCCGAACTCGTGGTCGTCTAGCGCGCGAGATCCCTAAGTGTTACAAGTGGGGATATGTCATGTTGCCTTCTATGGCTAAACCATAGACTATCGTGTCTATTTTAATTTTAGCTATGCGTTATGGCACAGATTAAATAGGTTAATGTTGTTTACCAATAAACAAGTATTTTGTTTGGATAATGTCTGTAGGTTAGATCTGGTTTTGACGAAAAATTGTGGTTTTACTAATAAAAATTTAGTTATTAAGTAGTAAAAGTAATTATTATTAACATCGACGTTATTTATTTATGATCAGTGTATGACATCAATATCTACAACATTTATTATGGACCTTTTGGTCGTTGAACGTTGAATAATAACAATATTAATTTTAATATGTATTTATTTGTATTTACATAATTAAATATTAATTACTAACTTGATAACATGATCTAAGTTTATGTATGTATAAAATATTAGGATAAGGGCAGGGCAATAGGGTGATGCCTACGTAAAAAAAAAAAACTTTAGTCTGTCAGTCAGATAATAAAATAAAAAAATTATACACGTATTTTTTGCTTTATCATATTAATAAAAAATTACCTTGGATAAAACGCATGAAAGTTGGCGTCACAACTAAGTATAAAATCTATATAGACGTGACGTCATGCCACATTTTAACTCAATGTATCGCCGTAACCTATGTCTGTAAATTTTATGGTGTACATAATAAAGAGTATTCTATTCTATTCTAATCTTGTGATTACGTAAAAAATAAGCACGTGTCCAAAATTTTTTAATTATCTACCTGATAGACAAAAAAAGTTTAGTCATCATCTCTATTATGTTGGTGTTTCTAAAATGTCGATGGTTTTAGGCAACGCTATTTAAAAATAAGCGTTATTTTTGCCTCACGAGAGTTTCTAGTCGTCTATTTATTTGAAGTTTTTGTTAACTTATATTTTAGTAATTTATTATTTTGTTATATTTCTAATATCTATTGGACGTTTTGTTTATTTCGTTACAAGTTTTTTGTTTATTAGAAAAAAATATAAATATACAGGGTGACTGACAAAAGAAAATAAACAACGCTAATATAGGCTTATTTCTGAGAATAGTCCGACAAAAAATTATTATGCGACCCTGTATACAGAAATTATAGGCAAATATTATTTTATGGAAATGAAATTGCAGCTATGGTTATAATAGCATGCAACTTTCAACCAAAGTGCTATCAGTACAAAGTTTAGTTTCACTTAACAGCGAGCTAATGTGGATATGTGTGTGAGGGAGAGTCTAATAGTATTAATAACAAGCTAAATATTGTTTAAAACCATTTTTGTGAAGAAAGGACATTCGAACCGAAATGTTTGGGCGATTTTGAACCTTGTGGTCACTTTAGAAAATAGGTTTTTGTGTACTTAATGTTGGAAATCGGTTACTTTGGCTAAATCGGTTATGTATTTATTTTCATAAAACTGTGCAATTTTACAGGGTGTTTTTATCACAACTCATGTAAAGCTTTTTGGTTAAATTTAAATCAGTTCACGATGAAAACACCCTGTAAACATAATTTTTGGTACATGCTTTGAGTAATATAAGGTACAAACATATCTTTGAAGATGTACATCAGATATTAGGTAAAGTTTTAGAAGAATTTACAAATTAATAACAGTGTTGTCGTGTGGTTAGTAGCGGCTCAGCCGAAATTGTTGTCAAAATTGTTTATTTTAGGACAGTCAGAGGCCTGAATTTCGTTTAAGCAGCCAAGCTGTTGGGCAGATCGCCCCTATAGTATATGTAACTTTCGATTGACTTGCATTTGTAATATTTTAAAACAATTTATATAAAAATCTGTTTTTTTTACCGTTTTTTGTAAATTATAAGAGTTGAATAGCGAAGCTTGATTGATGCGAAATTCTATATTAATATGCTAATAAAATACGTGGGTTTTATTTACTGATCGTGGAACCCTAAACCCCGAACGACGTCAGAGGTACGAATACTTTCATGTGGCATGATTTTGATGTTTTTTTTTTTCGTAATTTTTTTTAAGCTTGTTCTTTTATTATTTTTTTATTTTCACACATATTCATGTTAGCTTTACATAAATGTAGATAGGCATATTTTAAACGCATGTTTGTTTTTTATATCGTTTGCAAGGGTGTATAAATAATTTTTATAAAGAAATTAATTCGATGAAAGTTGAATAAAATAACATTGTTTTTCCGTTAAAAATAATAGGGATATTGACAATTTTTTTTAAATGTCTGTCAGAAAGATTATTAAAAAATATTGGACAAGTATTTTTTCTTTTTTTACGTTATAAAAAGATTCCGGCAATACATTGTGTTAAAATGTGGCATGACGTCACTCTCTGATAGATTTTGCAGAATTGTGACGTAGCGAGCCGGGGGACTCCCCAACTTCAATGCATTTTATCTTAATAATTTTTTATTAATATGATAAAGCAAAAAATACGTGTATAATATTTTTTTATTATCTGACTGACGGACTGAACAGTTTTTCTTTTTCCCCAGTCAACTTCCCTATTGGCACAATAGGCAGTTTAATGGAATATTGTAATCTGCAACTGAAGTGGACAGATCCCTTAGTTGATCGTTTATGCGGTTTATGACCACACTTCCAAGTTAAAAGATTTTGTTTCAACTATTGCTTCTAATGAGAAACGAAAAAATTCGGGCTTGAAGAGGATCCGCAGCGGCAGACGGCAGAATTAATGTTTTCTTAAATTTAAAAAAATTTGAAGTTTTCTATAAAAGATTTGCTCCTGCTCAAATTATAAAACATGTTTGAGTATAAAAGGAGTTTGCGTGACAGTTGAGCTCATAAAGCTCATCGGTCACGCAAACTCATTACGTTCAATAACAATTAATTCTATTGTGTCTCATTAGTAACAGTTAAAAAATCTAACTTAGTAAGATGTATTAATGATTCTAAATACAACCTGACACTGACCTGCAAATTGCAAAAAAAAACGTAAGAAAATTTGAATTTCGCGGGTGCCCACTGCGGATCCTCCAGAACGGTGTTGCTGTTTGAATTACTTGTTTTGAGTTTACCAGTCAAATTATATTTAATAGGAAACAGTAGTTGAAACAATTTTCTTCTAACATTTACAAATAGAGTCTAACTATTATAGACTATCCTATTAGCCATAATAATATTGTTTAGCCTTAATTCTGCATGTTTTGTGTTGGTGTTATTTGTTAAATAGTAGCATAGTCAATTAGTTATAAGCAAAATGAATTCAAAACTAATGTTGATGACCGTTTTCAGGGATCTACTCCCCAGAGCAGCAGCACATAAAATCGGAGCCCAGAGGTAAGCAAGATTTACTTTTAAGTTAATTAACTTTACTTCCTTAGTCATAAAATGATGAAGACAGGTAGAATTTTCATGGAAAAGGAAGTAAGTTTAACCAGCTTTGACCAGCGGCTTCGCTCGCGTTACTGTGAAAAAAGTAGCATATGTTCTATGTCTTTGTGTTGCAAATAAGTGTTCCATTTCACAGCCATTGTTGAAGTGTGGACAAAAAAACGAGCTCGCTTTTATGTTATTTATGTACACAGACACAAACACACACACTCACACAAACACACACACACTCACACAAACACACACACTCAAACAAACAAACAAACAAACACTCACACAAACTCACGCCTTTTCCCATGGGGATAGGTGGTTAAAACTTCAGAACGTCAACTGCTAAGATCCTTATACAGCGTATAACAAAAACCCTGTCCGATCCGTGAAAGTGTTGTTAACAATCATACTGAGAGTCTATTTATGTGGTAATTTGCCGAAAAAAGAAAAAAAAATCGCCAAATTTTTTTTTTTTTAATGGGTTATTTTACCGGGTTATTTACATAGGATGCGGGCGGCCGTCATTTAGCGGGTGTATAAAAGTCCCTGTTGAACATTCACCAATTTTTTATTAAATTGGTATAATTTTGGTACTAAAAACGTTAATTTTGCAGTAAGTTTGTTTTTTTGTTTCAATAACAATTTAAAAAAATACTTCCTTTTGGTAATTTTATTGCAATACCTATGTGCCCTTTTTGGATCAGACAGGGTTTATTGTAACACTTCTATACATATACAGGGTGGCACGGACATCGACGCGAAGCCGGTTACCATGAATTCAGTACATGATTCTGAACCGACGAAAAATTTCAACGCCGTTGAAATTTTTCGTCGGTTATTTAAAAAAAAATCAGCTGTTTCATAGAAAAGTGCAATACCTACGCGGTCAAAATGTATGGAACAGCAGATTTTTTTAAAAAATAACCGACGAAAAATTTCAACGCAGGGGGGTTCAGAATCATATACTGAATCCATGGTAACCGGCTCCGCGTCGATGTCCCTGCCACCCCGTATAATCCCACTCATAAAAAAAGGTCCAAATCAAACCAAACTTTATTTGTGAACATACTCGTAGCTACATAAAAGGTCAATTATACATTTTAGCGTGATCTCTATGTTCTACTAATGCAATTAGTATACAAATAACTCGACATATAATTTTAATAAGTACTTATAATGATTCGAAACATGCAATAATAATAATCTAAAGAATTTAATAAGATTAAATAAATGATTTCAAGTGTCTAAGTTTAAGTCACTTAATAACATAATTTAATCAAGTAGATAGGGGCCGTTCAAGTCATACGTAAGCACATTTATTACAATTATTTACCCCCCCCCCCTCCCCCTTTTCAGCAGAAGTAAGCAAAGCTCTAACCCCCCCCCCCCATGCTTACGTAAACATTGGTCTATGCATTTGTGGGAATCCCCAAATATGCGTTTAGTTTTCAAGCATAGACAATGTGTGGGTTGCCATATGTGTAAAAAAGTACATAATTACTGCTGACGTAATCACCATCTAGACTAGACCCCCCCACCCTCCATGTCATCAAAAATAAGCAAAGCATAGACCCCGGCCCCTCTACAGTGCTTACGTAATACTTGAACGGCCCCTAATGTCAAAAAAAAAAAAATAGCCCTTAATATTAAAAAAAAAAACATCCTTCCTTATTTATGTAATATTGCTTATTGTGCTAATATTCAATGTGTCGTTACAGACCGGACTCCGCCTCATCACAATATAAGCAGTCCACCGCTTCATGCCTACGCCCCACAGTATGATCAGGTACTGAAATCATCAAATATACTTCTTTAAGAGCGTGCATTCTAAAAGTTGGCAACGTCGTAAAAAGCTGTCAAATATTTACGTGTTTTATTAATTTGACAATATTACTGTATGGAAATATGAAATGTCGCTAACTACTACTAGTGACTTAAAATAATAATGAATTGGTAATTGTAACCGTTTTAGGTGTAAAAATGGCATTTGGAAAGTTTCCAAATACTTTTTTTACAACTAAAACTAAATATTTGGTGTTACGATATTAATTATCCCATTTCATAATCAATATTCTAGTTCGCTAGTTAGCAACATTTCTTATTTCCATATAGTAATATTGCCAAATTAATCAAAACAGCGAATTATTTGAGATCGATTTGCCACGTGGTCCACTTTCAAAATAAACGCTCTTAAAATATTACTTGCCACTACTACTTTGCCATTGTGTGTACATATTTATACAACTTTACTTTTGATGTCCCATTCCTCTAAGGTTATATGCTATACAGGATGGAAGGGTAAACACCGTTGTCACTCAAACTATGGGTAGTTGGCTTAAATATAAACATAAAAAACCGAGTAAAAAAAAATTACGTTATTTTCTTTAACAAATATCAAAAAGGTTGTTGTCCGACACCGTCCGCAAATTCATGGATATGCGCCCGCCCTAGTGACGTAATCGATCGCCGCTCGTCCTACCTACCTACACAACACATGAATAAATACAATACAACCTTTTCCTGGCTTAAGACAGGCAAAAATACCTACCTTAGGAATTGCGTGACGATTCTAAATGTACATCTTTAAAAAAAAAAGTTGTGATTTTCCATTGAATTTATGTTCTATAAACGAAACCAAATCACTGGTTTGAAGGATAACGGTGTTTACCCTAACACCCTGTATAAGTAAACACAATACAAAAAGTCCTAGAACAAGTGTTCTAAAAATACATATATCCTTAGTTAGTTTTGAAGATGACATTCCACTAGACTCTCGATGAGTGTAAGTTTCATTGATAAGAACGAGTAAATCATTTTCATTAAAAAAAGCCACGAAAATGCGACGTTGTCATATTTTCTTATTTTTATGGACATGGACATGGATAATGGTGTTTTACATAAATAATCGTGACTTTAACGAATTATTTTGTATGAAAATAAAAAAAAAAATAAAAAGGAGAAAAAATTATAATTGAGAAATAATTCATTTACCAGTTGATTCTTTGACATGGTCTCATTAATACTCTAGAGTTATGGAATATCAAAAGGAACACCTTGTATAAAGGCTTTTTTTTTATAAAAGTAAAGATTATTAGTATCCAATATTAAAAAAAACACTAAGTTTTAGTTTGCCGATACTCGGAATCAGTTGTTTACTTCAAATTTAGATTTTAGGAAAATTATTTCGTTTTATTGCTTGCTACCGATGTTTATCATGTCTGTTTTTTTTTTTTATATTAACCAGTAATTTTTTGGCCCATGTTTTGTAGCTGACATTATTTTTGGTTTTATTATCTTGCTTTGCGTTCTTAATTATAGTTTTTTTTTAAATTTATCTCAGTCTTGCTCTGCAAAATCTTTCAGGCATTTTTGAACTGTCAAGGAGTTGTCAGTCAGAAATATGAAGCTAGTTGCCCATTTCAAAGCGTAGTAGATACATATGGAGAAGAACGGGCAAGAAACTCCACGGAAACTATTTAAATAAAAAAATTGTTACAAAATATTGGTGTTCGATCTATGTATGTAGAAAGACGTGCACGTTAAAAGCGTCCGTGATGAAAAGATAAAAACAATTCAAAAAAATAATGGCAAGGCAGCTAAAAGATGACCAGTCCCTACTGACGGCGCCCCTTCACGAACATGACGCATAACGCTGAAAGACTGATGGCAAGATATACCTTTTAACCTTACAAAGAAACTTTTTCTTCCAGAACTGGGGCCTGGAGAACATGCAAGCTGGTATGGGAGCTCCGGGTCCGAGCCACGTCAACTCAGCCGTAGTTGGCCATGGAAATCCATTCGCACAGGAAATGTGGCAGAACCAGCCTTATGGGCAGCTCTCGCCCGGCCACATGCAGCCCACAAATATGACACAAAACCTGCAAGTTCTCCAACCGAATATGCAGGCCATGTCCCCCAATATGCAGGCCATGTCCCCCAACATGCAAGCTATGTCCCCCAACATGCAGGCTATGTCCCCCAACATGCAGGCTATGTCCCCAAACATGCAGCCCATGTCGCCCAACATGCAGCCTCTGTCTCCCAACATGCAGCAGCAAGCCTACGCGGCTGGGCGCCTGTCGCCCAACATGAGCGTGCTGTCGCCGCACGCGCAGAGCATGTCGCCCGGCATGCACGGCGCGCCCGTGGGCCGCGTGTCGCCCAACATGCCGCAGAACATGGGCCACATATCGCCCAACCTGGTGCAGCACCAGCCACCTACCTATGCACAGGTTAGTTGAATTTCTATACATTTTCTCAACAAAAATTCTGTACTTGAGTAAATACATGTCCCTTTTGATGACACACCTCTTTATGCTATAAGGAAAATTATACAAAAAGTCCTAGAACAAGTGCTCCAAAAATACATAGTTTCGAATTTATCATAACACTAGACTTTCGATGTGTGTATCTAAGTTTCATTGTTATGTACGAGTAATCATTTTCATTCAAACTAATCAAGCACATTTAAAGCTAAAAAAAAATGTGACGTTGTCATAGTGTGATTTCTTTTTTATATATGTATATTTCGCGTAAATAATCGTGACTGTCGAATTATTTTGTATGAAAAATGAACAAAAAAATAATTTTGATTCTTTGACATGGTCTTATTAATACCCTAGCCTAGAGTTATGGGATATCAAAATCTTGTATACGTACAAAAACTCTAAAATTAACAGATTGTAAATCGATAATTGAGAGTAGAATATGAATAAAAAAAGAATATGAATCAATTAAAATATCCAAAGTAAACCTTCCAATCTTATCCTGTTTGCTTGCTTACCTAGTTATTTATACCTACTACATTCATTTTATGAAAGGATTAATCTTTCGCTCTTTTAACTTATCTTATACAGTTGATTATATGTAAATAATATAAATATATGTCAACTGTGAATTTTTAAATAACATATTTTTTTGGACAAGGATTAATATGATACAAGTCAAAATAGCTTCGGAAATAACAATGAAAAATGTATAAAATTCTGAAATATAAAAATGGTTAACGTGGGAAGATAAACATACTTAATGCAATCGCAGACTTTTTTATTGAACTTTTTAAGATGAACATTCCTGTAGGTAGAACATGAATTTTTTGTATCTCTTACGGTTTACGCGGTGCACTCCAGTAAACCTTCCAGTCGGCATGATTTTTCCCAATACCTTCAACAATCATCGTCATATTTCAGCCTATTTACACAAAACCCTAATGAATTATACACCTAAACCTTCCTCATGAATCACTCGTCTATTGGTGAAAGTTTTTGAGTTTATCGCGTTCAGACAGACAGACGTAGAGTGGGGAACTTTGTTTTATAATATGTAATGACAACCGGTATGCTAGATAGGATTTCCCATCGCCAACTTTTGAATTTTTGGAACATTAGGAATTGAAATTCCATAAAACGTTGATACAACTAAATTTTGCATCTACCTATAATAACATCTTAAATTCCTTCATTCACTGATAGACAACGCACAGCCTAAAGCTAAGCGTATGCTGAGACGCAGGTGACGCAGCACAGCACAGTACAGATTTTGCAGAGTAGGGCAGGCGAGGCAGACATAGGCCGCGAGCGCATGCTGCGACACAGCTACACAGACACATTCGCGGCCTAGCTAGTACAAACAATCTGTCACTGAAACAAAATTATGAGAATCAGTGGTAAAAACAAGTGACGACCAGCATGCGTCGCGCAGAAATCTGTGCCGGCTCTACAACGAGACGCAGAGCAGTACAGACACAAATGTCTGCGTCGCACGTGGCTGCGCCCCGTACGCAGCTGTCAGTACGTTGATGCATTATAAAATCTGCGCTGCGTGGACCTGCGTCACCTGCGTCTCGCAAACTTAGTCCAGATCGTCGTCGAGCCATGTCATGTCATGTTAAATAACCTTTAGAACTGTGTCGTGAAGCCGTTCTTTCCTGACCTAACTATAATATTATTTCGTAACATTACAGCAGCAACAAGCCCAACAGAACTTAATGGAGACTGAGGGCCACAGCGCCGCGTCGCTGACGCACCTGCTGCTGGACCGCGGCGACACGTCGCTGCTGCTCAACTCCAGCGAGCTGTCGGGCCTGTCTGCGCTGCTGGGCGAGCGCGCGCACGAGGCGCAGCCGCTCGACTACTGACCGACGACCTCACTCTACGAGCGAAACTACACGATCAGCACATCTTAACCGCATTCGAGCGCTGTCAATGTCAAGCTGTCAGACAAAGAGTGAACAGGCATCTTCTGGGCACGCTAGACCTCATCCATCGCTTTCCATGAAGCGAGATCGAGATCAAAAGCAGGCCCATTCAGCATTAAAATAAAAGTATATATATTCCACAACGAAACGAAAGAAGGTCGGCGGAAAATATTGGAACTACATTTATTTTTATGCAATGTGATTCAATGACATAGACACTAGAGCCGGGCCCAATGGACTTCAGTGGTGGTGGACTCTATAATAAGGCCTCGTGGCCGAATAATGAGCTACGCTTGCCTAGATAACTGACCATCCTATCGAGATGCACATTAAACCTTCAGCTGTCACTAACGAGACACAATAGAATTTTAATTGTTATGCCCACCTGATGTCCACTGTAACGGTCAAGCCCAAAAGTCTGACAACCAGTCTTACCAAAGGGGGTCACTCAGTAACTGGAATATGAAATACTGCTATCAAATACTGGTATAGAACCCGAGCACAACACTAGGGAGATTGAATAATGACATTGAAGGCTCTGGAACGCAGTTTAGATGTGCTAAAAGCGTTCAATTTCGATGGTAATAATAAATTCGCCCTGAGCTAGCGACGTTGCATTGAGTACTACAACGAGTTGCAACATCCAAACTGTTTAGATTTACATGCTACAAATTGTATTATTGCTTCAACTTATTGCATTCTACAGGCAATTTAATTGCTAAGTCACAGAATAGTACAGAAGGCGCACTCCGCATTTTAGGTATGAAGCTACAAGTACGCGGGGGCTCGTCTTGCCGGGCCAATTCAGTGAGTGTAACGTAATCAGAAGAGTTACGCGATAGAAAGAGAGGCAACTTCTAGGTGAATATAACTGTAGGTAATTACCGCTGTGCAACCTGAATTGCACTTTATTGTGTTGTAGCAAGAGTCGCTTTTTGTTTAAATGATTCTGCGGTGTGAACAATCTGAATTAATCTGTGGCTACCTGTAAAAGATTCTTTAGAGAAAGTTTGACTTTGCAAAGCTCTTTGAGAAACTCGTTGTTCCACAGCCAAGCCCAGGTGCTGTACATAGTTTAGAATAGTAACTAGTTCTTGCTATGAAAATGTTTGACATTACATATTTTTGTTATAGGAGATTAATTTAATGTAATAATTAAGTTTTCTGAGATAAGCTACAGTGGCGCACTCTACTTTTAACTTACGAATTTAATTCACGGACTTATACAGTATAGTTACGAACGAGTGGTTGAATCCCGGAATCGATTTGTACCCGATATCGATTAACGGGATTTATTTTTGTGTAATCTATGGCTTCTTTAGTTGGTAATTACGTTAAATAGTTGTATTTTTACCGATCTGGGATTTTATAGTAAGGAACTCACGGAGAGTGAATGTAAAATTTGTTGCAATCTTTGGACGCAGCTTCGTCAGAATTTCAATTATTTTTTTTCACTAGATTATATTCTTATAAATTTAATAGCCCATAGTTACTGTTAGAACCTTTGGTACGACTATTAATATTTATTAGGAAAGCACATTTTCACAGGTAGTATTTTTCTATGTTGCTGTCATTTATAATCTTGAATGCTTTCAAATATAAAGCATTTTTACAAATAACACTAAAAGTCTTCCAGATCCCTGAATATTGTTGTTTATTTTTATATACGGTTGATCTCCAAAAGGATTTAACATTGCATTTTATTAGTCAGTGCTTTTACTAACTGCTTGTCTACAAATTATGATTTTATAAATATTTTGAAGTCTAACACAGTCATTATTGAACCAGAAAATAATAGAAAAGACATAAAAAATAATTCTAATTTATTGAATTCATCAAGTTATAAAATGTATTAAAAAAAAACATAAATTTAAACTACTTTTAAATTGCATCTACATTATTTTCTGCGTTGAATATTATGAAATATTTTAACATTTAAGAGATTACGTACTTTGATATTAATGTTGATTTTACCCAATACCATTTCTACGAGATAGAAATGACTATTTGGGATTCTGTTTGTTAGAAAATCTAAGAGCATGTGATTTTGAAACAGCATAGCACTTGAAGGCACAATAAAATCAAACAAAAGGTACAAAACTAAACAAAGTGGTGGTATCTATATCGCCACATGAGAATACGCATCATAGACATGACGTCACACAAATCCTGCATCACGCAATTAGAGTTTACCACGCGAACGACCTATAAGACTATACGACATCAATCGTTGGGCAGTTGCCCGCCAGACACGACACCCGTCTGGTCGGAAGATCCTCCCTTCTCTATAGAAGTATGAGTGAACTATACACCCTGTTCGTCATACCAAAAAACCGACTTATAAATAACAAACTGTCAAACTCATGTCCGGTATTTTCGATACTCACCCTTCGAAATAAAAAACTATTAGTTTTTCATGATCAAATAACCACATTTTAAAGTTCATTCAGCATCGTCTTTCTTGAAGTTAGCTGATTAAGATTTTTTCCAAAAAAATGCATGCAGTTTCTTGGTTACATGGTCTTAGATTTCATGATATGACGAGGGAAATCGAAGTATTCCTCGATTATTCGAAAACAAAACACATTTGGCGAAATGTGGGTGTACTATAGATGCAACTCTGCCTACCCCTACGAGGGATACGGGCGTGATGTCATGTATTATGAGTATTCGTAATTGCACGATACGAAAGTAGGTAGTAAAGATGTCTATACTCAATTTGAAATAAGATTAGAAATAACCCTTTTGTACGGTCCGTTCAACCGATTCTGACTTCTATAACGTAGGTAGATAGCATTAAAAGCAAAAAAGCGGTTACAATACCAACTGTTTACTGCAGCTGTCATTTGGCATGCCACCAACGCAATAGAAGTCAAAATCGGTTGAACGGACTGTAAAAAACGATTAGTTAAATGTCTTAATCTTATTTCAAACGGAGTACAGAATGCATTGAGATTGAGAACAGTACGGTATTAATGACGTGATAACAAAATGGTTGTATTCATGAGGGAAAGTGTTTGCTATGGAGGACCCGCAGTGGTAGGCCGGGAAATTAAACTATCTTACGTTTTTTGCAGTCAGATTTGATCTCAAATGACATGATTTCATGAAAAAGTAATTCAACGGAGCAAATCTAACTTAATGATTCTGTGGCGGCATCTATGCGAACTACGCATCACCTTGACGTCACTCAAGCATCGCGCGAGCAAAGTTTACCGCGCGACGAGTATATATACAACGTCCTGACATCAATCGTCGGGCAGTTGCCCACGAGACAACACGGGTCTGGTTGGAGGATCCCCTCTATTCTATAGAGGGATGATTGAACTTTACACCCTGTTCCTCATACCATCATAATTCTAATAATTACAATTCTGAAAATACATATTGTCATGGTTTCGAATCATATTTCGATCAAGATAAAACCGCACACTGACCTGCAAAAAAGTAAGAAAAATTGAATTTTGCGGGCTACCACTACATCTACCATAATAAACTATTTAGAATGTTTGTATTGAAAAAACCCACAAAAAGATTGTTATTTCAAGTATATTCCCCCTTTTTTTTTCTAGCCACTGTTAAGGGCGGGATATGTTGAAAACAGTTTTATTATAATATTTTCCCTTGTGTAATAATGAGATTTTATAAATCTTGATTTTTATGAAATTAGTTTTATTTAAATATTTCTTCTCATTTAAGGTTTAGTTTTTATTATTATTAAATTCTTATTTTGGTTATGATTTGTTACCAAATAGTTTGTAAATATTTTCTAAAAGAAATAAAGAAGAATTTTGTAAAAACGGATAAACTATTTTAAATTGCCGGCAACTCGCTTCAAACCCTCATGTTAACGGAAGTTAAAATCAAAACTCAGGTTCATTCTCATTCATTTAATACACAAAGCCTGTTAAAGTAAATTTGACATAATATTAGACATGTATTTTTTGCTTTAAGTATATATTTTTTTAATTCATAAAAAATGGTTAAATAAAAACGCGTTGTTGGGGAGTGGGGTTTGCTATGTCACAAGTCAGTATACAATCTACCGGGGAGTGACGTCATGCCACATTTTAACTCAATGTATTGCCGTAATCTTTTGATTACGTAAAAAAAAGAAAAAAATACGTGTCAAATATTTTTTAATAATCAACTTGACAACAATTTTTTTTTTTGCCAACGTCCCTACTGTGTTTCCCGTGTAAAGGTCATCGCCCATTATAACAGCACCGCTCCAGCACGGTAGCGCCCCGGCACCGCCTCAAAAAATCTAGTCGTCAACGCGCCGTAAGCCAGACGACGGCTAGTCGCCAACGCGCCGGCGGGGTAACAGTTTATTGTTTATTCACCGTGCGGCCGGCGAGGTGTCATCGCGCTTACGGCGAGGCGTCACACCGCGGACGGTGAGGCGCCGGCGAGCGGGCTCCTCGCTTGAAGCGCGCTGTCGCGCTCGCTGTCGGTGAACCGTCCACTATTTTGTTTAGCCATCGTAAAATAGACTTTAATACATTTGACTTAAAGTCCTAAATTGATTGACAAGTTATTTGCCGTGTCGGAGGCGTGCTGCTATAATGAGCGATGACCTTTAGTGCAACACTGAACTGATCAAGTCATCCTAGACGAGGCACAAACTTAGGGCTTGCGCGCACTGCGGTGCGGTGGAATGTGGTGCGTAAGGCTGCCTGTCCACCGGAGCGGAGAGGAGCGGAGATGTGTCAATATTAACCAATAGAATCAAAACTCCGCTGCAGAGGTGCGATTCTATTGGTTAATTTTGGCACATCTTCGCTCCTCTCCTCTCCTCTCCGCTCCAGTGGACAGGCAGCCTTTTTTCTGCCGTACGGTACAACAAACGCAATCACGTGTCCGCGCACACGCGGTGAAAAAAATGCAAGTATTTCGTACCCAATATTTTTTTTGGTGCATTCCTTTACGGCCTATTAAGGTCTACTTTTTCGTAAGATATAAAGATTTACGGACGTATCCAAAAAACAAGTGCTTGGTCGGTGTCTCGGTGCATTTTTTCACTGCAGTGCGCGGTACTTCGTATATCTATGCCTTACAAAATACGTGCGATGTACTCACCGCTGCAGCGGGAGACCCACAGGGAATTAACCACATGCGTTTTTTTTCATCGCAATGTGCGCACTTCTCTGACATTCTATACTTCACAGATTTTGCGGTAAAAAACGCAAGGCAGTACACGCTAGGCATTACTTTTCGTATCGTGACATGAACAAACACTGTTTCAAGCTAGTTTTAAATCGTATGTCTACAATAATCATTACAACCTCTTCGTTTTAGGTATTTTAGTATAAGACCAGACATCACAAGGTTATACAGTTGATCTAATGTGCAATAGAAAGCATTGAAAATGCCAGTTTTGTTATATTTTTGAGAAAAAAAAATACAATAAAAGTATATTATTTGAACATTGCAGTTTTTTTACCTTTTTCAACTTCATTAGGGCCCTCGCCCACGGCGACTTTTTGTAGTGATGCTGTCGCGCGTTTTGTAAACGCGCTTCTGCATTGCTACTATCGTGCAGGATTCTTATACATAATTACAGCATCGCGGCTGTATCCATACATATTCGCGACAGCATCGCTACTGCATCGCTACAAAAAGTCGCCGTGGGGCCTTAGGCAACTGATTTTTGAAAAATACCTAGTGCAGGGATCGAAAAAAAAACGCTTATTGCACTTGGCTAAATGCGTGTAGGTATAGTATACCGAACGGGAATTGTCTTTATGAATAAAAAAATCATTAAAAGAAACATTCACTGCTTGACTCTTGATAGATATAAAAAATTACCAAAAACTATGGTAGGTAAATTGAAACCTTCTAATTTCGTTAAAGTTATACCCGCGCAAATCTTTTGTTAGGGTTCCGTAGCTAAATGGCAAAAAACGGAACCCTTATAAGATTCGTCATGTCTGTCTGTCTGTCCGTCCCGTTCATTCCCAGTCGCCCCCGCGGGGATTGCCACCGGAGGCAAATGGGAATAAAAATTCCCAGTCACCACCGGTGGAGACTGGGAAGTCATTGCCCCCACTTCAGTTTCGCTGTACATTGCTTTCTCCATCATACAGAATAAAAAGATGAGGCAACTTATCTTTAGGATAAGTGCCTGGATGGAAGGATGAAGTAACTTATGCTAAACCTGCCTCTAATCTCTAAAAAAAGACAAAGTGCATTGATTTTAATTTTTTTAATATTATGTTTTTTTTAAGTACCTATATTTTTTTCTTTTATACATTTGTTTTATATTTCCGTTTAACATTTAGATACGCATTATTTAAAAGGTAAACAACTAATTTGTCTTTTTTTTTAGATTAGAGGCAGGTTTAGCATAGTTACTTCATCCTTTTATTCTCTACTATGGAGAAAGCAATGTACACCGAAACTGAAGTGAGGGCAATGACTTCCCAGTCACGGCCGGTGGCGACTGGGAATTTTTATTCCCATTTGCCTCCGGTGGCAATCCCTGTGGGGCGACTGGGAATAAACGGTCCGTCCATATGTCACAGCCACTTTTTTCCGAAACTATAAGAACTATACTGTTGAAACTTGGTAAGTACATGTATTCTGTGAACCGCATTAAGATTTTCACACAAAAATAGAAAAAAAAAACAATAAATTTTGTATAGTAGGTGTCGTCGGTGACAAGTACACAAGTAGTACAAGTAACAAGTCGGTCTATTTGGTAATAAAAAAATTGTAGGTACTTACGAGTAAAATTTTAAGTTAATACGCTATTTTACCTAATATTCATAATTATTCTTCATATCAATCCCAAAAATGTGAGAAAAGTCATTTCAAATGCTTGAAATAAATTTCATTATTTTTGACTGTATCAACTTTGAACTCCGTTTTTGCGTAATAATGTCCTATGAAGTACCTACCAACTTTTTTATGTTATTTTGAGAGCTAAGGAACCCATAAAGTTTTTAAAATTGTTTACATGTCATTCAGTCAGGCACAGATAATTAATATAATACTACGTAGTCAGGTACAAGTATTTTCTTATTCAAGTTGAAGTCAAGTGAAAATGTATTTAATCTTGTGAACAAATTCTGAGCTTCTAGTAGTAAGAATTTCGTTTTTGTTTTATAACAGATGAACACACATTCTGGTCATAATACTGACAAAAAAAATCTAAGAAACACCACCCAGAAAAAGTTAGAACCAAAAACGCCTACAATGTAAAAAAAGCGGAAAATATTACAAACAAACACATTTCTCGAAAACTACAAAATATCGCGGAACATACATGGGGGTTCAATCGATGGGCATTGGTGTCCCCTGATCACAGACCTTCGCTGGTACAGGCACAGATAATATAATACTACGTACAGATACCCAATCCCATACAAAGAAATAAGACCTCCCTACCCTAGTCGGGCTATTGACTGGCTCAATGTACTACAGTTATGACAAATTGAGTAAAACGCCATCTATTGCAAAGAGCCCTAAACAAAAAGGTTTTATCTTTTTTTGTTGAAAATACGAGATTTATGAGGTACAATAGATAAATCAGCATTAAACAAGGAAGTTTTGATTTTTACTAATCTTACTTCAGCCAAAATCTTCCGTTTATCGCTTTTTAGTGACTGTTAATTTCATAATTGTTACCTATGCTGCCATCTATGATCTTTTTTCAAGACTAATTATAATTTGTTCGAATTGGTACCCCATGGTACAGGTTACGAGGCACACCCTATATATATAATTTTGGTATTGCAGGCCCGGACAAACCAAGTTTGATGTTTTTGCTTGACTTGACGCACCTTAGCCGCCCCCGTGCCCCAGATAATTATGCTGATAATTTTATTATTAAAATGTGGTGCAATTTTTGTTCATAGAATTTTGGTCTATAAAATTGTATCCTACTAATAAATAATTGTGAAAGTTTGTATATTTACCGGCTTGAATATTTTGAAGTTTGTTACTCAAACACTAGATCCTGAACACCATCTTGGGCTATACTTAGTTCTTGTCAAGAAAAAACCAACGAGTAACTCAACTACGCTATCTTATTTAGTTGAGGAGTTCCTATGCCCATATTCGGGCTCCATTATCAGACCAGCTCCATGATGTCATAATATTAAAAATAAAATAACGGGTTGAACTCCGGGAGTGCCGTCAGAAGTGAAAACTTGACTGCCTTTTCTTACCCATCAATATGGGTAAAATTTCTTACCTCGCAATCTTTACGTAATGTAAAAGACTACATTACGTAAAGACACGGTAGACGGTATTCCAACTTCATTCAAACGGACGAAGCGCGAGCTATACCTACGCGCCTCGATCGAGGTATGCGCGAGGTATGCAGACAGTCGCGTCTGTGCCGCAGTGACGAACGTACGGTGTGCTTTTTTTTTTAACAATAACCGCGCGATTTTTACACTAAAAATAAAATCAAGTACATATACAGGGTGGCAGGGACATCGACGCGAAGCCGGTTACCATGGATTCAGTACATGATACTGAACCCCCCTGCGTTGAAAATTTTCGTCGGTTATTTTAAAAATAATCTGCTGTTTCATAGAAAAGTGCAATACCTACGCGGTCAAATGTATGGAACAGCAGATTTTTTTTTTATAACCGACGACAAATTTTTTTTTTGTAACCGGCTTCGCGTCGATGTCCCTGCCACCCCGTATATGACGAGTAGGATATATTGTTGCTGTTTTTGGTTGCATGAATTTGGCAATAGCGCATCCAGAGATAATTTTTTTTAGATTACTTGGAAACTTTGAAAGGTATTATTATTAACAAACAACAACAACAAAATTATTTTATAGTCTTACCTTACT
This sequence comes from Conistra vaccinii, assembly GCA_948150665.1. Classification (NCBI taxonomy): domain Eukaryota; kingdom Metazoa; phylum Arthropoda; class Insecta; order Lepidoptera; family Noctuidae; genus Conistra; species Conistra vaccinii. The sequence goes on along the minus strand of OX411320.1, from coordinate 2,738,433 downwards.
ATAAAATAATTTTACTTACTGGTAGGTAGGTACCATAATGTGTGTCGTTTTAATGGATAAGTATTTCCTTTTATCTCCCGAAAAAAAGATGTCTGGATTAATAAATAAAGTGAATAGAGTAAAGGAAAGTGATAGACACGAGTGAAATAGGTAGTTATAGGCGGTTCATGAATCATGATACGGTAGGTACGCTTGTTTTAAAACCTTGGGCATTTGTGTTTTGTTTTGTTATTCAATTCACAAAGTATTTTATTTATTTGTGTAGATAAAAAAAGTATATTTACAATCACAAAAGTAAATGGAAACACAAAGTAGGCAAATGTAATTAAAATGCTGGAGGCGGGCAGCCCTATCGCATGTTTACGTACCGCGCGGCTGTAGGCATTTATTTCTAAGATATGGCTTAGTTATTATACCGTCTACCGTGGTAAAGATTACGGTTGCTAGGCAACGGATCTTACGGTCACGTCCAGACGCGAGGTTAACATTTTTTACCCATCGCAAAAAAGTCCACAACGCCGCTAAATAAATTTTTACTTCAAAAATGTCTTGTTAGGTTTAAGTATGCCAAGTTTCAGCTCAATCGGATGCCAGGAAGTGCTTGAAAAATGGATGATACAGGAGTAACTGAAAACACATACAACACGCTTGTAAAAAATAACAATTGGAGATCGATAAAGTGAGCGATCTTCTTCTTTTCGCGTGATTCGTGTCCAACTTGTGTGTCAGAGTTTTAGGCTGCCTGTCCACCGGAGCGGAGAGGAGAGGAGAGGAGCGGAGATGCGTCAATATTAACCAATAGAATCAAAACTCCGCTCCCGAGGTGCGATTCTATTGGTTAATTTTGGCACATCTCCGCTCCTCTCCTCTCCTCTCCGCTCCAGTGGACAGGCAGCCTTAAAGCCGCCCATGAGCCTCTGACTTGGCTTCACATGCCGTCGAGAAATATCAAGTGATAAAACCTTGAACCTTGATGGATTCGAACTCGAGAGTCAAGACCTATGTCAGAGCGATAAAAAAATTCTGCCTTAAACACTAATCAGACGTCTTGAAATTCATCACAAAAGGTTAGGCAAATAAATATTATTAGACCAGAGTCACCATTAAAAGCGCCAATTTTAATGTTATCAACATTAAAATTGGCGCTTTTAATGGTGACTTATCATACAATTATAAAAATTTATACCTATCTGACCTGTCTATATGTATACACTTATCATTGTTTGTTTAGCAACAGAGTATTTTTTTTTTAAATTTAATAACCTAATTAAGCAGCAGTGGTAGCCCAGTGTTAACGGCCCCGACTTACTAGTTGTAGGTCGTGGGTTCGAACCCAAGCAGGCGCTGCGCTTTACTTTGTGTAAAATAATTTCATCACCACTGCAGCACTGCTCTCAAAACGGTGAAGGAAAAGATCGTGAGGAAACTATCATGTCTTAGAACCAAAAAATTTTAAGACATGTGACATCCACCAACCCGCATTGGGCTCGCGTGGTGGATTACGGCCCTCTCACAGAGAGGAGGCCTGTGTCCCAGCATTGGGAACATTAATAGTCTGATTATGTTTATGGTTTAACCTAATTAATGGCGCCTAATTTTATTAAACTTTTCTATTCTATTCTATTTTTAACCGCCTTCCAAAAAGGAGGAGGTTATTTGTTATGGCAATCAAAGCTTAAGAAAGCACGTTAAGCCATTAGTCCCGGCTGTCATTCGTGGATCTTTGACGGTAGTAACGAGTAGTCAGAAGCCTGAAAGTCTGAAAAAAATTCTTACTAAGGAGGGGTACCCACGTATTACCCAGTTACTGGGTTGTGGAGGTCAGATAGGCAGTCGCTCCATGTAAAATACTGGTAGGTATTCAGCAGCATCCGGTTAGACTGGAAGCCGACTCCAACATAGTGGGGCAAAGGCTAGGCTGATTGATTGTTAAGAATCTTACCAAAAATCCTGTACAACTGTAAACGACTTAAAAACTGAGATTCACGCTACCTACGATTAGCAATATTCATCACAACTTGTTACGCAACTTACCTACGTCCGCGTCGTAGGTAATTTAATACTGATTAGGTACGTAGTATTATATTATCAGTGCTGATATGTAATTAGAATTACGCACACACACACACACACACAATTCCGACTAATCTGATTCATTTTGACAGTTCAACAACATTTATTGTGTTATTTACGTTGTTGAGCAGATTTTTTTTCGAACTTGTGTAGCTAGGGATTAGCAATCTGTTTCGAAACGATTCAAATTCTGATTGATTGTGTATTACCTGGGCCTAAAACGGCCACATTTAGCAATTCCTCTAAAAGAAATTCATTTTCTGAATTGCCAGCAATTCCTCTATGGTGTCACATATTGTATGAACACAGATAATATTATGAGTTGTTATAATATGAATTTTAATTTTGTTTTTCATTAAATTCCAATATACCACAAGGTATTTTGCTGAAACATTTAACACAGTAGCTATCTTTTAGTTTAGATAATCTGAAAATGGTTGATCAATTTTTTTTTCTGTAGTAAGTTTAGCTACATTTTTTTAAAACAAGTAAATGATACTATTAAGTTATGGAGAGCGGAGTCTCCTAACACCCAATCACTAGTTGTTCAGGTTTACTTGTTAAAATAATAAACCATTTTTTTTTTTTTCTTTATTTTTTTTTTTCTAGTATTAAAATTATGTCTATCACTTATTTTATTTAAAACATGTAGATGTTTTCTTACATACATAATGTTAACTAATATTATAAATGCGAAAGTTGAGTTTGCTTGTTACGCTTTCACGCTAAAACGGCTAAACGGATTTGAATCGGATTCGATTCGGATTTGATTTTTGGTTTGTGCTAGGACTTGTTCTAAGTCCGCCTGGCTAGCTACCACTATCTTATCTAAGTCTGTCGCCATAACAACAATGTTAACAGCATTGTTGTGTTTCGGCAGTTAGAGATAAGGTACCCAGTTCCTTTGTGAGGATTCCGGGTGAAGCTCGCTTCCACCTTCGGCCTGATCATCACTTACCATCAGGTGAGATGCAGACCAAGAGCTTCCCCGTTGAGGGTAAAAAAAAAAAAAAAAATTTGTAGACCATAACCTGAATTAAGACATAGGATACTTTTTATTCCGTTCTTCCCACATAATCGAGACTTATGCGGGTGAAACAGCGGGACGCTGCAGCTAGTCCTACTAATATTATAAATGTGAAAGTATGTAAAGTATGTTTGGATTTGGATGTTTGTTACTTAATCACGCAAAAACGGCTGAACGGATTTGGATGAAATTTGGCACACAGATAGTTATGATAATTTTTATCCCGGTAGTACGTTCCCGTGGGATAATTTCCGACCTCCACGCGGGCGAAGCCGCGGGCGAAAGATATTTTCATAAATGAATTGGCGTAGCGCGTAGCAGTCACGCGACTCACGTAGCGCGTAGCAGTCACGCGACATACGTAGGCGGCTTCGTAGCCGTAGCTGCGCTCGTAGCCCGTAGGCAGTGAGTGCACAATAAATGCATTATTATTGAAATTGTTCCTTCGTTTCATAAAATAATAGGATGTATTACAAAATAAGAGTTAAAATATCCTAAACATCAGAAGTCGTTAACAGTACGCATCGTATGATTAGCTACATGCAAATTCTGTATGCTAAAATTCAAAATTTCAAAATTCAAAAGTCATTTATTCAAATTAGGCTGAGAATCAGCACTTTTCGAACGTCAAAATTACATAAGACAGTCCCCCAAAAACGCCCGCCCTTCACCACTTCCTAGTGCTTTTGCTGGAGAGAAGAAGTGGCGCAACAAACTCCCCAGCAGCACAGCTGTCTGTTCAGTTAGAAAAAAAAACTTGATTCTATACAATAGTATGCAAATAATTTACATTACTCAACACAAAACATTCAAAAAAAAATATATGCCATAATGACAGCTAGCACGCGCCAATGTACCGACAAAAAAAAAAAAAAAAAAATCGAAATCTAAACTCAAGCAAAAATAAAAACTAAAATGGTTAACAGAACTTAATACCCGAATTATAAAGCCTCCAGGCATAAAGGGCGTGCCCGCTTACATATAGCTAATAAAGCTGTAACTCGAAGTCACATAATTAGATATGATAAACTAGGACCATTGAAGTAAAAATAAATCAACAAAAATAGATCAACAGTTAGGCAAGAATAATATATAATCTACTGTCGAGGTCGCTAGCTAATCACATATTGCAATACAACTCATACGAAAACATTGTAATGAGTAGATCATGTCAACAATAAATAAAAATAAAATAAATTGTATAATAAAGTCAAATAAATTAAACATTCTATAAACTCATATAACCTGTCAGTAGGTAAGCTAATTCTGGAGAAAGAACATAAACATTGTCTTGAGTTAATCACAGCGACCAACAATTTTTATCGCTTAAGTAGTCATTGATAGAATAGTATGCCTTTGAACAAAGGTTGGATTTTACTTTAGCTTTAAACGCATTAAAAGGCAAATCTAGCAGAGAAGTGGGTAGCTTGTTATAAAAGGTTATACCAAGCCCAACAAATGAGTTATGAACCTTATGAAGCCGGTGAAAAGGAGCTCGTAATTTGTCTTTATTTCTGGTGTTAATATTGTGGATATCACTGTTTTTAGTGTATACGTGTATATTTTGCCTAATATATAAGATATTGGCGAAGATGAATTGTGATGCCACTGTAAGAATACCAATATCTTTAAAAAAATCTCTCAGAGAGACTCTGGTACCTAGTTGGTAAATCGCTAAGTACTTTAGTACTCTTTCTGTATACTACTGTGTTGCTAAAACAATATTTTGCAAAACATGTGCATGGTTATCAGTAGGACATATAAGACAAACACATTTATATTATTTTGTTAAAAAGGCACTGCGTCACGTTCAGGGTTGCCAACCGTCCCGCGTGAGGCGGGACGTCCCGATTCCACGGCCCAAATAACGCAAATTGTCACGCTTTATGGTAAATTAGACAGAAATCCTATTCAAATGAACCGACGACAACGGTTGACGACCGTCAACCAGTCCGACACCGGTGACGACCGGTGTCGGGCCAGTGACGAGTTTCTTGAATTCTGGATAAGGCTGCCTGTCCACTGGAGCGGAGAGGAGAGGAGAGGAGCGGAGATTTGCCATTATTAACCAATCAAATCTAAATTCAGGGGCGGAGTCAAGATTCTATTGGTTAATATTGACATATCTCCCCTCCTCTCCTCTCCTCTCCGCTCTGGTGGACAGGCAGCCTTACTCAGAAAAATATTGGCAGTGTATAGAGTGCCACCATTGGCACTCTATCCCTATCGGATAAAGTGCCACTACAGGCACCCTAGTAACACCGCCTCGGCCTGGCTAAAGTGCCGCAAGCATTGGATTGTCATTGTCACTGTCACTAAGTCACGTCACTTGGTATTTTGTTTGATTGTCGAGGTTAGATCACTGTAAAACACCACATTTCCAAAACATTACATTCTCTTGTGCCTAAACGGACCCTGGCACTTCGCCGGCCGCTACCGCGGCACCGCTCGCTACGCTCGCTCGGCTCGTGCGTTGTGTGGTCACAGTTCTAACCTAACCTAACCTAAATAACAAGTGACAGTGACAATGCAACGCTCACGGCACCCTAGCCGGGCCGAGGCAGTGACACTAGAGTGCCACAAGAAACTCGCGGCACTCTATACACTTCGAAAAAGATTTCAGAACGCCATCATGTATTTGTTTTTCTTGTGAAACATACCATATCCTATCAGATTAATGCCTAAAAATAGAGCAAAGAATGAACGCAAAAAATTGCGTAAGAACGAGAGTCCATCCAAGTACATAAGTACGTTATAAACTACATATTTAACATATATAATATTTTAAGATATATTTTAAATATATTATTTTATTTACTATAATTTTTTTTTTTTCAAATGTTTAAAATATGTATTCGAAAATGATGGAATCTAATTTATTTTAATTATAATTATGACATCTTCTATTTCATACAATTATAACAATTTACACTACTATACAAACTATACAAATAAATATAAAAGATAAAAACAAAAGGAGACTTAGGCGTCGAAGTATTCGTCCGCATCGCTGTCATCCGGAAACGTGCTCAGAAGACTGGCAGCATTGCCACGTTGAATGGCAATGCTAATTCTTTGGCCAAAGAACGAGCCACCCCTCTGGTCACGTGAAGTGTCGACCAGTCGGCGAGAAATTTCCTTAAAAAAGACACGCGGACTCGGGCCCCATGACCCGAGCGTTTCGACCCCAAACGGCTCAAAACTGTAGTTACCTATAAGGTTACAGTATTTACGCCGCTTGAGTCTCAGTAGCCGCAGCAGCCGCGCCAGCACAGCCCGCCGTGCTTGGAACATGAGATGGCGCAAGGGTGTCGACACAGGTTGCGTCCCACACCAGAGGCCTACCCACCTTCCCAAGTCAACAACTTCATGCCGTCTGGTCTCTTCCCATCGTCACGTACCAAGCCGTTTGGTTCTAATACAGCTGGTACGCCGGCGGTGACAAGGGCTCGACAAATAATGTCGTTGATGCTGGCGTGCCGTGCAATGCGACTGCGCTCCTGTAGCAGGACAGGCCATGATGCCCGAGACTGTCTACAGCTTCGCCGCAGTGACACCGATGCGGAGCAACACAAGGTGCGCCCAAGCGGAGACCGTAGCGAGCCGAAACGATGAGTCATCCATCATGGGGCCTTTGGTGGATGATGGGAGCGCCTGAAGCCACAAGCCTGACTCCCATTCTCCAACAGCTAGCAGACGGGCTCGCTCAGCAGTATTAGGTGACGTGTTTACCACGGTATTCCGTATAATACTGCAGAGCGGCACGTCCCACCGTCTCTGCAAGCACGGGTTGTTGTTTTTCTGGATAATACAGAAATCCAAGAAACTCGTTCCTGGCCCGACACCGGTGCACGTCATTCGTCGTTGTCGGTTCATTTAAATGGGATTTCTGCCTAACCTGGGCCAGATTTACCATAAAGCGGGACAATTAGCGTTATTTGGGCCGTGGAATCGGGATGTCCCGCCTCACGCAGGACGGTTGGCAACCCTAGTGAATGTGACGAGGGTCGCGTGGTCGCGGGTTTTTACAATATAATTTGTTTATCTTTTATGTACGATAACCTTTTCCCGAATACCATAAAGGGTGTCAATCATCATCAGGGGTGGCCAACTTGATTAGACCTAAGATCGACTGTTTAATGACAAAACCCACTGCGTTCTACCAATTACATATTTCATGATTTTTTTTATTAAACATTATACAATTATGTAGTATTATAGAGGAAAAAGATAAAATTAAAAATTATTCTTAGTAACTACTTAGTACTTACTTATTATATTAGTGTGAGCATTGCGTCTGAGCATCTTCCGCTAGATTAGCAAAGTCAGATTTGTAAAATAGTATGAAATTGCCAACAAAGGAAATCGCCAACAAAAAATCCAATGTATGTTTGTTTTAAGTACTTAGGTTATACTGATTCACATAAAAAACATGCGGGGCAGTCTCAGGAGAGTGCAGATTGAAGTGAAAACTAAGTAACGCCATCTAACGAAAATGTCAGGAATTTATGTGGCTTGCTGTCAGTACAAGAACGAAAGCTGTAGCTCCATTAAAACAGAGTGAGCTGTCAACAAATTCTACTCTTCCTCCGTCTTACGAATTTTCGATCAGGTCACGTGTACTGACGCGGTGTCCTGACGCGAGTTTAACAATTTTTACCCATCCCAAAAAAAGTGTACACGGCCGCTAAAGAAGATTTCACTTCAAAAATTTTGAACCAATAAATGCAGTTGTTCAACGCATTTCTTCAAAGATATTTCAATGTCCAGAAATCTAGACCAGAGGATGACCTTGCTTTTAGAAATATATCGCAGAGCAGAGTAATAATTTCGGTGTGAATAATTATCATGTGATCCATTTGAAATATGCCTGTTATTTTTTTTGCCATTTTATAGATTTCAATATGATCAATGGAATTATTAAACGAAAACCCAAGAAATCCACCAACTTCTAATTTTGTATCATTCAAGTGAATTTCAAAGTTTGATACCACTGCCTTACTTAATATCTGCCGAGTAGGTACTTGTCAGGAATGAAATTGTGGGTAGAATGATTTACCATTTATGATACTTGATATATTACAAATTGTCGTATTTTTATTATACTAATATATTTTTGCCTTGTCCCGATCGACTGGACTAATAGCTGCGATCGATCGGTTGATCGCGATCGACCGGTTGACCACTCCTGCTTTATATTTACGTATATAAATACAAATTCTATAAAAAAAAGGTCAAGTTAGTGAGGTATCGCAAGCATATCAGCAGGAACCTGAACTTTCGTGACTTGTTTAATCTGGTTAGACCACAGAGATGTCAACAAAACACAGTGTACACACACAGTGTTCGTAACCCAAGATATGATTTGGGTACTACTTACCTATATAAAAGAGTTTTGATGTATTGTATTTGTCAGTCAGAGCCCGAGTATGGGACAGGCGCAGTCGCAGCCTAACATTTTGGGGGGTCACCATGGGTGCCGAGGAATATTAGGGAAATATTTAATTTATAATCGAAAAACTTTTGGACCTTCTAATGATGCACACTTTTTGAATAACTGAACCTCTTTTTAACTTTCTGATCTTTTCTCACAGTTGGTCGCAGTAACTAAGCTAGGGTACCCCGACCAAACGGGTCAGGTTAGGTTAAAACAGTGAAACACCGCGCGCGAGCGGAGCGTGCGAAACGAGCGGAGCGAGCGAAACGTGCGGTACCGCGGCGGTAGCCAGCGAGCGCTAAGTATAGCTTGGCTACTCTGAAATGACGCACCCCACGATTGCATTTTTACATCCCAGTTGGTCGCAATTTGTTGTCTATTTAGTATTTTATGGACCCCAAAATATGAATTATTTGGGGTGCGGTTAAATTATAAATACATCCCATATTTTTAAGGAGGTACATCTCCAGCTTAATAAAACATCACATAGGCTGATACTGATAGGCTGTTTAGAGACGCAGCTATATTTTACATGGTGGTGATAGTTTATGATGCTGTCAAATTGATCGCCAGCTTTTTGATAAATAATAAGTATTAGGACAGCAGATTATGTAGAGTGAGAAGAGCGAACGAAGCTAACTCGATAATTTTAATACCCCGGCTCGGATAGGTTAGGATTTGATTTACATTTTCAAACAGAAATTCGACAGAGTAACCCACATTGTCTAATAATGCAGGAAAGGCCAAGCAACTAAGAAAATGTAGAATACAAGAGCGAGCGAAGCAAGGTCAATTCACACACTCTCACATACGTCAGATTTTCTTTGATCATTTAAAAAGCACTAAGAATCACTTGCTTTGTCGACTTATGAAGAAAAGCTCTAGAATTAAGTCAAGCGAGCGAAGCGAGCATCAAACTCTAGCACCCCGTCTTGAATAGGTTCTGTTTTCTTAGGATTTGGTTTACAGTTACAAACAGAAATAGGTATTACATTGTCGACTTATGTAGGAAAGGTCTAGCAACTATGAAAATCCTTACATATTATAAAACAAAGTCCCCCGCCGCGTCTGTCTGTCTGAACGCGATAAACTCAAAAACTACCGAACGGATTTTCATACGGTTTTCACCAATGGACGGAGTGATTCATGCGGAAGGTTTTAATATGTAATTCATGAAGGTTTTGTGTAAATTGGCTGAAATATGACGATTATTGTTGAAGATGTCGGAAAAAATCATGCTGACTGGGAGCTTTACTCGCGTGCGCCACGTAAACCATAAAAGATACATAAAAATTATGTGTTACAGAATGCTTCATCTTAAGAAGTTCAACAAAAAAGTCCGCGCTAGCATATGTCTATCTTCTAAGGATGACCCACAGTAACCATTATTATCTTTCAGAAATTGATAAAAATTAAATTTTTACTTCCGACGCTATTTTGCCAGGGATCATATATTAATCCTTATCCAATTAATACGTAATTTAAATTGGGCATTTAATATAGATTAAAACATGCCTTGATATCATTTCATTTAAATTAATAGTTTAAAAGATATCGCAGATTCAAAATTACGCGTAACAAAATAATCATGGTTGACAGCTACGCGGGCGCAGCGATCGGAGTCAAGAAAAAATCATGGCGACTGGGAGCGTTACTCGTGCGCCGCGTAATACGTAAGAGATACATCGGTGGTACGGTCCCGTGGGATAATTTTGACCACCACGCGGGCGAAGCCGCGGGTGAAAGCTAGTGTAGAATATAAGAGCGAGCGAAACGAGCTCAACAATTTTGCACCCTCTCGGATACGTTCGATTTTCTTTCGATCATTCCAAAATTACGAAGAATTAGGTACTTGATTTGACGACTTATGGTTATGAAGAAAAGCTCATAATCAAGACTAGCGAGCCTCAACATTTTAGCACCCCCGCCTTGAATAGGTTCTGTTTTCTTTTTGACCATTATACAGGAAGAGAATTTACTTTATTGAGAAGAAAAGCAAACTCGTTTTACAGCAGTTTCGGTTTTGAAATCTGGCGGTGCCCAAATTCCCGAGTTTGCATAGCAGGCTTTTTACCCGAGTTCAGTGAAGCAAAAAGAAGGGTTATGATTTTGACCGGATGTATGTATGTAATGTATGTTCATCTGTAACCTCATAACTACTAAACTACTGATCATAATTTGACAAATGAGGTATCGTTGGAAGCGTCCTGATTGTCCCTTGGTTATAGGCTATGTGACGTTACATTAAATTCAATATGGCGCCCTCTAGAGGACAAAGTCACGAAATAACTTTTTTTATTATTTTTATTGTGCCATGTTGGGTATCAAATCAAAGGGCTTGACGAGCACATTACAAATAATTATATATATCATATTGTGTAAGTAAATGAATACCTACATTTAAATTGTAAAATTAAATAAGTATGCAAAAGTGAGTATGCTGCGTACGGCGCGGCTGTAAAATTAATACCTATTATACAACCAACCTAAACAAAAAAAAAAGCGGCTCTGCGTTTACTTATCTTGAAATTATAACCCCAAAATAATTTAAATATAAAGTATGGTCAAAAACTAAAACCCGACTACCTACTGAACAATCACGCTCTAAAAAGTATGAAACAAGAAAATATTTCAGACAGAAAACATAGGTCATACTTTTTAGAGCGTGATTTTTCAGTAGTCGGGGTTTAGTTTTTGAACATACTTTTTTTATTTATTTTTTGTATGCGTCGGGGAGCGTCGGGGTCACTGGCGCCACAGATAATATAAGCTCAAGTATAACAGTTTTTAGTTATTAAGACACAAAAATCACCGAAGCTGTCGACAGCTTGAATGATTTTGGGGGGAGGTCATGATCCCCAGGACCCCCCCCTAAGACCGCGCGGGAAACTGACGGTTTATCTCGAAGCGCCGGAGTTCGCAAGTTCAGTGCGGTGTGCGGCTCGGTGGCGTGCGGTGACAAATATTCTCGTGAAAAATTCCATCACGTACGACGTAAAATTTTTTTTATTGATCCTGTGTCGGAGACAGAAGAAATTTAGGTTCGTACGATCTTGAATTTTCTTTGTTTAAAAGCCTTAAGGGGGATGCGGGAAGCCACAACTTATCGCGAGCATTTGACAAAGGCATTCACATTGGCGTTTGACGTTAGGCGATAACTCAGATGGCGGCAAATGAGCATTGACTTTGGCCGTTAGTGTGGCCGTGTGGCCCCAGGCCCCAGCATAAGAAGTTATTTGGAGCGTGCCATGAGTCGCTGCGGTGCGCCTTGCGGAGCGGAGAGCGGCGCGGGAGCATTCGAGTTCGAGCGCCGCCTGCTCGCGCCCGCTGTGCTTCAGCCCTATGCCATGGCCCTGGCCGTAGGGTGGATGTAGTATTGTTACAATTAGCCCCTATTTGTCATAGAGCGACGGTAACCGCGGTACATAAACGATGGACAATGCTTGGAGCAGAATTAGAAAACTTATCGCGTCCACCCTCTACCGCATACAAACCCATATGTGGTTTGCCAGATTCAGTAATTTTTTTTCGCGTAGTTATGCATTAACAACTACTAAACGCATTGTTTACATTATCTTAAGTATGTAGGCAATAGGAAAGCATTTTTTGTTGTTTATTATCTAACATCAATTTGGTTATAATGTCACTTTTCTAAGCGCGGGCGCGGGTGTAAAGTGCAACACAGTGGCTGTAAATTCCTTGTTCTAAAAAGTTTTTCTACCTGAAACTAGTAAGTTTCTCTTGAATTAAAATATAGTGCTGTTATTGTTCTATTATAAGAATGCTTTATTTGTTTGTTACTTTATTACGTATTTCTATCATATTGGGCGGCTTTTTCTATGAAACCATATATGGTTTCGTATGCATTCTAACCTAACCTAATAATTTTCGGCAGAACCAAATATGGTTTCCTATGCGCTTTTGTGATAGGCATATAATTGTGTTTTATGACTGCAAAATGGATCCAGCTCGCTTTTATGGTTCTACTATGCGCGTTAATCCTATACCTTGTAATAGCTTGCTGTAAATGCTTGGATTCTTTGGCGCAGAACGAACCCAGACACTTACATGTGTCTATTTGATTTCAAACAAGTCGTTTCAGAACACTTACGCAAATCTGGTAAAGCTGTAATGGCACGAAAAAGAGGGCGTCCTGTAAATCACATTAGAGATGGAAGGCCAATAAGTTTTATTAGCCACGGAAGTACTGCTCCACCCAAGCCACGAACACCAACACTTCCAAAGAAAATAAAAAACTAAAATGCCATTAGACACTGTAACTCACAGAATGTTAGAACCGATAAAACAGACCATATGCCTGAATGGCAAACAACCCCACATCATATTGTTAAGTTTGCGGCCAAAAAACTTACACGAAGAATAGGTAAGGAATGTACGGTTTTCTTGTTACAATGACAAAAAAAACTGTTTATCTGCATTTCATGATAAAAATATTGTGATCCTTTATATTATTACTAAAAGTACAGTACGACACAACTTAGATGTAGCATAGATTTGAAAATTTTCATTCATTCATTTCAATTTTACGAATGTATTTGGCTATAAGACTTTACAAGTTATGGCGTTTTCGAAAGATCATTTTCACCTAAAGCAGTAATAGCGGATCATCGGATGGTGATCGGTTTTACGAATTTTGCCGATGCTACATCTAAGTTGTGTCGTACTGTACTAAATCTTTCTTTATTTCATACGATACGGTAATTTCAATTAAAATTTGTTTGGATGCATACGAACCCATATATGGCTTATTTTTTTTTTCCGTTACTGTTTTTTTTATATCGTTTATTGTTATAAATTGTATCCTTAAATAAAACCAAATTAACTACAAACATTTTTTAAATAATTTCCTTCATAATTCATGCGGTAGAGGGTTAGGGCATGTACAGGTAGCTAGCCTTGAACGTTTAAGGGGGATGCGCTGAGGTAGCCCGTGAAATCCAATTTTTCTTACGTTTTTTGCAATTTTCTGATCAATTTTCGCGAATCGCGACCGTAACAATTAATGTGCATACATGAAAAAAAGTTAACTAGTGAGCAAACTTAAACACCTGTCTTTACTCATTATTATGAACAACTTTTACTATGGGACCAAACCTGAAATCGCGAAAATAATCAGCTGTTCCATACTTAATGTTCGCATAATTCGTCAAAATGTAGGGAGCAGCTGTTTTTTTTTCGCCTAACCTAAAATGTCGCGATTTCATGAAATTATCATTCAATATAGAGTAATCTGAACTTAGAGATTTTAATGGTTATAATGTTGCAAATACATATTAGTTACGGTCGCGAATCATATTTTAACAACATATAACCTGATACTGACCTGCATTATGCAAAATACGTAAGTTTTCATTTTGCAGGCTACCCTGTAGATTTCACCATAGCGCTAAACAGGACCAGATTTCCGGCTAACTTCCTGTATCCGGCGAATTAAAAACGGATTCACGGAGATGATTCATTCATTTATACCCTTCTTATCCGTGTTATGTTAACATACAATTCGGGTCTCGCGATAACATTTTAATTATGGAGGTCAAACTTAATAAAAAGTTGGGTGGTTAATTTATTATTGAGAGGAATCTGGCAACCTAGATCATCGCTACATTACTAATTTTGCCTCTGAATTGCTCCATCTAGTTATGCTTTTGCTAGGAGCTAGTTCACGTAAACCAACGGGACAGAATTTAGCACCCCTCTCGTTTCCCAAACTGCATGGGCCTTAGAATAGAATAGAATACTCTTTATTATGTACACCATTAAAATTACAGACATAGGTTTAGAAGTTTTACATAGGGTGACACAATGGGCGGTCTTATCACTAAAAGCGATCTTTTACAGACAACCTTTGGATGGATTAAAGTAAGAAGGAAAGACAATACTGCAGGTAGTCAGTGGTGTACCATTTACATATACAATAAATACATACATACATAAAGTATAAACTTATCTATATAAATATACATAGATAATATATATATAAAGTTATAAACTTGGAACAAGATCAAGGAACTATAATACGTAATGATGATTTTTAAGGAGAGAGGAAATGTTTTGTCGCTTGATTGCTTCCCGTATTGTGGTTTTAGAATGCGCGCCACGAAAGAAGGCCCGCGGAAAATTATGGAACTACATTTACAACTAGGGCTGCCAACCATACTGTTAAAACAGTTTTAAGTATACTTACTGTTTTTCACTCTAAAATACTGTTTTGCTGTTCAACAAAAATAAAGTAGATATATGAATAATTATACTGTTTTCACTGACATCCAAAGCAATACTTAAATAAAAAGGAAGTCGGTGGCAACAAACGAAAATATAAAACAAAACACAGACTTCCGAAATTAATTAAAGTTCCCTTATTTTTCATTCTGTAGTGCTTTTTTTGGAACTCGGTTGTAATTTTTTTGTAAAAATAGTAGATTGATAAACAAGGGTCGAAAGAAATCAATTCCCATACGAGGTATTTAGACGCCCGAGCGTAGCGAGGGCGGCTATAGTCCGAGTAGGAATTGATGTCTTTCACCCGTGTTAAACACTCTACTTTTCATTTCGAATATAAGGAAAGTAAAACATAGTGTTTAAAATAGTTATTGATATTAAAACATGATTAGTACCTATTTAAAATGAACTGAGAAGTTAGAACAATTTGTGTTTTTTTTTTAAATATGGAAATGGAACACACCGCGTCACTGCTGCGGGCCGTCCCGCGCATTATATATTGTTTTTAATTCACACTGGCTGTTTTTATAAAACAGCCAGTGTGAATTAAAAAAAAACACCTCACAAGACCGGAGCCCAGTGTTTCCACTTTTAGGGATTTCTCCTTTTTTTTGGGAAAAATGGCCAATAATAAGCATTTTAGGGATATTTTATTTTGGCAGGGTTTTAGGGAATTTTAAGGAAAAATAGAACTTGAGTTGGTAGCCCTATTGTTTATACTAGGCAGCACCCGATGTACTACTTTACTCTATGGCACCACCAATTGAATAAAGGGGATTTCCTGAAACTTGTAATAATTGTAATACGTCTAATTTTAGTTTACCATGTTATTGTTAATAGTACTATTTCTATGGCTAAAGACGACATCGGAAATAAGTCGCATTATACCTAGAGTTGGTTTGTTTCGTCTCTCTCGATTTATAATGAATGTTTTCTAGGTATTTAATGACATAAAAATGAAAAATTCCCTAAACCAAGGATTTTTTAAATTTGTTAGGGAATTTTAGGGATAATTCATTAAGAAACTGGGGAAAAACCAAAAACGTAAGTGGAAACACTGCCGCAGCTTTTTGTTTTTATTCTATTCGATATTTTTCATATAAAAAGTTTCATAGCAGACTACCTACCCAAAAGTTAAGTTCTATTTTTAAAATTCATTCCCGCCCTAGGGCGGGAAGCAATTACTATGAGTTTTTCCCGCCCTAGAGAGGGAAGCAGCGTTTTCCACCCGCTACTCGGATCAAACAAACATTACTTTCCGAGCATGAGAGATGAAAAAGTTTTTTACTATACCGAATACTTACTGTTTATTTTTCCGAAATACTGTTTATTTTCCCACTTTGACCATAAATACTTTATTTATTGTACAAAAACTTAGCAATCTTTTTTGAAGTGAAAACTTCTTTATCACTTTGTGAACTTTTTTTGGGATGGGTAAAAAATGTTAAACACACGTCAGGACGTGGTCGTAAAATCTGTTGCCTAGCAACCGACAAAGTAAATATCAAAATAAATAAGTAGTCTTTGACAGTACGTAAAGGTAAGAAATTTTACCCATTTTGATGGGTAAAAAAAAGCAGTCAAAAGTTCAAAACAAACCTCATGAAAAGTGTTTAAATAAATTGTTTATTTTTGTTTGACTATACATATTTAGAAAATATATAAATATGCTACTACTACTGATGAATATTCTACATGTTACCGGCCAAACCAGTTCTCCCTACACGTGATAGAACAAACCAGTATAGCCTAGGCCAAACTCGTTCATCCTGTTACCGATAGGATAAACCAGTTTAGCCTAGGTCGAATCGGTTTATCCTAGTTAGAATTTACATGGTTTAGGAAAAACTTGTACGCCTTAGTCTGAACTAATTTTGCCTAGTCGGAACGCATGTCGCTGCCTACACAAACGGGTCGGATCACCTCTGGCTCGATCCTCGCGTTCTTCAACCCTTCTTCGCTCGCCCTGTCGACTAACTGCCGACTACTAATTTTCACCCGACTGCCCCAGAAGGAGGGTAATGTTTTTCAAGAGTATGTATGTATGTTTGTATGTATGTATGTCTATTTCTTTGGCACGCTCTGTAGCCTAAACGGCTTGATGGATTTTAACATATGAGGTGTCGTTAGATTCGTCTTAATCGTAGAAGTGACATAGGCTATATAATATTTATGTATTGCATCTGCAAATACCAAAAAAAGGAAGGGGAAGGTTTTTTATTTAAAAATAAATTACAACAAAATTGGTATCAAATAAAAGCTGGTAATGAGTCAATTCCAAATAAAGATATATTAATAAAACTAAAAAACTTGAAATAAAGAAAATTATTCAAAAAACAAAAAACCCGACTGCAAAAACACATAACTGAAAAGAGAAAAACAAGCATTATAATCTATAGAATTTTGGTATCGCAGGCGGGGGGACAATAATAATTATAACAACAATAAATGTTTTTGTTTTTTATAGAAATATTTAAAAATGTAATCAATATGTATATACACACATCAAAAGTGTCTAGGGATCAACATATATTTTTGCAATAACTTTTCTCCTGATTGATATTAATTAAAATTTTCTTTAAGGATTCATCAAATAAAGTTTTTTCGTTTGTCACAGTAACGATAAACCAAGTCACCTTTGCATTAATAAAGAAATTTGCCATTTTCCTAATAAAGGGATTTTTGACATTTGAACCACTAACATTAAAGTTCGAAAAAAAGACTGAAATAACAGTTTTCTTTAAAATTTTATTGGGTAACTTAAACAATTAATAATCCGTGTTTCTACCGCGAACACTAACAACACAAGAACATCGGTTTGGCATACTCAAAATGAGTTCATCCAAATCACGCTGTGGAATGGCCGCCCATGTTCGTTGCAACAACAAAAAAAGGTCTTCTTGCGACTGGATACCCTCCATATTCGGCAGAGCTCTTCTCTGTAGCATATCCCATGCATGCTCAATCGGGTTCAAGTCTGGCGACTGAGCAGGCCAGGGCAGGACATTGATGTTAGCTGCGGCGAGAGTCTGTCTTACAACTCTTGCGGTGTGCGGTCGTGCATTATCATGCATTAACTGAAATAAGGGACCGATTTGCACTTGTAGAGGAACGATGACGTCTGATACAATCGTCTCAGCATAAATTTGAGCGTTGAGGTTGCCTCTAATCCAAATCAACTCAGTTCTTCCGCCGATCCAAATACCCGCCCATACCATGATGGTTCCACCACTATAAGGATGGACTTCCTGGCAGGATTTTAATCGCTGTTGGCGTCCAGGGGTTCTCCAGTGTCGTATACGTCTTGTATCCGGTCTCATACCAAAACGAGACTCATCAGAAAAGCACACGAAACGCCATTGTTCTTCTGCCCAATTTCTGTGTTCAAGAGCCCATTGATATCGAATCCTACGATTGTGCATTGCTATAGGTGGTACCCGTAGCGGTCTTCGGGAATGAAGGTTCACTTCATGCAAGCGGTTTCTGACTGTTTGGTCGCTAATTAAGTTCCCTGAAGAGTGATGAAGCCTCACGGCTAACATCATGGCGGTTATTGTTGGAGCTCTTCGAGCTAAGATTTGAATGTATCGGTCTTGTCTCCGTGTGGTGCAGCGATACCGTCCTCCATGGCGCTCAGCCACGGTACCAGTGCTTCGGTAACGTGTCCAAAGTCGACTGATAACACTCTGACTTGTATTCAGAGCTAAAGCCACAGTACGTTGCCGGGAACCAGCTTCTATCATTCCCACGGCTCTGAGCATTTCTTCCCTGCTTAAATGACGTCGCTGCTCCATAATAACGTTGGTTTTAATCAGTAGTAGGGAAACAGTAGCATTAATAATGTCTTCAATGCGTTGTATGTTTTTATAGGGAAAATATTGACAGCTGATTTTCATCTTTTACTCGAATTTGATTCACAGTTCCTGATTCAAATTATGAAATGCACCAAAAAGGATCCATATAAATTTATAAAATCATAAATTTATTACAAAGCCACATCTCAATCTCAAGAAATCCGCATAAAAATGCTTGATCCCTAGACACTTTTGATGTGTGTAAAATGAATAAACGAAAATAACAATAATAACCGGAAATATGGTGTATCTTTGGTTTGCCCGCCTGCGATACCAAAATTCTATAGATTATAATGCTTGTTTTTCTCTTTTCAGTTATGTGTTTTTGCAGTTGGGTTTTTTGTTTTTTTTAAAACAGATAATCGTTTCAGTCTTTTTTTTTTGTAATAATGTTCTTTTCCAACTTTTTCGCGTCGTCTACTTGTTTAACCAAATCCGCACATTAGAAGACTTTTTGTTTTCACTCTGCAAAATTGCTCCAAAAACTTTTCTTTCCTTAGCTTTGATTGGCTTTTCTACTACACGAAGGCTCATCCATGATAAAACGCCTCACAATAATGATACTAGTATTATAATAAAAAAAATTAAATGCAACATAACACGCGCACTCTTCGATGCAAAATACCGTTCAAATCAACGAACAGGACGAGCGTGATTGAAGGGAGAGAGGGGCGAGCCAGAAATGATTCGGGCAGCGACATGTGTTCTGACTAGGCAAAATTAGTTCAGACTAGGACGTACCAGTTTATCCTAAAGCATGTGAATTCTAACTAGGATAAACCGATTCGACCTAAGCTAAACTGGTTTATCCTATCGGTAACAGAATGAACGAGTTTGGCCTAGGCTATACTGGTTGGTCCTATCGCATGTACGGAGAACTGGTTTGGCCTAGGCGAAACTAGTTCATCCTAAAATCGGGTTTGGCCGGTAACATTATATTCCACATAAATTATAGTACTTCTATACTGATAAATGAAGCAATTCATGCGAAATTATTCCCTAACCATTCCAAAATATTCAAAAATGCACAACGTAAATGTTCAAGTTTTCACTTCTGCGCGCACTCCCGGAGTGCAACCCGATGTTTTTTTTTTTTTTTTTTTTAAATCGTTGCCCCACCCTACAACGCAACAACAGACACTAGCGCCTCGTCGCGGACTCTAGAGCTTTTTAATCTGAAGCACAGATTAATACAGACGATTCACTCCGCAAAAAACATTTAAGTAAAAAACGACTCTTGCTACGACGCAATAAAGTGCAATTCAAGTCGCACAGCGCTAATTACCTACAGTTATATTCACCTAGGAGCTGCCTCTCTTTCTATCGCGAATTAGCCCTACAAGACGAGCCCACCGCGTACTTGTAGCTGCACACCTAAAATACGGAGTGCCCCTTCTTTACTATTCTGTGTCTGAAGACAGAGCTGTGCTGTTGGTAAGCTTTTTGCGCTACTACTTCATCCCAGTTTAAAATGCACTAGGAAATGACTTTTGATTTTGATTTTGAAGTATGTTTTTTTTTTTTTTCTACAGAACGTTCACCCCCTTCAGCCACAACCCAGCAGTCTGAGTCAGCGAATATGGATGATATCGGTAAGTTGACTACGATTTTTGTTATCATTAAAAGAAAACATGGCCATGGTCATTGGCGTTCATTCTATACAAACATATTCCTCTGTGTTTCGCCTGGGTTCAAGCTAAAGTCTAGTGAGAAGAGCTAATACCAAAATCAAAATACTTTATTTGAAATAAAGTATTTTGATTTTGGTAATTATTTCACATAAACCTACATGGGTAATTGGGTACTTATGAAACGTTAGAAGCTAGGTGCACGGTTCCAATTGGTCGTTTCCTATGGAGAAGAGCCGGCAAGAAACTCAACGGTTATTCTTTTAAAAATAATAAGCTTTTACAATATTATCAAATAACAGGGGAGGACCGTGTAGGCCTTTCAACAAGTAAGTACCAGGTAATATTTTTATACAATCTAGGTCCCAGTCTAGGTTGACCACGGCTATGTTCGTATATTTGGTTCCTTTTTCCACATTTATTTTTGTAAAATAATTAAAACCCAAAAAAAAAATCATAGAGGCATTGCATTTTCACGCCATCATGCGCAAGCAGTGCGCGTCCTTAGTGCGCAGGGTGCGGGCCAGCTCCAATACTGTCCTAAAAATGATCGAGACTGCCCCTACATACGACAATGCTGTAACAGACATTGACACTGACCTAGGTACATAGTTGGTATACATAGTTTTAATACCAAGTAATTCAATTCAATTCAATTTATTTGCCATAAGTATTGGTACAATTTAGGTCTTAACTTTTTTCGTGCACGGAGCCTTAAGATGTGGTGGAAAAATTAGGCAACTTTGGCTTTTTCGACGATGCATCACAGACCATCGTCCAGATCTAACTCAAATGAGCCGCAAGACTTTTTTTTGTTACAAGAAACAACTTCAAAATTGATGCGTACCATAGTTGTACATAAACGTGCAATCGTCAGCGTCGTTAGTTAGGACACACCACTGCATACTATTGTATAGAATCAAGTTCTTCTTCATAACAGACTGCTGTGCTGCTAGACAATTTGTTGCGCCACTTCTTCTTCCCAGCTAAAGCACTAAGAAGTGGTGAAGGGCGGGCGTTTTAGGGGACTGTCTTATGGTATTTTGATGTTTAAAAGGTGCTGATTCTCAGCCTAATTTGAATAAATGAACTTTGATTTGATTTGTTACCAGGCTTTATTTACCTACTTAATATATTCATGTTTTTTTTATCTACTAGATGAATTAATACGCAACGAAATGGAGCGATTCATTGAAAATACTACGGCGACCTCATCAGGTTCTTCCGGGCCCTCCGTACCGCCGGTGCAGCCTTTCCAACCCTCGCCGGAAACCGTTCCACAGCCGGAAAGAGACCGGTGAGTAATGTTACGATACCTAATTAACTAAGAAGAAAAATGCACGAATAATAAGTTTGTGGATGTTTGATGCCCGAATATTCAAAAGAAAGCCACAGACACATTACTGTGTCGTGTTGTGTCATGACGCCGGACACACCAATCAAATACAACGAGTTTTGATTGGCTGCGTCTGAAGGCGTCACGAGACACGACACAACACAGTAATATGAACCCGGCTTGAACTTCACTAAGCTTCAGTAGTAGGTACCGACATCCGGCTTCGGAATTGAGATAGAGTACAGTTCGATTCAAACTTAATGGCGGCTCCGAAGTTAGCTACTCGCTGCGCAGTACCTCACTCCTCACCTCCGCTGACCCATGAATTCATTACTGCGCAGCGACTCGCCTCATGTTCCGAGCCGCCATTATGTTTGAATCGGGGTGTACTTGTCAAACTTTGGTAGGTATTATTTAAAATGATTCCTTCAATGAAGCCAGCGAAATTCAATATTTCTTTGCAAAAAATTTAATTAAAATAGGATTCAATATTTTGGTGTATGTTTTTTGACTGGGTTTCGCTATTCGTTGAGATTAGTCGCGTCGATCGCGTGCTCTACTTAAATGCAAAGTGCAGACGCAGCAAACCAAACGCGCCGGCCGGACCGCGCTCGCCGCGATGACACACACAATTACGTAAGAATTGACCTACATTTCAATTATAATTATTAAGTGATATTTATTAACTCGCCAATAACATGGCTGAGACCACCAAAATTAAGGTGAAAACCGAAAATGAACAACTGCTGTACAAATACTACAGTGCAGAAAGAGCAGATAATGAACAGCTGCGTAATGTTATCTCTGATATGGAAAAACAAATAGAAAGCCTCCAACAGCAAGTGAGGTATTTACAGCATAAAGCACAACAAAATACAGCTACAACTAGTAAGCCAGCTGAGCCAATAAAGAGTCCAACACAGTGTCCTGAATACTGCACGGACGAGGAGGAGCTAGCCAGGGAAACTCAGTGGATCAGGCAAAAGAGCAGGAAAAAACGAAAATTAAACACATCGCCCACTCACACTGCCACCATTGAACACCTAGAGACTGTTCAAACAGAGAAAGCGAAAACCAAAAAGATCCCGCCACCTCCGCCAGTAGTAGTAGATGGCGTCGAAAACTACCAGGCATTGTTTGACTTATTGTCGAAGTCTGAGCCAGGTGATAATTTCACTACTAAAATGTTGAATGGGAAGTGCGTTAAAATAAATGCAGTTAACGAAGACATATATAAATCTATAACAAAGTTATTAACTGACAATAACTTTCTCTGGCACTCCTACGAAAACAAGCAGGAAAGGCCAATTAGAGTCATGGTGAAAAACCTTCATTTCACATGCAAGCCTGACAGAATAATTGCGGACCTACAGAGTAAAGGTTTCCAAATTGAAGATGCAGCAAACAAATTGAGGTGGAAAAATAAGGAGCCTCTGAACATGTTTATGCTGACTTTCAGAAATGAGGAAGACATAAATAAAATCTATAGCATTAAGTCAATATTAGGATGTAAAGTAGAAGTACATCCTCTCCATACTTCGAGGCTAGTACCTCAATGCAAGAGATGCCAGGCGTACGGACATACGCACAAATACTGTTCTAAGGAACCTAGATGTGTCAAATGTACAGGCAAACATCTGACTGCTGACTGCAAAAAACCGCAGACGAGAAGCCAAAATGCATCCACTGTGGGCAACCGCATCCAGCTAATTATAGAGGATGTATAGTAGCCCGGGAAATGCAAGGCATAAAAAATAAAACTATGAAGAAATCGGCAATAAAAAGCCAGCGCAAAATCAGCGAAATAGTGCAAACTAGCTCACAAACGCAAAATCATTACGTGACACAAAACCCTCACAAGAAAACATACGCGCATATTGCAGCTAAAACTGTCAACCTTGCGAATATTCGTGAGAATGCTAATGCCGATAAAGGTATGGAAGGAAAGTTGGACGAAATTCTTAAATTGATGTCCTCGTTTAACGCTCGTTTGGAAAGGCTAGAAAATAGCGCTACGAATGCTATTCCCAGACCGAAAAAATGAATCCATTAAAAATAATGGCATGGAACTCAAACGGGCTACTTAAACATCAACAAGAATTAGAAGCAGTCCTGATCACAGAAAACATCGATGTTTGCCTTATATCTGAAACTCACTTTACTAAGCAATCATACATTAAGTTCCGAGGATATAAAGTGTACCATGCACTGCACCCTGACAATTCTGCCCGAAGTGGTAGCGCGGTTGTGGTCAAAGAGAATCTCTGTCATCATGAAGAAATTATGTATGAATGCCATGAAATACAAGCTGGGGCAATTTTTATACAATCTCAACTGTATCCAGTCACCGTAGCGGCCATCTACTCGCCTCCGAGATATAACATAAAAAAAGACCATTATGTAAGGTTCTTACAGAAACTTGGACAAAGATTTATCTTAGGTGGCGACTTCAACGCAAAAAATACACATTGGGGTTCAAGACTAACCACCACTAAAGGAAAGGAACTCATGAGTGCCATGAAAGAACTAAAGTGTGAAGCTATATCTACCGGAAAACCAACTTATTGGCCAAGCGATCCACGCAAAGTACCAGACCTAATAGACTTTTTAACCGACTTCCAAAAAGGA
Source organism: Conistra vaccinii (assembly GCA_948150665.1). Classification (NCBI taxonomy): domain Eukaryota; kingdom Metazoa; phylum Arthropoda; class Insecta; order Lepidoptera; family Noctuidae; genus Conistra; species Conistra vaccinii. The sequence goes on along the minus strand of OX411320.1, from coordinate 2,714,210 downwards.
GGAGGTTCTATGTTCGACTTTATGTATGTTTTTTTTTTTTTTTTTTTTATGTATGTTCGCCGATATCTCCGCCAATTGTGGACCGATTTTGAAAATTATTTTTTTGTTTGAAAGGGTAAGCTCCCGAGGTGGTCCCATATAAATTTTATTGACTTTGCTTAGATAGTTTTTGAGTTAGCTTCAATAATACATATTTTTTAACCGACTTCCAAAAAGGAGGAGGTTCTATTCCCACTTAGTTTATATGGACGATATGATGATAACTTCCTGTCACTGTTATTTATTGCAGTTAGTGGTATTGGATATTGTGTGGGGTAGGTACCACAACTAAAAAGTGAAAAATAAAAACTTTTTACAAAAAAAAAAAAACCGACTTCCAAATATTTTATTTATTTTATTTATTTATTTATTTATTTTCTAAAACACTTAACCTATATTACACTGTGGTTTTAGCCACACAACGAAAACCTCTCAGGGTTTATCTGTGTGTCGGCGAGCCGTTCATTTATATTTTACTAAGAAAGTTATTACATACTACGCAATATAATAGTTTTCAAGTAATTATAATACTTTGTAGGTACTTACATTAAATTTATACATTAGGAGAAATTTTGAGTAAGGAAACGTTTTGATTTGTACTTATAACTTTTCGAATTTGCTTTGTATAACGTTTGTAAGTCTTCTGGAAGTTTATTAAGAAAAAAAGGTACTAAATATTCTGCAACCCTCATCCCGTACACATTGTTAAACTTTGGTAGGATGTATTTATTTTTGAGTGTTATCGTTCTCAGAAAGTCAGGTCTTGTTTTTTCGGTTAGTAGCTCAGGTCTATTGGCTTCCGCAAGAGTAAAAAATTCCACTTTATTGAACACATTCATAACATTACAGTATTTAAAGAGATCGTTGTCATTGTTTTTGAATTTTTTGTTTATATGTTTTGGTGTAATTACTTTTAATATTCTTAGTTGTAACTTGTAAATATCTGCAAGGTATGTATTATAAGTCCTCCCATAGCTGCTGAGTCCGTAGTTGATAACCGAGTCTGCTAGGGCCATGTATAACATTCTAAGTGTTTTGTAAGGTAGTTTAAATTTTAGTACGCTAAGCTTACCTAGAATAGACCTCAGTTTGTTACATACGTAATCTTTGTGCGGTCCCCAACAGAATCGGCTATCAACGATTAGACCGATATACATGTGTTTATCAACTACGTCTAATAACGGGCATTTGCAAGTCTTTGACGGTCTATGTAAGCAAGTGTGTTCGTGTGCTATAACTGTAGGTATAGTGGAGCACTTATTGTGTGATGAATGTATGTGAACAATTTTTGTTTTTGTTGCGTTTATTACTAATCCTACGTCATGCGCCCATTTACACATTTGGTCGAAGTTACGTTGTAGGGAGTCCTCAGCGTCATGGATATTTTTATTAGCCACCAATATACACGTGTCGTCTGCGAATTGGTATACAAAACCTGAATTTATAGCATTACTCATATCATTGACATATAGTAAGTATTCTGTCGGACCTATAATTGAACCCTGGGCCGTTCCTTGCGTGGATGGAAGCTTGGTACTATACTCATTTTGTATTTTAACCGTGTTGTATCTGTTTGTGTGATAGTTTTTTAATAGTTCTAATAGTGGCCCTTGTATTCCGTTTTGTGACAACTTATCAAAAAGTGTATCACAACGGAGCATATCGAATGCTTTGCTAAAATCTATGAAAAGTGCCAACACATGTTTTTTATCATTTAACTGTTTATTGACATTATCGGTAAATTCTCTTAATAATTGTGTCGTACTCTTATTTTTCTGAAATCCATATTGTTTATTATTGATTATTCCCTGTATTTGCAAAAAATTATTTATCTCATTCCCAATGTAACGTTCTAAGATCTTATCTATACAAGACAATATAGTTATAGGTCGATAATTGTTGACGTCATCACGTGAGCCCTTTTTGTGTATTGGACGTATAACCCCTATTTTTAAAAGGTCGGGATACGTGCCAGTTTGCAGGCAGCAATTAATTAAGTGTGTAATAACTGGGATTAGTTTAGCTGAAGAATATTTAATATCTTTAGCACGTATCCCGTCGTAACCCGGGCTTTTCCTATCGTCCAAATTCTTGATGATTCGTTCTACCGTATCTTCTCGTGCAGGTTGCACTCTTATCGACCTATCAGGAATTATCTCGTACGTAAATTTGTCTAAAAGAGGCACATCGCAAGGGTTGCTTAGGTTTTTGATATTAGAATTAAATTCAGTCATAAAAGTGTTGGCCAATGTAGATGGGTTCATTCGAAAAGTTATAAGTAAAACGCGTTCAATACATTGCATAATTTTGCCGGTTAGACTATTCACAATACTCCAAATCTTTTTGCTATTCTTGAAATTTTGAGAAACTTCCGTCATTATGTGTTTATTTCTAATATAATTTGTATATTTATTTGTTTTATTTCTATATCTATTGTATAACAATCTTTTTTGTGGGTTATTTTCGTCTTTGAGCCAAATTTGAAATAATAAGTCACGCTTCATACACATCTTTTTAAGTTTTCCATTTGCCCAAGAACAATTATTACGTTTACTGAAACTGCTTTTGCTAATTGTGTATTTACATTTATCGTATACATTATTGAAGCTAGTATGTATGTACTTAACTATTTGATTTGGGCACCCGTATTGAAGGGGTATACTCCAGTCGATGTTATTTAGTTCACTGTGCACTCGGCGATTATCTATCTTAGTTATTAATTGAATAGAAGACTGTGAGTCATTCTTGTTTAGCGCGCTCATTATCGCACAACCGGTGATGCAATGGTCGGCCGGTGAAGTATTTACTACAGCTGTATAAACGCTATATGCACTAGAATTGCGAATAAACACGTGATCTATACACGACTTAGAAACACTATCACCGTATTTTTCGATGCGCGTATAAGAATTAACGCCATTAATAAATCCCAGGGTGCACAGTGAATATAAATATTGTTTTACCACGGGGTTACATACTTTAAGATCTATATTCATGTCTCCCATTATTACATAATCCTGTTTTATAGGATATTTCGCTATTAAGGACGACAATTCCTTTATAAATCTAAGTTTAGATGTGTCGGGCGGTCTGTACACGGCACATAATCCGAATTTAACACTATTTATATTTATCTCGCCGGCCACACATTCAAATTCTTGTGTACACAAATTACTATACCTCACAAAAGATGCAGACTTATGAATATACAATAGTACACCTCTTTTATTGGTTCTTAATTCTGAATATAAGTTGTAGTCAGGAAGTTCAAACATTTGTACCAATTCATTTTTTATGTTTACTTCAGTTAGTAACAGAATGTGAATTGTATGTTTACTGTTTAACACTATGTACTCAATTTGAGCAAAGTTTTTCTTGATAGATCGTATGTTTACATGCAGAAAGTACAAACAATTTTCGGGTACCGGTATGTCGGAAGTAAAATCATCCCATGTTTGACAATTGATTTCGACTATATTATGTTCTGCTGTATCCAGCATAACAGATATTATGTTTATGTATTTATGATGACAATTATTATAGTGTACTTACCTATTGTCTAGCATGCGATGATTTTACCTTTTCAATATCGGCGATCGAGCGGATTGTGGTTATTTTCTTTTCTTGAACACTTTTACGTACTAATATATTTCCGTGTTTACACCATATAAAGTTAAACAATCCTTTGAGTTCTTCTTTTGTTTTCCATAACAGGTAGGCGGTCGACGGTGTCAGACACTCCCGAAGGTGAACTTTATCAGCACCGTCTTGTCCCATGCTAGCAGCCGATATCGTCGTGTTTTTGGCAGCATCTATCCATAGATCTCGGTTTCCTTCTCTGAGTATCACAGTAATCGGAGTCTGGTCTTTGTTTCTCGCCACATTTGAAGGGTTCCTCATTTTTCTATAGGCTTTTACGATATCATCCGGGTTTTGGGTTATGATTACGGCAACTTTCTTGGCAATTTCTTCAGGATTGTCTTTCTCAGATAGGTTGATGCCACATATTTCAAGTTGGTTACATAATTGTGCTTGCTCCATTTGATTTAGTTTGTTTTCCAGAACTTCATATTTTATGTTTGTGTTTTTAACATGATTTTGTAGGTCAGTGCAACGGTTTTCCAATTCCTTCGTTGACTTCTCGTATTTTTGAATCTTGGTGTCATACTCATCAATTTTATCAGAGTAGAATTGCAGGGTACGTTGCAGCTCTTCTTTAATAACTTGCCTCACTTCCCTGCGCAGGTCTCGTAGTATTTGTTGCATCATATTGTCAGCCTGGGCACCTGTGTGCTGGGTAGCAGACTCTGTATCTGTATTTTCGTCTCCGTCGGTATCGGGAATGATACATGATAGTCTTTTCGGCTTACCACCTCCGGTGCAAGATTTACATTTCCAGTCCACTGAATCTGTATCGTGCAATACACTAAGTTGGTCGGGTGTTATTGACACACAGGAAGCATGAAGCCACTTATTACATTTGCTGCACTGCAATCCAGGAGACTTTTTGGTTATCAGTTTTACACATTTTGCGCATTTCACCATTATTATTTAGTACGTAGGGTAGATGAATAACAGTTAGCGATCGCTGCGTATGCGACTACTCTCGATTGTCACGCGTGAGCGACTCCAAGCGGTGGAAGTCGGTGGCAAAAAACGAAAATTAAAAAACAAAGACACCGACTTTCGAAATTAAAGTTATTTTTCACTTTGTAGTGGTTTTTTTTGGAAGTCGGTTTTATTTTTTTTTGTAAAAAGTTTTTATTTATTACTAAAAATATATCTAGTAATTATTTAAGCATAGATGAATGCTTTGACATGAATTCGGACCATTCTCCCATAATTTTATCACTATGGCATCAGATCCTACGCGTAGAGAGCAATCCTACACTTGTAAATACATATACCGACTGGGAAAGTTTCAGAATAGACTTGGATAATACAATAGAAGGGTCTCCCTTGTTTCATCTAAAAGAAATTGACAAATTATCACTTCCCAAACAATTTTCTGCATAATTTCATTTGCCAAATTATTACTTAGCAAATAAACTCTTCACAAATAATTGTAACGCAAACCTAATGTTTGGCAAGTGAACGTTTAAACAATAACTTGCTTACCAACTAGTACTTTTACCAATTTTAATTTAGTCAAATATTTCAGTTGGTATAACATATTTTACGCAAAATAAAATAAGCCAAATACTTAATTTCGCTAGTTTTCAATTTACGAAAAAAATTCGATACGATGTGGGTGTAGTAGAGTGGGGAAACACCATGGGACACCTTAAGGGCATTGTCCTTGACCTTGATGTTATTGACCTAGATGTCAAGGTCAAAATTCTGAAAGTCAAGATCCGCGATTCTCAGGAGCAGTAACAGGTCAATATCATGATTTGAATGCATGCTTGCTTCAAGCATGCAGCATGCAAGCAGGCATGCAGCGTGCAAGCAGGCATGCAGCATGCAAGCAGGCAAGCAGCATGCAAATAAACATGCAATCAGCATGCAAATAAACATGCAAGCAGGCATGCAACATGCAAGCAGGCATGCAACATGCAGCAAGCATTGTTTCTGTCACGGCTCCGGCGCTGCGGGGTTTGGGCGGCTCCACGCGAGCTTATCGTCGCAGATGGTTTTAACGCTCACCAACGTACCGCCACCAATTCCATCAATCGTATCTATGAGTGGACTACAACATGGCGTATCAAACTGAACGAAAGCAAGTCTATCCATATTGACTTCACGAATAAAAAGCCAAAATACTTCCCAGTATTCATCAATAACCAACAAATACCATACGCGAATACTGCTAAGTATCTCGGCATTACCCTAGATGCAAAACTGCGCTGGAAAGAGCATGTCAAAAAGAAAAGAGCAGAATTAGATATTCGGTACAAAAAAATGTATTGGCTACTTGGTAGACAGTCGTCATTGTCAATACCTAACAAACTGTTGTTATATAAACAAGTTTTAAAGCCTGTATGGACCTATGGTATTCAGATAAGGGGCTGCACCAGACCAAGCAATCGTCAAAACATACAACGTTTTCAAAACAAAGTACTAAGGGATATAGTCAACGCGCCCTGGTACATTAGAAACAGTGACCTCCACCGGGACCTCAAAATGGATGTAGTAAACACAGTTATACAAAAACATGCAGAAGCTCATGAACACAGACTTCATCATCACGTGAATGTTGAGGCGATCCAACTCCTTGACACCACTGAATTAGTGCGAAGACTAAAAAGGGTAAAACCTTTTGAGTTAGTTTAGTGCAGTGTAAGTGAACTTAACCTGTAGTGCAAGTGCTGACTTTTTATAGAACACATGAATCAAGTGTCTTCCCCTTAACTTATAGTGAATAAGAAAGACGTTATTGGACGATTTCTTAATTTTATAGTTACTTAGCAGTTTAAGTTATATTTAAATTACTTATTAGCTAATAGGCTAGATTGTAATGTGAATAAAGTATCACCAATTGTGAAATTTTATAAAGGAAAAAAAAAAAAAAAAAATGTTTTTTGACTATAAGGCCTAAGTATCCTGGAAAAAGAATACACGATACAATAAAATTTTCTCGATACAAAAAGTACACGGATAGGTATCATAATCTTATGACAGACCACCTAATGTATAGTAGGTAGTTAGTTACCATGTGGAACAGCAAAGACATCCTATGTGTGGTATCTACATCGCATATTACCAGAGACTGCACTTTGCAACGAAAGCACTTTGCAAAACCAGAGGCAGTGTACTGTGCGAAGCTGGAATGTCTCATAAAATATTTCTGTAATCGGCACCCGTAACCTTAAAACTGGACCTCATTAACGCTGCTTTGCAGCAAAAATACCTATGGTGGTACTTGAAATGAAATGAAATTGTTTATTCTGTAAATAGGATATTGGAATCACTTTTACACGTCATATTAAAGTTTATGTTAAAAATTAGCTAGATGAGTTCGACGTTTCCTATCTGACTAGGTACTCTGAGAAGAAAGGCCGAAACAAATTCTCTTTTAAAGTCCAGACATAATCTTGGTCAGGCCATAAGAGGACCATGTAGACTAGTGTCTGAAATGGTCTTTTTAGGAAAGAACCATACAGCTTTGAGTGGACCTGTCCAGTCAGTGCAAGCATTTGTCAGTAATCGCGGAGCTCAACTCAGAACTTAAGGAGCTCAACTCGACGAACCAAAGAAAGGACATTTGTGAAAGAAAAGAAAATAGAAGGAAAAAAAAAATATCCACGTAGTCCTCACATTCACAATAATTAAAATAATATAATACTTTACAAAGTAATCATGTCATTTTGTATGTAATATTCAACAATGTCAATGTTTATATAAAACTGGTATAATTTGATGATTTTACTGAATGCCCTCAATACTGTTACAGGAAATGTGTCACTTCTCTCCTAATAGATATTATACGATATCGATAAGAACAACTGTCCCTTACCGGCAAAAGTCGTTCACATATAGCATTAATCTAATAGGAACGACTAACATTGTTTTTGTACGTCAGGTAGATTATTAAAAATATTGGAGACGTATTTTTTCTCCTTTTTACATACTAAGTACCTAATCAAAAAATTACGTCAATACATTCAGTTCAAATGTGGTATGACATCAGTCTTCGGTAGATTTTATACCGACTTGTGACGTAGCGAGCTCCCACTCCCCAACTTTTATGCATTTATGTAAATCATTTTTTATTAATATGATAAAGCAAAAAAATAAAGTGTCTAATATTTTTTTATTATCTGTCTAACGGACTGAATAGTTTTTTTTTACTCAGTCAATATTCCTATTGAGGAAGACTAAATAGAGTATTACAATCATTAGTTTATCCCACTAAGTCTAGCGCCACACCTGCCGAACGTTCCGCGGCGGAACGCTCCGTCGCGTCATATTTCTATGGACGTAACGTGCGGCTGATGTGTCATAGGTAACTTGAAAAACATTAGGAGCGTAGTCAACCGAACGTTCCGTCACAGAACGTTCGGCAGGTGTGGCCCGACCCTAAGGCTGCCTGTCTACTGGAGCGGAGAGGAGAGGAGAGGAGCGGAGATGTGCCATTAAAAACTTGTAAAACTCTTAGTATTGAACTCACCGATAACAATATCACCAAATACGAAAAAGAGATAAATGACACGGCTAAAAGACAACAATCTACATGTCAATATTAGTAAAACCAAATTTATACAGTTCCAAACTTACAATAGCAAACGTCACCAATTAGAAATTAGATATGCAAATAACGCGGTAGAAGAGGTTGAAACTACTACTTTTTTGGGGATAACATTTAATAGAATGGCTAAAAGACAACAATCTACATGTCAATATTAGTAAAACCAAATTTATACAGTTCCAAACTTACAATAGCAAACGTCACCAATTAGAAATTAGATATGCAAATAACGCGGTAGAAGAGGTTGAAACTACTACTTTTTTGGGGATAACATTGGATAAGTATTGCAACTGGAAAGTACACATTGACAAATTATGCACTAAGCTGCAAAGATTTGTATTTGTTTTAAACAGAATAACTCGCGTAGCTGGTATCAATGCCGCACTTTATGCTTATCATGGTTACGTAGCATCAATTCTCCGCTACGGCATCATTATATGGGGAAATTCTGTTGATACTATTAAAGCATTCCGAGCCCAAAAGAAATAATAATAATAATAAATAATAAAATATATTTATTTTCTCTCACAATGGTTTTGTAGCACTTAACAGTTTTGACTAATATGAATGCACATTGTGAGAGCTGGTGCCTGATGTAGGTTTAGGAAAACCTGTGTTACAGGTCACCAGGCCCCACTTAGTGGCCTCATACAATTTAACAAGCAGGTAACATGTATTTCTACTAAACAAAACAAAAAGTTAAATAAATGAAAAGAAAAATAAAAGTAACAAACAAAAGCAGTCAAAGGGTGTGGGGTGAATGTGTATTGAATTGTAGGTGAATGGTGGTGAAAGTGTATGTGAATTGTGAAGTGTAGGTAAATGGTGATAAGTGTGTAGGTGAATGGTGGTGACCATGAAGCTGAATAGTGGTGAATGTGAAGGTGAATGGTAGTTATTCGAATACAAGGGTCTGCGTGAACATTGGAAATTTGAATTATGGAGCCATAAGAGCATATAATATAGAAAATCGTAACAAAGATGTGGAAGGGGAATGGGATTTATTTAATTATGTGGAACAGTTTCTCTGTGTCATCATAGCAAAGGGTTTTCAAGTATTCTGTCACTTTTTGCTTACAACTGGGTTTACGTAATGGATAAATATTTTTACTCTTGTTAATAATATTATAAAGAAAATCTCCTAGGTAACCAAAAAACTTGCGGGCCAGACCTGAACGGAAATATTCTGTTCGGCACACAGAACCCTTTCTGCGTTTATCCTTCAACAGATCCGAGTCATAAGCCAGCTGCGAGTGCTTTTTGAGGACTGTGTGCAGAATGAAAGTTTGTCTTATAGACAGTACATCCCACTTCTTGTACAAGTCGACCGTAGGAAAGCGGAAGGGAAGGCCCGCAGCAACCTTAAGAATAGCACGTTGAGCTCTTTCTGCCTCTATCAGGTGAGTTTTAGCAGCACCTCCCCAGGATATGATGCAGTAGTCTACAAGCGACTGGCACAAGGCGTAGTAGACCATCTTGATGGTACGAAGGTCGGCTACGTGTTTTAGACTTTTGAAGATGTAAATGAGTTTGCGCAATCTCGTTACCAGGACGTTAATATGTGGTTTAAAGCTGAGGAATTGGTCCAATATTACTCCAAGATATTTGATGTGATCGGTTCTTTGAAGAGAAGGACATGCACATGGTAGGTAGGTCGACCAGCACGTGTGGGCCGTTATAGAAAGTGAACGTGGGGGAAGCGCGCTCGATCGAAGTGCAAATGCTATGTATTTGGTTTTTGTGACATTGAGAGTCAGCACATTACTCTGTAACCAATCAACAACCCTGTTGAGCCCCTGTTGAGCCACACCAAAGACCTCGTTCCAGCTATCACCACTAAAAAAGAGGGCCGTGTCATCGGCAAATGTAAAAATTTGACCATTACTAAGGTGAAGTTTACAGAGGTCGTTGATGTAAATCAAGAAAAGGGTCGGGCCAAGTATGCTGCCCTGAGGCACTCCAAAAGTCACTGGTAGTTCTTTACTCAACCTATTTTCAACTCTAACTTGCTGTTTCCGGTTTGATAGGTAGTCCTGAAATAGTTTTAAGGGAAGACCTCGTACTCCCATTTTTTCAAGTTTGCTCAATAAGTGTGGGACAGAGACTGTGTCGAAGGCCTTTGCCAAGTCCAGGAACACCGTGAGACATTTTCTTTTTTTATCCAAGGTGGTTACGACCGAGCTAACCAATTCGTGTACCGCGTCATTGGTAGATTTACCTTGCCGGAACCCAAACTGGGAAGATGAAAGAAGGTTGTGAGTCTCGAGGAACGTAATCAACCGGTTATTCATTAGGCGTTCCAGGACCTTTGAGAGCGTTGGAAGAATAGAGATCGGTCTAAAGTTGTTGACACTGTCCCTGTCACCACCTTTATGTATGGGTTTTATAACTGCGTATTTAAACGCCTGAGGAAATATTCCTGTTGATATGGCGAGATTACATAGGTGAGTAATAGCGGGAGAGAGAACGTGAGCATATCTCTTCAGTAACCGGCCCGGGATCTGGTCAATTCCGACGGCACAATTATCCCTTAATCCTTCAATGAGTTGTAGGACCTCGGAGTCGTCCGTAGGAAGCATGACCAACGAATGAAGAGGAGCGGTGTCCGCGAGGTTATAGGATTTATTTCTGAGAGGGGCTGAATGAGAAGTGATTTGCTCGGCTAGGTTACGTCCAACGTTTGCAAAGAAACTATTTACCTCATTGATGCTCTTGTCCGGGTTAACATTTGAGATGAGGCAGGAGGAGTGATCTGCTGCCCTGTTGGAGCCACTAATCTGTTTGATTACATCCCATAGCTTCTTTTTGTTGCCACTCGCGTTCTCAATCTCTTGTTTTTCATAGTTTCTTTTAGCTTTCTTTAGAAGCGAAGAACAGAAGTTTCTGTATCGCTTGTATGATGTCTGGAGAATTTCATTATTTGGGTCCCTTTTCAGCTTTTTATACAGATTGTCCCTGTTGCGCATACATTTTAAAAGCCCTTTTGTGATCCACGGCTTACTAATCACTTTCCTTCTAGGTATTTTTACTACTTTAGAGTTTTCCTTTATAGCAGTTGACAGACAGCTTACTAGCAAGTCCGTTGCTTTATTTACATCGCTACAATTTAGGATAGTTTGAAAGTCTGTCTTACGCAGAGTTATGTCTAGGTTATTATAATCAATACGGTGACTTATTTTATTTGAGTATTCTAGCTGTGACTTGTGAGCAAGATCAAGGCTAATGGCCACACTCTCGTGATCCGTAATTGATGATTCGACCACAATACAGGTAGCCCTACATCTGGTCCTAACCATAATGTGATCCAAGCACGTTTTGCCGTGGGTTGGGAGAACATGACCCGGCAGGATGCAATGACTAGCTAGGACATTAAGGTATTCGTGAGAGCGTTTATCTGGGCTGTTCACTACTATATCTATGTTTATGTCACCGCAAAGTATTATGTTTTTGTAGCTACTTAAGGAAGTGAGGAGCCCATCGATTGAGTTAGTAAAATTGCCAGTGTTATGTTGGGCTGGAGGACGGTAGATCCCAATGATACAGGTATCTGAATTTAATTTAAGTAAAAGACAGTTTCCGTCAATAATTTGTGGTTCTTCAACTGAAACTTTGAGTTGTTTTTTGTAATAAATAACGACTCCTTCGTTTTGTGTCCTATGCAAACTGGTTGAAGCATAGTTATAACCATCAAGGATGGGTATATCCTTGGCTGAGCGAAGCCAGCATTCGGAAAGAACCAACACGTCCCATGCTACATTAGACCTATGCAAAAGTGTAATGAAGTTTGGCATATTGCACGAAATACTTCTTATATTTTGCGAGAAAACGTTGAGATGGCGATTATTATGACTAATATGGGTTTTTATATCTTCTACATCACATCTAATAACTCCAGCCACCGACAAAGAATCCAGATCGGAGTGAATAGTTTCAATGTTTTGCATCATGTGAAAATATCATTGTTGAAAAATGCAGGTCACGTTTAAAACGTGACCCGTTAAGCATGTTATGAAGTTGGTTAACGCTCAGATCTGGTATGTCGGTGGCAATTGTCATTATAATGTAATAATGTGAAATTATTAGTTGAATCGGATGTTTAAACAGACAGTTACTAATGAAGATTTTATCTCGATTTACAAACTCTTGCTTCAAATTGGGTGTTGTGTAGATTATAAGTGTTTTGTGTGTAAGTTGTGAGCTATGTAAGAGACTGCAATTAAGTTTAACAAAATGTAACGCGTAAGTATAAAAAGTATATTTAAAGAATGACATAATCCAAGTTGAGACTATTCTAAAGACACATAAAAACAATGAAAGGCAATTTACAACAACTATAATAACCAGTCACAAAATGAGTTTGTTTAACTCAGACTCATCATTAATACGCACTGGCGATGACGCTTCTTCCTTCTTAATGTAGACCTTCCCATAGGATGTCCAGGCCGCAACAAGCTTTTTATCTTTGACATTTAGGCGCGCAACATAAAACAGTCTTCTTGCTTTGCTTGTTAAGTATTCAGATATGAATACTGTCCGCAATTCGCCAGGAACGTTGATATGTTTCGAGTTTAGACATGGTTCCTTAAGTTCACGTCTAGATTTATTGAACGAAATGTACTTGGAAACTACAGACTCCTTCCGCATTGTTGTAGTAAATTCTACCACTACGGCTTCGGACTTTGAGCGGTAGATATCTCTTATCTCTGACCCCTCGATAGGTATCTCTAGTCCCAGTGCCGAGCCGAGGTTCTGAACAATTTTGGAGAAGATTTTTTTGTTTTCAATTTCCTGCTTTGGTAGATTACGAATCTCGATGGTTGTACAACGCGCATTCTTTTCGAGGAGGTCAATCCGATTTTCTAGGGTAGTAACTCGGTTTTTGTATTCCCAATTTTCCTTTTCTAGGCTATCAATTTTTGCAAGGAGCTCTTGATGTTGGGACGTGAGGGTTCCAATAGAGTTTTTGATCTCTTGGTTTTGCGTCGCAATAGTGTTCAAGGTGCCGCTCAGTAGATCAAATATTGAGAGCCGATAATTAATTTTGAGGAACGTAATGACTGAGGGCACGACTTAACCGTCTCGGAGCGCGTTCCAGTCAAATGTATTCGATCAATAACTAAAGCTGAACCATTACAAAGCTGTGTCCCAATCTTTAAAAAATTAAAAATTTTGCCACTCCCATGTATATTCGAACTCTGTGTCTTTGTACGTAAAAACTTAGCTTTATTTCAAGTGCACAATGATGTTGTAATAAGGAAAAGTCGAAATATCCACAAATTATGTGCACCCCAACAAAGAATTAAACAATTTTCGAATAATGTTTATTGTATGGCAATTCAAGTATATAATAAATTACCTAATGCTTTTAAAAGTCTTAACCTCATGACATTTAAAAATAAACTGTTCAACTTTCTTTTACGAAAGTGTGACTACTCAACAAATGAATTTTTAACTGAAAAATTCGATTCAAAATTTAAATTAGACTTACCTCCTAAGAATTGAATTGAATTTCAGTTGACATTGTATTGATTCTTATTTTTTATTTTTTCATTGTTTTAATCATTATTGACTTTATAATTAATAACCCCTGACATTGTATTTCATAATTTTTGACATTATAATTAATAACCCCTGACATTGTATTTCATAATTTTTGACATTATAATTAATAACCCCTGATTGTATTTGATAGTAGTTAACGTTTTCCTTATTCTCGACATTGTGTGGTTTATTTAATTATTGAAATATTTGTACGCTGGAAACAGCAGAATATTATGGACATTATATTATGTGTAACACCTATGTAACAACAATATTCTTACAAATAAATTTATTACTTATTACTTTATTACTTACTAAATCTAAACTCAGGGGCGGAGTCAAGTTTCTATTGGTTAATATTGGCACATCTCCGCTCCTCTTTTCTCCTCTCCGCTCCTCTTTTCTCCTCTCCGCTCCAGTGAATGATGGACATTGTATTTTTTACAAGTTACATAATTTACATTTAACATAATTAACTATTTACACTAAGATCAACTAACAATACAAATAAATTAAAAAATTAAAATATAACAAACGGATACTTAGGGCGCTTGTACACGGTAAGAAAATTTACCGTGTCTACGGCAGACAAGACAAATTTTTCGTGTACATGACAAGAATTTTGTCAGTTTTACACACGAAAACTTTTCGTGTCTTCCGCAGACAAGACCAATCGGAACGTGTACACGACACGATTTTTTTCGTGCAGTCGTCAGTCGGGCGTAGGGCGCGCAAGTAATAACAAGTCTGATAATCATTTTCGTTTATTTAAAAAAATATTAACTACAAAGCAAAAAAGAATGATAATTGCATATTATACAATGTGGAGACTACAATACAACAAAAAATTTAAATAATGGCACTACTAATGTTTAAGAGTATTTTGTCTCTGTCAAATAAATCCTAGCTTCGAAAAAAAAAACGAGTTTTTCAAACAAATTAAATGTAATGTGAGCCGGATCCACCCTAAGCCTATAAATTCCGTTTACCCAACTAGGCATTGGGTGAATTCTCGGGCATACATTTCAGAATATCCACCTTAGGGTGGATTTTTGGGGTGAATAACTGAAATAGCCCGAGCCGACTATGGATTTGACCGAGCTATAATGACTAAACTATTGAATATATTCAATTGAATTTTCGTATACAGAATGGGAACGTCATTATGGACACACCGTTTAATTTATTGTTGTATTGTCGTCTCCACCTTGTATAACAAAATGAAAAAGGAAACAAAAAACAAGAGACTTTACTGGCTGAACCCTACTACTCCGCCCTCCACCGCTCCGCAACAACGTTCGCCGCGTCGTCGTGTCTTGCGCAGACAAGATTTTTTTCGTGCACCGCTGCGAGCAGTGTACACAGTTATTTTCTAGTTACGACACGAATTCTTGCGTAGGCCCGGCGTATTTTCTTACCGTGTACAAGCGCCCTTAGGCGTCGAAGTATTCGTCCGCATCGCTGTCATCCGGAAACTTGAACAGAAGACTGGCAGCATTGCCACGTTGAATGGCAATGCTAATTCTTTGTCCAAAGAACGAGCCAGCCCTCTGATCACGTGAAGTGTCGACTAGTCGGCGTACAGAGTATTATATTATCTGTGACAGAGTTGACAACCAACCTTTCTTTCAGTGAGGTGGCTGCCCCGGTGGATTCGACGAGCCAAGCCTGCGCCGACGTCGCGATTGTTTCGTGCCAAGACAGCAACGAGCCTACTCTGAAGATTTTTGAAGAAGTTGTGCCCAACAGAAGGTGAGCGAAACTATATACAGGGTGGCAGGGACATCGACCCGAAAACTGATATCATGGATTCAGTACATGATTCTGGACCCCCTGCGTTGAAATTTTTCATCGGTTATTGTAAAAAACATAGAAACAACAGTTTCATAGAAAAGTGCAATACCTACGCGGTCAAAATGTATGGAACAGCAGATATTTTTTTTTAATAACCGACGGAAAATTTCAACGCAGGGGGGGTTCAGAATCATGTACAGACGCAAGCACATCAAGTTACTATAATGATGTCAAATTTCTTTAATAGATTTTCAAATTTATCGCTAAAGAATAAGGTTCATGTTAATTGGGATTTGACAGGTTGGAGTAGGTTGACGTGCTGGCGTCTGTACCTACTGAATACATAGTACGACGCGGTTGGGGGGAAATATGCGTCGCTTCAAGCAATTTTAGTCACGCTTTACGGAACAGCAGCGTGCTTTTTGTGTGAAACAATTTATTAATAGGTAATACGGGCTAGTATCCGCAACTCCACGTCAAAGTGAAATAATCGCTTATGCGATCCACCCCAGCTCATCAAAGAAGGCCAGCAACGCCTTGGTGTTACTTACAATCTTCCCACGTAGGCCCACATACAGAGCAAAGTACTTCGGTAACCCAGGTAGGGTTACCGAAGTACTTTGCTCTGTATATGGCGACCACTGGGTAGCTTTTCACAGCGCATGATCTGCTGTCTCGTCGTCCTCCATGCAGGTTCTGCACAGCGGACCGTCTCTGACTCCTATGACAAAGAAAGATGTGTTTATTAAATGACCCATGGACAGTTAAAGTTGCTGTAACAGTAGCTGTTGTTTAGTTAGTCAGAGAACTTGTTTCGTAAGGCGACCATCGATTGAAGGGATCAGTGCCTTAGCCTGCCTGCACTCGCCTTGGTTCAACCTTCGGGCCCCTCTGGTGCAATGGTGGCAAGTTTGTCGACTGCAGCATTGCCCACCATATGATAAACAATTTTATAAAAACAGCAGTAACTGAATAAGTCAGCTAAATAAGTGAAGAAAATGCGAGAATTTTTGACGCCACGGTTACGTGAATTTGAAGGATACCACATCAAAGATGGGGCAGCATGCCGTACGTCATACGTGACTTTAGCGGTATGCAAAGAAATGTTTCCGAAAAAATTGATTCCTCGCAGAGGTGATATCCCGTGGCGTCCGAGGAGGACTTTCCACCTTACGATTTTTTCTTGTGGGGTTACCTGAAATGTCGACAAGCACAATAAACCGACGAAAAAACCCCAATAAAAACAAAACATCCACGAGGAGATAGCCACGACAAAATTGTAGGTCGAATGAATTGATGAAGAGCTTACTGTTATTGTTTATTTTTACTCATTGCACAAACAAACTACGTAATCGTATACGGTTATTTGTTTTTTAGTATCAAGAATTGCACAAAGGACAGCATTCACGGTCCATACATTTTTGGGCTAAATGTGAAAGTGCCGGTCAAACAAAACAAAAGTTATACTCCGTTAGAATATGTTATTCTCTTCACTTTTCACTATGGGACCAAATCTGTAGGGCCATTCCCTGCGCTGTAAAAAGTCTTTGTAAAACACGGTTTTCAGTATGTTTTAGTTAAAATAATAACAGTAATCTAATTATAATAATTGTGAAACTAAGGCTCTGAGGTATTCTCCACATAACTACAGTATGCGAAATTAACTTTTTTTTAAATAATAGTAATAGTCTAAGCTGATAGAAATAGGTATCACTAGTATTAACTGGTTTTAGAACTATTTAGTGGTTTCTATTCACGCAAAAATAGGGTTATTTTATTTCCCAGAATAGTTGAATAGAAACCACAAAAAATACGCCTAAAACCAGTTAATACTAGTGATACCTGTGTGTATTTTAAGCTTATAACCTATATATGTACTTGTGTGCCTATTTTATTTATAATGCATTTAGATATCTTTTTCATATTTTTTTTACGGTTTCTCCTCTTATTCAGAGCACCTGCCATCTTATCTCTTCACCACCCTTGGTTGACTGGTAGAGAATGCCTAAGGCATTAAGTCCACCTCCGTACCTCAATGTGTGCGAGAAGTTTAAATAAATAAATAAATAATACCTATTTCAATCAGCTAATAGGTACTTACTGTCGAAAAAAAAAACTTTATTTCTCATACTGTAGTTATGTGGAGAATAACCCTAGAGCCTTAGTTTTACAGTAAAAGATGTTACTGGCATAAAAAACTATTACTATACTAATTATAGTAATAGCTTTTTATGCCAGTAGATTATGGTTATTCTTTTAACTATAAGTAAAACATAGTGAAAACAGTATTACAAACTCATATAACAGCGCAGGGAATGGCCCTACAGATTTGGTCCCATATTAAAAAATGAAGAGAATACAATGTTCTAACGGAATGTAACATTTTTTTTGTTTGTTCTTTCATAATTTAGCCCAAAAAGAAAGAACTCCTTTTAAAAAAAAATCGTTTATTGTCACGTAAACACTGCATGTTCGTTTGGGACTTCTCCTAATTATAAAATAATGTTGTTGTGATGATCTTGACCCCAGCATTTGATATGGGGTTTGAATTTTTAAGAAACAATAAAAATCAAAACAGCATGCGGCGACAACAATGCCGTAAGTGATAACAAATGTTTACGTGCTCTACTATCACACTGCCAGTCCGTGGACCTTGGCCCATGTGTTTATTGGGGGTACCAACAATATTTTCCTCTTCTATTCTCCCGTGGCAGCTTCCTCGCTAACATTGTCTATATTTTCATACACATACAACAATCCATCCATATTTATCCGTAGAAGTCTGGAACAGGTAGGTATTTTGTTCGGGAACTGGGACGGCAATCCGACATGACCGGAGAGAGATCAGGCGCAGGACCAATCGCTTAACGTTTTCTTCGAGGCACGGGGGTGCCACACCGCAAACTTCCAAACTCCGGGCTGTTACTAAGAAATTCCTAATAGAAAAGCCAATAACACTATGCCCGACCGGGGAATCGAACCCAGGACCCCCCGCTCAACAGTTGCGCTTGCGACCACGAGTAGATATAATGTGTAGGTACGTTACATAGTTTTCCTTGATTTGTTATCATATTTTGGTTCAACAAATAACCTCATTACTGGATGTTAATAATCTGAACATTGTTAATTAATTTTAAATATAATATTTGTATAAATAATTAATTAAATTATAGCATTATAGGTACTGTAAGCGCTACGGCCTACTGTACCGGGATTATGCTAAATTAAACACATATTAGCATCGCATAACATAATTATTCCTAGAATCGGAACTACATAATATTACATAACATTTTACAACGAGCCGCTTGACAGCCGGGGTCAGCCCCCGGCTGTCAAGCGGCTCGTTGTAAAATGTCTCTCTATTATTTCTTCTATTCTAAATATGAATTTAATGTTTGTTTCCTTTAAGTGCCAGTCATTTGAACAGACTAAGGTTCCATTACAAACCATATAGAGTAAATACTCTACAGTACCTACCGTCGACTGCACGTCAGTGTGCAGTGGTAACGTTTTGATCTTGAGCTGGCCTAGCGTAGTACGGCGATTCAATTGAATATGAGGTCAGCTTATACTGGTTGCTTGGACAAACGAACCTTATCAGAGAAACAATGTAATACACTAAGTGCCGCTTCAGTTTTAATTTAATTAGTAATGGAATGCCTTATTAATATTGTGTATAATTTACCAAATGAGTGAACATGATTTTTGTCACTATTAAAAACACAAAATATGTTTTTAACGGTCATACATAAATCATAATTAAATAATAAGAGATAACCTTTGCTCTAGATAGATAGCATCTTAACATTTAACTCGTATACAAACACTGAATTATTTGTTTTCGCAATGAGATTTACGTAGGTATATCCGTATGCGACTGCGCTCGAAATAATACAACATTGTTTGTCCAGTTAATTGACTCAGGCGTGACTTTGAATCCATTATAAAATACAATAGACGATGTATATAAGTAACTTACTACTAACTGCGAACTCGGACACGAAGACTCGGACACTCGGACTTGTCGTGGCAACACTTCGTGTCCGAGTTCGCAACAAGTCAATCGACATCCTGAGGATGCCTCGTTGAGAGGCGAAACACGTGTCGATTTCTTACAGGGTTCTCTAACTCTTTAAGAACAGTTAGGCTGCCTGTCCACTGGAGCGGAGAGGGGAGGAGCGGAGCGGAGATGTGCCAATATTAACCAATAGAATCTAAACTCCGCACCAGAGGTGCGATTCTATTGGTTAATATTGTCACATCTCCGCTCCGCTCCTCTCCTCTCCGCTTCAGTGGACAGGCAGCCTTAAGCGGATTAAGTTAATAAATATACATCGTCTATTGTATTTTATTGTTTGTCCAACATTGTTATTCCAAGAATTATCTAAAAT
Source organism: Conistra vaccinii (assembly GCA_948150665.1). NCBI lineage: Eukaryota > Metazoa > Arthropoda > Insecta > Lepidoptera > Noctuidae > Conistra > Conistra vaccinii. The sequence goes on along the minus strand of OX411320.1, from coordinate 2,694,254 downwards.
TTGGAAATATTTTTATATTTTAAATTACGTTTCCTGAGTCACGTAGACAGTTCAAAGTTGTACATAACGGTGTAATTAATAATAACAAAAAAAAACACTTGCTTGGTGATATGTACTTACAGTACAAAACTAAATAAAAAAATAGATCTCGTTAAGTTTATGACGTAACATAACATCATGTTAAAAAAATTACTACTTTGCTACGCGGCGTAGCGTCGTGCTACGCCGCGTAGCAAAGTAGTTGCAAAGTTGAGCATCTTACTAAGGAAGACTAAGTGACGACGAACGAAGGGATCATAACAAATGTTTTTTAGTCCTTCAGCTATATTCTTAAAAAATATTGCACACGTAATTTTTATTAATTTTCGTATTCAAAAGATCGTATGTAAAATGTGCACAAATGTAGCATGACGTCATGCCTATGTAGATTTTATACTTAGTTCTGATGTAGCGAGCCCCCACATTTTTTATGTCTTTGAAATTTCTCGGGACCCTAGGGTCCCGGACCTTTGGAAGGCGTACGATTGCCGAAGCCAACTCCCGTTAGACGTGTTAAATGAAACGAGGCACCAACCGACGATTATCCCTGTATGTACTATGCTAGTGCACACAAGGACAACCCCGGTTGGTGCAGAACTATTGCAAGATATGGAAACAAAAATATAGGGCTATGGGTTTGGGTGGCTATAGTGGATTGGTTACCTAGAAGTTCTAGGTAACCAATCCACTATGTGGTATATATATCCAAAAATGTGGGGGCTCGCTACATCAGTTCTAGGCTAGAACTGATGTAGCGAGCCCCCACATTTTTTATTATTATAATGATAAAGCAATAATTATACGTGTCTAATATTTTTTATTATCTGTCTGTTCCAGACATCATCCCTATTACAAATGTGACGACAATAGAAATATTAATAACTTCTTTCCTATATCTATGGTGACGACTCATTCATCATAATTTCAGCCGAAAGACGTCCGCTTGTGGACGTAGCTAGGCGTCCCCCAGCATCGCCACTTCGACCGGTTAGGGGCCATTTTTTCTTAGTGCTTGTAATTTTGGTTGGCTATAATCGCCACGCCACGCAAGTGAGTTGGCGATCGCAGTATGGTGTTAAATGCATAGAGAACACTGCTGCGCATTCTCTAGTTTCCCTTAGTCCCTTATTCCCTTAGTAGACTAAATAGGAAGGTGATATTCTTTACGGACGGAAGAGCTCTTGGCTAAGTAATAACAGCTGCACGGGTCAATTCATGAGGTTAAGCTATGCTTGCCCGGGTTGGTTCGTGGATTGGTGACCATCTTTACATTTCGAGACTCCTCCGTGCCACTGATAGTACGTTAAGCCGTTGGTCCCGGCTGTCATTCGTGGATCTTAGGGTCGCAACACACCTGCAGAACGTACGGCGCGGAAGGTTCGGTTGAATACGTTCGTAATGTTTTTCAAGTTACCTATGACACATCAGCCGAACGTTACGTCGCGTTCATGAGCAAGCGTCACATTACGCGACGCATCGCGACCGAAAGTTCGGCGACGCGTTAAGCGACGGAAAGTTCGGCGGGCGTAGTGGAACGTCCGGTGGATCTCGGCCAGTGTTTCCACTTACGTTTTGAATTTTTCCCAGTTTCTTAATGAATTATCCCTAAAATTCCCTAAAAAAATATAAAAAAATCCTTGGTTTAAGGATTTTTTCAATTAAATAGCATTAAATACCTACAAAACATCCATTAATTGACAAGATTACAAAATATTCATGATTAATCGAGAGAGACGGCTATTTCCGATGTCGTTTTACGGCCACGGTAATAGTACACAACAATGACATTGTAAACTAAAATTAGACAAATTACATTCATTACGAGTTTGAGGGAATCACTTTTAATCAATCGGTGGTGTCATAGAGTTAAGTAGTACATTGGGTGCTACCTACTTTAAACAAAGGGCTACCAACTCAAGTTAAATTTTTTGAAAAAATATTGTTCTTGTGTTGGTAGCCAAAATTCCATAATTCTCTGTCAAAATAAAATATCCCTAAACCATGCTTATTATTGGCATTTTTTCCCTAAAAAAGGGAGAAATCCCAAAAAGTGGAAACACTGTGACGACGCCGTAACGTAATTTTCAGTCGCGTAACGCGCCGAAATACCTAAATGCCGCCGGCCGTTCGGCCAGTTTGGTGTGTCACGCCAACTGAATACTACGACCGATAATTCCGTCGGGACTGTAGTCTGTAGACTTACGTATTTATTTGATAGCGTTCCTGAGCAAAAGGGTAAACTGACAGACAGTAAGATGACAGTGAAGTGATCTTTATATCCGTCTATCATGACAATGCAATGCGTGCCGAAGCTTCGTATGTTTTGTCGCAAGAAAGTTATCGCGCTAATGCGGTGGTCACATTAGCGGCTTTGCCACGTTTATTATGTATCGCCACCCAGACGATAAGTGTTACGCAGCCCAAACTATCGCGACGATAGCCGATAATATGTAGTTGGTCACATCTGCGTGTATCGTATCACTGTGCGAAAGTTCGTCACGACAGACGTAGCTACGGAATACTAAAAAAAGCAAAATTAGCGATATTATGTGAGTGAGGTGAGGTTATCCGCCTGAATACTCAGTTCAAATTGATTATAATTATTAACTAATTAAGTATTACGTTTGCTTTTCAGATTCCGCTATGACTGTGAGATCAAATCAGCAGGAGCGATTCAAGGAGTCCAAAGTAAGAAGAATCAAAAGTCGTTTCCTAAAATCGAAATAGGGAACTACGAAGGCCCAGCCGAGATCACGGTGTCATTGGTCTGCAAAGATGAGCCTTATAGGTAAGATCCTAAGATACATAATTCTGTGAAGAATATACACCCTGTATTTTGATCACTGTTAACACTAAACGAATATTTGTCTATTTATTTGTGTCCAGTCCAGTATTTGTCCTAGTCTATAAATCTAGAGAGCAGTGGATGGTGGCCCAGTGGTAACGGCCCCGACTTACGAGTCGTGTCGAGGTCGTGGGTTCGAACCCAAGCAGGCGCTTTACTTTGTGTAAATAATTTCATCACCACTGCTCTCAAATCTGTGAAGGAACACATCGTGAGGAAACCGTCATGTCTTAGAACCAAAAATTCGAAGACATGTGACATCTACCAACCCGCACTGGGCCCGCGTGGTAGATTACAGCCCACTCCCTCTCACAGAGAGGAGGTCTGTGTCCCAGCCCAGCAGTGGGAACTTTATAGACTGATTATGTATGTAACACTAAACGAATATTTGTCTAATAATTGTGTGTCCAGTCCAGTATTTGTCCTCGTTCACCTAGTGATTGCTAGCGCTAATATGAGCATGGGGTCCTGGGTTCGATTTCCGAGTCGGACCAAGTGTTATTGGGTTGGTTGTGTTTGGTTCCATCTTAAAATTCTCAGTAGCAGCTGAGTCTGGATTTGTGCCCGGTTGATGGCAAAAGGCTCGCCCCCTTTATATGGGACTTAAACATATTTAATTGGAAAAATGTGAGTGTACAATACAATGCCGCCCATGGCAACGTGACTGCCCGTATTTTTCTGAACATTTATGAAAAATTAACTTTAAAAGGGGGGGTCTATCTTTAATATTTTTCATGTTATTTAATTAAATCATAGGGGATTTTATGGACTAACACTTGTTTTTTAAATAAATACAGATATTTTTTTTTTATTAAAATATGTTTTTTAATCCGATAAAATAACTCTTTAGCTTTAAGAAATAATGTCCAGAATCCAAATCGAGCCAATAACTTACAATCGGAGATATCACAAACGCTACTTCAAAATTAAAAATTGAATAACATGAAAAATTGATATTTTATATTAACTATAAATTAAATATATTTTTAAATTAACTTTAAAAGTGGGGTCTTTCTTTAATAAGATAGACCCCCCTTTTAAAGTTAATTTTCGATAACTTTTCATGAATATTCAGAAAAATACGGGCGGTCACTTGCCCTTCGTTGGGCGGCATTGTATGCCTCTACCTAACCCCTTGGGAAGAATACAGGTGTGATGTTATGTGTTGTCTGACACAGGGTGCACCCCAATGGCATAGTGGGCAAGAACAAGTCGTCAGAAGAAAATTTTACTTACATAAACGTCATAAAAGTTCCGGTCACAAGGAACAACTGCATATTTGAATTCAGAGACCTCGGCATTCGAATCGTGAGACCTACACAGATCGAAGAAGCGCTGCGGCTCAGGGAGACCCAGAAAGTCGATCCGTTTGGCCGTAAGTGACGTTGAAATAAGATAACAGCTACACACTAACTTGGGGTGCGTACCGAGTTACGCTGTAATCGATTTGAGCGTGCTAACACCCGTACCGAATTACTATTAGCGCGATAACGATGTGCTGTGAATCGTCATAGATGACGTCATGACATGCGCCATCTTGCGATAACGCCGACCATGCCTTTTACTAATATCGTCAGTGATTGCTGTCAAAATTGACAGTTGTGCTGTTTTTGTTTTGAGTCGCATCATATCTTTAAATAAATAAATAAAAAATAAAATTTGTTTTATTCGGGACAACATGGGAACCATTTTTGTTTGTAACACACCTTATATTATACTAAAACTTATACACTAGGATTAGTAACAATTTTAGGAACAAAAAAAATTATGTGAGTCTTGTACTTACGAGGTATTTCATGCGGACAATGATTCCGCATGAAATGTCTCAGCACAGGAGCTCTCGGGTCCTCAGCCACGACTTTCAGGATGCTATTGCTACTCTCCCGAATCCTCCTCACAAGCGATGCTACCTTTTTCCTGATGATAGCATAGAAACCATCCGTAGGTACGCTATTGGGCAAACATCCCCGAGGCACTACAGAAACGAGGGAGTTTCAACATCATCCTGAAAACATTGTTATATTGGACGCGCAAGGCATTTAGCGTCCCCCATGAACAGCAGAACCACAGACTTCCCGTGTACAGGCCTTGACAGTATGCTTTAAATAAGATTATTTTGACTTGATCGGTGCAACGAAAAAATCTGCGAACCAACATGTTCCCGTGGACCGCCAACGCCCTACACTCCCTCCTCCATCGAAGGCTTTCTCGTAGTCCACAAACGTTAAGCAGAGGGACTGGTTATACTCTTCGGTCTTCCGTATAACTTGCCGCAGCGCACTTTCGTCTTGAGACACTGTGGTATGTGGGACGAGAAGATATTGCGTAGCTTCCCGAACGCCGCCCTGCCGAGTCGGATTCGACGATTGACCTCTTTCTCGAAGTTGGACCTACCTAGCTGGATAGTTTGTCCTAGGTAAACATACTCGTCTACAACTTCGAGCGTAGCGTCTCCGATCTTTATGAGGGCGGGTATTACATTGGCATTTGACATGACCTTTGTCTTGTCCATGTTCATTTTAAGACCCACTCTTTTGGAGGCTCTACTGAGGTCATCGAACATTATACTGAGGTCCTCCATGGTCTCAGCCATGATAACTATATCGTCGGAAACCGAAGGTTAGTGATGTACTCGCCATTGATGTTGATGCCTAGCCCTTTCCAGTCCAGAACCTTGAAGACGTCCTCCAGTGCAGCGGTGAACAGTTTCGGAGAAATAACGACTCCTTGTCTCACACCTCGCTGCAGAAGGATAGGTTTCGAGGTCTGGTTGTGGAGACGGACTGACATAGTGGCGTCTTTGTGTAGGCACTTAACACCTCGATGTACCGATAGTCGATCTGGCACCGTTGAAGAGACTGCAGTACAGCCCATGTCTCGATCGAATTGAAGGCTTTCTCGTAATCCACGAACGCTAAGCAGAGAGGCAGGTTATACTCTTCGGTCGTATTCGCCTTCGGCCTGCCGCAGCGTATGTAAGTGGTCCACGGTGCTAAAGCCTTTACGGAATCCGGCTTGTTCGGGAGGCTGGAAGTCGTCAAACATGCGCGCGAGACGGTTCGTGATGACTCTTGAAAACAGCTTGTAGACATGGGTCAAAAGTGTGATGGGCCTATAGTTCTTAAGCAGGGCATTGTCGCCCTTTTTAAAGAAGAGTACCACCACACCTCTGTTCCATGCCTGTGGCGTTTTAACCTCGAGTATGACGGAATCGAACAGCTTCTGGAGGGCCTTTAGAACGGGTTTCCCACCGGCCTTTAAGAGTTCGGCCGTAATTCCGTCATCACCCGGCGCCTTGTTGTTTTTAAGCTGCTTTAGAGCCATCCTAATCTCTTACAAGCTGACGTCCGGGATATCTTCGGTATAATGTCGGGTTAATCTAGCTCTTGGGTCGTTTGCCAGATTCGTAACGGGGTTACTCTGGATGACGTGTATAACTGTCCATAGAACCTCTCGATCTCTCTCAATACTTCAGGTTTGGCAGATACGGTCCTGCCATCATAGGTCTTCAGCTTTACAAGCCGGCTCTGCCCAATACGTATGTAATATGACAGATCTCTTGCAAAGAACTTGGAGCCCTTATTCCGCTCTATCGCGTCCTTAATGCGGTCCGTACTTTTCAAGGACTTAGACTTAGAGATCCGTCTATTGAGCTGCCGGTACTAGAACGCATCGTCCGAAGACTAGAGGATCATCTCGCGCCTCTCCTTCATGAGCTGTATAGTAGGATCAGAGAGCTTCTTGTTTCTACTTGTACGACGGGTCTTAAAGATCTTGGACCCAACCGTATGGATAGTTTCCACGAACCCATCGTTAAAATCGTCCACGGAGCTCCCTAGGCACTCGAAACGATTCTGAAGTTCGAGCTGAAAGCTCTCGGGGTTTTGGACTTGGATCAGTGCTGGACGGAGCGTAGACATCACCAGTCGAGATCTTTCCAGCTTAATATTTAAGTTCAATGTGCCTCTTACCATGCGGTGATCGCTTCCGGTTTTCACCGCGTTGATCACAGAGACATCATTGAACACTTGCTTCTTCGTCGACATAATGAAGTCAATCTCATTTTTTGTTGCACCATCAGGGCTCTGCCAGGTCCACCTTCTGTGCTCGCGCTTTCTGAAGAAGGAGTTCATCATAAAGAGGCCTTCCTTCTCCATAAAACTGGCCAGTAGGTGACCCCGGTGGTGTCGACGTCCAACTCCAAATTGCCCCACTCGCAGCTCATCATCGTTTCGTTTGCCCAGTTTCGCGTTGAAGTCCCCCATGACAACGGTGAAGTGAGTTTTAGAGGCATGCATGGCTCTAGAAATATCCTCATACATGGTCTCTACCTCATCGTCGGGGTGTGACGAGGTCAGGGCGTAAACCTGTACGTCCTTCAGCGAATATCTTGCGGATATTCTGAGTATAAGGTACGCCATCCTGGTCGACACACTCTCGATCTTCACCACGTTGCTCACAAGGGACTTGTGGACGATAAACCCGACACCACCCTCCCGGAAATAGAGCAAGTTTCCGGATTTAAGGATTATCGAGTCCTCCCCCTCTCTTCGGACTTCAGATAATCCTACTATACCCCATCGTAACCTGCTCAATTCTTCCTCGAGTTCGATGATCTTCTCGTCGGTCCGGAGTGTACGCGTGTTATACGTTGCCAGGTCCAGTTTCCGGTGGTTGTGGTAGCCGGATCTCTTCCGGGGATTCTTAGCACCCCTAGCCTCACCGTGACCTTAACCGCTACCGTAGCCAAGGTTAGGTAGGCCGCCGGGCACTAGGGGCCGTTTGTTTATGGTGCTTGTAATTTTTTTGGGGGGGAGTTTGCCATAATCGCCACGCTTGGCAAGCGGGTTGGCGATCGCAGTATGGTGTTAATAGTGCATAGAGAACGCTGCTGCCCATTCTCTAGTAATCCCTTAGTCGCCTTTTACGACACCCATGGGAAGAAATAGGGTAGTGCGATTCTTTAAGTCCGGCACCACACGGACAACTTAAAAGCGTTTATTCTGAAAGTGGGCAACGTCGCCAATAGATGTCAAATATTTCGCTTTTTTGATTAATTTGGCAATATAATTATAATTTGACGACAATTACTTATACTTAACCTGGAATTTAAAGGAGCAGTATTATTTTGCAGGAAATTTCTTTCATACGTAAGTATAGGCAATCAAACTAGGAAAAATTTTGACAGCTATTTGCGACGTTGCCAACTTTTGGGATAAACGCTGTTTAATACTGGTAAGTATTAATAACAAATAATAATATTAATAATTTTTCTTCCATTATTTACTCTTCATTAATTAATAAATTCATACTTACTAGAAGTAGGTATATTAAATGCAGAAATAACCTATCAGTATTTCTGAAATAGATGTATGTTACATTTCAGCTAACTTTGAAAAAAAGGAGTGCAATACAATCCGATAGCCAATTTTTTTTTTTCACGATAGCCATAACGATATGGCCAATGTTGCTGGCTATTTCATGAAATGGTCAATACTAAGATCTGGCTACGACATAAGTATACACCACTTTATTCTTCTTCTTTGATTAGGTGGCGACGCGCGATGGTAGCTACAAGCACAATTTCGAAAATGCCACGTTAGTTTACAGATATGATGTGACTCAAAACAAAACAGCATCTTTGTTTACCAGCTGTAATTTTTGACAGCGCTCACAGTGATATTAATTTAGAACATGGTCGGCGTTGTCGCAAGATGGCGAATTTCATGACGTCATCTATGATGATTCACTGGACATCGTTATCACGCTCACGTTAATTGGGAACGTGTGTAAGCACGCTCAAATCGATTACCACGTAATTCGGAAAGCAGCCTTGTTGGAGTCGAAATGGTTCGACCCAGCCGGACAACAGAATCTTAGCTCGACATGCTTCAGCGAGGGTAGATGTCAAACGGAGTTTGTCGATTCGCATGAGCCGAATGAAAGCCAAATATGTGTAGTATTTAGTTCGGGTTGGCTTTGTTCTTCCACAAATACTGCCGAATCGAAAAAATGTGTAGTACCTCTGACAAAGCAATTATTTTTTATTGTGTTAGTAATGATGTATATTTTAACAAGATTTATTAATATATGCGTTGGTTTTAAAATCCAAGCATTTTTTTTTGTGTGTTGTAAACTACGTATTACTTAGTATAAGTGTTTAGGCGCTCTAGGCTTCATAAATGATATTTTACGCTATTTCAACCAACGCTAAATATCCCCACAGTGGAGCCCCCGAAATTCTTTGATTTGTTCCATATGAACAAATCTCATATACTCGTAGAAAAGTTCTTATGGAACAAATCTGACTTGAGTGTTTTTTTTTTTTTGTATTTTATTTATCTATATTCACTTATGGTAAGTTTAACTAATAAATTAAACCCCACAAAACCGTAGTAATGGTTGGACTGTGGTGTCGGTGAGATAGACTCACACTCAATAAACTTTGTACTTAAAACTAATAATTATTTTTATAGTTAGCACTTAACAAATATCTAAAGAATATATTTTTAATTTCTTTTAAAACTATTTTTGTTAGGGGTTAGGGGTCATTCGGCCCACTATGGAACTGGGACCGCGGACTAGTTACCCCTTTTAAAAATTGATAATGGTTAACTGGGCCCAAATCTGTTTTGATTCAATCAAGCGAAGGGTGGCTTAAAATGGTTTATATATTATTAATTATACAATCGATTTTGAAAAATTCAAAAAGAAATAAAAATAAAAAATAAAAATATTGGAATGATATGATTTATAGTGATGCTTGTACAATACGACTCAACTTAGATGTAGCATAGATTTGAAAATTTTCATTTATTCATTTCAATTGTACGAATGTATTTGGCTATAGACTTTACTAGTTATTGTGTTTTCGAAAGATCATTTTCACCTCAAGCAGTAATAGCGATTGGTGATTTTGAAGGCGCACTCAGTTCGGATGGTCATCGGTTTTACGAATTTTGCCGATGCTACATCTAAGTTGTGTCGTACTGTACCTGTACAAAATCTATTGTATACTTAATAATATATAAAACATTTTAAGCCACCCTTCGCTGGTACAAGCATTTAAATAAGCCACCCGCTTAAAATTGTTTATACAGCGTGGCGCTTTAATGGCGACATTAATTTAACACACTTATACGGAATAGCGTTTTCTTTTTAAGAAAATATTTTAATTTCATTAAACGTTTTAATTTATTGATCTATTTAAAAATTTCTAAAATAGGATCTTGAAGCAACCTGTACTTAACAACTGTAGCGCATAGGTCATTTACCGGGGTCACGGATCATTATTATGCATCATATCATATATTATATCACATATCATATATTGCATCAATGAAAATAAAACAAATAACATGCAAAGATAAGGCGAATTGAAGGAATGGGAGAGCCCTATGTCGGCGAGCGTTTGAAAATTTTAATTTTTCTTTTAACGATTTTTTTTTTCTTATTACATTTTTATGATTACTGGCCACTAGCGGCACCCGTGTGTTAAATTAATGTCGCCATTGTAGCGGCACGTTGTATATTGTTATACAATAGAGAATAGAAAAAGAATAATTATGGAAGGAAAAAGGTCAAAATCTAAATCTAAAAAACAAAACATTTTTTTTTAATTAAAAAAACATTTTTTTTTTATTTAAAAAAAAATTGAATTATATATTATTATATTAATATCATATTATTTTTCTATCACTTTTTTTATTTTTTTATATATTTTTTTTGTATTTTTCAAAATCTATTGTATAGGTATAGTACGACACAACTTAGATGTAGCATAGATTTGAAAATTTTCGTTCATTAATTTCAATTTTACGAATGTATTTGGCTATAAGACTTTACAAGTTATTGCGTGTTCGAAAGATCATTTTCACCTAAAGCAGTAATAAAGATTGGTGATTTGGAAGGCGCACTCAGTTCGGATGGTGATCGGTTTTACGAATTTTGCCGATGCTACATCTAAGTTGTGTCGTACTGTACTTAGTAATAATATACAGGGTGTCCCTCGTAACCTGTACCAGCGAAGGTCTGTGATCAGGGGACACCAATACCCATCGATTGAACCCTCATCATGTATGTTCCGCGATATTTTGTAGTTTTCGAGAAATGATTGTTTTTTGTAATATTTTCCGATTATTTTACATTGTAGGCGTTTTTGGTTCTAACTTTTTCTGGGTGGTGTTTCTTTGATTTTTTTTTTTGTCAGTATTATGGCTAGAATGTGTGTTCACCTGTTATAAAACAAAAACCTAAATTCTAACTACTAGAAGCTCAGAACTTGTTCACAAATTAAAGTCTATGTTTGAGATACATTTTCACTTGACTACAACTTGAAAAAAAAAATACTTACAGCTGACTGAATGACATATAAATAATTTTAAATCGATGGGTATTGGTGTCCCCTGATCACAGACCTTCGCTGGTACAGGTTACGAGGGACACCCTGTATAAACCATTTAAGCCACCCTTCGCTTGATTGAATCAAAACAGATGTGGGCCCAGTTAACCATTATCAATTTTTAAAAGGGATAACTGGTCCGTGGTCCCAGTTCCATAGCGGGCCGAATGACCCCTAACCCTGTCCTAATCCAGTACCCTAATAACGTAATGCACGATCAATTTTAAATTGAAACAAATTGCTAATCCATTGCTTCATAAGTTCGACAAAAAAAATTGAGCAGATTTTTTTTGTCGAACTTATGAAGCAATGGACTGGCAATCTTTTTCCCCTGATTTTTTTATTCATATTCACAGAGGGGTTTAGCCATAAGTTTGACCCGAAAACTGACGACCTTCAAGCGGTGCGACTATGCTTCCAAGTGAAGTTGGCACAGGAGCATCAGTTGAAGCCGGTGATCTCTGACATCATCTACCACTCCAAGAACCCCACTTTAGACTGCCTGCAGTCCCTGCAGATAATTGAAATGATACAGAGTGGAACAAAAGTTATCATCTTCTCTCAGCGTCAGCAGGTATATATAAGCTTTACATGAAAACTAATTATGATCAACGCATAACTTACTTAACAAGTAATATGAATATCCTAGATACCTAATATAATTGTACACAAAATAAGTATCAGAAATCAAATATTATTGGAACGAAGTTCCCTTTCGCGCGTTGCGAAAGGGGGCTAGACGGATAAAATTAAGACCAGCACCCTAATTACGTAATGCACGATCAATTTTAAATTGAAACCAATTGAAAAAGATTGCAGTCCATTGCTTCATAAGTTCGACAAAAAAAATTGAGCAGATGTTTTTTGTCGAACTTATGAGGCAATGGACTGGCAATCTTTTTCAATTGGTTTCAATTTAAAATTGATCGTGCATTGCGTAATTGGGGGGCAGAAGTTGTAACGAGACTTTTTGTTTTATAATTCAGAGCCATCTAGTATAGAAAGATTTTTAGCTCTGTATATATAATGTAGGAAAAGGGTTCAAAATAAAATCCGTTACTTCAGTAAACATGCTTCTTCTTTTATTTAACTTTCTTAGTATTTTTTCCGTACAATTCAGTGTCCACCATTTTTCTATTCCCCCTTCCTATCTCATTCCCCCTTCATTCCCTCACTCTCTCCTTTCACTCAATCCTTCGTTCATAAATTCATCACAATCATTCCGTTTAGAAACTTATTTAACATGATAAAATCCTACAACTCGGCCGTCCTGCCAATCAGTCTGGCCTCAGACTGAGATCTAATGAAAATTATTTAGAAACAATATTTTCTTTTTATACAAACAAACTCTTATATTTAATTTAGAGTGCTCTACTAAACTAAAATAGTAGCACTGTTACAAATTAATGATACTGGAACAATTTGAGACATACAGTCAGCAAAATCCTTATTAAGAAAACTATTTACTACATACAGAAAAAAAAATCTTATACCATCAAATAAAACAGCATTAAGCCTACTGTGGTCTGACTTAAAACGAAACAATAAAGGTTGTACACATCAGTAAGTTAGAAACAGTTCAGTTATTCATTGCATTGTTATGTAATGCCTACTCTGCAAACAATCACACCATACAATTTTATTTTAATTTTTAAAGTTATCATTTAGACATCAATACAAAGGTACAATTGAGCTAAGGCCACCTCTTCATGTAATCCACACCTGATGTTGTTTTTATAGGCCCCTCCTTACCTCTGTCTACTTTCTCTACCTCATATCTGTCCTTTCCTAGCTCTTTTGTGACTTTATAGGGTCCGTGGAATTTTGGTTTTAATTTCAAGGCATTCCCGAATTGCGTTCTTTGTATCGCAACTAGATCACCTTTCTTGTACTTCTCTCCTTCTTTACGTTTCTTGTTGAATGTTCTTCGGTTCTCTTCCTGTATTCTTAATATTTGTGCCTTAGCTTCTCTTCTTGATTCATCTCTTTTATGCATGAACTCAATCCTGTTTTCTTCTTCTAAAAATTCTAATATTTTCATATCTTCTTTCATTCTTAGTTTAACTCCGGTTAACAATTCACTTGGTGTTGTGTTAATTGATCGTTGGTATGTACTGTTTATGACTCTTTGCAGCTTACTGACATACTTGTACCAGTGACCAGGCTCTTCTATGCACATCTTTGTTAAAGTAGAAATGATAATACGGTTCATCCTTTCAACTTGGCCATTTCCCCGAGGTATTCCAGTTGTGATAGTGATGTGTTCAATTTCTTCCTCTTGACAATATTCTCGAAACTCACCTGAGGTGAAGGCTGTTCCTCGGTCAGTGATTATTCTTCGTGGGTTGCCATAGTCTTTCTGATGCAACTTCAATTTCTCAACAGTTTCTTTTGATGTTACCGTCTTGACAGGATAGATCCAGACAAACTTAGTATACCCGTCAATTACTGCTAGAATGTAGTTGTACATTTTTTTTGTAGCGTCTAAAGGTCCTAAGTGGTCACAGTGTAGAGTATCTAAAGGTAGCTCTCCTTTGTCTATTGGATTTAATAAGCCTTCTTTCCTTCCAGATTTCCTGCTGGCCAATAAACATGGTACACACATTGAAATGACCTTATCAATTTTACTGTCTAATTTTTTGATGTAATAATCCTTTTCTAGAATATCCTTAGTTTTCTTCATTCCAAAATGTCCTATTCCATGAGCTCTCTTAATCATTTCCAAATCCATAATTTCAGGTATTACTAACTTCTTCTGTACACCTTTATAAATAACGCCATTTTCTAAAAAATAATCTTCATATTCACTTTCTTCAAGAACTTCTCTCATAATCTTTAATCCATCATCCTCTTCTTGTGCTTTCTTTATCCTGGCATGTAGTTCAACATTAACAAAACATATATTCCTACTGAGGGCATCTACATGTTGCATCTTATCACCTGTTCTATGCTCTATGGAATAATCAAAATCCTGCAGGTACAGTATCCATCTGGCTACTTTTGCAGGGACGTCTTTCTTGTGAAAGGTTTTCTGTAATGCTTCACAATCTGTCACTATCTTAAAATGTTTTCCCATGAGATATCTTCGGAATTTCTTAACTCCCTCAATAACAGCTAAAGCTTCGAGTTCGTAACTGCTACACTTTTGTTGTGTATCTGTGGTTTTTCTACTCATGTAGTGGACTGGATGCAAATTACCATCCTTAGGATCTTTCTGCATCAAAATCGCTGCATAGCCATGTTTGGAAGCATCTGTGTGTAATTCGGTTACCATTTGTACATCAAATATCTTGAGAACCGGCTCACAACATAATTTGGATTTTAATTCTTCAAAAGCTTGTATGTGTACACCTTCAAAACAAAACTCATTTTTCTTGAGTAAGTCTGTCAACGGTTTTGCAATTAATGCATAATTCTGAATGAACTTTCTGAAGTATGAAGTCAGCCCTACAAAACTGTGTACTTCTTTTAAACTTTTAGGTGTTGGAAATGTCATAACTGCCTTCGTTTTTTCTGTGGAAGGTTTCACTGTTCCATTAGAAATAATATACCCCAAGTACTCAACAGATCTTTGAAGTATCTGTGACTTTTTCCAATTTATTTCAAGTCCATATTCTGCTGCCATTTTTAACACATTTTTAAGTTTTACAATTCCATCTTCTTCATCATCTGATAAGATTATTAAATCGTCGATGAATATCAAAACAACTCCATTTCTAATTAAATCTGCGAATATAATGTTAATGTACCGTGTAAAGTATTTCGGACAGATGGAAAGACCAAAGGGTGCTCTTAAAAATTCATATTGGCCTTCAGGGTTACTTGTCACAAATGCTGTGTACTTTACCGAGTCTTCTTCTACCGGCAAGTGAAAAAAACCATTTTTGAGATCAAGAGTACTGAACATTTTCACCTTACTCAGTTTGTCTATATGATCCTCAATCACGGGTAGTGGATATTCATCTTTTACCATTTTTTGATTAATCTTCCTATAATCCACACACACTCGGGTATTCCCATCTTTTTTTGTAACTAAAACCAGAGGACTTGCATACTCGGAATAACTTGGACGAATAATACCCTTTGATAACCACTCATCAATTTGATGTTTAACTACTTCTTCCTCTGATAAGGCTAATCTTCTGGGTCGTTGCGTAACTGGTATATCATCCTTCAATACAATTTTTAATTTGATGGGTGCATCTTTAGTCTTAAGTGGTTTGTAGTTATCTATTATTTCTTGCACCGTTGAGTTCTGATCATCATAATTAGAAAACATGCAAATAACATTCTGATATGAACTATCATAGAATTGAGGCCTTATCTCAACTGAACCCTTGTTGATAACTGTTATAGTGTTTACCAAAAACGGCTGACCTAAAATTATCTCATATGGTATCACATTAGCAGGTACTATATAGAAACTAATATTGTAATTGTGACTATCTATAACTAAATCTGTATCGAACTTACCAATAGAAAGCACCTTACAAGATCCCAAGCCAGTCAGTACCATCTTCTCGGGTTTGTATACACTGTCTAACTTCGTAAACAACTCAAAGGTAATTAAATTTAAATCGCTACCAGTGTCAATCAAACAATTCACCGTATAGTCACGTATTTTCACACTTTTTACACTTTTGTTTATTATCGGATCTCCTTTGTTTACATTCAGGATGCTTTGACGTTGATGACCGATGTCACTGTCACTTTCGGAGTGAATGAACTGCGATCCGAACTGAACGACCGTACCGACGTTTGATATTGGCTCACTCATTAGCACTTCCGGAACATCGTCGTCATTATCCGCGTTCGCAGCGCTCCCTGACGTTTGATATTGAACAAACATCGACCGCCGATCCGACTTTGTTGCGCCGCCATTATTGCTTGATGTTTTTTTAGATTCCTTGTCGTTCGACGTGCCCGTCGCCTTGCATTCCGGACCAATATGCCCAAACTCATTACATCTAAAGCATTTAACACCTTTAGAACAGGAACTTGCCACATGCCCTTTATCACCACACTTGTAACAGCGATGAATTATTGCCGATTTAACTTCGGGCTCCCCTTGTGGCTTCGCTTTCGCCGGTTTATCACGCTGCCTGGAGGATTCAGCTTTTTTTGTTTTCTGTTTAAAGGTTTCGTACAGAATGAGTTTTTCCTTTAACACTGGATATGATGTGACCCCGTAGAATAGCAACTTATTTGACTCATAATCCGTTATTCCATCTATTATGTACTGAATCGCTACGTAGTCTGGGAACCTCGCGCGCTTACCCAGCTCCTTCATGACGAGCATGTATTGGTAAAATGTCTCGTTTCCTTGCTTCTTCCGCGTGCTCAATATCTCGTGCATTTGTTTGCTATTTACCGTCTCAGGAAATTCTTTGAGCAACGCCGCCTTGAGATCATCGTAAGTTTTGAACGCCTTTTCAGTTTTCAGCCATAGTTCCGCTGTGCCAGCTAAGCTACGTCGGGCGATTATTAGCTTTTGTTGCGGACTCCATCCGAATATCTCCGCGTTGTCGTCTAAATCTTGAGTCCACTTCGTGGAGGAATACGTCATATCATCTCCTGTGAACTTGGGAATACAGTCGATTGCCCTAAATAGGCCATCATCGTTCTTCTTACCATCGTCAGACATCGTTTTTCACCTTCGTTTTTGGAATGATAATCGTAATTTTATTGGTGTTGGCCGTTTGAGGTTACGCACTTATACCGGTGCATGCGCCCACGCGGTGACTCCTTTTTGACAAAACGTACGAAAGCTTCGTTATCACTTGAACCCTTTATCCCGGACGAGATTTTGTAGGAAAAGGGTTCAAAATAAAATCCGTTACTTCAGTAAACATGCTTCTTCTTTTATTTAACTTTCTTAGTATTTTTTCCGTACAATTCAGTGTCCACCATTTTTCTATTCCCCCTTCCTATCTCATTCCCCCTTCATTCCCTCACTCTCTCCTTTCACTCAATCCTTCGTTCATAAATTCATCACAATCATTCCGTTTAGAAACTTATTTAACATGATAAAATCCTACAATATGCAGCTAAAAGAACTTCGTTCCCACCGGGTGTCCCACGACACCTCCCGACTTTTTATAATCTATCTGCTAAAAATATTCGTGACTTTGGGAGTTGTTTTTTGCAAATGACGTTTAATTTAAAACGTGCCAACAGGTAGGTACTCAGCCTAATTTGAATACTTAAAATTATGTTTGATTTTGTTAATTAGACTTCTATTGAACTTGGCTTGACGTCATTAGATGTTACTTTAATAACTGTATTGTTTTCAGCTAAACCCAAAAGACGTAGAAGTTGTTTTCTACAAGAAAGAAAACGAATGGGAGCGCTGTGTCAAGAAGTTCGATATCTCCGATACGTCGGGCATCGTCTGCGCGGTACCACCATACTGCCGCGCTAATATCGAGTGTGATACTGAAGTTACCGTGAGTTTAACTATTCTGTCTACTTCACTAGTCGTCAGGCAAAATATAAAAAAAGAGAAAAAAAGGCGTTGAAAGAACTCGTACCTACTTATGGCTCGGCGATCTTACTCGCCCGTGTGTAGTATTATATTATCTGTGGTCATAGTACGTACGCGAACTTTAAAACCGCTGAGTAAGTTCGTCGGCGCCGGCGATCCAATAAGTTTGTAAGTTTGCAAACTTAAAAACCGCGGACCAAGTTCGCATGTCTATCACCCACTTATAGCTACGTTCCGTTTCAAAGGCGACGTCCCACAAACCGCAGCGGCAAACATTTTTGCGATTGGGCGGTGTTGCCGCCGGGGCTTCGGAAGTGTAAATAATATAGGTAGTTTAATTACTATGTCGATTTGTTGGCGACGTTACATAAGAACTGCGTGATAACTGGATACTGCTTATTTATATTTTCAGGTCTTTCTGAGGAGGCTGTCAGACGGCATCTGTGGCGCCCCCAGGCCCTTCACGTACTATGCCGACACAGGTACGTGCGTAGTTAAACCTACACAGTAAAATACATTAATTAAATATTAACAAATTGCATTAAAAAATATAGTTCCATAATGGTAGGGGAGCCCAAGCGGGGATTTCGGGATTTACTAAAGCGCGGCAGATTAATATACAGGGGGATACCTTGTACCCGGTTAAGTACCTCTACCAAATATAAGCCCCATATACCCGTCAAGGATAAAGGAAAAGATTATTTAAAAAAAATTGATCATCAGAAATTCTCGAGCGCGTCAGATTAAGGTAGTGTGAGTTAATTATATGCTAAAAAGTGTATATTCCACTAATCTGACAATTTGAGAGTGACGTAAAGAAAGGGAAGGTCAACAAAGTTGTAAAAAAAAACGTCATCTTGACATTCTCGAGCGTGGCAATTTTTTTTTTTTTTTTTGATGGTAGTCATTCAAGGATAACGAAAAATATATAATCTGACGATTTCCACAAGCCGAAGTAACAAAAATTCGTCGATAAAGTTTATTGCGTTCCCCTCTCCGCGTTTCTATTCCTCTCTCCCTCTTTCTCTATCTATTACTCTCTCACTCCATCCCCACTCTGGTTTCTGTTGCCATGACACCATCAAGTTGGAGTCTCATTGCCTACAAAATGTATGGGAAAAGTTTTTTGTGATTTCTGACTTTTCTAGTACTCAAACCTCATTTGGTCCAGTAAAGGTTTTTAATCCTTATATGAAACAGGATCGATTAGCATAAAAAAAGTTTTTGTGAAAACTGCCCATTTTCTTGCCGACTGTAATTTTTTTTCAAAATCTGTGAATGCCGATAAAATTTTAAAATAATCGGTAAGTACAATCTCCTAAGATCGTTTTCCTGTAGCCACAACGGTTAAGGTAGCTGTCCTTGCTGCCCCATCTTAAAAACCCACCATGTATATACAAGTATTCTACTTAATTAAAAAACATACACTTTTCTGCATGCTATGTCTTGAGCTTTTCAATTAAGTAATTAAGTTCGATGATTGAATTTTTTTTTCGTCAGATTAGGCGAATCCCTCTAGATAATCGTCAGATTATGAGACAGCACGTGACATAAAGATGAACCTATATATATCTTAATCTGACGCGCTTGAGGTTGTCAAAATGGCGATTTTTTTTGCACATTTTAATAATGGCCGCGAGTTCGCGTCACATCGAAATCGTCAGATTCCGATGATTCGAATGTGACGCGCTCGTTTTTTTTTTTTTTTTTTTTCATGGTCAATCTTTACGTACGACCACCCCCATCATGCAAACGATCAGATTAACATACGTACATTATTAAAAATACATAGGACATTGATGCTATCAATATCTGACGCGCTCGAGTATGTCCATGCAACAGTATTTTTTTACATATTTGAAATTCTATAGCCGGTCCCCCCCCCCACCGATGAAAAGGTATACAATCAAGGTATAAAATTATATAACATTTTTTTCTTCTTATCATCTAAGCTTTGCAACCCAATAGGTCTCGTTGACGCTCGAGTAAATCCCCATTTAGAATCATGGGCTCCCCCCTACTATAATTTTCCGCCGGACTTCAGTGGTGGCATGGTGCCACATTGCATAGCGAAAATCAGAGTTAGGAAAATAGTGGTCTTATTTATATAAATATGTCAGTCTTGGTTATTTATGTTTTATTAAAAATTTCGGCCAACTAATCAATACGAATGTTTCAGATGTTATTAACAAGAAGAAACGGAAGATGGCGGCACATAGAATTCAAGATTTCGTGATGAATAGTAAGTTGAACATTTTATTTGTAAGAGACCGTTCCGATTCCAGCCCCTAGGAGACCTGTAGAAAAGGAGCTAGCTTACGAAAAATGCTACCATGCCACCATGGCATATTCCTGCGAATCCTGCGTAGCTAATATTGTATTGCTTTTTACAGACTGGACTCCACCCGCTTCGTTGGCGCCAGACAATGATTCTCAGTACGATCAGGTAAATATAGTACTTAATACCAGGCTGTCAGGCTAAGCATACGCTGAGACGCAGGTGACGCAGGTCCACGCGTGAGCAGGTCGTCACTTGTTTTTACCACTGATTCATAATTTTGTTTCAATGACAGATTGTTTGTACAGTCAGCTGCAGAGAAATCTCACCCCCTAGCAATGTAAAAATACATTGCTAGGGTGTGAGATTTCTCTGCAGCTGACTGTACTAGCTAGGACGCGAATGTGTCTGTGTAGCTGCGTCGCAGCATGCGCTCGCGGCCTATGTCTGCCTCGTCTGCCCTATCCTGCAAAATCTGTAGGTACTGTGCTGTGCTGCGACTGCTGCGTCACCTGCGCCTCAGCATACGCTAGCCTCATCCTTCCTACTGACTACTACAAATAAGTAGGAGATAGTGCCATCCACAAAGACGCGCCCCACTCCGCTCCGCTCCGTACTAAAGTACAGCTTACAGTAAAATAATTGCGCTGTAGATATCTGTATTATAAATGCGAATGTTTGATAATTGATTTGTAGGTATATCTTCTTTCACACAGCACCGCAACGACGGCAAACTTTAAACTGTCTCGTTATAAATTTTTCAGAATTGGCGAAAAATGCCAGGGCCGTTCGACAACAATCCAAGCATGCCAGGCCCAAGCTCCGTCAACCCAGCCGTGCCAGGACCAAGCTTCATCAACCCAACAGTGCCAGGACCGAGTTCTTTCAATGCAACCGTTTTATGGTTAAATCACCACAACTTAGCCATGCCAAGACCTAGCTATGCCAACCCAGCCGTGCCAGGACCGAGCTCTGTCAACCAGGCCATGACAGGACCGAGCTCCGTAAACGCAGGCGTGTCAGAACCGGGCTTCGTCATTTCAGCCGTGCCAGGGCTAAATGGCGTCAACCCTATTTTGCCAGAACCGACCGAGTCGACACCAATGCAAATAAACTTCTCTTTGTCACCGGACATGGTGACTACACCATTTATCTCGCAGTCTATGTCATCCGACATGGAGCCTATGCCATATATTGCGCCAGCGCCACCCATGTCAGATAATGAAGATGAAGGTTTTTTAGGTTCCACTACAAATATCAGCATCACCAACGATGACGAATATCCCGGCGAAGACTCGGCTTTGTTAGATAAATGTTAACTAGTAGGTAAGTAGCTCACATTTTCTTTTTGTCGTGTTGTTTATTGAACCTAATATTTATCTAGAAAGCACCTGTACCCTAATTACGTAATACACGATCAACCAGAATCTGAATCGTTTTGAAACAGATTGCCAAACCATTGCTTCACAAGTTCGAAAAAAAAATCTGCTCGACAACGTAATAACGCAATGAATGTTGTTGAACTGTCAAAATTAAATAGATTAGTCGGAATCGCTTACGAAAATCTGTTGCGTAATCAGATAGCTGGTCGACTGAGCTCTGCTCGGGTGTAGAGATGAGACGTATATACTGGTAGAGGTATATATACCAAGTATGTGCTTCCCAGTACATAAACCGGGTACGGACCGAAATACTGGGTAAATACCTTGAAGGTATGACGTCAGACGCATAGTACGATACGAACCGCTACCACAAGGTAGCGCCCAGTTTTATCGGTAGTTCGGTACGCCGAAGCAACCCGAAGCTACCCGACAGCTTACGAAGGGACCCGAAACGTCATTCGTGCTTTATGAACATTCGGTTGATTTAATTTAGTTAGACAAAATGGGTACTTATTTTTACGTGCATAAGGAACATAATGGCATAATTACATTTTTTGTCACGACGTGAAAGAGTTCCTTAGTTTGTTTATGTTAGGGAATATTATTACGTGTTTGAATGTTTACGTTGTCTAGTGGTACTTAGGTCGACAATGTTTTGATTTTTTGCGTCAGTTGTGATTGCGATTTTAACTATGTACTGTGACGGATTGGGTTTACGTGGGGTAGAAATAAGACCACGTAACCTTGTCAGCATAAAAGTATATTAATAAATGGGGTAGGTAGGTCTATGGTCACAAGATTCTTTCAACTCCCTTGGGAGTAGCGCAGTACTCTCCTGGCTCAGCCTGGCGCGACGATGACCCCAGCGGGTGTGCCACGCTGCAGACGCCAGGAACGGTGTAGGTCGGCAGATGGTCGTGCCTGACCCGTAGACAGCTCGACGGCCACGCGGGTAAATATGAACCCGGCGCGGAACTTGTGCAGTATATGAGGTACCGGAAGCGTAGCCGGAAGTCGGACTTGCTAGCCGGAATTTTGGACCCCAGTATGGGGTTACGAAAACACAGAATTTAATAGGGTTGACTACTATGAGTCAATTAAAACTGTTGCCTGCTTTAGGCTTTGAAAAATTGCGAAGAACACGTATGGTCACATGTGATCTAGGATCAAGTGAACGTGTGTCTTCGCCCGTAGCAGGAATTCGAAAGTGCTGGTCATCCTGAGTGAAAATCACTGCGGTGTCGCTAAGGTTAAGCCAAGGTCAGCAATCCTCACTCACGCGTTCGGATACGCCGACCGCGCACCTCACTATTGCGTTATCAGCTAACTAATTACGTTTAGTAACTTAAGACATCCCTAATATTATTACGTCTGTGGTTTGACTTGACGTTTTATTGTTGTGAATATGTTGGAACTTGATAATTTGGTTTTAAATATGTAAACAAATATAAAAATGCCTAGAAAGAGCCTAGTTTAACGTTTAAATATGTGATTTATGAATAATTAAAAAGAAAAGGGAACGTTACAACGTTACAATACCCCCCCACTTAGGTTAGGGTTTTTACCTGAGTAAAAATCCTTGCCTTAATGCACTTACTACCATCCGAAATACGGCCCTTTTATTCATCTTCATTTATCCATCATTCATTCATAATCCTTTTAACCTAGCAGACCACCTAAAAAGGGAGGTGCGTCCGCATCCTGACAAGTGTGCAAAAGTATTTTGTCCGTAGTTGACTAAATACTCGCGCAAATCAGAATGAGCTAGTAGCTACTTCTACTCAAAACCAAGTATATAAATATAAGTTACCATAGAAAATATATAAAATAAGGTATTGGATGAAGGCTTATTTAAGGAGTAACCATCCGCTCCTGCAAAGGCTTATTTTATGAGTCGCAACCCGCTCAAATAAAAATAAATAAAAACAAGAAATAAAGTTCTTTTTAGTTTTGGCTTTACTTAAGGAGTAACTATACCGCCCCTGCAATGGCTTATTTATTGAGTTACAAACCGCTCAGATAGAATAATAAATAGCAACTACTGATAATAATATGACCAATAGTTATAATAGGAAAAAAAAACAAAAAACTTGGTTAAAAGTAAAAGTAATGAAGTGTAGGTAGAACTAAAAAATCAAATTCTTTAATCTAACTAAAAGTTAGTAGTTAACCAAATTGTCAAACCCCAACTAGGATTAAAATGTCGCTATATAAAGAGCGAGCAAGAAAAGTAGTCTACTGGGCTACTTTACTTATAACTGGATTAAGGCTTATTTAAGGAGTATCCACCCGCTCCGATTTGTTAATTAAATTTAATAAAATAAAAATACTACTGTTACAACGGCGACAACCGTGACTGAGAGACGGGACACGCATATGTAGGGTCATGCCGCTGATAAAGAACGACACGAATGCGTGTGCCCATCAT
The DNA here is from genome assembly GCA_948150665.1 of Conistra vaccinii. Lineage (NCBI taxonomy): Eukaryota > Metazoa > Arthropoda > Insecta > Lepidoptera > Noctuidae > Conistra > Conistra vaccinii. The sequence goes on along the minus strand of OX411320.1, from coordinate 2,670,397 downwards.
GCCAGCCTAGAGACGGTCTATTTTGCCAACCATGTGTGCGACAGCATAAATTTGATTGGATAAGCCATTTCGAAAGATGTGTCAGTTTTAATGTGATTATAATATAATTTAATAAAAAGGTAAGCGTTGAACAGCAATCAAACAAACGAAAAAATACTCCGACTGTTACAATTATAACTAAAAGAGAAACGTTTTGGTTGATGTCCTTAATTTATATTTAAATTAACCGAAATAATAAAAAAATTGTTATGGGAAACAACACTGCAATAGCAACAGGTGCAACTGATGTGTACATGCGTAGCTAAAAATATAACAAAACAAACAAAAAAAAAAGTTTTGGTTTCCCTACCTGGAAACCAAATGTTTTTGTTGAGTGTACCCAGTAGTGAAAGTATTTTTATATAAAAAAAAATGACAACTGTTTAAATTTTAATTATTAAAGGTTAGCTGTTTAATAATAATGAGTAGTCACAAAAACAATATTGTTTTCCGTAAAAACATTTAGTGAACCAAGAATAATGTTTACAATTTATAAGTCCGAGACCTTGCATAGTAACAACATAGAATACTTTTCTTTTACAGTAAATCATTGTTATAATATAACTCTGCACAAAACTTGTTGTACAATTGTGAACAAAATTGAAGTTAAAAGGTTTTAAAAAAAACAAAAGGAATCTAAATTGAATAATAAAAAAAAAACCAGGTAAATTAACAATTACCAGCGATATAAGTTGAATATGCGCTTGGAAATGTAACCTTGGGACAAAGTTAAAAATGTCCTATGTGCCAGTAATTACATCCGGCACCCAAACCCTTCAAACCGGCACACAGCAAAGCTGCTTACCGGAAGAAATAGGAATGGTGGTAGTACTTCCCCGGGGCGAGCTGTTCACAATAGCTCTACTACTACGAGCTAGTACGCACACAATTATGGTACCAGTACCAGATGGTGTACAACAAGAAAATAAATGTTCCTTGTGTACCCACTATTAAAAAAAAAATAAAAAACAATTTCCTAAGAATAAATGTGTCGTCACGTACGCATCAGTTGCTAGCAACCATAAAAATGAAACGTCTTACAACACGACGAACACACACAAGAACACCAACAGGAAAAAAAAAGTACCCACCAAGGAGAATTAAAAAAATTGTGACCATAAAACCACGTTTTTGGGCGCCAATGTGACGGATTGGGTTTACGTGGGGTAGAAATAAGACCACGTAACCTTGTCAGCATAAAAGTATATTAATAAATGGGGTAGGTAGGTCTATGGTCACAAGATTCTTTCAACTCCCTTGGGAGTAGCGCAGTACTCTCCTGGCTCAGCCTGGCGCGACGATGACCCCAGCGGGTGTGCCACGCTGCAGACGCCAGGAACGGTGTAGGTCGGCAGATGGTCGTGCCTGACCCGTAGACAGCTCGACGGCCACGCGGGTAAATATGAACCCGGCGCGGAACTTGTGCAGTATATGAGGTACCGGAAGCGTAGCCGGAAGTCGGACTTGCTAGCCGGAATTTTGGACCCCAGTATGGGGTTACGAAAACACAGAATTTAATAGGGTTGACTACTATGAGTCAATTAAAACTGTTGCCTGCTTTAGGCTTTGAAAAATTGCGAAGAACACGTATGGTCACATGTGATCTAGGATCAAGTGAACGTGTGTCTTCGCCCGTAGCAGGAATTCGAAAGTGCTGGTCATCCTGAGTGAAAATCACTGCGGTGTCGCTAAGGTTAAGCCAAGGTCAGCAATCCTCACTCACGCGTTCGGATACGCCGACCGCGCACCTCACTATTGCGTTATCAGCTAACTAATTACGTTTAGTAACTTAAGACATCCCTAATATTATTACGTCTGTGGTTTGACTTGACGTTTTATTGTTGTGAATATGTTGGAACTTGATAATTTGGTTTTAAATATGTAAACAAATATAAAAATGCCTAGAAAGAGCCTAGTTTAACGTTTAAATATGTGATTTATGAATAATTAAAAAGAAAAGGGAACGTTACAACGTTACAGTACTACTAGTTAGTTTAAATATAATTAATGTTATTTTGCATTAATTTATATAGAAATAACTAGAATTCATTAATAACCATCGTCATACTCTTAGCCGACAGTCCTAAGCCTGGTAAAATAGGAAGGAAAGATTTCATATCTCATAATGCATAATTACGTATAGGTACTTGAAACGTCGTACCTACATTATATTGGAGGCATACCATACTTATCGCATATGTTTACTTATCGAAATCCTACCACACCCAAATACTTAGAAGTATTTTGATACCTGGTATTTGTACCAGGTATTTAGTGATACCCATACCTTAAAGGCCGGGTATGGAGAATGGCAGGTATATCTCATCTCTCGGGTGGAAATAGAGAATGCTCAGTAGTATAGGATAGTTCATACTAACTCCATGTATAGTAACATACTAATGCCATGCTGCCATGATAGTAGGTACTTACTAATTCCATGCTGCCATGTCATTATTCCAAGGTAGCCATCTTCTTCCAAACTATGGGTGACCGAGCTCTGCTTGGGTGAAAGTATGGAGAAAACCAAAGTTATATACCTACGTAATAATTTAATGTCTTTGGAGAAAACGAATTTTCAGAGTTGGGAGCATTTTCTAGCTAGATCGATTTTTTGTCCCCGTAAACCCGTATATTGCAATTTTCATCGAAATCGTTAATAGCCGTTTTCGAGAACGTGATTACAAATATACCTACACAAATATTGCTCATGTAATAATAAAGGATAATGATTCAATTTTAGCAATAGTCCTGCACCAACCGGGGATTGTCCTTGAGTGCACTTGCATATATACATATAGGGATAATCGTCGGTTGGTGCCTCATTCCGTATAAAATTGTCTAAGTGGCCTCTACGAGTTGGCTTCGGCCCCTCGTAAGCCTTCCAAAGGTCCGGGACCCCAGGGGCCCGAGAAATTCCAAAGGATAATGAAATTATGAATATAAAAAAAAATCACTGTTGCATTTCCTTTATTCATTATAAACAGGGTGACTTGTAATTTAACGTATTCGGACGTGATCCACCCCATAGAGCCTAGGCGAAAATTTATGGGATTCGAGAAAACCCATTGATATATTAAAAGGAGGAAGATATGTTACGCGCTAACACCGCAATCAGTAAACGTGGGCTCGACGCACCACTACATGCAGCAAAACTCACACATCTTGATCAGTACAGTGTGATCACAGTCGCAAACCTACAGTTATCAATAGACAATAAGAATAACAGAGATCGATAGGAGACGGCGCTGTCGTGCGAGTGAAATCGCGCTAGTACTCCTCGCGCAACTCTATTATGTGCGTATCGTGTCTCTCACGCATGTTTGTAATACCTATCTATCTCGCTCTCACAAACATGGCGAAGCAAACATTATAAAATAACTTTCAACAAATTAGCATTTTTGGCTCCTATTTACGAGTGGTAAGTTATCCCGTGTGTCTTATTTTTCTTCCTTGTATTATTAAAACACTGTTTAGCTGCACAAGAAGTAATTTTGATGCGTATTTGTCTCACAAAAAACTGAAATTATGGAGCTGTTTGATCAATGATACCCCGTGCGCGACTGAGTGCCGACTACGGGGAATCACGTAGTTTGATAGGACCAGGCGCAGGACTCTACCGCTTATATTACAACTCAATTTTTTATGTTATATAATATAATGAATATTTCCCAGAATTCGTCAATTAATATCACTTTTTTCTAAACTCTCATTGACCATCATTGCTATTACCAAATTTTCTAAAATATCAAACAGTAAAAAAATAAAGAATAAAGTTTACTAACCATTTTCAAAAATCATCTACGGATTTGAACTTTGACAGCAGTTAACTCAAAATTTTACTAATTTATTCAGATATCTAACGAGGTACAAAAGTTTGAGAATATGGTGCCGGCCGATGAAAATGTCGATGTTGCTGGTAAAGTTCGCTTTTGGAAATTTTTGAAATATTAGACAAATTGTGTGAATCGAATTAAATAACTTGTTTATGACATCAGATGTTTTTTCGAACTTATGAATCAATGGACTAGCAATCTGTTTCAAAACGATTCAAATTCTGATTGATCGTGTAGCGGGTTTTGAATTTTTAAGACTCACTGTCTACTCGCTGGTCACTGTTCAGTCGTCGCTTAGTTTGCGTGTATTATAAACATACAGCGCACGTAAATACTCGAATGTACGTCACTTGACCTTTTTGTGTTATTATAACGGACGGCAATAGAAATATGTACATAATCTGTGAAAACAACTGTTTACCTATTGCGGTTCATGAGATACAGCTCGCTGACAGACAGACGGACGGACAGCGGGCAAGGGTTCCATTTGGTACCCTCTGTTCCACAAACGATGGGACACGTCGTGTCCTGCGTGTCCTGTCAGGTGCACGTTACAGCCCAGGAACTGATGGACGCTAGTAATGCAAAAAATAGACCCTCAAAACCACAATGATGTGACCAGTGATTTACCTTCTTATGCATTTATCTGGCTAGTAAAAAAAATGTACTCTATACGTTTACCTACCTCATTTATGATAATAATAGAATATATATTTGAGTCTGCGGCAACACTAAAGTACGATAGACGCGGTGTTAATGACATGTCATTCGGTCATTCCATCAATTAGCTTCTTTTTTTTTTTTTTGTTAATGTAGTTCCACAATTTTCCGCCTGAATTCAGTGGCGGACTGTAAAACCGATTTTTTTATGAAATGGTTGTTCTGTCTACGGTTGAAGTTTATATTTTTGTTGTATAAATAAATAATAACCTTTTATTGCAAAAGTTACCTTCAATCTTTTTTTTATCACTTGTTCTATTATTATTATTTTAATCTGTAAGTTTTTAATGTTTTTTTCTATGTGAATAGTTGTTCTGTCTTTAGTTGAAGTTTATATTTTTTTGAAAAATAAATTATAATCATAAATTGTGAAGGTTTTCTTCTTTTCCTTGTTTTAAGTACCTACCTCGCGGACACTGGCGGAGAACCACTTTTCAACCTTAATATTAAGGTCATAGGGGTGAAAAATGATTCACTGCAAATGTCTGCGGGGTAACTGGGGTAAGCAGCGTTAGGCAAACTGAGTATGCCTTATAGTATAGGGTAACCAGTGATAACCATTAACCAAAAACGATTGCTAGAAATGACTAGGTATAAAATATATAAATAATTACCTACTTTCCAATCCTAGAAAACATCTAAGTACTGCTAATCCCGGAAATGATACCCACAATCCTGGTTCAGCTTCGGTTTCATAAAAGAGCGGTGAGTGCAGTGACCGCTCACACAGCATTCGCAATTTACCGGCGAATTTCATGTCGATTATGAAAATATGTTGGTGTGTCGTCCTAGAGAGTGTTGGTGACACCGACGTATAGCAAACCCCGTCCCCCAAATATTTAAATCGGTAGATTTGCCTAGTAGAACAGTATTATACCAACTGTTTTTCACTCTAAAATACTGTTTACTGTTAAAAAAAAAAAGTTTAAGAAAATACTTTTTTCACTGATATCCAGAGCTATACTTAAGGGAGTCGGTGGTAAAAAAGGAAAATACAAAACTCCCGGGCCACTTCCGAAATTAGCCTACCTATTTTTCACTTTGTAGTGTTTTTTTGGAAGTCGGTTGTTTTGTTTTTTGTTAAAAAGTTTGACTCGCTGTCTACGCTGAGACGAGTGATCTCACACATGTGTAGGTACTATCCTACCTATATAGGTAATACAAATAAGTCGCCACTGGTGCCGATTCTTTTGTACACCGAACTAAACTAACGAAACTATCACTAAAATTCCTTACTTTTGGCTATGAAAATCTATATATTCTTACAAAAAAAATCTCTAAATTAAAAAATAATTTTGACACATCTAAAATCGAATTTGACAATCGCGTTGCGACTCCACATGGTACTTGTTTACTCTACCCCAATGATATTAATTTAATTTAATATCATTGCTCTACCCCGTGAATTTTTTTAGAGCCGGAGGCGCGCAGTTGTGGCAGCCTCGTCGTGTTTTATACGGAATTTTTCACTTTTTGTGTGGAAAATATGAAAAATTACTACCAACATGTTCAGTTATAGCGGAAGGATTACTTAAAGGTACGATACAAAAAATGGTACGAGGGTGTTCCTTCCTGTAGTGTGAACCTCAATTCTTAACTCGTTTACAATTGCATAGTATTTTTGGTTTTGATTCTAGACATATTATCCCCTTAAACATCTAAAGACAATTGTTAGTTACTAACTGATGTAACCTGGTGGACCTTTGAGTAAAAGTGCTTCTTTACCTTGTCTATATAGTGCTTTATATATTATAAGTTTAGATTTTATGGTTTTCGTTTAATTAAATTTATCATGTTTGTTAGAGAGATTTGATGCTTATGATTGACTCTATCGATTGATCCAACAAAAATACAGGGGATAGTGGGAAGTGAATTTTCGAAAATCTTTAAACTAGAATTGTTTCTTTTTTTAAATAAAGGCTTGTTCCTTTGAGTAAAATTTGCTATCGTCAGTATTTAGAGTACTTTCAATCGAGGTGAGGTTCAAAAATCCATCCTGTATAAACATATTTGTAATGTGCTCGTTAAGACCTTTCTTTTGATACCAAACATGTCATGATTATCTCAATTAGAGGTTATAAAGGGGTTAGAAGATTTTTGTATGGAGGGTGGCCCTAACATGATGCCGCCATTTTGTTTTTTTTTTAGAATCGCGGTGAAAATCGAAAGTTATACAGGGTGGCAGGGACATCGACGCGAAGCCGGTTACCATGGATTCAGTACATGATTCTGAACCACCCTGCGTTGAAATTTTTCGTCGGTTATTTAAAAAAAAAACAGCTGTTTCATAGAAAAGTGCAATACCTACGCGGTCAAAATGTAAGGAGCAGCAGATTTTCTTTAAAATAACCGACGAAAAATTTCAACGCAGGGGCGTTCAGAATCATGTACTGAATCCATGGTAATCGGCTTCGCGTCGATGTCCCTGCCACCCCGTATATTTAGATAGAGGACACTTATACAAACAAAAAATGTCATATGACATGATATCCTAAAGCGTCAGGTTTCGGAGTTATTCACCGAAATATAAGTCGAAAACTGAACCCTGAAACAAGGATTTTTTTGTTTTTTTTCCCTTCAGGTAAGTATATTGACCTATGAAAACATAATTGCATCATGTTTAGGTAATATTTTAGTTAAGAGCGAAAGAGACAATAATATATTTATTTATTTATTTATTTATTATTTTATATGTATACCCTCCGCCGAATGAGGACGTGTGTTATATGGTATATGTCTTGTATGGTGCATGGCATGGGCGCGACACCCAAGAAAATCCTATTCAGCCTCCCGCTGCCTTCTTGGATGATATTATTTATACCGAAAATGATTAAAAAATCTTATTTTTTATCCACTAGGTGTAGTCAATTAATTAATGTGTAAATAACTTAATCAACATGAAGTAACTACAACATAAATAAATTAATTCATTATAATAATTGTTATTTTTATCTTTGAATATCTCAGAAACGTGACGCTTTATGATGTTATGTTATATGAACTTTTATGTTTGTATAAGTATCCCCTATCCAAATATATGACATTTATTGGACACCTCGATTTTGAAAAAAAAACAAAATGGTGGCTGATTTTAGGGCCAAAATCTTCAAACCCCTTTATGTGTAAAGTCCACCATATTAAATTTAGGGAGAATTTATATAGCCTATGTCACCCGGACCATTATTACAAATCTATTGATACCTCATTCATCAAAATCGGTACAGTAATTTAGGCGCTACGGTGGAACACACGTAAAAGCAAACATATTTAAACATACTTCTATACATACATAAACTGCTAAAATCACAACCCTTCCTTTTGGCTTTGCCGTAGTCGGGTAAAAAAGCAGATAATATTTATAAATTTGTATAAATTTAGATACAAATGTTATTTTGACTGCAGGTGAAATTATGCTCTCTACCATCTTCAAATGCTTTGAACACAAAGTTCCGGCAAGCTTAGACCTGGCAGACCTTTTGATCCATTATCAGGGGCATCTTGGTTATTATTTGGCGTAGGATCCATCCAGGTAGTCGATGAGGTAGGTTTAGGATGTCGGAAGGGGTATATTTTAGGGGTCTGCCAAGTACTTCCGGCAGGGTGCGCAATGGCAGACCAACTTTTTTTTACATAATAATCAGTGGTAAACTGTTGCCAGCAGTTTAATTAGGGTATCTTACGAGGTAATTTTCACAAAAAAATGACGTAAAAAAATATCGATTATTTCTATGACCCGGCAGGATCGGCTCTGGCAGACATCATTTTTTTTTATTTATTTATTAATTTGCTAACATGTAAACACTGATTAGTAGGCATGCATTAAATTTCATGGCACAGTATTAGAACATGCACCCTGTAAGGGCACTGCAAATGATTAAATTACATAACATAATATAACATTGGTTCTTATTATCACAATTCATTACATTTTATTACATTTTAATAAACATTACATAATTAATTTTAATTTATTTTATTTCAAATAATTTTACGTGTTTAAGTGTTGGTTAACGATCTACATTTGGGGGTAGCTTATAAGGTAGGTGTTTTTGCAATCGGCTCTCGCACTAGAGCTGCATTTGTGACAAGAGAATCGGTACCTGTCAACTTCGCGACTTACGGACGCGTCCGATAATTTGTTCCCAGCTTAACTCGGTACGCACCCATAGGGCCGTAGTACATACTATCTGCTGCAGCAGTAGTCTGTGGATTATGGTACTGATCGTATCAGACGTGCTCAAAAAAAAGCATGCTCATAAACTTGCTCATGAGCATGCTCGCAATAAGCATTCTTATCCTTAGGTAGCATGGTCGAAAATCAAACGTCGGCGTCGCTTGATGATCGGAATTACTAGGAATGTTGTGACACACGTGCTACATATGAGCACATGCTCAATAAAAGCATGCTTCCGTGCTAGTAATGGTACTGACAGACGTGGTCAAAAAAAAGCATGCTCATAAGCGTGCTTAAAATGAGCATGCTCTGAGCACGTCTGTCCGTACCTTAAATAAAGAGCACACCTCAGCACACCTATTCATCGGTCCGATGTCACCTACTCACTTCCCTCACGATCCTAATTGGACTCCGGATGTCCTAGACGTGGCGCTCCTTAAGAACGTCAATCTCAGATTAGTCTCTATCGAAACGGCGTCAGAGCTTACCTCTGACCACCGTCCTGTAGTAATTAAAATGGCTTCCCGCATAGGTCACCCCAACGACTCCAATCAACCCCTCGTTACCAAAAGGGTCACGGACTGGAGGAAAGTAGGCGAACAGCTGAAACACATGTCCCCCCTATTAGAATCAATCCCAGACTTCGACTCAGTCGCAGACACGACGGCCGCGATCGACTCACTCACCGAACACGTACAAAACGTCCTGAACAACTGTTCAAGGGAAGTCCCAGCAATGGACCCCCATTGCTTTGACCTCCCGGACGATGTGCGTGCTTTGATGACTGAGAAGAACGCGGCCACTCGTGCCTACGATAACTTTCCCTGCGCCGCTAACAAAGCCCACATGCGCTACTTACAGAGATCTGTAAGGACACGTGTGCAGGAGCTGCGTAACGCGAGCTGGGATAAGACTCTGAGCGAACTCACTCCCAATCACCAAGCCTTCTGGGAACTTCAGAGGAAACTCAAATCCCGACAAGAAGCATCTATGCCCCCTTTAGTACGTCCCGATAGTTCGTTCCCAAGTAACACAACTGGGTGGTAAAATAGCTCCATATCATATCTGTTTGTAACCTTGGGTGAAATATATAGGCATGAATAAGTTCTATATAGGTGGAGAGAACCCATATGCAAACATTATAGAACCACGGGGAGAAAAATTGCAGCTTAATTTTGGTTCCAAATGAAATCCATAGGAGTTCTCACGATCACCTTAAGTGGCAATTAGAACTATGTGTGTAAGTTGTGCGCAGTGAACGGTTGATTGAATGATATGACGTTTCAATTCATTCATTGAGTGACAAATGAAACGAAAATTCTTTTATGGGGCGATAAGTTATGTGTTTTTGAATTTGTACTGTGAACAGCCATTTTATTTGGATTACATCTATTTGATGAGTATTAAAACTTCACGTGTACTGATATAATGCAGGCATTGATTTACAGCACAAAATCCTTGCGAATGTTTTGTTACTGTGAAAGTATGGTTTCTTTGTAAATTTAAAAATATTTGTTCCTTATTTGGAACTGTAAGGTCTAAAAATCACTTATTTGTATGTTGCTAGTGGCTGACCAGTGGATGCTACTACCAGCAGTAATAATTAGCTCGTACAATCTGCCGATGATAACCCACATCGCTTAATTTTTTTCCATTTCACGGAATTCAAGTTTGATGAAGTAGTTTAAACTATGAACTTTACAACAACAGAAACAAAAAATACTATCAACAGAGTGACGCGTAGCACGATCTGACATATGTAATAATAGGTCGCAATTATGTATTTCGGGAACTGGTACATCGTTAGTGGTTATAAATAAGTGTAAATAGCTGCTGTTGGTTTTCAAGAACCCACTATTGAAACTTATCTACGCGTTGGAGTGGCATAGGAGTGGTAAAGATGCAATCACGTTAGGTTCCAAAAAGGTTGCAAAATTATCCGTTTAGCCACTACAGGTGATATACTTGATGAGCAGACGTTGTGCAGCGTCTTCAGCAATCAATCCGTAGCAGACAAACAGGCCGCCGCAACATTTAGGAGACTGGGCATGTGGTTTGAAATAAATACGAATCCAAACTCTTTATGTGTGTCTTTATTTACTACACGAAATACGATCACATAATACGTCACAATGGATACAGATTGATACAGATTATAGTCACAAACTATCAATAGTTTTACAACCCCGGACATGGAGATTCGGTATTCGGAACGTCAGTCATAGAGACCGCACGTCAAAACAGCAAAAAAGGAAGTAGTCATCCCATAGACATATGGAATGCATACCACAGATTATTAAGTCTTTTCAACACTCCTCCTTATGCATTACATCTGTCTACCGACCTTCATATGAACATGCATACAGAAATATATACAAAAAAAAACATTTCAATTACAATGCCTCTACATTTAAACCTTTTACAAATTTACAATGTTTCATAACACATAGAGGTTTTGTCAAAACATCAGCAATCATAGAATTGGTTTCTAAATATTTTACATTAAGATAGCCATTTTGTACTAAGTCTTTTATAAAATGATAACGCAGATCTATATGTTTGGTTCTTTTGTGTGAATACTCTTTTACATACAACAATTTTTGTGCACTCTGACTATCATTGTATACAATGACATTCAAATTTTTGCTTAGAATTTCTGACATGAAATTTTTCACAAAACAGATGTCCTTGCTTACATCTCCTAAAGCCAGATATTCTGCCTCTGTGCTAGAAAGAGCATGACAGCGTTGCTTTCTAGCTTCCCAGTTGATCACACTATTTCCCATTTTAATGGCAAAACCTGTGTAAGATCTACGGTCCAATAAATCATTTGCCCAGTCAGCGTCGGCATATGCAGTTATATCAAAATTACCAGTTTTAACAAAATAAAGTCCATAATTCTTAGTTCCTGCTAAATAGCGAAGTACACGCTTTGCAATGCACCAATGACTTTCATTAAAACAGTTATTGTATTGACTTAACTGGCTACAAGTATACGCAATATCTGGTCGAGTACATACAGCTAAATACATTAGACTTCCCAACAGTTGTCTATACATGTATACTTTATCATCTAAACATTTCTTATCAGATTTTTCAAACTTATAATTTACTGGCAAGGGGGTTCCCACAGGCTTACAATTCGACATATTATATTTATCCAATAAACGCCCAATATACTCTGATTGGTCTAAAATTATAACACCCTGCCTTCTAGTGACATTCATGCCTAAACAATTTTTAAGCTCTCCCAAGTCTCGAATTTCAAAGTTATTCTTTAAAATCGATAATACATTATTGATACAATTATTATGGAATACATACAAATCGTCTACATACAAACCTATTATTATATACTCTTTTTCAGTCTTCTTTACATAAATACAAGGTTCAGATTTGCTTTGCTTATAATCATTTTGTGTTAAAACAGCATGTATTTTACTATTCCACATTCGACTTGCTTGTTTAAGCCCATAAATGCTTTTCTTTAATAAACAAACTTTGTTATCATTTTTAAAACCTTGGGGCTGTTCCATATACAAAGTTTCCTCAAGTTCACCATTTAAAAAAGCTGTTGTTACATCAATATGATTTATTTTTAAATCTAATTCAGTAGCTATTGTGAACAAAATCCTAAGAGATGAGTGTCTTACAACCGGTGAAAAAGTTTCAGAAAAATCAATGCCCTGTTTTTGACTGTAACCACAGGCAACCAATCTAGCCTTATATTTTACAAAATTACCGGACGCATCATACTTTTTCTTAAATATCCACCTACATTTTACCACATTTTCACCTTTAGGACGTTCCACCAGAGTCCATACCTGATTTTTAATTAAAGAAGAGTACTCACTGTGCATAGCATTGTACCACTCCTCCTTCTCAGCTGAACTAATAGCTTCCTGATAGGATTCAGGCTCAGCTGGTGATTTTTCTCCAGTCATAAATGCAGATAAATTGTAATCTGTATAGCGCTCAGGTACTTTGCCACGCGTGCTGCGTAAAGGACGAGTGACAGGCGGCTCGGCAACAACCGGCGAAACCTCATCTCCACCTTGAGAATTACCTTCCAGCAGGGAAGTTACATTGCGATTACCCGCTTTAGCTTCATCACCTTCGGAATCATCTCCCTCATCACCAGTGGCATATGGGTTGTCAGACAGTGGCGACCACGCTTGCGTTATCACCTCCTCATCTGAAATAACATTTTCCCTGTTAGAGCTTAAGCTATTATCACAATTTTCACTGCCTATGTTATTTTTCTCTAGGTCATCCTTACTATTATTAAATTCATTATTTATATAAAATTCAATAATAGTATTAAATTTATTATTTGAATTATTAGAATTTATTTCATAAGTATAAAATTGACCAATATTCTCCTGTCCTGCCATGTGTGTATCACAAATAAATTCATTTTCTAAAAACTTTAATGCTCTAGAATATATAACTTGCTTGGGATTGGTAGGATCACTGACACGGTAGCCCTTACATGTATCGCTATAGCCAACAAAGATATATTGTTTGGCTTTGTTATCGAGTTTGCGTCGCTTAGCTCCTGGAATAAGAGCATAAGCCAGACAGCCAAACACACGTAAATGACTCAAATCAACTGGATGCCCTGTCCAAACACACTCAGGAATTCCATTTGCCGGTAGAGCACTGGTAGGAGATCTATTTTTTAAATATATAGCTGTCATAACTGCTTCTCCCCAATACCTATTAGACAAATTGGACCCCTGTAACATGGCTCTAGCTTTTTCAAACACTGTTCTATTAACACGTTCTGCAACACCATTTTGTTGTGGACAGTACGGTACAGTAGTCTGATGCACAATGCCTTCTTGTTTGAGATAGTTTTCCAAATCATTATTACAATATTCTCTACCATTATCAGTGCGTAAAATTTTAATATATAAACCAGTCTGCTTTTCTACCATAGATTTAAAAGATTTAAAATGGGCACTCACCTCCGATTTATGCTTCATGAGATATCCCCATGTTTTTCTGGTACAATCGTCAGTAAACGTTAGCAAGAAGTTCGCTCCGCCCCAGCTGCTGACTTGCATCGGGCCCACCACGTCCGAATGAATGATGTCCAATGGTTGAGTAGCACGTTCCTGAGCAGCCCGTGGATAAGATGCATTGCTCATCTTTCCAGTCAGGCATGGAACACAGCCACTGGGTATCTTCTCCGTTTCCTGTAAAACGACACCCACACATTGTTTCCCACCACCAAGTATTTTCATACCTTTTTCTGACAAGTGGCCAAGACGCTTATGCCATGTAGACACAGGCACACACGAAGCAGCATGAGCAATCACTGTCCTCTGCATATCACACAGGGGCTTGGAACACTCCGATTCAGAGACGGGCTCAGCTTGCGCGTTCACTACATATAACCCATTAACCTTATTGGCAGATAAGATGTGGTTGCCAGTGATTTTACATTTATCATAAATCCTACATTCATCCTTTGCAAATATTACCATGTAGTTATTATTAGTTATGTGACTAACAGAAATCAAATTACAAGAAATATTGGGGACTAAAAGAGCATTTTCAAGGCTTATATTGGAATTAAGAGGTATTTTACCTGTAAAATTACTGAACAATTGTTGTCCATTGGCAACTGATACAACAGTGTTTCTGTTTCTTACTTCAGTAAACAATTTTTGATTAGAACACATATGTGAAGTTGCTCCACTGTCAATAATAAAAGATTCAGAGGTTGAAGCAATATAAGCTGTTGCATATAGTGTGTGCTCCGGGTTCTTCTTAGTCTTCAAATCTCTTTTCTTCTTAAAACAGCGCTTCGAGTTGTGTCCGGACTTCTTGCAATAGTCGCAGGTAATAGATTTAAATTCCCTCTTTTTCATCAAAAAAGCTGTTGAATTGCAACTGGCGCGTCGATGGTCTTCCTGTAAAAGTCGTGTTCTTACTAATTCTGTGGTGAGGTTGTCCCTCAACTGTGCAGTTTCGAGGCTAGACACCAAATTATCAAACTCTTGAGGTAGGCCGCTTAGAAGAATTTCTGCCACTTCATCATCATCTATCTTCTTCCCGATATCATCTAATTGGTGCACAAGCTTCATGACACCTTCTATGTAATCTGACATGTTGGAGAACTGTTGATATTCTATCCTATGAAGTTGACGTAAGAGTAACACTCTTCTATATAAACCTTTGTGTTCAAAAGTATTGGCAAGCTTGTCCCATGCTTCTTTTGGTTTGGTACACTCTCGCACATACTGATATAAGCTTGGCTGAATACTTAAGCAAATTCTAGCAAAAGCTTTGTGTAGTTTAACCTCTTCAGTCTCAGTACCTAAGACACAGTCCCATAGACCTTCCAGTGTAAGCAGCAATTTGATGCTAAATTTCCAATTAATGTAATTTGAAACTCCTTCCAATTTCTCAATATTAGCCGATGAATTTCCATTGTTAGACGACAAAGACATCTCGTGTTAGATCCAAAAAATATTTCAGTTTCGTACCTGTCTGGGTTTGATCGTCGTTCAGTATTCGCTACAGATTTTCCTGGGACCAAAACCTGATGAGCAGACGTTGTGCAGCGTCTTCAGCAATCAATCCGTAGCAGACAAACAGGCCGCCGCAACATTTAGGAGACTAGGCATGTGGTTTGAAATAAATACGAATCCAAACTCTTTATGTGTGTCTTTATTTACTACACGAAATACGACCACATAATACGTCACAATGGATACAGATTGATACAGATTATAGTCACAAACTATCAATAGTTTTACAACCCCGGACATGGAGATTCGGTATTCGGAACGTCAGTCATAGAGACCGCACGTCAAAACAGCAAAAAAGGAAGTAGTCATCCCATAGACATATGGAATGCATACCACAGATTATTAAGTCTTTTCAACAATACTACTCTGTTATACTACTCGTTTGGAAATAGAAGTGCTAAATAAGGGTATGTTACAGCTTAAATGGAACAGTTGCTTGCAAGTGATTTAAAGGCCTGATATACCACTGTTGCTTCTAAATTGGTAACAATTAAAACCCGTTTTCAACTTTAAGTAACAAAATCGACTCTATGCAACTACGAGTGACAGGAAGTACTCATATACAAATAGGAGTAGTGTTTGAAGCTATAAGTTCTATCAAATACTGTTATACCACTCATTTACAACTTAAAGCTATAAGATAAGTAGCAAAATTCACTAATGTGCTACAATTACGTTACCTTCGATGTCATCGACAAAGCTGAATGCCTAGCCGACAGTCTCGAAGCGCAATGCTCCCCTAGCCTCCTACCCGTAGACCAAACTCAACTCAACAAGGTCAATGCGGAAGTAGAACGCAGAACCTCTCTGCCCCCCGTAGAAGACCCTGATAATCCACTGGCCCCCGTCACTCCTGACGCAGTCCAAGATATCATAAAGGGTCTTAAAACTCGCAAAGCCCCCGGTTCAGATGGAATCACCAATAGGGTGGTCCAACTCTTCCCCACTCATCTCATACTACTAATGTGCACCATCTTCAATGCTGCTCTTAGTAATAATATCTTTCCGCAGGCTTGGAAAGAAGCTATAGTCATAGGTATCCCCAAACCCGGTAAACCCAAGTCAGATCCCTCCAGCTATCGCCCCATTAGTTTGCTCAAGGTAATGGCAAAAATCTATGAGAGACTTATTTATAAGCGACTCAGAGACTATGCTGAGACCAAGGGCCTCATTCCCAACGAGCAGTTCGGCTTTCGAACTCAGCACTCTAGCGTGCATCAGGTCCATCGGATAATAGAACACGTTAGCAGTGGTTTCTATCGTGGTCTCACGACCGGTGCTATCTTCTTCGACATAGCAAAGGCGTTTGACAAAGTCTGGCACAATGGCTTAATATACAAGCTATACCAGCTCGGTGTGCCAGATCGTCTCGTACTCATCTTACGGGACTTTTTGTCAAATCGCACCTTTCGCTATCGTATCGAAGGAGCGTTATCCTCCCCCCGTCTCATTCGCGCAGGAGTCCCTCAGGGCTCAGTACTATCTCCCCTCATTTTCACACTGTTCACCAGTGACATCCCAAAGAGTATAAAGTTTCAGTTGGCTCTGTTCGCAGACGATACGGCCATATACTGCAGCGGGCAAAGTTCCAACCAGATGATCCTTAACTTACAAAAGGCCGTCAATAACCTTGGCGCCTCGTTTAAGTTATGGAGAATCGAGGTCAATCCCGACAAAAGTCAGGCGGTCTATTTTTCAAAGCCGCGCCGTAGGCCCATCCTTCCTAGTCCAGTCACCATGTTTGGCAAGCCGATCCCCTGGGAGAAGCGAGCCAAATACTTAGGTGTAATCCTGGACCATCATCTCACTTTCGCAGATCACGTGAAGGCGGTTCGCTCACGAGCCTCCTTCGCTCTAGGTAGACTCTTTAGTTTAATGAATGCACGCAGCAAATTGCCACTTAAGTGCAAATTGCGCATCTATACCGCGTGTATTAGGCCCATCATGACCTATGCGGGAACCGTATTTGCCCACGCGAATCCCCGTACGATCCATAGGTTGCAAGCCTTACAGAACCGTGTCCTTCGTAGGGCCACGGGAGCCCCCTGGTTCGTTAGGAACGAGATCCTCCATCTCGACCTTAAAATCCCCACAATTCATCAGTTCCTTAAACGTATGTCCAAGCGGTACTTTGACTCCGCAGTCAAACATAGGAATCCCCTAATAGTCAAAGCAGCTAGCTATGTCCCGTCCAATAATCAAGTTAGTAAGGCCCGTCGCCCTAGACATATCCTCTTAGACCCAGATGACCCCATAACTCTCCTCCAGGAGAGCAGTAGGGCCACAAGTACAGTTCACAAAACACACCGACACAATTTCAGACCTCGCCGTAGAGGTCCGCGACCGCGACCCACCCGAGTAAATGATACTCCCCCCCGACCCTTGCTCGATAACGATGCGCCAACCCGCGTTTTTGCTGAGCCTGTAGCTTTAAACTCCCCTGATAATAATAATGAACCATCCTTGATCCAGCCTGTCCCTCTTGCTGTCCTCCCCCCAGCGAACGCCCTAAGCCGAGGTTCGTACCCCACAGGGGGTGCCCTTACCGAGCGTTCGCCTAGTTTTAATTAGCTTAGTTTGTATGCCCCTGGCTGGAGGCTTTGAGTTCTTTTAGGAGCTTAAGGCAGCCACAGGAAAGTCCGGTTAAGCAGCGAATACCTTAGTGGTAACCTGCGAGATGCCCTAGTCAAAAAAAAAAAAAAAAAAACTGCACACCTATCGCGTAGTTTTTATATTATTATTTTCGTAAATTAGAAAGAGATAGTAAAATACATTGTAAATGTATCAATCAAAGCAAGCAAAAGGCTAAATAGCTTAACGGAACGTCGGAACTAGGGATGCCCGATCTGAATCGATCTTCTAGAAGATCGATTCACGGCAATGCGATCTGTCGATTTTTTTAATCGATTCAACAGGATGCGATCTCCGCTCAGATCGAATCGTATGCCTGGCAGATCGTATGAAAAAATCGTATCAATAAAAAACGAAAATGATACAACTATAATGATGTTTATGATCTTTGCCAACACTAGCATTTTGGCGGGGACAGAATAATACAACAAAGTAAGATTACACCTACCTTCCTTCATAGAAATTAGCTTCGAATTACTTAGGACTGCGCCGCGTATGAAATATGAAATGAGGGTATGTGTTAATATTTTGTTTATTTTATTCCGCTGTGTCTGTTGATGTTCTGAGAACACCATTCTCTAAGTTGTTTTGATTTCATTGAACATATTACTACGATACGATACGAAGTGTTCTATTTTGTGAGTGTGACATATTATTTTAAAATACTGTTTTAATATGGCTCCGCCAATAAAATCAAGCGTTTGGAGGTTTTTTATTAAATCTGACACCGGTAGACAGTGCAAATTATGTAAACAGAATGTTAAAACAAAAGGAAATACTACGAATTTAACAAAATACGTTTAAATAAAAATAAAAAACTTTGCATGCGTAATTGCGTATTGCGTACTGTGCCTTTTTATTATTTTCATAAAATCACGATACGATCTTCCGAGATCGAATGAGATCGATTCAATGCAATACGATTCAGATCGTGGATCGATTCACGAGGTTACGATCCATTACGATCCAAAAGATCGATTCAAAGCAAAAGATCGGGCATCCCTAGTCGGAACCACAGACTACAAGTCGGAACCTATCTCAGTCAGTACTCTGAGGAACCTATCGGAGAGTATAATGTGTTCTGTCAGTTCTGTGACATATGCCCAATAAATAAACTGATTGGATGTTTGTATCTCTATGTAGTCTGTGGATGTTTGGAACGTTTACAAAACATGTAAACATGTGATGAAAAATCAATAGAACTAGAACCTAGAAGTGGTAATAGCACTTAACGATAGCCACAACAAAAAGACTTGCTGTTGAAATGCGATGTTTTAAATTAATTATTTTCTTTCAAAATGAATGACATGAATGCAAGTGTTCCTGAGCCTAAGAAAGTGGGTGTATGGGCTGAAGGCACCCACATCGAAGCGAAGTAAGTGGCCAATTTTTTCTGAATTTAGTTTATAAACTTGCATTATTGCCCTTAAGTTATGATCAACTTGAACTTCATTTTGGTTGTAATATCCGATAAAATAACTCAATAAGTATAATGGTGTTCCTACCCAAAGAAATTTGTCTTCTAGTCTAACTAAAAGAAACCACGGTTTTTATCTTACAATACCTTTTGTTTAGGGAATTCGTGATACCCAAGAAGTCACCAGATTCTGGCGATGATATACCAACAATACCAGATCTAGACGACCTACAAGATATATTGGAAAAAGAAATATCTCTGCCACCAGTGTAAGTGTATACTTAATAATACAGGGGACTCAGACCAGATAAAACACCAAGACAGAGTGTTGCGAACAATACAGTGAAGCATGCCAAAACTACACCGCCGCCACTCTGTGCATACACACGCACACATTTACAACCTTTTACAATGACACTACAATCAAACTGTGTGGTGTAGCACACATGTTTAAAAAACCGGCTTCATTTCACTGTTGACAGCGCTCTGTCTTGCTTTTTTATTTGGTCTGAGACAGGGGACTAGTAATAAAGTTTACACAAGTTTCATACTAGAAAAATTTCTATCATTCAAGATCCCAATTATGTAGCTATTGTTATGTCGAGGAGATCCTACTAACCTTGTCTCAATTGATTTGGGACCGGCACAGTACCGCCAACTGTGGCATCTTCACTTTCCATGACCAACTTTGCCCATGAGTTATACAAATATTTCTAATTACTAAAAATCTGTTACAAATAGTCGGTTTTTCTACTCTAGTATCTCTTTGATAATGAAATGGCGGCAACAGATTTTTTGTAATCCAGAGATATTTAAGTTCAGTACTCGTGGGTAAAGTTACTCATGGAAAGTAATAAAGATGCCACAGTACGTACTAAAATATTTTTCTTCTATCTTCATCAGCTGTCATAGTCATCACTGTGTCCCATTTTTCTCTAATCTCAGCACATACCTCAGATTTACAAAACCTTAGCTGTGACACATGATCTAACCATCTTTTCCTTGGTCTGCCTTATTTGTTGCATCTGTCTATTATATTCTTATATTTTCTTTTCAGCCCCGATCACAAGGACACAGAAACAGTGAATGCCCTCTCAGAAGTTGGAGGCGGCCTATCTGGCACTGCAGACAGCATCGAGGCAGTGCTGGAAGTACTGAACTCTTACATACCCCAGGAGGAAATGGATTCTGCTGACACTGTGTGGACCGTAGACTCTTTGCTGCAGGAACTGGCTGAAGAGTGCCAGGAATAGCACTTTAAGGATGTTTTCTTGAAATGTGATCAGATTTCAAAATGGGAGGTTGTGAACTGTGGCCTGACAACCAAGTTTAGTTTATTTGGAGACATTATCATCATCTGCCTAGCCTTTTCCCAATGTTGGGGTTAGCTTGCAGTGTAACCAGATGCAGGTGGATACAGAGTTAAACATGATGTGCCCTACTACACAATACATCATGATGCCAATGGCTACAACTTATGAGGTTTGATGCCGAATTATCCGGGGGGCCTAATAGACCTATATCACCAGAGCCTATTACAACAGCACTGCCACACAGAACCACAACCCTACAAGTACCTAATTCTTCCTGCTGGAAGACTTTGAACGGTTGTTCATGCAGACACAGTTCCAGCTAGTGCGCCCTTCCATCCAATAGATGCCCTACAGCCCTACCAACCGCTGCTCTGTCAAGTCCAGCTTAGGGGTTCTTTGGGATACTGCCGTGCCATCCTCACGGACCAACGACGTCGGCAAGCGTAGCTTAGCAAATATCATTTTGATATCGGCGACAACTTGTCCAAGGAGTTTTACTATTATTTATCCGAGGGGTATAATAGGCCTAAATCACCAAAAATAATTATGCGTATGTAGTTTAGAAGAAATAAGCAATCACACCACGAAAAACTACTTTTTTTCGTATGTGTTTAGAGGGTATAAGGAACAGGGTGTAAAGTTCACTCATCCACGATAGAAAAGTGAGGATCCTCCGACGACCAGACGGGTGTTATGTCTGGCGGGCAACTGCCCGTAAGTTGATTTCGGATAGTCATATCTGTTTTTCGCTCGGTAAACTGCGCGATGCAGTAATTGTGTGACGTCATGTCTTTGCTGCGTAGTAGTGGTGGGTCGTTGTCGAATTTTTCGCGGACGAAACGCAACCGTTTTCGAGACGACGAAAACGGTTGCAAGAAACGGTCGTCGTTGCAACTGGTTTGAAGACGAAGAATAATTGCGTTGCCGTCTTTTCGACGTTCTCGTCGTTGTCGTCTTTTCGACGTTCCCGACGTTCTCGTCGAGTGAAATAGTTGCAGTTTCTTAGTTTCAACTTCAACTATCAACGATTTAAAAGTGAACTTTATATCAGTGATATAAAGTTCACTTTTTATTGTAAGGACTGTTTTGCAAACGAACGGAACGAGACGCATTGACAACTGGTAATATATTATCGACTCTATATCATTGGTATAAAGTTCACTTTTTATTGCAAGGACTGTTTTGTAAACGACGACGACGAACGACGAGTGACTCGTCGTCCGTCCGTCTACTACTTGTCGCGTTCCGTTCGGTCGTTCGAAGACGACGACTCGTCTACTCGTGTTGTTCCGTTCGTTGAATCATTTATCATTGCGTTCTCGACTGTATTTTCAAAGACCTAAAATAAAGAATCGCACTGAATAATTCGAAGACTGGTTTGTGCAACGAAGACTGTTTGAACCCAGGACGTAAAACGGTTCCATCGTCGCAGAACATAAAACGGTCTTTGGAAACGGTTCGTCGTCGCAACGCCCACTCCTACTGCGTAGTTCGTATGTGGCGGTGTAACTGCTACATGTGTGATAATTTCAACACTTTTAGTTTAGCTTCTTCTTTTTCTTGTGATTAGTGACTAACCAGTACCCTAATTACGTAATGCACGATAATAATAAACTGAAATGAATTGAAACAGATTGCTAGTCCATTGCTTCATTAGGACGGAAAAAAAATCTGCTCAATTTATTTTTTCGACTTAATGATTCCCCTAATTAGGGGAATCATTTATTAGATACTTACTAAGTAAAAAAAAACTTTTATCTTCAGTTATAATTTTATTTGTAAAAAACTTTTATTTATATTTAAATACTGTGCTAATATAACAGTTAGTTATTGTAACAAACTCTCGATCCAATTATTAATAGACTAAGGAATGATTGTTCACTTACTAATAAAATAATAAATAAATAGTAGTCATTTGAAATAATTGTTGTTATTGTACATTTAGTTGTCTTTAATCTGCAGTGTTAAACTTTTTCATTTATTTATTAGTTAATTAGGTATTTATTTTCTGAGGTTTAATAACAATAATAGTGAAATAAGACTATTTACATTAAAGTAGCTTAACTCAGTCCACTAACAAAATCTTATCTATTGGCAAACTAACAATGCTTATTTCATTTTTCATGCTTATCATACAATTCAATCATTGCAACACTAATATTATAAATACACAAGTGTTACAAACATTTTGCACGGAAGTCAAGGATGATCCTCTTTTATAACTTGTAGACAAAAAATTTAAATATGAGCTATTATTAACTTGCTATTTCTTTTTACAAACCTCTAATCCATTCCTAATTTTAATTTTTTCTAGCTATACCGGCAACACAAGAAATAACTTGACCTAACTAGACAAGGAATATGTTATTATTTCAATGCTATCCTAATGAAATGAGAGTCAAAATGGCGGGTGTACCATAGCGAATTAAATTATACCAATTACCAAACAAATGTACCTAAAATGTACTATTTTGTACCTAGCTCTAAAAAATCTGTACCTCCTCCAGAATGAAATTATTTCGAAATTAAGGTACACCCGCCATATTGACATCAAGATGGCGGGTGTACTATAATATTTTATTATTTAACCATTACTCATAAAATATAATTACACTAAAAAATTGTACCTAAAATGTACCTCAAGTAAATAGAAACACATATTTGATCAGTGGGATAGTTCGTGAGAAATGAAACAACCGTGTCATGTGTATAAGAAAACACGATAATTATCATGATATATTGATATAGTATATAGAAGTGTTTGTAGTAAAAATCTTACGTTAAAAACATGTATTAAAAAAAAAAACATGTGAAAAAGTTGGAACTTTGACTCCCAATATCTCCGTAACTAGAAGGGTCGTTAAGAGTCTTGTTACACTACACCCTTTATATACATTTATATTTAAAGGATATTTTTTAATTAAGAATTATTATATGCACACGAATAATTATTATACTAATAAGTTACTAGCAACCGTCCGGAACTATCTTTGTAAATGCACATTCATGATAAAGTATGTTGCGGGTAGTTGATACACAATTAGCAATTTGCACTAGTGTACGACCGAAGGTTCGGTTTCGGTTCCGGCAAGTTTCGGCAAAAAAATCTAGTTTCGTGATCAGTTTCGGTTTCGGCAGAAAAAGTGCCGAACCTTCGGCCACACCGAAACTACTAGGTACGTGCATTATTGCGCGTCGTTAGACTGACTCAATTATAATGTAGATAAGTGTTGATTATTGACCAATTGTTCTAAGAAAAAAATATAAAAATTAACAAACATGTTAACTGTAACATGTTTGTTCATTTTTATTATAATTTTGTTTGTTTTACAGCAGTAACATAAAAAAACTTTTTTTTGCCACATCAGATACTGTTTTTTTTTTTCATTTAACACGTGTAATTAGATTGTTGTGTAAACGCAATTAAAATACATCATTAATGAGGTCCTTCCTTTTTAACTGCCTCGTTGGTCTAGTTTTCGCAAGCGCTACTGCTGAGCACAAGTTTTGGGTTCGATACCCGGGTCGGGCAGTGTTATTGGGTTTTTCTATTTGGCATTTCTCAGTAGCAGCCCGGAGTCTGCATGGATTTTTGCCCGGTTGGTGGCAAATGGCAATAGGCGTACCTGCTACAGGAACACCTCTGCCCAACCCTTCGGGAAACAAGGCGTGATGTTATGTTCCTTTAAGAAACTGTTGATTATTGTCAATTTTTGTTTCTACAAGTAGTTAACACGTTTTGTAATTTTTATTTGTTTTATAGCAACAATATTTAAGTGTTTTTTTTTTCACATTTTTAATTCAATTATTGTTTTTTATTAACTCGTGTTAACTTTCTGTATAAGTGTAAGAAATTAGCCAAATTTCAGTAAACAATAGATTTTTAACATGTCTAAAAAAGGTTCGGTTTCGGCCGAAACTGAGACAGATACCGAAGATTCGGTTTCGGTAGAAATTCCTGTTCCGGTCGGACACTAATTTGCATTCTATTTCCGGATTAATCATACGAGCTTCATAGTTTACAATACGCAGATAACTTTATTATCATTAATGTAATTAATTTTCATTGCGATCATATAAAATTTATCACTGAAACGCGGAAAAAAAAATATTGTTGACGAACAGAAAAGTTTTTTGTTCAAACAACATTTCCCATCGAATTCTGAATTCATCGATTAATGATTTACCTTCACCGTGTAGTGAAATATTTTCAATAAAATCTAGTGAAATTTAATAACAAATATCGCCTAAAGCACTTTATTTATCGATTATAATAAATGTTGAAGCTTGGTTGACGGCTTTTTAAGGGTCTTGTTGTCACACCCTGTATAACTATATCAATATATCATGATAATTATCGTGTTTTCTTATACACAAGACACGGTTGTTTCATTTCTCAGGAACTATCCCACTGATCAAGTGTGTGTTTCTATTTACTTGAGGTACATTTTAGGTACAATTTTTTAGTGTAATAACATTTTATGAGTAATGGTTAAATAATAAAATATTATAGTACACCCGCCATATTGATGTCAATATGGCGGGTGTACCTTAATTTCGAAATAATTTCGTTCTGGAGGAGGTACAGATTTTTTGAAGCTAGGTACAAAATAGTACATTTTAGGTACATTTGTTTGGTAATTGATATAATTTGATTCGCTATGGTACACCCGCCATTTTGACTCTCATCCTAATGAACTGGGGAAAGAACGGAAAGTCAACTAGGCATCCTATAAATTTTACGTCGCTCTTGCGCTTGTAAAGCCAAATTATGAAGAATTCTAAATGCATTTGTCAATTAAAACAATCCCTGTATTGCATTTAAAAATGTCAGCGCAAAATCTAATAAATTCTTTGAGATTTATTCCGATTCAACAACTTAGTTCTATGACCTAGTAGAAATACTTTGAATTAAGCTCCTCGTTGACCCACCGGCTGTTCTGAAGGCAATATACGCTGTGATACCTAAAACAATATATGAGGGCAAGATAGTTGCTGCGTACAATTCTTTGCTATTTAACAAACTGAGTCCAGAAACAAAGAAATGTGACACTATGACCCATCCAACTTTGATGTAGTTTTTGTCGTCAAATCCACTGAAGAATATGACGCTCCAGAATGTGTTGAGTAATATCATGCAGAGGGTCATGGCTGCGCTTGTCACAAAGAAGTACTCTGTGCCAGTGTGGAGTCCTAACGTACCTGGACCAACCTGTAAACCGAAAAAAGATTTGGTTAAAACAATTATTTTTAGTTTGCATCCTGCTGCTGCTCTGAAAAGGAGAATGAATGATAAGAGGGATGTGTGGTGTTACGCGAATGGATAAAATAAGAAATGAGTATATAAGAGGAAGTCTGAAAGTGGCACCAGTGACTGAAAGGTTGTGTGGAAAATGGAAATCAGTTGTCATGGGATGCAGAGGAATGAGGAAAATGTCGTGAGTTAGGCCAAGAACGCACTAGCGGCTAGCCGCAATGCGGCGAGCCGGTGCGGCACGCGGCACGCCGCATGTCTATTTTGGGTCCATATTGGCTCACCTAAAGTTCTTTACCCGAAATTGTTCTTCCTAATGATTTGTAATCCGAATGATCACTCTTCCTAAAATGTTTCATCCTAAAGTTTTCATTCATACTATTTGTAGTGCTACCGGCGATGTTCATAACACTCATGTTTCCGAAAATTGTAATTAATAATATCATTAATGTAAATATATTTAAACTCCTACTGTTTTTTTATCATAACGCTTTTATCCTACTGAGAGAACATAATCATGAACCAGATTCTTTGAAGGAAAAGGTTTGTTTTTAAACTATTTCTTGTGATTAAAAAACAACTATTCACATTTTTACATTTAGCCATTTTATTTTTGGTTATTGTTGTTACATACTTATTACTATAACTATACCTGAGATAATTATGTCTAAAAAACCAACTGTTTAGAATGATTAAAGGTCGTTTCACAGATTTTTGTCTTAAATGAATGAAATTCAGGTCAAATTGTCGTCTTGGGGGCACTATGAAAAAAATACTTAGAGAAACTTCGCGACCAATTTCGAGGTTGGTCACAGTTCTAACCTAATCCTAATCTAAACAAAAAAGATATGACTTTGAAAAATTGTGTAAAAGCTGGTTATGTTGAGAAAATATAGGAAAACAAATAAAAGTATAATAGATGTTTATTGCTAGTGACATTATGAAGTTGAATGCTTCGGAATTATGAACATTAGAGACAGAGTAGTTGGGAATTGTGATTGTTAGGATATAAAATGTTAGGAAGAACATTTTCGGATTTCCAATTATCGGAGTTGAAAATTTAGGTGAACTTTGGCGCACTCGTCTATTTTATATGAAGTATTGTATGATTCCAACGCACTGACTTGCGGGCAGCCGTCAACCGCTCCGGTTGGCTCGACATTGAATTGAAGGGCGGTATTGAACCTTATTCAATGCCTTAATAATTATTCTGTACCCTCAACGTTCAACTTCTGTACGGCGTACCGTGCGGCAGACCGCAAGTCATGCGGCCTGCCGCAACGGTTCGCCACATGCGGCTAGTCGGTAGTGCGGTGATGCGGTGTAGGCCTTTGGCCAAGAACGCACGCACGGTACGCCGTATTTGAATAATATTAAGATATTGAATAAGGTTCAATACCGCCCTTCAATTCTATCTCGACCTAACGGGAGCGGTTGACGGCTGGCCGCAAGTCAGTGCGTTGGAATCACACGATTTCATAATAAAATAGACATGCGGCATGCCGCACCGGTTCGCCGCTAGTGCGTGTTGCGCGTATTGGATTTTCTACGCTCTGCTTAGCGCCGAGAGTTGAATATCCAACAGTATATTTTCCTGACGCCCGCAGATATACAGATTTTTTAGAGCTAGGTACAAAATAGTACATTTTAGGTACATTTGTTTGGTAATAGGTATAATTTAATTCGTTAAGGTGTGGTTAAGGTACACCCGCCATTTTGACTCTCAACTTTTCCTTTGCAAAATATCAGAAATATTCGGAAGTGAGATAAGGCAAAAATCTGGCTCTAATAAGCTATTATTTTGTTTCTGCTTTCCTATTCCTGTGGAATCTATGGTTTAATACATTTATCCTTGTTGTTACTATTTTCATTTACTTATTTTTAAACCACTATAACTATAATAACTACTGCACTCATGCACTGTTCAAGGATATTCATCTAAATTCATCAAACAATAAAACAGTATTATCAGTGTTCTACTTCCGAACTATTTCCTATCAGCCCAGGTTTGCCCGGGCGATTTTTTTTCGTGCACTGGATTTTCAACGCTTTGCTTAGCGCCGAGAGTTCAGAATCCCAGTGAGTTTTATCAACGCGCTGGGACGAGAGTGCGTCCAGCGCGTTGGATTCTCAACGCTCGGCTTACCACCGAAAATCCAGTGCGCGATAAAATCCCGCCGCGATATTTTTACGTCAGTGCGAATGTGGGCTAACTGGGTTTGATCACATTTGTTGAAGTTTTCCTCCTCTGCAATTGTTGCTCTAGCAAGGTTCAAAATAATCATAATAATATTACGTATTATGAAATCTTTTAACACATCATCTTGATAATCTGTTATGGAGTCATGCTCTCAATTTCTTTGGCATTATCGTGATTACGGATTATAGGGTATTTAGCCTTCAACCATTTATGGAGATGGTTATTTTTCAGCTGTAGATCTTCTAAAGAGTGATAATCAATAAGACAATCACTCTTGCCTTCCTTATATGGTATCAAACTTTATATTTTGCTGTTTATTAGAATAGAAATAAAAACCTTTTACAGTGTTTAACACAATTAACTATTTACTCTAGGATTAAATACAATGACTAACTAACCAAAACAAACGGACACTGAGGCGTTGAAGTATTTGTCCGCATATATCGCTGTCATCCAGAAACGTGCCCGCCCAGTAGACTGAGAGCATTGCCACATTGAATGGCAATGCAAATTCTTTGGCCAAAGAACGAGCCAGCCCTCTAGTCACGTGAAGTGTCGACTTTATATTATATTAAAATTGTGACAATGAAATACATACCGAATCAGCCAGTACATTAATAAGGGCGAAGGCTCCACTCATAGTGCCGAAACCCAGTCCTGAGACATAAGCCAACTCCAGCTTATTGCTGCCTATGGTGTGGTTCTCTGATATCTCTTTCAGTCCTGCTTCCGTCTTCCGTAGCAAGATATACATGCCGTACCGAAATGCTTCCTGAAAAAAGTGAAAAATATTCTATTACATCTAAATTTTCATTATTTAGTCATTACAACAAGAAAAATATATCAAAATTGTGGTTGCATGAGGCTTAAAAGTTTATTAGTTGAGTAAATTTACCCATAGCACAGAAAGGATGATAGTGTGAAGAATAAATTCTCAATGGATTTTATAGTGAAATCTTGACGTGCTTTGAGAAAATAAACTTGTTTGTAAGTTTTAAGATTGCCAAAGTTCATGTTATGTACCAAGGTATTTGAAAAATTTAACATGTTGCCCTTCTGCTGGATATCCCTTGGTTGAATATAAGATAAATCTAGAGCTCAGCATTAAGTATATATAATACCAACAACAATAACTGTATCTTGCATGTTACTATTGCATTTTGCCTACAGTGACATCACTAAGTAGCTTCTAAATGCAATTAGACAAAAGTAGAACAGTAAATTTGACCACTAACTAAAGACAGCTGTCAGTAACTTAACAACGGGAAAAGCTTATTTTAACATTCTAATTATATAATATCTGTTACTGACCTGGAATATGATAGCAAAGACCATCCCAAACGCCAAATACGATCGTAAAGGCACCACTGCATACCACACAAGAGATGACAGTAGAAACGATAGTAGCCATCCAAATGCTGCTGCTATCATGATGATGATACGTACAGGGTCGTTGGCCACCGTGAACGCGAACATGACCAACGGAGTACCGAAGGCAAGGAGGGAACAACTGAAGAACTCTGCGAGAGTCATCCTACGCGATTCTTAACAATTTATGGACAGTAAACCTAACTTACACTACCCAACAGCTGCCTAATGCTGTCAACTGTATAACTTAACTAAACTAAGAGCATTTGGAGACGAATAACTTAAATGTTATTGTATAAAAACGAAATGAATCATGAATCACAGCAAAAGCAAACGCAGTTCTTCAATTTATGTCAGTTCAGTTTGACATATTTGATGAGTCGTTCGAAACGAAATTGACGTTTAGAAATAGATGGGCAGGGGCCGGCTTGGGTTGCTGGTATTGTTTCATGATAATTTTAGTTGTTTTATTAGTTATAATTTGGATTCATAATCGATTTTTTAAGTAGTAGTGTTAATAATATATTTAATTGAAGTTCGTTGATCTCTCTGCGTTTCGTTGATTATTTTTTATGTCAAGTCAACCAACTGTCAGTGTGACCAGATTATTATAGATAGTTCAGCGATTTTAGAAAAGGTTGCAGTTTTTGGCAGAATCTTATAAAACCTCCACAGGAAATTGGCAGGATTAGACATTAACAAATTAACTGTGCTTCACTTGGGTAGTTGCGCTAAAAATATTTATAGCATTCTACCATTCTTGAATAATGTCCGATTTTTCTTTCTCCACTGGCAGCCCTCAAGTACATTTTACGGGAATTCCCTGTAAATATAATTATATTTTCTTTCGAGTTGTGTGTTGAGTACTTTTTCTGAATACCGAAAATATGACCAGAACTATCGTTCTGAGCGGGAGAAGTATCCAATGTTTTCATCTTAGTTATTGCGTTTTTATATAATCTGCGTTTTTTTGTAGTGAAAACTTCTTTAGGCGCGTTGAGCACTTTTTTGGTGAACAAAAATCATGGAACTCATTATCGTCACCAAACTTTAAAAATCGAACGAAAGACATCAACGCTTCTTGCGTTGATGTCTTGGTGAAAAAGTTACTTTGTTTTCACTTCTATCTGCAGTTCCCAAAGTTTTTTAAATATTCGTACAAATGTTAAATGACTTCAATAATTGGCAGCAAAAAAAAAAGTTTACAGAATGGCGAGCATCTTTTATCGAGTTCAATTTAAAAATCTGGTCACACTCACCCTGCAACTGTCACTCAGTAGACAAAAATAAATATAAAATAACCTTACTTTTAGCCTGGTGTGATCAAAATCAAAATAGTCTCATTTTAAAACAACAAAGCAAGCATTATTTTTATCTTTACAAGCAGCTATGCCACCAATGCCACCAAAAGGACCAAAGAAAACTTTATGGGTAGACTGCGAGCGATGCGGCTGCAGTATAACTTCAAACGATAAAAATATTCACATCGAACTGAGCTGCGGAAAAGATCAGTTAAAATGTCCTTATGTGGATGATGGGAAACTTTTTACTTGGCTGCAGAGGGTGGGGGCGGCGCCCGAGGGGGCTCCGCGAGACGCTGTACTCCTGCACCCGTCGGCTGGATCGCTTATAGGAGCAGTGCTTGGTTGTCCCCTACAGTTGACCAGAGACGGCGCTCCTATGATGGTGAAGCGGATGTGGCCGTCCAAAGCATCTGCGCCGGCTGCTGTTATATTACCGGCAGCTGGTAAGTGCTCTAATAGTCACTTTTTAGAATTATACATGGCTCTTTTAAGTACCTACATAATTGGCGCCAAGCCAGGACAACACATCAACAAGATGGGTCACGATACTCAGTACTGAGGGACCTAGACCTAGCATAAAGAAGAAGAATACAGTATTTAGGGACCTACAGAGATATAAATCGGGGACTTACCAATTGATGTTTCCTGTAAATTAAAGTTCTTCAGAAAGTATTTTACCTGGAAAGGCTATTGAAAGTTACTTGTGAAACTCATAATGAATCCTTGGAAGCCTTACAACAATTAAACTCTTCTCCAGTTGAGTGTGCATCTTAACAACGTCATAAATAGATGTCAAATAAAACCTGTTTTGATTAATTTGGAAATAATACTGTATGGAAATAAGAAATGTGGCTAACTAGTGAACTAGAATATTGATGAATATGAAATGCAATAATTAATATTGTAACACCAAAAATTTAGTTTTAGATGTAAAAAAAGTTTTTGGAAACTTTCCAAATGCCTTTTTTACACCTAAAACGGGTACAAAAATTCAATGTTACAATTGCAATACATTATTAATATTCGAGTTTGCTAGTTAGCCACATTTCTTATTTCCATACAGTTATATTGCCAAATTAATCAAAACAGCAAAATATGTGACAGCTATTTGTGACATTGCAGGCCACCATCACCACTTAGTTTTAGAGCAAGTTCATTTTGATGTTTTGAGAGTCTCTTCTGGTATTTGCCGCTGTATTGGGTTATCTCTTGTTTGACTGTGGGTATTTTCAAGTCTTGATATATTATTTTGTTGCTAATATATTGAGGTATGTTAAAGATAACCCGAAGTAACTTCGTCTGAAACCTTTCCAATATCTCGATATTACTTTGGCTGGCCATACCCCAAAGCTGGATACCATAAGTCCAGATCGGTTTGAGAATTGCTTTGTAGACCGTTAGCTTGCTTTGTGTGCTCATTTGCGATTGCTGTCCTATTAACCAATACATGTTTCTTAGCGTTGCGTCGAGCTGCTTTCTCTTAGTCCATATGTGTTTTCGCCATGTTAACCTTCTGTCCAGGTGCATACCCAGGTATTTGGCGTTGTCATTTTGAGGAATCTCTTCACTGTTCAGAACCACTGGTGGACAGGTATCTCTTCTGAGCGTAAAGGTTACATGCGTGGACTTGCTTTGGTTT
Source organism: Conistra vaccinii (assembly GCA_948150665.1). NCBI lineage: Eukaryota > Metazoa > Arthropoda > Insecta > Lepidoptera > Noctuidae > Conistra > Conistra vaccinii. Next base: position 2,637,963 of record OX411320.1, on the reverse strand, counting down.
GCTCTGATTCTCCAAACTTTTAGCCATTCCTCGAGTTTGTTTATATGGAGCTGTAGATATCTAGATGCAGTAGCGGGATTTGTGTGTGTTGCAAGTAAGGCTGTGTCATCTGCGTACGTTGCAACTGTAGTTTTTCCGGTAGTAGGCAAGTCAGCAGTGAAGATTGGTGGCCTGCAATTTAAGAGATTGAGGAGATATAGCGTCCCAACTCTCCTGGACAGATTCAGCTGATTGGATTGAGAAACTTAACTGCGAAGTTATCACCAAGCTCCAAAACCTTAAAAAAAAAAAAAAAAAACCCAGAGATATCGGACAAAGAAGTAGCTTATTGTTATTGACGACAGATTGCTACGAGGCAGAAAGAACAGAAAAAAAAAAAAAAAAAAAAAATTTGTGACATTGCCCACATTCAGAATGCATGCTCATAAAAAAAATATTACGTCTTCAAACTGTTTTACTTTTCTTTACAGATCTATCCAGTGAATGGAGTAATGACAGCAAAAAGGTGACAGTCTCGGTGATCAAAGAGGAAGTACCAAAGGCATCTCGCCTCAAAATCAGAATCAAAAACCACAAAACAAAATCAGATATTTGTGATATTTTAAAACACCATTTTTACAATAATTTTGTTTGTGTTGGCAGCATTTTAGTTTACTATTACTTTGGCAGGAAATTAGAGATTGAGGTAATTGACATTAAATCTGAGAATCTAGATTATACAGGTTGGTATGTTTTAAGTGAAAATAGTATTTGGACTATGGAAAGGGAACCAGTAGCAAAAACTAAGAAAAAGCCACAGATACTGGGTGGTGTTGATGACATTTTGGAAGAAATACAGACATATATCAAGATATCATTCAATACTGATGGTCTGACTGCTAATTTTCAACCTACAAGAGGCTTGCTAATTTATGGCCACTCAGGAATAGGAAAGACAGCTATTTGTAAATATTTAATCGAAAATCTAAACTGCTTTCACATAGAAATCAATGGCCCAGCCATCTTTAGCAAATACTTTGGAGAAACTGAAGGTACAATGAGAGGCCTGTTTGAAAAAGCCATCCAAAACCAACCAAGCATCATACTGGTTGATGAAATAGAAACTATATGTCCCAAACGGTCTTCTAGCAGTACAGAGCAAGAGAGAAGAATAACTTCAGCATTTGTGAACATGCTGGACAGTTTGCACGCTGAAGAAAGCAGAGTATTTGTATTAGCAACAACAAGGAAGCCAGAAAACATAGATCCAATGCTTAGACGGTTTGGAAGGCTTGATAAGGAAATAGAGATTCCGGTACCAGATAGAATAAGAAGAAAAGAAATTGTGTACAGTTTGCTCAAAAATCTGCCAAATAAGATATCTTCAGAGGACATTGAAAATATCTCAGACTTGGCCCATGGTTACGTTGCCGCAGATTTAGTAAATCTCTGTTCGCAAGCTACCATGAAATGTATAAAACGGTCAAGTGATTGTATTGAGCGTGATGATCTAATCGCCGCACTAACGATAGTCAGACCCAGTGCCATGAGGGAGCTACTGATAGAAATACCCAACGTGAGATGGACGGACATAGGAGGGCAGGATGATTTGAAGTTAAAATTGCGTCAGGCTGTAGAATGGCCTTTGAAACATGCTGAGAGCTTCCGAAGACTTGGAGTCAGCCCTCCGGGCGGCGTTTTACTCTATGGACCCCCCGGCTGTTCCAAAACCATGATAGCCAAAGCTCTTGCAACCGAAAGTGGTCTTAACTTCCTCTCCATAAAAGGTCCAGAGTTATTTTCGAAATGGGTCGGCGAGTCTGAGCGAGCAGTCAGAGATTTGTTTACGAAAGCTCGTCAAGTCGCGCCATCTATTATATTCTTTGATGAAATGGATGCCATCGGCGGGGAAAGGGGGGCGGGAGAGGCTGGTGTCCATGAGAGAGTTTTAGCTCAACTTCTAACAGAGCTAGATGGGGTGGTGCCACTGAATTCTGTAACTATATTAGCTGCTACTAATCGCCCGGATAGAATGGATAGGGCTTTGCTAAGACCGGGTCGTTTAGACCGTCTGATCTACGTCCCATTGCCTGATTTCGAGACAAGGTTGCAGATAATAGAGTTGAAGCTAAGCAAAATGAGCATATCTGATGATGTGAATTCTCATAGTTTGGCAACGAGGACTGATGGCTTTTCAGGAGCTGAGCTGCAGGCTCTTTGCCACGAAGCTGCGTTAAGAGCTTTAGAGAAAGACCTGGACTGCAAAGAAGTAACTATGGAACATTTTGAGCATGTTCTTAAAGATTTCAAGCCAAGAACTCCTGAGTCTCTGTTGAAGGTCTACCAGGAATTTGCTTTGGGACAGAAATCTGGATAATTGCATATACAGATGACCTGCATTTATTCTAAAGTCAGCTGCACAAAGCAGTTTGAATACAGTTGGATGGACCATAAATTGATTCGTAACTGCTCGCTCGCAATATCGCCGCTTCATTGCATTCATTTTGCAGTATCCGAGTAGTTACTCATTAAGTACTTTTCAAACTGCAAGTTTACTGCATGTAGCAGTTACTGCAATAAATTACAAAACCTAAACTTTTGCTTTTAGGACTTTTTGTATCATGTTTTTATAATATGCATGACTTTAAAATAGTAGTTTTCTTGGCTTTTAATACTCTGGCTGTCATAATGACTACCAGGGGAATTAACTGCAGTGTGATGTGTGCATTTTTATAATATTCGCGTACGTAACTATAAGTAAAAGTGCCTTACTTTCTTAATATATTTTTTTATTTAATAAGAATTCTTACAGCGATTTGTATATAAATTAATATTAAATCTAGTCCTTATTTTAATCACATCAATTTTAATAATACATGTTTTACCTCGACTTTAGATACAAGAAGTACAAAATTGCTAATTTCTGGTTTGTAACGGAAAAGAAAACATAGCTTTTTTAAACAAATGTAAGATTATATTTTTTTATCAATCTATACGTTTTGTGAATCACTTTGAAATAAGTCTAATAAATAAATAATATGACCCATAACTGCTTTTCCTCAGTAATCTGGGTGCTGGAAGTCTAAAGGCACACTTATACCAGAAAATAAGTGATGCATCGTATTATTTAAAGTTCTTGTTTGAATAAAATGAATATATAAATACACAAACAGTCCACACACACGGGATTTAACAACACAACAGGTTTTGTCAGTTCGTGAACATTGGCGTAGCTGAAGTATAGAATTTAGTGGGCCACATATACATAACATTACGACCATATTTCCCGAAGGGTAAGGCAGAGGTAGCCGGACACAATTCCAGAATCGGGCTGCTACTGAGAAATTCCAGATGGAAAAACCAGATAACACTTCCCGACCCGGGAGTCGAACCCAGGACCTCATACTCAGCAGTAGCGCTTGCGACCACTAGACTAACGATGCAGACAATGAAATAATATTTCTATGCTTTGTCTACATCGATCACTAATAAAGAACTAGATACACAATCCCAAACAAAAGTTCTCTTAAAACTGGCACCAAATTGTGTTTAAGTAATAATAGTTGAAATAAATATAAATTAATGTAAATTCAACCTTAAACGAAATGCTTAAAGTTTATTTCACAAAGATATGTTTAAAAAGCAATAAATTTTTACGACCGATACTATGTCGCGCGTTTACCGTCGGAGCGTTCGAATGCTACTAAATCAAAAGCACACCCAAATGTTCAAGTGGGTGCTCATTCCGTGAGGCCATTTTTTGCCGCTGATTGTGTATCTAGTTCTTTATTAGTGATCGATGTTTGTCTATCTTTTTCTTACTTTTAATACATTTATTGGATTTACACATTCACGTATTGAGTGAAGTAGGTACAAGTTTATATTTGTTCGCACACCCGTATCGAAGAAATACCAAAGAAAAGTAGTAGCTTGTGCCAAATATCTGAATAAATCTAAAGGTTTAAAATACATCTACTCGTAATAATACGCCAATGTTTCAGAAATAATCACATTATAAATGCAAGTTTACACGCTATGGTATCTAATATATACTAATCCGCGTATTGTCTTTATAGAGAAGTCGGACGCGTATTATAAAAAAACGACGTGTGTATAGCATAGATCAACGTTTTTAGATACGCCGATTACAATTTTTTATTTTGCTACGGAGAAAACTTAGGAATATTGCAATTGTAACAGATAGAAACGGGACTTATAACTACTTAGAAAAAATATTTTTACATAATTTTATAAGTTTTACTTGCTTATAATATTAAGTAAAAACTAAATAAAAATGGGCGTAGGCTAGGAGTTTAGGTTAAAGATATGATTCCTAACCTATACGCGGCAGTGCTGTCGCAGTAGTGCTGCTGCTGTGCGGCAGTATCGCCCTGCCGCCACGACAGACCAGTAGTGCGGCGTTCATCACGTCGGCATCACAACCATAACACGTGAATGTTGACAAGTAAATTGGCTAACAAAACGATGAGACACCCCGAACAGAACGTGCTTGGAATCCACGTTAGCAGCACTGCTGCGTGCTGCAGGGTTCGGAATCATACCTAAAGAACAAAACACACAAAGCGGGTGCATGTCGGGCGCGGGTCGGGTCGGGAGCAGCTTTTAACAAACCCGCCGTACTCCCGACCCGACCCGCGCCCGTCACGCACCCGCTTTGTGTGGGTTTCGAGCTTTAATGTGTCACCTGCAAAGCAGAATACTGATTGGCGGTAGAAATAGCCAGGTTAACCCGCGAAATTAAATTTTCTGAATTTTTTTGCAATTTGCAGGTCAGCATTATGTTGTATGTTGATGACCTCCTAATTGCAGAAAACTGAACAAAATTTGAATTTCGTGGGCTAACTTATCGCACCCTTAAAGCTATTACTTTTGCAGCGTGAAAGAGAGATGGAGCTATGTATAGCATCATCCTGTCTCGCAAAGGACCACGAAAGCTTAACAGTACAACCCAAGATCTTCTTTTGAGGGTTTGCTTCCTAGCTACGACACACATGATAGCATATAAAATCTTATAGCTATTATTTTTTAATATCCCAAGAATCTCAGGAAATAGTGAAACCTCAGAATTTAGAAATGTTAATTTTTCCATCAGTCTTTTGATAAAGAGATATCAGATAACATTCAATTAAGTATTTTTATTCACGATCTTATTTGACAGTCGTTTTGGCAAACGTTTGTCGTTGTTTCCAATTTAAAGTTATTAAAGGCCTATTCAGATATAAGCGATTTCGCTGTCGCGATACTGGTCCAAAGTGAGTAACCAGGCGCACCAGTATCGCGACATCGCTTGTGTCCTGTAGAGGCCTTCATGCAAGTATTGCACATTTTTTTTTGTTATTCACAAACCTGACAAGGTATTTCAATCAATAATTTTGAGTACCTACAGTTCTCGTCAAATAACTTTGCCCCTCTGAAGTTAGGTTGCGCATGCGTACTGGCATGCGCTGCTGTTTTATAAGGCAGATTGCCTGCTGCGCAGTCATTTGCAGTCTACTTCAGAACGGCAAAGTTATTTGACGCGAACTGTACAAAGGTGGCTCCAAAATGTTCATAATTAATAATAATTATGTTAGGTTCATGTAGTTTACAGTTCGATTCAAACTTAATGGCGGCTCGGAAGTTAGCTACTTGCTGCGCAGTACCTCACCCCTCACCCCCACCGACCCATGAATCCGTTACTGCTTAGCGACTCGCCTCATGTTCCGAGCCGCCATTAAGTTTGAATCGAGTTGTATCCACTATGACTCAAGTCATTGTTACTTTTTTAAATTCCGAATTCTTAAGGGTATGTTCACATCTACGCACGCACTGAACACGCTGTTAAACTTTTAGACACGCTCCGGGTACCAGGCAGTCGGCACCTGGTACTTTCTTTGCACAATTCCGGCATATCAGTACCTACACTTCGATACCGGATACGCTGGAGCCGGAGGGTGTAAAAAGGCACTTTCTGAGGCGTTCCCAATTTCCGCAACTCGTTAACGACTCACAAAATATTAATCCAACCGCATATAGTTCGCTAATACAATACGCATACCATTTTCATACGAAGCAGCGTCAAATCATTAGCACATCGATAGTATACCGGAACTCGTAAACATACTCAAATTGCACGCGAACGTTAAACGCCTGCTACACGGTCGGCAACCGCGTCCCGACAGAGGTGAACTTGGTGGTTTACAAACGTGTAGAATGTGTAGATGATGGTTTACGAGCAAACGTTAACCAACTTTGCCGGTCGCCAACGAAGGTCACCTCTGTTGGGGACACGGTTGGCAACCGTGTAGAAGGCGTTTTACAAACGTGCGCGTTCGTCGTGTGTCCGTAGATGTGTACGCACCCTAATAGGAATTATAATTTCTAAGGGTACCAAACTTGGTACTAACTGATGTAACTACTAAGTTAATCAGATCATAATGGTTTCTGGTATAAGGAACACGTACAAGGGAGTGAAACTAGCTTCATGATTTTTTTAGAAGTGAAAACTTCTTTAGGCGCGTTAATCACTTTTTGGATGAACAAAAATCATGGAACGTCGCGTCATCGTCACCTAACGCTCGAACAAAATACATCAACGCGAGTATCAAAAAGTTACTTAGTTTTCACTTCTATCGGCAGTCTCCAAAGACTGCCAGATTTTTTTAACACAGCATCTTATGACAGGTAGAACTCTAAATAAATTGCCTGGAACCTATATTGAATCGAGCAACTTGTTCAACAAAATTAACATAGCATATCAGACGATAAAATACTATGATATTTTTGTCAAGCATATTGACATTTCATCTACGAAAGGAAAACAGTAAGTAATTAAAGACAATATAACAAAAATACAATTTGAATAATGAGAAAAAGTAATAGAACGAACGATCTATAGGGGTATGAGGAAGAGGGTGTAAAGTTCACTCATCCAAAGAAAAAGGAGGAAACTACACCAGACGGATGTTGTCTGGTGGGCAACTGCCCGACGATTGATGTTGGTACGTTGTATATATGCTGGTCGCGCGGTAAACTCTGTTTGCGCGATACAAGATTTTGCGTGTAGCACTAACAATCATGCGGAAAAGTTAAGTTCTTAGTTGAGACAGCATAAAATAGGTACCATTTTCGCTTCGAGACAGTGAAAGGAGGTCTAAAATCCACAAAACCAGTTCCCTCCACGTCCAGTCCTTATCACCCAGAAACCACTACGCAATCAGTTCATTCTTATACACGCAGAATCTCCGTGTGCCTGTTATAACAGATGGCGATCCAGTCGGGCTGCGTGGCGCCCCACTGGATCTGGTTGACCTCGCCCTCGGCCGCCGTGTAGGCCAGGATGGGGTCCTCGATGGCGCGCGGCATCTGCTGGATGTCCCAGATCAGCGCCTGGTGGTCGTCGCCGGCCGTGCAGATGTGGCACGAACTGGGGGGGGGGGGAGTTCATAAATTGGTAGTACTTAGCAAGGTAATTCAGGCGTATGAGGTTTTATATATTTCTTGGTGGCGTCTAGAGATGTGGCTAGGGGGCCGAATCGCCGCAGGGGTTAGGCAGACGTGTAAGTATAGTACCAGGAGGTCTCTTGCTTAGAAACGAACTCCGTAGTTTCGGCCAAAGATATAGGCATTTCGGACACCGTATCACTTACAAACATAAGATTAATTCGGGGCCAGAACTAAGAATGAATGACAACACGATTTGACAGTTGTCCCTACTCCCGGTGTGACCTTACCCGTTCGAAAAAGATCCTGAATCCTATTTGAGTTCCATCAGATCTCCTACCTGTGTCCCAAGTGATGCCGTTGACGCGTGCGCGATGGCTGGCTACTGAAGTGCAGAGCACTTTCAACTTCTCAAGTCCAGTATGATGACCTCGCAGGCGTCCATAGCCACTATTGCAAGGTACCTGGAGTCCTGTTGTGTCTCCTACCTGTGTGGGGCCTAGGCGATGCCATGGACGCATGCGCGATGGCTGTTGAGCCTGGCTACTGGAGTGCAAGGCACCCTCACGTCCAATACGATGACTTCGCAGGTGTCCATGGCGACTGTTACTAGGTAGTTGAAGTCCTGTTGTGTCTCCTACCTGTGTGGGGCCCAAGCAATGCCGTTGACGCATGCGCGATGGTTGTTGAGCCTGGCTACAGGAGTGCAGGGCACCCTCACGTCTAGAATGATGACCTCGCAGGCGTCCATGGCGACTGTCGCTAGGTAGTTGGGGTCTTGTTTGTTCCACGCTAGGCGGAGGAGTGGGGTGTGTTGGGGGTCCTGGGGTAGAGAAGATTTTATTAGGTCAGCTTATATAACGAGCCATAGTGCGTTTTTTTTGGTTGAAAAAGCCGCATCAAATCTGAAAAAATCAAGTACGTCAAAAATCATAAATAAATAGTTACATCACCGTGTGCAAGGATATACCGGTTATTCTCTCCGTGCCGGAGATATAAGCATTAGCTCCAACCATTATTTTGCAAAAAAAATATAAGTTGCCAATTTGCCTACTAGATTGTATTCTATGATATATTCATGCTTAATAATGGCTAAAAGAATCCTTTTCAAGCAAAAACCAATGTCTTTGAGAGCCTTTTTTCGATCCACAGTGCAGCGTCCCGCCGTTAATTCGTCAACACTGCCCCCCGCCTCGCCGCGCATTCCCAGGCGCGGTACAGATGTCTCCGTCAAACTATAGTGCTAATATCTGTGCCTACTGATTTGAGCTGGTAATGAACCTTTTCTCAAATTACCTCATAAATGATAGTGGAGTGCTCCAGATGTCGTAGATCGAACATCCTGACGGAGCCGTCCGCGCCCACCGACGCGAACATGTCGCGTCCGCCGCCCGCGCGGCTAAACGCTATGTCGTACACTTCCTGCAAAAGAAGTATTCAAGCTTATTAAATATGATCAATTAATGGAAAGAGACACAAATGTGATATAGTGTAAGAGCCCATATCAACTCATTGAAGCCGAAGACGGACAGAATTTAACGAATCTATCTCTTGTAGGTTTGCCCAAATTCTCAGAGAAAAATTCCTGCGCATCTGTAAAAGTTACGCCTACGCCTTTTGTCTATAAAAAGACGCGGTCATAGATGCTCAAGACATTTTGTGTGACATTTATAGAGTCTGTAGAGTAGTACGTAGTCAAAGATACGGTTCCAGACTGATGGGGCACCACCTTAATCATATAGGATTTTGAATTTCAAAGAAAAGTAAAACAATAAATGCCTTTAGATAATATATATTTTCTGAATAACAATTTACCTTATCATGAGCAATAAGCTGCGTCTTCACATGCCCTGACACCTCATTCACCCTGCCCATGACTTGCCCAGTCTCCAGCCCCCATATAGTGCAAGTAGTGTCAATACTGCTGGTCCCGATGAGGTTGGGGTCTACCTCGTTCCAGTCGAACGAAGTTAAAGGGGCACAGAAGTCCGAGTTCTTGTTGTTGTTGAGAACGCACTCGAAAAGGGTGTAGGGTTCACCGGCGCGCCAAATGCGGAGGTAGTCGCCTATAGGGAAAATTAATAATAACCATTAGATTGGCGATTAAGGGAGTGATCATAGACACTCCCTTAAGGCGAATGCGTCAGAGTAGCCCGCTAAATTCATTTTTTTTACGTTTTTGTAATTTGCACGTCAGTTATAGGTTGTATGTTGATCTTAATATGATTTGCGACAGTATCAAATATTTATTTATAGAATTATAATCATAAAAATCATCAATACAACAAAGTTTATATTACCCTATTGAATGACTATTTCATGAAATCATGACTTTTGAGGCCAATTCTAACTTAGGGAGGTGTATTGCTGATTCTAATGATTATAATTCTGTAAAGCTATATTTGTTACGGCCGCGAATCATATACAATGGAATTTTAATCAACATACAATGGGACTCAGAACTGCAAATTGCAAAAAACTTAATAAAATTTGAATTTCGCGGGCTACCTTACCGCCTGGTCACGGTTCATTCGCTGCAGCGAATATTCGCTCGCATTTACTTCTCTATATTATGTATATCTACTTTTAAAACAATGGTTAGACCTGCTTGTATGGATCAGAATGTAGGGCCACAAAAGGGATGAATGAAAGGCAATTGCATGCAGCTGAGATGAGAATGCTAAGAGGGATGTGTGGTGTTACACGAATGGATAGAGTAAGAAATGAGTACATAAGAGGAAGTCTGAAAGTGGCACCGCTGACCGAAAAGTTGTGCGGAAATCGGTTGTCATGGTATGGGCATGTGATACGGAGGAATGAGGAAAATATCGTGAAGAAAGTTTTGATTATGAATGTCGATGGCTATAAGAGTAGGGGAAGACCAAAGAAACGATGGATGGACTGTGTGAAAGATGATATGGCTAGAAAGGGGGTGACTACTGAGATGACGACTAATAGAGAAGTATGGAAAAAAGGGACATGTTGCGCCGACCACAAATAAAATTGGGATAAGGGCAGGAGAATGATGAATGATGATCTGCATATCCTTTTAAATATTAATTTTGTCTATTACAAACTATGAAAGACATGCACAATGAGTAGCATGCTTTACCAACTTACCACTAGTAGCCAGCAGGTCAGGGTAGACTCCCTTGCTGTCCGGGATCCACATGATCTTGGTGGTGGGGTACGGGTGGTCAAATGTGCTCTTAGCACTGAACTCACTTGTCTCCTCATCTAGAGATATGATTTGTACCTGGAGACAGAAAGAATCGTATTAGATGTAGTACTATTGTACATACTACTTCATGAAAACTGGATCACAGGTTTTGAAAAGCAGAACAAGTCTCGGATAAGTACGTCAGATGTATCTATGTTATGTGTTCAGGTGGACCATTGTACGTGGGTCATGGCGGCTGTTTGGTGGTTATTCCAACCAGCCCACCTCCCTCCAGGACTAAATTAAAACTCCTGGTCTGTTCAGAACATCTGTGAAAGATCTGGGTGACCTGAGGGTTTCTGTTCTAATCTGGGTGACGCTTGTGCATTCACAAAGCACGTGCGCGACGTTTTCCCTAGCCAATGACACATCTTATGTAAAATCTTATGTTAGTTTGACCGAGACCGCTGTGCTCGCCGCGCCATAGGAATACGCGGCGAGGCGGGGGGCCAGCGTTGACGAATGAGCGGCGGGACGTCATGAGCGTTGACGATTGCGCGGCCTGCACTGCCCCTCCGTCTCGCCGCACACATACCTAAGCGCCGAATCTCTCTCGTCTCTGTCAAACTATAGCTAAATTATTTAGATAATTAAGTTTTAATAACTTAAGTATCCTTTTAAAAAGTGTAGGTAGCTTTGGATGGCTTACAGGCAATTTTTATTTATGCTGCAAATGTCCTGTTTGTGCTTGTGATTATTAATTCATAACATGGACATCTAAAAGAGTAATTCCCAAAAGTTATGTTTTGTTGTTTGTTTTGTTTCTGCAAAATTACTCATATAGATAAAGATAATTTTATTTTGCATAAGTAACTGCTTTACTTATGAGTAATTTAGCCTTGATACTATAAAGTGAGAGTACCTTACTCACCTTGTTATTGTACTCTTCAACAAAGCTACCGAGTGCGAGGCGGAACCGTTTGTCTGGTCTCACGGACCAGTTCATTGAGTACAGTGGCCATGGCGCCTGATACCTGTGGGTATTACAATAGCTTGTTATAAAAATAAATCTAGGAATAAAATATGATTTTGTATGTAAGTTTTGCCTAGTTTTCTATGAAGTGATAATGGTAGAAGTGGTATAGTCATGGGTTTGTTACAGACATGAAATTTACCAGTGTACTAGTGTTACCCAGTGTAAAATCTGGCTGGAACTTGCTACAATGTGTAACAATATTTACATCTGTGTTAGTGACATTATAAAAGTTATATAGAAAAGCACAAAAAGTAACTTTAGTGGTTTAAATTACACTCTGTTCGAACTTTGATTAACTTCATAATAGTCAACAACATACCGATTCGTCAAGCATGTCCACAATAAAGTTTGTTGCACATAGGGGTAATTTAGGGCCACAAGATACTCACTTGTATATTTCCTTGCGTTTTGTGCTGGAACTTGTGGTACTTGAGCTACTATGTGGCATCGACATCTTAGCTGCTTATATTTTAACACTGTAAAAAATTTACAGCTTTTTATTACATTTTACTTCAGTATCTGACGATAAAACTACTAATTTAGTAAGATAGTATGTTGATATCTTATGTTTACTCGAGATTTTACAGTAAATTTTAAGTTATAAACAATTATTTCGCAAAAAAATAATGCGAAATGAGAACACAGTATTGTTAACAAACAAACCTCGTTCTGCACTGAAATTAGCACTGCCTTTAAGGTTTTAATACATGTGTCGTATTAACACAGAAAGTTATAGATGTTTAAATAGGACAAAGCCTAGTTTAAAACTTTATTTATAAACTAAATTCCATGTGAAACGAACGAAAGCATTATTTTTACAATTTTGACGTGACCGATGACATTTAGAATTAATGTTGCTGTAAGTATAAAATGTAGATATTGATTATTCATTTTAAAATGGTGTTGCCAGGTGTGTTTGTAAGTGGTTTCGGGTGTGAAAAATTTAGCCTGGTGTAGGCGGGAATCGAATCTAGAAATTCAAAACCTTAACGACTTATGCGCCACGGTTCCTCAAGCTTCCAAGGTTACTGCTATGACTCGACCATTTGGCTTACGGAAAATTATTGTTTGAAGTTTGGCCAGGCCACCTAGATATAGGTAGGTAACTTTTATTTACGGCAAACCAACACGCAGTACAATAAGTACTATGTACAAAATGTCGTTCATTACTACACCACTAGCACACCTCCGCCACGAAACCGTAGTAGCGTCATGTTCCGCTGCTCGATTTCCGCTACTCGAATTTCGCGAAGCGGAACATGACGCGAGCCAGTTGAATTGAACTACTGCAGTTTCGCTGCTACGGTTTCGCGGCGGAGATGATGCTACCGGCGTAAACCATTACGGCACAATGCATGTACCTACACAAAGTAAGCAATAACTATTCATATACCTGCAGGAACTTAATTAAGAGAAAAGTTTATTTTATTCACAATTTATGACATTACATTAGGTAATAAATTCTATTTTATATTTCATAAGCCAAAATCGTGAATGTTAATGTTTGTACGATTAACGTTAGTTTCCCGGATGTTATGAATCTCGTGCCTTATTGGATGAAATAATGTTTATTACATGCAATAAATTAGGAAAGTTCTTTTGTTCGATTTTATAACTTCTTTACCTACATGTTCTTTACCCTATTTCCACCCACTGTTCAGGGATAGCGCTATAACTTTTTTTTAATCGCTGATAACTTTTTTTAAATCGCTGATGGTTTATATTTTAGGTAGGTAGGTACCTAGTAATTAATTAAATATTTGAAGGGTTACGAGGAAGGTCACTTTAAAAGTACAATGTACAAATACATAGAAGTGGCGTTTAGCAATAGATAAACACCAAAGCGAGTGATCGGCGCCTGCAGTAAAATATTTAACAACCACATAACCTCTACAAAACATAAACAGTAGGCGCAGGTAATCTACAACAGTGATCGAATTTGTGGCCATATTTTACTTTAAGGACAGACTGCCAACAGATAGCTAACCTCAGAGCTCAGGTGGCATCACCATAAACTTATCAAATAAAAACTTTGGCCGAAGTGGGAATCGATCTAGGGAATTGACACTCACTAGTCCTGCTCGCGGCTGGGATGAGGATAGGTGTTGCAAAATTGTGTTTCTGTATTCAAATGTTTGAATTGAATTAGCTAATATTTTTGTCAGCCACAAAATTAACTTCGCTACACACTTTATGAAGTTTAAAGTTGATACAACACCAAATAATTTTGCAATAGATATTAAAATAAACCCCTTGTTTTAAACCTTAGTTGTAAAATAGCAATAGCTAGGTCATCTCAACAATAAATCGTTTTATTTGTTTCCTTGCACATGCAGCATGGATTACCTACAAATAACTAATAGGTACTTAAATACAAATCGTTATTTTCTCCTTCGATTCATGCCTAGATAATTTTATATCTATTGCACACGTATTGAATATGAATTAAATTGTTATTATATTAGTCACCTTAATCCGAATTTTGACCTACATTTAAATATTTAAGACGTGCGCCTTGCATTCCTGCGGCGCTCACGCAATGACAGTGTTGCTAGATTGAAAGTGCTTCCACAAAATTGGGTAAACAGTGAGACGGTAGTCATATTAGTTGGATACTCTTGCAAAGCATAAAGTATTGATTGGAACACTTCTGCTGAAGTCTGCTTCGCTTGATGAAAAGGTGTCTTTTAATAATATTATTATATTTTTTTAAATTAAGTAGGTAATATGTTTATTTGTATGTAGAGCATTTTTAGGCTGATCTAACGATCATATTTATTTGTACCTACATAATATATATGTTCGGTAGAGGAACTATGCAAAGTTTTACAGCAGCTGAAATGGGGAAATCCCCAATGCTTGCGACATAATTTTTTTGATCAAATCCATTGATAAGATTTGGGTAATTTCGTCCACCACTCATGGCAAACCATGGCACAACCGACCTTATCATTCAAAGCGCATGCGCGTAGCTCCGGTTAAGGACATCACTTTCTTTCTTACGTCAACATTCGTTTAGGGACTCATGATATAATTAGTTGCGCAAGAGTGGCTCGCCCAAGCGTTTCAAATAAATTGACACATAGATCATAATAATAACTCGGTTATGATTTAACCAACCATGAGGCATGGTCTCTTAAATACCTAATAATATTGATTCATGATACAATCTCATTATCAAGTTTTAGATTTTTTTTACTTTAATGAAAATCTTTAAATTCATTAATTCACTGACAGAAAACGTAGCAAACATTTGAAATTTTTCTACGTTTGAAACCCACATTTGAATGTTTGAATGGAAGTTCTTTAATTTCGCTGATGGCTTGTATCCTAAAAAAAAAGTTGTGAAATCCTGTGGAATTTTGGGGGTGCATTCCGCGGGGCCCCCTCTGTATTCTAAATATAAGTGTAGGGTACAAAATTTTCGACCTCGCTTCGCTCGCTCATATATTCTACTTTCTTCTAGTTCTTAAAGTTTTCTGCATAGGTATCTGGGACCCGGGACCCCATATAGATTGTCGGGCCCCCAATAATATTTTTTTAAATAAATCTGTACTCTTTATTTACCCTTTCGAAATCAGAAATACATTATTTCTTCTATAAAAAAATCTTAACCCCCCGTGAAATGAATTCCTGGCTACAGCCCTGACATAGATAGACCTGTAGACCACGACCTGGGTTGGGAAATAGGATACATTTTATCTCGATATTCCTACAGGATCGAGACTTTATTCGACTGAAACCGCGGAGCGCAGCTAGTGTTATTATAACTTCATTTTGCGAAAGTTGTAGAGCTTATACTGTTGCAAATAATTATGGGAAATGGAGTAAGAACTGCAATGTAAGTGAAGGTCGGCGTTCGTTATCATGCAGTGTTGTAGTAGGTATAAATGCAGGTAGGGACATTGAGTAACTTTACAGTTATTCTCATTGGAAAAGCTTCGAAGATGATTTGAGAAAGTTGTTTCAGACGCTGAGCTGATATTTTGATGCCTGTTTTTGGAAAAGCATAGCTTCATAAGTAATCATAACCTCAAGTTAACTTGGAATTAGACCTGCCTCGTCTGGCCAGGTAATCTAAATGAGACTCCAAAACGTAGGTTCGAGGACTAGTTACGAGGTTAACATTTTCAGCAGGTAGGTAGGTACGTTATACGTAGTAAATGTTCCACTTTCGACTCCACCCATTTTCATAAAACTCATACGCCATACATACCTATTGGAAGTGAACCCTCAAGGAGGGTTGCCGGCATTACGTTTACGCTAAAGTTAACCATAGCGGACGGTCAACGGCATTAGATTTAAAACCGTGTTCTAAAACACTGTAAAACGAAGTAAATAGTGTGTCTTGTAGCTATACGTAGTTTCCAAACTTTAATTTTTTTTTGTGAATATTTGTAAGCGCGAACAAAAAATTCAAAAAAAATCTAAGTCTTTGATTTGAAAACCAACGCATATACTAATAAATCTTGTTAAAATATACATCTGATTTTATTTTCACGGTTTATAATGGTGTACCTATTCGCTAAGATAAACCTACATTTAAAATGAGCCCTCCGCGAGGGCTCCCGGCATCCCATATGCGACTAGGTGAACCCCCCAGGAGGGCTCCCGGCACTGAACGTGTTAAGTCTGTTGCCATAACAACCATGTTAACAGCATTGTTGTGTTTTGATTGTTAGAGGTAAGATAGCTAGTTTGTAACGTTGTGCAACTGAATAGTCGAGTGTTGCTATAATGATATTTAGTAAGTTACTAATCACAACACTAAAACACATGTCATAACACTATCTGTCTCAGTATAGCTCTTGGCTCTGTCATTTGACTTCCGTTTACTGTACTGGTGACAGCTAACCTCTAAGGTCAGCTATGAGCCCCGAATCTAGGGTGAGTTCCTCATTATTCGACTGTGTACTATAAACTATTGTATAGTGTGCCATCTGCCGTGATCTTTGTATCCTTCCTTCTGCTATCTGCTATGATCACGTTACCTTGTGTTTCACTTAACCTAAGTTATCATCTGCGAATGTGCCACGCTATCTCTGCACTATCCCTCTGCCTGTAAGCCGCTGCGATGTGTTAAGCTTCCGCCTACACCGTTTCCCATACCGTTCCTTGGTAGCTAAATGGGGTGAAGCTGACACATCGCATGCGGCCTGCCGCTACTCGCACTGCCTCTGACATGCGCTTTCTAACGCACCTTCCAGGGTTCACCATACGGGTTGAGGGCAGGACCCCTTACTAGTTCCTGCCGGCTACCTCAACCTAACGCGTAGCAGTACTGCACGCCTACCTACGGCCTACCGCCGAAAGCCTGTGCTAAGCAGGCCACGTCTCCACGTGCTACCGACGCTCACTACCTGGCGTCCTACGAGGGCCGTCCGCCCTATTACTGCGGAGCCTGTGCTGACAGGCCCCCACGTCTACCACGTGCTGCCAAGGACGGTACCCTTCCTCTATCTATAAGTGCGAGAGCTCAGACACAGTGTACAGGACCTGATCCGCGACCTAGCCGTGTTACTTCTTCCTATCTATCTAAGTATCTAAATATATGTATTAACCTTCCTTGATGTTTCATTATCTTCTACCTAATCTAACTACCTATCTCTTGGCAGCCTGCGCAGCCTACCCTGTGCAGCCCAAGCTGCCACAGTGGCGCCCAACTCTAAAACTATCCTACCAAACTTAACACGCTGACCTGACTGAGCCCTCGCACTCACTTTCCTCGCTACACATCGTAGCGGTATAGTTTTAAGTGTTTCTATCTATTGTATAACCTATTGTGTCTACTAATTATGTGTATCTACTACTTCTGTACATAATGGGAACTCACCTGATGTGTAACTTAATTTTAAAAACTTTTATCTCTGTGCTGGCAGCGGTGAAATGCATATTTTTCAAAAAAGTGACTTGTGACTTCTAAAATCAACTATGGATAGCTGTCAAACCATAATTAACCTAAATCTAAGATAAAATCAACTACTTACAAACATTGTGATTATAAAAATAATAACCTAACCTAACTTCTAACTTTGCTAAACTCAAACTTGATAAACCTTCATACATCTTTTAAATGCAACATAACTCCATAATGACAATCTAAATAACTTATCTACTGGCTCACAAATAAAAAACAACATAAATATATAACTACTGTGGCCAAAATTAAACACTAAGGACAGCTATCACTATGAATAAACTACCAAATAAAATAAACTTCATTGCTAACTACTACTGTTTGTCCAATCACTATTAGCTAAAATATTTACTACTTACTACAATAAAATAACACTACCTACCCAATTGATACTATAATACATTCAATGGCTGGTTAAAATAAACTGAAATTGAACTTGAATTGTTTCCCAGTCTACCTACATAATTAACAACAACTTATTTACTCACTTCACTGACAAACTATAACAATACCCAGTGTTGCAATACTACTACTACATGGAAACAATCAATTGCCTATATAATTGGCACAATTGCTATAAAATATTAATGAATAAAATAAAAAACTACCTACACATAACCAAAAAATTGAACTTATGCCTAAACATTGTATGATCTATAACCGACTATACCTACTACTATTTCCTATATATATACATACATTCATACATATAAATCAAAACTGTATCTGACACTAATACTGAATTGTTGTCAAAATTACTTATAAAACTACTACAACAATTACATAAAAAACTAAACCAAACTAAATTCAATATCAACTAAACCTATGCTATCACTTATACAACTGACTACCAGTAATGAAACAACAGATCAACCCCCACTAACACACTAACCTACCACTACTAAACTTAACTAACATTCTAACCTACTAACCTACCACCACTAACTAAACCAATCCTGCCCTATAAACTACTACAAGTTGCACACACCCACTACAACTACCTACCTACCTACTGTATCTACATATAACCAACAATTATATAATATCTACACTTCAACTATTTGGAAAATCCAAACGGTTCTATAGGATGATGGCCTACCCCATCCATCTTATACTTCTTTCTTTAACTATTGGCCCTACAGCCACAGTTGTAATTGATAATGGCCCTACCCCATTTATCACCTACCCTCTATAACTATTGGTCTACAACCAAAGTTAAAAAAAAAAAAAAAAAAACGAATGATGGCCCTACCCCATTATTCACCTACCTTCCATAACTATCGGCCTAACAGCCTAGTTGTAATGATCATAATGGCCTACCCCATTGATCAGTAGGTTTGCTTTATCAATTGGCCCTACACCATTGGTAACCCTAAGCAACCTAATTCTACTAACCTATCTACATAATAATATATGTACTATCTATAAATTCTAAAGAGCGGTGTAACTCTATAAACAAGCCCTTACAGCAGCGGATGGTTACTGCCTAAATAAGCCTAAACCGAATTACCTATCTATCACTTATATATACTCTATGCAGCGGACGGTTACTGCCTAAATAAGCCTAAACCAAACTATCTATCTATCACTTATGTATACTATAAGCAGCGGTCGGTCACTGCCTAAATAAGCCTAAACCAAACTACCTATCTATTACATATGTGTATTCTAAGCAGCGGACGGTTACTGCCTAAATAAGCCTAAACCAAATTATCTATCTATTACATAAATATATTCTATGGAGCGAATGGTTAGTCCCTAAATAAGTCTAAACCAAAACTATCTATTTATGTAAACTGTCTATCTATGTAATTGTTGGTATTCCTATGCAGTTTAGGGAATTTTGTACTGAATAAAACCTACACTACTGGTTACTTAGTACTATGGACTAGACTCTAATTTCTCTTGTGTGTGCATTATACTATTGGGACTTTGGATGAAACTACAACAGTAATCTACCTACTTGTTGAAATCAGATCTGTTGGTAGTATATGTATTCTATTATCTATGATTATATCTAATGATATCATGGAAACACTAATGACTATTAAATTAAATAATAAATTCTAACTATAACATATAAATAAAAACATTTATTTATAACTTTAATAAAAAACTACTACTACTTTGTACTGTGGTCTACATCCTAATTTCTAGTCTTGTGTTTGATTATACTATTGGGACTTTGGTTGAAACTACAACAATAATCTACCTACTTGTTGAAATCTGATCTGTTGCTACCTAGCATATCTATTCTATTATCCATGATTATATCTAATGATATGGAAACACTAATAACTATCATTTTAAATAATAAAATCTAACTATACCTAACATACAAATAAATACATTTATAAAAAAATAAATAAAAAAAAATACTACTATTTTGTACTGTGGACTACATCCTAATTTCTAGTCTTGTTTGATTATACTATAGGGACCTAGATTGAACTTACCTACAACAGTAATCTACTCACTGAATAATCTACTCCCACAACTATTCTATTATCTGATATTATCTAAGATATTATGGGAATACTTATGACTATTAAATCTATGAGTAAAATAAAACTATACTACACACTACTACATATAAATAAAACTATTATCTATAACTAATAACAAACTGTATCTACAAACCTAAAACTATCCTTAACATATGCTGCACTGGCGCTATTTTAGGGAATGCTGTTGATCCCAAGGGATGTCTATTTACTATTGCATAGCAGTTCACTATTATAACTACCCTTAGCTTTTGTGATGTCTAACTGTTACCTAAAACTATACTTAACATATATTAAGCTGCACTGGCGCTATTTTAGGGAATGCTGTTGATCCCAAGGGATGACTATTTATTATTGCATAGCAGGTCACTATTATAACTACCCTTAGCTTTTGTGTTGTCTATCTGTTACCTAAATGCCCAAAGTACATACTAAAATTAAATCTAATACTTTGGCATTCTAACTACATGTGTATACATACCTAACTACACCTACAAGTACACACTGAACT
This sequence comes from Conistra vaccinii, assembly GCA_948150665.1. Classification (NCBI taxonomy): domain Eukaryota; kingdom Metazoa; phylum Arthropoda; class Insecta; order Lepidoptera; family Noctuidae; genus Conistra; species Conistra vaccinii. The sequence continues at coordinate 2,617,413 of OX411320.1, read as the reverse complement.
CACTTACCTATACATACCTAAAGCCAGTATACCTAATACACTACATCTCTACTCACATGTAGGAATACTACTAATAACTCTGGCACCTGCTACTAATAACTCTGGCACCTGCTACTAATAGAACACTACCGACTGAGATACACTTGCTCTAACACTTGTGTATTTCTTTGCTTGCTGTCTGTTAATCTTGAGTGATCTATCTAACTAGTTTCACTCATGGCTGCTGAGTATGGTTCCAGTCTTTTCTATTATTGGACTGGATACAGACTTGTGCTATGGATTAGACAGCAAGTGGGAAGTGGTAGTTCTAGCGGATTTTGGTATAGGTAAAATCCTCTCTCTGCAGCCGGGGTACTGTAACGTTGTGCAACTGAATAGTCGAGTGTTGCTATAATGATATTTAGTAAGTTACTAATCACAACACTAAAACACATGTCACAACACTATCTGTCTCAGTATAGCTCTTGGCTCTGTCATTTGACTTCCGTTTACTGTACTGGTGACAGCTAACCTCTAAGGTCAGCTATGAGCCCCGAATCTAGGGTGAGTTCCTCATTATTCGACTGTGTACTATAAACTATTGTATAGTGTGCCATCTGCCGTGATCTTTGTATCCTTCCTTCTGCTATCTGCTATGATCACGTTACCTTGTGTTTCACTTAACCTAAGTTATCATCTGCGAATGTGCCACGCTATCTCTGCACTATCCCTCTGCCTGTAAGCCGCTGCGATGTGTTAAGCTTCCGCCTACACCGTTTCCCATACCGTTCCTTGGTAGCTAAATGGGGTGAAGCTGACACATCGCATGCGGCCTGCCGCTACTCGCACTGCCTCTGACATGCGCTTTCTAACGCACCTTCCAGGGTTCACCATACGGGTTGAGGGCAGGACCCCTTACTAGTTCCTGCCGGCTACCTCAACCTAACGCGTAGCAGTACTGCACGCCTACCTACGGCCTACCGCCGAAAGCCTGTGCTAAGCAGGCCACGTCTCCACGTGCTACCGACGCTCACTACCTGGCGTCCTACGAGGGCCGTCCGCCCTATTACTGCGGAGCCTGTGCTGACAGGCCCCCACGTCTACCACGTGCTGCCAAGGACGGTACCCTTCCTCTATCTATAAGTGCGAGAGCTCAGACACAGTGTACAGGACCTGATCCGCGACCTAGCCGTGTTACTTCTTCCTATCTATCTAAGTATCTAAATATATGTATTAACCTTCCTTGATGTTTCATTATCTTCTACCTAATCTAACTACCTATCTCTTGGCAGCCTGCGCAGCCTACCCTGTGCAGCCCTAGCTACCACAAGTTCCTCTGTGGTGGAGGATTCCGGGTGAAGCTCGTTTCCACCTTCGACCTGATCATCACTTGCCATCAGGTGAGGCCAAGAGCTTCCCCCATTGTGGTATAAAAAAAGATGTCACATGTCTTGGAATTTTTGGTTTTATGTCATGCCGATTTCCTCACAATGTTTTCCTTGACCGCTTGTGATGAAATTATTTACACAAAGTAAAGCGCCTGCGTGGGTTCGAACCCACCACCACCACCACTGCTCTCTGCTTACATACATACTTCTCTATAAATATAAATCCCCATTAAATAAGATTTCCCGCTATTAATACGCCGTAATATCTACAAAACAACCGAAACCGACGTCCATATTAAATTCTATAGAACTTGTGCTGATAATATCTTTGACCTTTACATTTATATGAACTTTACAATATAACGGACATTACTTTATGTATTTATGTAGTTATGCATTATATTATGACTACATGTTTCTTGAATTTTTTTGGGTGGCCTATTATCAAATAACTTCTACCGCTCTGGGTGGAGCGGATGGGCGTGTCAGACTCTTACTGACTAAAACCCACCAGTGTTCCTTCGGTTGACTGTACGTTGCCAGGGGCCACGGTCTCCCCTTAGGACTTTCCCACAACCCCGGCAGGCATCGGCCCTAGCGGAGCCCGTCAGTTGTGGTGACATCTGTATGAGGCGCGCGTGGAACACAACGCGCCGTCGGACCGACCCCGGCGAGTGTAGCTTAACCTGAAGGATCGACCCGTGCGGCTGTTATTACCTAAGTGTGGTTACTTAGGTAATAACAGCCGCACGGGTCGAGCTCATACTTATACTTACTGTAGGAGAAAATCGTTGAAAATATATATATATTTATGTTCGTGACTCGTCTCGCCTTTTTTGCGTCACAGACAAAGCATGTTTTCTACACAGCCCCAAAATCTATTACCAATGTACCCAAACAGTAAATGCTTGTACAACACGATCACAAGAACGCAAGCAGTCCATTCATCTGGCTAAACCTCGTTAGGTCAAGGTCCCTAATATTAATAGCAGTCTTTTGTCCGGCTGCACCATTCGTCATGTTTTGACAACTCACACGCAGCGCAGCTCGTCAAAGGTTACTTAAGGCGAAAGCGTCAGGGTAGCCCGCGAAATTCTATTTTTCTTACGTTTTTTGCAATTTGCAGGTCTGTACCAGGTTTTGATCTAAATATAAGTTGGTGCCGTATCAAATATTTATTTATAAAATTATATAATAATAAAAATCATCTATACAATACAACTCTCAAGTTCATGACTAATAAATAAGCCTATAATTGAATGACTATTTCATGAAATCATGACATATGAGAATTATGGAGTTGTATTGCTGATTCTAATTCTATAAATCCATGTTTGTTACGGTCACGAATTAAATTCAAATAATTTATTTTCTCTTCACAAATAGTTATGATTTAGACAAGGCTGAAAAACTATGTGACACTAGTTTGTGAGAGACTGGTGTCTGCACTAAGAATACCTGTATAGCAGATCACCAGGGTCCCATCACACGTATGTAAACGTAATCAGTTAATTAGTAATTGTGAAGCTAAAGGGCATAGCATAAAAATCAATTATAGACTCAGAGATTTAAAATAATATAAAACAAAAAGAGAAGTAAATGAAAAAAAAAAATGCGTGGACTATTAAGGTCATGAATCATATTTTAATCAACATACAACCTGACACTGACCTGCAAAATCACAAAAAAAAAATAACGGGTTGCACTCCGGGTGTGTCAGCAGAAGTGAAAACTTGACTGCTTTTTTTTACCCATCAATATGGGTAAAATTTTTTACCTCACCACAATCTTTACGTAATGTCAAAGACTATTTATTTTGATATTTACTTTGTCGGTTGCTAGGCAACGGATCTTACGGTCACGTCCTGACGCGAGTTTAACATTTTTTACCCATCATAAAAAAGTGCACAACACCACTAAAGAAGTTATCACTTCAAAAACGTAAAAAAAAATTAATTTCGCGGGCTACCTTGGAGAAGCCCCCTTAATAGTAACCGGTTAGATTAACTCTTTATTGTGGTATTTGTATTGTTCTGAGAATGGCGGGTTTTGCCTTGATATGATAGGTAGGTGTATTGTTTAATCGGTGTTAATGTGATCTGGTTCGATCGTAAGCTTGTGTGGTCTGTAGTCTTAGGCTTAGATTAATTTAATGCGTGTTTTCTTTTGACTGTATTAGCAGCTTCGTTTGGCGAAATGGAAGCCTTATAGAAGGCACTAAAGTTAAAATTCAGTACCTAATTAGGGTATCAGTACATACCCAAAAAGGTTGTGGAAGTGACGGGATCACGGGATGTTCTGTAGAGAAAAAGTTTCCAACGCGTTTGCATCAAACTTTTTTGGTTTTTTCACCTTTTTGCCTCGACCACTCCGTAGTGTCTTCGTATTGTTCCCAAAAGTGACTATTTCGATCTTTATTATTAATAGCTGTTGCCCGACTTCATCTGTGACATGACTATGTAAGGATGCTGGGTAAGGACCCAGGTCATGGTTTATCTGTATGCCAAATTTCATCCTAATCCGTTTAGCCGTTTTAGCGTGAAAGCGTAACAAACAGACAAACATACTTTCGCATTTCTAATATAATATAGCAGATTATATTATTATGTAGTGAGGATTTATTTATGAAACTGCACTTACAGTTGCCGAACTTAGTGTCATCTATCTATAGATAAGGCCGTCTGTTCACACTAGTTATCAAGTATATTTGTAGCGGTTCTACCGCCACATACGAACTACGCAGCAAAGACATGACGTCACATAATTCCTGCATCGCGCAGTTAGAGTTTACCGAGCAAATAACATAGATAAGACTATCCGAAATCAACATATGGGGCAGTTGCCCGCCAGACATAACACCCGTCTGGTTGGAGGATCCTCCCTTTTCTATGGTGGATGAGTGAACTTTACACCCTGTTCCTCATACCCCTAAATATTAACAATATCTATCGCTAGCCTAGGTTATAAAAAAGTTATCCACGATTTCACTCACTCCAATTAGTCACTAAGCTGTACCAACTTCGCCTTTGTCGCTCCAATTCAAAAGCCACTCACCAAATTCTTTCACAACTTCTGTACCGGCTACCTATCGAGCAACTCGATCAGCGGACTGAAGTCATCGGGAAGTGACCTCAGCTGATCAGATTAATCGAACAATGCCCATCAGTCGGCGCCTTGACCCGCGACCTTTTGTTCCGTGCTAAAACAATTACTACTCGATGAAAGGTTGACCATTTTGTACCGAGATTGTAAGATTATGTTATGAAGGATTGTTGGGCTAATCGTGTGGTTGATACGAATTTGAATGTAGCTTGTAATTAACAATTTTGAATGGTGTCTTGAGGTGTGGTTGTTTTGCGTGTGTTTTCGTGGTCTACTGATCAGTTATTACAGCAACGGTAGGATCAGTCAGTTTACTAGAGTTCGTCTGATAAAAAAATTCACGGCCCTCCATAAAAAAATCTCTAAAAATATTTGAAATGTGTTTGCAACAAGCAGTTTTTTTTTGTTTGTATATTGGCGTGTGCTAGCTGACATCAATCAATCTTCCTATCGTTTTCCCAACTATGTTGGGGTCGGCTTCCAGTCAAACCCGATGCAGCTGAATACCAGTACTTTACATGGAGCGACTGCCTATCTGACTTCCACAACCCAGTAACTGGGTGATACGATACCCCTTGCTAAGACTGGTGTCAGACTTTCGGGCTTCTGACGACTCGGTAACGACTGTCCAAGGTCCACGAATGTCAGCCGGGACCACGTGGATTCCGAGGCACGGAGAAGTCTCGGTATGTAAAGATGGTCACCCATCCACTGACCAACCCCGGCAAGCATAACTTAACCTCGATCGACCCGTGCGGATCGACCGGTGCGGCTGTTATTACTTGAACCACGAGCTTATGTTGCACAATGTATTATTTTGCATAAGTACTATTAAATAAAATAGAATAGTAGTAGTGTAGTTTAGTATATAATCAAGTTTTTCCAACTGAACAGATAGCTGTGCTGCTGGGGAGTTTGTTGCGCCTCTTCTTCTTCCCAGCTAAAGCACTAGGAAGTGGTGAAGGGCGGGCGTTTCGGACTGTCTTATGTAATTTTTACGTTCGAAAAGTGCTGATTCTCAGCCTAGTTTGAATAAATGACTTTAGATTTTTAAAGTTTTAGAGGAGCGATGTGCAATTTTAAATAAGATGATCTCTACATGTCTATTGGTAAGACAAAGATACATAGAAATTCTAGTGATAAGAGTCATTGCAGTAGGTACGCAAAATAATTGGCAACTAAAAGAAATTGTTATTTCTTTGCTTGCGCTGAATTTCCCTACTATTGTTTGCCCTTCATTTTAATCCCTGCATACCCATCACCCTGAAAGGCACGCAGACATTAGAATATTCTACATCCATACAGCTGAAATTCCGGGCGCAGTTTCTTAGTAACATAAATACCGATTTTGATCAATTTTGTCCACATTGTGAGAAAGGGAAAAATAATATAAACAAAATTGTTTGTGATAATGATATAGCCGAAAAATAAACCGTCAGAAATGCATTTTTTCCTATCTAGCTAAACTTTCAAGAAATTTAAAAATCACATTTTTTAGGCAGCTATCCGTGAAAATAAATAATTTATTTTATTTTATGAAAATAGGCGAAATGAATTATTTTTAAGAGGGTTTACGTCGTACGGCTTTTCATACAATCTTTCAAGTCCTTATTTTTCGAAATGACTGAACCGATTTTAATGAAACTTCATACGCATATGTAGGATACAAAGGTCTAAAAACTTTTTCGAAAAATAGTGTTACAGCCAAATTAGACCGATTTTTAATTTTCCATAGAAACAGAGATTTCCAGTTAATAATAATAATAAAGCCATTTATTCAGACCATTTAAACTTATGCTACTAAAATAAAATTATGAAAAAGTTGTAAACAAAAAGGTATAAAGTAAAATAAAATAATTATATTGTTGACACCGGCTGTCTTAGTCTGTGTGCCCATTGGCAAAGGCCTCCTCCATCTCCTTCCATTTTTCTCTATCTATTGCTAATCGAGTCCATAATTTTCCTCCTATGATTTCCAGCTCGTCACTCCAACGTTTTCTCTGCCTTCCTCTATTTCGTTTGCCATTTCTCGGATACCAGACTGTTACTCTTTTGCTCCATTTGTCTGAGCCTCTGAGGGTGTGACCAGACCACTTCCATTTAAGTTTCCTGATTTTCCGTGTGACATCAGTCACCGTTGTAACCTGTCTTATATCCTTGTTTTTAATCCGGTCTTTTCTTTTTACTCCCATCATACTTCTTTCCATGGCACGTTGGCACACAGCTAATTTGTTGGCTTGTGATTTTGTTAAAGCCCAAGTCTGGCATCCATATGTTAGGACCGGCAGCACGCACGAATCAAATAACTTCCCTTTTAATTTTGGGCTAAGCTTAGGGCTCTTCATAATCTCCTTCAGAGACCAATACCTGTTCCATGCGCTTGCTACTCGTCGATCTATTTCTTTTTCGCTCTGGAGATTTCCAGTTATCTGCTTTTAAATAAGACATTTTGAAAATGTTCTTAACTAAGTACGGAACCGTTCCAGCTATTAACAGTTACCTACGTCAAGACTAAGGTCATAGGTTCCATTACTGATTCCAAAAAATCAGTGTCTCATTTTTGGCAACATCAACAATCAATACAAAATTTGTAATGTTTTAGGAAGTAACACATTAAAAAATTACGACTAGCGCAGACGCCTACACGTCGGCATATAATGCTTAATTACTAATTAAAGCTTCTATCTTCAGGATGTATGAAGTTATCTAAAGTTCAAGGATTCTGTGTGATCTAATCTTTATGAGGCGAGCAGGTATATTGCGAATGGATTGTGTGTCTAGAATGTTACCTTAAAGGAGGCGTATCAGGAAAACTTAAGTGTATGATCTACCAAATAAAATTGTTAACATTGAAAACTGCAGCTCTGCTGATGCTCTCTACTATTCGTACAAATAATAAAACAGCAGTTATTTGAGAATACTCTAGAACAAGGATGTTACGTACGGAGCTTCGGTACCGACTCCGGCTCGGAATTTCCGATTAATGTACACCTCCGACTCCGGTTCCAATAATTTTGAATCGGAGTTATACCGAAGGTCGAAACTATAATTTGCGACTTTTACAAACAAATGTTTATTCAATTACCGATATATTATGATTATATTATTATCTCTAATATTTGTCTGATTAAAGAGACTGATTAAGAGAATAGTTAAAGAGACTGAATTATATTTATATTGTTTCATTAAGCCTTTCCCTTAACCCCTCTTTCTTCTACTTCTGCCACCGACTCCGGTTCCAGTTTCGACGTCGCCGCGTCGACTCCGGCCCCTATTCCGATCAATCAAAAAAACCCCCGACTCCGGCTACGGTTCCAGTAAAATGACTTCCGTAAGTAACATCTCTGCTTTAGAATACCCCTACTACTTACACTTAGTGACGTTAATAGTTCGAAAGTACTCAGTAAACTACAGGGCTCAAGTCAGTCTCTAAAATTAACAAGAGTCTTCAAATCCCCTTCTAATAAAGGAATCAGCAGATCCCTTAAGATCAAATTAGAGGAACCAATTCGAAACCCTCCCGAATCCAAATTACGAAGAATCTTCTCGACTCCGAACACTTACCGGTGTCGAAACAGCAATAAGTAGGTACGTACATAATTATATATGTAGTTGCTCTTGTGTTCGTGTCGACACACGGTATACTAATTAAAACGCTTTATTTATGACTCGTACAGCAACGAAACACTGACAGCGTCGTATGACGAGTCGTGTCAACGTGTCATTCATGAGTTTTCATTAGTTTTGTAATGATATTAGTTGTAATTGCTAAATAGTGCTTCTTTGAGTAAACTGTTGTGTTCTGTGGATATCATAAAAGGCGAACGGGAAATACCTATCTAAAAATCTATTGACCTTCCAATATTGTACACCTTTTTTACCCGACTGCGGCAAAGCCAATGTTTTTGCAGTTGTTTGTAGAAAACTTTTTTTTAAATAAATGAGTCTTTTTAACGACATACATCAATAATCGTATGTCGTCCAGACCGGGCGGCGCGGCGCGACTTTAACAAAACAATTTCTAAGAAAACTTCACGGTAGAACAATTACCGGTGTCGCGTCGCGCGACAAGTCGCGCTGGTGTGCACGAGCCTTTATTTCCATGGGGTAGGTAGAAACTACAGAACGCCAACTGCTGGCAACTGCTGAACGCCGGCTGTCGCTGAAAACCAGCGCTGGGGCTCTGTCTCACATAGGGTCGCAGCATTATGCTGAGCGATGGCCGTTTTGCGTGGATGTGCCGCATATTTTCCCTCAACTTGTTTACTTTGATTATAATATTTTATGTTGTGTTCTTTTTATGCGTCATGTTTACCGCATATAAACGTATTTCTATTTTCTTTCTTTCTTTTATTTCTTTGCTGCGATGTGAATATCTGCCCCTTTAAAATTTTCTGGCGTTTTATCAAAATTGGCCGCAGTACTAAGCTAGGGCACCGCTACCAAATGGGTTAGGTTAGAACTGTGACCAACCGTGTTGCACACCTAAGTTGGTCGCAGATTTAGGCTGCCTGTCCTCTGGAGCGGAGAGGAGAGGAGAGAAGCGGAGATGTGCCAAAATTAACCAATAGAATCGCACCTCTGGAGCGGAATTTGATTCTATTGGTTAATATTGACAAATCTCCGCTCCTCTTCGCTCCGGTGGACAGGCAGCCTTAATTGGCCATGTTGTATTTTAGGACATCAAAACGGAAATTATTTGTAGCTCACAAAAAGAGGCGCATTTAATAAATTTGAGTGTCCATTCATATTTTTAGGAAATCAAACTGGAAATTATTTTGGGTTCGATTAAATAAATGCCAAGGCGAACTTGGGGGAAAAATCAATGGGACATGATATTGAAAAAACTCAGCATTTGGTAGATAGCATTAGCTCCAAGCTCTGGCCTACACTAGGTTGCAAAACTTGGAAACTCGCATCATTATGGATAGGCTAGCTCTAAATAGAGCGCATGTGCCATGGCAAGTGAACCATCCGAGGCCTCCCGGCACTGAACGTGTTAACACTTTCGACTCCACCCACTTTTCATAGAACTCATACGCCATGCCGCCATACATTTTGCAAGTGGAACCTCCGAGAGGGTTGCCGGCATTACGTTGCGCTAAAGTTAACAATCGCGGACGGTCAACGGCATTAGGTTTAAAACCGTGTTATAAAACACTGTAAAACGAAGTAAAATTGTGTTTTCAGGGAGTCTTGTATACGTAGTTTCCAACCTTTTAATTGTTTTTAATGAATATGTGTGTGGGTTTTTTTAACGAAGTCGCGGGTTAAAGTTAGCGTTAGCCCAAAGTAACTATTCCCCGCGGACGAAGTCTCGGGCAGAAGCTAGTTTGGAAATATAGTAAAAGCCAATTATTTTTAAAAGAGTAACCGTGGAGTTTCTTGCCGGCTCTTCTCCATAGGAAACGACCAATTGGAACCGTGCACCCAACTTCTGACGTTTCATAAATGCCCATGTGGGTTCATGTGAAAAAAGAAAAAGAAAAGGTTAAGAAAACCTGTGCATTTTAAGTACTACTAAGTAAAACGCAAAACAAGAATCCAAAATGTATGTCAAAAAAAATTATTGCCTAGACGCAACTCGGAGCTATCATAAGAGAGCCTCCTCTTCTGTACTTAGTGTACAGTTTACGCAGGGCGAAAATAATGACGAACAGAACCAGCCCGCTGATGAGCATGGCGTTGCTGCTCAGCTGGATTTTAGACACGTCGCTGCATAGGCCAAAGAAGCCTCCTTTGGGTTTACGGCTGCACATTCTGAACGTTTTCTTACACCTGTATAGTCGAGTCTGCTTTTTTGCTTGGACAACAATCATGTATTACTCTTCGTGAAATCTCTTATTTTTCCAGAACTTATAAAATTCTGGAACAAAGAAGATTAATTGAAAGTGGCGACAGAAATGTTGAAAAAGACGATTCTTTTGCCTTGGTTTCCTATGCTTGTCTTGATATGGGCATGTGATGAAGACCAAAACTAATGTTGATAGATGGAGACGGAGAGAGATAGAGGAGATTCAATGGATTGTGTGAGCCATGATATAAATGATCGTGGAGTGAATGAATAAAATCATTGTATGGTGACAGGGGAGAATTGAAAAGAAAAACATTGCGTCGACCCTAAGTGATGCATAATCCCCAAGTAAGACACGAGACATGGACAGGAAGTAGGAGAGTCTTGCACTTCATCATCATCAGCCTATTAATGTTCCCACTGCTGGGACACAGGCCTCTCTGTGAGAGGGAGTGGGCTGTAATCTACCACGCGGGCCAGTGCGGGTTGGTAGATGTCACAAGTCTTGGAATGTTTGGTTCTAAGCCATGCCGGTTTCCTCACGATGTTTTCCTTCACCGTTTTGAGAGCAGTGGTGATGAAATTAATTTACACAAAGTAAAGCGCCTGCTTGGGTTCAAACCCACGACCTTCGAAGTCGGGGCCGTTACCGCTGGGCCACCACTGCTCTCTTCTCAGTCTTGCACTTGGAACATGTAAAAGCAACTAAAATTTCCGTTCGTTCAACCGATTTTGACTTCTATTGCGTTGGTGACATGACAAATGGCAGCTGCAGTAAACAGTTGGTATTGTAACAATTTTTTTGCTTTGAATGCCATTCTTATGCCTACGGTATAGAAGTCAGAATCGGTGTACAGACGTTCAACCGATTCTGGCAACGAACGAAGAGTATACGCTAACAACGAACTATTTACAAATTCTAATAAATTTGAAGTAAGTACCCATTAATTGCGCCTCTAAGTGTCCTGTTTCATAAACATCAAGTACAGGGATCTAAAGACTACAGCGATGACGACCAGACCGCCTGTCATAGCAACCAATGCAGGTAGCTGTGAGTTCCACGACTTATCCTTCTTATCGCAGAACAGCCATTTCTTAACCATGTTTCTAAGCGGCTTCAAACACCCCCGGTCTGCTGCTTTTCGACCCATGGTATGGTTCAGGTTCATTCATTTTATGATCACAAAAATTTAACTTTTATTCCCGTTTTATTGACAGTTTTGATGGTCATTGTAGCATTTATAAGTCGGATGTGACTGTAGATGGATTCTGATTAATTTAACTATTGTTTGGGCAGAATTTCGTTCATGATTTGTTTGGTGACATTTTGGAGAAGCGACGTTAGTTTTTCTTTTAAATGGTTACTGTCAGGTATATGACCTGACAGAAGCAACAAGGTCAAGGTTTCGTTGAAAGAAGTTTTAAAGCAGAAAAAAAAATTGTACCTATGAGGAACAGGGTGTAAAGTTGGAAAAGGAAAGGGAGGGTTCTCCGACACAACACCCGTCTGGGTGTTGTGTCTGGCGAGCAATTGCCCAACGATTGATGTCGGATAGAATTGAATAATACAGGATGAAATTGAATTCATGCGACAACTCTTAAGGGGTCATTTTACTCATCATTATGAATAACTTTCACTATGGGACCAACCCTGAAATCGCGAAAAAAAAAACAGCTGTACCCTACATTTATGTTTACGTAGCTCGTCAAAATGTAGGGAACAGCTGTTTTTTTTTTCGCGATTTCAGGGTTGGTCCATGGTTGTCGCATGAGTTCAATTTCATCCTGTATAATGTCGTTCACGCGGTAAACTCTAATAGCGCGATGCAGGATTTTAAATGCGTAGTTGTTGATGGCGCCACAAGATCATTTAAATAGAGATACCGTCGAAGATAAATGAATAGTTATGTATGCTGGCTTAGTGCCAATGTTTGCCAATGTTTTTTCGAGATACATTGACTGACTACTAATGATATTTGAAGGATACCTTGTACAGCTTGTACACAAATGAAGCAATGGACTTTGAAACACTTGAAGTGCGTTGCTACTTATGACCTTAAGGCTTACGGAGTTACGGTGATCAACGATGTCATTGTATTGCATAATTGAGCGTTTATTTGTGCACAAATTATACGACACTGGAATTAAGACCGTTTATTCTGAAAGTTGGCAATTTGGCAATATTACTGTATGACAATGGGAAATGTGGCTAACTAGTGAACTAGAATATTAATAATGAATGGTGATGGTGGGCGTAACTAATTACTCTTATTATTTATTTATCTAGTTTTTATTTATTTATTTATTTAGTGAAATAGACGATGATTTAAAACGAAAACGAGCGCGTAAAATTTCATGCTTATTCGGGAATAGAACCGGCTAAAATCCGAAAAAAATACACCCTGTACTTCTATGGCAATAATTGATAGGGTCAATCATAAGGATCAAATATCTCTAAAAATGATAAATTAAATGAATGGAAAATCATAAAATATTAGAGTAACATTTTCTGTCTCCAGTATTTAGAGTACTTTCCCTCCAGGTGAGGTTAAAAAATTCCATATATACGAGTCGCGCGGTAAACTCTGCTTGCGCGATGCAGGATCTTGCGTGACGTAACTGTGATGCGTAGTTCACGTGTGATGATGCCGTCACAAAATCATCACGAAATTCCACGTTGTTTCTAAATATTGGACATTATCCAAAAATCATCTAAACGAAATATTTCCAGCATCAAGGGGAAAGCCCGGAAAGCCCGAAACTCCGACAATCAACATTTTACCAAGGGATCTCGTGTTATCCAGTCACTGGGTAGTGGAGCCGAGATAGGCAGTCGCTCCACGTGAATTACTAGTATTCAGTTGTATCCGGGAAGACTGGAAGCCTACCATTGATAAATGATTTGTTTCTGTAAGTAGGTTTTTACAAACACCAAGTGCGTGTCGGACCACGCACAATGAGGGGTTACGTAGTTGGCATGAATTTATCCCAAAAACAAACTTAAAATTGTAGTTGAAAAATATGTTCTCCCATACATTACAACTGCAAATGTAAGTTGGTCGACTATTACACGTTATCTTGTAAAGCTTAGCAGTGATAGTTTTCCTTTTAATTTGTATTAGTACTACTGTCGTGATTTTTTTCACAATATCCAAGAACACTGGGCCTCCCCCAAGCACTGTCACTTTGACCGATTCTGTGCTTCCCGCATCCAGCGGATTCCTGCGGCCTTCACAAGGTCATCTTCATCAAGGTCTGTCTTGTAGGCTTTCCAACGCTTCGTCTTCCCGTACGCGGTCGCCACTCCAGAACCTGGTTATATCTTGATTAAAATATGATTCGCGACTGTAACAAATATGGCTTTACAGAATTATAATCACTGCAATCAGCAATATAACTCTTAGAATAATCCTAAAATGTCATGTTATCATGAAATAGTCATTCAATAGAATTATATTTATGAACTTAAGGAGTTGTATATATTGATGTTTACATCTATAAAATAAATATCTAATACGGCCGCGCATCATATTATTATTTCGATCAACATACAACCTGTAAATTATAAATACCCTTTAAAACAAAAAAAGAATTTTCGAAATCGGTCCAGCCGCCTTCGAATAATCGGGGAAAAAAAAATATTCCGTTGAACTGAGAACCCCCTCTTTTTTTTTAAGTCGGTTAAAAAGGTAAGAAAAAATTGAATTTCGTAGGCTATCCTGAGGCTTTCGCCTTAATGTTGCTTAATACCAAGGTGTGATGTTTGAAGAAACACATCCTCCTATGCGAGGATGTAAAGGCTTTTGCAGACCAGTGCGACGTGTCACGCGACGCGACACGAACAATACAATTTTTAAGAAAACTTCACGATATAACAATAAACGGTGTCGCGTCGCGCGAAAAGTCGCGCTGTTCTGCAAAAAGCTTAAGGCTGCCTGTCCACTGGAGCGGAGAGGAGAGGAGAGGAGAGGAGTGGAGATGTGCCAATACTAACCAATAGAATCTAAACTCCACTCCAAATTTCCGATTCTATTGGTTAATATTGGCACATCTCCGCACCTCTCCTCTCCTCTCCGCCCCAGTGGACAGGCACTCTAAGGCTCGCTCTTTTTTTTTCTCATTGGGTAACTAAGAAAAGACTAGGGACATGATGAAGACTTACTGTTTCAAGGAGAAAGGAAAGCGTAACGATGTAATACAAATAGGCGCCTATTCTTTATACCGCAACATCCGTTGTGTGAACAATGCGCACACGCATCACCTCTGTTTGCTTACAGATAGTGTTCGAGAGATGTATTGAGTCGTTTATTTTAAACTAGTTTGTATTAGATTACGCAATAGTGGCAATAATCGGCATGCCGGTTTCCTCACGATGTTTTCCTTCACCGTTTTTGAAGCAAGTGATAATTATACAATACGCACATGAATCTGTGTGTGAAAAGTCAGAGGTGTATGCCTTGGGTTCGAAGTGGAGACCTATGACTTGGGAGTCCGACACTCAACCACTAGGCTATCGTTGCTTAGTTTATTTAATGTAATATAGTGAAGACTCAAGTCTTCACTATATTACGTTTTCGTTAAGTGTTTTCCTTGTGTTCTCAAGTTAGACCAATTCTAACTTATATAAGTCTATGCAGTGTTTTTCAACCTTTTTCATTACCCGACCCCTTAAAATGAAAAAAAAAAAAATTCGCGATCCTCTACTCTCCACTTTTTATAATCTGTATTTTATCATAAAACAAATATCAAATAAATACAACATTAAAAAAAATATAATTACCTATCGGCTAATTACATAATTAACAGACATTACTTCGCCAAACGCCTCCACGAAAAAGCGATACGATGGATTTGTGGGGACAACGACAACGTGTCCCACTCGCTTCCTACTTAAATCCTAAGTATATTTTAATTTAATTTTATGTCGTATATATAATTGATGGATTTATCAGGGTCATGGCTACGAGGGATTTCTCAGTTGAGTAATTAAGTTTTTAAATGCAGCTATAGATGAGGCAAGTTTGGGAACAAAGCTAAAAGAAAATCTGTTGGAATTATCTAAAGCATCAAAACCACGTTGTTTTTTTTTTACTGAGGCCTCGCGACCCCCTTATAGAGGCTTCGTGAACCCCCAGGGGGTCGCGACTTACACGTTGAAAAACACTGGCTATATGGTAATGTGTGAATGAAAGTATGTACACTTATGTTCCATTTGCTGGGACATGAGAAGCAAATGGTGTGATCTCTTTTGAAAGATTGAGGAAGTTTTAGTGGTCTTTTTTTCATGTATTCGAATTTGTCTTTCTTGATAGCTGGGTAGTCTTCAGGTTATTTTGACGCAAGCGTCCATCATAGCTGACCGCATCATGCTGGACATAAGGCCTCTCCCAGGCAGCGCCACAACACCCTGTCCGCCGCCTTACGCATCCAGTTTGTTCCAGCCACTTTCTTAAGGTCGTCGCGCGTCGGTCCATCTAGCTGGGGTACCACACTACGCAAGCCGACACGCGGTCTCCACTCTAGGACTCGTCTGCTCTACCGGCCATCGGTTCTTCGACATACAATACATCGCCAGCCTATGCATACTTCAGTACTCTGCACTGCAAGCTATGTCGGCGACTCCGGTTCTTTTCCAGATTTTTTTTCCGGAATTTATCCTTCAAAGAAACTCCGAGCATAGCCCACTTCATAGCGCGCTTCGCATTATTATCTACCATGAGGATAAAGGTCATAAGAGCGTAAATAAAAAAGTCTACTAAAAGGAGGACCGAATAAACTGAAGAAAACATAATTGCAATCATCGATTGGTATCAAGCCTGATGAATCAAAAGCGTTTCATTACAGCATGCAGAGGAAAAAAACAAATTCCATTGGAGATTTTATCGGCGTATTTGCAAAGATAAGTATTGAAAGAAAGTATTTTTACAAAACAACAGTCCTTGACATATCTGGAACAAGTCATACGTTGAGGCAACTTGCATGTAAAGCAACTGTCGATAAACAATCTCTTTTTGCTGCAAAACGACCTTTAAAGCGACAAGATAAGGTTTATTTTATAGTCTTGTGAGTGTAGTTGTAAGTTTGTACTGTTTCATTTGCGATGCGGCCCGCGGCAAACTTATTCGATTCGGTTTCGGAACGCAGCACGTTATCGTAACATTTTACTGGCTGAATAACCAAGTGCCATTGCCTTGGTTTGCTTTGTTTGTCATGTGTCATTGCGGTCGCTAATTTTGGCGCCAATTTCTACTTTTTTTTCTAAGCTGCGTTTAATGCACAGATTATATATAATACTTTATTTAGAACCATAGTGGCGACTAGTTTATTAACTGTCTGACACGTGTTTTTAAATGCATCAGCGGACGTAATATTTACAGACAATACGGAAACTGTTATTAAATTCCTTTGTTGGATGCAGACAAATCTTTTTATTAATAATTACGGGCAATTACGTATAAATAAGGCAGCCTGAAAAGACAATAAGGCTACATAACCGAAATTATGACAATTATTTGACATAAAAGAATTGTTGATGGGCGGCGTCTTCCTCAAGTAAATACCTACTTTAAGAATACGTTACTACAATAATACCTCAATGCTTTAAGATGGCTAAAAGTTTAGCTGCTGGTATGAGTGATTGGTTTTAATATTTTGCATTTGTAGGTACCTACAAAGTAAACATCTTTCAGTAAAGGTACAAGTCCGTAGCTGACTGTAGGCAACAATAGCAGGCGACGTGTCATCGCGACACATCGCCGACGACGTACGAGTTTCAGATAGAGAGAGCAGGTGGTGGCCCAGTAGTATCGGCCCCACAGATATAGATAGACATAGATAACGCAAGAGCAACTACTTCGCGTGCCCAGCTTACGTACAATAATCGTAAGCTGCCACTTTCGCGCTCAGTCTGCATCGTTGTGCCACGCTAGACGGACGTCAGTAAAATAATTTAAAATGGTTAATTGCTCAGTTGTACATTGTAAAAACTTTACAAATGTGAGGAGAAAAAATAAAGGAAACGATTCCTTCCATCGATAAGTCATTTTGTGATTAATATTATGCGTATTTAATATTAAAATCAATTATTTTTAATCTAATACTCTCTGTAATACCAAATTTGAGAAAAACATAGGTCATCAAACGTAAACTGAATATTCGTATTACATTGCGGCTTTTACTTGAAGCGGTTGATGCGACGTTTTGTTTTAACAAGTGATGAATATCGAAGCAAGTGATACTATCGTATATCGCATCGGTTTCGTAGTACAGGAGCTTTTATCATTTTTCTGTCAATTTTAGCGATTAGTGCTGTTCATCGTATGCAACACAAATCGATTCTCAAGAATCGATTTCGGAAACAGAGGAATGATTTTGTATTTTATAGGTAGTAATTATGTAGACAATTTTAATAAATTATCGTAACGTTTAGTGATTTTTTTAGTTTCCCACATGAACCCAATTTAAAAGAAAAATGGATTGAGGCGACGGGAAATAAAGATTGGTTCCCAACAAAGCATAGCACTATTTGTTAAATACATTTTGAGGAAGCATGCTTTGTTGAAGGGAAAAAGTAACGAATATTAACAAAAGCAGCATATCCGACTATTGATGTACTAAAGATCACAACTTTCTTTATCTTTTTGCTGTTGTAGCTCAAGTAATTTTGCATCCATTTTAATTTTATTATATCGTATTTTACTGGGTTTTCGTTTACCTTCTAAAATTTCTTCTCTGGTTTTTTTTTTGTTTCTGAAAGATAATCTACAACAATTACAAGGAATAAGTAGGGAAATACTGACAATTTGAAGAAATTATAAATCCCTAACTGCCTACTAAGCAGATCAGAAATTTTTATTTTCCTCTGTTTATCTCATTCCTCTGTCTATCTCATTCCTCTGTCTATCTCATTCCTCTGTATATCTCATTCCTCTGTCTATCTCATTCTTCTGTCTATATCATTACTATGTCACAAAATCGATTAATTAATCTATTTAAGCGATTCTCAATAATTATTTACTGTACACGATTACTCAATAAATAGAGAAATGGTATAATAAAAAGGCGATCTTTATTCAAAATTGAGATGAAAAAGGGTAGAATCTCGTTGCTTTTGTAAACATTAGAACTAAATTGAATATAAGGTATTTCAATCGAATATTCACGTATTTATAATGGTAAACTTACTTGAAATTTTGGAAAAGGTATCCAAAAACGACGTGTGAACGTCGACGGAACACGCACGAGCACACAACCTCTCAATGCGAAGACTTTTAGTTAGCGTACTGCTGGCTGGGTGAGCGCTGGCGCTAGGTGGGGGGGGGGCCTAGCGCCAGCGCTCACCCAGCCAGCAGTACGCTAACTAAAAGTCTTCGCATTGAGAGGTTGTGTGCTCGTGCGTGTTCCGTCGACGTTCACACGTCGTTTTTGGATACCTTTTCCAAAATTTCAAGTAAGTTTACCAGCGCTCACCCAGCCAGCAGTACGACAATCGATACTTCGATCGAGCGTACTGCTGGCTGGGTGAGCGCTGGCGCTAGGCCCCCCCCCCACCTAGCGCCAGCGCTCACCCAGCCAGCAGTACGCTCGATCGAAGTATCGATTTCAAAGATAATAAAATCGATTCAAAGACGCTGCCGCGTGCGGCGGATTTTATTTTCCCATCACTAAATAATGCTTGTGACGTCATAGTAGGTAGTCAAAAAATGGCACGCTTGGTTTTCATACAGATCGTGATACTTGCGTTATCTATGTCTATCTATATCTGTGATCGGCCCCGACTTACAACGTTACGGTCGTGGGTTCGAACCCAAGCAGGCGCTTTACTTTGTGTAAATAATTTCAGCACCACTGCTCTTAAAACGGTGAAGGAAAACATCGTGAGGAAACCGGCATGTCCTAGAATCAAAAATTCGAAGACATGTGACATCTACTAACCCGCACTGGGCCCGCGTGGTGGATTACGGCTATAGAAATATAAATATTACAGCCCACTCCCTCTCACCGAGAGGATGCCTGTGTCCCAGCAGTGGGAACATTAATAGGCTGATTATGTGTACGTTATGTTAACACATCTTTCAAGATTTGCTCTTTAATTTATCATTTTTGATACTCTTGATGAGTGCAATGACCAGTAGCAGATAGTATCACAACTAAAAAATTGCCAGTAATACGCAGAAGTTAATCCTGCACAAGGAAACAAATGAAATGGCAAATATTTTGTTACAAAAAACTGGCAGCACGAATGTGTTTCAATGGATCACGATTTAACCGAAGTTATCTACAAAAAGTGAGGTGACGGGGCGTGGGAACTAAACACACTAAACACGTACACCTAAATGAACGAACAGTGTCTCGCTAGACTTACAGTACTGAAAATATTTAGGGAGATTTCATATTTTCTTTCGAAGTGTATAGAGTGCCGCGAGTTTCTTGTGGCACTCTAGTGTCACTGTCTCGGCCCGGCTAGGGTGCCGTGAGCGTTGCATTGTCACTGTCACTTGTTATTTAGGTTAGGTTAGGTTAGAACTGTGACCACACAACGCACGAGCCGAGCGAGCGTAGCGAGCGGTGCCGCGGTAGCGGCCGGCGAAGTGCCAGGGTCCGTTTAGGCACAAGAGAATGTAATGTTTTGGGAATGCGGTGTTTTACAGCGATCTAACCTCGACAATCAAACAAAATACCAAGTGACGTGACTTAGTGACAATGACAATCCAATGCTTGCGGCACTTGAGCCGGGCCGAGGCGGTGTTACTAGGGTGCCTGTAGTAGCACTTTATCTGATAGGGATAGAGTGCCACTGGTGGCACTCTATACACTGCCATTTTCTTTTCTTTTTGAAGTGAAAACTTTAGGCCCGTTGAGCACTTTTTGTGTGAACAAAAATCATGGGACTCGCGTCATCGTCACCGAAGGCGCGAGTTAACTCATCGTAACAACCGTTTACGCTGAGTACGCAGCCGCCAACATACATATTAAAGTGCAACCTAGCAATAAGATCAATTACATGTTATTCCATATCATTGTTTGTGAAGTTAGTTTTTAGATCAGCCTTCAGCTTAATACACTGTTTTTCTGTAATTAAAATAATTATAATAAATAAAGTTTTTTTTAACTAAATTCCCGATCGCCGAAACATAACTGGCGCAGTCGGTAGGATCGCGACGCTCTAAGTTCGAATACAACTCTTCGGCATAAGAGTGACGGTTCTCAAATCGTTCCTTCGCGATCCGCAAAGAACCTTACTTGCGGTCGGGCACCTGTATAGAAGCAGAAAGGCGTTTCTCCGGAGAATTGGAGGAAGCTGTTGGCAGAGACAAGACTCGACAGGAGATGCAGTGGCTGCTTTGGTAAGTGCTCTCGTAGTACCAAGTGTCCTTGCTCTATTTCCTGCCTTACTATAATTTTTGTATTTTATTTCAATTATATGTGTGTCTGTCTATAAGCTAAAATCGCGTTAGGCACCCAATTATTATAGCGTGAAGATATTCCGTGAAATTCCACGTGAAATTCTACACTTCTATTGTTCTGTTTGTGTGCCACTAGACAGGTAACTTACAGTAGAACAATGTCGCTCAGAGATTATGATGCAAACTACAAACCGTACAAACTTATTGCAGATTTGATGCCAAGATATGATGGCAATCCTAAATTGCTTAGATATTATATTAGAGAGGTAGAAAGTTTATTAACTTTAACTAGTGAAGCAGATCGTTCGCATCCGGCATTTATCTGCCTGATTAAGAGTAGGCTAAGCGGTCCAGCCATCGATGCCATAGCATACGAAGAGTATCTCAGTTCCTGGGAGTCAGTTAAATTAGCTTTGATTAGGCGTCTCGGAGAACCACGCAATGAGATACAAGTTATGCAGGAGCTCACACGGGTACGTAAGTCAAAGAACGAGGATGCGGAAACCTTTGGCAAACGGCTCCGTGAATTATTAGATACATTATACTCTGTAGGGGAACATGGTAACAAATCTTATTATGAAAAGATGGTCATAGAACAGTACGTTAATCAGTTAGATTTTCATGTGTCATTAGGTGTTAGAATTGCGAAACCAGAAACATTTGAAGAAGCTATTATTGCGGCTAGGCAAGAAGAGGCTAGGCTTGCATATAATAGGTCTAATAATTTTAATAGCCCATCAACATCCCAAGCGAAACCAAAGGAGTTGCCTAGGCAGCAGCCTAACAATAGCCTGTTTCATCCTAACTCAGTAAATCCAACAATGTCGCCATATAAGCCCCAACAGAATAACATGAACCCAGAACAGCGTCAACAATGGATACAGTCCATGTTACCCTGGAAAAACCGACCAGCATCAGGTAACTTCAGACCAGGTGGCTCAGGTAATTTTAGAAGTGGTAATTTTAAGAACCAACCTAACGTTCCAAAACAGCAGGTTAATCCTCCTGAGTTATCATCGGACGTCACTATGCGTACGGCAGGTAAGCCAGAAAAACCACAGTTCGCATCGGGGCAGTTATTCTATATCCCGAGCCAAATGGAAGGTCAGGTGCAACCAATACCCATTGGTAGTGAGTATTTCGGCCAATTCATAGACATTAGTAACGACGACGCTTCCGAGTCTAACGTAGGTGCAGAGGAACAAGAGGTAAGTCAAGAACAGGATTTTATATTAAACCCAGATCAAGACAACCGGACATAGTATCCATTAACCTACAAACTAAACATTTTTTACCATATATTGAGTTGCCAGAATTCAACGGTAAGTTTTTAATAGATACAGGAGCCAGTCATTCTGTTATTGCATCAGATGAAATTTTTGGTACTATTTTTGAATATTGTATAGAAACAGAGCCATATCAAATAGTTACAGCACATAGTTCATCAGTTCACGATAAAGTAGTATACCTGCCCTTGCCCCCTGCGTTTAATAGCGATATAACCCATAAATTTTTAATATTCGATTTCGATACGAAGTACAAGGGTCTAATAGGATTCGATCTTTTAAAGAAACTGAAAAGCAACATTGACTTAAACAATAACGTGTTACGAACATCAACAGCACAAATACCTATTCACTTTAGCTCTCCACCTCAAAAGATAAAAATTGATCCCAGGTGTGAAAAGATAGTTACTGTTAAAACTAACTACGTAGATGGACAGTACTTACACGATGATTTTTATTGGTCAGATAACTTGAAATCACCGGCAGCTATAATTAACGTTACTAATGGTTGTTTTAAAACTTCAGTTATTAATTTTAGCGATGATAAGAAATATATTCCAGATAAGAGTTCAATAGAATTAGAATTTTATAATGAGGATAATAATATTCCCAGTCATAGCATTAATACCGTACAAGTGCAATCAGACATTGATCGCATACTAAATGAAAACTTAAAAAAAATTCGTACAGGTCATATGAATGAGGAAGAAAAGCGTGAAGTTACTAGGCTATGTTATCAGTATAGGGAACTATTCTATTCAGAAGATATTCCACTGACCTTTACACACGCAGTCAAACACGAACTTAGACTAAGCGATAATACACCGGTTTTTGTACGTAGCTATAGAAAAGCCCCCCAACAACGCGATGAGATTCGTAAGCAAGTAGATAAACTTTTACAGCAGGGCATCGTTAGAGAGAGTATATCCCCTTGGTCATGTCCCGTGCATATTGTCCCTAAAAAACCCGATGCATCAGGAAAAGTTAAATGGAGACTTGTAATCGACTATAGACGACTAAATGATCGTATAATCGAAGACAAGTATCCTTTACCCAACATTCATGACATCTTAGATAGATTGGGGCGTGCCCAGTATTTTACGACCCTAGATCTCGCCAGCGGCTACCACCAAGTCGAGATGCACCCCAACGATATTGAAAAAACAGCGTTTACAACCGAACGAGGACATTACGAGTTTTTGAGAATGCCCTTTGGTTTAAAAAATGCCCCAAGTACTTTTCAACGTCTAATGGATCATATTTTAAGAGGAATAGATAACGTGTACACGTATTTAGATGACGTAATAATTATATCAACATCTTTACAACAACACATGGAAAAATTAAAGCAGGTATTTGATCGGTTTAAAACTCACAATTTGAAAATTCAATTAGATAAATCGGAATTTTTACAAAAACAAGTTAATTTCTTAGGACACGAACTTACAAATGAGGGCTTGAAACCTAATAAAGATAAAATTAAGGCAGTATTAAGTTTCCCTTTGCCTAAGACTCAGAAGGACATAAAAGCTTTCTTAGGCCTAGTAGGGTACTACAGGAAATTTATCAAAGACTTCGCAAAGTTAACTAAACCAATGACTTTATGTCTAAAGAAAAATAGTAAAGTTGTCCATTCCCCAGACTTTTTAGAAGCTTTTAATAAGTGCAAGCAAATTATAACAAATGCCCCAATACTACAATATCCTAATTTTGATGAACCTTTCGTGCTCACCACCGATGCATCAGATGTAGCATTAGGTGCGGTATTGTCACAAGGTATTGTAGGTTCCGATAAACCGATAGCTTACGCATCCCGGACACTATCAGACACCGAATCTCGGTATTCTACAATAGAGAAGGAGCTACTAGCAATAGTATGGGCAATCAAGTATTTTCGTCCTTATCTTTATGGTAGAAAGTTTGTTATTTACACAGACCATAGGCCCCTTACTTGGTTAATGTCACTAAAAGATCCTAACTCTAAATTAACTAGATGGCGTTTAAAGCTTGCAGAATACGACTATAAAGTAGTTTACAAAAAGGGTCGTCAGAATACTAACGCAGATGCCTTATCTCGTGTTAAAATATTTCACGGTAGTATGGATTCATTAGCAGTAAATTTAGATGATAATGAGGATGACGAAATAATTAATAGAATATTTGAAAACGCACGTAGAGTAGCTGAAAATGAAACGGAGGCAGCCATGCCCCAAGATAATGATAATATTCAATCACTAAACCCTAGCGTTCCTCAATCTCATATAGGAACAGAATCAGATAGTATGAGCATAGTGTCAGCTGAGCCTGAACTAGTCTCAACACGCCATACACAACCAGACAATGAAAATAAGGGAATACCCATAATATCAGACGCTATAGATAGGCAGCTGAAACAATTTCATATTAGATCAACACTCGGTTCAACTTATAGAGTAGATAATAGATCCACTAACTCAAAAGTTGTCATTAAAGATGTTTTTATTCCAATTAATAATACAGAATCAGAGATAGTTAGATTCCTAAAGGAACACACAATAGCCGACCGAGTGTTTCATTGTTATTTCCACAGTGAAGAACTGTATCACGCCTTCTCTAGAGTATATACTACTATATTTAATGAGCGTGGCCCAAAGTTACTTAAATGCACAACGCGTGTGACCCTAGTAGAGAACAAAACTGAGCAACAAGAGTTAATTAAGAAATATCACGAAGGAAAGACAGTACATCGCGGTATTCAAGAGACGTATAAACAGTTGCATAGAAATTATCACTGGCCTAATATGTTACTTACCATTCAGAGATTTGTTAATCAGTGCGAGATTTGTTTGCAATCTAAATACGAGCGTAATCCTCTAAGACCACCTCTAGCTATTACTAATACACCACGAAAGCCAATGGAACACATATTTATGGACCTTTATTCAACAGGAGGAGTAACATTCCTCACAATCATTGATAATTTCTCTAAATACGCACAGGCAGTTCCTTTAAACGCATGTAGTAGTGTACATGTAGCGGAAGCATTGCTAGACGTCTTCTCGGTTTTAGGTTTACCAAATAAAATAACCACGGACTCAGATACAAAGTTTGATAATGACGTCATAAAAGATATCTGTGCCTTACATAATATTCATATTCATTTCACGACACCGTATAACCCTAACTCTAATTCACCCATTGAACGTTTACATTCTACATTAGCTGAAATAATTAGAATACAACGAATGACCAACAAAGACGATCCCATGCAGCTTATCATGAAATATTCTATTATTGCATATAATAATTCTATCCATTCGGCTACAGAGTATACACCTCATGAGCTATTATTCGGACACACAGCATCTAGGAACCCACTAGAACTATACTATCCAAAGGAATTCTATCAGGATTACGTTATTAAGCACCGTGCTAACGCTGAGGCAGTTCAAGAATGTATCGCAGCACTTATGTCTAGGAATAAGGAGCAGGTGATTTCTAAAAGAAATCAAGAAGCAGAAGAAATCAAGTTCAAGGTAGGTGAGACCGTCTATAAACAGGTAGCAAAGTCAGCACGCAGCGATAAAACTAAGCCAGTGTTCAAAGGACCCTACAAGATCATTCACCTTCATCCAAATAATGTAGCTGAAATTATAGGTAACCACCCAAACTCTAAGTCTATTAGAGTACACTTTAAACTACTTCGGAGGCCTCATCTTGTTGCAGGACCCTCATCTCAGGAGCCATCGTGCTCTACGCATCTGGAACCGTAACTATTGACCCCGTTAACAATGAAAACGGCATCCTTCTACTAAAACAGGGACAGCTCCTAAAACAGGATAATTACTTTAGTCTCGCTTGCGTGTACAATATAACAAACCTTCATTTTACGTCTATCCAACTTATGTCATTATATGCAAGCACTAAAGCAGCTGAGAGTGTAAAATCAGGAGAATTACATAACACTTATAGAAATCAAATAGAGTATAGCTTAGATCAAATAGGTAAAAAATTAAAATTCTTAAGCCCGCAAGTTAGAAAGAGACGCGGTTTGTTTAATGGGTTAGGTACTGTCGTTAAATCCATAACTGGAAATCTTGATCATGATGATGCAGCAAAATTCGAAGAAGAAATATTAAACATGAGGAATAAAATTAATAATGTTCAGAATATGCAAAGAAAGTCCTTAGTTCTAGCACAAAATACAATAAATGAGTTTGGCAATCAATTAAGTAAATTGAATAGTAACCAGAAAAATTTGGCTAGCTTATTAAAAAAACATTACGCATAACAGTAACGACGTAAATAATCATATACATTTTCTAGATATATACGTACAGATAGATTTTAGTTTACAGATAATCTTAGATAAGTTAATGTTATTAGAAGATGCCATGACGTTCGCGCAACTGGGCACCATGCATCCTAGTATTATAAGTCCTCAAAATCTTATAGAGGAATTAATCAACTTAGGTAAAACCTATTCGTTTAGACCAGTAGCTATTATTAATCTTAGTAATATTCATAGGATAGAAAAATCAATTAGAGTTAAGGCCTATAGTACAGTACACTCTATAAACTTTATCCTAGAAATCCCATCAGTAGCCCCACAAACCTATGACCTAATCCATCTCTACTCCATTCCCAATAAAAATAACCTTACTATTATCCCTAAATCCAAATACCTTGCACTTGGGAACGATGAGTACGCCTACCTAGAAGAAGACTGTCAACCCCTGACCGATGACATCCAGCTTTGCAAAACCCTGGACACTAGAAGAATTGAAGACACCGAAGACTGCATCCCATCCCTCATTCAGCATCGTCAAGCAAACTGTACACATGCTAAGATGAGCCTAAGAAGAGGAAAAATTCAAAAGATCGGAGATAACAACTGGCTACTTGTCTTGAACGAAGATGAAATTGTCAAAACACAGTGCAGAACTAAGACAGACTACAAAAAGCTAACTGGAATTTATCTCGTCACACTAACAGAAGATTGTCAAATTAACGTCATGAACAGAACACTACGAGCACATACAGACACAATCGTCATCAATGAAGTCATACCGTTACCAGAGCAACATCAAGTCATAGAAGAAACTGTTCAATATGAATTAAAACTAGAAGACATCTCACTAGACAGCATCCATGAACTTATCAACAAAGCAAGTGACCTCTCCTTACCAGATGACACCAATTGGCCAATGATGATGGCCACTCCAAGTTGGACTACGGTAGTCCTCTACATCTTACTAATAGCAGCAGCATCCTGGAAGTTGTACCAGTGGAAGAGGACTAGGATATCAGAGGACATCAAAGGCAGCGAGGCAACCAAAGGCAGCGAGGACGCCGCCAGAAGCAAGAGTTGCTTCTATCTTATGGAGGGAGGAGTTAACTCATCGTAACAACCGTTTACGCTGAGTACGCAGCCGCCAACATACATATTAAAGTGCAACCTAGCAATAAGATCAATTACATGTTATTCCATATCATTGTTTGTGAAGTTAGTTTTTAGATCAGCCTTCAGCTTAATACACTGTTTTTCTGTAATTAAAATAATTATAATAAATAAAGTTTTTTTTAACTAAATTCCCGATCGCCGAAACATAACTCGCGTTGAGCACTTTTTTGTTGTCAGCGCACCCTGTTTTATTTTTTGGGAATTTGTTTAATGTAGCTACAGCCTTCGTTCTTGTACTGACAGCAAACCACGTAAATTCCTAACAGTTTCGTTCGATGGCGTTACTTAGTTTTCACTTCTATCGGCAGTCCCCAAAGACTACCCTGCATGTATGTTGGGTGTGTTGTGCCAACCTGCTCGTGTAATTTATACCATATAATTATGTACCATATTTTATGCAAAATAAAGAAATTCTAATTCTAATATGACCACTTCTATCTCCACTCATCATCTACCTAGCCTTTTCCCAACTATGTCGGGGTCGGCCTCCAGTCTAACCGGAGCAAGCTGAATACCAGTATTTTACATGGACCTACACAACTTAGATACTAGGTAGCTCCATACCCCTTGGTAAGAATGGTTGTCGGACTTTTGGTATTTAACCCGTAACGACTGTCAAAGATCTACAAATGACAGCTAGGATCAACGGCTTTACATATGTGCTTTCCGATGCACGAAGGGGTCTTGGTATGTAAAGATGGTCACCTATCCACGGACTAGCCTCGGCAAGCGTAGCTTAACCCGATCGATCGTCCCGTGCGGCTGTTATTACTTAGCCACAAGCGCCTCCCTCATTTCTATCTCTACTCTACGAAGAATCCTCTACTCTAAGAAAATGCAAAGTGACATTTCGTTTCTCTATTTTTGACGTCGCGCTGAAATCATACCCCCTTACTAATAAACGTTGTATAGCGTCTGTATAGTTACACAACGCATTGTCTTCTTCTTTCGAATGTCAAATTACTGACGACTGAAAGAGAGAAACGGTGTGTAACTATACAGGCGATATACAACGTTTATTAGTAAGGGGGAAAGAGTAGAATAAGTATAAAGAGGGCTGAAATCCTTCTATAATCTGTCATTTTGTCTTTCGTTTCTACCGTGTGCATGATACACGCGCTGAGGGCCTAGGCCAAATGAGATGCTGGAAAAGATGTATGGGATAAGCTACCGAAAAGCTTATAAGCGGTTGCAGTTTGTTTAGGCCAAGGGTTCCCAACCTTTTAACATACGCGCCCCCCTAACTTTCTTTTAAAATCACTGCGCCCCTGAGTTACTTTGTCGACATGCAGAAAAGCATGCAGAATGTAAAGAGAGCGTAAGTGAGGTTGAAAATGCTTGCACCCCTTGGATAGGTTAGATTTTCTTTTGATCGTTCAAACAGAAATAGAAGTCTTTGTCAACTTATGCAGAAAAGTTGAAGAATAAAAGAATATAAAATGGAAGAGCGAACGAAGCGAGATCGACAATTGTAGCAAGCCGCCCCGGATAGGTTCGGTTTTCCATTCATTTAGTCCATTCATACAGGAATAGAAAAACGTATTTAGCGGATTTATACAGAAAAGCTGAACCTCATTTTACAGCACCTAAGTATTATAAAATGTTTGGCTTTTGGAAACTAGTCTTAACCATTTCTAATACCAAGAACAGAAAATTTCGCCCCCCCAAATCGGTTACTCTATGCCGACCTAGGGGGGCGCGCCCTAACGGTTGGAAATCCCTGGTCTAGGCCCTCTGGCTGGACTTAATGTATCTTGGGCGGAGTTTTCTTCTATTTTCAGAATTTACCAATCTCAAATCTAATGGATCTTCTCTCTAGATTCTGGTATTCTGCCTAGACTCACCCAGATATTAGGAGTCTTCCACACTTTTCGCGTATCTGTCTAAGTTTTTATACTATGCAAGTTTTCACCATCTTTAAGCTAAAGTGACTTAGCGATATAATTTCTTAAAATACAACATAATCGTCATACAAAAAAAGCTTAACAATAATCCTTTCAGATCACCATTACTAGTAATCCACCATCGATAATTTCAGGACAAAAAATCAATAGAACCAATTTACGTGTCTATTATTAGATAATAATTATTTTAAATGGAACAGATTGCAGATCACGACCTTGCAAAGTCAGAGATTGACAAACTGAGTACTTTAAAGTGACGCACAGTCGGAAACACAACCGGACAATTGTGACCTTCGAGGGGACAATAAGCTTATAATATAAATTAATTCGTGGGGTTAGACTTGAAAGCCTCTATCTGCTGAGTTTTGAACTTCTACTTACGACACCAGTTTTTGTAGGTTGAAGGACAATTCAAAGTCAAAGTCAAATCATTTATTTCAAATAGGCACTTTTGAACGTCTTACAAAAAATAGAATTGAGTATAGTCGCCCCTTCCAAAAAGTAGTTTTGCATATGGAGAAGAATGGGCAAGAAACTCCACCGTTACTCTTTTAAAATGTTTTACAATATTTTGTATAGGTATATTAGTTAAATAAATTATATGTGAAGACGATGCACCTAGAATAAAATAGCTCAAATATTTCCAAACATTGTAAAAGTAGACGATTTTCCTTAGATTTTACAATTAATAAGTAAACGGTGAAGGAAAACATCGTGAGGAAACCGGCATGTCCTAGAACCAAAAATTCGAAGACATGTGACATCTACCAACCCGCACTGGGCCCGCGTGGTAGATTACGGCCCATTCCCTCTCACAGAGAGGAGGCCTGTGTCCCAGCAGTGGGAACATTAATAGGCTGATTATGTTATGTAAGTAAATGTTTGAGGAGGTAATCACAGACTGAAAAATCAATGTCCTACAATAATATAATAATTTTCGTACAGAGAAGGAACGAGCAGTGTGTACTGTATTTCAGACCATTTTGGTTAGGTTTCATTCATGATGATGAATGTTTTCAGCCACCATAGTCGGAAAATTCACATGTTTGGAATCTGCTTCGAAGCCTTTTAAAGGTTCAAGCATAGATAGTTTAGAGTTCCGTTGACGTCACTTAAAAAATATTGTTTTGCTATTTTAAACTTACATCTGCAGTTAGAGAATTGACCGTGTCGTTTCGATGAATGGTAGAACATGTTTCTCAACCACTAAGTTAAGATTGTTCTTGGGATAATTTCATCCCAACTACAGAATTCTTCATTGTGCGTGGTTTGACACGCACTTGGCCGCTTTTTTATATTTCTATGGATTCAAGCCACCAATAAGTTTACATTACCAAGTGTGATCTATTTACAGCTGCTATGAATATGTTAGTAGTAATGGTAGAAATGCAACACTTACACATACTGTGACGCATTGATGGACAACCGGACCTAATCGACCTTCTAAAGAGTTTTTTGCATCAAAGAATCTTAAGTATTTAAGAATGGTAATATTTTGTAACATGTTTTCAGGATACGTTGCGATTTTGCTGTATAGGGCTAAGCGTGCAATACTCACTGTTATAAATGGTCCTTAGTGTTTAGAAGCACAAGTGTATATTTTTTCAGGTCTCACTTTATTGTCTTCTTTTGTCCAGAAAAAGAAAAAAACTAATGAAAGAAGAAAAAATAAAGAAAGAAGAAAAAAAGAGGCAACAATTAATAAAATTGTATTTTTGTTAGTAATAAATAAACTCAAGAACTTTTGGACCGGTTTAAAAATCACTTCCAGTATGTATGGCGGCATGGCGTATGAGCTCTATGAAAAGTGGGTGGAGTCGAAAGTGTTAATATGTCACACGCAACTTTAAATTATAAACCTGCATAATGCTAAGTGTCATTACCGCCACACCTCCACGCTTACCGCGGCTCATTCAAGTGCTCTAGTTGGGAGCATTCACATACGTGGCCCAGTTATGATAACTTGACAAAGGCGCGGTGACAAGGCCGGCTGGCTCTGGTTCACTACGTCATTTGCCTTTGGCTATGAAAATAACGTTGGTACCTAACGACATCTCGTGTTGAGATGAACAAGTTATAGAATAGGTTATACATATAGGTAACGGCGCCGACTGTTCAGGTTACTCATGATGTACCTACTTCAGTATCGTCACTGTACATCTGCCTATCCTTTTTCCAACCATGTTGGGGTCGACTTCCAGTCTATTCGGATGCAGGTAAATACTACAACGCGACTGCCTATTTCTGACCTCCACAACCCAGTTACTGGCAATCATGTCATTTCGTTCATAGGTTTTTATTTTTATCATTTTATTTATCTCGTGTGAATGTGAGAACGTTGTATTGTAGGCTTAACAGACTGTATCTTTGTAGACCATTTTCTATCTTGTTAAGTACCTGGTACTTGTTGACAAATGAGAGCAGTGGTGGCCCAGTGGTAACGGCCCCGACTTGCGAGTTGTAGGTCGTGGGTTCGAACCCAAGCAGGCGCTTTACTTTGTGTAAATAATTTCATCACCACTGCTCTCAAAACGGTGAAGGAAAACATCGCGAGGAAACCGGCATGTCTTAGAACCAAAATATTCGAAGACATGTGACATCTACCAACCCGCACTGGGCCCGCGTGGTAGATTACGGCCCACTCCCTCTCACAGAGAGGAGGCCTGTGTCCCAGCAGTGGGAACATTAATAGGCTGATGATGATGATGATGATGACCTGTTGACAGGCCAACACTGTCCTCTCATACCTAATAATATTATAATTTGAAAACATTGTAAAAAATATTAATTTTTAAAAGAGTAACCGTGGAGTTTGTTTCCGGATCTTGAATATGTATGAAACGACCAATTGAAACCGCGAAAACGTTTTTCCAACTGAACAGACAGCTGTGCTGCTGGACAGTTTGTTGCGCCACTTCTTCTTCCCAGCTAAAGCACTAGGAAGTGGTGAAGGGCGGGCGTTTTTGGGGAATTGTCTTATGTAATTTTGACGTTCGAAAAGTGCTGATTCTCAGCCCAGTGAATTAATGACTTTTTAATTTGAATTTGAATTCGCCACCTAGCTTCTGACGTTTCATAGGTATGTATGTAAGTGCCCATTTATGTTTATGTGAAATAAAATATTTTGATTTTTGATTGACTGGGTAACACCGGATTCGGAGACTTGTAAAGGATAGCTAGCTGTATTAAGAAAGCCTTCTAATGACCATA
Source organism: Conistra vaccinii (assembly GCA_948150665.1). NCBI lineage: Eukaryota > Metazoa > Arthropoda > Insecta > Lepidoptera > Noctuidae > Conistra > Conistra vaccinii. The sequence goes on along the minus strand of OX411320.1, from coordinate 2,584,901 downwards.
CTTACTACTCAAGGGGGATCCCCTTGAGTAGTAAGTATGGTCATTACAAGGCTTTCTTAATACAGCTAGCTATCCTTTACAAGTCTATATTACTGGTGCTTAAAATGTTCGCCTGTAGTAATTATTAGCTAATTTATTTTGCAAATGGCAGCAGCTAAATGAGAAATAATAAAAAGAACGTGATTACTCACTGCAGACATTAGTAATTCCGCTTCCTTCTACCGGAAAGTCTGAATCATTCTCACTTATGTACGTACATAACATACGTAGATAAACGTAAATCTATTTGATAAATCACTACTGATAATTTAACATTAATAACTTGTGGAAGAATTGCCAAACTTAAGTGCCAGTGGGCAGGGCACTTTGCTTGCAGAACAGATGGCCGATGGGGACGAAAGGTGTGGCGATCGCGTACCGGAAGACGTAGCGTTGAAAGGCTTCCCACATGGTGGACCGTTGATCTTGTGAAGGCCGCAGGAATCCGCTGGATGCGGGAAGCACAGAACCGGTAGAAGTGGCGGTGCTTGGGGGAGGCCTATGTCCAGCTTTGGACGTCTTTCGGCTGAATGAATGATGAATCTAGTAGTACTCGTGTCGTGGGTGATAACAGGGTCCAGATGAAAGGCAGTATAGATTAACTCCTGGTTTGCATTTCAATAGAGTGCCATCCTTTTGCTAAGCTTGGTCATCATCATCCGCCTAGCCTTTTCCCAACTATGTTGGAGTCGGCTTCCAGTCTAACCGGATGCAGCTGAATACCAGTATTTTACATGGAGTGACTGCCTATCTGACCTCCACAACCCAGTTACTGGGTAATACAATACCCCTTGGTAAGGCTGGTTTGTCAGACTTTCGGGCTTCTGACGACCCGTAACGACTGTCAAAGATCCACGAATGATAGCCGGGACCAACGGCTTAACGTGCTTTACGAGGCGCGGAGGAATCTCGATATGTTATGACGGTCCTTCCACTGACCAACCCCGGCAAGCGTAACTTAACCTGATAGATCGACCCGTGCGGCTGTTATTACTTAGCCACGAGGAGGATAATTCCATACACACTAATATTGTGTAAGGGATTCTTCCTATATTTTTACTGAGTTAATAAATTTCCTGGAATTTATAATCTGCATAATAACTTGAAATAATTACCAGCCAACTCGTTTCCCGCGCTTACGTAAAGTACAACAGGTTCGATTCCGATCAAGTGAACTGTGGCAAAACATATTATTATTGAGTGTTATGTGTTATTCTTGGAATGCACCGTGACGGTTAGTTAAGCAGAAAATGCATTATTTTAATTAATAATGAGAAGTTTTTATTCTGTAGAAAAGAGCCATCAGAGCAATATATGGCGTCCACTGGTGCGATGCTCTTGAAAAAACAGTTGGCAAATATAGTTCCTGGTGTATTTCTGGAGTTGTCGATTTGCCCACAAATAAATTAACTTTGTGTGAATCGCCTACAGAAAAATGTATATTTATTTTATTTATTTATTAACCATATATGTACACACATTTAAAAACAGACAAGAAGAAAAGAACAGAAAAGTATGTACAAAGGTGATGCTTATTATTGAAGGTGGTAATATTATTTAAAAGTGATGATTCGCTCGTTCCGGGCATCGATCACTAATAAAGAACTAGATACACAATCCCAAACAATAGTTCTCTTAAAACTGTCACCAAATTGTGTTTAAGTAATAATAGTTGAAATAAATATACATTAATGTAAATTCAACCTTAAACGCAATGCTCAAAGTTTATTTCACAAAGCTATGTTTAAAAAGCAATAAATTTTTACGACCGATACTATGTGGCATGTTTACCGTCGGAGCGTTCGAATGCTACTAAATCAAAAGCGCACCCAAATGTTCAAGTGGGTGCTCATTCGGTGAGGACATGTTTTGCCGCTGATTGTGTATCTAATGGTTCCGGGCTAGTAAATTCGTGCGAAACCTCAATAGTGGTTAATAGAATATTACCTATCAAGTCGTCAACTGGTCAGAAACGTTAGTTGACCCGCCTGGAGCTTAAAATCCGGGAATTCGATTATCGGGGAATAAAACAGGAAACAGGCAACAGGGATCAGACTGCCTCGTTGGTTTAGTGGACGCAAGCGGTACTGCTGAGCATAAGGTCCTGGGTTTGATTCCCGAGTCGGGCATAGTATAATTGGGTGTTTTCATCTGGAATAGCTCAGTAGCAGCCCGGAGTCTGGATTTGTGCCCAGTTGATGGCATTAGGCTTGCCCCCTATTACATGGGACTTAAACATATCTGGCGAAATGTGGGTGTACTGGGTACACCTCTGCCTAAACCTTTGAGGAATACAGGATGTTATGTTATGTGTTAAGGGAACAAAAATTTAAGTTTTTTTTAATGTTCACAAGTATACCTAAGTGAAATCTTAGTAATTTCTTATTGAGAAATAAAAATAAAAAAATCTTTACCATTGCCATTGAAAATTTGTACAGTGACTCGAAATCTGTCTACTATCCAAATGATTCAGCTGCTTATCTCCACGCGGATATGCCTGTTGACCACAAGTGTCGGTAGCCATGTGGCGCAACTGTTGCGGTCAACACTCCTGTGGTTTCTGTTACTAATTGAGCTGTATTGGTCACTATAAAAATATTGAACATATTAGAAGATTCTGGGCATCCTACCAGAAAATATACACGCGGCGTAAACGGTACTGCTCGGCCACAAACAAATGCTTTTTTAACAAGATATATTTGTGATTATACATTTAATCTATTCATTGGTACTGCAAGAACAATGTAAGAACATTTAATTTATACGACTCCGTATCAAAGTTGCGACAACAACAACCCAAAACTTAACATTTTTTTTCTTTTCTGCTTTTAGCAACAAAATATTATAGAAATGTATGTCGTGCTTTAGTTTGTCGAGTAAAAATTGTGTCGCGCTATCGTTCGTCGATCAAAAGTTTCGTCGTCCCATCGATGGTCGTGAAAACAATCTGTCGCACTAACGTTCGTTGAGCTGATGTGCTGTCGCACCGCTGATGGTCGACCTATCGTACTGTCGCTCCAGCATTTGTCGCGCATTTGTTTGTCGCAACTTTGATACGGAGTCAATTTATACGTCTATAAATTACGAAATCGACTGTGGCCGGGTTGCGTCGCAACGCACCAATTTGGTGATGTGTGTTTAGTTTTTTTGGGAATTGGAAATAAAAGTATTTTCAAAATGCGGCCTTTTTGTTTTTTACAACAACGAGGAAGTTCTTGACTTGCATCTCACCTGTTGATCAGGCCGAAGGTGGAAAGCTTCACCCGGACTCCTCAAATACAGAGGAACTGGCTATCTTATACCTGCCGAAACACAACAATGCTGTTAACATTGTTGTTATGGCGACTTAGATAAGATGGTGGTAGCTAGCCAGGCGGACTTAGAACAAGCCCTACCACCAACCAAACCGAGTAGAAAATGTTGCCCCCACTGGGAATTGAACCCGGGACCTCTGGGTCTGAGACAGGTGGTCTAACCACTAGATCACAGAGGCGGTTAGTAACTGTTTTGTTTGTGGAAATCAGGAATGTCATTTATGTTTGTTATAATAACGGTGTTTTGAAGAAACTTTTCATAATAGGCCTTAGAAGATTTCATGCCCTACGTTTAGATAAAGCTATAATAAGTATAAACATTAACACTGCCTCGATTGTCAAGACATTCCTCTGTAGGAGCCCGAAGTCCGGATTTGCGCCCGATTGACGGTAAAAGGCTCGCCCTCTAAGACGTTATGGCGACAGACTTGGCTAAGATGGTGGTAGCTAGCCAGGCGGTCTTAGAATAACCCCTACTACCAACCAAACCGAGCAGAAAATGTTGCCCCCACTGGGAATTGAACCCGGGATCTCTGGGTTTGAGACAGGTGGTGTAACCACTAGACCATAGAGGCTGTTATTAACTGTTTTATATAGAGACTAAATTACATAACTGGTGAAAAGTGGGAGTATGTAATAAAGGTAACGGCTCTGCCTAACCTTTTGAGGAAATAAGGCGTGATGTTATGCTATACAATGCCACCCATGGGCATGTGCTGCCCGTATTTTTCTGAATAGTCATGATTTTTTTTCGAAAAGTTTTTTTTAATATTTTTCAAGTTATTATTTTTTTATTTTTTTGTGTATTGTTTGCCATATCTCCGATGTTATCGGCTCGATTTGGATTCTGTTTATTATTTATAAAAGCTTATAAGTTATTTTATCGGATTAACTACCATTTTTCATAAACAGAGTTGAAGTCTGTTATTTTAATTTAAAAAAACAGTATATATTTTAAAACACAAGTGCATGTCCATAAAATTATAAGGGATTATTGAAAAAACAAGATGAAAAAAAAAAAAAAATTAAGTTAGACGCCCTTTTAAAGTTTATTTTCGATAATTTGTCATAAATATTCTGAAAAATACGGGCGGTCACATGCCCATTGGCGGCTTTGTGTAATGTTTAAACTTTAACAAAGTAATTATAAATCGGTCACTAACTAAGATCGTTTATCAAACACATTCAGGATATAACATTTAAATTAAAAATAATTGGATAATTCTTCATCCTAAATTAATAAAAATTAGAACATGATCTATAAATAATATCTAGATAAAAACTTATTATTTATTACATTTAATAGATAAATTATAACTTCTTACTTCCTTATATGAGGGCTATAATATAATAATTAATTATTGAACCAGTTTCCTAATTAATAAAGGAATCCTTAAGAAAACTTGTTAATAGTTTGTTATATAGCCCATTTGACATACGTAAATAAATCAACTTAGGTAACGAACTGGATGAACTGAACCTATCTACATCATTCACATACATAAAGTAGTTTTTCACTAGTTTTTCCCATGCTACGATCGTGAACATTATTCTTATATTATAACTAGCGAAATGACTTATAATCTACTAGATGACCCGTCAGACGTTGTGCTGTCAAAATTTTTTCAGCTGTACCTTTGGGTTTTCCTAAACCACCTCAGGAATCAGGTGAACAAAACAACAAAAACAAAACAATTCGGTCGAGCCATTTTCATGTTCTTGCCAGACTAATGCACGGCAATTGATTTTTATACAATGTGGAGAGTACAATACAACAAAAAATTTAAATACTGGCACTACTAATGCATAAGAGTATTTTGGAACTGTCAAATAAATCCTAGCTTCGAAATTAAAAAAAAGAGTTTTTCAAACAAATTAAATGTAGTTTATGCCGGTTCTACCCTAAGCCTATAAATTCCGTTTATCCAACTAGGCCTAGGGTGGATTCTCGGGCATACGTTTCCGAATATCCATCTTAGGGTGGATTTTTTGGGGTGGATAAACGGAATAACCCGAGCAGACTATTGATTTTGCCGAGCTATATTGACAAAACTATTGAATATATTCAATTGAATTATGGTATACTGAATGGGAACGTCATTAGGAACACGCCGTTTAATTTTTTATTGTATTGTCGTCTCCACCTTGTATATAAAGATTTCTGCAGGGCAAAAGATTTGCTACCTAAAACGAGAATGCTTGTTTTGCTAAGTCACTGATGTTATATCACATTAAAATTGCCTTAAGATGAAATAACGAGGTCAGGAAAAACTAGCTAACCAAAAATTTAAAAAATAAGTTTCTTTTGTTTTTACTTTAACAGTTCTGTCCACTTTTGGCCTAAAGTATATCAAGTTGACAACTTACTTGATAAATTCTTACTTACCCAAGCAAAAACTCGGTCATTTATCATTTCAAAAGTAGGTCTAAAAATAAATCAACATTTTTATAGGCTCTAAAAGTGTATCACCTAAAATGTGCAAGCAACCCACATAGTCAAGTTGAATGTAACAAGTTATGTAAGTTGTTTAATTAGTAATTTATTCGTAGGTAATAGTGTAGCGTAATTTTGTAAATTAGGTGGTAATGCCGCTTCGTATACACGCGAGTTGACGCTATGTGCCTGCGCAGCGGGGCGAAATCGTCACGTGAACTTACTTAACACAACATTTTTGAGATGTGCTGTTTTTAAGGAATAATATTATAAGTGCTATTACTTAATCAGCCTATGTATAGATGTCACATGTCTTCGAATTTTTGGTTCTAAGACATGCCGGTTTCCTCAAGATGTTTTCCTTCACCGTTTTGAGAGCAGTGGTGATGAAATTATTTATACAAAGTAAAGCGCCTGCTTGGGTTCGAACCCACGACCTACAACTCGTAAGTCGGGGCCGATACCACTGAGCCACCACTGCTCTCTGCTATAAGTGCTATTAACAGGTTAAAAATTCAGCAGCCGGGCTACTACTGAGGAATCCTTAAAGAAAACACCACACTCACACTAACAGTACTGCCCAAACCGGGGATCAAACTCAAGATTTCACACATGCCCCAAGTTCGGTCGAGCTTGCAACCACTAGTCTAAAGAACAGTCCACTTTTTAATTACCTAGTTATTTTTATTTAGCTACAACGGTTGTGTTACAACTAATTGCAGTAACTAAAATTATAAAAATAAAAGAGACCAATTCAAAATATACATGACATATAAAAATATATATAAAAGAAGGTTAAAAACACTTTTAAAAATCGTCTCACAGTAGGTACTTCTGTATTCTTCAGTATTCTTCTTCACGTGACCAGAGGGTTGGCTCGTTCTTTGGCCAAAGAATTAACACCAGTCTTCTGGGCACGTTTCCACGGCCACGGATGACAGCGATGCGAACGAGTACTTCGACGAAAAGTGTCCATTCTTCTTATCATTTGACTTTCCGTCAACTAAGTGATGGGATATTAAGGCGAAAATATTTAATTACTAAATTAATTAATTACTTTCGCCTTTAACCTCGGTAATCAAATGAATAGTCAACGTTCATCCTTTTTATCATCTTTTTTATTAGTCCTGCTTTACCTCAGATCGTAAGTCTCTTCAACATATTTTATGATGCATCTCACATCACTGTCTTTCAAAGCATTCAGCCAACTTGGCAGCTAGGTGAGGTCCAAATCTAGACCAAGGCCAGTTCTGGGTCTTGATGCAACATGGTCAATGAATCTAAATACTACATGCATAATACGATCACATTAATAAGCTCCGTTAGATAACTTAATGTCAATTGAAGGTTATTAGTACGCAGACTGAGTGACATTATCGTAGTCATCAAAATATGTTAATAGTATTATAATAAACAGACTAATAGGTATTTAAGAAAAAAACTTCCTTTACTCACTTTTCTTAATTACCTGAAAAGATATAATTTTCCGTGGACATCAATAATAGAAACATCCTATCCTCCTACTAAATATAATATTATAAACGCGAAAGTATATCAGGAAGGATGGATGTTTGTTACTCTTTCACGCAAAAACTACTGAACGGATTTGGATGAAATTTGGCACACAGATAGTTTATAACCTGGATTAACACATAGGGTACTTTTTATACCGATATTTTAACGGGATTGAGAATTATGCGGGTGAAACCGCGGGGCACTGCTAATTTAACTAAAATTTCTTGAGAAATGAGAAGAATTTACATCGCATTACAAAGTGTCGAAATAAATTAGGTTTTAGGCTTGTCAACGTCTTATTGAACCCAAAAGCTACACTAGTAACGAATGTTTCTAAATGCCACACAATCTGATCCTTCTTTTGTCCTGAAAATGTTTCAAATCAGTATTAGTCTAGACTATTTTTAAAAAGAAAAGAGAAAGAAAGAAAAGAAAAAGAAAAGTATTTTTGTTTGATGAATAAACTCAAAAACTATTGGACCGATTTAAAATTCTTTCACCAGAAGAATGCTATATTAACACTGAGTAATATAAGCTATAATTTATAAAGATATTTTAATATGAAAATGTATAGCTGAGCCTGAAAAAGCTCCCAGATTTTCAATTACCTTTTATTGAGATCAATGTTTGAGCAAAACGGAACTAAATCGGCAGTAATAGAAAAAGTTAAATTACACCTTTAAACACCTCGTGTATTGGCTAGTGACAGTCCATAACAAGTAAACGAGTACAGTATGTATTATTACGTTATTAAACATAAACCTAATAAAACTAATTGTGAGTTGTAAATCAAATGTTACGTCGGTAATATGTGTCGGAAACTTTCTACGGGCCATTTAAATGCCGTATTTCGGGACTATCGCAGTAGGAAGTATAAATGATCCAGATCGATCCGTTCGGCACCGTGCAGTGAAAACATTGAATGTAATTAATATAATAATAGTTTGGGGGGGAGGTTATATAGTGAGCGCGAACGCTCGGCGGCCATTCGGCGCGCGTACCCTTCGCGCATGTGCATGCCTCGCGAGTGACATTAGTGACAGTTTAACCCCAAAATGGCGGCCAAATTTTACGTAAGTGTCAAAATTAAGTGCAGATTTGTGGTTTTAGAACGCACCCTCTGGATTTCGGATTCGCGCTCGAGTGATGCAGTGGTTTTATTTTAGTGGAACAAACGCGAGAATGTCTATCGTAAGGTGGTTCTAAGCCACATTTCTGCGTCTATTGTTTTGCATGTGAATAATTGATGTTGCAGTTTGATATTTGGTGAATTGTAAGAGTTGCTTGTATCTGTTACTTGTGCATAGTTCATTTAGTTCGAGATTAGATTTTTTGCGGTTCTATTTACTATTGTTCTATACAATAGCAAATATAGCCGCAAAAATCAAAACTATTATTATTATAAGCGCAACAATTTGTTGAATGCTTTTTTATTTAACTGAAACGATTTTTTGTCTCAGTTATTTAAATTATCTTTTTACAAATAGATTTATTTATAACTTATAAACTCTGAGATTTTTAAACAATAAGCGTTTATGAAAATTAACTTGTTTTTGGAATAGGACTTAACTGTTTTTCGTCAAGCTACCAGCTATTCATAATTAAATTACGCTTAAACTTTAACAACAAAACATTTCAACTCTGAACTTATTTTGCATTCAAGGACTCGAAATAAAATGAAAGTTAAACAAATGTGATATATTCTAGAAATATTAGGCAATAAGATTAATGCCTAGGTCTAGTCAGTCGCACTCGGAAAGGACAACTGGTTGTCCGGGTCGATAACCTTCTTCTGTATATTTTATAGGTCTGGTGATATTCAAAGACCACTTTCGCATCTGCAGGGTTGACGTGCTCCAAAAAAAAAAAGAAAAAAAATATTGATTGAAATGCAAATCAATTACATCAATAAAATAAATTAAAAAATTGCATGGTCAATCATTTAGTTTCGCGATATATTTTATTTATTAGTTAGTCATTTATTTAAATCAGATGGAAGTGCTATTTATTATGCATAATATTCATATAAATTAAGCAATATGTTTATATTAATAGCAATGTCAACTAATATTTTGATATCTAAATATAAAATACTTCCGATGAAATCCAAACATTTTACCAAAAAAATACAAAACTTATTTTAAAATACATTTAACTTTTATATATTTTTGTATTTTGACACAGTTTTAAACAGTTCGCTAAACCTAATTAAAACCGTAATAAGGAACTATGTTTCAACTTACGATAAATAGTGCCTCGATAATTATCTAAATCACGACAAATCAAAACATAATTCGTAATCTTTCTACCTGGATAATTATCAAAATTACGAAAAAATCAACACATAGTTCTAAAAATAAACACGAAACCGCACTATTAAAATTCTCACGTAGTTAAAAAGTATTACCTAACAAATGTTAAAGCAATCGTTAGAGAAAACAACGAAAGTTAACTTGGATACACGGAAAGTGAAACCCATCGCGGGAAGTGGACGATGACCGCTAAAGTTAATGTATGTTAGATATAGACGCGATTTTTTACTTTTATTTTTCGTGTGGTTGCTGACTACCCTGGTGTCGGAGTTTTTAAGCCGCTCATGGGCACACATGCCATCGAGAAATGCATGCCGGTTTCCTTACGATGTTTTCCTTCACCGTTTTTAAGCAAGTGATAATTATACAACACGCACATGAATCTGAAAAGTCAGAGGTGCGTGCCTTGGGTTCGAATTCGAGATCTATGACTTGGTAGTCGGACGGTTACACCGCTAGGCTATCACTGTTCAATATTAACTTACTTTAAGGCATATTTTACCAGAGCTACATATCTTAAGAATTAAAACTATAAAATATGTTTTGGAAAAAAATACAGTTGAAAAAATTGTTTTACTGAAGACGACTCGAGGGTTAATTTAATTATGTTAAAAAAATCTGAAGATTATTTACAAGGTCAAGTGGAAAATATTTTCAAGAATTTCTGAAGAACTGCTCTGATTTTCATGAAATACACTATTAATTTGGAAATACGTGATTAAAAATATTGTGTAGGTTTCCTGCAGAAAGTTTTATATTATTTAAAATTATCTTTACCTAATGTTATTCAAGTTAGAATGACTCATACCCACGTAGGTAGGCGTCAGTACCTAAAACAATATTCACCATATTTATTTCATTTAAAAAAAGTACAGGAATATTTTCAAGGATATAATTAATAATTTTCAAGGATTTCAAAGAAAATTTTATCGGTCTATTAATATCAGTCACGCCTTCATAATAACTAATTAATCTTTCATTATTTCTGTTAACCTATTCGCCTTACATCTAGATTAGGTCCGCCCCTGCGCGTGGGCATGCTTCAAGTTGAGCGGCCATTGCAACAGAACATGACATTATCATATTAATGGCTATCAGTTACCGGTTGTAGCGTGATTCATATGATTGATATATAGCCAGTCTGTCACGGGAGTTGGGTGGTATTGTTTTGAAGCATAATCAGCCTATATTATTCCCACTGCTGGGACACAGACCTCCTTGCAGTGGGAGGGAGTGGACTGTAATCTACCACGACGGTAGTGCGGGTTGGTAGATTTCAAATGGCTTCGAATTTCTGGTTCTAGGACATACCGGTTTCCTCAAGATGTTTTCCATCATCGTTTTGAGAGCAGTGGTGATGAAATAATTTACATAAAGTAAAGCGCCTGTCTTAGTTTGAACCTACGACCTACAACTCGTAAGCCGCGGCTGTTACCACTGGGCCACCACTGGTCATGCTTATTTTGAAGGTCTTAATTACAAACTATTGGTAAATACTGGTAATATCAGTCGTCTTGAGACCACTGAACCTCTGAGTGAACTAATTATAAAAAGCAGTGATATTCTTCATTTTCACCAAAGAAAGTGAAAACACAACAGCTTATTAATAAATTGGAGCCGGGATAAATTAAGAGGTATGTAGTTGAACACAAACGTTAGTATTAGCCATTTCTCGAGATCACAACTAGTGACCCTATAAATAAACCGAAGAATACCAATTAGCTGTCTTATGTCAAAGGTTGTCCCTATCTTTCTAACTTTACACTTCATATCCTCAGCTCTGGAAAATTGCTCTTATATTTCTAGACACAATATAAGCTCAACCAATTCTAATCTGCATGTACCTACCACCTTCGCGGTAGGCTTGTAGGTCAGGCGCGGGGCTAGAGGGGGAGAGGGGGGGGGGGTACCAGCAAACTTTGACGCAATCGTCCTAGTTCCCAGCCAGGACTCGGAAGTGTACCGGGTCATATTATACAATTTTGTTTGTGTAATTTAGATTACTAATTTACAATCATTATTACTAGACAAAAGTGTTGCTATTTAAAGTTAAATCTTTTTTTAAGACGTGTCTACCCGGGAGCTTATCTATGCTTAAAAAGATTCATCTCCTTTAAATATTTTCTTCTATTAACGCTGAATTAGATTGTCGGTGATCTTTCCATCCGCAGGTTACCTAATAATCTAGGTTTTTGACAAAATCATTGTCCTAGTCCAGCTATAACTCTTTAGTTAAATAATCAGTAGTCATTTTTAAATGACAACTGATTACTTTTGAATATCTTTAGATCTAGTTTTGTATCCTATAGATCTGTTAGTATCGGTGGGCAGGCGCAATCGCAACTGGCCTCGTTCTCAGATAGGATGCGGAAGTATCGATGGGATCTGGTGAACTTGCGAAATGTAGATCGGATAGTGTAAACCTACATTCTATGGTGTTAAATATTTGCTTAAGATTATTTAAATAAAGAAGAGAGATAAGCAAAAAGAACAATTATCTGATTCAAACTATTAGAAGCACTGTCAGCTGGTTCAGTGGATACAATGCAAAATGCCAGTACGACAGTAATGATTGTTAAAACGAAAATAGACACAAGGAAATTAAAGGAAATTGTTGAATTAAGAAATAATGAAAGAAAGTAATAGTAGATTGTTATACAAGGGTCGAAAGGAATTGATATCTTTCACCCGTGTTAAACACTCTACTTTTCATTTCGAATATAAGGAAAGTATAAAATAGTAAAATTTCTAAAATACTTATTGATATTAAATAATAATGTAACCACCTATTTACCAACAACCTATTTCAAATTAACTGAGAAGTTAGAACAATTTATGAAATTTTTTAAATTAGGAACGCGACGCGTCACCGCTGCGCAGTGTGCCCACTTTCGTTTTTTGGTTTATCCCCAGTTTCATAATGAATTATCCCAAAAATTCCCTAAAAAATATAAAAATTCCTTGGTTAAAGGAATTTTTCATTTTTATAGCATTAAATACCTACAAAACATTCATTATTAATCGAGAGAGACGAAACAAACCAACTCTAGGTATAACGCGACTTATTTCCGATATTGTCATCTTTAACCACGGAAATAGTAAAATTAACAATGACATGGTAAACTAAAATTAGATGAATTATATTCATTACGAGTTTCAGGGAATCCCCTTTAATCAATCGGTGCTACCATAGAGTAAAGTAGTACATTGGGTACAGCCTACTATTAACAATAGGGCTACCAACTCAAGTTCATTTTTTCCCTAAAATTCCCTAAATCCCTGCCAAAATAAAATATCCCTAAACCATGCTTATTATTGGCCATTTTTCCCTAAAAAAGAGAGAAATCCCTAAAAGTGGAAACACTACCGCCACGGGCCGTCCCGCTTAATAGTTTTTTTTTTTTAAATTTGCACTGGCTGTTTATCAGTGTCAGGTTGTATGTTGATTAAAATATGATTCGCGACCGCAACAAATATGCCTTTTCAGAATTATAATCATTAGAATCAGCACTCACAACACCACAGCCTTTTTAGTTTTATTCTATTCGATATTTTTCATGTAAAAAGTTTCGTAGCCGTAGTTTCGTAACCTAACCAAAAGTTCTATTTTTAAAATTCATTCCCGCCCTAGGGCGGGAAGCAATTACTATGAGTCTTTCCCGCCCTAGAGAGGGAAGCAGCGTTTTCCATCCGCTACTCGGATCAAACAAACACTACTTTCCGAGCATGAGAAATGAAAAAACATTTGAATACGCGCAGTAAATACAAAACTAAAAAATGATCATTAAAAATTAACAAATGAAAAAGAAAAAAAGCCGTACCAGGTTCAAAAAGGCTATCTCAGCATAATGTTACGATATAAAAAAAATACCTGGTATTCTGATAGGGTCTGCTGTGAAGTCTCCAGCAAAAGATTGGATTACTTCAGCCGAAAGACGTCCATTGCTGGACATAGGCCTCCCCACTTCGACCAGTTGTGTGCTTCCCGCATCCAGCGGATTCCTGCGGCCTCCACGAGGTCATCGGTCTACCGGTCCTTAAATTGAATGCCTAAAATAAAACACAGAAAAACTAAAGAAGTCAGCAAATACAAGAGTGACAGCGCAAAGTGGGGATCCACTTGTTGTGGTGCCTCTTCAGATGAGGAACTTTACTCCCTAATATTCACAAACCTTCAGTTAACAGAATTAAACGGCAGTTAAACAAACAATCATATTTGACATTATTCTCGTGGGATCTGGGTCGTTCAGCGTCGAATGTGGTGCGGCTAATAATTTGAGCTTTTTATCTTGCGCGTGATTATCATAAGGAGGTTACTGCACAATGGGCTCGCTATTACTGTCGATATGATCTTATCTTAGTTTTGTATCTGTTATCTGGTTTGTGTTACTATAGTTTTCTTTCAAAAGTTTGCTTTTCTAAATGGTTATGTGTTGCTTCATCTTTATTCTGTTACTGCTGTTTTTTTTTTCTATTGAGTTGGTTAACTAAACTATATATCCAAATGATTGACTACCTCTACTTTTGCATGTATTTTTGTATCTTTTGCTTCTGCTTCTTCATATTTCGACTCGATATTCCATAATTCTGCTTCTTTATTCATTGTTTTTGGGTGCTAGATGGTTGAAGGTTCAAGAGAATAGGGTTGGTGACACAAAAATGTTTTGTCCTTCATGTATATGTATAATTAAAAAATATTGGGCACATATTTTTTCTTTTTTTGCGTAATCAAAAGATGACAGCAGTACATTGAGTTAAAATGTGGCATGATGTCACGTCTATGTAGATTTTTACATAGTTGTGATTTAGCGAGCCCCCGCTCCCCAACTTTAATGCGTTTATCTAAGTATTTTTTTATTAATATGATAAAGTAAGAAATACGTGTCTTATACGTTTTTATTGTCTGACTGACGGATTAAATAAAATTTTTGTTGCTTCTAATTTTATATATAAAGTTATATGCCCAACGATATTAAGTGTACTTGCGTTTTAGTTCAATCAAGTGGGCTTATAAAGTGCAAATCAATTATATCAACTTCACCATCTCCACTTAGAACAAAATGTAGCAATAGAGCAATAATGTATTACTTTAAAGATCAGAATTGCTTACAAAAACTGACGGTAGGCTGGTTTGGTGCAGTATTTAGTACAAAAACTAAGTTGACCAACTCTAGATTGATTCTCGCAAGATGGTTGTAACAAGCGTCTCACTTAGTATATGATAGGGCTCCATTTTCTAAATTAAATGTGGCAATTTTACTTACTGGTCTGGTCCTGGGTTCGATCTCCGGGTCGGGCAAAGTGTTATTGGGGTTTTCATCTGGAATTTCTCAATAGCAGCCCGGAGTCTGGATTTGTGCCCGGTTGTTGGCAATAGGCTCGCCCCCTATTATAATAAAGCCGTTTATTTCCAAACTTTGGGTACATCATTCATTTGCTAGCAGAAAGTTTTTGGTAAGTAATCATAATATGTCTCGCAGCTCAGTGTGCCTTCTGGCATACGCCTCCTCCAACTGTCTCTATTGTGATCTGTCCTAGGCAACTCTAGTCAAGTATGAAATCAGGGTTAGACGAATTTCGTCTTTCCATTTTGTTTTTGGGCGCCCCCGGTTTCTAGTCCCATCTTTTGGGTACCACAGTCACTTGCTTGCTCCATTTGTTTGTCTTACATCGAAGCATGTGTCCTGTTCAGCCTCATTTCAAATGGTCTATGCGAACCTCTATATCTTTAACCTTCGTTTTTTTTTCTTATATCTGTGTTTCTGATTTTGTCCTTTAGTTTGACTCCTAGCATGCTTCGTTCCATCGCTCTTTGACACTTGGCAATAGGCTCACCTCTTATTACTTGGCACTTAACCATAACTGGTGAAATATGAGTGTACTATAAGGTACACCTCTGCCCATACCTTCGATGAAACAAGGCGTGATGTTATTTCATGTGTAATTTTACTTTAGTATAATACAAGTACCTCATCATCTTTCTCCTGCCCGTATCGGATCCCAATTTATTTGGGGTCGGCGTGTATTATTCTTCCATCCTTCTCTATTAGTCGTCATCTCGATCGATCTAGACACCCTTATCATCTTTCTCACAGTCCATCCATCGTTTCTTTGGCCTTCCCCACTCTTATATCCCACATTCATACTCAAAAAAGTTACAAGTAAAGTCGGATTTATATTATTGTGCTCTGTCGTGTCGTGACGCCTTCTGAAGCAGTGTTAGCCAATCAAAACTCGTTGTGATTTGACGTAGTCCAGAATGGATTCATTTGATTAGTGTATTTTACGTCACGACACAACACGACACAGTAATGTGTCGGTGGGTTAACTGTGAGGCCCAATATGACGATATTAAGTATGTCACATATTTCTCAATACTGCCAAAATTAATGATGTATGTGTGGCTTTAAAAGTCTGCTACTAAAGTAGTATGCTGCATCTGCCAGTAACCTTGGATTTATAACAGTTGCCATTTAAATCATGACATCTCCAATTGAATTTCCCTAATTGGTTAAAACTGCCATTACTTTGATGTCGTCAACCGAGGGCAACTTCTCCTCCTCAAAAAGACTTCAAGAATTAAAAACCCAACAATCATATTAACAATTACCGATACCTAAAAAGACAAATGAACACAGAATATATCTTGAGAGGTACTCGTTTTTAGAAGACATCCCAATGAACGTGGGAACGCAAGCGCAAGCGAAACTTTGACAAAAACATAATGTAGAAGTCACGAGATTCATGAACTGTGTAGGTAGCACAGGTCATGGAGAGAAAGGACAAAATACTGAGGGAACCTGCTAAAGACAATGCTCCAATGGTGTTCAAACAACTGTCGCTAAAAAGGATGTTTTTGGTGAAATGAAATTGACTATTCTGAAAAAGGGAAGTTATGGTAAAAAAGACCTTAAACTTGTTGAAATAGAGACCTTAATACTTTGGCGACCTGCAACGGGGATGTTGAAGACAGTCTTCCAGAAGAGCAAGATAATTTAAATGAGGAGATAGAGCACAGAAACAAAATACCTACACATTTTTTTAATCAGATGCTAAGAGCATACATAATTAATCAAAATCATCAAATCAATAAATCAGTGTCTTTTGTAGTACAAGGACTAGTTTTTCTATGCGTCAAGGTTCTTACTAAACTAAGACTAACTATATGTTAATCCGTATCTTCACGCTACATTAAAAGATTTCGAGAGTATAAATAGAAAAGACACGCATTTTAAACCTAAAGCATTCTAATGCAATATGGCTTTCAAAACACTGTTTGTATAAAACAATGGACACGGTAACAGAGACCGTTTATAATGTTAACAGTACCTAAATAGAAAATGGAAGAAACAAAAAAGGACATTACACATAGAAAATATTGCAAAAGAGTAGCAAAAACCAATTCAGACATGATATGAATACAAGTATACTTTGTTACCTAAGTTTTGTCAACCTTACTTGACTGCCAACAAGTTTCACTAGTCTGGTTTTTCGCAAGTAAATCTACATCTTTAATTTGAAATGAGGAAAATGTCTGCTGGGTCTATACCTAATTTGTAGCTATGTTATTCTATTGTTGATTCCACAATTAAGTTAAGCATGAGGTCCTGGTGCCGGAGTCTGGATCTGTGCCCAATTGATGACAATAGGCTCGCCCCCTATTACATGGAACTTCAACATAACTGGCGAAATATGGGTGTACTAGAGGTACACCTCTGCCAACCCTTAGCAGAAGCGAGGCGTGATGGTTATGAAGCGTGGGCGTTATGTTATCTTGAATTTCGAATGTGGAAAATATCTGTTAATCCTATAATATGTAGTTAAACAGTAAATTCAACAGTCATATCTTGCTAGTCAATAAAAAAGGTATTACAAATAAGACACAATAAAAAAAATCGAGTAAGAAAAAAACCTCTCGATTCTATCGAACTCGATTAGCGGTAATTCGATAATCGATTGCGAGGGCACATAATTATCTTTTATTGTATAATTATAATAATATAATCGGTCGACTTATCTCCGTTGTGAAAGCCTATAATGTAATGGCTACACTTATAAAATTATTGGGCACAAAAAGGTATTATGTAAAATCGGAGAATATTTTGCAAAAGTGTTGCCTAAATTCTCGTAATACGTTGTATGTTTGTGCACATTTTGTACCAAAACGTGGTCACAAATTAAGGCGCATTTAGGAAATTAGAAAGGTTCTAAGTATCTTCATTCATCCATCTTCTATCTATATAAATAAAAATCTATGTTTGTGTGTTTGTAAAATAAAATACAATTTATCGATTGACTTTTTGCGAATCCAATCGTCATCATGAGGATGCCTCGTTGAGACTCTTTAGGAATAGTCTGTTAAGCGGATTAGGTTACTTAATATACGTCTTCTATTGTACTTTATAATGGATTTCCGTCAAAGTCAGGCCTGAGTCTAACTGTATGTTTGTCCTCTATGCGTTCCTAAACCATTGATCAGATTGTAAGTCTTTGGTAGGATGTTCTGAGGACGCCTGCGAGGGTATCTGGCCCAAAAAATCTATATAAATCAAAATAAAAGTGGCATTGCAACGCAGCCAGGTGCAGTTCGTATATAATATAACCTAATGCTTTTCCCAGAATAATTTTATTCCTATGTACTTATCTGATCAACTTCTGTTGATAAAATTACCTTTTTGTAACGAAAACTTTATTAACCCAATTGTCTTTCAGTAAAAACAGCTTTACGCGTGTGAATTAATCCACTAAAATGTCTCTAAATCGTTTTAAACGAGGTACTAAATACTGAATCATTGCATAGCATGATTTACTTGAGCGAAATAAATTGCCTTAACTGTGAGGAATTTTGCTAATTTAAAATCTTGACATTTATCATGTGTTTATATGTCATGTAAGTCTTAACTATGACAACATTATCTTAAAGACACATAATTACATAAATATTATTGACTAATGAGTTTCTATTTATTAATTTTGTTCCTCAATCTAGCTCGGGGCAATTCGTGTAGGTACTAGCAGCATAGTAATCTGTCTCCAATTAAAATTTTATTTCTGAATGTGGGGCAATTTGGCACCTGATGTCCCAAAGCCGTAATTTATAGCTTGGCTCGATATATTACTGGCAACATTCACTAGAGATGTATGTCAATTCATCATATTTACTTACAACACTATTAATCAGCTGGTAAAGTGTAAAGTGCTACATTATTTAACCCATTACATGTAATGATGTAGAATTAATTTGAGCATGTTTTTATGAAATGTTTTTATTGTTGTGATTGTGGTTGGCATATCTTTGATAGTGTTCTGTAGTTGAAAGGTTAGTCATTTATCTTGATGATCGCTCGCATCGATTTGAAATCGATCATTTGTAATCTTATACTATTAAATGAGCAATATTTGTATATCAACTTCCTAGCCTTTTTTCCCAACTATCTTGGGGTCGGCTTCCAGTCTAACCGGATGCAGCTGAATACCAGTATTTTACATGGAGCGACTGCCTATCTGACCTCCACAACCCAGTAACTGGGTAATATTTGTATATTTAAAATAGATGGACAAACTTTTAGAAATCATTCAGACCACCAATATAAGGTCAATGGTAAAAAAAAATAAGGAAAATGAATTAGATACTTACAAGAAAACTAAATCTGCTAACGAAAATACACCAAAAATGTTGGTTACCCAATGTCATTTATTATTTTTGGTCAGAATAAAATCACTTTTTTTTTCTTAAGTATCTTTGGTTAGACGTACTGAACGCTGTGTTAAAATTTGTCCATCTATTTTAATGGGAGCTTGTATATATTTATATATTTGTAATCACGTTCTCAAAAACCGCGGCTCTAACAATTTCGATGAAAGTTGTAATATGGGGTTTATGGGGGCGAAAATCGATCTAACTAGTTCTCATATCTCGGAAAATTCGTTTTCTCTATTTTCACAGCCTCGGGAATGTGATAAAACGTTGGTATACCTGGACGATTATCTATTTCCAGCCGAGTATAAAATTAGTTTTAGTTAGATTTGAATAGCATTTGATATTCAAAATTCAAAATTCAAAAGTCATTTATTCAAATTAGGCTGAGAATCAGCACTTTTCGAACGTCAAAATTACATAAGACAGTCCCCAAACGCCCGCCCTTCACCACTTCCTAGTGCTTTTGCTGGGAAGAAGTGGCGCAACAAACTCCTATTTCTAAAGATAGAAATATCAAGTATAGTAAGTATGTATTTTTTATTATGTATGTAATAGATATTTGATATTGAGATAATGGTCGACGGCGACTTTTGTCAAGATTATAATTATAAATAACATATTCAGTTATAATCATATTTAAGTAAGTTTAAACAGCCTTTAATGTTCCTGGTGCTGGAACACAGGCGTCTTTTCTGTGGGAGGGTATTTAAGTTAAGTTCTTGAATAATACAAAGGCAAATAGCAAAAAATAAAACGTACCAGTCAATTTAAGTGCAACCCACAAGCTTATCTCTAAAATCTCTTGCACTGAACATTAAACGTTAAACCTGAAATGTTGGCTAAAACCCGCTGAGCATCAGTTTTCGTAACGCGACATCTGCAAGGCTAGCTAGTGTATTTCCCACGACCTGGTTCGTTGCATGTATTACTTACTATTTACTTACGTATGTATATAGTGCTACATTTGGCAATGTATTGGCACATCTTTAAAACGATCTGGATTTTATTTAAATTTTTAAGTGACAGGTATTTATTTGGTGATAAATTAAAATTAGTTTATTTATTCGCATAGTATAATTATGTCGAATTCAGCAAGTAGTATTTCTAACCATGACCTTTCGATTGGCAATACAGTTTCAAATATTTCAGCTTTTAATCTTATTCAATAACTTCATATTAATTAAGATAACCATAACAAGAACGTAAATTCGCTTTTACAGACGTTCGTCTAATCTTAACAGTTGTAATTTATTCTCAAAACGATGTTATAGAAACTTCACTTAGTTTAACGATGCTCTTAACAAAATATTCAGTATCTTGTTCTCTTGTTAATTTTTAAGCTGAGAATCATAGCTTTAAATAAACGTAAATCTAAAACCAATACATAAAAAAAGAATCGTGATTTTCAACTGTTTAATTGCATCACGAGACAAAGGTCGCGAAGGTCACACAACAAAGAGTTTCCGCCGTGACCCCGAGTGACCTCACGTGACAAAAAAACACGAATCTCTTCCACGTTTTTGTTAATTACTCGTTAACTGCCCGTTTAACCAATTTGTTAACGGAAATCATGTTTAGTGTTATTGTTATTGATCGGTGGAACTAATTCTGATGGTTTGTAGGAGAAGTTGGTCGACTTTTACTTTTAGTTAATATTGTGTTGCTGTTCAAAAAAAGTTTAATACTTGTTTAAGAATTAAATTCAAATTAAATTTTCCAGTCCAGCTATTTATTTATCACTTGTGATTTTTCTTCATTTGTTTCGTTATCTGCTTACAGTAGTCCACTAAGGCCCACTGGCGCGTTCATGGGTTAGCTATAACTCGGAGATAATAACTAACTCAAGGTTAATCCAAAGAGAATTATTGGATTAACCCTGAGTTAACTGTTAACGCGCAAGTGGGCCTAATGGATATAGGTTTATCCAATTAACTCGGCCACTGTCATCGAATTGCTTACAGTTGATTTTTTCTTTGCACTAAATTGTTAAGATAGTTCTCATCATCATTTCAGCCGAAAAACGTCCATAGCTGACATAGGCCTCCCCCAAGCACCGCCAGTTCTCACTAAGATAATTCTAAACATTGCTAATCTGCAATTAATTTAACGCAGTTTATGAAGCAATTCCACAAGTTTATACAAGTGAAACCGATGAAAACATAAACTGCATTTAGATAATAAAAGAGATAAAATAAGCTTTCTCCAAGAAGAGTTAACGTTGTTAATAGAAGTTAATGTCAGATTTAAACTGCAGTTCAACTTTGAGGTTAATTGTTATCGGGTCAATTGATTACTGATTTCGTTTTATGTATTATTTGTTGATAGTCTAATATGTTAAGTAGAAAAAGTTGATTTGATATTCTGAGCTATGATGAAAGATACATTTTTAACTCATCACTAAAAAACTTTCAATCTTACCAAGATCGCAGTATTATTTTATTATCTGTGCCAATACTGTGTAATGTCTTTCCTAAACCCAGCCTTTTTATAAGATTGTGCTGTAAATCCTAACTAATAATATTACAAATGCGAAAATGATTTTCCTTGTTGGTTTGTAACGCTTTCGCGCTAAAACAGCTGAAGAGATTTGAATGAAATGTGGCACATAGGTAGAATATAACCTGAATTAGAACATAGGATATTTATCCCAATATTCGAGCCTATTGCCGTCAAGCAACTGGGCACAAATCCAGACTCCGGGCTGCTACTACGAAATTCCAGATGAAAAAACTCTAAAACTTTGCCCGACGTCGGAATCGAACTATGTTCAGCAGTAGCGCTTGTAAAGAAGCAGTTTAGTTTTATTCAAAATCAATCACCAACAGTATACACCGTGTTATTTTAGTCGTCTTACAAAAGCCGCCCACATCATGTATCCAATCACTACTACACATCCATTAAAATAAAAACGTTTTCCATAAAAAAAAAAACAACCGACTTCCAAAAAGACACTACTACAAAGTCAAAAATAACTTGAATTTTGGTATTCGGTTGTTTTTTTTTTTTATGGCAAACGTTTTTATTTTAATGGATGTGTAGTAGTGATTGGATACATGAAGTGGGCGGCTTTTGTAAGACGACTAAAATAACACGGTGTATATATTTGTATAAAAATGCCCGAAATATTATACAGTTATCAACGAAATACCTATGTGTCTGTCTGCTCGTCAGTCGTGACCGACGCATAGGTCACTTGCTCGTATTCGTTCATTCACTCATCCACTTTCGTCTTGTCCACGCTCTTGAGAAACTTCGGGTCCTGACCTTCTACAGCATACGTATTTATTGGCTTTATGTTTGTATTGCTAACCGGTTGAAAGATTAACAATAGCACAGATAGTATAATACTACGTACCACAGATAATATAATACTACGTACAATAGGCTAAGTTGCTAATCCTTTTATAAGGCAATAAAGGCTTAGAAATTGCTAAAGTACGGTTTAATGGCAGTTATTTCCACCGACCTAGGAAAATCTGTAGTTTTAACGATCTGTAGTAACCATTATCTGATTATGAAATCTGTTTTTTTGAAGCTAGATTTCCAATTTCCCAGTTTCTGGCCAATAGCTTTACCTAATATTGATGGAGTCAGATCCAAATACGCAACAACACAATGGTATTTACCTACTTGTTATACGATTCTTGATTGCACAATGAAATTAACTCTTGTAAAATATTTATTTAAAAAAAATTGTATGTTGTATGTTAAAAAAAAAACTTTTTTGTAGTAAATACTGGAAACATGTAAATGAGCATTAATAAAAACCAACCATGTCAATCTGCCTTCATGTCGTCTTCCAGTCTAACCGGATGTAGCGGAATACCAGTATTTTATATGGAGTTACTGGGTAATTCGATACCCCTTGGTGTCAGACTTTCGGACTTCTGAAGACTAGTAACGACTGTCAAAGATCCACGAATGACAGCCGGGACCAACGGCTTAACGTGCTTTTCGAGGCACGGAGGGGTCTCGGTATGTAAAGATGGTCACGCATCCACTGACCAACCCCGGCAAGCGTAGCTTAACGTGATGGATCGACTCGTGTGGCTGTTATTACTTAGCCTTAGCACGAGCTCCTAAAAAAAACATGTAAAACTACCAAATAGACTGTGTTTCTTTAGAAATAGTCCGAAATCATACTGTAAGCAGGTCAAGTAACAGGTCAAGCTAAAAACCCGCACCTAACAAAAGTTACCAACAATTACATAAGCACAAATAGTTTCTAGAACATTACTACATTCGCACATAAACATCACGTGCTTCTGCAGACAGAAGACAATATTCCTTGCCTTCAGAAACAGCGCGTTTTCACAAGGTTGATATACAGATAATAGCTTGAATGCAATTGTGCATGCTACACAATGGCCGACGCCGTATGAATCAAGTTTTTTAATAATTTTGGATACTACAAGGTCGATTTTGAAAGTTTATGAAATATCAGGTAAATGTTAATAGACGGTCTTTGGTCAGAGTTAGAATTTTTGGTAGTTCAAACAAAAATTATTAATGCATTGCTTCATTATAATTATATCTTCTATCTTCCCAGTCCGCTGTACAGTAATCCTTAAGAAGGTGTAAATCACGCTGCCAATAACTAACTAACCAGTTTTTACTGGATCAGGGTGGTTCTTATTTAATCTAGTATTTTACGTACCATATGTGTCACTCTCGCATTTGACTTTAAATAAAGCAACAAAAAGTCACAACATCTTAAACTTACGACTTCTTCCTATGTCTAAGTTAAAGTCAAAGTCAAAGTCAGAGTCAAAATCAAAGTCAAAGTCAGAGTCAAAGTGAAAGTCAAAGTCAAAGTCAGAGTCAAAGTCAAATAATTTATTTCAAGTAGGCACTGAGGCACTTTTGAAAAACTTGACTTGACTTGACTTTGACTTTTGACTGTAAAATACTGGTATTCAGCTGCATCCGGTTAGACTGGAAGCCGACCCCAAGATAGTTGGGAAAAGGCTAGGAAGATTGACTGAGGCACTTTTGAACGTCAAAATTTACAAAAAAAAAGAATTGATTCTAATCGTTTCTTCCAAAAGGTAGTTTTCGTATGGAGAAGAATGGGCAAGAATATCCACCATGGGGGTAGGCAGTAACTATCGAACGCTGCATCTGCTACGCTCCTTATATACTCCTTTTGCTTCGTCAATCGGTTAACATCAATCAACATTTTTGTTTATGTATATTTCTGCCTTTGTCAAATCCGTATAACACCTTGAACATACGGAAGTAAACCATTCCATTTCGTTCAACTTACCGGCTGGGCGTGGCAAAATACAGGGTGCTCACTTTTCCGCGGCCAGCACAAGTTAGATCGCGGAAAACATTATTACTGTGATTGCAAAGAGGCGTGGCTTGTCGCAGCTTGTGGTTACTATCTAACGTATTTTTGTAATACCTAGATAAAATTTAATATTGTTGTTTTTGCTACCTTAGTCGAGTGAAATAGGGGAATTACCGAAAGAATTTCTTTATCAGTAAACATTTTTAAGAATAGGTTATAGTTGTATTTGGCTAACCAACAATAAGAAAATTGTTATTACTCACTTTAAGTAATCGACAGATCGAACGACAACACAATTGTTTACCATATAATATATGTTTATTACTTTTAGTTTCTCATACTTAAGTGAACTATGTAAGTTCTTTTTGAGAAATAAATTTCTGTAAACCTCTCCCGATAACTGCCTCACTAAATCATACTTGTTGTTGTTACATCCTCTTTCACAATCAAATAATAAAAGTTCAAACATAATTATGCTCCAGTAGGCTTTTTAAAGTATCCGATTATCTAATTTGATCACGAATACAATCAGTTGGTCAAATATGGGTATCAATCATTTGTAGTTATGTTTTAGAAAGTTTATTTAATGGACCGGAATGCCTATTTGATTTTGTTATTAATACGTTACATAGGTATTCAATGCTGTAAATAAAACATGATGATTTTAATAATGTTAATCGATAAATTTTCAATCGACGTTAATGAAAAGTTCACTTTAGCAAAGTCTGAGAATTTAACTCATTGATAACATTCGTTTCATTTTAAGGACATCCTATGTATCGTGTTTCTGGAAAAGAAATTTGCCGGTTTTTGACTTTAAAGTTAACCTTTCGGTGGTATTTTAAGGTCACTATAATTTAAAATGAGTTAACAGAAGTCACAATAACTACCCACGGTCAATCAATCTGCCTAGTCTTTTCCCAACTATATAAGGGTCGGCTTTCAGCCTATCCTAATGAAGCTGAATGCGACTGCCCATCAGAGCTCCACAACCAGTAACTGGGTAATACGACATCCCTTGGTAAGACTGGTTGTCAGACTTTCGGGCTTCTGACGACCTGTAACGACTGTCAAATATACATGAATGACCACTGAGACCAACGGTTGAGCGTGCTTTCCGAAGGACCCATCCACGGACCAACCCCAGCAAGCATAGTTTAACCTGATGGATCGACCCGTGCATCTGTTATTACTTAGCCACAAGCTCCTCACTACACTCGTTGCTCACAGTACATAAATTCTATACCACTACATACACACATTTTTCACACACTTTTACACGTCAATAATATTTTAGAAGTGCAAACTTCTTTAGCGGCGTGGTGCAGTTTTTTGGGATGGATAAAAAATGTTAAACTCGCGTCAGATCCGTGACTGTATTATCTGTTGCCTAGCAACCGACCGAGTAAATATCAAAATAAATAGTCTTTGACATTACGTAAAGATTGCGAGGTAAAAATGTTTACCTATATTGATGGGTAAAAAAGCAGTCAAAACATACTTCATGAAAAGTGTTTAAACAAATTGTTTATTTTTGTAAGACTATATTTTGAAAATAAATAAATATTACTACTACTAATGAATATTGTATTTAATACATAAATGATAGTACTTTTATACTGGTAAATAAAGGCAAGTCGTGCGAAATTATTCCCTAACTATTCCAAAATATTTCACGTTTTCATATTTAATGTTCACGTTTTCACTTCTGTCGGCACTCCCGGAGTACAACCCGTTGTCTTTTTTAAACTAGATATGGTCGATATAATCTTAAAAGTCACAGTGTCTTTTAAAGTCCAGACATAATCTTGTTGACATGACTCAGCTGCTTCAGCAAGTCTTCAACAAACAGGTCGAGGTCACGTGCGTCTGATATCGAGTGTTAACAGCCATTGTGTTGTTATCAGCGTGGCGCATCGGTGAGGTAGTACGCCTACTCGGTTACAATGTTGTGTGAGCCTGTGTTGTTGTGTTATGGAATAGTTGTAGTGTGATAAAGGATTTTTGCAAGCTTCCCAAGTAAAAGTTGTGTATAGATTATTAAAAAAAATACTTTGGAAGTCCTTGTTGATAATGGTGATGGTAGTGGTGCTCGTTACCCTCATAAATAGTCTTGATCTGGTTTTGGTTTTTTGGTTGATTTGCATGAATCTACTCGTTCGAAACGAGCAAATCGACACTTTTAAATAATATTATATTTTCTGTATTTTTTTTTGTATTTTAATAAAAAGTTAAGAAAAAGTACATTATTATACTGCATACAATTCAAAATGTGCAAATTGCCTAATACGTATTTCTGCAGTTGTCGATTTGCCCAAAAATTTAATATAAAAAAATTTATAAAAGGGACGATTGGCTGTTTAAATTATAATAGGCTAACATTGTCACAAATGTACTTTTAAACCAAGTTACAAAGATAGTTTGCATTCGAATGTAATTATGAAGCAATCTAATATCCGCGTGCCTGGACTTGCCTACAGCCTTAAACACTTCACCTAAAGTTAATCACAACCTTAATACTTGAGGAATATATAACAGTCCTCAAGTAATGAGACAAAACATATGAATTGAAGTAAAAATAAAGAAATAGTTTAGAATGGCGCACCTTTTCAGTTGATTGCGTTGATGTCTTTTGTTGGCGTGGTTGATATCCAGTGATTTATCAAAATAATAGTATTATTTTTACTGAAAAGTTTTTCTTATAATGTTATGAATAATTCCTTAAACAACAACTTATCGAGTGGATAATTTCTCAATTTTTTATATCTAACTACGTCATAATCATTTTGTGAAACAGTCTTCTAAACCTCGCAACAGATTTTGATGAGGTTTTCACCATCGTTTAGAGAATTTATTCTGGAAGGTTTATGTGTTTATTACGTTAGTATTAAATTCACATTTACCTAAGAAATTTCGATGTTTTGCCAAGTCGTAAAAACTGTGCGAAGCAGGAGCGGGCCGTTCGTATTAAATAAATAATAGTCCAGGTTGACGGCACGGGCGCGCGGGCGCCGTCGGTTACGTAAGAGTAAGTGATCGAGAAACGTTTCCTAGATCAATAATACTTACTTACAAACTATTTCAACTATCAAACACTTTCTCTCAACAGTGAGTGATGCAATTAGAGTTGGAAATAAACTTAAAAGATAGATTTAAAGCCATTTTTTCTCATTTATTCACTCTTAGATATTATAAGAATTCGGCTAAAACCAACGGGACACAATTTTAAAAACTATTCATTATTTGCACTGCTACATGCTAGTAATTGTCTACCGAACGGACCGCGACAGTCATTTTATTTTTTTAATCGAACCCATAATTTTTAATGTCAAAATAACAGCTTTTTACAAAATTACATACAAAAGTATATACGGTATTTATAACCAAAATATTTTTTTTTTGTCTGTATGTCTGTCTGTTTATTCTCCGAAACAGCTAGACCGATTTTGAATGCACTTTTAGAATTAGGGTCGACGCGGTGAAGGCTCTCAGGTAGTACCATCTAAACCACTAAACAGCTACCATAAATAAGGCTTTCTTTTCATAACTCATTAAAACAAAGCTTATTACATAACTCTGACCACATGTTTGCACAAACCGGTCTCTACTAAGGGCGAAATGTAGAGCGGTGAGAAACCTTAATGTAGAGTTATGTAGAGTAGGTTAAGAAATTCGGGTGAGGTTCAAATGTAATGTTTACTTTCACTGAAACGGTTTTGTAATGTTAAGTAAGGTTTGTGATTGTTGGCTTTTGGGGTGGTTTACTTGAGTTTTGTTCAAGGTCATGAGATTAAGTAGGCTTTGTTGAGAGACCTTATTAAAAGAAGAGCGAAGAATAAGGATGAAAACTGGGGAAAAAAAACTATTTAGTCCGTCAGTCAGATAATAAAAAATATTAGACATTTTATCAAACGAATTAAAGTTGGGGAGTGGGGACTCGCTACGTCACAAGTCAGTATGAAGTCAACTGGGGAGTGACGTTATGTCACATTTTAACGTATTGCCGTAATCCTTTGATTACGTTAAAAAAAGAAAAAACTAGGTGACCAATATTTTTTAGGCAGTGTATAGAGACCATTGGCACTCTATCCCTATCGGATAAAGTGCCACTACAGGCACCCTAGTAACACCGCCTCGGCCCGGCTAAAGTGCCGCAAGCATTGGATTGTCATTGTCACTGTCACTAAGTCACGTCACTTGGTATTTTGTTTTATTGTCGAGGTTAGATCGCTGTAAAACACCACATTCCCAAAACATTACATTCTCTTGTGCCTAAAGGGACCCTGGCACTTCGCCGGCCGCTACCGCGGCACCGCTCGCTACGCTCGCTCGGCTCGTGCGCTGTGTGGTCACAGTTCTAACCTAACCTAACCTAAATAACAAGTGACAGTGACAATGCAACGCTCACGGCACCCTAGCCGGGCCGAGGCAGTGACACTAGAGTGCCACAAGAAACTCGCGGCACTCTATACACTTCGTATTTTTTATTAATCTACATGACGGACAAAAAAATATTGGGGAGGAATCTTCTTTTTCGTGTAGTTAGTTACTAGCCTGGTGTCCAGAGTTTTGGAACGAAGTTCCCTTTCGCGCGTTGCGATAGGGGGCTAGACGGAAAAAATTGGGACCAAAAGTTGTAACGACACTTTTTATTTTTTATTATAACGCCATCTGTGAGCGACCACAGGTACTAATTAGTGGCATGCCTTTGTGAGGTTCATTTTTTTTTATTATAACGCCATCTGTGAGCGACCACAGGTACTAATTAGTGGCATGCCTTTGTGAGGTTAATTCCATAACTTCGTTCCATCCGGGTGTCCCTTTACACCTCTCAGCTTTTTTATCCCACCCATGGGCCTCTGACTTGGCTTCAAATGCCGTCGAGAAATATCTCTCAGGCATGCCGGTTTCCTCACGATGTTTTCGTTCACCGTTTTTGAAGCAAGTGATTATTATACAATACGCACATGAATCCGAAAGTCAGAGGTGCGTGGCAGAGCTGGCAGTTCGACGATCACACAATTAGGCTAACACTGCTGTTCAGAGAAACGTTTTTTGTTGTCCTGACAAAGGTTTAAAATTTTCCGGGTTAGTGCAGATGTGGGTTTTTAAAGGACAGTAAATGAGGCGTTTATTAGAAAATTAGAAGCTGATTGTGAGAGACTTTATGTCTCAATTTCTAAACATTACCATTTTATGATTTATTGTATTTTGACTTATTTATTAAGGAAAATAAACAGTGACACATAACATGTTTTAGAAAGAAATACAAAAAAGATACAGCCAAATATATTACCAACAACATTTTCCACGGAATACACATCAAAAATAATCTTTACAAAGTATGCTTTTTAAACTAAAACCTACAAACTGCAATAATTTAACCAAACCTTATTGTATCTTACCGCTAACGTTAATTTTATTGGTCATCTCAAAGACAGGCCGCCAATAAACGAAAGGTTTGATGCAAAAAGGTGATCTTAACCTAATTGATTAAATTATCCTCAAAATTAGCCCTGACTTGCCTTCTCAGTTACCCTCTAAAAGAGAGCGGCTGGCCTGCTGCTCCCAAGGACAACAACTATACACAATCACAAACTTTCTTCTCCCTAGTGTATAAAGTTGCACACTTTGCACATTGCTCTATATAATGCCCTTAGGACCGGTTCATGCGCAAGCGCAGGACGGTCGCCAACTGGCACACTGTTACATAAAGTCATTGCGTTCTTTGTTGAAACTTTCAAAGTATCTACGAGTAAGTGCTTGTAGTTTAAAGTTGGAAATTTTGTGCTGTGTTTGGTTGGTGGTAGGGCTTGTTCTAAGTCCGCCTGGCTAGCTACCATCTTATCTAAGTCTGTCCATAATAACAATGTTAACAGCGTTGTTGTGTTTCGGCAGTAAGAGGTAAGATAGACAGTTACTCTATGGTTGAGGATTCCGGGTGAAGCTCGCTTCCACCTTCGGCCTGATCATCACTTACCATCAGGTGAGATGCAGGCCAAGAGGTTCTCCGTTGTGGGTAAAAAAAAAGTTATTTTTTTATTGTTGTTTTTAGTATACTATGTTTGATTCTTCTCTTTGTCGAACTAGTGCTCCCAAAAGGAACATAGCTACGTTCGATTCCTGGATCGGGCTGTATTATTGTGTTTTCCATGAGAATATTTTCAAAAGCTGCCCGCTGTTAAATACATATTCTGTACTATACAGTTGGAAGATGAAGATGGATGGACGATGGTCGCTTTGTAAGCGACACTAAAATCATTTCGGGTTGAATAACCCATTTTCCTTTAGTTATAAGGATAATATAGACCGGACTGCGGGGCTAGCACAGGGCGTTCCCAAGACGTTTGTGACAAGACATGATACATTTTATCATGTCTTACAATTTGTCTTAAATGCTAGCACGCGCGCGCGCGCGCGCGACATACCTTTCTTGTTGCTAACTTCATATTGTGACACAGTAAATTTAAAAAAATTAAATGTCTATGATCAGTGAATATGCGACCAAATAAAATAATACATTTTTATAGTGCAGGTTCATACAGTTTTACAACTTTTTAATTTTGTTGTGAACTAATTCAATTTTGACGTACGGACGACAGTCATTATGTGGCATTTGTGACAAAATTGGTGCGCCCATATTAGCAAATAAGACATATTGAATCCCAAATAAACGTCAAGAAGTTATGTCACAAGTCAAGAGATTATCTCACGCCGCCGTGCTAGCATTTGTGACAAAACTGTTTTATCGCCTAAATTGTGATAAAATGTGTGACTCAAGCTTTCTCACAGTACGCCATGCTCGCTGTGCTGTACGACCGTGCTTATTATATTAAGCATTCATTTTTGTAGTCTAAGTTTAGTTGTAGTTGATATAATATATAGTCCTCCAGACTGTATTTCAATCAATCTCAACGGAGATAAGCCTTCGGACACGGGTGCACTCTCTCTTCCCTCACTCTCATAGTCCGATGGGACGGCAATGTGACACGACCGGAGAGAGATCAGGCGCAGGACCAATCGCTTAACGTGCTTTCCGGGGCACGGGGTGTCACACCGCCAACTTCCAAACTCCTGGCTGTTACTAAGAAATTCCTAATAGAAAAGCCAATAACACTTTGCCCGACCGGGGAATCAAACCCAGGACCCCACGCTCAGCAGTCGTGCTTGCGATCACAAAGCCAACGGGGCAGTTAGTTGATATAATAACATGATAATGAACAGTAAATTAAATAACTTGAATCAACTAACCCTCGTAATGTTTGTGTGTGATGTGATTATGTGTGTAAAACGTTGTGTGTGTGCAATCATGCGCATCATCACGCTAGTTACGGAAATGGAACGTGATCAATTAATCTGCTGGTTTACGCATAATTGCTTTACTATCACGCCAAGTAGTTAGAGGGTAAAAAAAAAATTAATGTAGCGTTTATTGACTGTTAACGCAGTGCTTAACGCCATTTACTTAATTATGGTTTAAGAACTTTATTTTCACATTCACTTATATGAGAAAAAACTTATTTCTAATTAGTAAGTATACATGCGACGCGACGGTTACACAACAAAAATAAATTAGGTTAGTACAGTACTCGCAGACAGCTTAAAATTTTAAATCCGCTAAAATGTGTTTCTTCAGAGATTTTTTGAAAGTGTACATAGTTTTTTGATCTTTTACATTCCGAGGCAATTTATTGTAAAGCTATTATTTATTGTAATTCAGTTATTGGTTAATAATTATCTTAATAACAGGGCACGTTTCTTACGTTCGTATTTTATTTCATATCTAGGCAGTTTCAGGGCGAACTTCAGTAAGGTAATTGAACGCGTTCAAGAGCTGTAATTCATCAATGTTTTGGAAATTAGACAGCTCTTGAACGCGGTTTAGGCGTGCTGGACTTCAATAACTATAACTATATTTGCCCTTGATTCAAACTTCAGTCCCCGCTTACCCCGCTCAAATACATCCTGCATTTTTGGAAAGCCCTTTCTTAGTGCATTACGTTTAATTTATGTGATCACAATTAGTCAGACAAAGAACTACTTTCTATATTCAGTAGTTATCATACTGCAATACAGGGTGGCATTGTGCAGACATTGACGCCAACACTGTTACCATAGATTCTGTATCCGATTCTAAGCTCCCAAGCGATGAAAATTTTCGTCGGTTATTTAAAAAAAATCAGCTGTTTCATAGAAAAGTGCAATACCAACGCGGTCAAAATGAATGGAAATTCATGATCATGTTCAGAATCATGTACTGAATCCATTAACAGTTTACCCCTGTATAAATCAATACTTATGTACATTAAGATTAATTGTATTGTGTGGTCTTTATATGGTCTTTAACAGCTAGTGAAAATTATACACGTTACTTGTGAAATTCAATAAGCTACTGAGACCGAGAAATTATGCACTAGCTGCAGTCAGTATCACTCATTATTTATTTGACCTATTACCTTTTGCAATGATATTGTGGCCTGAATAAAGCTGCTGGTAGATTGTAATGGTTCGTATTCCAAATCTGCAATTTACAATGGCTCTTGTGATACATGAACTCCTAGTACACACGGCTACACATCAAGCTATAAATTTCCAGTGTAAGCTGACCTCGCATTGTACGGAAATCGTTTACAATGCAAGATCACCATAAACTGGAAATGTATAGCTTGATGTGTAGCCCTGCGTACAATAGCCAAGTCTACACTGATGTTTGTGTCTTGAAGTGGAAATAAATAAATTATTATCTATATATATAAATAAAAAGAAAAGTCCTGACTGACTGACTGACTCATCAACGCTCAGCCCAAACCCTTGGACCTAGAAAGCTGAAATTTTGCAAAGAGGTTTCCTATAAAATATCAATTTCGAAATTCTACCCCTCAAATAGGGGATGAAAGTTTGTATGAAACATCTTATTCCTTGAGTAAATAAACTTGAAAGGCACTAACAATTATCTAAATAATGTCATTTATTGTTATTTAATAAAAATAATGATTTTTTTCAATGTCATCATGTACTATTTAGATACAGCGGAAAAATCGTGAAAGCCAGTTCAAATTAGCATAACATAATTATAATGCTCGCTTCTTCTCCGTATGAATAGAGACTTATAGGAGAATTACCAACTGATGTTACTTCCAGCTCAATAGGCTATAGGCTAGGGTATTTGCTTTCTGCTAAAGAGACACTGCGACATAGGCTATTTTTAAACCTATTTGACAAAGCATGAATCACATCT
Organism: Conistra vaccinii; assembly: GCA_948150665.1. Classification (NCBI taxonomy): domain Eukaryota; kingdom Metazoa; phylum Arthropoda; class Insecta; order Lepidoptera; family Noctuidae; genus Conistra; species Conistra vaccinii. The sequence goes on along the minus strand of OX411320.1, from coordinate 2,551,056 downwards.
GACCACAACCTTACGGTTGCTTAACAGTATAACACATGCTCCTTTGTTTACAACATCATTCAAAAGTGAATGATACACACAGCACACATTCACTTTTCATTCATAAACCTACATTACCGTCAACTACTGACCCTTATCTCCAGTTCATAAGGTCCACATTCCCGTACCATTTACCAAGTAATGTGTAAACATCATAATTTGATTAGCATACCTTCCTTATGAGGAATAAACGTTAGTTTCTTAGTTTTCTATTGTGACTTGTTACGAAGGAAATGTCAAATTTATTATTGTAGTTATGCAAAATGTTGCGTTTAAAAAAAAATGGTAAAATGTTAATTAGGATAGTATATACCGGTAGTAGAAGTTGAATGTACTACCTAGCTAGATATATATTACTCTACCTGGTTTAATTCCTGAAATAAACATAATTATCATGTAATTGGTGAAGTGTTAGGCAGAGGTACTCGTATATTCCTGAAATAGGCTGTAGAAATTAAACTTCATCATCATCATTCTCCTGCCCATATCCCAATTTATTAGTCGTCGGCGCAACATATATTTTTCTTCCATACTTCTCTATTAGTCGTCATCTCGGTAGCCAGCCCGTTTCTAACCATATCATCTTTCACACAGTCCATCCATCGTTTCTTCATTCTTCTCCTGCTCTTATAACCATCGACATTCATACTCAAAACTTTCCTCACGACATTTTCCTCATTCCTCCGCATCACATGCCCATACCATGACAACCGATTTCCGCACAACTTTTCAGTCACAAGTGTCATTTGCAGACTTCCTCTTATGTACTCATTTTTTTTTCTATCTATTCGCATTCAAGTAACACCACATATATCGTAGATATCAAACTTATACGAGAAATAAAGTCTGCACTTCACAAAAATGCGTGTGCGTGAGATATTTCAACTTTAATTTTAACATCAACAAAAGCAGACAACACTTGAATACCCTGTATCTCAACCTGCTTGCAACTACAACTAGTTCCACTAAGGAATCTCACGCACTAGACTCATGCCAGTCGTGGCCGACTAGTGTTAGTGTATGGTGGCCGGCTAGTAAGTCGTCGCGACCACTGGTCGTGGTTTCTATAGTTTACCTGGTCGCTGAGGCCACTGGTCGTGGTTGTGGCCATCTAGAGCACTAGATCCTTAAAGGTAAAGATCTCTTCTCAAATAGAGAAGGTACCACTTCAAATAACCAATCTATTACCAAAGCAAAACAAACATCCCACAATTCAAGATCAAACAAATAATGATAGCCTCAAGTTAATGTTACTCATAACTCTTATGTTATCTCGTGTACCAAGATCACATGGGGCAATAGAAATCATCTGGTCACTGTAATGACATGTTTCGTCATAATAGTATTGTGTTGTGACCTTCGGGCTAGCATCTGCTTCGTGTAGTTTCGGGTTGACTTGGAAGTGCTGATTATAGACTGCGGTTGTTAAATTATGGTTAGTGAGTTTGGATAGTGTTTGGTTTTCCTGTTGTTTATTTCAATTAGTTAATGTTAACTAACAGTAATATTTTATTCAACTTAAATATAATCTAACACTATAATATTTATATTATGTACAAGTATATGGAGGAGAAAATTGTTTGAAAAATCCATAAGTGCACGCCTCATAACACTCATTCATAAAAATAAAAATAAATGAGACTAGCACGTTATTATTAGGTCCAGTCACTTCTGTCCTCCGTGGACCCAATATAGTAACGAGTAATCGAGTTATCAATAATTATATTGCACGACTCGTAATGCGAAGCATTAGAGTGTGCTCTACGATCGAAAAATATTTTTTGCCCCATTTCTGCAACTGTTTTTATTGTTACACTCCTGCTAGTACACAGAACCTACTTAATTAATATACCATTGTATAGATGATTAAATGGAGATTAATACTGTACTTTTTAACAATTGATTTAATGCAGCAGAAATGGAAAAAGCATCAAAATAGTTGAAAAAAAATTCCTGTCCGTCAATTTATGAACCCTGAAAACATTGTAGCTTGCGATAAAATCAATTAATTGAGTCAATTTTTTTTTTATACATTCGTTTCAGCCCTATAAAGAACCCTATTGAAAATGGCTCTTTTATTAAAAGTGGTTTAATTATAATTAATAAAATACTAACTAAAATATAATATCCGTAACTAAATATTTCCAACATTGATGTGACGTTGTTGCCTAGCAACCCACAACGTAAATATCGAAATAAATAGTCTTTGACATTACGTAAGGATTGCGAGGTTAGCAATTTTACCCATATTGATGGGTAAAACAGCAGTCAAAACATACTTCATGAAAAGTGATAAATTGTAAATTTTCTATGTATTGAATTTATTTTTCGTTTATGAATGAGTGATATGAGGCGTGCACTTTTGGATTTTCCAAACTTTTTTTCTATATCTTCTTTGCGTATGCGAACTTTTTGTGAAAGACTGTGGTCCAAAAGAAACGGGTAGGGCTCATTGGGCATAAAATAATTCGTCCGCATCGCTGTCAGTGGGAAAAGTGCCCAAAAGGATGGCTATGTAGATTCTTCTATCTAAATTTAGGCCAGCCCTCTGGTCACGTGAGTCGACCAAATACTTGGCGATGTCCCAAAATATTCAATGAGCACTCGGACCCCACGGCCCTAGTGTTTCAACCCCAAACGGCTCAAACATATATAGCTCCCAATAAGGTTATTAATATTTGCGCCGTTTGAGGTTTTTTGCACCTGCAGCAGACTTATTTGAAAATTCTATTTCAATTTAATTTCTAACCTATATTTTTGTTCAGCCTTCCTATTTCCAATTAAAGATAGGCACAATTTAAACGAAAATGAATATTCGCAACCAATTGTGGCCCTCTGAAAATGGATTTTCCCAAACTTTTCTAAGTACTTCACAAATATTCACAATTCAAAACGTTTTTAGTACCTCATATATATTTTAAGTACACAATTAATAGTTTCTCAGAACTTAAAGCAAGTCCAGTTTTCTCATCAATTTCACTGAGCACACAGATGACTCGAGGTCAATATTGAGAAACAAAACCTCTATAATACACATACAAGTTTCTGACGTAAGTTAAAACAATAAGAACTTAAAAATTCGCAATTTCACACTTAAATTTTACCTCCTTAATTAAAGTTTAGTACGTTATTACAACAATGGTAAAGTATGAATTTCACAAAATAATGTCAACAATGTTTTGGTTATTTCTCAACGTGTTTTTTATGATTTTTATGTTTATGCCTGTTCTGTTGAAGTATTCACACGCATTTGTTTTGTTTATTGCGTTATTGTGGTAGGATTTACAAACGCAAGTTATCGAATAATGCGTTTGAGAAAGCCGTTTTAGTGCTATTACGGGGGTGTTTAAGATTTTCCCATGACTGTTCTTGTGGTTTTCTTCATTTACTAAGAATTTCTCGAAAACTTTGGTGTGATAAACCTAACATAATATAACATCACGCTTGCCTTCATTGATGGCGTAGGGCAGAGTAGTGTGTCGGTGTCTATACTGAGAATAGGACATCCACTTTTCATCAGTAAAGATATTTATAAGCCCCAAGTAATAGGTATTTTTAGACGCCCTGGCTGGAGGCTTTAATTTATTATGGCATCCATAGGATGGAACAGCCGACTACTACAAAGATTAACTTGCGGGAAACCATAAGAAAAAGTGTTATAGATGACATTTTGCCGACCACTCTTATTATCGTTTCAAAAGTTTTCTTGACTGCAAACTTTGCTCAACTTCTATTTTTAAGAAAGAAAGAAAGAAAAATATTTTATTTGGGACACGCACAGGAAATACAAACAGTAATAGTAAAATAAAATATAATAAATAAATAAAAAAAACAAAAGGGAGCATTCAAAAAAGAAAAAACAATAAAAAATAACGACCTGTGCGAGGCCAAAAAGGCTCCTATCTCAGCATATGCTGCGAAAGTAACTAAGTATGTATTTCCCTTGTACCTAACTATGCTTATTCAGAGGTAAATAAGATAAAGATTGTATCAACTGCTCATGCTTAAGGAATGCGGAATGCCTTGCTACTCTTTTCTGAGGCGGAGTGTACTCTGATACTGGGTTATTAATAAACAACCTTATCATTAACTGTGGCTGTCGTAAATGGTGACTAAAGGCTATGCCTGGTAGAAAAGATGCTGTATTTTTAAAACAGCTTCGTCTAGAAATAATTGTGATAGGATAGCATCATTATCCTTGTATTTCTCTAAGGGATAGGCAGGGGTGTCTCAAGAAGACATTTTTTCTAAAGGTAACAACGTATGTCATTTAAAAGATGGTTTTTTGGTTAGTGGTAAGGTTTGTTCTAAGTCCGCCTGGCTAGCTACCACCATCTTATCTAAGTCTGTCGCCATAACAACAATGTTAACAGTGTTGTGTTTCGGCAGTTAGAGGTAAGATAGCCAGTTCGTCAGTGGTTGAGGATTCCGAGTGAAGCTCGCTTCCACCTTCAGCCTGATCATCATTTACCATCATGTGAGATGCAGGCCAAGAACTTCCCAGTTGTAGATTAAAAAAAAGAGTGTCTGTGGAGTTTCTTGCCCGTTCTTCTCCATAGGAACCTACTACGCTTTAGAATGGGCAACTAGCTTCATTTTTCTGACTGACCGACCCCTTGACAATTCAAAAGTGCCTGTAATTGATTTGATTGAAATAAAAATACTTTGAGTTTGACTTTTGTGTACTCGTATTCAAAATAAAAGATACCTATGGCAATCATGAATGAGTACAGAGTCCCTTAGCTCTTTATATCTTATCAGCTTTTAAAAACTCTCAAATTATTAGTCAGATTAGGTCAGTCAGTGTCATACATCCCGCTACGTCTACACATACCTTTGCCGGTTAATAGTACCAAGTAAATATGCGAATCTACATGTAAATAGTACTGTGAACCTGTTTTCGAGTGCGTCCATATAAAACAGTGCTATGAAAGGTCACAGCCGGTTTGCCTGCATTACCTTTAACACGTTGCTCTTCTCATAGTAACTGCCTATAATTCTGAGATTTTAATCAGTGAATGAATAGGCCTGTAAAGTATTTGAGTACTAGATGATACCACTTTTTAGTCTCTTAACATGTAATGTCACGCCTATTTTTTGTAAAAGGTAAGGTTGAAAAGTGGAGAGCAGTGGTGGTTGCAGCAAAAAGTTGAAAGAAAATATCGTGAGGAAACCGGCATGTCCTAGAACCAAAAATTCGAAGACGTGGCAATTACCAACCCGCATTGGGCCCGCTTGGTGGATTACGGCCTACTGCCTTTCGAAGAGAGGAGGCCTGTGTCTTACCAGTGCAGTGTAAACATTATATGCTGATTATGATGAAGATGAGAAGAAATTTAAAACATGCATTAAACGCACACTCTGTAGACAAGCATATTATAAGTTAGATGATTATATCGTAGATAAAAATGCTTGGCTTAATGCTGGTCCTGCTCCACAGCCACTTGGGCTCACTAGTTGAAATTATTGTATTTGGAAGAGTTACTACCCCTTTTCTTATTTTTTTATTTTTATTTATATTATTTTTCTGACATTACGAACAACATGTTTATTTTATTTTTATTTTTTATTAACCAATTTTTTATTGTTGAATATTCCAATATTTGATAATGATTTTCTTTCTTTTTGATAGTATAATACATTGCAAACTATAGTTTTGTATAATTTAGAAGCATTTTTTCAGTTTTTGTAAATGTGAGTACCATGGGGCTGTTTATTCTGTTATTATATTATGCTTTATGTTGACTTGAAAGAGCGTGGCAGTTGAGACTTTGTCATGCTTACTTAAATGTCTCGCCGATGGTGGCGAGTGTGTTGGATCATTCGGTTCCCTACAAAATGGTTGAGCTTGATGGTGCTGATCCACGCGTCATGTTCGTGATCGGGCGCCATCGGTTGAGACTGGTCATCTCTTTTCTGCCAAGGCTTATTTTAAATCTTATACTTTAAATTGTCTCTATTTTTTTTTCACATTGTTCTCACATATATAGAAACAACAAGAATAATGTACCCAGGATTTTGTAATGTCTTTATTTAAAAGAGTGTCCTGGGAGTTTCTTGCCCGTTCTTCTCCACAGAGATCTACTTTTTGGAATGGGCGACTAGCTTCAACTTTCTGACTAACTGACCGACTCTTTGACAATTCAAAAGTGCCTGTAAATGGTTTAATCAAAATAAATGCTTTGAGTTTGAGTTTGAGAGAAAGGCTTGCAGTTGCACACAAATTGCCCCAAGTAATAGGGGCGAACTAATTGCTTTTAACCTTGCACAAATCTCCAGGGTATTACTGAGAATTTGGCTATGGATAATTCCATTAAAATTTTGATCTGGGTCTGTCCCAGAACCCAAGATTTTTGCAGACGCACAGTCATTGTTTAAAAATAAAATACTTTTCCCGACGATTATTATTAATACAGACTTATAAATCGGTTATAAAACACGCATAAAAATTCCTGTCATAAGGGGCTAACTAATTAACGCAGACGCTCAAACCTTGTACAGTACTATGAGATGTGAATTTCCGAATACCGGATGTACAAGTACTTAACCTAAAAATAAACCTACCATGGCCTATGGGCATATAGTACTAAACAATCTCATAAAAACTAAGACGTTTTATTGATGTTAATCCACGCATAAATAATTTTATCTGGTTTATTTACTCAGCAGGCCTTGTCTTTTATATTAACCTATGTTTTAAAAGTAATCTGTAATGTCAATGGCCGGAAATGGGCCTATTAAGACCGAGGGATGCTTATCGGACGATCGTAGGTTTGAGTCTTGTGCGATGAACTTTGAGAACACAATACGTGAAGCGCAGTTAGTAATGTTTTATGACTTATTTTGCTTCAGTTTAGAGACAAATTACCCTTCCCGATAATTTCAATAAGATCGCAAGTCGCCAATAAGAACATTGACCAAGCAAGTTGATTTTAGATGAGGGTGACATTTCAGGCTAATTTTATATTCATTATAATCTAAATGATTAAAAAATAGTCATAATTACGTTGTACTAATAACTTTTCTTTTATCTTTTCAGGTAAGTACTCAAACCAGAATCAAAAGTGCCTCAGCAAATGTACTGTAAGCCTTCATTTGTCTTTTCCTAACATTGCAAGCGATACGCACGTTCTAATCGACACAATTGTTGCTCAAACTGAGAATGTAACAGTAATAAGGTTAGTTCCTGGGAAGGTATGTAAAGGTATTTTGACCTCCATGTATCAAAAATGGTTCTACCCCGGTTTAGCTAAAGTTCATGATGATGTTCATAACTTCAGCGGTTGTATGGCCCTTCATTATGGAGGTTAGGTAAGGTCATGGAGCCTAGAAACCAAAACTGAAAATAAGGGGAATAGAGGAATAACTCAAAATGAAAAGGGGACTTAATGTTTTTTTTTTACATTAAGGTCCGTTTTCCGTCCTGAGGGGGATTCTCTATAGGGGGAATAGTGGAATAGACCATGTACCAAATGGCTTGACAACTCCACATATAATAGTAAATATTTGGAGTGTTATATTAAATTTTTCTGATGATCAAAGTTTGACCTGAATACCTATTTGATAGCGCTACTAAAATGCATCCTACACCGTGCGAATAAAACGATATACCTAGATCTTTTGATAAAGAAACTGCGTCAAATGCAGAAAACATCAAGATGCTTTTCAAAAGTTTTCAAATATTTATAATTATTATGCAAATATTGATAATAATTTCGACTGGCTAATTGATCATTGAGCGATTGGTTAATTAAAGTTCAAATTAACAACTTCACTAACGTCACCAACTGTTTCTATAACAAACCAATGTCGGTTAACCATTAACCCCATAAGCCAACCCATGTGCCAGTACACAATGTGTAGCGCCACCGCTTCACCGCACCGTAGCGGACACGGCTCGACCTTGCTGGGATCCTTTCTAATGCCATTCCTGCGCCCGCGCCGCACAACTGTTGGTTGTTAACCTGTTATTTGTTTAGGGTAATGTGTGGTTGGTTTTAATGGTTGAGGTGAAAAATGTAACATGTAATGTTAGACGATTCAAATTGTGCAAGGAATTTGCTATAATTTTCTCTGATCTTTGTGCTCAGGAGAGAACATCAGGATTCTTAGAGAAAATTCTTTGAAATTCTAAATAACAGGTGATAAGCCCAAACCAACATTTTTAGTAATAGATAGCTATTTTAAGTCTCAACTTTTTTTTCCATTGATAATAATTAAATTATTATTTGATTAACTCCTTGAATTTACCAACTTCGATAAACAGAACCATAGCATTGTAATACATTAATTCATGACAGATCCTGGCCCACGTCATTAGTCTATTTGCATAACATATTCAGCCTATAAAGTTCCCACTGCTGGGACACAGGCCTCCTCTCAGTGAGAGGGAGTGGGCAGTAATCTACCACGCGGGCCCAGTGCGGGTTGGTGGATGTCACATTTCTTTGAGTTTTTAGTTCCAGGACATTACGGTTTCAGTGATGATGAAATAATTTACACAAAGTAAAGCGTCTATCTGAGTTCGGACCTACGAACTAAAACTCGTAAGTCGCGGCCGTTTCCTCTGGGCTACCACTCCTACTCTATATACCACGATTTGATTTCAACCAGCTGATAGCTCCGTAGTTCCATACATAAATCATACAAATCTTATCACAGACTGCAGAGATAAAATTTAATTGATCGCAGGCAAAAACTAACAATATCACGACCTTACTACAGTTGACATTTCGCTTCCATTTCGACACAGATATTGAATCTAAATGTCGATTCCATTTTGTTAAATCAATAAAAATTGAGGTCGGTATTATAATTAGTTAATTAACTGTGATTGAGAGATAGGGGATCAACTGGGTTCAGGGTGTTGTTGAATGATTTGGAACTGTCTCGCTACGTCGCAAGGACTTAGGTATTGGAATTATGTATATTTAGACACGTCTGCATAATCTAGCTAGATGTTCTTCAGATTACCAACCTAATATTACACGACTCGTAATGCGAAGCATTAGAGTGTGCTCTACGATCGAATTTTTTTTTTTGCCCCATTTTTGCAACTGTTTTTATTGTTACAATGCAATGGTATATAAATTAAGTAGGTCCTGCTATTACACAGGACCTACTTAATTTATATACCATTGCATAGATGATTAAATGGAGATTAATACTGTACTTTTTAACAATTGATTTAATTCAGCAGAAATGGTAAAAACATCAAAATAGTTGAAAAAAAATCCTGTCCGTCAATTTATGAAGCTTGAAAACATTGTAGCTTGCGATAAAATCAATTAATTGAGTCAATTTTTTTTTAATACATTCGTTTTATTTATAGAAGGAACCCTATTGAAAATGGCTCTTTTATTCAAAGTAGTTTAATTATAATTAATAAAATACTAACTAAAATATAATATCTTTTTCTAAATATTTCCAACCTTGACATGGCGTGTTTCCTAGCAACCCACAACGTAAATATCTAATTAAATAGTCTTTGAAGGATTGCGAGGTTAGAATTTTACCCATATTGATGGGTAAAACAGCAGTCACAACATACTTCATGAAAAGTGATAAATTGTTTTGTTAGAAACTATGTTTTGAATTTCTTTTTCGTTTATGAATGAGTGTTATGAGGCGTGCACTTTTGGATTTTCCAAACTATTTTACTTCTACTTAAGTCAGCATATCTACTTAAATTGGCTCATAAAAGCTGCAAGCAGCTTCTTAACATAACAGCTTGCTCATAAGTGTCTGAAAAAAATACAAATAAATAGGAAAGCGCTTTGACTATATCTTTAAGATACCTTTGTTATCCTGGCTGGCAGGTCGAGTTATAAATTTCCAGGAATCGTTTTCCTATAAGATCCCACTACTACATGTATAATTCAATCTCCTCTATTTTCCTTCTTCTGCTTCAGTATGAAACCATTCACTTCAGGGCCTTGTCTAAAACACCTTTTGTCATATGGCGCTAAGAGCAGAGATAACCAAGTGGTGTGACCGTCAGACCGCCAAGTCATAGGTCTCGAGTTCAAACCCAACGCACGCACCTCTGACTTTTCGGATTCATGTGCGTATTGTGTAATTATCACTTGCTTCAAAAACGGTGAAGGAAAGCATCGTGAGGAAACCGGCATGCCTGAGATATATTTCTCCGGCATGCGCAGCCAAGTCAGAGCACCATGGATGACTTTAAAACTCTGACACCAGGTTAGTCACTAACCACACGAAAAGAAGAATAATATGGCTTTGTCCTCTTAAGCTTTTAATTTTAGCTTAACCATATTGACTTAAACAGCATTACAACTTCATTCAACCCCATCAGCACAACGTATCACACTTATTCGTCACGGACCATTTACACGTACCGTGATGGTTACGCAACGCCACCGTGACGTGTCGTGACAGCGCGTTGCTACACGGATGTCTGCCTGTCTGTCCGCTGTGCGGCGTGACTTGACAGCACGCGGCATGTTTTACAAGAGTTGTGGATTGAGCAGTTTTGTTATGTGTTTAGTGTGCAAGCATGTTGTGTTTCGGCTGGCTGGATGTGATTGCATGCCGTATAAGATAGGGGTGCTGCAATATCCGATTTTTCTTTGGATACAGAAATAAGGATAATGTTTATACAATATACGAGTATGTCAGGCCGTTGAGGACAATGCAAACATAAATTAGAAACAACTGCATAAAAAATTTGCTGAATTTCGTCAGATAATCTTTCCAGAAAACAAGCAAATCATTTTCACTTTCACTCAATTTTTTTAATATCATCTTATCTTGCGTTTGCGCACCCACGCATGAGCTTCGTAATAGAACATTTTTTTTTAAATTCTCTAGCAATTGTTTTTTTTATGTAAGATAGATTTTATTATAGATTAAAAATCTTATTATAATCAAGGCGTGTTTGGTGAAAGTTTTTAATGGTTATCGCCATAATTACGAATTGGAGGGAAACCCATTATTTTCTATGTGAAGAATGATGAGGAAATGCTGATACAGTAATTACTTATTAGCTTAACTGCCTATTAACAATTTTAATGGTAAATAGTAGAGGAAGTCCGCTGGTACATAACAACTAAGAACGGCTGTTTCAATGATTTCTAGTCTTCTTCTTAACGTGTCGATAGCAATCTAAATAGACTCGGCATAAAATTCGGCCACGTATTTAGCGCCATCACTAGCGTCCATCAGTTCCTGTAACGTGCAGCTGACAGGACACGCAGGACACGACATTAAGTATCCCATCGTTTGTGGAACAGCACCACATTTACACTCCAAGGCGGAGTCGTCTATGAATCTCCACCTGAACAGATTTATTGCTTCAGCCAACCTCGGTCCGGAGTCTGTTTAAAGACTTCCAGGTAACCTAAGGCAACTCATGTCTCGTTATCTTCAGCGGGTGGAACGAATGGTTTGGGTAAGAAAACACTGTCTCGCCACAACTTCAGTTTCTGTTTTGTTCGTTCGCCAGTGAGCGGGACGACCACAGATATAAATCTATATCTCACATTTTAAAAAACTGTTTTGGCTTTTATCTTTAATCTTTCTTTTTAACTGCTGGATCCTCAAGTTAGACAAAGTTATATCAGATTTTTTTCTATGAAGATCTGTATAGATCACCCGCATACCCGCGTGTTAATCTCTACCTTTTCCTGGATACAGACATTAATTTTTTTATTCAAAATATTATACAAAATCACATGGGCACTTATGAAACGTCAGAAGACGCGGTTCCGATAGGTCGATTCCTATGAAGAAAAGCCGATAAAGAACGTCAATCAATCAATCAATCTTCCTAGCCTTTTCCCAACTATGTTGAAACCAGCGCTGGGGCTCTGTCTCGTATGGAGTCGCAGCTTTATGCTGAGCGATGGCCGTTTTGCGTAGATGTGACGCATATTTTCCCCCAAATTGTTTTTTATTCATATATTATTTCTTTTTTTGCGTCATGTTTACCGCAAATAAACATATTTTCTTTCTTTCTTTTTCTTTTAATCTGCTTCCAGTCTAACCGGATGCAGCTGAATACCAGTATTTTACATGAAGCGACTGCCTATCTGACCTCCACAACCCAGTAACTGGGTAATACGATACCCCTTGTTAAGGCTGGTGTCAGACTTTCGGGCTTCTGACGACTCGTAACAACTGTCAAAGATCCACGAATGACAGCCGGGACCAGCGGCTTAACGTGCTTTCCAATTCCGAGGCACGGAGAAATCTCGGTATGTAAAGATGGTCACCCATCCACTGACCAACCCCGGCAAGCGTAGCTTAACCTGATGGTTCGACCCGTGCGGCTTGTTATTATTTAACCACGAGCTCCTCTCCTCTCCTCTCCTCTAAAGAACGTCATAATGTTATATTGCTAACAATATTTATGGTTGCACAGGTTTCTTAACATTCTTATTATAACCAAAACCACTATTCACCCAAAGTACATAGGCCAATTTTGTATGTGTTGTCGAATTAAATACAACACCTACAAAAATGGCCTGTGCCTCCGACGTTACACACCACTTTTTTAAGCGTATTCGGGCTGAGTTGACTCGGGCCGAGCTGTCAATAACCCGATAGACCTCCCACGAGTATAACGATGAATGAATTAATCATTAATCATGAAGATGCTACAAATACAAATCTCCAACTATCAATCAGTGTAACGATCGCGCCGGTGACCACTTTCGCTAGATCTTGACCCCGTGCGACTCGGAACTGGTTCTCACGCGAGTGTCATGTGGTGCTGGTCATTAAACCTTGTGCGAATAGGAGAATGGAGTCGTGTTGGTTATAATTTTTTGGTACAAAAAATAATAAAATATATAAACCTTGCTAGATATGAAACAGTTCCGTGACTGATTGACTGACAGACAACGTACAGCCAAAACCACTGAAGAAATAAAATTTGATTAATGTAATTACTTAATTAAATATGGTTGCATATTTCTTAGAACGGGGGTCAATAGAGGTGAACTAAGAAGTTCAACCTCTGAAGTTGAAATTACTCCGCGAACAACAAAATTGCGGGCAAACCATTAATAAAAACGTTTCACAAAAAACACAGCGACACCTTGAACTCACATAATTAACATGTAAATAGAAACGTAGATAATTATAAAGAAACTATCACGAAAAGTCATGTTGTAACAGACAGGCTCCGGATAACCCTAGCAAGGGCAGGCCGTTCACATCAGCCATGCAATTAATAAAAAAAGTGACGTTAATTACAAGATGGCGGCGGGAACTGTCAAGGTCAGCTGTCAAGTGAAAGTTTTCGCGGGAAGTAGAATAGGCGAGATTATCTGAATTGATATTATTGTTTTTCTGATTGATTTGGTTAAAGGTCGAGGTTCTTACTTAGCCAATAATGCGTTTAGATTAACTAGAGTAGATTGGTGGGAGTTTTTTTTTGCATGATTGGGCGTAGGAAGTTATAACCGTGTTACTAATCATTATTACGTCCTGTAATCTTTTTTTATCGTTAGTATTCCTGCAGAGTTGCATTATAATATGAGGTTTAACCATGGTTTTATTGAATCAGACTTGAGAAATTCTTTAAGTTTTTTAGAACTTTTATTGTCCAGAACAGTCACCCAAAGGGCAATGGAGAGGGATATGCTTGGAGTTTCCCTACGTGATCGAATCAGAAATGAAGAGATGCGTGGGAGAACCAGGGTGCTTGGAGGACCCATACCCAGCAATGGATCGTCTTTCGGATGAAATGATAATGATGATGTCCAGAATTTGCCTTTAAAAAATTATAAATTGCAGAGCCTTTATAAATTGCATCTTAAAATGAGTTTACCATACATTATTAGAAATTAATACTTAGTTACCTATCCTCATTACGCAATTGAGAACTTAAAATCTTTGTACCTACCTCTTTCGTAACAACAAGTAGTTAAGTTTCTAGGAACATACGTACATTTTATAAACCACAAGGTGACCATAGAGCAGTAACCTCGCCGGCCAATCAAAAGTTCACGATGATTGATGTTGCCAGCTACAAATGTATGAAGACAATCATTTTTGCTATTGGCTACCCTTGAATCTGAGGTTTTGATGGATGGCCTGTGCCTTCTTAAGTATACCAGTTTTTTGTTAAAATATTAATGGGATTCTGGTTATGATAAAAAAAGACGTGTGGCACTCGGGGACTGCCGCGGCAAAGCTATTGCATAGCATTTTTTATCAACTTATGCAATTGTAAAATATTAACCCGAATACAAGAAATAGCAATGATGACATTGACATTCACATTTATAGTTTTTAAAACTTGACACAACGTAATGGGAACATCAAACTAATAAAAAGGTTTTAATTTAACTATTAATAGTCAAGGATCATTCGTCTAAGTTAATATGAACTTTATTGTCAAACAGTTAAACATAATTTTCAATACAACACTCTCGTATTATTCGTCTAAGTAAATTTGAACTTTGTTATCAAACAGTTAAACATAACTTTCAATACAACACTCTCGTATCATTCGTCTAAGTAAATTTGAACTTTGTTGTCAAGCAGTTAAACATAATTTTCAATACAAAACACTCTTCTTAGGTACTCGTATTTTCGTTACGGAATTTCTGGATTAGGTCTCCACGCTCAAGGCCCGCGATAGAAGCTATGCAATAGCTTAAAAACTAGTGACCATAGTAACCTTTCAGTCAATCACTATTTTAAATGACAAAAGTAATTTGTTCACAAAATCAAAATATTTTATTTCACATAAACCTACATGGGCACTTATGAAACGTCAGAAGCTAGGTGCACGGTTCCAATTGGTCGTTTCCTATGGAGAATAGCTGGCAAGAAACTCCACGGTTACTTTTTTTTAATAAATGTCTTTTACAATGTGTTCAAATTACAGTGATGATAAGTATGAGACTAGGACAGTGTAGGCCTGTCAACAATACTATCTAAATATCTACATGTATATATTGCATTTCACAATTTTGTAAAATATTCACAAAGATTGAAAACGCCTTGCACTACTTCATTGTTCTAAAGATTCTACTGCTCCTATTCGCCAATATCTATTGCGTAAACTATTATTAATGAATTAAACAAATCGGAGTGTCTTAAAAAGTTTCCTAAGAGTGCACGTGATGAAAATAAAAACACCTTTATAATTTTCCACACATCGCGGTAAGGAATCGAATAAAAACAAAACGAGTTGAAGTATCGATTCTAAGTGCACGCGTTGCCGATTTTTCAATAGTGCGTTAAAGTTGCGACACGTTTTCTTTCGTAACGTTATTATTCAATGTTTTTGCTCGGTATGGTTCACACATACCGATCAAGGATTTTCGTTATAAATATTTATTTGTTTATCGATTAATTTGTTGTTAATCGATTGGAAACAATCGGAAATTGGTGCGATTGTATGTTTTGTGTGGATGACCTGCATGTTTGATTTGAAACGCCCATTGTCCTTGCGGCTTAGGAAGTTTCATGGTGTAATAAATGAAGTACCTGTTAATTCACTCAAATCTTTAAATAGTAAATTGGATGATTAAAATTCTTTCTCTTGGAGTCAGGGAATTATTACAGGTCATTATTATAGGTTACGAAAAGTTGTGCGGAAATCGGTTGTCATGGTTGGGCATGTGATGCAGCGGAATGAGGAAAATGTCGTGAGGAAAGTTATGAGTTTGAATGTTGATGGCTATAAGAATAGGGGAAGACCAAAGAAACGATGGATGCACTGTGTGAAAGATGGTATGGGTAGAAGGGGGGTGACTACCGTGGACTACCGAGATGACGACTAATAGAGAAGTACCTATGGAACACCCTGACACCCTGCGAAGATCGTGGCTCCACCTAGCCTGAGGGCTTCGATTAGCGCTCTCCACTCAAGAACTCGTCTACCCAAACGGTCATCGGTTCTACGGTTAAATTAAATCATGAAAATACTAGTACCTATTCATCAATGATACAACAACAATTTTACTCATTGTAATATTGTTGTTGCTTATCGAACCCTAAACTGCCTCGAGCATGTTTGCCAAAGCGAGGGTCCCGGACTTTTACGCCATCATAAGGTCAAGGGTCGCGTCTTTTTGAGACGCTCCAGTAACTGTGTTTTGAGGGTTGTCTTGTGCAACCTAGCAAGCCCATATTAGTGCACTGGATTTCTGTTCACCTAAACGAGAATAAAAAATGAAAAAAGACTATGTTATGTTTTTTGAAGTCTACGGGTACCTATACATTATCTCCATGTTATAATTTTTAATGTTTTTACAGTTTACTATTTATTCTATTTTTGTTCATGGGTATTTTGCTTGCAATAAAACACTTATGTTTTATTTTTTATTAAGCTGTATCTTGTTTGACTACACATATTTATGAAAAGGTTAGTTAGATGACGTTGATGTGGTGACATTTAATTACTTCTTTGTTCATGTTAGCAAATAAAGCTTCTTTTTTTGCTGCTCGCTAAATTCTTGGCATTAGCAAATAGCAAGGTGTCCATAAATCATCGCTATCATACAAGGAAGGCCCATAAATCATACAAAACTCATGTATTTTTTTAGATACGGATCTTGTAGCACTTTAGTTGTTAGTATTGTATGTAAATGGTACAAGAATATGTTTGTACATATTCGTTTTTGATGATTATGAAATCATCACTACATCAAAGTTCCCTCGCCGCGTCTGTCTGCCTGTCTGAACGTGATAAACTCAAAAACTACCGAACGGATTTTCATATGGTTTTCACCAATAGATGGAGTGATTCATTAGGAAGGTTATAGGCTATTTAATATCTCGCTACGACCCTCAGGAGCCGAGCAAAAAGACAAAAAGTCAGCGTGACCTCGTGATGTGCCGCGGTGGGTCGCGGGCTGAGGGAGTTAGCATAAAAATGTTGCTGTTATTTTAGTATAAATTGTGTATCTTTCGACTTCTACGCGAACGAAGTCACGGGCAAAAGCTAGGTCTAGATATTTCTGAACCGTTGATGTCGGCTATTTTTTTAGCCTAAATATTAATCAATTCATTGATTTTCTTACTTCATTGTTTCCGTTACAAGTAAATTGTTACTGTATACAAATGTTCGGTATATGATAAGATTAATCTGTGCTATCCATGTTAGATTTTGTGGTGCACAGCCTATAAAGACATGGATATTTATGTTGATTTTTATTTCAAAAACAATATTGTGGCGGCATCTTCATCGTCATATGCGAACCACGTATAACACCCTATTGTTGTGACGTCAGCGTCACGCAAAATCCTGCATCGCACAAGCAGAGTTTTATACCACGCTACGAGTATAATTCATCATCATCATATCAGCCGAAAGACGTCCACTGCTGGACATAGGCCTCCCCCAAGCACCGCCACTTCGACCGATTCTGTGCTTCCCGCATCCAGCGAATTCCTGCGGCCTTTACTAGGTCATCGGTCCATCTTGTGGGAGGCCTTCCAACGCTACGTCTTCCGGTACGTGGTCGCCACTCCAGAACCTTTCGGCCCCATCGGCCATCTGTTCTGCGAGCAATATGTCCTGCCCATTGCCACTTAAGTTTGGCAATTCTTCGGGCTATGTCGGTTACCTTGGTTCTCCTGCGGATCTCTTCATTTCTGATTCGATCACGTAGGGAAACTCCAAGCATAGCCCTCTCCATTGCTCTTTGGGTGACTTTTAGCCTTCTAATTAGGCCCATTGTGAGCGACCACGTTTCAGTGCCATAAGTCATCGCTGGCAACACGCACTGGTCAAAGACTTTCGTCTTGAGACACTGTGGTATGTAGGACGAGAAGATATTGCGTAGCTTCCCGAACGCTGCCCAACCGAGTCGGATTCGACGATTGACCTCTTTCTCGAAGTTGGACCTACCTAGCTGAACGGTTTGTCCTAGGTAAACATACTCGTCTACAACTTCGAGCGTAGCGTCTCCGATCTTTATGAGGGCGGGTGTTACATGGGCATTTGACATGACCTTTGTCTTGTCCATGTTCATTTTAAGACCCACTCTTTTGGAGGCTCTACTGAGGTCATCGAGCATTATACTGAGGTCCTCCATGGTCTCAGCCATGATAACTATATCGTCGGCAAACCGAAGGTCAGTGATATACTCGCCATTGATGTTGATGCCTAGCCCTTTCCAGTCCAGAATCTTGAAGACATCCTCCAGTGCAGCGGTGAACAGTTTCGGAGAGATAACGTCTCCTTGTCTCACACCTCACTGCAGAAGGATAGGTTTCGAGGTCTGGTCGTGGAGTCGGACTGACATAGTGGCGTCTTTGTATAGGCACTTTAACACCTCGATGTACCGATAGTCGATCTGGCACCGTTGAAGAGGCTGCAGTACAGCCCATGTCTCGATCGAATCGAAGGCTTTCTCGTAATCCACGAACGCTAAGCAGAGAGGCAGGTTATACTCTTCGGTCTTCTGTATAACCTGCCGCAGCGTATGTATGTGGTCCACGGTGCTAAAGCCTTTACGGAATCCGGCTTGTTCGGGAGGCTGGAAGTCGTCAAACCTGCGTGCGAGACGGTTCGTGATGACTCTTGAAAACAGCTTGTAGACATGGGTCAGAAGTGTGATGGGCCTATAGTTCTTAAGCAGGGCATTGTCGCCCTTTTTAAAAAAGAGTACCACCACACCTCTGCTCCATGCCTGTGGCGTTTTACCCTCGAGTATGACGGAATTGAACAGCTTCTGGAGGGCCTTTAGAACGGGTTTCCCACCGGCCTTTAAGAGTTCGGCCGTAATTCCGTCATCACCCGGCGCCTTGTTGTTTTTAAGTTGCTTTAGAGCCATCCTAATCTCGTACAAGCTGACGTCCGGGATATCTTCGGTATAATGTCGGGTTAATCTAGCTCTTGGGTCGTTTGCCAGATTCGTAACGGGGTTACTGGATGACGTGTATAACTGTCCATAGAACCTCTCGATCTCTCTCAATACTTCAGGTTTGGCGGATACGATCCTGCCATCATCGGTCTTCAGCTTTGCAAGCTGGCTCTGCCCAATAGACAGATCTCTTGCAAAGACCTTGGAGCCCTTATTCCGCTCTATCGCGTCCTTAATGCGGTCCGTACTAAAGCGACGAAGGTCGCTTTTCAAGGACTTAGAGATCCGTCTATTGAGCTGCCGGTACTTGAACGCATCGTCTGAAGACTGGAGGATCATCTCGCGCCTCTCCTTCATGAGCTGTATAGTAGGATCAGAGAGCCTCTTGTTTCTATTTGTACGACGGGTCTTAAAGATCTTCGACCCGACCGTATGGACAGTTTCCACGAACCCATCGTTAAAATCGTCCACGGAGCTCCCTAGGCACTCGAAACGATTCTGAAGTTCGAGCTGAAAGCTCTCGGGGTTTTGGACTTGGATCGGTGCTGGACGGAGCGTAGACTTCACCAGTCGAGATCTTTCCAGCTTAATATTTAAGTTCAATGTGCCTCTTACCATGCGGTGATCGCTTCCGGTTTTCACCGCGTTGATCACAGAGACATCATTGAATACTTGCTTCTTCGTCGACATAATGAAGTCAATCTCATTTTTTGTTGCACCATCAGGGCTCTGCCAGGTCCACTTTCTGTGCTCACGTTTTCTGAAGAAGGAGTTCATCATAAAGAGGCCTTCCTTCTCCATAAAACTGGCCAGTAGGTGACCCCGGTGGTTCCGACGTCCAACTCCAAATTGCCCCACTCGCAGCTCATCATCATTTCGTTTGCCCAGTTTCGCGTTGAAGTCCCCCATGACAACGGTGAAGTGAGTTTTAGAGGCATGCATGGCTCTAGAAATATCCTCATACATGGTCTCCACCTCATCGTCGGGGTGTGACGAGGTCGGGGCGTAAACCTGTACGACCTTCAGCGAATATCTTGCGGATATTCTGAGTATAAGGTACGCCACCCTGGTCGACACACTCTCGATCTTCACTACGTTGCTCACAAGGGACTTGTGGACGATAAACCCGACACCACCCTGGGACTGCTGGTCGCCCTCCCGGAAATAGAGCAAGTTTCCGGATTTAAGGATTATCGAGTCCTCCCCCTCTCTTCGGACTTCGGATAATCCTATTATACCCCATCGTAACCTGCTCAATTCTTCCTCGAGTTCGATGATCTTCTCGTCGGTCCGGAGTGTACGCGTGTTATAAGTTGCCAGGTCCAGTTTCCGGTGGTTGTGGTAGCCGGATCTCTTCCGGGGATTCTTCGCACCCCTTGCCTCACCGTGACCTTGACCGCTACCGTAGCCAAGGGTAGGTAGGCCGCCGGGCACTAGGGGCCGTTTGTTTGTGGTGCTTGTCATTTTTAGGGGGGGTTTGCCATAATCGCCACGCTTGGCAAGCGGGTTGGCGATCGCAGTATGGTGTAAATAGTGCATAGAGAACGCTGCTGCCCATTCTCTAGTAATCCCTTAGTCGCCTTTTACGACACCCATGGGAAGACATAGGGTAGTGCGATTCTTTAAGTCCGGCACCACACGGACAGAGTATAATTATATACTCATCAAAATATCGTCGTAAAATAAATACCTAAGTAGTTCAAAGATATTGAATTATCTATTTCAGATAAACTGCATTCTTGAAGTGTACCTAAAATAATTAATTAATGTAAATAATTGAATAAATCAGTTTCTTTATTCCGACCTTTGTTCGTATTTATAAAAGATAACATTCAAATAAAGCTGTAAATTATATTACATTCATGACAGCTCTAAAACATGCTAACTAAACCAGACAAGACAGCCAACCAAATCGATATTATTAACAAATTTCACAATATCGATTCTTATACCGATTATCGAGAATCGATTCCGTCTTAGAATACAATTACAGTTACGATAGCCGCTTGTGAAATATACGCTCATTCATTAATAACAATTTCTTCAATTGTATGATGTTGTAAACAGATGAGGTTTTGTAAGAAAAACATTGGAATAATGTAACGATGGCCCCGCGGCTGTGTTACAATGATACTATTTTGATTGATATGTTTTGACGGACCTTTATATTAATTATCGATATTATTAAGACTCTTTTATCTCCTATAAAAAGACTAGAGTGCACACAAGATAAGTCTGTGCGCGACTGGTGGCGTGCCTTTGAAATTAAAATATAACATTAATAATTAATTTCAATATTATTAAACTTACACAATAGGTGCGCCCCGCGGTTTCACCCACATAATTCTCGATCTCGTGTGAATATGGGGATAAAAAGTACCCAGGTCATTGTCTACCCATGTGCCAAATTTCATCCAAATCGGTTTAGCCGTTTTCGCGTAAAAGCGTAATAAACAAACCAACAAAAAAGCTTACTTTCGTATTTTTATAATATTAATTAGGATTAATTAATTAAATAATTCTATACTTAATTTAATATAACAAGATGGCGGTATTATTAGTTCCGATTTCAGCCGCGCGCAGACTCATCTTGCGAGCGCTCGAGCGCTCTAGTAACCTATTATAAAGTAGAACTCTTCGTAAAGGATCCGGGACATCCAGGGAAGCACTACTATTGTACGTAAGGCTACAGTGGTATCAATTCCAGGATAAGCTGACCTCTGATTCTAGTAAAACTCCATACTACGCTAGGGCAGCTCAAGGTCAAAGCTTTACCACTGACATGCAGCCTGTACTGACTGTTGCCATTTCTGCCGCTAAGCATTGCTGTGTTCCAGTTCGAAGGGAACTATTTCAGGTGTTCGAAGGGCATGGGTGTTCGAAGGGCATAGGCGTTTGAAGGGCATAGGTGTTCGAAGGATATAGGTGTTCGAAGGGCATTTGTGTTCGAAGGACACACGTGTTCGAAGGGCATAGCTATCGATAGAATTAGAGGGACGGCCCATTCGTAAACTTTGTCTCTACATGACGGGTGCTGTGCTTTGCTGTGACTCATAGTCATAGGTAACACCCTAGGTGGTCCTGAACTATCATATACCTATTGTTTTGTTGGGCAGAGTTTATCTCTTAACATGTAGTTAACATGGCAATGGGTAGAGCACATTGCTCGTAGAACAGACGGCTGATGAGGCCGAAAGGTTCTGGAGTGGCGACCGCGTACCGGAAGACGATGCGTTGGAAGGCATTCCACAAGATGGACCGATGACCTTGTGAAGGCCGCAGGAATCCGCTGGATGCGGGAAGCACAGAATCGGGCGAAGTGGCGGTGCTTGGGGGAGGCCTATGTTCAGCAAAGGACGTCTTTTGGTTGAAATGATGATGATGATGATGTAGTGCGGAATCTTCCAGTTCTTTCTCCTGATCAAAGACAAATAAATGATTGGCCACAGTTGGTTTAATTCAGATTAGAGATCCTAATTTAAATTTAAATTGCAATTGCACTCACATCTGCCTCACAGACGTTTAATCTTTAATTAATCCTCAAGTTCTTTAATTCAAAGCCTCATTTATTTATATTAAACAGCTGTTAAATAATCAATTCCACTCAATGTCAAGATGTGGTCCATTCGTCTATCGGCCATCATCGGCCATCGGCCAGTGAAACCGTTTGCTTTCTAAGTCACGGCGCGCATGCGCGATGCCAGCAACTCCTGCGCCGGACGTATAGTGAAAGCGACAGTGATCTAGCTTATTGACTTGTCATGTTTTAGAATAGGAAACTGCTGGTACAGTAGTTGAAGTGCTGCGTAGTGGGTTAAGATTCGATTCTCAAAAATTAAGTTAAATTGTATTTCCGTATTTTCATGACACTCAATCTTTTTTGATAATGACGTTATCGTTTACTGAGTAAACTTTACTCAATAAAATAGATGAATCTTGATTGTAAACCAAATTCAATTGAATTACTAAACACAGTTTCGATTTTGTTGTTATTTCGGACTTTACGGGATTCCTTTTGAGTCCTCTTTCTTGAGCATCAATCCATATGAAGCCAAGTCAGAGACCCATGGGCGGCTTTAAAAGTGTGCCACCAGGTTAGTCAGTAACCACACGAAAAGAAAAAGAAGCATTAACAAGACACAAGTCGCGATGTCCTCACGTGTTCAGCTCAGAAAAGAAACATTCTCATTTCCAGAATAGTATTTCAGTTTCAGAATAAGCACCATCCATAAACTACATTCCTCTACCAAATTAATATTCTAATTACGTACATTACAGACCATTACGTATGTAAGAGTCTATTTAACACCGGTACAGCGGCCACCGCACGATTATGTGGTGTGTCATACATAACCAATGAGTTACGGCTATTATGCGCAGGCGCATGACATGCTTGGTGGTCATCTGGTGCGCTCAAACTATGTAGATTAGTGAAAAAGTGGCTTGGAATAAAGGTAATGTGGTTATAGCGTGGGGCGGCTTGGTTTTTCATATCTTTGAATCCAATCGAGTTTAATTCGAATTAGTGACGATGTACCTACGTAATTTTGAAGATGCCGTATGGACCAGTGGCCTCGCCTCTGATGCATGAGATTGTGGGTTCAAATCCGGGCAAGTAATAATATGACTTTTCTTTATAAGTTTTTCTCGTTGGTCTCGTGATCACATGCGCGACTGCTGAGCGGGGTCCTGGATTCGATTCCCGGGTCGGGTAAAGTGTTATTGAGTTTTTCTATTATGGAATTTCTTAGTAACATCCCGGAGTTTGGAAGTTGGCGGTGTGACACCCCCGTGCCTCGGAAAGCACGTTAAGCCGTTGGTCTCTCTCTGGTCATGCCAGATTGCCGTCGCATCAGACTATGAGAGTGAGGGAAGAGAGAGTGCACCGGTGTCTCCTGCACACACGCCTGCACTATAATATCTTCTTCACCGAAAGCTAGTCTCCGTTGAGATTGACCGCCATGGCCGAAATATGGTCTGGAGGACTATATAAGTTTATCTGAGACTGACAACGTTGAAGGAAACCTGGACTTATAAATGAATATAAGTCTGAAATCGCTAATCTGCCTTGAACAAGAGTGGTAATTAATGCTGATGTCTTCTCTGTATGAGAAGAGATCTTCGCTGGTATTATTTATACCTAGGTAATTTAGAAGAACTGGGGAGTACTCGGGAGTAACAGAGCAGATTTTTCAATGGGAATACATTTAGTACCCTTGTTCTACCCTTGGAAAATAGGAAACTAATGGGGAGCAAAGTTTTCCTGTTTGATATATCCACAGAGGCCGTACAGTCAAAGTAATTATTGTTTCAGTGTTAAAATGAGATGAAGATGAACGTCCAGTTAGTCGCAATCCTGTCCATTTCTCATCCCTGTTGTGTAAATTGAAGATTGATTTAAATAATTTCATGTTTAGTCAATATTTTCAACCATATGTAAAGATAATTACTTAATTGAATGTGCCTCACTATTAATATTTGCATCCCAAAATATGGCGAAATGTGTAACACCTTTCTATAACCGCATTTAAAGCAAATAAATAACTTTGACTTTGACTTTGATCCCTGCTTCTTCTGCACGACTTGGCGACCTATACTGAATATGAGACAGCAAACTTAATTAGATTGCTCAGGATGTGAACGCCTCCATACCCTGACTGAACAGTTACACCTTTTAATGCATCCTATGTGGTTGATCCTTTTCCTATGATACTATATGTCGGTGATCATTGAGGCCTATAGTGTAATAAAATGGACAATAGTGTGATTGTTATCAATAACAATAAAAATACTTCACACTATCAAATTCGACCTACACAAGCCACTACCTACTTTACCCTAAATGGTGTAATTTCTACAATCGTGCGCACTTACTGTCAATGAATCAAACGAAGTAATTCGTGCCCGTAATAGCTTGATCGTGTGTAGCCAGCGTTTGTCAGAACTGAGGTAAGTGGTCTGAACGATTTCCGATAGCAATTAGACAATTGTCTGTCCCTAATTAGGGGTTGTAAGACAGTTTCTGAATGTTTGTGCTTGAATGGTTCCGTTTGGCCGTGGCTAGGACAACCATTCTCTTTTGTTGTCCTTTCACAGCTCTGTAGGCCCGAACTTACTTACCTATGTATTTAAAACGGTTTTATTATTATCGACTCAGGCAGGAATTTAACTATGTACGTAGGTATGTATCGTGGGTACGTCAGTGATTAAATTAAGTTAAGTAGGTAACTAGGTACGTAGCTATGTCATCCTTAGATGGCAGGCTAACCAGGCGTTTACAGGAACGTCCTGCGCCTGGTGACGGAGAAGCAGGCTAACCAGACGTTTATTACGCATAGACAAGAACGGCCTGCGCCTGGTGACGGTGACCATCACGGAACACTGCTCGCTAAACAAACAGTTCCACACATTAGGCATAACAGACAGTCCCCTGTGCATGGATGCTGAAGATAACGTTGCGTATGTGCTCTTTGAATGCACAGGGGTCACCCAGATCAGAACAGAAACCCTCGGATCAGCCAGATCCTTTACAGATATTCTAAACAGACCAGGAGACATAATTAACTTTGGGAGGGAGGTGGGCTGGTTGGAATATCCCAGACCATTCTCCACCTGAAGGATAAGTGCGGAAACCAAACCCTCTAACAGGAGGTAAGTAATTTCTTTCTAGTTAGTGATAAAATAAATTCAACATAAGTTTTCCGATGTGTTGCAATGACTGTAATATGAAATGCCTTGCCCAAACTGCTGCTTTATAGAAAAGCGAGAGTCAGGTCTATAAGGCTATTTATTTCTACCGAGGTTTCAGTCAACAGCATGTGATAAGGAGGAATGAGGAAAATGTCGTGAGGAAAGTTTTGAGTATGAATGTCGATGGCTATAAGAGTAGGGGAAGACCAAAGAAACGATGGATGGACTGTGTGAACGATGATATGGCTAGAAAGGGGGAGACTATCAAGATGACGACTAATAGAGTAGTATGGAAGAAAGGGACATGTTGCGCCGACTACAAATAAATTGGGATAAGGGCAGGAGAATGATGATAAGAATGATGTTTCAGTTCACAGCTGCGTACTGTAACAAATTAACTATCACATAGTCATTGTCACATGATTCACAATGAGAAAAAAAGTAAAAATTACACCTCCCATATTTTTAATGACCGAACACATGCAACAGCTCAGAGAGCAGTGTCGAAAGTATCAGAAATTGTCATTTGATTACGTCTATTTATATGTCGTTTGTACCTTTCATGTGTTGCGCTTGCGCATAGGTCGCCTGTCGACACACTGCACAAATTACCTGGGCTGTGGCGTCAATGTGCTGAAATATGAATGAATAACATCCCGTATGAGTACTTTTTATCTAGAGGTGATATCTTTCAAAGACTTCAATAACAGACAGGTGATGGATAATCAACTATATAAACTCAAACTCAAAGCATTTATTTCAATTAAACTGCTTACAGGCAATTTAGAATTGTCAAGGAGTCGGTCAGTTGTTAAAGATACCGTTCCTAACCGTAGATCTGTATGGACTTCTCCATACAGATCTACGGTTACGCTAATGGGCAAGACACATTGAGACTCGTCTTTAAATCAAGATCTTAATAAATGCGTTTTATTTTAAATAATTGTAATGTCCAGAAATAAGGTTAAGTTAAAGTTAAAGTGGGCAACGTCGCAACTAGCTGCCAAATATTTACCTGTTTTGATTAATTTGGCAAAATTACTGTATGTAAATAAGAAATATGACTACTTAATTAGTGAACTAGAATATTATAATTGCAATTATAACACTGAATTTGATGTTGTAACCGTTTTAAGAGTAAAAAAGCATTTGGAAAGTTCCAAATACGGAAAGTTACATCTAAAACTTATAAATATAGGGTGTTACGATATTAATTACTGCATTTCGTAATCAATATTTTAGTTCACTAGTTAGCCATATTTCTTATTTGCATACAGTAATATTGCCAAATTAATCAAAACAGCGAATTATTTGACAACTATTTGCGACGTTGCCCAGTTTCAGTATAAACGCTTTTAATGATTTATATTTTTGTCTCGCACAGTATCAATGATTTGTGTGCTTTCAGTTTTATACTCCCAAAACAGTGTTCAAAGCCGTAGCATGCAAAAAACTACCATGCCAACACTCAAGTTCCAGGGGCTGAAAATAACTATAAACTGACTCTACGTGCAGAAAATTCAACTGATTTTAAACTTTAATTTTAATCATCTTGAATTTTCAGCATTGTACCTTCTCCAACTTTAATGTAATCGTTAAGTTAATGAGAGCGAAAACTAAATAATAACATAATCATACTTCCTAAAACCAACTAGAATTCTAGATTATAATTTCAGTCTAGCTAACCGCTAGCCACAAACCCCAACCTTGGCCAGATAATTACTAGACCGCTAAATATTTTGTTTATGAAGATTATTTTGTCTTTTTTATTCGTTTGTTTCTTTTATTGCATCTGTTAAAGGAATGTTGCTACTGTTGCAGTTAAGAATATCCTAATGTGGTTAGTTGAGACTTGGTTTGCTGGAGTTTAGATTCGTCTTGTGTTCTAAGAATTTTAAATCTGGCTAGAACTTGGCAATGGAGGAAATCTTTGAATTTTCTTTTCTTTTATTCTGATTAAATACTTTAATGCCTTGCTAACGGATCAAGTGGACTTAAAATTGCATCTGCCAAGCACGAAGTCAAAAATTTAGTTTAGTAGTCAGAAACCAAGCGTGCAAAGTCAGAAACCAAATGCGCGAACCCAAAAACCCAGCGCGAAAAGAAATTATTTATAAGTTTCAGGAAGTGTCACCCAGTGCATTGAGCCATAACATTAACTCTATTCATAACTTAAAAGTAAAACCTATACTTTCTCAGAAACCATATCTTTCTCAATACTCCACCGCAAACTATTAAACCTAGCCGACTGACCAAAAAAATTAATAAAAGCTATAACTGTCGGCACCCAACCATTAAATGAGCCTCGAAGTTACACTTAGCATTAATAAATACTTGATTACATCATGACATTACACTTATTACAAGTTACATTACATTACAGTTATGATATATTCGCCCCAGTTTTTAAAACTTGCTCATTTTTCTTGCTGTAGTAAATTATATGCAAATGAATTATGACATAGTGTTTGGTGTTATGACATGACTGTGTTGCAGATTTTGTTTTGTATGAGAAAAAACGATGCATAATCAGTTTATAATGTTCCCACTGCTGGGATATAAGCCTCCTTTCTGTGAGAGGGAGTGGGACATAATCCACCACGCGGGTGCAGTGCGGGTTTGTAAACGTCACATATCTTCAAATTTTTGGGTTGCTCCACGATGTTTTCCTTCACCGTTTTGAAGGAAATTAAATACATAAAGTAAAGTGCCTGCCTGGGTTGAAACTCACGATCTACTTTTGTCACGTTCTGCGGTTTCAGCAGTTCAGATACTTTTTTCAGTATTCTCTATGAAAACAACTCTTGTCATGGCGAAAAGCAGAAGCTAGAAGAAAAAAAGTGCTAGATACTTTTTTGACCACCAGATAAAAACTTATAGTTGGTTGATGATATCAATCAGTCAATCCGTTTCTAAGTGACAATAAATAAAGATATACTTAAGAAACTTCTTGGTGCCTTGATGGTGATATTTTTACCACGACATAATCTTATGTAGCTCATAACGAAAAGAGAAAAACTAGTACCTGCTGCAAATATGGTATCATCATCATCATTTCAGCCGAATAGGCCTCTGCCAAGCACCGCCACTTCAACCGATTCTGTGCTTCCCGCATCCAGCGGATTCCTGCGGCCTTCACAAGGTCATCGGTCCACCTTGTGGGAGGCCTTCCAACGTTACGTCTTCCGTTACGCGGTCGCCACTCCAGAACCTTTCGGCTCCATCGGCCATCTGTTCTGCGAGCAATGTGCCCTGCCCATTGCCACTTAAGTTTGGCAATTCTTCGGGTTATGGCAGTTACCTTGGTTCTATTACGGATCTCTTCATTTCTGATTCGTTCACGCAAATATGTTAATCTCTTTCCTTAAACATTGCGAGACATTAAAACTATAATAAGCAGCTAATTACTGTATTCAGTTGTATTAACTCCAAGATCTCTGGGAAGTTAAGAGTAATTAGTAGATTATAAACAGTTTTATATCTTGCATGCTCTGGTTAGCATGTAATACGTGTTGGATTCCACGCGGTCTAACCATATAGTTTTTGTTATGACATTGTAATCCAAGTCCATAGTGCATTGCTGTGTCAAGAATTATTTTCTTTTCCTTGGATGTATTTTACATTATTTCTGGACAGGGAAAAAACGTAGGAAAATCATAGTTAAGTTTACGACTATAATTGCGGTTTTTCCTGCGGTGTTTAGTGCGTTCCGCGTTCCGACTAGTGAACTGATTTTCATAATTATGGCTATCCATATTTCATAATTTGATTTCTGAATATGTTGCCTAAAAAGTCTAACTTTTAGATTATTTACGGATGTGCAAGAGATAATGTTAAGCGATTTCCAACAAAACTTTTTAATCACCTTTCTAAACACCTACTGTGATCCCTTTATCCAAAATACCAGGGCATCAGAAATCGATAGAAGATAGCAACATGAATGAATGACTCAGTGGGGACCCGACAGTCTCGTGACTTATGTACCTACCGGTACAGTCAACGACAAAACACGAAGATCATTTTCGAAGACTAACTTATAGTCATGCATTGAATAATCTTCAAAAAAATTGTTATTATGTAGAAATAATTAGAAAGTTTTTGTATTTTTCTATTATTTTAGTTTTTTATTACACTGTTTTAAACTTTGCTGTTATTTCGTTTTTGCGTGAATATTGCGTGCCTTAATCTGGGTCAAATAAAATTATTTTCTTTCATTTCTCCAACCATTTTCTTCCACCAGGGAGCAACTTTTAATTTATTAATTCCTACCATTCACTCATTCATTCCATTCGCTCTTATTAAATTCCATAATACGTATCTAACGGAGTTAGGATTTGTGCCCAGTTTATAACAATAGGCTCGCTCCTTATTACATGGGACTTAAACATAACTGGAGGAAAACTGAAGGTGTGCTTACCTTCAGTTTTCCTCCTTTGCTAATTAAAAATGCACCTCTGCCCAGCCCTTCAGGAAATACATGCGTGATGTTATATTATCTCAATCTTAAATCTTCTTCTTCTTTCTATGAAAGCGTAACAAACAAACAAACATACAAAAAATTACTCTCTTCTCTTTAAAATATTAGTTTTATAGTTATAAAGTTCGGAAGTTAGGATTGGGATTTTTACGATGAAACTATAGAGTATTCTATCTATTTATCTATCTTGAAGTGCTGTCAACTGTCATTCCACCAAATGCTGTAAAAATCGTATTATGAAAACTTAGGTGAACCGAACTGTCAATCGTGTCAACTACCTAACCTACCATTGTTGTTGTGTGACTGTACCATAGACATAATTACTTGTTAAGTAACCCACGGTCACGACTTGTCGAACGTCGTCAGGAGACTAAGCAGTAATGTAGGTGAGGTGATGAAATTGGAGCGGTCTGCAAGATCTTGTTAGATGATAGCCCTTTTTGGTGGTAACTGTGGAGGCGGGTTTAATGGTTTTTATTACTTTCTCTCTTTAAACGTGAATTATGTTACATTTGGTTTATGTAATTTTGAATAGATTGGTATCAACTTTATTGCTAAGTTGCTGTTTCCTGAGACTTCACAAGAGCTCATGGCTAACCGTTGGTCCCGGCTGTCATTTGTGGATCTTTGACACTCGTTGTCACGGGTCGTCAGAAGCCCGAAACTGTGACGACCAGTCTTTCCAAGGGGTATTGTATTACCCAGTTACTGGGGTGTGGAGGTCAGATAGGTAGTCGCTCTATGTAAAATACTGGTATTCAGCTGCATCCGGTTAGACAGGAAGCCGACTCCAACATAGTTGGAAAACGCTAGGCAGATTGATTGATTGTTTCCTGAGATTTCATTCTCTTACAAACTCTCCACAAGATGTTCATATCAGCCTATAATGTTCTCACTGCTGGAACACAGGCCTGTTCTCTGTGAGAGGGAGTGGGCCGTAATCCACTACGCGGGCCGAGTGCGAGTTGGTAGATGTCACATGTCTTCGAATTTTTGGTTCTAAGACATGCCGGTTTCCTCACGATATTTTCCTTCACCGTTTCAAGCGCAGTGGTCATTTAATCATTTACACATAGTAAAGCACCTGCCTGGGTTCGAACTTACGATCTACTTATTGTCGCGGCCGTTACCACTGGGCCACCACTGCTCTCCTCCACTGTTTCCTCGATTAGTCGATCTAGAATAAAATTATGACTATATCAACAGAATGCGACGTACCTACTGACATTGTGAACTTGTTTATACACGATAAAAATAAAGAAAAAGCTTATATTTATTTTAAAACCTGTTCCCGTCGAGGTCAACAGCTGTTTTATGTAAATAATCAAGTTATTAGTCACACTCCGTATTGATTTATTGTTGAGTTTATTTAAGTACGTAGATTGTATTTTTTATTGTTTCGTACCAAAGTTGGAAAAAGGAATGCAAGCACTCCGTCTGTCTGTCATTGGTGATTTTCTCTGTACTTATAAGAAGTAAGAATTAGAACTCAGATCGGTACTGATTGCAAAATGTTAGACGCGGACTGAGAGAAGTGGTGGCCCAGTGGTAACGATCCCGAGTTACGAGTTGTAGGCCGTGGTTTCGAACACAGGCAGGCGATGCGCCACTGCTCTCAAAACGGTGAAGGAAAAAATCGTGAGGAAACCGGCATGTCCTAGATCCAAAAATTCGAAGACATGTGACATCTACCAACCCGCATTGGGCCCGCGTTGTGGATTTCGGCCCACTCCCTCTCACAGAGAGGAGGTCTGTGTCCCAGCAGTGGGACGTTATAGGCTGATTATGTGACGCGAATTAGGTAGAAGACTTTTATCGTTTAGTCCACTCTCGACCCCTCGACCCCTAAAAAAAGATTTGTTTATTTGTTTCCACTCAACCCTCAAACATAGTTCACACTCGACCCCCAGGGGTCGAGACTGAATTTTTATACAAAGGACGCCTTAGCTCGTCCACTTTCAACCCCTAGTTCGGTAACTACCTAATATTAATATTTTGGTACAGTAAGCTACAGCTACTAATGGCCAAATGCGGAAACTAATATAAAAAAAAATAAACGAGCAATTAATACCACCGCCAATATGATGTTCCGTTTTTGCAATTGTTGAAGTGAAAACTTCTTTAGCAGCGTTGTGCACTTTTTTTGGGATGGAAAAAAAAAGTTAAACCTGACCTGATAGAAAATTCCTAAGACGGAGGGAGAGTAGAATTTGTTAGTAACTTAACAAAAAGTAACAGACTTGCATGAGTTCAAGATAGTATTTCAATCATTAGACGTTGTGCACAATATCTGAGCAGTAACCTAACAAAAAGTACTAGGCCTGCATGAATTCACGATAGTATTTCAATCATTACACGTTGTGCACAGTAACCTAACAAAAAGTACTAAGCATGCATGAATTCACGATAGTATTCACTCATTATGTTATGCTACTGATTTGGATGAGGCAGACAGATAGTTTATTACCACGATTAACATAATATTATAGGATACTGTTTTCATTTCCATCGGCAGTCCCCAAAGACTGCCCCTCATGTTTTTTTTTTTTGACGTGGTATTGATGACCTTCCAGAAGCAGTATGCAAGTATAAGGTAGACTGATGACTGTACTTTTGGGTCGAGAGGAAACTAAAACTTGGCTGGAAAATAAAATCCACTCTCGACCCCCAAGGGTCGAGAATAAACTATAGTTAGGGGTCCAGTGGACACATTATTTATTGGGGTCGAGGGGGCGAGAGTGGACTAAACGACTTTTATACTGGACTCTGGATGTCAGGGGACATTTTTGACAAAATGGAATAAACCATTTTTAGACCAAAAGTCCTACCAGTCGTTTCACGAGTAACAAGTACTCCTACTTCCCTACTTACCCTCTAAACCCTTCTGAAGTAACTGGCTAACGAGGCATTGTTAACAAACCGTTAGGTAAACATTGCACAATTTGTTAAGGACGGTATACACGTTCCTTTCTAAGCACCGACGCGCAACGCATCGATGACGTGCCCTTAATGTGTAGTGGATCAGATGACGTAATTTATGTGCGTTAATCATGTGTGTTTAACTATAAGTACATTGGATGTGCTTGGCTGTTAACAAATAAATGAACTTTACAATAGTCGCCTTGGTAATAAGCAACATTAAAGGGACGGCGCCTCGTCAAGGTCGTTTCTGACGGCCAACTCTAGCACCGCGCGCGTTCATTGGTCAAATCAAATGGCGCGCGCTACCCCGGCTTCCTGTTACACACTTCCGTCCCTTTTGACGAAATCACTCCCACAGGTTTTTAGGGTATATAAGTTTTGTGCACAGATTGCAGAAAAGCGAGGAGAAAAATGTTACATATCCGAAAAATATTACATGTTACAAAAACCGGATAGACTGCTTGATGGCGAAGTTGCTGGGTAATTGATTTGTTACGCTAAGGACGAGTTTGATTCGCACGTAAGAAGTATTTGAATGGTCTACATATAGTTTTTCTGGGTCTGGCTGTTTGCGCATGTGAGATTAGTGCCTGTAAAAGAATTCATGATAGAAGAATGACAAAAATTACCTATAACTTATAGCGACACGGTTCTAATGACATGGTTCTGTATCCCATATACCCTGGCGAGTGGTAAGCTTTTTACCCCTGCCTGATTCTGAAAACAAAATCTTACATAATAACTTATTAAATTCGGAAATCGATTATTAGGTACATCCTTTTACGCTTTGCAACTACAAGACTAAGCCTGTCTAAGTCAAGGCAATAATTTACTGCTATAGCAACCTAACTATATTTGATATTGATAGCAGTGATTAGCTGCTACCGTCGGACTGCCTAGGTCTCGAGTTCGAACCCAAAACACGCACCTCTGACTTTTCGGATTCATGTGCGTATTGATAATTATCACTTGTTTCAAAAACGGTGAAGGAAAATATCGTGAGGAAACCATGCCTGAGAGATTTTTTTCGACAGCATTTGAAGTCAAATCAGAGGCAAATGGGCGGTATGAAAACTCTGACTTGGTGTCACTAAGCACACTAAATAGAAATAAATATTAAAACTGAAATAAATTTAAATTTATTTCAGACTAGGTTGTCCATAGAGTGTTAGTAATACACTGAAACTTAAGAACTATTTTAGTAATACACAATAATTCAAAAGCAAACTATAATAATCATCCTAAATGTAGGCGAATCCAGTGCCTCCAGATAGGACTCTCCGTATGTTCAGCAATGACCCTCAGGTAGCTGTTAGGACTGTCTCTCACCCTGCGCATCAACGATGCTGCTCTTTTTCGAATTATGGCGTGATAGCCATCCACTCGTGATCCCGCAAACATCGCTGACGCACTGCAATAGCGAGGCAGCCCCATCAACACCCTGAAGGCATTGTTGTATTGAACTCTCGGAGCAGTTACGACCTGCTGCGTGCAGCTGGCCCACAGGCTGCAGGTATAAAACGATTGACAGAAAGAAATACCTAATTATATTCTGCAGAGTTTTTATTTAAATTGCTACACTTTTAGCGCATACCTCCCACATTTTTTATACTCTTACAATCGTAACTATTCATAACACAGCTCTATTTAATATTACTATCGCGTAGCACACTTTCGCTACATTAAGTAACTATGTTGTATGTACGACATTTAAATGTGGCTCGCTTTTCTAAACATGGCTAAGTTTTATTGTCCCCTGGGGGGTAGGCGCGGACGCCTTACTGGCAACGTGTTAGTGTGTGTACATTTTCTTACCGACTTCATATATGGAAGGTTATGTTTTTATGAGTGGTCTTGTGAGTGATGTCTGTTTAGTGGGTCAGGCTAGCTGGTACTTAAAAGTATTGGATTCTTTACATTGAATCCTCAATTAATACTATTGAGGGCAATTCACCAAATAAGTCACGGTCGAAATCATTTTGGATTTAGTCGAATTATATTATGTACTTTTAACTAAATAATGCAGTTTTGACAGGAATAAGCTAAAGTATTCAGTAAGGAACAATTTGGTACATTCTATTAAATATCTTGCAACGGAAAAGCATATAAAATAATGAAGGAAATCATCGTGAGGAAACCGGCATGCCTGAGAGATATTTCTCGACGGCTTGTGAAGCCATGTCAGAGGAATGGGTGGCATAAAAAACTACTACTACTAAAAAACTCTGACACCAGGTTATTCACTAACCACACAAAAGAGAGAGAGAGACATAAAATAACAAATTAGACTAGATAGTATTCTCGAAGGATGGGAATTTTCATACAAAAATAACAAAGATAGCGTGACCTTACGGAAATTCATTGTAAAATACTATAAACGTAGATATCCTCAGAGGCAATCTCAGGATGACGATTGACTTGTCAATCGTCATCCTGAGGATGTCTCTTTGAGAGGTGAAACACGTGTCTATTTCTTACAGGGTTCTTTAGGAATAGTTAACCGGAAAAGGTTACTTAATATAAAGCTACGACAGTATTTAAAAAAATATAAAAACAAAAGAATTCTTCAGACTTATTCCATGGCCAGAGAATCAAACCTTGTCGCGAGCATAGGTCGGGGCGTTCAATAATATATTCCCACATAAATCGTAGGTTGAAGCAGTTCCACTAGTTATCCTTGCAACTGCCGTCTTTAAGGCCTAAATACACTGTGGTGTAACGTTTTCTATAAGTTGTGTTGCGAGTCATGGGCACATTAACATATAATAACGTAGTGATAAATTGTCGCACCAGTAATTCTTGAGTGTTTAGAAGTTTATCTACCGAATATAATATTTATATTAGATTTAACGTGTTACCCTGTTGTGGAGGTCAGATAGGCACTCGCTCCATGTAAAATACTGGTATTCAGCTGCTAGCTGGGTTAGATTGGAAGCCGACTCCAACTGAGTTGAGCTCCATGATTACCGACAAATACTTGTACTGACTGGACAGGTCCACTCAAATTAGTGTGGTTCTTTCCCCAAAAGACCATTTCAGAA
The DNA here is from genome assembly GCA_948150665.1 of Conistra vaccinii. NCBI lineage: Eukaryota > Metazoa > Arthropoda > Insecta > Lepidoptera > Noctuidae > Conistra > Conistra vaccinii. The sequence continues at coordinate 2,515,093 of OX411320.1, read as the reverse complement.
ACTAATCTACATGGTCCTCATATGGCCTGACCAAGATTATTTATGGACTTTTTTGTTACTAACTATGTGAAAGAGCTATAATGTACACTTTTAAGGTAGTTTTTTGAGGAACTAATTATTTATTATTAAGATCCGTAAAGAAGATTAGTAAAATGTACCATAAATCACACCAATAAATGAATTTGAATAATTAAAAGAGACTGCGACTTCTGAGTTTGTTTCAGCCTTTCTTCTCAGAGTAGTCAGATAGGAAACGAGAAACTCATCAAACTTATTTTTTTATTGTGAAGTGTAAAAGTGACTCTGATATCCTAATTATAGAATAAACGATTTCATTTCATTTCATAGTTGGGAAAAAGGCTACACAGATTAATCTTTTAGACTGAACGACTGCTTCTCTTGTCTTTCAGAAAAGAGGTAAAATTATTGTGTTTTTCCATTATCAAGAAGTTTCAGACCGGAATCTGATTTTATTTGTGATTATAGCAATAAATTCGCCCCCCACTGCATGGGACTTACGACAAAACTGGCGAAATTTGGATTAGGTGAATGTAGCTGTTGCATTTAAACGTCATGGAAAAGTTTAATCCAATTAAACGTTTACAAATGTCCTTAACGTAATCAGGACTGTTCATAATTAAGTGGAAAAGCACCTTCACATATAAAACATACATGAGTTACAACATAACTAGTTTGATTTGTGATTTAATTTTAACATTAATATAATTAAACGATTAACAGTCGATTAATTAAATGTTTATCATTAACTTTGATTTTATTTTGTAACATTAATATTAATGGCGATGTAAACGAATTTAAATTATAACACAAAACATGTTAATTCATTTTGTACATGGTGCTTAAAGAGCTTTTGTATATTATTAAACTAGCTTTTACCCGCGGCTTCGCCCGCGTGGATGTCGCAAAATATCCCACGGGAACGTTCTACCGGGAATACATACCTAATAGCCAAGGAAAAGATCATTGACTAACTTTCAGCGGACGCAGTGGTAGGCTAATACAGCGCCCGCGTGGTCAACCATAATTATTTTGTTACGCGTAATTTTGAAACTGTGATATCTCTTAAACTATTCATTTAAATGATGTGATGTAAAGGCATATTTTAATCGAAATTGAATGCCCAATTTAAATAACCTATTTAATTGGATAAGGATTAATAAGATACCGGTCAGAATAGCTTCGGAAATAACAATGAAAATTTTATACAATTTTAAAAGATAAAAATGGTTATTGTGGGTCACCCTTAGAAGATAGACATATGCCATCGCGGACTTTTTTGTTGCAATTTTTAAGATATACAATACTCTAGAACATAAATTTGATTTATCTCTCACGACTTACGCAGCGCACGCCAGTAAAGCTCCCAGTCGGCATGATTTTCCGACATCTTCAACAATAATCGTTATATTTCAGCCAATTTACACAAAACCTTAATGAATTATACACTAAAACCTTCCACATGAATCACTCCGTCCAATGGTGAAAACCGTTTGAAAATCCGTTCGGCAGTTTTTGAGTTTATCGCGTTCAGACAGACAGACAGACAGACAGACAGACGCGGCGGGCGACTTTGTTTTATAATATGTAAGGATATTATCATAATGCTTATGTTTTCGATTGCTTTGTTTTGTATTTTAAGAGCTTCTCACATAATATTATTATTTAAGAGGTTAATAGGCCACCTACACACAAAATAATAATTAATTAAATAAGAGAACACTCCTTCATAATGCAAGTTTTGTTTGAAGAAGATATTACCATCTCTATCATCATCATCATTCTCATGCCCTTATTCCAATTTTATTTGTGGTTGGCGCAACATGTCCCTTTTTTCCATACTTCTCTATTAGTCGTCATCTAAGTAGTCACTCCCTTTCTAGCCATATTATCTTTCACACAGTCCATCCATCGTTTCTTTGGTCTTCCCCTACTCTTATAGCCATCGACATTCATACTCAAAACTTTCTTCACGACATTTTCCTCATTTCTCCGCATCACATGCCCATACAATGACAACCGATATTACCATCTACCAAGCACAAATCTAAACTTTAGATAGCCACTGAAAAAATCGTAATGGAAAAACTTAACACTTGTCCGACCTGAGAATCAAATCTACTTCATCATGCTCAACAGTCACACTTCTTCACTGGATCAAAAAGACATTCCATAGATGTTTAGAAACAAACGTAGCGGAAAATCAAAGTACACAAGAAACATGAACTTTTCCCATCACTAGCCATTATTTGCCTATTAAGATTTCATCTCCAACAAATGCCCACATTAAAATATTCACAGCGGATGCCGTAAGAACAATGACACTTTCTCGGTAATAGCCTTTATAGACCACATTTAGAGGAAAAAATGCAGATTTAAAAGTGACGTCATAATGGCAATTGCCTGCTCTTATTGTTACATTTGAAGCTTTCACTGCGGTGGGTGCGTGTGTTAAGGAAATTGGATTAATCGTTGAATAGATTAAGGGCCTGATGCAGAACGCATTTCTTTTCGACATGTTGTGATGAATTTCTGGTCTTTGGAGACCGATGGTAAGACAAAGAATAAAATCAATTTTTCTAGTTATGTTGGGGTCAGCTTCCAGTCTTCTCACTCAGCCTATAATGTTCCCACTTCTAGGAACATAGACCTCCTCTCAGTGAGAGGGAGTGGGCCGTAATCCACCACGCAGGCCCAGTACCAACTCGTAAGTCGCGATCGTTACCACTTGGCCACCGCTGCTCTTCTTCCAGTATTACCCTGTCTTACTTTACATGGAGCGACTGCATAATCTGATATCCACAACCCAGTAACTGGGTAATACGATACGCCTTGGTAAGACTGGATGTCAGACTTTCGGGCTTCTGACGACCCGTAATGACTGTCAAAGATCCATGAATGACAGCCAGGACCAACGGCGTTTCGGTATGTGAAGATGGTCACCCATCCATGGACCAACCCTGGCAAGCGTAGCTTAACCTGGTGGATCGACCCGTGCGGCTGTTATTATTTACCCACGAGCTCCTCAGGTTAAATACATAATAGAATGATGTAATTTCTTAACAGGGTGTTGAAAATTGACAACGTTGCAAATAGATGTCAAATATTTCGGTGTTTTGATAAATTTTTAGATCTTACTGAATGAACTTATGTAAATATGTAATATAGATCACTAAAATATTGATTAAGAATTATAACTTTCTGATTGCACCTTAGAGATAGTTGATATTGGTCGTGTTACTGTTGGCGAGGTGTGTCTTTGACTAATGAATTGTCATATACCAGGGCCATTATCAGTCGTAATTAGCAATAAACCTGGGAATCAAACCTAGAACCTTATACTAGGCTACCCATCTTTGCTACACACAATCTAAATAGCAGAGCAAGTCTAAATTCCAAATTGCTACCGATACAAACCGCAGTACGGTGAGCACGTGTATACGAAAAATTAGGACAGAACCGAAGTAACTCAATTAAGTATAGCCTTTTTCGGACCGAAGTAATCTTCGCTGCATTTTCGGTAATTCGTGAGAAACGTTTATCATTTTCCTAATAAAGTTCGTCTTAATTGAGCTGTGGTGAACAGGTGATTGGTGCCTTCAAATACCTTGGAAATTATTTACCAGTTCAATAATTAAAGTTCTCAAGGCTTAATTATGTTTGAGTTTATTTAATTTGTAAGATGGTGGATGCTTTGCTACTTTAATCGGTAGATAGTTTGCTGCTTCTAAATCGTAAATTCACTGACAGACAACGCTCCGCCTAAACCGCTGGATCTAAAAGCTTGAAATTTTGCTCAAAAATTCCTTATTTAATAACATCGAATTTTTTAATCCAGCCCCTAAAAGGATTAAAGTTTGTATGGATGTTCGTCGTTTTTGCCTATCGAACATCCGCACGGGCTCACTGTTTGTATTAATAATAGTTATCATGTACAACTTGGGAAATACAGTTTTTTTTTATCACGTAGTGAAAATAACATAATTTTTTGTTTTTAGATGTTATACCTAAGCGCAAAAAAACATATAATTATTCAAAATAACATATAAATCTTTGCATTTCGGAAATAAAATAATAACTGCACAAAGTTTTTATGAATAGCGTATCACTTGTTCTTGCGTCATAGTCTCCCTAGGCCTGTAAGTGGGTCGGTGGTCTGGTCGGTATGCGGCCAGTTTTGTAATTAACCATAACCACTGTTACGACAATTGTATCATGTCATTACAATTACGTGCTATTGGATTACTCTACTTATTACCTGACTTTGTGGCCATTTTTCTGGTTAGATATTGACGTACAAAGTTATACAATATACCTAGTTCGTATTTTGGACATAAAACAAACAGATGAAGATCGCCTTTCTTTGCGTGGCACTACCAATTTTCCCTGTGCTTCATAGTAGTCATTTGAAAATCAATAGATTATAAAAGTAGACCTGTGGCTTGCTTTTTTTTAGGTGTATTTTAAGGCTCCTGCAGAAGCGTGACGCGACGACGCGAGGCGACTGAAGTAAAAAAGAAACTCCACGGAAATTGTTCACCCTGGGTCGCGTCACACCTATCTGCACCTTATGGCTTTTAATTAGTAACTATATAGTTGCAAAGATAGCCCACTATGACTAATCTTAGATCTTGTTGTTGAGAACATAAGTTTTTCATGAACCATGTAGCAAAACACTTTATGCGATGCGACTCCAGTCTTAAATGACTAATCCCTAAACTATCATTAGTTTTTAAGCAAAGTTTTTTTCAAGATATCATGAAACTCCATTATTTTATAGAAAAAAAGGGCTAGCTATCCTAAGCCTATTTCTACAAGATATACTGTCACCTCATCTTAACTCTCCACAGAAACTCGTTAACGATAATCTGCGCGTAAGCATTATATAAGAGAGTTGAACGTCCGCGATGAGCCTGACCTCTGCTGTGGGTCATTATCATTAACGAAGGGCTCGATTCATCATCTAAAGTAGTTATTACATACATGAGATCACGCTCCTTTTCCTCAAAGGGACAAGGCAGAGGTACCTATTGTACAACCACATTTTTGCCAGATATGTTTAAGTCCCAAGTAACAGGGGATGAGACTTTTGCCACCTACAAAAAGGCAGCAAGGCACAAATCCATACTCCGGGCTGCTATTGAGAAATTCCTGAAGGAAAAACTCAATAGCACATTTCCCGACTTGGGAATTGACCAGGAGCTCATACTCAGCAGCAGTCCTTGCGACCACTTGATCTAGGAGAGAGTTGTTATTATAATATTGTAGTATATATTGATGCTGTTATGTAATTTGAGAGTTGAACGTCCCCGATGAGCCTGACCTCTGCTGTGGGTCATTATCATTAACGAAGGGCTCGATTCATCATCTAAAGTAGTTATTACATACATGAGATCACGCTCCTTTTCCTCAAAGGGACAAGGCAGAGGTACCTATTGTACAACCACATTTTTGCCAGATATGTTTAAGTCCCAAGTAACAGGGGATGAGACTTTTGCCACCTACAAAAAGGCAGCAAGGCACAAATCCATACTCCGGGCTGCTATTGAGAAATTCCTGAAGGAAAAACTCAATAGCACATTTCCCGACTTGGGAATTGACCAGGAGCTCATACTCAGCAGCAGTCCTTGCGACCACTTGATCTAGGAGAGAGTTGTTATTATAATATTGTAGTATATATTGATGCTGTTATGTAATTTGAGAGTTGAACGTCCCCGATGAGCCTGACCTCTGCTGTGGGTCATTATCATTACCGAAGGGCTCAGGGTATCATAATGTAGTTATTATAATACTGTAGTAAATATATGATGGTGTTACATGAGGTTAAAGATGATTAACCTCTGCTGTAAATAATATACTTGGCAGGTAGAGATGTAGGTGTATTGTTAAGAATTTTATAACGAACTAGCTGCGCCACTGCTGCTGCGAACTGTGGAAATATCAGGGTAAAAAGTATTCTCTGCTCTAACCCAGGTCATGGTCTAGCCATGTGCCAAATTTCATACGAATCCGTCCAGCCGTTTTACCATGAGAGCATAACAAACAAACAAACATACTAACATACAAAAAAACTTATCTTTTCTCTATACAATATGTAAAAAAAACCTGTCCAATCAGAATGGGGCACATCGGTATTGGGTACTGCAATAACATTACCTAAAAGTAATAAAAAATCTTATTATTATTGTAAAACAATTTGCTATTTAAAAATCACAGTTTTAATACCAAATTACCCCAAATCCTAGAAAAGTTTTCAATAGGGGTCATAAGTTATGATGACCCGCTAAACAACGACCGGCCGCGCCCCGTGTAAATATACCCGGTATAATTTCCCATTGAAAAAACATGTAAAGGAAATTGAAAGTGAAAAGGTGAAATGTACAGACGCCAGCAGAAAACTCACTAAATGAATATTGATATAACAGTAAACAATGATTTTGATTTGCCTTAGGGTAGGGTAAAGTTGAACCGCGTTAAATTGGAACCGCTGAATCTGTAGTCACGCATATATTTTTCTCTTTCAAAGTTAACCTTTAATATTAAAGTTTTATGATACTATTTCAAACTTCCGACCTTTGTCCACTAACATAGATTTCAGCGTAGAAATACTTCGTTTCAAAACATTTCACGTAATTCGAATACAGACTTGGAACTAAAGTTAGTTATCATTATAATTTGTTCCGCAAATAACGGTCTTCTTTTAAAACAGAAATATTTAGTTTCAAAACAGCGTGGTTGCTAAATGTTTAAGCGTTTTTCAGCAATACGGATTTATGGTTGAATAGAAGTTATTAACCTAAATGTTACTGAAACTTTGTTTAAGCAAGGTTTAGGAATTCAGATTGATTGATTTTTAATGCAGGTAGCAGTGTACCCTATCCACAAATCCGTGATAAGGCCTGTCGTAATGTATGGATCGGAATGTTGGGCCGTGAAGAAGACGGATGAAAAAAGATTGCATGTAGCGGAGATGAGAATGTTGAGATGGATGTGTGGTGTGACGAAAATGGATAAAGTAAGAAATGAGTATATAAGGGGAAGTTTAAAAGTGGCGCCAGTGACAGAAAAGTTAAAAGGAAATCGTTTGGCCTGGTATGGGCATGTGATGAGGAGAGAGGAAACGCATGTGACTAAAAGAGTGATGAATATAAATGATCAACATTTATATTGGATTTATGGATGGAGTGGGAGAGGAAGGCCAAAGAAAAGATGGATGGACTGTGTGAGGAATGATATGATAGAGAAGGGAGTGAATGTTGGTATGACGGTTGACAGGGGAGAGTGGAAGAAGAAAACGTGTTGCGCCGACCCCAAGTAACATGGGACAAGGGCAGGAAGATGATGATGTAGCAGTGTACCCTAGTGTAGCCTAGTGGGGCGACCGGCGCACTACCAAGTCATAGATCTCGAGTTCGAACCCAAGGCACGCACCTCTTACTCTTCGGATTCATGTGCGAATTGTATAATTACCACTTGCTTCTAAAACATGCGGCCATCATACGTAAAAGAAGCGCTTCTCTGCTTGCTCGTCTTCGTGGCAGTACCAACACTATCTTGAGTTTATTCGCGGATAGATGGGAGTCTCTAATGCTGCGACATTGGATGAAACTCCACATTTAATCCTGTATATCTACTAACACTAGTTTTTTAAGATCATTGTTACTAACACTATGGGCGCTGCCTGAAATAAATGATATAATAAATAATAATAATAAAAAACGGTGAAGGATAACATCGTGAGGAAACCAGCATGCCTGAGAGATAATTCTCGACAGCATAAGTAGCCTAGTCAGAGGCACGGCTTTAAAACTCTGACACCAGGTTAGTCACAAACCACACGAGAGGAAGAAGAATGCAAGTAAAAAGAGGGGACCTCTTTTTAGGCACAGTCTTATCACATCTAGAATAATCCATGTTAATCAAAGGAAATTACTTTATTTATAAAAATGTCTGAATGGTAAAATTAGCTTACGAATCTATTTATTCGCCCAGTTTGGCAATAACAAAAAAAACCATTGATCAGAAAAACGGTTCCTTTTGTTTAAAACGAACCGTTTTTCTGATCAACATTACTGCTTTACTGTAATATGAAAGCTGCAATCATCAAGAAATTGCTCAATGTTAATTAATTCGAACACAACACAGAACCGATTAGTCACTTGTCCGTACATTCTAGAACAAAACAGACACACATTAGTTAAATTTTCAGTTTAGTTGGTGTCGAAACATGTAGATGGATTGTATGAGACCGGCCTTGTGTGCAAATGTCGTTGATCTGTTTTGTAACATTGTAGGAAGCTGACTAAATTAATGCAACTTTTTTATTGTTTAGATAAAACTAAATTATGTATTCTTTATAAGTGAGCTTTGATTGATTATGTCTGCTTATCCTCTTTAGACTTAGTGTTGGGCGTAGGCCATAACCGCCTCTGTGGTCTGGTGATTAGATCACTTGTCTCAGACAGCCTCTCAGACTCAGAGGTCTCGGGTTCGCACCATCTTATCTAAGTCTGTCGCCATAACAACAATGTTAACAGCATTGTTGTTTCGGCAGTTAGAGATAAGATAGCCAGTTCCTCTGTGGTTGAGGATTCCGGGTGAAGCTCGCTTCCACCTTCGACCTTAGTAGACCTTATATGATATGTATGTGTACTTTTAATTAATTTTAAACGTAATAATGAAGAAATCTCGATGTTTTATCTAGACGTAAGAACCGTGCGAACTAGCCACCTAGTGATAGTTATAGAAAAGACAAATGAAGGCCTTCCCTGATGGCTCCTTTGACAAACAAGAAACTTATCGACACCAAACTCTTCCTATTTTGTTTCGTAATTCATCTAACAGATATCCTCTTCTATCCAGATGCTGTGTGTACTTCTGAGTGTGGGCCTGGCAGCAGGCGCTCGTCCAAGGCCGAGGCTACAACAGCCCATCCAGGATGAGTACGACTACGAACCGCAGGCTCAGAACCGCGCCGCTGGAGATCAGGTAACACCGACATCTTTAGGAATGGTAATACAGACCCTTTCATGTACAATCAGCTTTACTGTTTATAAAATTGACTACTCTATTTTGCCACTGTTAAAGAATATACATACATAACATCACGCCTTGTTTCCACGAAGGACCCAACCCCATAGGTGTACTGCACCACATTTCGCCAGTTATGTTTTAAGTCCCATGTAATAGGCGGCGAACCTATTGCCATCAACCAGGCACAAATCTGGAATCCGAGCTGCTATTGAGAAATTCCTGTTGGAAAAACCCAATAATACATTACCCAAACTGGAACCCAGGACTTCATACTTAGCAGTAGCGCTTGCACAACCAACGAGGCAGTTAGCAATTGAAGTTAGCGTAATTACAGTTAAGTTGGTAGATAATTGATAGATAATAAAAAAATTGTGTAAATATTGTATTGTGTAAATATTGTGTTGACCACGCTACCGATTTGGGGTAACCTGTAATGATAGTTGTGTTGGGAATAAATAAATAAATAAATAAAAATAAATAAAATAAATAAATAATTTGGTAAACAATTAATGTCCCTATGGATTTTATTCTTATGGAGACTCCAGTATTTGGAAAGGCACAAGGGAATACTGGACACCTACTGACATGAATAGCAAAACTATATTAACCTGTAACGAGGATCATGCGAGGAGATCACATCGAAGCAGTTACTTTAATGAAGGCCAAATATGTATGAACGAATGACCTGCTGGTATGAAAATTTCGTTCCTCCGCCATCTATTCGCCACTTAATAACATGGAATCTCAGAAAAGCATATGAAAGAAAAGAAAGAAAGAAAAAAAAATGTTTATTCTGCACAAACTAAAGACACATTATAAAAAAAATACATATAAGTAATATATATTGACAAATTAGCCAAAAGCCTCGTATTCAATAATAATATGCAAAATTAATAAATGTTTGAGATATTTTGTCTATTGCTTGACAATTGTTTTGATCAGGAATGAGGTTTTTACATACTAGTGAACATCCACTTTACAAGATCTACATTTAGTTGAACTGTATCAATCGAAGCATTTTTTTCGTGTCTATAGTTGTTATTTATTATGGTTTTCCAAATTATTTAAGACATTGGCAGAATAGATATTAGAAAGAAGTCTTTTATATTTCTATGGGCAGAATGGCTGATAAAAATTGGTTGCTATATAAAAAATATAATAGAATACAGTCCTTTTCAAAAGCATTTACTTAATGTGGATGTATCTACTCTACTAGGTATGGGTACACCTCTGCCTAACCATTTGGGGAAATAAGGCGTAATGTTATGTTATTTACCTAAAGTGCCAAGTCTAACCAACTCTACCAACTGTTTCCAGGTGGTGCTGGTAGCAGCGGATTCGTACGACGGCCTGTACCGAGCCTCGGACCGACTGGACGAGGAGTATGAGCCCAGGGCCCTGCAGCGTCAACCTCCCAGGCTAAAGCAGCAGCAGGTCCAGGAGGGGCCCAAGCAACCGCCCGTGCAGACTATCAGGAACTACAACAAGGTATGGAAAAAGAGTATTTTCTAAAAAAATACGAAATAATACACTGGCATGGGGTACCAATTCGAACAAATTATAATTAGTCTTGAAAAGAGTTCATAGATGGCAGCATAGGTAACAATTATGAAATTAACAGTCGCTAAAAAGCGATAAACGGAAGATTTAGTCTGAAGTAAGATTAGTAAAAATCAAAACTTCCTTGTTTAATGCTGATTTATCTATTGTAACTCATAAATCTCGTATTTTCAGCAAATTCCTTTTTGTTTAGGGCTCTTTTCAATAGATGGCGTTTTACTCAATTTGTCATAACTGTAGTATATTTAGCCAGTCAATAGCCCGACTAGGGAGGTCTCATTTCTTTGTATGGGATTGGGTATCTGTACGTAGTATTATATTATCTGTGACACTGGCAAGCAATATGAAAAACCCACTTTTTATCAAGAAATATTTCCGAAACCACGCAAGATAGCTTCTTGAAGTAAAAATAAAAAAAACTTCAACAGCAAATAAAAAACACCTATAAAACTGTTTTCAATAATTTTTTTACTTCATGTAGCTAACTTCTGTGGTTGAGGAGATATTTAGAATTTGTGGCACTTTGCAATTGCCTTTATATACTGCTTGTCAGTGTATTAATAACTTTTTACATTACAAAAACATAAGAACTAAATAGTGAGATAGAACTATAATTAAACTCAACAGCATGTCTATTTTCCACTAACGGGAGGTGTGTAACTCAGTAGTATACCAACGCAATTTATATTGAAGTCCTAGGTTATATAGGGCGACCCTTTTGCCAAAGATAAATCTAGACCACAGAAAAAAAAAAAAAACAAAATAAAAAGATGATGGTCGTTAGAAAAATACATTGATAAAACATACATTGCTACTGTTCTTGAAATAAGAATACATTTCCCTTTTCCAGGTCAATGACGACGGTAGTTTCACATTCGGTTACGAGGCAGCTGACGGTTCCTTCAAGGAGGAGACGCGAGGCACCGACTGCGTCGTCCGCGGCAAGTACGGCTACGTCGACCCCGACGGCAACAAACGAGAGTTCACCTACGTGTCCGGCAACCCCTGCGACCCCAACAAGCCTAACGAGGAAGAGGATGATGAGCCCTCAGCCCCCAACTCCGCAGAGAGAGACGACCCCGAGCCCAACTACCCCAGACGACCAGTAGCGGCTCCCCGCCCCACGACCCCACGACCCCCCACGACCTTCTTCCAGAACGACTTCCGTGATGCTGATGAAGATGAAGTTGAAGAGGAGCCTCTGCAACATATCAGACAGAGAGTTGTCCAACGCCCGCAGCCATCCAGGAGACCTGCATACCAAGCTCAGCCTATCGCAATCACTCCACGCCCCCTACAAGTGTCTCCGACACCCAGAACTCTGCCCCCTGCGACTACATTCCGGCCACAACTCATCCAAGTGACTTCTAAGCCCCAGATTCAGTACAGTCCTCAACCAAACTACTCGCCCACTCCCGCTCCAGCTGTGATCACCACTGTTAATCCATCCAGGCCAGGACAGATTGACTTTGCTGCTGAGTTCGCAAAGTTCCACCGTGACAACCAGCAACAACAACTTCACTCGACGACGTCTGCTCGCGCTGACCCTACCAAGGCCACGTCTCTGGCTGCACCTGCCCCCAGCAGCAATCCTCTGTACTCCACCGAGCTGGTCTACGACCCGTCAAGTGGCTCATACAACACCCAACTGTACCAGAGCCTGCCTCAGACTAAGGGAGAATTGAACTTGAACCAGAGACTGCAGCCTTATGTCGCCACTCAGCAGCAGCAGCCGAGGCCGTTCGTGGCCTCTCCTCAGATCCCGTCAGTGCCTTCTTCTCCTGCGTCCAGTGGGCCTTTGTACAGACATCAGCTGCAGAACACTCAACAAGTGTACCAGAGGCAGCAAGCTGAGAACCAGTTCCAGAACTCGCAGCAATTGTTTGCTCAACAGCAGCAGTTGCAGCAGAGTCAGCTGCAGAGAGACCGCGCGGCGGCGAGAGAGCAGGCTCAGAGACTACAGGTATCGTCACAGGCGCAGGACGGTTCCCCACAGTTCTACTACGTGGCGCCCCGCGGCGAGTCCGCCTCCTCCGGACAGATCGACGCCTTCCTCAGAGGGCACGGCATCCAGTTTTAGTCCGCAGAGCTATACTTAGCTGAGCTAGTTAATCGCTATCGACCAGTCAGCAAGTCTCTCAGATAAGGCCATAAGCAATGTACAAGTCTCCGATTGGTCGAATAGTATAATCGAGTGCGAAAGTGTGTATGTTTTATATCTAGTGTTTATGGACGGACAGTGGTCGTCTCCGTGTACATAATACGCTGTGTCTAATCAGTACCTTAATGTTATTTTAGGAAATAGTGTTTTAAGTATAAAATATTGTAACGTATGGAATGAGTTTCGTGCGTGACAGTCCCCGACGCGCGTTATTGTAAAAAAAATTGCAAATGATCATTTGTAACATTTTTGTTTTAATAATAAATTATATTTTTTATAACAATGTGTGTGTTTATTTGTTGTTTGTCTTCAATGTTACTGTTATTGTTATTGTAAAAAGTTTGTTCGCTGAAGCGAGCAGTGAAGGTGAAGGTTTCGTTAACAAGCAAAAAACAATATAAAGCGCACGAAACTGTTACAGCTATTATTTAGAAACAGATTTGTCCAATGTAGCGGTAGCTTAAAAATATGAGAGAGAGGCATACAATTCCAGATTTTTTTTTGCTATATTTTCTCTGAAACTATTAAAAACAAATCGAAACACTTACTAACAAAATTCGATTCCGCAAAAACATATGACGCCTCTTCTTCTTCAACATAAAAAATCTTAAAAAGGAAGCTTCTTTAAATGGAACCTAGACTAGACTAAAAATATAATAAAAAATAAACGTATACAAACTAGAAAAGAAAAGAAAAAAGAAAGAAAAATAAGTTTATTTGTCACAGAAACACGTGCATAAAAAAAAAAAATAATAAGTTCGAGCAGAACAAGAAAATAAAAACAATAGGTGGATTAGGAATTACAGTTTCACTTACAAAAAAAAACTAACGACCCATAGAGTAGGTTTATATGATATGTAACATCTGACATATTGGCTGACAGTACCACGGAAAATGGGTTGGTACCAGCTGATGATCAACTCTAGCACCGCACGCGCTCATTGGTCAAATCGCGTGCTTCCCCGGTTTCTTGTTACACACTTCCGTCCCTTTTCACTAAATCACTCCCACAGGAAAGCGACAGGAAAAATAAAAAGAACATGATCACGACGAAGTAATATTACAGTTTCCTTAATAAACAAATCGACAAAAATCCATGGACACGACGGCACGGACGGATTTATGTGGGTTAGGTACCACAACTAAAAAGTAAAAAATAATATCGTTTACAAAAAAAAACCGACTTCCAAAAAAAACACTACAAAGTGAAAAATAACTTTAATTTCGGAAGTCAGTGTCATTGGTTTCAATTTTCCGTTTTTTGCCACCGACTAGTCGGTCGGTATTTGACGGCACGGTTGGCGCAGTGGTTAAGCGATCGACTGCTGCGCTGCGTGTCGCGGGTTCGATTCAGCACGGATCCAATATTTGTATGACCTATAAGTAGATGTTCCGGTTCTGGCTGTTTGTGTTTAAATGTTTGTAAACAAATGACCCACAATACAAGAGAAATTCCTAGTGTGGAGCAATATCAAAAAAAAAAAGTTCTCCATTCATTATAAGTACCGTAGTAGCAATCATAATTACCTGTCAACACCTTACATAACCAGATCACCACCGTGCCTACTTCACCAGAAGACTTACAAGTCAATAATTAACTCGCTCATTATTTACTAGTTGCCTGCGCCCGCGCACCGAGCCTTCCGCATTTTTATTGGAGAAACCCGATAATAATCAAATGAGTTGCCACTTTCATATTTCTTAGAAATACTTTTCTTTTTTTACTTAATTATTATCACGTAGTTGTTACGTTTATGATGTAAAAAGTATTGCAAGAGTGTCCTATAGACAGACGAGAGCATATATAGCATAATCAGCCTATAATGTTCCCACTGCTGGGACTCAGGCCTCCTCTCTGTGAGGGGGAGTGGGCATAATCCACCACGCGAGCCCGGTGCGGGTTGGCGGATGTCACATGTCTTCGAATTTGTTGGTTCTAGGACATGCCGGTTTCCTCACGATGTTTTCTTTCACCGTTTTTAGAGTAGTGGTGATGAAATTAAATACACAAAGTAAAGTTCCTGCTAGGATTCGAGCTCATTACCGTGAGTCGTAAGTCGGGGCCGATACCACTGGGCTACCACTGCTCCAGACAGACGAGAGATGCACGCAAATATACATTAAGAGCACGCATCCTAAAAGTAGGCAACGTCGTAAATAGCTGTCAAATATTTACCTGTTTTGATTCATTTGTAAATAAAGGCTTTTGCACACCAGCGCGACTTGTCGCGCGACGCGACACGAACAATACAATTTCTAAGAAAACTTCACGGTATAACAATAACCGGTGTAGCGTAGTGCTAACCATGCGAAGCCAGGCCGGGTAAAGGTAGTACTTATAAATAAAAGGATTTCTCTTGCTACATCAGACTATATTGTACAAAATAGAATGTAAGTAGTACGCCAAATTTTAATTATAACTGTGCGTTTGCACTGGCGAAACATTCACAACAAAACATGTTGGAATCTCTATTTTCTGTCAATTTTTCATACAATGTTTGACAGGAACTAGAGATTTCAACATGTTTTGTCGTGATGTTTCGCCAGTGCAAACGCACGGGTCAATACAGGTATTTATTTACGTTATTTTTGATAGTCATACAGAAATCTATTACTTCTTACTTATTATTTTTACACATCCCATCGGACTATGAGAGTGAGGGAAGAGAGAGTGCACTCGTGTCTGCGCACACACTTGTGCACTATAATATCTCCCGCGCCGAAGGCCAGTCTCCGTTGAGATTGGCCGCCGTGACTGAATATTTTTACACCAATAATTTTTCTCAATATGAAATTGTATCCACAACGGTTTAAGGTAACTGAATAGTACACTGTATGTGCCAGCATTCATTTCAATGTTACTGAATATAATTTGTCTATTGGAGTGTAGTTTTAACATGAGGTACACACATTAACACCGTCTAGGTATACTTTGAAAAAAGTCGATAAAGTTCTTAAACTCAAAAAATACTGGCCGGTTTTAAAATCTTGTGAAGAAAGTTTATTTTGTAGACCTTTTTGGATGATCGAAATTTAAATGATCGAAATAGTATATGCTGCCATAATAGTAGGTACTTACTAATTCCATGTCATTACTCCGACTATTAAATAGTTATCTGTGGAATTTATATCGCATATTATTAGCATGAAATACAAAATTATTATTTTAAGTTGCAGAAAATCGCCCATATTATATAAAATACGTTATGAATCGGCGTTTTTAGTATTTGTTGATTATAAACAGTATATGTTACATGATACACACAAGTTTCAAATTTCTAATTTGTTTAGTTGTTGAGATAGAGCTCGTATAAAAATGGTCTAAAATAGACAACTTCTACGGCCCCCTAATTCATCATTTTTGAAGATAAAAACAAAGAAAAATTATATTTATTTTCTACTCGATGAGCTCTAGAAAATGATACCCCACATGCCAGGGTCAGATTATTTTTTTTTCAAAATTTAATTTTATTGTATGGCGACCCCCCTTTATTTTTTAATTTTATTATTTGTTGCTCTTGCGGCAATAGAAATGCTCAATCTGTGAAATTTTCAACTGCCTACCTATTACGGTTCATGAGATAGAGCTCGCTGACAGACAGACGGACAGCGGAGGCTTATGAATAGGGTTCCGTTTGTCACCCTTCGGGTACGGAACCCTAAAAAAGTATTTTCAAACTATCCAAATGAGTTTTTTACACCTAAAACGGGTACAACATCAAATTCAATGTTGCAATTATTGCAATTCATTATTAATATTCTAGTTCGCTAGTTAGCCACATTTCTTATTTCCATACAATAATATTACCAAATTAATCATTCAGCGAAAAATGTGACAGCTATTTGCGACGCTCCTCAATTTCAGAATGCACGCTTTTAATACCGAATAAGATCCTCTGGAATGCCAATTTAGGCAAGATTAAAAGACATTCAGAGGAAACGAACAATATGCCTTATTCCCTTTAAATAATAAACAATTTTAGAAGAAATAATGAGACCCAGTTTTATTTTTGGATTCTAGGTTGTCTCGGTTCACATTCGGATTCTTTATTCGTGGATAAACTAATTTGCACTATAGTTTGACTAAGTAAGACCGCTGTTCCTTAGGTAGATGTGCGGCGAGACTGCAGGGCAGTGCAGGCCGCTCATTCGTCAATGCTCACGACGCACAGCATCCCGCCCGCGGCTCATTCGTCAACACAACCCCCGCCTCGTCAAGCATTCCTTAGGCTTGGAACAGTGGTCCCGGGAGGTCAAACTGTAGTCCAAAAACATGAAGAACAAATAAAGAAGTCGAACGAAATGACAACGGGTTTCTGTGATCTGTCTTTCCAGAGTCCAGACGTTCAGCAGAAGACTACTAGTAAATACATTCACTTTTTTTACAATGAGAGCAGGGATAGAACCGCATCCCATTGGAGTCCCGAATTGGGAATCAAAACTGTGACCCTTAAGAATGACGGACGAACTGCTCTTCCACTGTGCCAAATAGATTGATATCTAAGCGCTCTCTAGCGTTATATACTTGAAACTCTACGTAAGTAAGTAGCATGCTCAATAGATACTGTATACAAAGTTACGTTAAGCTAGTTGCTGAAGAGACTTTCAAATTACTCATTTGGTTCTCGTGGTTGACACCAGATGGTGCTGTTTTGTTAGTGAAATCTTGTTGATGGGTGAACAGAACTCTATTACACACGGCGACCACATCTAGTTGGGGTTCCGTAGCTATATGGGAAAAACTGAAACTTACGTCATATCCGTATGTTCATTCTGTGGGGTAGCTCTCTCTATGTAAAAGAAAGATGAAAAAAATAATTATTGCACATAAGCATATGGGGCGTTGAATCTCTTAATTAAAAAGTTTATGAGGTTTCAAAGTGACTTTGTTTAAGTATACGATAGTATTTGATAAATTCGTCGGTTATTTAAAAAAAAATCAAGCTGTTTCATAGAAAAGTTCAATACCTACGCGGTCAAAATGTATGGAACAGCAGATTTTTTTTTTAATAACCGACGAAAAATTTCAACGCAGGGGGTTTCAGAATCATGTACTGAATCCATAGTAACCGGCTTCGCGTCGATGTCCCTGCCACCCTGTATATATATTTTTTTAAACGTTGCCCCACACTAGAAATTTCTCCTGTATTGTGGGTGCGCTTACAAACATTTAAAGTCACATACACAAACAGCGTTGAGAACAGTAGTGGCCCAGGTAACGGCCTCGACTTACGAGTTGTAGGTCGTGGGTTCGAACCTTAGCAGGCGCTTTACTTTGTGTAAATAATTTCATCAAAACGATGAAGGAAAACATCGTGAGGAAACCGGCATGTCTTAGAACCAAAAAATCGAAGACATGTGACATCTACCAACCCGCACTGGGCCCGCGTGTTAGATTACAGCCCACTCCCTCTCACAGGGACCTGTGTCCCAGCAGTGGGAACACCTCTGGAGCAAGTTCTAAAATAAATAATTGCGATTTCTAACGGTACAAAATTATAATTGCGAAAGTGAGTTTGTTTGAATGGATTAAGATGATATTTGACACACGGGTAGACCATGATTTGTGTTAAGATATAGGATACTTTTATCTCGATATTACTACGGGATCGAGACTGATGCCGGTGAAACCGCGGGGTGTAGCTAGTAGATTATATTCCAAGTATCGGAGTTGAAAATTTAGGTGAACTTTGGCGCACCCAGATTATACGAGTATGTATAAGCTTGTGAGTTCAAATCCGGGCAAGTACCAATGAGACTTTTTCAAGTCATATCTACTTTCTGAGTTTATCTTCGACATTACTAACATCGGTGAAGGATTCAATCGTGAAGAAACCAGGACTTATAGTTATTGCACGACTCATAATGAGAAGCATTAGTGTGCTCTATGGCCGAAAAAAATGTTTGCCCCATTTCTGCAACTGTTTTTATTGTTACACTCCTGCTAGTACACAGAACCTAGGTACTTAATTTATATACCATTGTATAGATGATTAAATGGAGATTAATACTGTACTTTCTAACAATTGATTTAATGCAGCAGAAATGAAAAAGCATCAAAATAGTTGAAAAAAAATTCCTGTCCGTCAATGTATGAAACCTGAAAACATTGTAGCTTGCGATAAAATCAATTTGATTGAGTAAATTTTTTGTAACTTGGTACAAATCGTGCGTACAAAATCCAAAATGGTGTCTGTGTACATAACTACGTACGCATCACAGAATCCCCAGTAACGCCGTAAATGTATCAAGCCACTTTAGTTTAACACGGGTTCTGAAATTTCAATGTCCTCGCGGTTTTCACCATATGAAGCAGACACAAAATTAACTTTATATCAAAGACCCTTCACTAGAAATAGGTACATTTGCAACAATTCCGTGGGAACCCCCATTTGTGAGCACAATCACATGTAAGCCACGATCGTCATTGTTAATAGTAATACACAGAGATTTATTATGTGCTTAATAACTTGTTGATGTTTTTATAATGATCTGTATGTTTTAAATTTCATTATGAAGCTCTAATTTTGGTGTAATGACGGATATTTGCAATACTTTCGCAGAATTGGAGGCTGAATAGTTTTCTCTTTCTAATTGAAAGTTCTGTATATATAATTTGTGTATGCATTAGCAGTAAAACCTATCCTAATTACTATTGTAAGCCAATGTTGAATGTATAATATGCTGTCGGTGTTCTTTATATTTTTATTTTTATAAAATTACTTTTCTGTGGCAACATTTAATTCGACCATCGTGAAAATGTAATGGAGCTCGTGGCTAAGAAATAACAGCCGCACGGGTCGATCCATCAGGTTCAGTTATGCTTGCCGGGGTTGGTCAATGAATGGGTGACCATCTTTACATACCGAGACTCCTCCGTGCCTCTGAAAGTACGTTAAGCCGT
This sequence comes from Conistra vaccinii, assembly GCA_948150665.1. Taxonomy (NCBI): domain Eukaryota; kingdom Metazoa; phylum Arthropoda; class Insecta; order Lepidoptera; family Noctuidae; genus Conistra; species Conistra vaccinii. Next base: position 2,495,417 of record OX411320.1, on the reverse strand, counting down.
TGGTCCCATCCGTCATTCGTGGATCGTTGACAGTCGTTACGAGTGGTCAAAAGCCCCAAAGTCTGACACCGATCTTACCAAGGGGTATCGTATTACCCAGTTACTGGATTGTGGAGGTCAGATAGGCAGTCACTCCATGTATAATACTGGTATTCAACTGCATCCGGTTAGACTGAAAGCCGACGCCTACATAGTTGGGAAAAGGCTAGGCAGATTGATTTCATCGTGAAAATCAAATTTTCTTTTTCTATTAATAAAAAAGTTTCATCGTCGAGGCTCTGAAAGTTATTCAAATTTTAATAAAGTACATCCGCATCCATCTTAATGAGATGGATGGATATATTTGCACGGCTGGAAACCGAACCGAAAAGTTTATGATCGGCAGCTGCACTTACTAACACTACACTAATGAAGTGATATACTCGTAATAAATAACAAAGACAAATGAACAAACGTTTATATTAATAATAATAATAATAATTGCTTTATTTTCAGGCAACTAAGGCCCATAGACAATATATATATATGATATATTGCCCGTGAGAACACTGATACAGATCATCTGTCAGTTTGCACAGCAAGGTGAATGAATTGAATCGCCTAAGAGCGGAATTTCAGAGGCCAATGGCTACTGCAGTGGTATTCGATCATGTTGATGAACATACGTTCCAGTCCAAGGAAACATTAACAATAGAATGGAATAATGGAGAAGAGAAAAAAGTGCATAGATATATAAAAAGAAATTGTCTAACACAACCTTGAAAGTAGATTAATTTTTGCAAGAACAACAAAATAATTACTGAACTTAGAAGCTCTTCAATGTTGATACACACACGCCACAAGTATGGTAGTTATTAACATTGGCATGACCTAAAAAACGCAAGTGGTTATTACGAATTTGACTTTGACTACCGTGGGAGCAGACAGACAAACAGACTACCTCCAACCACCCATACCATACGCACAAACAATCGAACAATTAAAATAACACGAGCTCCGAAATCTATAACGCCCTAAAAAGCGAATCTGTCCACATACAAGTAATTTAACAAAACTATTTGGACAATTAAACAATTGGGAGCTTACGGCACAAGTGTAGCTAAAGAGAAAAAGATTTTCCGTTTCAGATAATGAAATGACAACAATAGTGGCGCTTGCGCAATATTCGCACGGTGGCTTTGAGAGTGGGGCGATATTTTTATATAGGGGAGCCGCGGGCGCGGCGCCGCCGTACCGTCGACATGCCGACAACCCGCCTGACGAGATGATCGTCCTCATCATCATCGCGTGCATCACAACAGCTGCTGCAACCAACTCCACCGAACATGTCACGACAGAGTCACCGACCAACTCCACCAAAGAGATCCTCAAAGCAAGTGAAACTGCTGACCCGAAAAAGGTCCAAATCGTGAAACAGATTCGACGCTTGAACGACGATGGTTCCTACACCATTGGTTATGAAGCCGACGATGGCACATTCAAGATCGAGAACAAGGATGTCCTTGGTAATGTTAAGGGCACTTTCGGCTACATAGACCAGGATGGCGAGATCAAACGAGTGACGTATACATCTTCGAGTGATAGCACACCGGTCCCGGTTTCCACTAGTACGACGCCAAGTACTCCGACTATGATAGTGAGGGTGAATAAAACAGTGTCATCGACTACCAGAAGACCTTTGCCTACCGTTGTATACCCTACAAGAGGGTCGTATACCACGCGAGGGACAGTGATACAAGCTATACCGAGGAGAAGAGTTCATGCCAGTTCAACAAGGGCTTCATATATGGAAACCACAACAGACACTCAGAAGGTTGAAGAAACGACAACTAACATTTTAAGTTTGTACAAACCGAAAGTCGACGATATGAAAACTCGGACGCAGATCTTAAAACCGATGTCGGCGACTGTGAAAGATGAATTGATTACAAGACAAACGACTACGAAGATTCCCGCGACACTGAAGCCAGTGCATGAACGTGTTACTGAGAAAGATCAAGAAAGTGATGCGAACAAAGCTAATACAATTCGCCGCGAGTTAAGTGGAACCAGCCCCAACCCCCGCATGATCAGCCTCCAGCAATCAGTGGGGGATGATTCGACAGATGTTTATGGAAGCCATCTATCTATGGGAACTGTTCGACCTTTGTTCACCACTACAACTCCTCGACCAAGACTAGTGCCTATTCATTCCTTAGTGGCTGCCAGGCAGAAGATCCATCAACAGTATCAAGATGTGCCTATTCAAGAGCAGGAAACCACAATTGAGGCCAGTACAGGCCGTGTCTTCGATCCCGACCATGTAGTGACCACAAACGCAGTGCCAGTGGTTCATATTCAACCCCAGAGACATCATGATGACCAAGAGTACGAGCACCAGCAGCCTATTTACAGACGACCACAATCAGCAGTCCACTTCCGCACCAGAGAATACTTGAGAGACAACCCTGGAGCACCAGTGCCTATCGGGAACACACGGCCCTTTATACAATACGAATTCCAGAACAAAGTATTGGAGCCTCAGTATGTGAAGGAGACCTCACAACATTCTCAAAGACCTCAACCGACAGCAGAAGTGACACAACAACCTTACGAAGTGAGACCAGTGACGAGAATCATACCAATTCCTGTGGATGACAGAGGAGTGCCTCTCCAGGGTTACCAAGGACGTTATGTGAACCCCTACCAGAGACCAGCCGTGTTCCAGCCGAGATACGACCCCGTGGAGGAGATGACCTCCATCGCCGCCCCTGTGAGTACCAGAGATTTGCGTCGCTTGCTTCACATTCTGATATTACGGCAGAATAAGTTGCAAGTGTTAATGGACCAGATGATGCCTGGCCCAACCTTGTACCGTCCGGACAACGAATACCGATACCAGCGGTACCAGGACGACGACCGCTACGACTACAGATACGACCAGTACAGGCAGGAGTATCAGAACCAAGGTTACGAGAACCAGTATGAGAGTCAGCGGTATGTTCCCCGGAGAAGGTTGTACCCTCGGCCGTATGATACAGCTGGCTCCTCCTCCAACCGTATTGAGGAGATGCCAGAGTTCCTCCCACCAGAAATAAGAGAGGCTTTGTTGTTGAAGATGCTGATTCTGGCCATCAGTCCGGACTTCATGCCCACGGTGGCGCCCCCCACTGAGCTGACCACGGCCGCCCCCCCCAGGAAACAAGTGAGGAACATCCAGATCCTGGGCGAGGAGGGCTCCATGGATGACAAGCGCCAGAGGCACTGAGGTAAATATTTATTTTTAAATGTTTTAATAGAAATACTCATGTAATGTAAATAGTAATTTTTTATGTGAATTTTATGGTAATGAAACGATTTAAAAATTTTGATTTGCTGTTTGATTTCAAGTCTTTCGATCGAAACCTCCATACAAACGCTATGATCTTACCTACTACAAAGCACAGATTCAGTGATCTCTCATAGTTGTAACTATAGTAATTCTGTAAACAACGGAATGTGTCCCTCAACCATGAAAGACAGTAGTTATAAAATTGTCCAACATTATAATCTTATGTGTAATAAAACATACCGTATCACAATATCGCAACTTCTCAGTACGCATCTAATAAATGCGCCTGCCTACTAGATACGCTTCCATAAAGTTTTATAGTTGGAAAAACAAAAGAAAGATATAAGGAACGCCTTAACGTAACCTCACAAACATTGCCTTATTATAACACCTAGGTATTGCTAACTTTCTGATAGGTACAGTAAATGAAAAAAAAGGAGATTGCCCTAATCTTTTATTATTTAACAGACACAAAAGGACGTTTCTTCCATCAGAAATTCTTAAAGGTAAAGATATATTAATTGCATAACTGTGTCCATTTCTTATTTTTAAACATATTTTTTTAAACTCAACAGTCTACCTATATCGGATATGCAAAGTATTACAAGGCAAATAAATTACAAATAGATTACAAACAAATTACAAATAAATTATATCCGAACATTAGTTGAACATGAGCTGCATTAGTTGCTTTTTATACTAGAGTAGTCTCAAGTTGTCATGTCTTTCCAGAAAAAAACAATTACATAATTATCATGTCTATACGTAGGATCAGCTTCACTATAATAATTATGGACACATAGCAAATTACGAGTTGTACACAGATCGTGGGTTCGAACCTAGGTAAGCACCTTTCTGTGTGTAAATTATTTAATCACCACTGGTCTCAAAACGGTAAAGGAAAACATCGTGAGGAAACCAGCATGTCCTAGAACCGAAAATTCGAAGGTATGTGACATTCGCTCTGTGGATCCCTCTCACAGAGAGGAGGACTTTGTCTCGCAGCAAATTCATTTAAGTATTCATTTTTCTTCTAAGTCGCACCACTCTCAACATATCGTGGTTCATTCAACCAGGTATAAACTATTCTAGAAAACCTATTAACACATCTAAATACAATCTTACCTACATTGCGACAATTTCCAAGCTACTGTCTACCCTCTATTAGCCAAGAGTCGCAGGCGTGAAGGTTGGCTATTGTTTGCACACCTGCAGGCAATATTTTGGGAAAAAACCTTGAAATACTACACACAGTTTCTCTAAGATTAATTAATTGTAATTACAAACTTTTGTTTATTTTTTCCCATGGATCGGGAAATGGGTTATAGTTGATTGCTTTATTTATCTGTTCCTTAGAATTATTATTATATATTTATTTATTTATTAAAACTTTATGCACAAGTAAAAAAAAATACTGTACAAAGGCGGACTTAATGCCTGAGGCATTTGCTACCAGTCAACCTTAGGGTAATGCAGAGACAAAACATGGCAGGTGCAACAAAAGGGATTGATAACACGGAAATAACTATAAAATACAAGAATAAATACATACATATACATACATAATAAACAGAATAAACTACTTAGTTGAATTTTTCAGTTGACATGTTGAATTAAAAGTCATGACCTGGGCCTTCATCCTCTTCAGTGTGTGTTGACAATCAGAGATTATTTTCAATTTTAGTATTAACTGGTTTTATCTCATTTCATGAGTAAAGGCTTTTCATAAAGGCCACACAGGAAGGATATCAAGTTGCCTTACCTCCAAAGATCATAAAAAACAGCTCAGTAATGAATAAATAAATAATAAAGCTTTATTTGTTTCCGTGCAAATTACAAACAATAACTTAGAAATAGAAAAAAAAAAAAAACTTTTTTTTTTATATTATGTAGTTTGCGTGGACCCCCTACGGATAAAAGCCTCCTCCAAACACATAAAAGGTCAGTAGTTAGGCTAAACCGCTTCCTACACGGTCGCTAACCGTGTCCCGACAGAGGTGACCTTGGTTGGCGACCAGCAAAATTGTTTCAACGTTTGGTCGTAAACATCAACATCATCTACACGGTTGTAACCCACCAAGGTCATTTCTGTCGGGACGTGGTTGGCTACCGTGTAGCAGGCGTTTAAAACAAGCAAGCGGATTCACTTTCAAGACAATGACGTTACTTGCTGAACCAAAACTTTTCCTATTTAAGTATTACATGCATCATCAGCAGAACACATAAATAAACATACACGATGTATGTAGTTCTGTGTAAAGATAATCATCATAGACAAACAAACTGCACAGCATGAGAACTCATTAGGTAACGCACTTCCTTGAGATGACTTAACTTGAGAAGATATAATCACAAGTAGGTACTTAAGAGTGCGTGAAGTTTTACGGGTGCGCCAAAGTTCACCTAAATTTTCAACTCCGATAATTGGAAATCCGAAAATGTTCTTCCTAACATTTTTCATCCTAACAATCACAATTCCTAACTACTCTGCCTCTAATGTTCATAATTCCGAAGCATTCAACTTCATAATGTCAGTAGCAATAAACATCTATTATACTTTTATTTATTTTCCTATATTTTCTCAACATAACCATCTTTTACACAATTATTCAAAGTCATATCTTTTTTGTTTAGATTAGGATTAGGTTAGGTTAGGTTAGAACTGTGACCAACTACGCGCGAGCCGAGCGAGCGAAGCGAGCGGTGCCGCGGCAGCGGCCGGCGAGCGCTACCTCGAAATTGGTCGCGAAATTTTTCTAAGTATTTTTTTCATAGTGCCCCCAAGACGACACTTTGACCTGAATTTCATTCATTTAAGACAAAAATCAGTGAAACGACCTTTAATCATTCTAAACAGTTGGTTTTTAGACATAATTATCTCAGGTATAGATATTAGTAATAAGTATGTAACAACAATAACCAAAAATAAAATGGCTAAATGTAAAAATGTGAACAGTTGTTTTGATCACAAGAAATAGTTTAATTAAAAACAAACCTTTTCCTTCAAAGCATCTGGTTCATGATTATGTTCTCTCAGTAGGATAAAAGCGTTTTATGATAAAAAACAGTAGGAGTTTAAATATATTTACATTAATGATATTATTAATTACAATTTTCGGAAACATGAGTATTATGAACATCGCCGGTAGCACTACAAATAGTATGAATGAAAACTTTAGGATGAAAAATTTTAGGAAGAGTGATCATTCGGATTACAAATCGTTAGGAAGAACAATTTCGGGTAAATAACTTTAGGTGAGCCAATATGGACCCAGTTTTACACTTACACTATCTTTACTGTAAGTCTGTACGTTTATTTATTTATTTGCTTACCAACACATATACAGCATTAACCCAAAGTCTTTGTCATAATATAGATCTCGCATGTGTCTAAATTATAGGAAAACACGATGCTATCAATTAGCGAACTAGAAACATTATTTAAAAAATAAAAATGTACTTTTTTTTATTATTGTATTTTTGTTTGTTGTATTTGGTTTTTATGAATGCTGTGTATTTGTTGTATATAAGGTGTTCATACCCGAAATCTCTTAGGGGGTCATCATTATGGGACCAAAGCTGAAATCGCAAAAAATATCTGCTGTTCCCTACATTTATATTCGCATAACTCGTCAAAATACAGTAGGAAACAGCTGATTTCGTGTATGAATAGATACACTTTATATAGGTTTGATAATCTAGCGCGCAAATAATTTGTTGCACGTCACAGAAATCAAATATTTTATGTTCTTCAATGCTGAAAAATATTCAAAAGAACTATATTTATAAAAATGTAAAAAAGGTAAAGTAATTAATATCCGTAAATATTACCTATAAATTAGTAATAACTACCCAGAGGTATTTTAATGCATCATAAACATTTCCGTCTCCGATACAATATCTTATCTTCTAATAATATCTCCCTCAAAATAAATGAAAATGAAAAAGTCGATTATTTAAAATGAATTTTGAATATTAGTCAATGGTTATAATCTGAGTTACGCTTACTGATCGCACTCCACTACCGCATTTTTACATGCATACACGGTGGCGCCCGCGCCGCAGCTTATACAGAGACGCCAGCACATCAACCTACTCCAATCTGTCAAATTTTCCCAATCAACATTGAACCTTATTCTTTAGCGATAAAGTTGAAAATCCATTAAAGAAATTTGACAGATTGTGGTAACTTGATGTGCTGGCGTCTGTAAGTAAAATGCGGTAGTTTCAGACTGGACCAGCTATATCGGACTTTATACCTAACTAACATTTTATTATTATAAGGGCAAACAACAAAAAAAACAAATCGTATAAACTCTACCTATAGCACTACCTGGACTACACCTAAAAATCACGCAGGTAAGAATCATAAATTATTATCAGAGTTCAAGTTAATAATAGTTAAGACAAAAAAAAACAGATTTCTCAACTCGTACTTCAACAAATCTTTTTATTTTTTCATCCCATCGCGTCTACGGGGTTTCGCTAGGTAATTTAGTTTGACCCTGTATTTGCTACACGTAAAAAATAAAGTCATCCAGCTTGGTAGTCGGACACGTGAGAAATTTTTATATTACCGGAATTTTAAACCCAATTTTTTTATTGTAAATTGTATTGTCTAAAATTAAGATCATTTATGTGAAAAGTCACCAGTTTTAGCCCATATGCATAAAATAATAAACATAGTCAAATGCTCATTAAGGTCTCTGAATGTGTTCAGGATGCTGAACAGCATATAGGTTTACAAGTGATCTCCTGTTCGAGTTCCAATAAAAACTTTTTTGTTTTCTTCTTTCTTTCTTTAGTTTAGCTATATTTATCAGTTATCTAATGCATAATCAGCCTATAATATTCCCACTGCTGGGACACAGGCCTCCTCTCTGCGAGAGGTAGTGGGCCGTAATCCACCACGCGGGCCCAGTGCGGGTTGGTAGATGTGATCTCATGACATTTGCCAAAACCACTATGTTTAACGGACGGGTTAGTGGTGCACTGTCACCACTAACCCGTCCGTTAAACATGGTGGTTTACGTACACGTGGCATATAACAACATAGGCACTGGCCTATATTGTTATATGCAGGAAGATGCTTTGTCCATGCCCTTGAGTTGATTATCTCACAAGCATAAATTAATAAATTTAAAAACCCCCGACATAACCATTTCGTCATTTCTCTTTCCTACTCTATCACCAGACCCTGTTCACCATCTATCTATAACCTTTTCATTGAGACCATTCCAATGAGCCCAAACACGATATCTGTGCTGTTAGTTGGTAAGGGAATTCGGTATCATGTAAATTCGAGGGGATGCTGCAGCATCAGTTCAAGGCTACTATGTTCTTCTAATATCATTGAAGTAACAGAATACCAAATTTCAAATCGGTCAGACCCGTGGAAGACCGTCACATTCATTCATCAACTAGAAAATAGTTGATAATCTTCGAACGGCTGAAACGATTTTCTTGAATCATAGCTAAGAACACTCTCGATCAAGTTACCTATCAAACAAAAAAAACAAATTCACAATCGGTTTAGCCGTTTGGGAGTTACGATGGCGCAGGCAGACACACAGACGTTAAACTTATAACAGCTCTCTTTTTCCGTCGGGGATTAAAAAGGATAGCGAAGAGGATTTGTAGTCTATTCTATGCTGAGTACCTTGAGAGTAAAATAATAAACCATTTAAGGTTTACCATCTACACCCATTAAAACTCGAAATAAACTCTAAAAACAAAACGCTTAACAATCAAAACGCTACTTAATACCACCAGACACAACATTCTAAAGTAATGCATAACGACTCTTGTAAATTGCGCAATGTTCTTGAGAAATATGCCACACATACGTACATACACACGAGGCTCCCATGCGTATAGAATGGTGGGAATAAGTCCCACGTCCCAGATGTGGGGAGCTAAAAAATGACACAAAGCTACATTCAATAATGTAATGTGTTTCGTCATTGTATATGGTAGTTCAATTGATGGGGAAGTTTGTGACTCAAGATCGGAGACTCCTGGCTAAGGAACTGCTGATCGATCTACAATATAGTTGGGGAATATTTAAATGATAAAGCTAAGCCTATATATTTGTCTCACTGCAGGGCAAAAGCCTCTTCTCATACAGAGGATTGATCACCACGCTTGCTCATATGTTTCTATCTAGCTGGACCCCCTGAGCCACAGCAACGAAACCGATGGAGACTGTTAGCTTATTGAACGTACTTGTCTAATCCAACGAAAATGTTCAATGCACCTCCGCTACTAAGACAGAATCTATCCAGCGGGCCCTTCGTTATTCTATTGCTTTGAGACTTGAACATTTTATTGGAGATACTCCTTCCAATGTACTTTTCTCAATATTCATTTATTTTCAAAAACCTTGGATAATACAGCAGAATTTACATTCGTAAGTATTTTTCTATCCAGCGGGGCTCTTTTTATCCTTAATATTTACAAGTGAAAATCGCTCGCTATTCTGCGTGCGATTTTCATTTTTAAATAAGTTGAAGTATAAGTATAAGTTGTTGTTGTTGTTGTTTTGTTGTAGTTGTAAGTACATTGAAAATACTTTTTTTAAAGCATTTTCAATGTACTTACAGGGATTAATACGTTTGTTGTGATAAACATCATAATTAACGGTGAAAAAGGATCTGTTAACTTTAGTAGTTTCGTTACAAAAATAAGGTACGGTTTTCCTTCACCTGCTTCTGCAAAATTACCTGTGTAATAATAATTGTTAGTACAGAAATTACGTTTCTAAGAAAATTCATACAAATAAGTAAATAGGTACATAAACTTCTATTAACTTTAGATATAGGTATATAGACTAATAAGTTAATGAGTAATAAGGGTACATCTTCTCTACTGCTTTTCTGTGCCCGATAGGGTCCATAATGATCTTTTAGGGGTATGAGGAACAGGGTGTAAAGTTCACTCATCCACCATAGAAAAGGGAGGATCCTCCAACCAGACGGGTTGTTATGTCTGGCGGGCAACTGCCCATATGTTGATTTCGGATAGTCTTATCTATGTTATTCGCTCGGTAAACTCTAACTGCACGATGTAGGAATTGTGTGACGTCATGTCTTTTTGTTTCGTAGTTTTTGCATGTGGCGGTCTAACCGCTACATCACTCCCCTCCGGAGACCGGAGGTCGATAGTGGGCTGAGTCTTGGATCTTGCGATGCTTCACAGTGCCAGCTGTGGTTCCAGTGAGTCGGAACCGGGTGCCGCTCAGTTCACAGTGGGTCGGAACTGTCTGCAGTGATTGCGGCGATGGCGATTGTGGTTCCAGTGAGTCGGAACCGGGTGCCGCAATGTTAATGTGATTTTACGTTACCACCTAAGTAAACATTGTGGAATGCAATAAAAGATTCAGTATTGAGAATTTGGTACTGTCAAAATAAAAGGGTGACCACTCTTAACACATATAGGGTTTTTCATCATTTCAGCCAAAAGACGTCCACTGCTGGACATAGGCCTCCCCTAAGTACCGCCACTACGACCGGTTCTTTGCTTCCCACATCCAGCGGATTCCTGCGGCCTTCACAACGTCATCGTGCCACCTTGTGGGAGACTTTCCAACGCTACCTCTTCCGGTACTCGGTCGCCACTCCAGAACCTTTTGGCCGTATCAGCATCTATTCTGCGAAGAATGTGCCCTGCCCCTTGCCACTTAAGTTTAGCAATTCTTCGGGCTATGTCGGTTAACCTGGTTCAATGTGTTTTTATTTTAATTCAAATATACCCGGTTCCTATCGGAAACTCCTGTAGAACCCTAGTTGCCTTAGGAGGAACTTTAAACTGTCGGGTCTCAACTGTCATACATTCATGTTAACACGAAGCTGTTACTGGGAACCCCAAAAGCTTGGCAACTGGTCAAACTTTAAAATATTCACAGCTGCCAGGCGGTCGTACCCAATTAGCGGGCAACAGTGAATAATCCAGGCATAAATGGCGACGATAAACGACTTTTAATGATTTTATACTGAAGATCACGTCTAAAAGAGGAGTGTCTATGGCGCTATTGTATCTGGAAGATGCATTTCTTTGGAAAACAAAATCTGAATCCTTCACCATTTTGAAGATAATATTTTTTTATATTTTAATACACGTGTTTTATTAAAATACCTTTTATTTATATGTATAATAAATTAATAATGCTTTTATATTTTAATACACGTGTTTTATTAAAATACCTTTTATTTATATGTATAATAAATTAATAATGCGTCAAATTGGGGACAGCGCTCCTGAGCGAGTCCTATTACTGGCTGGAAAAACGACGCGTTGCATGAGCTCAGCACAGAACACGCAAGCTCTCGCACTCAAGGTCACTGGCATTGGTATATCTGCGTCTTAATTTCCAAGTTACTCAAGTTAGAATTTGTTTTGTAATAAGACGAAATAGATTTTACTTGTGAGACGTACTTACCAAGCCACGGGAAGGTGCAAACAAGGGATAGGTACTTATGAACTGGTGATGCCCGCCGCCTGGCGGCTGCCTGAGGTTTCTCAAATAAGTATCACTGATCACTTCGATAGTCTAGTTATTATGTAAAGTACTTCGGCCATTATCATCACTAAGATGCGCCCTGATGCGACCACAACCGCTACGACCACAACCCGGCTGGCCGTATACGGCCACTAAAAAGTTGATCAACCAAACAATCCAAAAAGAGCAAAGAGATTTTTGAAAATCAATTTGGAACAACCACAGGGTTCCAAGTTTTGAATTCCCTTATTTTATTCCATTTATTCGTTTTAAATTTTAAATTTCGAATGTCTTCTATTTATTTATTTATTAAAAACCAGCCGACGTGACAGACGTTGTCCTGTCGAATACAAAAGTCTCATAGAAAAAATAACTATTCGTTTTTCCCGAATTTGAACTATTTCCGGGAAACTTTTCCAATTTTTCTTTCCTTAGAAACCTAAATTGCCAAATCGGTCCAGCTGTTTTAAGCGAACGTTTACTAACGAACAGCATTTAATTTTTATTTATAAAGATGAGTTATGAATTATTTCCTTTTGACTTTGATGATAATTTTGAACTGCTACTTATTAAGGCTCCGGCGAACAGGCGCAACGCGACGATGCGACTCAATGAAACAATTCCTAAGAAATTTGCAGGTCAGTATCAGGTTGTATCTTGATCTAAATATGATTTGCGGCTGTATCAAATATTAATTGTATAGAACTGTCTATCATAATAGAATTGTGTATCATAAAAATCCTCTTATGCCAATTTCATTATTTTCTTAAGAGCGTTTAAATTCTAAAAGTTGGCAACGTCACAAATACCTGTCAAATATTTACCTCTTTTGATTAATTTGGCAATATTACTGTATGCAAATATGAAATATCGCTAACTAGTGAACTAGAATAGTTGCAATTATAACACTGAATTTGTTGTTGTAACCGTTTTAGGTGTAAAAAAGGCATTTGGAAACCTAATATTTTTTTTACATCTAAGATATGAATTATTGCATTTCATAATCAATATTCTAGTTCGCTAGTTAGCCACATTTGGAAATATTACTGTATGGAAATAAATTTCCAATAAATTTCCATACAGTAATATTGCCAAATTAATCAAAACAACGAAATATTTGACATATATTTGTGACATTACCCATTTTCAAAATGCACGCTCTTAATGAATTGTATTGCCGATTCTAATTATTATTATTCTGTAAAGCTTTATTTGTTACGGACGCAAATCATATTTTAACAACATACAACTGAAAATTTGGTGCAAATTGCAAAAAACGTAAGAAAATATGAATTCCGCGGACTACCTTAGCGTATCCCCTTTAAGCACTCCAGGGTTACCAACCGTTAAAAACCTCATAGAAAATCTTAAATTAGGGGAGTGATTTTCCAATGAACTTTCATACAACAAACAAACATACACATTCAATTATTTTCATTTACCAAAACTAATTGATAAAAAAAAACAAAACACGTTTGTTTTTAATTAATAAAAAATAGTCTACATATTTACAAAATGACAATGAGTTTTATTCTTAACCTAGTAGGAGCCAAACGAGATATCATGTAGGGGGGTAGCTCCATTCTTCGGCAAGCCATATTCTTTGAGCAATTCGTCTAACATGGAGTAAGGTTGATTCCTCTGTGGCGGTTGGGGGGCGTAGTTTGATGGATCGAACTGCTTGGGGGTAGGTGTTGGGTCAGTGAAGTCCTCGAACGCGATAGGAGCCCTGTAGCCTTGCTGTCTGTTCTGCTGGAAAGTTCTCCGTTGAGGAGCTGGCTCGGGGTTGAAGAAGTTGTCCTGTGATGGGGCGGCCCCGGAGAAGAACTGGGGCTGGGGGAGGAATTAAGAGATTATTTAATAAAATTATTCATAACATTTGTTGCAATTATATTTAGAACAAAGTTTTTGCACAAATTAATACAGTGGGACACTCCGCAGGTAAGGTATGAAGCTAAGGTAAGGTACGCGGCGGGCACGTCTTGCTGGGCCAATTCAGTGAGTGTAACGTAGTCAGAAGATATAAGAGTTACGCGATAGAAAGAGAGGCAACGTCTAGGTGACTATAACTGTAGGTGATTAGCCCTGTGCAACCCGAATTGCACTTTATTGTGTCGTAACAAGAGTAGCTTTTTATTTAAATGATTTTGCGCAGTGTCCCATCTGTATAAATCTGTGGTTGTTGCTGCTAAAAAGTTGCTGTAAAATTTACAAGAAATAAAGTTTACTGAAAATCTATTAGTCACTTTGCAACAGCTGATGTCAAGAACCCGGGTATCTGCTGATCCCTGTACAATGGGGCTGATGGCATGCAAACTAGAGTGATTTTCTTTAAGTCAGTTCAGATCGGATGGTCAAAATTGTTGTTTTAACATTTGTTACTGCTGTGGTTTTTATAATAATATAATAGTAGCTACTGAAAGATTGGTTGAACTGAATTCTAGTGATTCCAATAAGTTACTTTGCAATTCCCTTTTTTGTAATATTTGAATTTGACTAGAGGTTTAAAAAAAGAACAAATGCGGAATAAAACTGCAATGTGATCCCAATATCGTATCATACATTAAAAATCGAGTAAAATATTTATAATGAATAGCAATTATAACACTGAATTTGATGTTGTATTGTAACCGTTTTAAATGTAAAAAGGGCATTTGGGAAGTTTCCAAATACTTATTTTACATCTAAAACTAAATATTCGGTGTTACGATATTAATTATTGAATTTCATAATAAATATTTTAGTGCACTAGTTAGCGATATTTCATATTCACGATTGCTCTGTTTAGACGCATTCGTCGGACGACTGTATGATGTTTAGACTGTACTTTACCTTAGGCGGAGTAGGGCTCTGCTGCGGCGCCGGCCGGTACTGCGGCGCCGGCGTGGGGGGCGGCACGCCGAACTGGTGGCGCGGCGGCTGCGGCGCGCGGTACTGCTGCTGCGGCTGCGGGGCTGGCTGGGGACGGTACTGCAATAACATAAAATTATGTTTATTTCTATAAACAGTACACCTTTTAAAATGCCTAGCCTAATTGTCCCAACTACGTTGGTGTCGGCTTCCAGTCTAACCGGATGCAGCTGAATACCAGTATTTTACATGAAGCGACTGCCTATCTGAGCTCCACAACCCAGTAACTGGGTAATACGAAACCCCTTGGTAAGACTGGTGTCAGACTTTCGGGCTTCTGACGACTCGTAACGACTGTCAAAGAACCACGGATGACAGCCGGGACCAACGGCTTTAACGTGCTTTCCGAGGCACGGAGGAGTCTCGGTATATAAAAATGGTCACCCATCTACTGACCAACCCCAGCAAGCGTTACTTAAGCTACGCTTGCTAATGGATCGACCCGATGGATAGACTGTGTGACTGTTATTACTTAGCCGCGAGCTCCTCAATGATCAGAAGATCAGTAGATCTTTGAAAATATTGACCAAAAAATTAACGTGAACAAGTATTTGTTTGAATCAGCTTATAGAAATAAATACCATGATACTTTTATTTTTTTAAGGCAACATTTTAAAACAAGATGGCGCCAGCGTTTCCTAGCTGACTGATCCCTGATAAGAAATGCCAAAACGAACTCGGAAGTTATGGTCTCTTTTAAAGTCCAAACATTGTATTATTAAGATTTTATGTGAGTCCACATTAATACCCGGTTGATGGCAACAGGCTCGCCCCCTATTACATGGGATTAAACATAACTGGCGAAATGTGGGTGTACTATAGGTACATCTCTGCCTAACCCTTCGAGGAATACTGGCGTGATGTTATGTTGTTGTTTATGTGAGTCTAACAATGCAGAGCCATGACTAGAAGCTTTTGAAGAAAGAGCCATTTCAGCTTTGAGTTGACCTGTCCCGACTATTATCATGCATGCTGTCTCATGCATGATACATTATGTTTTTAATTGTTGTATTTTTGTATTAACCAACTATTCTGACAAGAAAGACCGAAACAAAATCAGAGGTCACATTGCACTCTCTTTTAAAGTCCAGACATAATTTTGGTCAGGCTATAATAACATGAGGACCCTGCAGATTTCAATCTGCGATGGTGTTTTAATGCATCAGTGATCTTGTAGCTTACCTGTTGTTGTGGGGCCGGTTGAGGACGGTACTGCTGCTGCTGGGGCCGCGGGGCCGGACGTGGTTGCGGGGCCGGTGCGGGGGCCTCGTCGTTGTAGTCGTAGTCTATGGCTTGGGCAGGCGCGGGCTGGTATTGGTTACGGCGTGCCTGTAGGGGTAAATGATATGGATTTGAAATTGTGATTACAATTTGGCTTACTACAAAAAGTTTTCTAAGAAAATGTTTTTTTTTTTTGCATTATGTGGCAAGGTAAGGTTCAAGGAAGTTCAAATATTTTGAGCTAATGTTTATGCCGATAAAATAATACCTACTCCCAATCGTTTTTGTGACCAGCTTTCTTTTTTTACTGTCTCCAAAAAGGAGGAAGACAATTATTATAATTAATTACTCCAATAATTATGAATTGATTTTGATTATTCTTTTTCTGTTTGGTAGGTGTATGACCTACCAAGAGGTCAGAGGTGGTCCTATATAAATTTGATTCATTTTGCTTCGGTACTTTTTGAGTTAGCTTCAATAAGGCTGCCTGTCCACTGGAGCGGAGAGGAGAAAAGAGGAGCGGAGATGTGCCAATATTAACCAATAGAATATTGACTCCGCCCCTGAGTTAAGATCAGTGATCCTGAGTCAAGATTCTATTGGTTAATATTGGCACATCTCCGCTCCTCTTTTCTCCTCTCCACTTCAGTCGACAGGCAGCCTTATACGTATTTTTCCCACCTAATGAATAGTGAATGATGTTATAATAAGTTCCTGTCACATAGCAGGTAGTTGTATTCGAATTTGTGTGGGGTAAAAAGTGAAAAATAAAAACTTATTACTTAAAAAAAACAACCCACTTCCAAAAAAAACACAAAAAGGTGAAAAATAACTTGAATGAATAAGTCGGTGGCAAAAATCGAAAATATAGAACCAAAGACACCGACTTCCGAAATTAAAGTAATTCTTCACTTATTTGTATATTTTTTTTGGATAATAATTAATTTTCAATTTTTTTTTTTGTTTTTTTATTTGGTGTTTCACGTACTGTGTCTAAATAAACTCTTTTCTTCCTCTTGTTCTTCTTCTTCAAATCTTCATCCAATAAGTTTTTATCTAAAACAACTAGTTATTGGACATGTACCTGCGGCTGTTGCTTCTCTTGCCTCTGCCTCTCCTCCCGGGTCTCGTCCACCAGCGTGGGCGGCGCCACCGTGATGCCCTCACCAGATGGCTGGAAACCGAACTTGTTGGCTCCGTATTCTATCACTCGGACCTGGAATTGAGATCAGTTCATTGTTCAAATTCCTGCAGAAACGTTTAAAGCCTAAGAATATCAACAGTATGCCTTTAGCCTAACCTTCGACTGTGGCGCTGCCTCAAAGCGGCAGATGTCAAAAGTGTCCCTGCCCTCGTGTCGCTTTATTTTATATATTTTATTTTGTAAGGGAAAGCAAGTAGTAATATAACAATAAACTTAAAAATATTGGGTAGTTACTACATTTTCCACAGTACAGCTTAGATATTAACAATGACTTGGAATGTTGTGATAAAATATCAATCAGCAATATGAAAAGTAACAGAGTGATCGATCATTCACAATTTGGTGATCGATCGAAAACTGCGATCACTAAATCGTGGTTTGCTGTTCTTACTAATGGTCATAATATATTGAGGTATGAACATGTTCAGTACCTATGTCAAGCTCGGGCAAGGAGTGGGTTCTCGTCAATAGTGCAATAATTTTTCGCTCACGGATATCGACAAATGTGTTACGCATATTTTCTTGTGCAAAAACATTGTACAAAAGCATCATGTGTGCTGTATCTATTTCTTTTGTTTTTGTGTGAGTTTTGGGAGTGGGAGAAAGAAAAGAAAACACTTGATGATTTCTTCTTTTTCTTGCCAGTCTGCCCCTTTTTTGTAGAGCCCTTCCCACTTCAAATTTTCGAATGCTGCTGAATGAACGGAGATAGTGCAGGTCGCTCATTCGTCAACGCTCACGCCGTCTATGTTCTATGTTATAGGTTTAATAAGTTAATTAAATCTGTTCAGAACATCAATGAAAGATGTAGGTGACCCGAGGTTTCGATTTTTGTTCTACTCCGGGTGACGCCTGAGCATTCAAGCGAACCCTAACGCGTGGTCTCCAAGCGGTAAGTGACCAGACAATAATTACCTTGCCAGTGTCGTCCTTGTATCCGTATTTGCCCTTGACTTCTCCGGCGGGGGACTTGGTCTCGATCTTGAACGATCCATCGGCGGCCTCGTACCCGTATGTATAGGATCCATCATCGTTGTGCCTGTAATGTATGACGTGTAGAGTGAGATTACGTTCTTTGTTGGATTTCCACACAGATAAATACAGATGGTTAATCCGCAAAATCATTTAAATAAAAAGCGACTCTTGCTACGATACAATAAAGTGCAATTCAGGTCGCACAGCGCTAATCACCTACAGCTATATTCACCTAGAAGTTACCTCTCTTTCTATCTCTTAGATCTACTGACTACGTTACGCTCACTGAATTGGCCCGACAAGACCGGCCCGCCGTGTACTTGTAGCGTCCTAAAATGCAGAGTGAGTGCGCCTTCTGTACTATTCTGTGGTTCCAATGGAGTCATATAATATAGACATATTTTAAACACACGCGTCCTCATAATGTTTTGCCTGATATTGTCAGAACTAACACAGTTCGGGAATCACAGCCTCCAAAGCTGTGCATGAACATCTTTGAAAACGAAGATTAAACGATATTCATGATCAAAGGATTTTTTTGTTCCAAGAACTTCAAATGCCGTTAATTACAGCTGTAAGCCCACATCACAGACGTAGACGAAGACTACGCAAAAAAAAAAACAAAAGCAAAAAAGAAAAATATTATAGCTACATCTGTGACGGGCTTTAGCGGAAAAGTTAAATTTATTTATTCTTCTAGCAAAGCTAAGCTTTTTACAGTGTATTGTAGTTATAATTTACAAATAAAGGAAACAATGTATCACTGACAACGCTAAACTGCAATCAAATCGTATTATGACTGCATTTAATTCTCTATAATAAATAACTAGTTAGTCTTGAAACCAGTCCTTTACGTTAAGGTATTTTAGAACTACGCCTTGCCCAATTCGCTGTACCTATCAAGGTTGCAGGCGTTAGACTAAGCTCGGGGGAAATGTACTAAATTATATTTACTTATACATTGCACAAAAGTGACACAAATATCTTTTAAAATGGTTCTTACTTAACTTAATAACTACAAGAACAAACTGTCACACAAAGAAAGGAAGAAAGAAAATAAATAAATGATCCTTTTTAACCGCCTCTGAGGTCTAGTGGTTAAGCCACCAGCCTCAGACCCAGAGGTCCCGGGTTCGATTCCCAGTGGGAGCAAAATTTTCTGCTCGGTTTGGTTGGTGATAGGGCTTGTTCTAAGTCCGCCTGGCTAGCTACCACCATCTTGTCTAAGTCTGTCGCCATCAGCATTGTTGTGTTTCGGCAGTTAGAGATAAGATAGCCAGTTCCTCTGTGGTTGAGGATTCCGGGTGATTGATAAAAAAATAAATAATAAAATCCTGCTCTTGCGCATTTTAAGTGCGGCCGAAAAAGACCATTTTTCAGTTTACGTGCGTTGTAACGCTAGTTTTAATAATTAATCGATCTAAATACGATCACAGAGAGTTGCCAAATTAGGATGTGGTATAAATTTCGCACTCACAAATGTCTGCAATGAAGCATTGACTAACATGATGTTGGACAGTACAGTCAAGCACACTGAGCAGTATTCCAAATCATGACAAATTCAATAACATCTTGTTTTCGTGACCCCCAAATATTATTTGAAGGGACCTCGCGCACTTGGTCACAACGGCCAACTAGGCGGTTTCTGTAGTTGACTTGGGGGCCTACCACCACCTTAAGGCTGCCTGTCCACTGGAGCGGAGCGGAGAGGAGAGGAGCGGAGATGTGCCAATATTAACCAATATAATCTAAACTCCGCTCCAGAGGTGCGATTCTATTGGTTAATACTGGCACATCTCCTCTCCGCTCCGCTTCAGTGGACAGGCAGCCTTAAGCAGTATTATTTTAATCTTACTTCAGTGGGGGAAAGATATGGAGCTGTACGTCCTGTAGAGCTTCATCTCTTTCCCACACTTCAAGTAATATTCCCCCTGGTCGGCGACCAAAAGTCAAAAGGTAGGGTAAGGTAATAAGTAGGGTAAGGTAATAGGTAGGGTAAGGTAATAGGTAGGGTAAAGTAATAGGTAGGGTAAGGTAATAAGTAGGGTAAGGTAATAGGTAGGGTAAGGTAATAGGTAGGGTAAAGTAATAGGTAGGGTAAAGTCAGAAGTAGGGTAGGGTAATAGGTAGGGTAAGGTAAAAAGTTTAACGCCAAAGATTAAAGTGACAGATAGTACAAATTAAACATCAAATACCACAATGGGTCATCTTCTTTTAAAAGATGCTTAATTTTTTCGAGATGGTCGAAAAACGATGATCGCATCGGGTAAGCAGGTGTTGTCACATTGTAATCCAGTTCATTTTGAATCCTTAAAATAAAACTTTTGTTAATATCTTTACTATCGGTTCCTAAAGCCTTAAAACGATTGGTTTGCCTTACCATTTGTTTCTTTTGAGATACCTTAGACTATGGTGTCCTAAATAAACGCAGTCGGCCGCTTACAGCGTCACGCCGTATGTCGCGTCACGCCGTATGTCACGTCACGATGCTTATTATAGAAATGTACTGTTGTGGTCTCTTTCACACGTCGACGTCAACGTGTTGACGTCGTACGCGGCATTGAAACGCTTTACGTCGCGTCTCTACAGTTATTTCGAATCATTGCAGCGGGGTCCATATTGGCTCACCTAAAGTTCTTTACCCGAAATTGTTCTTCCTAACGATTTGTAATCCGAATGATCACTCTTCCTAAAATTTTTCATCCTAAAGTTTTCATTCATACTATTTGTAGTGCTACCGGCGATGTTCATAACACTCATGTTTCCGAAAATTGTAATTAATAATATCATTAATGTAAATATATTTAAACTCCTACTATTTTTTATCATAAAAATTGTAATTAATAATATCATTAATGTAAATATATTTAAACTCCTACTATTTTTTATCATAAAACGTTGAAGGAAAAGGTTTGTTTTTAAACTACCTATTTCTTGTGATTACTGTTCACATTTTTACATTTAGCCATTTGATTTTTGGTTATTGTTGTTACATATTTATTACTATAACTATACCTGAGATAATTATGTCTAAAAACCAACTGTTTAGAATGATTAAAGGTCGTTTCACTGATTTTTGTCTTAAATGAATGAAATTCAGGTCAAAGAGTCGTCTTGGGGGCACTATGAAAAAAAATACTTAGAAAAATTTCGCGACCAATTTAGAGGTAGCGCTCGCCGGCCGCTGCCGCGGCACCGCTCGCTTCGCTCGCTCGGCTCGCGCGTAGTTGGTCACAGTTCTAACCTAACCTAACCTAATCCTAATCTAAACAAAAAATATATGACTTTGAATAATAGTGTAAAAGATGGTTATGTTGAGAAAATATAGGAAAACAAATAAAAGTATAATAGATGTTTATTGCTACTGACATTATGAAGTTGAATGCTTCGGAATTATGAACATTAGAGACAGAGTAGTTAGGAATTGTGATTGTTAGGATGAAAAATGTTAGGACGAGCATTTTCGGATTTCCAATTATCGGAGTTGAAAATTTAGGTGAACTTTGGCGCACCCATTGCAGCGTCATGTCGTGTAAACGAACCACTCGCGAGCAAGACTGAAGCACCGTCGTCCACTGCGGACGTATTGATTGATCGCCGACGCTGTGCGTAGCGTTCAGAACGTTGACGTTGAAGTCAGACGCATATAGCACAAAATAGGAGATTTGGTCTCCTTACAAATTTTTTTTCGGGACTAGATTCGTTCTGAAAACATTTTTTAAAGGCCTTATCATTGCTTTGGTAATGCCCTATTAAATAACTAGCTGCCCGTCCCAGCTTCGCATGGGTAGCCCTAATTAGCAATAAATTAAAATTGCGGCTATAAATTCAGATTTAAACTATCCTATCTCTCAAGTTGGATCGAACTGCACATGGTGTGCGAATTTTATTATAATCGGTTAAGTGGTTTAGGAGTCCATTGAGGACAAACATTGTGACACGAGATTTATATATATTAAGATGATATAAAATAGAAGAAGTTAGTTTTGTTCTTCTTTTAATTATCACAGTTTTGAGTTCAAAACGCTCTCTTGTGAAATCATGATTTTTGAGAAGTCCGGGCTATTACAACGGCTTTCTACGTAAGCTCCATAAGACCAAATGTGTATTTTTGACATTACCTATTGATCTGCTTGAGGATCGGCACGGGGGTGGAGGCGGTCGCCTTGGGCTCGGACGCGATGTACCGCGGCGCGCGTTCGTCTGAGTACCGGGGCGCGCGCTCGTCTGAGTACTGCGCGTGCGCACACGCCACTAGAGCCAGCACCGCCTGCACAGGAAAAAAAGAAAATGTTAGTTTAGTAAGAGAATATGAAGGTTTTGTTGGAGTAAACACATAAAGATGAGCGATCACTCTTTAGAAACTGATGATTTGACAAGTGCCTTGAGCTTAAATAAAATGTACATAGGTACAAAAGTAGCAAAAAGACTGAACATTTTTGTGTTTCCTGCTGATTAGTATGACGTTTATATTGAAGAAAATATGTGCTTATTATTATAATTTATTAAAAAAAAAACCGACTGTAACTGAAAAGTTCAAAACAAGCTCATTTTCAAGCAGGGTAATGCAGTTGGTAGCAGTAATTTTAGTTCAGTCACCAACTGCGTCAGACTGCTTCAAAAGTAAGCTTGTATTGAACTTTTTAGTTGCAGTCTGGTTTTTTTTTAAACAAAGCCCTGTGTAGCAATAACAGGATGTTTTTTATTCCGCAGTCCATAAATATTCAAAGTTAGTAGTTATAGAACTTTTCAACCATATACAAACTAAATTAAGGCGCACAAATTGCCTAAAATAAACATTTTGACCAATAAGTAGGCAAGTAAGTATATTGCAATTAAAAGTAGGATTGGCTTTACTAGCAAGCAAACCAGAACTAATAGGTAGATAATATCGAAATTAAATAACAAAATTTTCATTCCAATTTCTTTTACTGACAACACATGATTTACTATGTAACGAAATAGTAGCCACAATTGAAACAATATAAATTAAAATGTCTAGTTTGTTACAATTACTTTGTTGAGAAACAAACGGGCCTTGACACCCGCGTTTGTTATATTAAAGTGTAATATGTCATGTTGGGGTAATTGGGGGCTATGGCAGAATTTATAGACGGTAGCGGTTAACGAAAAATTACAAGACAAGAATTATTTTTTTCTTTGTAGAACATTCGTAAATGAAAAATACTGTGGAGTATTTTTTGTGGCAACTTTTTATTACGACTGATGGAAGTTTTACGTCCGAATTAAGTAAAACAATACCTATTCTATTCACCTAAATTTTAACTTAAGAAATTGTTAAAGTTAAGCTAACTTACATCTGAGTAATATACTTACACTGTGTAAGTATATTTATTAATCGTACTCTCAGCTGCTGTTATAGAAAATCAAAAGAGAATCGCAGAGTCGGGCTGATTGCCGTGTGTGTTCATTTGCAGCATATGGCTTTGTCATGCGGTATTAGCCTTAAATATTTCGTCAAAAACCTTTTTATGAATGAGACCGATTTATTGGCTTTAATTGGCCGGAAACTTGGATAACTAGAGACATGACTCTTATTAAAATAGCCCTATTTAATAACTATTTATTTATAAATATGTATTCCTCAATTCTCGCTATTGCACATACCACTGTTTGTCCCTGCATCACCCAAAGGTTGACTGGTAGAAAATACCTAAGGCATTAAGTCCGCCTCGCTATATTTGTGTGCTTGAAGTATTAAATAAATAAATAATAACCTCTAATACCATCATCTACTTACTGACCACTCGTGTTAGTAACACGCCTCTTTTTCTGCCTTGTACTACACCCCAATGACGAAAGTTCACGCATAGATGGCTTAACGTGTCAAATATAACAGTCTGTCACAATTTACCAGCTGATCTAGAGTTAGGTCCAACTGTAGCAACATTAGTTATTTGTACCTTATAGCTGTTGCTTCATATATTGCACAATTGAGTTGTTTCTGTGATGCATTGTGGCCAATACGGGTAACTATTTTGGTTTTCTTCTTTTCGTGGTGGTTAGTGACTAACCAGCTATCTAATTACGCAACACATTTTCGTAAGCGATTCCGATTAATCTGTTTCATTTTGACAGTTTAACAATATTCATTGCGTTATTTACGCTGCTGAGCAAATTTATTTTCGAACTTTTGAAGCAATGGATTAGCAATCTGTTTCAAAACGATTCAGATTCTGATTGGTCGTGTATTACGTAATTAGGGTACTGGTCTCAGAGTTTTAAAGCTGCCCATAGCTTCTGATTTGGCTTCATTATTCCGTCGATAAATATCTCGATATTTTACTGTTTCGTTGAGTTACGGTCGGTAAAGAAGATTTTTCAGTGGTTCTCTGATGGGAGTAGTGTTTTTGGCTTCTCTTTTCAGTTATTTGTAGGAGGTCTCACTAAAGCCTAATTGTCACGGTGTTATTCAGTTGGATGTTGAAGCAACCACAAAAGTTTCACTGTCTCTAAACAGTATTTAGATGATGCAAGTCATTTGTTACTTAAATTTTGATATGCCACAGGCAAGTAACTTACATTGTGTAAATGGAGCTATAGTTTGAATTACATTCTAGACAAATTGAAACTGATTGCCAATTTAATTGTATAATTATTTATAATTTTGATGGCATTAGTTTTAAATTCTTTTCTTACTTTAACTCACACATTGACTTTTAATTTGTTATTTATTTGTCATTGTATCACCATGTATCTGTCATTGCTTCATTTTTAATTATTTTCAAACTAATGTTTTAGGTATTTTTCTAGGTAACTGTGGAGTTTCTTGCCCGTTTTTCTCCATACGAAACTACCTTTTGGAAAGGGCAACTAAAATTAATTTTCTATACTTGTAAATTTTGACGTATAAAGCTGCCATTTATGTGCCCTATTTGAAATAAATTATTTGACTTTGACTTTGAACCGTCGTCGGTGGCAAGCGTAGCTTAACCCTTCTATTGACCCCTGTGGCTGTTATCATTTAGCTACAAGCCCCTATAAAGCAATCAGCTAAAATGTTGTCAAGTTATTTTTGTACAGTTCACCACAAAAATATTTACTTTTAACACTGATATCATTCACTTTGTTTTGAAACTGGCACCATACCATGTAACCGAAATACTATTAGGTAATACGACACACAGCAATGTTATGCGTAGTTCTTTTTTTCCATAAAAATAAAATGCCAATAAACGATTCGTGATAATAAAAACAAGAGCGCTGCGTGTTTGTTGCGCAAAACCAATTTGTTGTTGTTACAAATACAAATTGATATTAAGTTACAAATGAAAATAACTTGTACACACACCAATGTTTATTAAGTGGTTAACTATTATACATTATTTTTAGAATAGAATATTATTTATAGTTGTTGCAGTTGGTTAACAAATAAAATTGTTTTTTTTTTTAAAGTTTGTCTACTACTTACTTCTACACTGTGTACAGTAATACATTATATTTCTCTTTTACTACTTATATAAGTAAGTACTTATATAATAATTAAAAAAAAAATATTAGTAGCCAGTGACATATTATGTAGGTCGTTATTATACAGGGTTATTTGTAAAACATTAACTAAGGGGTACGGGTAACCAGAAATATCGAAAAAAAATCGCATAACTCGTCAAAATGTAGGGAACAACATTTTTTTTTTCGCTATTCCTGGTTTGGTCCCATACTAAAAGTTGTTCATAATGATGAGTACAATGACCCCTTAAGAGGTTGTTAGTGTTGTACCAATACCCTGTATAAAAAATCCTAATTTAATTTAAGTCATAATGAAAAATTCCACAGACGTTTTCACGGTTCATTAAAATTTTCACGCAGTTCAGTCGGTTCATTCACAAAAAATCCTGAACATTTTATTCGTAACTTTGAAATGACATGCACGATTCCTGGAATCGTGACATAATGTCCTGCCTATATCAAATGAACGCAGCATAACTGGATCCAATTTCAATAAAGCTTTTTTATTTCCTAGTACCTATACCTACCTATAAAGGTGGACCAGTATAATATTATAAATAATTATAATACGGCACAAAGGGGCTAGGAAAGTGGTAGTTAGAGGCCACGGCCCGTTCACTGGACACAGAGCAGCATATCCAGTATAACAAGTCTGCCACGCCCTTGGGTTGGTAAAGATTGATACTCAATTTTGAACTTTATCTTATAAGTATAAGGTTTATTATTATTTGGATTGAAAGTCGGGACTAGTTTGTTGCCGTTTCCGATTTTATATAGTGCATAAAAGTGTCGTGCTATTTCGAATCGTATTGCAAAGGCGTAAGATTGGGACTCTGTTGCGTTCGATTAGAATTATTGCAAAGAAAGTATGCGGAAATATAATGCATGTACGAGACAAGTTACACCTTTTTTTACTGTGAAGGTCATACTTAAAATAGTTTCAGATTTATTAATTTGTTTTATGTTTGTAGCTACAGATCATGTGAAGATAAAACATTTAAAAATGTCATGATTAAAGATGCACGCGTTCATTATAATGACACGAAAGTTATGTTAAGTAATGGAAACTGTAAGTAGGTAGATGTAATCAAAATAAAGTCACAAATTTTTATCATTGTTCATGCTTACTTGACTCACATAATTTATTAGTAAAATAAGTGAATTACACACTCTCTTCACATTTAGATCCCTTTAACGCAACACAGTAGCTTATTATTATGTTATAACTCTGTGTGGCTAACTTCAGCTGCCTTTTAGGACCAGTTTTAGGATTAGTACTATTAGGAAATGATAGTTTTTAGGCATTTAATGAGAAGTTACTAAGCTCAGGTGGAGTATTTGACCGAGTGACTCTCAGTTCATTCTTCTTATTTTTTATAGAAGATATAAATTCTGGTAAATCTAAAGGTAAGTATAGAAATTTAAATATCGTTCTTGATTGACAGTAGCGGGAAACATCACGATTTATCAAAGTATTATGCAAAAGAAAAAATCTCTTATCATTGCTCATTGACGCGGTTGTTCTACTGCACATATATTTTACACTGTGACACTGCGCCGAAGCAAGTCTCCGGTAGTATGGTATGTCACAGCTTGATTTAAAACTTATTGCCACCTGACCATTTCTGACTGCACTGATAATAACTCGAGGTCTATGGAATGTGACGTGGTATTTTGGCAATGAGCAAGAAAATAGTCAATTTTAAACCTTTTATAAGGTTGTATTTGTAGTCTGCTACAAATATTGCTATTTATGTACCTATACACATTTTGATTTTGATGATGAAAGAGTTGCAAATAGCACAGTTTATTAGCAAAATCTTTTCGTAGCGTAGTACCTGCTTACATTGTTAATTAGAACACTATCATCGTTTACCTTACATACGAAACCTTGTAGAAACATAAGCAAGTGTTAAACTATCGTTATCTCTTATCGCGAACTTAGCATTTCGCAATTAGCTGGCTAAGTTTGAAACTAGATCAAAACTCTAGGACAACCGCATTGAAAATTACACTTGTTTCAAACCACAGTTTAAAAATAAGAAATATTTCATCATGCAGAAAACTGCAATGCATAGATGAATATCTTATGAACTTCTGACAACTGTGATAAATCAAAAGTTAAGCATGTTCGCCAAAGAAAAAATTGAAAACAATTTTTTTTTCTGTTTTTAGATAATTAAAAAGAACAATATTTGACGTATTCACCGGAAACGTCGAAATAAATACGTTTTGGTTTTAAAATCAAAATTCGTAATGGATCATTATCATCTGATGTTCATAATTATTTCACTAATTATATTATCAAACACACGCGAACCTTATCAAGCACATCACTTAATTGTTAACAACTGCATAACAAAGAAACTACCACTTAAAGTCACTTTTCCAGTATTAACTTTCACTTAGTAACAAGTTAAATCATAAACACTTACTGAAATAAAACAATTATTAAACAAAATGCAAATAAAATTAAATAAAACTATGGCGAAATTATTACAACACTTTTTGTACAAAAAATATATAAATAATGGGGTTATTTTGTGAGTAATTCACATTGCATACCAAACAAAGAGATAACAGCTTTAATTTATTTTAATAACTTGAATAATTAATAACCCTAGCAACTGAAAACAAAACGTTATCACTGACAGTTCATTTTAATTTTATTTTTGTAAACAGCCAGCATTTTGATCTGTCAAAAATGGCAAGTATTACCAAAAAGGTTAAATTGTTTTCTTTTTTCGAAAAAGGTTTTAAATAAGCGAGTAACGTACCAATCTCGTGAACGGTGTCATGTCGGCAAGTCGGAGGCGCGGTGCGGGCGCACTTGTCTTTTATATCAGCCACGGGGCGAAACCTTTCACTCAATTTTTATATATTTCAACTTTAGGGGTGATGGGAATTAATATAAATCAAAACTGCACCACCTAAATAAATACACATAATTATTTGATACTATCTTTTTGGGAAAATTGAAATACACAGAAATAAAATAGCAAGAAATGTTTAGATGCGTGCTCACAGCTGCTTCTGCTTACATAAACCCAATTTATTTTTATAACAAATAAAAACCACAGAAACTATTTTTGTGTTTTAACGATAAAAAGTAAATAACTATAGTACCATTGACCTTCTATGTTTGTATAAAGTATTTGTGAAGCTGATTTTGATCCGCAACCTTGGATATTGTATTTAGTTATCACTGAGTTCTTGCAAATATACTTTGACACTATTAAATTACTGAGGTACGGTCTCCGGATTATCATAATGAACCACAGTGCAAAGTGACCACCTTTTAGAGAAGGTACCTATAGTATTGTGTTGCAACCTACAGGACTGGTTAACACGAAGCTGGAAAACTGGGTTGGTGACACAATTTCAGAGTCAAACTTAGAAAAATGACTTAAAGATTGATTCTACTGGCCAAAATCATTATTGTTTTATCATTTTTAGAACCCGTTTCACCACCTACGATTAAGTTCATATTAATTTACTTGGCAGATAATTTCATACAAATGTTCCATTTTTGAATTTGATCGGTAAGTAGTCGCTATTCGGACATCATGAAATTGGCCCTTATTGTCCTAGAACCAGAAATTCGAAGACAAGTGACATTTACCAATCCACACTAGGTTCGGGTGGAGGATAACAGCCCACTCCCTCTGGTAGAGAAGAGGTCTGAGTGGCTGTGGTCCACCAGTGAAAACATTATAGGCTGATTAAACTTATGCTTTTAGGGGTTCATTTAGATACGTTGCTTAAAATTAAGTAATGATTTGCGACTGTTTAACTTAAAACCATTTCAAAGTTGGGAGGACGATTTGAGAACTACTGCGAGAGCGACATGGAGGTGAAAAACTTACGACCGTGAGCTATGGAAAAGCCTGGGGGACGCATGCTAAAGAGCAAAGCAGTCTGGATAATTGTGATGTCTAAACAGTTAATTAAAAAAATGTTAAACTAGTTTTTAGGATTGCTAATAAGGTAATTTGAAATTAAAATTGAACCATACATTTTTTAACGTCACTTAAATCTAACACTTTCGACTCCACCCATTTTCGTCGAGCTCATACGCCATGCCGCCATACATATTGCAAGTGGACCCTCCGGGAGGGTTCCCGGCATTACGTTTGCGCTAAACTTAGCCATCGCGGATGGTCAACGGCATTAGGTTTAAAACCATGTTAAAAAACACTGTAAAACGAAGTGAAATAGTGTTTTCTGGGGGTAGTAGTTTCCAACCTTTTGAATGTTTAGTGAATATTTGTAACCGTGAACAAAAAATTCAGAAAACATCGAATTCTTTGATTTGAAAACCAACGCAGATATACTAATAAATCTTGTTATTTTAAAATATACATCTGATTTAATTTTCACGGATTATAATGCTGTATTCGCTAAGAAAAACCTACATTTAAAATGAGCCCTCCGCGGGGGCTCCCGGCATCCCATATGCGACTTGGTGAACCCTCCAGGAGGGCTCCTGGCACTGAACGTGTTAAGCAACTTTTATAAATAAACCCTATGCTGTCCATCATAACTTGTGTGCTACTTACTGGACTATTTGGATATTGCAAATGGGGCAGGTAGTAAGTAGGAATGTGTTAGAAGGTACTACAAAACCAGGGCGTCATATGACTTCTTCAGGTTAGTGTTTGAATGAAGTTGGATGCCTTTGTGGAATAATGAAATGAAATTGTTTATTCTGTAAATAGGATATTGGAATCACTTTTACACGTCATATTAAAATTTTTATTAAAAATTAGCTAGATGAGTTAGGCGTTTCCTGACTACTCTGAGAAGAAAGGCCGTCACAAACTCAGAGGTCACAGTCTCTTTTAAAGTCCAGTCATAATCTTGGTCAGGCCTTATGAGGACCATGTAGACTAGTGTCTGAAATGGTCTTTTGAGGAAAGAACCATACAGCTTTGAGATATAGCTCCTCTCTATGTCTCTATGAGTTTCCGACCTTTTTAACCGACTCCCAAAAAGGAAGAGGTTCTATGTTCGACGTTATCTATGTTTTTTTTTGTATGTTCATCGATATTTTCGTAAATTGTTGACCGATTTTGAAAATTCTTTCTTCTTTAGCCATATAAATTTTATTAACTTTGCTTGGAAACTTTTTGAGTTAGCTTCAATAATACCTATTTTTCCCACTTAGTCTTATGGTTGATGATAGAATAACTTCTTGTCACTGTTATTTACATAGCAGGTAGTGGTATTCGAATTTGTGTGGGGTAAGTACCACAACTAAAAAGTGAAAAATAAAAACTTTTTTACAAAAAAAAACCACTGACTTCCAAAAAACACACTGCAAAGTGAAAAGTACCGTAGTAAAATAAAAAAAAACTTTTTACAAAAAAAGAACAACCGACTTCCAAAAAAGACACTACAAAGTCAAAAATAACTTTAATTTCGGAAGTCGGTGTATTTGGTTTTGAACTTTCGTTTTTTGCCACCGACTTCCGAAATTAAAGTTATTTTTGACTTTGTAGTGTCTTTTTTGGAAGTCGGTTGTTCTTTTTTTGTAAAAAGTTTTTATTTTGCACTTTTTAGTTGTGGTACCTACCCCATACAAATTCGAATACCACTAACCTGCTAAAATAACAGTGATTGGTAGTTATCATTATATCATCCATATAAACTAAGTGTGAAAAATACGTATTATTGAAGCTAACTCAAAAACTATCCAAGTAAAGTTAATAAAATTAATATGGGACCATCTCGGGAGCATACCCTTTCAAACAAAAAAACAATTTTTAAAATCGGTCCATGTTTGACGGAAAAATCGCGTAACAAACATACAAAAAAAAAAAAAAAAAAACATGCAGACGAATTGAGAACCTCCTCCTTTTGGAAGTCGGTTAAAAAGAAGTAAAAAGTATTTTTATTGCTCTCGTCTCCTCACGTTGGCTCTCGTCTTTTGTGTTTCTAAGTTTAAGTTTCCTCTCTTTTTCTGTAGGTGTTTCACAATAACAGATAGTTATCAAGTAGGTCATTGTGACATAAGGTGTGATATAATGTTCAATTTGTCTCATCATCGGTAATAATACCCTTCATATTATACCTAGTAGCACATAAATAAATCGCGCATACTGCTATATGCTTAGATACATTATACTATCGGTTATAGATGTGAGGGAAGCGGGTCAAACTGTGCAAAAACATTGGTGTTGAGGCTTGGGACTTAGCTCACCTGATGTAACATGGCGTACAAAAACATGATTAATTCACAAGTCAATTTACCTAAACAGGGCAAATATTTTGCTGTCGGAGAGATCGTCATTCAGTGCCTAGGCAACGAGATATTTCGTGCACTATACCTGCACGAAATATCTCGTTACCCAGTGTCATCGTGTTACCCAGTAACTGTGTTGTGATGGTCAGACTGATAGGTAGTCGCTCCATGTAAAATACTGGTATTTAGCTGGATCCGGTTAGACTGGAAGCTGACCCCAACATAGTTGGAAGAAGGCTAGGCAGATGATGATGAGTTAAGAAGTTCTTAAAAGTCTTTCTAACATAACATCACACCTGTACTCCTCGAAGGGTTAGGCAGAGGGTATCTATGTTTAAGTCCCATGTAATAGGAGCGAGCCTATTGCTCCAAATGGGAGTCCAGCTCAGCATGTGTCAGGCAAATATTATAACGCTGATATTTTTCTGAATCCTTGCAGTGACATACGGAATTGGTACCTAGTTCTAGTTCCCCTCCTAGTCTGATCTGTTTCAAACATTGCAGCGGCAATAAATAATTAATTACATATTATAATAGGTGAATTCTCGTGTAACTTAACTCTCACGTGAACTCGTGAGACACATAACCTTCAGGGTAACGGAAGAAAGTCGCGCCATACCTCACATATCAATGTCGAGGCTAGCCTAGATAGACAGATTGCCTACCTAGCTGAAGTGTAGAGAATGGTTTCCAATATACATTAGACACTGAATAGCTTGGCAATTTGGATTGCTGTATTTTATCAAAAATTCAAAATTCAAAAGTCATTTATTCAAACTAGGCTGAGAATCAGCACTATTCGAACGTCAAAATTACATAAGACAGTCCCGCAAAAACGCTCGCCCTTCACCACTTCCTAGTGCTTTACCTGCCCCCCAGTTCGAAAAAAAAACTGCTTTTTTTTTTTTTTTCGAACTTATGAAGCAATGGATTAGCAATTTGTTTCAATTTATTTCAATTTAAAATTGATCGTGCATTACGTAATTAGGGTACTGGGTAGAAGTGGCGCAACAAACTCCCCAGCAGCACAGCTGTCTGTTCAGTTACAAACAAACAAAAAAAAAACATGATTATATACAATAGTATGCAAATGATTTATATTACTCAACACAAAACATTAAATAAAATATATTTTCCATAATGGCACACGCTATTACGAGTATACCAACAAAAACATCGAAATCTATACTCAAGCGAAAATAAAAACTAAAAACGTAAACAGAACTTATCCGCTTGTTGGAGTTGCTCTGGTTCATCATCTACCTAGCCTTTTCCCAACTATCTTGGGGTCGGCTTCCAGTCTAACCGGATGCAGCTGAATGCCAGTATTTTATATGGAGCCACTGCCTATCTGACCTCCAAAACACAGTAGCTGGGCTAAAATATTGGTAGTATTTTACATGGAGCGACTGCCTATCTGACCTCCACAACCCATCGCAGTTACGTTACTGGTTGTCAGACTTTCAGGCTTCTGACGACCCGTAACGACTGTCGAAGATCCACGAAAGACAGCTGGGACCAACGGCTTAACGTGCATTCTGAGGCACGGAGGGGTCTCGCTATGTAAAGAGTTCACCCATCCACAGACCAAGCGTGGCAACCGTAAAAACTATCCCGATGGATTGTCTCGTTCAGCTGATATTACATAGCCACGAGCTCCGTCATGGAGCTGCCCACGTTTTAACAGAAGAATATGTGGAAAGAGACATACTGCAGACCATCCTCTTGATGCATTCCTTAGTTGCCTTGTACAACAATCGTAGCGGAAGAGTGAGACTATCCAGAAGGCAGGAACCATGCAGAAACCATCCTGTTCATGATGAACATGTTATATGAACATTTGTCATTGCATAACATGAATTGGCCTATTAGTGGTCATTCAGCTACACACTTTCTAACTGAACAGACAGCAGTGCTGCTGGGGAGTTTGTTGCGCCACTTCTTCTTTCCAGCTAAAGCACAAGAGAGTGGTGCAGGGCGAGTGTTTTTGAGGGACTGCATTATGTAATTTTGACGTTCGATAAGTGCTTATTCTCAGCCTAGTTTGATTAAATGACTTTTGAATATGACTTTTGCGCTCACTCACTGACGTAGTCATAAGGTCATCAAGTGCATAGGTAACAGGGCATGCAGCGCAAGATGGAAGGGCAGAAAGCATACGTAACCAATAGACTATCAAAAGAAAGTCCTCTACCTAAAACACAATAGACGATGTATATCTAGTAACTTAATCCGCTTAACCGTTCTTAAAGAGTTAGAGAACCCTGTAAGAAATCGACACGTGTTTCGCCTCTCAACGAGGCATCCTCAGGACGACGATTGACCTGTTGCGAACTCGGACACGAAGTGTTATCAACGCGAGCCCACCTCGGCCTCGGCGGGGATTGTTCGCTTATCGCACTGATAACGATCCCGGCCGAGGTGGGCCGATAAGCGATCCTATATAAGTGGGGGTGACGGGCGGTTGAAGCTCACTTTGCGTTCGGCTCGCGTTGATAACACTTCGTGTCCGAGTTCGCAACAGGTCAATCGTCGTCCTGAGGATGCCTCGTTGAGAGGCGAAACACGTGTCGATTTCTTACAGGGTTCTCTAACTCTTTAAGAACGGTTAAGCGGATTAAGTTACTAGATATACATCGTCTATTGTGTTTTATGATGGATTTCCGCAAGGTCACGCCTGAGTCAATTAACTATCAAGTCCTCTACCTACCTACTTACCTACAATATCGCAGTCTAGACCAATTTCCTGGCTGATCTGTATTATAGTACCGTATGTTTTACATATTCAATTGCCATTAGGTACTACGTTATTGGTAACGACTTCCAACAAGGCTATGACGAGAATTGGTGGCCAGCGTGACTGGGTGTTTGTAGTCCTGAGTTTGATATATCACTAGTCAAAACTGGACAGGTGTTTCACCATTTTAAGTTTCCTTCAAAATGGACGCTCTTAACGTGCACGTCTTTCTACATTATTCTTACAAATATAATTTTAACATGAATGATGTTATGTGTGTCCCTAGAGTTTCTTGCCCGTTCTTCTCCATAGGACCCTAATACGATTTAGGATGGACATCTAGCTTCATCTTTTTGACTGACCGACTCCTTGACAATTCAAAAGTACCTGTAATTGGTTTATTTGAAATAAATGCTTGAGTGCAGTTTGAGTTTGAGCTCCTGTTACCAAGAAGTTATATGGAAATTGGTTGTTGTGGTTGGGCTTATAGCATGTGAAGCTGGGGAATGACGCACACGTCGTGAGAAAATTGACTAATACGAATTAGGATGCTATAAGAATACAGACAGATTGACGGATATAATATACAGAAGACGATATGATTAGAATTATTCTTCCAAAAAAATACAATGGATGACGTATAGGATTTAGTAACCTAATCCGCATAACCGTTCTTAAAGAGTTATAAAGAACCCTGTTTGAAATCGCGACACGTGTTTCACCTCTCAACGAGGCATCGTCAGGATGACGATTGACTTATTGCGAACCCGGACACGACGTGTTGCCACGTCAAGCGCCTCGTTGAGGTGAAACACATATCGATTTCTTACAGGGTTCTTTATAACTCTTTAAGAACAGTTAAGTGGATTAGGTTACTAAATCTCGACATCAGAGGCATTAGGTCGGATGTATGGATCCGACCAAAATGACTTTTTAGTACAGCGATATTAAGGTTTTGTTTCTCTTTTTAACAAACTGACTTTGGTATTTCTATCTCGTACCGTTGACAAGATACACACATGCATAAAGACGGATTTGCAGACTTTTTTAAATGTCTGGGAGGCATAAACTTTTATTTTAACTTACACCCCTGTGCACCAAATAATTAATAGTTTTATGAGCCGTATTTAAGTTTAAGCTATTATGCATATAAAATGTTTGGTCTCACATGCTGGTCGCTTCAGCAGATAAGCCTTTATACATCTAAAGCTTACAATAAAATAATAGTACGTATCTTCAAATACAGCATTATGTTTAAAAAAATGTTGCTTAATGCTACAATGCATGAAGTCTGCTATCGATATGAGACGTTCTTGTTGTAATAACACCAATTTTGTAGTGGTTTTTTGTACTTTTAAGGAATTCCAACCTTATGCCTCCAAAAATGTATTCAATAATTTAAAATACTTGGTCGGTACTAAAGATAGTTTGAATATTTACGTATTACATCGTGTCGTAATGAGCTCTCGTGGCGCGTGAGCGCATGGCGCGCGACATAAACCAATCATTGATAAATGAATGTGAGTTTTTTTTTGTATAACAGTGGTAAAATTATATTGTTAGTATTTGCGTTTAATTACAGTCATGGAGGACAACAGCTATAAAGTAAGTCCCTAAATCAGCCTATAATATTATACTTGTGATTGTTGCACTTGGCTGCACAACAAAAAAATATTTTCTAACGATCTTTTGAACCTAATATTTTTTATGTATTGTAGTTTAGACACCTAAAGATACTATTGTAAGCAAATTTGGATTGGGCACTAATAAATATTTTGTTATAGAAGTACCTATATGGGTGTGATTGATAATAACATACCTAATATAAATACGAGAGTAATTAACTATTTCGAACCTCCGACACAAAGAAGGGTGATTCAAGTTTAAAACGTCTGCTTGTCTATCTTAGGACAGACATTGGCTTCCAAATGCATGGACCGATTTTTAATGCAGTCTTTTTTTCGAACGTCTTTCTTCTTAGAACGTAAAAGTTAGCATAATAATGACCTAAGTAGGTACTTACAGGTATATTACTTGAGCAGAGGCTCCGATACCAGGATCTCTGTCCGCCTGGAAAAGGACTTTACCTTGCAAACGACCGTAGCTAAATCACGTTGCTCTTTGTAGCAATGTATTCATACGAGTGTGGAAGGTCGTGCACCTTGAGGAAATGGTGTGTTGGCAGTGCTGTGCAACGCTGTTGTATCCACTCTACTGCTGGTGCAGCGATTCCTGTCAAACCTACCGGGTTGGAAATGTGTAAATGATACCTTTGCTATTGCAAGCGCCTATAAGCAGCGGTAACCGCTTACGATCAGGCGAGCCGCATGCTTGTTTGCCACCTCAGGTGTTGTATTAGAAAATACTTAGGTACTTACTTGTTGTATTATTCTTGCAGAACACAGGGCCGTTGTAGATTACGGCAGTAATGACAGCGTTAAAGATAAAAATTATGAACCGAGGGAAGAGGATGACTCAAGTTTCCTAACATCACATAGCAAGATGCCTATTCTCACCAGAAAAGTCTAATAATGTTTTTATTAAAAACAATGCAAAGTTCCAATCAAAAGACACTTAATATCATCACCTAATAAAAATTCAACTAAAGGTCAAGTACATGCAGAGAACGCTAGACTTCTGAATGAATAACAATTGAAGGGCTACATAAGTTTATTCCTGATTTTTACAAATGTTTTTATTCACCCATCAAGAAAAGATCACGTGTAGAGAGAACAATGATTTACATTCATGAAATTTGAGAATTGAGTGTTGATTTCGATGCACCATGCACTGACAATACAATATTTTTACCCAAAAACCAAACAGTTCAAAAGCGGTGGTTTTGCTATGAAAAAAAAAAGCGATATTTGACTTGACCGTGACAGAAATACCAATATTGGTTTTAGCGTTCGACAATAACCCTACGATGGCTGTTGCCTTATGTACATACTTGAATTATGATCATTGTTGTTATGAAATATAATATGAAATCATGTCTGTACAATGTCTTACTGCAAAGTTTGACTTATGCATGTACAATGCGGATAACAGATCAGAATGTTTTATATCTAAGATCTTAATACTACATGTCAATATAAAACTCTAAGTTCATCACCCAAAATTGCAAGCATAAAGTCGGATGGAAACTTAAGCTTGAAGTTTTAATCAAAAATCTATTATATTTCAGGCATAACATCGGATGTAAGAGATTTAATAAATAAAAAATTGTACTAAATTTATTTTAACAATTAGGGTGATGCTTATAATAAGAAGCGAAAGGTACTATTTTCTACCAAATATTAAAAAAAGAATACATTTAAATACTCATGTTTTAATAAAAATATGAACAAAAGAGATTGTCAGTTTTATTTTTGCTCTCCTGTAAAGTTCGAATTTTGTAGATCCGACCTTATGCATCTGATGTCGAGAAATATACGTCGTCTATTGTATTTTATAATGGATTTCCGCAACGTCACGTCTGAGTCAATTAACTATTTCTTTTCCATATATCTGTAAACCGTGACATGCTGCGCTGACCCCAAATAAATTGGGAAGTTGGAAAAGGGGCAAAAGGATATGACAGATTTTAAACCTTACTCTTATTCTAAAGAGCAGTGGTGGCCCCACAGAACCGAAAAATCTGTTCTGTGGGTGGCCCAGTGGTATCAGCCACGACTTGTAGGTCGTAGGTTAGAACCCAGACAGACGCTTTACTTTGCATAAATTATTTCATCACCACTGCTCTCAAAACGGTGAAGGAAAACATCGTAAGTAAAGCGGCATGTCCAAGAACCAGAAATTCGAAGACATTGATATGACATCTACCAATCCGCACTGGGCCCAAATGGTGGATTACGGCCCACTTCCTCTCACAGAGAGGTTTGTTTCCCAGCAGTGGGAATATTATAGGCTAATTATGTTAAACCTTAGTATGTAAACCTCCGGACCACCACAACTTTTCTTAATCACCTCCTTTAACTATACAAGCCAAAGATACTGATTTCCTGACTAATCTAAATTGCATTGCCGTACTTGATCGCATATTCATTGAAGGCTGCACTAGTAATTGGTAACAGACATTAAGAACAGTTAGTATGCTGGGGCTGTTCACTTTCATCTTACTCGGGCTTATAAATCACGTGTTGGTTTTTGCCCTTAATGAATAAACAAAGATGCAGGGCATGCAGGAATGTGTGATGTAATGAATATACTATCCTGTTCTTCAATTTTATCACATGGCACTTGACTGTCAACTATATAGCGACCACGGAACAGATAAATTAGCGACATTTCTCCACAATTTTGTAAAGAGCAATAATATAGATGGCTGAACGCTGGCCCCCAAAATACAGGTCCAGGCCTAGTTTGGGGGTTAGGATCAGATTCGTGGCAATACATTTGTGTGCTATATTATTATGACCTACTTGTTTGTAACATGTATTTTAAGTCCAAATAAATGTTTTTATTTTATTTTTATTTATTTAGCTCAGGTAATCTAATGGTCGCAAGCGCTACTGCTGTACAGCTGCGCATGAAGTTCTGGTTTCAATTCCCAGGTCGAACAAAGTGTTAATGGATTTTTCCATCTGGAATTTCAACTTAGCAACCGCGAGTTGTACCCGTTTGATAGCAATAAGCTCGCCCCCTATTACATGGGACTTAAACATAACTGACGAAATTTGGGTGTACTTATAGGTACACCTCTGCCCAACCTTTCGGGAAAACAATGCGTGATGATATGCTGTTCTTCGCTGTCAAGGTGTTCGCGAAAACGTAAACCCGCACCCTAATTACATAATGCACGATCAATTTTAAATTGAAACCAATTGAAAAAGATTGCCAGTCCATTGCTTCATAAGTTCGACAAAAAAAATTGAGCAGATTTTTTTTGTCGAACTTGTGAAGCAATGGACTGGCAATCTTTTTCAATCGGTTTCAATTTAAAATTGATCGTGCATTGCGTACCGGTGCCCAAAAAGTAATTATAAACCCACTGAAGTGCAAGTTTTCATTCACTGATATTGTTTTGCCTGCATCCGAAAGTTTTTTGATTTTGCAAGATTCATACCACACGATGTAGGTACAAGATATAGCCTTCAGGAAAATGGACAGACAGGCAAATATCATACAAGAAATTTTGCTTACGGAATACCAAAAAGGATTATTTTAGCGAAAGTTCTCTCATAAACGTTTAGTTTACGTGTAGCTGGCTGCAGTTGAAGATGTAGCTATTGTAGTAACATAGCGACAGATTGCTAGTACGCATGCGTGAGGCGATGATAATTATTTACTCATCATTCTTTTCTACATAGTTTATCTGGTGAACTGG
Source organism: Conistra vaccinii (assembly GCA_948150665.1). NCBI lineage: Eukaryota > Metazoa > Arthropoda > Insecta > Lepidoptera > Noctuidae > Conistra > Conistra vaccinii. Next base: position 2,455,520 of record OX411320.1, on the reverse strand, counting down.
TAGATTTACCACCTCTGTGATCTAGTGTTTAGACCACCTGTCACAGACCCAGAAGTCCCGGGTTCGATTCCCAGTCTGCTCGGTTTGGTTGGTGGTAGGGCTTGTTTTAAGTCCACCTGGCTAGCTACCACCATCTTATCTAAGTCTGTCGCCATAACAATGTTAACAGCATTGTTGTGTGTCGGCAGGAGATAAGATAGACAGTTCCTTTATGGTTTTGGATTCCGAGTGCTGCTCACTTCCACCTTCGGCCTGATCATTACTTACCATCAGGTGAGATGCAGGCTTACATCCAGCATCCCGGTAAGGCTAAAAGAAAAAAACTATTAATTATTAGTAGTACGCGCGTTTGAATATGAGACTATGGATTCTGAAACCATATGGACATTACAACTACAGACATATAACGAAACCTCGGCAGTCAGTCCCGCTGCCAACCTTGGTGCCTAGTCAAACAGGCCAGAACACAAGAGAGTAAACGCAGTCGCTCTTTTCACCCCAGCATGATTCATTTTCGAAAACTTTGACACAGCCATGCATGCGTATAAATTAAAGTCATCAGCAACTTTCAACATTTCAGAACACCTATGTTTCTGCAAATAACCCTAAAATAACCAAATAAATTATACCCTTTACGTAAGTATCACTCATCACGATTAGTGCTCGGGTCGCGTATTCGTGTCTCGGTTAAAATCCGCACGATTTAGGTGCGATGCGCCGGCGCAGAGCAGCCGAAAGGAGATCGATGCAAGCCTTTTTGGGTATTTACTGTCGGAAATAAAGTTATTTTATCATGTACGGATAGCTATTGATTTTATGTGATGCACATAGAGTTATTTAAACTTCTTGATTTCTGAACATCTCAGATCATTGATTCTGTTGTTCTTGTCTGGTCTGGAATGGTCTTCCTTTTATTTGTGACACTATGTTATTCAGCAAAAAATAATCCTTATGATAACGCCTTTCGATCGGTATGATAAAGTTACAGGGTCATTATTTTTCTCATGTAACGGGTTCGATTTTCGGTTCAACCATGTAATTATTTAAATATCTATGAATGCAGTTTAAATAGTTTTTAAAATTCAAATAATGTCTTCTTTCTGTAAAATGTTCCATCTACAATATTCAAGGTACTTTCCCTCCATGTGGCATATCCGTGGGACGCCCTGTAGGTATAGGATAGGATAGGATTTACAATACTCATTCGAAATTATGAAATACGACTAAATGGAGTTACAAAGTTACATTTTCATTCATTTACACAAGAACATCATTTAACAAGATAATATTCCATTCATGATACCAATTACTGAACGCCTCCATAATCTTTCTGACCTTGGCTCACAATTTTCTCCGGCAGCTCTAATTTATACGGACCAAATGGCACAGCGGTGCACTGTCCGCTTTCTGAGCTCAAGGTCATGGGTTCTAAAACAATAGTACTATTTTTTATTTGTCTTCCGAGATAATAAATAAGATTCTTTAGACTATAAATATCATGCTTATACTATAGAACTCCTTATATATTTCGATAACGAATTGAAAATGAATAATAGTATTTAGCATTACTGTCGAGGCCTGCAATGAAAGATCGTGAAAATGTAGTCCATCAATGCCTGGTTGCGGCCAAGGCTTGTATAGTACTTTTCTCAAACAATGCGCGGAAATTCAAACCACGTAAATTATTTATAAATTCCAGAATCAATGACAAAGAAAATTTTTCACGCGCCAATATAGTAATTTGTTTCTTCACAGCTCGCCAGTTCGAAATTTTATATAGTTACCTCCTTGGTTAGATCCATTTTTAAATAACAGGACAGATATGAGTTTTCATAGTAATTTATTTGGCCGCTAAACACGACAGATATGGATTTTCATACTGGCCTGATGCTCGCTTGTTTTTGACCAGGACGGCAATTTCGATTTATCTCGAAGAAGGTTGTTAAAATAATGTTCGAATTTCCAAGCATGTTTGAGAAAAATATAATTATATCATGATTACTGAGAGCAGGAAGGCTATCGGCAAGATTAATCGACGACAAATAAAACTTATTGGCAACGCCTAAAAATGCGCAGAATTGGTATGAATGGCGGAAAAAGAGCAGAGATCATGGATGAATGCGAGCTGGGTTCCTCGTTCATTACTGCTTTTTTTAGGGTTCCTCAAAAGGAAAAAACGGAACCCTTTATAGGACTACTTCGTTGTCCGTCCGTCAAGACCGATTTTGGTCAGGAACGTGGAGGTATCAAGTTGAAATCAATATCAAATCTATGTTCCCTTGGAGCTCTAAAAAAACAGAGCTTCTAAGTTAACACAATAAAAAACGGCGCTTTAGGTAACAAATTTTGATACTCGCAAATAAATTAAAACCTACAGGGTACTTCCCGTTGACCTAGAATCATGAAATTTGGCAGGAAGCAAGGTCTTAATGCACAAGTAAAGGAAAAGCTCCGAAAATTGATTATTTGTAATTTTATCAATTTTTTTGCGATTCAAACTTACATTTGCAGTTGGAGAATTAACCGTGACGTAAATCGATGTATGGGCCAACATCTTTCTCAACTACTAAGTTAAGTTTGTTCTTGGGATAAATTCATCCCAACTACGGAATCCTTCATTGTGCGTGGTGTGACACGCACTTGGCCGGTGTTTACTTTATAATCTCCTCAGGAATATACCATAAAAGGCTTTGCAAAGGCGTTGTTGCGGGCCCAAGTCTGCTAATGGTTTCCAATGCATGTCCTGATCGTGTTGAGTTGGATGGTTTTAGTGAGGTAAGAATCCAACACTCTTTGACATGGTCTTTGGTCTTTGATAGGAGCCTTTTTGGCATCGCACAGGTCTTCTTTTTATTGTATTTGTGTTCACGATTTTGTTAGCTTTATTGTTCTTTTTATTTCTTTTATTTTATTGTTGTATTTCCTGTGCGTGTCCCAAATAAAATATTGTTCTTTCTTTCTCTCTCTGCCCCGAAAGCTGGACCCTCTTTCCCCTAGACACAAAAGTCATAAGATGATTCAAATTCAAATTCAAATCATTTATTTGCTGAAATATGGGTAGGTACATGAGGTGATACATAAAACAAATGATGAAGCCAGTGGCTGTTGATAATCGTGATCAAATGCTTTGCTACTGCAACTGCTGGAAGTATCCATCCATGTCTTTAATTTGTTTACTCTTTGTTGACAGCCCTGAGTAACCTTGCCAGGGCTTCGCCCGAGCCCTGAATACTCAATCATGCATTTGGCACAGAATTCGTGAACAAAAAACCATTTGTTTAATTATTTTAACATCTAGCCCGTATGAGACATAATGGTTTGATGAATCTTACTGTATTTGGTGATTGACTATCAATAAGTGAAAATAGACTAAAAGAGTTTAGGCTTAGGGATATAATAGTGAAGTGGCTACTGACAAAGCTGTCAAATGGATTGGCCGTGTCACTGATTTATAGATTTTAGTGTGTTTTAATTTCCAAGCCTTTTAGAATTGTGTTAGAGCTTATAAAAGGTCACTAATACGATGCTGGAGGTCAGCCATTGTTTTGTAAAAATTAAACTAGTGGAAATCTGCAAGTATCATTATGTCTCAATCAAAGATATAAATAAGTCCAGATAGACTGAGTCGAAGGTATGAACTAGTTGAAAAACCGCGTCCAACTATTGACCGCTAAATGCACACTGGAAAAGCACAATGTCGTGGCGTCACGTAGCTGTCACGCACACCAGCATAACAACGTTGGCTTGTTTGTTTTAGTTCCTTTGCAGCTCTCTCTCTATCTAGAGAAACATATAAATATCAAAGGTCTCCATATAGAAAAACATTACTCTCCTTTTGTGCAATTCCTGTTTTATGTAATTTACAATTCGGATTGTGACTTACAAATTGGATTGTATTTTCTATAAAATAAATGATAATTGATTGATTTGGGCTTCGTCACAGTCGAGTAAAACCTGAATACTGTATTATTCAAATTTGTTTATTTTGGGACAACTAGATCCAAAGGTTAGTATACATAGGCTTAGAAACTATTGTTAGTACCTAAATACAATTAATTAGAAAGGACAACACTCATCCATCATATACTAGATAAATAATTCCATACACACATACCCCTGTGCTATATATACTTCCCTAAAAGATCACTAGATAAACGATTATGTATTACTATATTTTCTCAATGATCGCGTTAATAGGATCGAGGATTGCTACCTGACCATCTTAGTCAGGTAGCAATCCTCAACTAAATATAATTATGTAAAATAAATAAAATAAATAAAACAGCCCTTTATTTCTTGCTGTTTGAATTACAAAAAATAATATAAATACTGCATGCAAATAGAATTTCACATTCATTCATCAAAATTTAAGAGTTAAAAAAATAGATGTATGCAAATTAATTACTTTAAGGAAGAGTATGATAGTTTAATAGAATCCAATTCTATTCTTATAAAGGTTAAAGTTACTACGAACAATACTAAGAATCCTTGGTTCCGAATTCTCACAAAATATATTTCGTTACGCTGCACACAAAAATGCTAATTATATTCCTTTAACGGCATCCGATGTTAGAGATAAGTTCTCACATAAAACATTAACCTTCGTTTGTTCCTAATTGATATAATCTTATCTGAAAGGAATGCGACGGTACAGACTATTTTCTTATAATTTACATTGTCTGCAACTTTGCTGAATTCAAACATTACATCACGCATGTATTCGTTTTAGTTCACAACATGTGGATGTATTCCTCTGTATACCACAGAGGAATACATTTCGTGAACTAGCTTAAGCATCATCAGCCTATAATGTTCTCACTGCTGGGACACAGACCTCCCCTCTTCGAGAGGTAGCGGGATGTAATCCCCCACGCGGGCCAAGTGCGGGTTGGTAGATGTCACATGTCTTCGAATTTTTGGTTGTAAGACATGCCGGTTTCCTCACGACGTTTTCCTTCAACGTTTTGAGAGCAGTGGTGATGAAATTTTTACACAAAATAAAGCGCCTACTTTGGTAACCACGACCTGCAACTCGTAAGTCAGGGCCGTTACCACTTGGCCACCACTGTGACTGTTCTGCTTCTCTGTTTCGTTTTGACACCTCTGGATACACCATGACGCAGTGATTACACTTGTTTGTCATGGAAACGCTATTTAATAATGTGTGAGCTCACTCTTCTCAGTATGGACACTTTTTCTTGTGACTGAGTACGGTGACGGCAAATCTAGCGATTTAAATCTTTGGGGACTAGGCTTTGACTAAGGCCCACTTGCGCGTTAACGCTAACCCGAAATTAACAGCTAACTCAGGATTAATCCAATAATTCTCTTTGGATTAACACTGAGTTAGCTGTTAACTCGGAGTTATGGGACTTTTTTTTTTGCGTGGGAAATCACCAACTAACTTCTTCCGCTCTGGGTGGAGCGGAAGGGCGTGTCAAACTCTTACTGGCTAAAACCCACCAGTGTTCCTTCAGTTGCCTGTACGTTGCTGGGGCCACGGTCTCCCCTTCGGACTTTCCCGCAACCCTGGCAGGCATCGGGCCTAGCGGACCCCGTTGTGCTGACGGCGCGCGTGGACAACGCCCCGTCGACCCGGGCCTGGTCCTTATCGGACGGCGAGCTACCCATTGCTCTCTGTCCGCAAGCCCGCGCCTGCGGTGGCCGGAAATCGGCTACCGATTCCCGACGCCCAGGGCAAGTGCAACTGCAGAGCAAGGGAGCAAGTGGGCCTTAGTGTCAAATACTGGTGAAAATCACAGATTTTCATGACCTCAGTTATTACAATGACGGAACCGCTTTTCTAGGAACCTGTACCTTAAGTACCCTTGTCTATGGTCTGTAGCTCAGTATTGTTGTCTATGGTCTACAGTTCTATATTACAAAGACATTAACCTCCTTATCAGAGATCACGAAATTGTTCACGTGAATTAATCTTTAGATTCCAGTGTAATTGGTAGTAATGCAATTAAATACGAATTGATTTCAAGTACATAAATGAGAGCCTTGGTTTATTTTAGAACAATAATGACGAAATATACTATTTACTCAATTACTAGCTTCTGCCCGCGACTTCGTCAGCGTCAAATTTCGGCCCTTGATCCACCGCGTCGCATCGCATCGCCCGTCCGTGCTATTACTTCGTTTTCGCTTAGCGTTCTTTCTGGCCTTTTTCCTTATTTTGCTCGGCTCCTAAGGAACGTAGCATTGTTAAATAACCTGTAATGTCCCTAAAGAATTGGGCTATCAAATACTAGAAAAGATTTTTTCAAATCAGTAGTTTTAGAGATTAGCGCGTTCAAACAAACAAAAAAAACAATCAATATTTGGAAAATATAAAATGTAAATGCCTTCGCCTAGACAGGCTTATATCTATGTATTGTATATCTACAAAAAGCATAAAACAAAATCACTTTTTCTGTCATTTATATTAAACTTAAATATAAAGAAATCGCAATGTTTTGTCAAGTTATAAAAATAAGAAAAATAAGGGGCGGATCGCTACTTGTAACATTAAAATAGTTATTTGTTATACAAGAGTGCAAAGTTGCTTTTTAACCGCGTGTTCAATTTTGATGACCGAGCAAGCGAAGGATTCTAAAATTGAATCACGAGCGCAGCGAGTGATTCAAAATTAGAAGCCTGAGCGTTAGCGAGGGAATCAAAAGAGCACGAGGTGAAAAATCTTTGCACTCGAGTGCAACACGTAACTTTTCATTCCACCTCAGCGAGGAAATGACTAAATGCAAAAAAAAAAAACGTTTACAATCACAAGATAGGTACACTTTTATTTCAGTTTAGGTATTAATTACTACATTATAACAGGTAAGTATTACAGAATAATCTTTAAATTATAACAAAATAATACTAAGGTATAATTAAGAAAATTTTAAAATAACGTTGCTACAGTTATTTAAATTGAGTGTAATGTTTTTGTTTGGTACTGTAATATTGGTGTTAGTCACTTGTGTACTGTTTTTCGGTAAACTATCTGTCATACTTAATAGTTGTACCGATTCATCGGATTCCCTTGGCGTGAATGTTGGAGAGAGAGGGAGATGGTTAGGTGTTTCATAACGGCTTATTTTTGATGTAGAAGGGCCAGTCCAAGGATCCGATTGAGGCTCTTTCAGTGTAATGGCTCCTACGATGCCTTCACATATTTTAGACTTATTTTGGATGGAATCCTCTATGTATCCCTCTACAACTGCATTGGACTTCCAGCCTCCGTGGCGCTTAAGGGACAGGAGATCAGCTCCGGAATCAGCCAAAAGTGTGGCTGAAGTTCGTCGGAAACAATGACCCGTGTACAACAGGGGTTCTGGAAGTTCAAGAAATGTTGCTATTTCTCGTGGGATACTGCCAATTTTATTAGTACCCATAGGCTGTCTAACACACTTTCCATTGCGATACTGTAGAAAAAATCGATTGATTGGAGTGTTAGGCGGGCGTAAGGCTTGATATTTCTCAACAATCGTTACGTATTCCTTGCGAATGACGAAGTTGCGGTCTCTTTTTGTCTTTGTATTAGGTAAATTAATTAATAGTAAGTCATCTGAATGTTTCTCAATGTTTTTGACATTAAGTTGTGTTAGTTCATTAGTTCGACATGCTCCGTTTATTCCAATAATAAGAACAACCTGTAACGTAAAGAGTATTGTAGTAGATAAATGAATAAAATTGATATGAACGCATAATTATGCCTATCAACATCTACTAAGTATACTATTTAATTGAGATTAATATACTTAAGTAGATACTGAATGTGCAACTGACTTACTTTTGCCGCCAAATATACGGAATCGGGTGCTTCGTTAAGAAACTTTTCAATATCAGATACTGTGAAAACCTTCGATTTTTTTGGTTGATGACCAGATGAGGCTCTTTTTAAAAATGCCACTAATTTAGGATAGGTATCGATATGTTTGTCTTTTTTCATCTTTATTGTTGCTTTTAGCATCGAATACGTACTCCATAGAGTGCTTGCTTTCTTGTTCTCGGATAATTCTATAAAATATGCCAGCAAAACGTTTTCTGAGAAAGTTTTGGCTCCTTTTGCTAGTCGCCACGTGTTGAACATATCGTACTGTTTTAAATACTTCTCGCGTGATTGTTGAGGGAGAAAGCTCATTTGCGCATTATTAACAGTTTCAGTCAATTCTGTTGGCGTCAAGCAAACTTCCTCGTCGCTAGAATCACTCATTTTAGTTTTTTCACTTGTTTTCAAGTTTCTTGTTTTTAATAAAAGGTTTAACAATGACGTGAAAAAATGCCGCGTAAAGAACCGCGTACAAAGCAAATTGAAAAAAGAACACCAAGAAGGTTCCAAGTCTGAGTTTTTAAAAAAATTAAAAAAAAGTTGTATGATATATTCGGCACCATAGAGGTAGCAGTAAATAGGTTTAATGTTTTTTTTAATTCACAAACTTAGTGCACACGATGTTCTAAATTCAATTTACTTTATCCTCTAGCGAATAAAAACGGCTTTTCCACTCAGATATTGAAGATTAAAAATACTCTTTCCGAGATGGTGGGATGAAAAAATCATTTTCGGAGTGAAAATTTCAAGCTCTTTCGGGGATACCACTATTACCACCATAGCTACTTACTCTGAGACCAAGCATCAAACTCAATCTCCAAGCATCTCATCTCATCTCATCTTCGATCTCTTCTGGTTTTAGGAGTTTAAGAAAATGAGTGCCAAAGAAATTACTGACATATGAAACTTTTCAGTGAATGTCTTTTGGCTGATAAAAACGACGATGGATCTTTTCAATGAAAATACCTAAACATGACATAGCATCTCGTCAGTTATCCCCAAAGGGTTACGCAGAGATAGTCATAAAGTTCCCTAAACTATTCAAACAAATGATGTTAGTAAAATAAATCCAAGATGTCGTCATGCAGACTAATGCAGCCCACCTCGACAGTTCTGCATTCTTCAGCAAAGGTCAACAATCAGGGCGAGACTGCGTTCAACTGTCTCAATTACTTTAAATTATATTAACTTACTAGGATATAATTGTTTGAATGTGCAACGTCTAGTCAGTTGTTAAGGTAATTTAACTGTGAAGACATGCAGGTAAGTTTCTTGTGCTATCATGTGTGTGTATCTTATTACTACCTACCTACATAGATTCAGCTATTAACTTAGGCAAACTCAAAGCATTTCTCTCATTTAAACTATTTACAGGCACTTTTGAACTAGTTGCCCATTCCATAGCGTAGTAGGTACCTATGAAGAAGAACGGGCAAGAAACTTCACGGACACTCTTCTAAATTATATTGTTGCATCATTAATCTTGAATTTATATGTGAGAACGATGAAAAAAAACCGACCAAGTGCGTGTCGGACCACGGACAATGAAGGGTTCCGTAGTTGGGTTGAATTGAAAAACATTCTCCCCTAAATCGATATACGTCACGGTCAATTCTCCAACTGTAAATGTAAGACTACAAAACCACACATCACACAACACCACTACACTACATAACTTGTACTGTGAAACCTTGCTTCCTGCCAAATTTCATGATTCTATGTCAACGGGAGGAGGAACCTGTAGGTTTTGATTAATTTGAGAGTATCAAAATATGTCACATAATAAGTAAATAGCCGCATTTTATTGAGTTGACTTAGATGCTTGATTTTTTTAGTGCTCCAAGGCACCATAAACTTACGTATTTGATATTAATTTCAACTTGATACCTCCACGCATTCTTGAGCAACAAGGTCTTGACAGACTCATAGACGGACAACGAAGTGATCCTATAAGGATTCCGTTTTTTCCTTTTAAGGTACGGAACCCTAAAAATAGGTGCACACGTTAGGCAAAAGTTTATTTCCATTTCTGAAGATAGGCAACGTATTCTCGTTTTCTCCGGTGTGTTCTTTCTTTATTCCTTCATACTGACTTGAGGACAGCCAGTGTAGTTTTCGCTTGTGTAGTCCGTAAAAATTTAATATATCCCTGACTCCCCATTGGTTTTTATATGCGAATACCAGTTATATACATATAATAAGGTGTCCATTTGGATTTTCCCCACTCAGACTACACAATCTAGACAATACTAATCGTCAAATCAAAACCTTAATAATTTCAACGAAAATTAACCCAGACAATTATTTCCTACCAATAATAAAGCTAGCCAACAAACAAGTCATGCTCTGATGACTCACCTCGCCCACTAGATGGCGCTACAAATCATTTCACTTGCATTAACTTACATACAACTTGCAAGTTAAATGTAAACCAGTTTGAGCACAAGTTATGAAGTTAATACTTGTGTGTGTGACATAGCCAGGAAGTGAGCACGACCTTGTGAGCACTTTCATACGTATGTCACGGCTAAGTTATGTTGTCAGTAAGTTTAAGTTATGAAAGTTATTATGGTAAAGTGATGATTAAGTTGATTGTTATTTATTGACCTGTGAATAATGACTTGACTTGACAGGTTAACATTTCGCTGTTACAATTTTTTGATCAAGTTATTTCGTTATGAAGATATTAATCTGCCTAGCCTTTTCCTAACTATGTTGGAGTCGGCTTCTAGTCTAACCGCATGCAGCTGAATACCAGTATTTTACATGGAGCGACTGCCTATCTGACCTCCACAACCCAATAACTTGATAATACGATACCCCTTGGTAAGACTGCCTTGAAAAGCTGTTCATTGTTGGCAATACCGAAGGAAAGAGAGCACGAGGCTGGTCGCCAACACGATGGTCCGACCAAATTAAAGAAGCAACGTCCTCAAGCATTTTTGAACAGGTGGTGATGGCAACTTTGGACTGGAGTCCATGGAGGCAGATTGTTTGCTTAGAGGGTTCCAGTGACCACCATCCTCAGTAATGAGGGATCGATTGAAGATGATAACTTTAACAGCGACCTTTACACTATAACCGCATACTTTTCTACAAAATTAAATGCATATAATTTAGTCAATAAATTCATTACTACAGTTTTTTATTTAGTTAAAGAAACGGATAAGGAGACGGAAGTGCACACTGTTTTTGTATGCAGCTGACATTTAATTTAGCTTTTTAGTTTAATAAGTGACCCAGAGCTTTTATTTTATTATGACCAACATCAGATCCTGGTTCACTATTACGAGTATATAAATAAATATAAGCTGCTTAGATTCAATAGGGAACACGGAACATGCTACGCCCCATTTTTTGAGTATAACCAGCATTTAGACTATGTCAAAGCTAGGAAACTGGAAATAGTCACAATTCAAACGTAAATATTCAAACTAGGCGGAGAATCATCACTTTTCCAACTTCAAAATTACAAAAGACGATCCCCCAAAACGCCTGCCCTTCACCACTTCCTAGTGCTTTAGCTGGGTAAAACAAGTGGCGCAACGAATTCCCCAGCAGCACTGCTCTCTGTTTAGTTAGAAAAACTTGATTCTATACAATAGTACCTATGCAAAATAATTTACATTACGCAACAGAAAACATTAAATTAAATAATTTTTATAATGTCAGCTTCTGGTACTTCTGTTTTCATGTGCTGATGTGATGCTGGCAATCCTGAGACACGTTTTTTTTTTCTGTTGTTACCTGGCCGTATATAGAAGCACCATTACTTTCAAACATGAATAAAAACCATGCTGCAGCCTCAGATCAAATAAATAGCCAAGACATAGCGCTGTCAACAATGACGTGAGGCCGGTTTCGTAAACATGTGTTCAATTACTGAGGTGTAGTTTGATTGTAAATGTGTATGTGTGAGCGTGTATGCACAGAGTGGTGGTGTAGTTTTGGCATACACCCACTGACCAGACTGTTCGCAACGTTTATGTCTTGGTTTTTTTTTGGTCTGAGGCTGCCGCAAAAATAAGAATGGCGGGCATAATTCACTGGAGAATAGTGGAGAATCATACCAACCTCTAGTGGTTCTGAAACACCATAGATCATGATAGTAGATTAAAAGCCAGGCCTCACCTACCTGCGGCCTACCGCCGCGAGCCTGTGCTGACAGGCAGCCTCCACATGCTACCGACGCTCACCACCTGTCGTCTTACAAGGGCCGTCCGGCCTACTGCTGAGCCTGTGCTGAACAGGCCCCCACGTCTACCTCGTGCTGCCAAAGGCGGTACCCTTCCTTACCTATATGTATGTGCGAGTGCACAAGATTCAGTGTTTAGGCCTTACCCACGACCTAGCCATGTTGCTTCTGCTAAGTACCTAAAATATATGTACAAACTTGTCCAGCTGTTTCTAATTCCTAACCTAACTAGAGTAACTAGTCGTTAACGGCCTGCGCACCCTACCCTGCGCAGTCATCCATCAAAACAATAGCCTCCGGGTAATTGACATTAAGAAGCTTATTGCCAAAGATGTATTCATACACCTAGGAAGAGCGAGGACATCAATGAGGACAGAGATATGGTACATGACCGTATGTTGATATATACACTGGTTCATACGAGGAAGTGACATTTAGTAACAGTGTACGGACAGCTTAATTTAAATTGTATACACAGAGTAGTTGTGTGGCAGAGATTTAATTTGTTTATAATAACATACCATCACGCCTAAATTCCCTGAAGAGTTCGGCAGAGGTGTACCTATAATAAACCCACATTTCGCCAGTTATGTTTAAGTCCCATGTAATAGGGGGCGAGTCTATTGCCATTAACTGAGCGCAAATTACTCCGGGCTGCTACTGAGAAATTCCAAATAGAAAAACCTAATAATACTTTGGCTGACCCGGGAATCTAACCCAGGACCTCATGCTAAGGTCAGTCCACTAGACCAACGAGCTTGAGGCAGTTAGAAGATTTAGTTTTTTTGGTTTTATAAGTAACTTTTTTATCATGAGTTGAATGAACTCGCTGTATACTGTCTTAAAAATGTTACGAATTTATTTTACTGTTTAATTACAGTGCGCCTTATTAATAAACTGCTAAACTACCCAAGCAGACCCTGAAAACTCAACCCACAATAATTTGTAGATAACTTGTATTGGTCGAAGACTCTCCCCGACCTTAGGCTTTTTTTTGTATTTATGTCAACCAACAGACAAAGAACTTTAATTAAGATAGTACAGACTTATCTGCTATCAGTGATTCCTAGAGTCAGTAGCGGCGTTAGGGCAGGGCGCGGTTGGGCAACCGCCCAAGAGCGCCAGACATGGAGGGCCGCTTATGGCACCCCTTCATATCTGGTTTCCCGTCTCGTCGTCTCATTCAGAATATTGGAAATTATACCTGTAACGGTAGTAAGTGGGGAAAGCAGTTTTTCTAAGCTCAAACTGATAAAAACCTATCTGCGATCGAAAGCAATGGGTAGATCGAGATTAACAAACTTGGCAACTCTTTCAATCGAAAATGAAATTGCATAAAACAGAGACTTCGATGCCGAGTTTACCGATGGGCTAGAAAAGTTATTTTTTTAAATGCCCTATTGTTTATTTTTTCATGTTTAAATTGGAGAGTACGTAGGTATAAAGGGGGCGTCATAGAAATTTCGCCCAGGGCGCCGGTAATCCGAAAACCGGCACTGCCTAGAGTATTTTAATTACACAAACAATTGAGTAAACAAAGTCTCTGTCCGCACACTACTCTGTACCACATACAGGCTACAGGGTGTGGTCGACATTACGCGACGAATTGATTTCAAGTCATTGCTCGAGTTTCGAGGTCTCGCCGACCTTAGCCGTTAGCCGATTAGTTCGGTGCCTATTCATTTATTGCCTAAATGTATTTTGTATGTGTACTTTTGACATAATAGTATTTTTATGTGCTGGGTTTTGATGTAAACAAACTTCGCTCGATGATGTAAATAATTTGTTTATAAATATGAATTTCGGTAAACTGCTAAATCGTTTCAGAATAGAAAAATGTAATTGTTAATTACTCGAATTACTTAAGTCACTTCCTGTTTTTGTAACTTTCTTTCGGTTACACTGAAAGTGGGCAACGTCGCAAATTATTTGCTGTCAAATATTTCGCTGTTTTGATTAATTTGGCAATATTAATCAATCTTCCTAGCCAACTATCTTGGGGTCGGCTTCCAGTCTAACCGGATGCAGCTTGTACATGGAGCGACTGCCTATCTGACCTCCACCACACGATACCCCTTGGTAGGACTGGTGTCAGATTTTCGGGCTTCTGACGACTCGTAACGACTGTCAAAGATCCACTAATGACAGCCGGGACCAACGGCTTAACGTGCTTTCTGAGGCACGGAGGAGTCTCGAAGATGGTCACCCATCCACTGACCAACCCCGGCAAGCGTAGCTTAACCTGATGGATCGACCCGTGCGGCTGTTATTACTTTAGCCACGAGCTCCTCTTGGCAATGTTACTGTATGGAAATAAGAAATATGGTTAACTAGAATATTAATAGTGCATTGCTCGTTACTATAATAATGGATTACTCAGTACTATTCGTTGCATCTCTAGTCTACATATTTCAGGAGCAGAATAGGAGTTATAAACTACCAAACTAAGTAAGTATTCGTATTTTCTTGTAATTTTAAAACATCAAGATTGCAGAAGTACTGTAAACTTTTTGGGAGACAAGTTTTTAATGATTTTAAATCATTGCATGGTTTCAAAAGGTCAAATTGTCGTTTAAAATATTTTATTACAGTTTTTATGACTCGGATGTAACCGTTAAAATTATTAAAATTATTTGTCGTTTAATATTTCGAGGTGAGCTTGGAATTTTATTCATACTCATTACTTGAAAACTATAGTCTTGTATTCCCCTAAGCTTAATACAGACCTCTTTATCATTTACCAAGGGTGCTTATTGCAGTGAGAGCTAAATAATAACAGCCACACGGGTCTAACTAAGTTTAAGGTAGCTTAAACTTAGTTAGACCCTTGTCGCGGTCGGTTTGTGGATAAGAGGGCCCGTGCCTCGGAAGCACGTTAAGCCGTTGGTCCCGGCTGTCATTCGTAGATCTTTGACAGTTGTAAAGGGTAGTCAGAAGCCCATAAGTCTGACAACCAGTCTTACCAAAGGTTATCGTGTTACTCAGTAACTGGGTTGTGGAGGTCCGATAGTTAATCACTTCATTGTAAAATACTGGTATTCAGCTGCATCCGGTTAGACTAGAAGCCGACCCCAACATAGTTCGGAAGGCTAGGCAGATTTTAATTACAGAGAGAGACTCATGTTTACTTCAACAGATGCCCCAAGGATATATATTATAGATGTATGTTTACTGTGGACTCCAATTTGCCTTACTTAGTTATATTATATGTTATAAGTTACATACTTCCGTCCTTCAAGTGCACATAAAACCATTGCCAACTTAAAATATTGCCCATAAAACCAAATGTCAAATAGGTTACTCTTTTGCGTAAAAACAATCCTAAAAATGTAGTCAACATTTACACATCTATTTAAATGCTAAGTTAGTAAGATTGCAACTTGGACTCATAAAGTAAGAACTGTATCAACATCATATCACTTAGTTGTAACTTGATCCGACCTTGCGACTCACACTTGACATTTTGACGACATTATGCAACAGAGAAGCAATTAATGAATTGTGATTAATTTTGCTCCAGTTTTAGTAGTTAATATGGTAATTTATTGGGGTAATTACTCATTTGGTTTTATGTTAGATATCCGGGTTTTTAGTAGGTTTGCAAGCAGAGTTTCAAACATTTGCACTAATCTGAAAATAATATCAACACATACGTGCCTAACGTATGCGTTTAATACTGAAGCTCTCTAATATAAATAAACCTTTATTTACACGATTAGCGGGGTAATTGCGTAACACGACAGCATACGCAGCATAGAATAATGCGCTATAGATGACGTCAGAGTTAAGTGGTCGGGAAATAATGTAATACTCCCTGTAGCTTTTAAACGCGGCTTTTAAACAGTCTACCAGCGGGGTAATTGCGTACACACATAAAATGAGAATTGATCGAGACCGACGGGAGTGTAAAAGAATGAGTGAGACAAGCGAGATTACAATATTGTAAAATCGCTGAGAACACGTCGCATAGTCGCGGCTACTTCACTTCGCACCCGCAGAGAGTACGTTCACAAATCGCTTCAGTGGCAACACGCTGGCAAATCGTCAGTGATAACGCGCTAAAATGTCAATCACACCTTAACACTCCAACATAAATATTTGGAGCGAGTGACTAAGGCCGCCTGCCCGCGAGCCGGATATACTCGTAGATGCCGCCTACGGTATTTCCTCTCTATACTTGAATTACCAGTTTGTGAACGCCCTTATAATTAATGTCATACCTACTTCCCAAAATATGGCGCCTGTTTGCTAGAGGTCTAGAGTTCAATATACTCGGATAAATACGTCAAAACCATACAGATTTTAAATACTGATAAATCATCCGCCAAAATTTAGGCTGTCTTTAAATGTCTTGAAAAGAATTTGCCATCTAACTATTTTTTTAGTTAATTGACTCAGGCGTGACTGCGGAAATCCAATATTAAAATAGAGAACTTACAATCATAATCATTATTTATTGCATTCATGTAGTTTACAAGTTGTTACAAGTATATAGGTTTCATACATGAACCCTGCTAGGGCACAGCAATATCACAATATTATTTAAAAAAAACACTGCTTTAACAAAATACTAATTTTATCATGCCTATATATTTAGTAACCTAATCCGCTTAAATGTTCTAGAGTCATAAAGAACCCTGTAAGAAAACGTCAGGCGCTTAACGCAGATAATGCTTCTCTGCGTGCAGCGCTTCACGTGGCAACACGTCGTGTCCGGGTTCGCAACAAGTCAATCGTCATCCTGAGGATGCCTCGTTGAGAGGTGAAACACGTGTTGATTTCTAAACTTAATATAATATGTCATCTATTGTATTTTTTTTGGGAAATTATAAGTGCAGCAACAAAAGTTTTCTTTAGCACCTGCAACCTAGCGTCTTTTTTTATATGTAGGCTACGAGTTAATAGAACAGCTTCAATTATATTAATTCATCATCTTTACTATTCCAACAGAATATCAAAAAACCAGCGTCAACTTACGAACGTAAATTAATATGACTCAGCTACCGATAAATATATTTACTTCTGAATTCATAACTCAGCGACTAATGTTGTAAGTGAGCTACTTTATATACATATTTTAGAGATTCAACATCTGTCTGCTAATAAAATCAAATTCCAGCCTCAAAATTAGCAATCAAAGTTTTTTATTCAACAACTAAATTAATAAATCATATTCTTTTTTCGTGAAAATTAGCAATACAAGCGAAAAAATATGCTGTGCACACGCTAAAGTTATAAAATTTAAAAAAAAAATACGTAAGGCGACAACCTCATTATACACCGGCTTGTAGTTAATAGGTTGAATCTGACCGAATCGGGGCACCCCGACTTTACGTAGTCTTTTGGCTCCTACCCCTAGAGTGTATATAAAAACCGGAGGCGCGAAGGGGTTGCACTTCCCGCAGCGCCGGAGACGATGCAGAAGCAACTTACTGTTTTGAGGTTAGGTTAGGTAGGTAAACCTATGCTACTGCCATTAAAGTTATCTGATTTATAAATAAAATGGTTCTTTAGTTTTAATTTTCCCTAAGGTGTGTCCAAACACAAACAAACACAGAGTTGCAGATGTTTGTTTTTGATGACAATATAAAAATATTGTCTGACTTGACTATTGTCAAGTCATCAATTACATATGGTAACATTATAAATAGATAGGCGAATACATGAAATTAGAGCTTTCATTGACCATTATTTGATGACAATAACACGGTAATTATATGTTCAAATATAGTAGATTCAGTCATCAATTACTTTGCTAACGTATATAAATAAAGGTGACTATAAGAAATTAGAGTACGTTGATATTATTTTATAGATGTAGTTGATACACTTATTAGAAGCTGGCAATGTGTAGACATATCACAAATTTTGTTGCTAAGAATTATCACCAAATTGCGTCATATTAACAGTAGCTTGTTTTACAATATATGGTCGCTTGAAAATCAATTATTAGACGCTAAAAGTTTGTCGCTGACCTATTAATTCATTAGACAACTAAATATATTTGAAGACGAGAATGACATTTTAAAGAAGCTGCATTAATTAGCACCCTTTTTTTAAATTTTAGTTTCTTATTATATTTTTAAATTTTAGTTCCAGGTTATTCATTACATTTCATTTTAATTCTGAATAAACACTTGTATTTTTCAAACTGTATTATAAAATAGGATTTGCCTCAAATCAGCGGCAAATAAATTCGGTAGTAGGAGACTTAATAAAGTTCTAGCCTTATTTCAATTATAAATGTAATTTTGCATGCTAGTTTTAGCGAATTGTTTTAAAAATTTTTAAAAAACCCGACCATCTGTAAGGTACTACAATTCTTGCAAATAAAATTTCATTTCATTTCATTTAAAAAAAAAATACTATGGAGGTACCATAGTATTTTTTTTTTCCAGATCCAGATTTTTTCCCAGGTGAAGGTGCATCAATGCATCCCTAAATAGAGATAGGTAGGTAAAGCTTTTGTAATATCTACTTCTATTTTATTTTCCTTTCAGTTATTGATAATTAACTAATTATTTCAGTAAATATGACTTTACATAGGGCGAAAGCGTCAGATTAGCCCGCGAAACTCATATTTTTTTAAGTTTTTTTGCAATTTTCAGTTCAGTATCAGGTTGTATGTTGATCTGATCACGGCCGTATTACATATTTATTTATAGAATTATAATCATAGAAATCATCAATACAACCCTTTAAGTTCATGTTACCCTATTGAATGACTATTTCAAGAAATCATGACATTTGAAGCCAAATTCTAACTGAAGGAGTTGATTTGCTGATTCTAATGATTATAATTCTGTCAAGCCATATTTGTTACGGTCGCGAATCATAATAATATTTTATTCAACATACAACCTGACACTGACCTGCAAATTGCAGAAAACGTAAGAAAAATTGAATTTCGCGCGCTTCTTTAGCCCGCCTAAGCTAAATACCTAATCCCTTTGATGGATATTTCTTTGAAGGGAGTGCTATTATTTATGGTTATTCTACTACAAGGGTAAATTATTGTGAGGAAGGGCACATGTTACCATCACTCATACCAGGAAGAAGACAATCGAGGTTCCGCTAACCTCATGCACGACAATGACATCCATATTGCATCCATATTGCCCGCTCTAAATTACACCCATACCCCATTTGATCACGCGCATGACAAATACTTTGACCTGCAACTAGTGCACTTTCTCCGCAACAATAAAAGGAAACACACTATAAATTACATAACACTTTATTTAATCATATATTTACAATCGGCACACGTATTATTTCGCACGAGCGACCATTTTGAAATCTGGGCGTGCGCGTAATCAATCGTTCGTTTATTGAATGTCTATTGGATTGTTATATTTATTATATTATATTATTTAAGGATGGTTTGGCAACACATTAAGTGAATAATAAAATTTACAGACAGATAAATATTAAGGAATCGTAATTTCAAGCTTGGTTACATTAAAACTATTTCTAACAAAGTATTAGAGTTCTTACAAAGTTCTTTTACAGCAAAATTGAAAATAATTTACTGAAAACTAAAACTTAACAAGAACGAAATTGGTACTTCAAACACCTGTCTTAATGCAAAAGCAAGTCTATCTGAAGTGAATTGCTAAGGTTTTATTTTAAGGCAAATAACACACTTGGCAGTAAAGGCCCGTTCACACGACAACAGACTCACTAAATACGATTAGTGCTAAAAATGTTAAATTCATTCACCTGTTTATAAAAATACAATAACATTTAATTATGAACTTTAGGACTTAATTAAATGTAATGTGTAAATCTATGCATTTAGTGAACTATCGTTCAAGTGGCTGTTATGTGCCATATTACAGATCCTCACTCAAGACTCAAGGAATGGGTACTTAAAACTAATTTCAACCAATTAGATGGCTTGGAATTAGTTTTAAGTAATGCTTGAATTTTCAGTGAGGTCTGTATTCGGGCCTTGAAGACTTTAAGCAAGTAACTTCAGCCAATCTGAAGGTCGCAGTTAGGCTGCCATAAATAAGTGCCTGCGGTTCCATAGATTGGCTGCCGAAGACTGGCTGTGACAGTCTGGCTGCTAAATGCGTTGTTTACCTTAAATTGTCATTTACACATCTCCAGTGTTCAGTAGAAAGTGGAGCTTACTGTCTATAAGGGATCTCGCGGACTAGACGGCCACAACCACAACCATGGCCAGCAAGAGTAGCATGACAACCATAGAAACGCGTTTTGCTACGGGTTTTGTCGATCGAAGAATAGACAAAATGACAGATTGTGATTGTTATCTGTCATTTTGTCTATTCTTCTGTCGACAAAACCCGTTATTATTGCGGTCATACTAAGCGTGAATGTAAACTATAGAAACTGATACTCATCGTGCACTTGGTCGCAACGGCCAACTAGCCGGCCACCATACTACACATCACTAGGCGGCCACGACTGGACGGACTCGTGGCCGTCTAGTGCACGAGATCCCTTAATATGTCAACAACCGTAACTATTTACTAAATTCCTTGTTGCAGTTTGGGATATGAAATACTGGAGACTAGAGATTTGTAAATGGCTTCAGAAAGACTTGCGATTTATCGGGCGATATCAATATTGTTGTTACTTTATAATAAAGTAGATGTGTTGCCAAAGTTATAGTAGGTAATACCTATAGATACACACTGAAATACTTTTGGTATATGTACATATTTTAAGTAAATAATTAAAAACATATTGTTAACTATAGATAAAAATAATTGCCTTAGCTAAATACCAGTAGTTATGTAGCAATATGTTATAAATACAATTATGTAGTTTTCGAATACTTTGCAATACGTGTATACATATTAAATATTTACCGATATGTAAGAGTAAATAATATATTTAATAAGTTTAAGTAGATAAATTATATACACATAATATTTTATGTAGCAAATAGATGTTGATTTAATATTATTAGAGACTTATAAATATATCAAATAATTACTTAGATAAATAAATAGAAATACATAAATGAAAAGGATAAAATGTCGTGCAACAAATTCGTAAGCATGCACACAAAATATTTATATATTAAATGTTTTTACAATAAATCCTTATAATAAAGAAAAGTATAAAATAAATAATTTCATTCATATTGTTAGTACAATATAATTAAAGCTCCTTCCTTCGAAATTTTACAAAATACACCAAAATAATTGACTAGTACTAAAAATATACAAAAATCGTAAAAAGGTGTCGTTCGTCACTTTGGGAGATACCCTTTAAATATTCAATATTTTGTACAAAATATTTATTCACGGGTTGGCATAGACGATTCACATAAACAGTTTTTCAGTAAAATAAAATTGTTAACTGGCAAACTGCAGAAAATTTACAAAAACAACAAATATCAGCAGATTTTTCATGTTTTTATTTTATGACACTACCATTGGCTCCTGTAACACAAGTGTTTTACTCGGCGCAGGAGTCAGAACTTCACTTGGTTTGTACACATTTTGTATGCCAATAAAGATTTTATTTATTTTATTTTATTTCCTTTGCGCTTTTCTAGAATTTCCTATCAACAGAATCGAGTAAAACTAAATATGCAAACCACGAATCGTCTACCCCACCACTAATCTTAAAGCTAGCACACCCTCAAACAACAATTATAACAAGCGACCCATCACTACTTAACCAGTAAAGTTAATAGAATAAGACCCAGAGCTCGGATCAAAGTTTTGTGCTGGGTGGCCGAAGAATGGGTTGAAATTCTGATTCTGGCCCTGGTAATTCTGCTGTTGTTGCTGCTGGTATTGTGGCTGGAAACCCTGGTTCTGCTGGAAACCCTGATTCTGGACATTTTGGTATGGCTGAGGAGTGTACGCCTGGTAAGAAAACTGGGGCTGTTGGTGATACACCTGGCTTTGAGGACGGTACTCCTGATTTTGGGACTGAAATTGGTTCGGAGACGGGAATTGCTGAGGACCTTGGTTGAAGAGGCTGGTCTGTTGGGAGTATAGAGGAGCTGATCTGAACTGGCTTTGTTGCTGGTATTGAGGCTCTGGTGCTGCTGTCGGGAGAGGGGCAGGAGCCGCTTGTTGGTACTGCCTTGCTGGTGCAGGTTGAGCTGGTTGGTGATACTGCCTGATTGGGGCTGGTCTTGGCTGAGCTCGGCTGTTGTACTTCGGGTCCTCGTAGATGCTGGGATCCTCACGGTACTGGCCATCATCTTCTTGGCCGTCGGTGAGCGCGTTGGAGGAGTGCTGGTTATTCAGCGTCGGTGGAGGGACCATGATGCCGGGACCTGGAAGGTGAGGGGTTACATTAGAAATTGTGGTTATGACGGAGTACATAGATGTCCTCTTGATTTGGAATATCTCTAAATGCCTTTCGAATTTGGTGTCAATTATAACAGGACCACCAGCTAGTGATTTCTTTTGCTCAATAGAAACATAGTATTCAGCGTCAATTTTAATCAATTTAATGTGCATTAAAGGATTGAGTAACTCACAACTAAAGTAAAGCTCTATGATTTCGAAGAATTTTAATAATGGGAAATATATCCCCATTTACGGGTTTATAAATAATAAATTAATGAAAGAATTAAAGAGAGCTTAACAAATTAAAA
Source organism: Conistra vaccinii (assembly GCA_948150665.1). Classification (NCBI taxonomy): domain Eukaryota; kingdom Metazoa; phylum Arthropoda; class Insecta; order Lepidoptera; family Noctuidae; genus Conistra; species Conistra vaccinii. The sequence goes on along the minus strand of OX411320.1, from coordinate 2,432,912 downwards.
ACCTACGAATCAAGTTTAAATAAATTACACACTATTGCAATCCTAAATTACTTTAACTTAGCCAGTATTAGGAAAGCTAATCTTCTAGTTAGCGAGAATTATGTAGTTAAGTAGATTATCAGGGCGTGAAGGTTGCTGCCAGAGTGCCACTTGTAGGGTAATTGCGAGACACAGCATATGAGTTTTCTAGACCAAGAGTTTATTGTTCCATTTCGTTAAAGATTTGTGATAATTGTTTTCGTTTTCGTTGTAAGGAAAGGAAATTGAGAAAGCAAACTATGGCTGATGTTTAAAAGAGAATATGAATTGGCTGTTTAATCATTGGAAACATCACTGTTTACCTCTCTATAGTCTATGTCTATAGATAGATAGATAGAAAAAAGTCGGGATGTGTCGTGGGACACCCGGTGGGAACGAAGTTTTTTTAGCTGCATATTAATACAGAGCCATCTAGTATAATTTTTAACAAGGCTAAAAATCTTTCTATACTAGATGGCTCTGAATTATAAAACAAAAAGTGTCGTTACCACTTTTGGTCTTAATTTTTTCCGTCTAGCCCCCTTTCGCAACTCGCGAAAGGGAACTTCGTTCCAAAACTGCCTCTTTGTCTAGTGGTTGTAAGCGCTACTGGCTGAACATGAGGTCCTGGGTCCGATTCCCAGGTTGGCCAAAGTGTTATTGGGTTTTTCTATCGGGAATTTCTCCGTACCCGGTTGATGGAAATAGGCTTGCCCCCTATTACTGGGACTAAACCATTAATGGTGAAATGTGGGTGTACTATAGGTACACCTCTGCCTAACCCTTCGGGGAATACAGGCGTGATGTTAAGTTAGGATATAGATAAATAGATAGAATACTCTTAATCAAACTATAACATTCCCACTGCTAGGACACAAACCTCCTCTCTGAGAGAGGGAGTGTGTCCACAACGCGGGCCCAGTGCGGGTTGGTGGTTTTTTTTTTACCCGCTACAGGGAAGCTCTTGTCGGGCCTGCGGACGGAGAGCAGAGGGCAGCTCGCCGTCCGATAAGGACCAGGCCCGGGTCGACGGCGCGTCGTGTTCCACGCGCGCCTCAAAGAGATGTCAGCAAAACTGACGGGGTCCGTTAGGGCCGATGCCTGCCGGGGTTGCGGGTAGTCCCAAGGGGAAACCGTGGCCCCTGGCATGGCAAGGGAAGGAACACGGGTGGGTTTTAGTCAGTAAAAGTCTGACACGCCCTTCCGCTCCGCCCAGAGCGGGAGAAGTCATTGGATGATTTCCCACACAAAAAAAAAAAAAAAAAGGGAAGCTCTTTTCCTGTATCTCACCTGATGGTAAGTGATGATCAGGCCGAAGGAGGAAGCGAGTTTCACCCGGAATCCTCAACCACAGAGGAACTGTCTATCTTATTTCTAACTACCGAAACACAACAATGCTGTTAACATTGTTGTTATGGCGACAGACTTAGATAAGATGTTGGTAGCTAGCCAGGTGGACTTAGAACAAGCACTACCACCAACCAAACTTAGCAGAAAATTTTGCTCCCACTGGGAATCGAACCCGGGACCTCTGGGTCTGAGACAAGTGGCTTAACCACTAGACCATAGAGGCGGTGGTTAGATGTCACATGTCTTCGATTTTTGGTTCTTGAACATGCCGGTTTCCTCAAGATGTTTTCCTTCACCGTTTTGAGAGCAGTGGTCATGAAATTAATTATACAAAGTAATGCGCCTAAGCCGGGGCCGCTACCACACAACCACCACTGCTCCTTTATTGTAGACAACTGCCCTCTCGTGTCCACTAGATTATATACCTAACTTCTCGAAACCTTATCGATTGTGTAGTAAGAACTCCATAACTTTATTGAGTTGAACAAAACAACCTGCATCGTCGACAGATTGATTATCTTCATCAAACCCTGAGGCTTTGGCAATATTGTTAGCGCTTATCATGCAACGTGCACAACAATGAAATCAACTATTGTATTTGTATGGATGTGTCGTATGATTGTCACACCACAGTATCAACTTTCATTGTCTATTACATCAGGATTTTTAAGTTGTTTCACTGACATGAGTCGTAAGATTCAAAAGTACTAATCATGGCTAAAAAATATCATGCTTACATGAGTAGTTTTCTCATCATAACGTATGATGAGAAATGTATGACGACGTTAAAACGTACACATGACTATAGAAATCAATGTTTTTAAACGTCTAATTCTTTGTAATTGAAGATAAACTAGATGAGGAAAGACATTTCAATACTCTTTCAATAAAAATAAAAAAAGCGCGTGATGCAGTTGCGATTATTCAAGGTTGTACAATGTACATATAATTTCAACTTGGATGATGTAACCAATATTTTGGAACAATATTTTGCTTTTAAAGAGTGTCTATAGAATTGCTTGCTCGTTCATCTCCCTAGGAACCTAGTACTACGTTTTGGAATGGCCAACTAACTTCATCTATCTGACTGAAAGCCTCCTTTGACAACTCAAAAGTGCCTGTTATTTTTTATTTTTTTTGTACCAGGTGGTCGACCGAGCTCTACTCGGGTGAAAATAGATAAACATATCGTCCAGGTATACTAACGTATCATATTCCCAATGCTGTGAAATAGAGAAAACGAATTTTCCCAGATATGAGACCTCGCTAGATCGATTTGTCGCGCCCCCCTTAAACCCCTATATTGCAACGTTCATCGAAATCGTTAGAGCCGTTTTCTAGAACGTGATATACAAATATACAAACTCCCATTAAACTAGATGGACAAATTTTAACACAGCGTTCAGTACGTCTAACCAAAGATATCCAAGCAAAAAAAAACGTTTTTATTTTGACCAAAAATAGCATTGGGTAACCAACATTTTTGGTGTATTTTCGTTAGCTGATTTATTTTTCTTGTAAGTATCTAATGCGTTTTTCTTATTTTTTTTTTACCATTTTCCATATTTTGATGGTCTGAATGATTCCTAAAAGTTTGTCCATCTATTTTAATGGGACTTTATACAGGGTGTTAGGGTAAACACCGTTATCCTTCAAACCAGTGGTTTGGTTTCGTTTATAGAACATAAATTCAATGGAAAATCACAACTTTTTTTTTTAAAGATGTACATTTAGAATCGTCACGCAATTCCTAAGGTAGGTATTTTTGCCTGTCTTAAGCCAGGAAAAGGTTGTATTGTATTTATTCATGTGTTGTGTAGGTAGGTAGGACGGGCGGCGATCGATTACGTCACTCGGGCGGGCGCATATCCATGAATTAGCGGACGGTCTCGGACAATAACCTTTTTAATATTTGTTAAAGAAAATAACGTAATTTTTTTTTTACTCTGTTTTTTATGTTTATATTTAAGCCAACTACCCATAGTTTGAGTGACAACAGTGTTTACCCTTCCATCCTGTATATTTAACCAAATATTGCTCGTTTAATAGTATAGGATAAATGCTTTGACTCGATCTGTATCTAATAGCCATTACTCCGCACAGATCTATAAATGACAAATCATCGGCTACTGACGTAGTCAGACCACCATAGCATTACACCATGATGTGTCGATTGCCCCACGAAGCGAATTAGAGAGCGGTGGTGTAACCGCTCCAGTTTGTGCTCAGCTGTTGAGCTCGTGTTACGGGTGCAGTAGCTAATTGTTGAGGGATAATTGATGAGCAATTTGTATTTCAACATCGGGGATTTGATTTTGCGAATATCTTGGGTATTAACGAGAGCTCTAGTTGCTAAGTCAATGATTTGGCTCAAACATTAAGGCTGCCTGTCCACCGGCGCGGAGCGGAGAGGAGAGGAGCGGAGATATGTCAATATTAACCAATAGAATCAAAACTCCGCTCCAGAGGTGCGATTCTATTGGGTAATTTTGGCACATCTCCGCTCCTCTCCTCTCCGCTCCAGTGGACAGGCAGCCTTAGGCTGGACTAAAACATCCGTTTAGTTTAGGTATTTCTCCACATATTATATTCTGAGTTTTTCAAATTTGTATTTTATGTAATTTTTTGCAATCTGCATTTAGTTTGTGCAAAATAAATAATTTATTTTTCTTTTTTTCTTTTTATCGTGTTTTCATAGTACGGGTATACATATAGAAAGATGTTCTGGCTATAAATATACAGGACCAGCCGAATAAGCTTAACTACAACTCTTTATTACTCTTCTCAGCAATATTTTTATATCTTCTTAAATGGATGGTTTCCCTATGAAATCTACTGAAAGGTTTTATGTAAAAAGAACTTGCTGTGTAAAGATTGTCTACTTGAGACCACACATCTTACCTAAAATTCATAACACGCAAAAACAAAACAGCTAAAACAACAACTATCCTACCTTCAGGCTCGAAACCTCTTTGGCTGCTGGCTCCATAAGAGATCTCCCTGTTCTTTCCATTCTCATCGACATATCCGTACTTCCCAGCAACGTCTCCGTTCGGGTACTTTGTCTCGATCTTGAAGGAACCATCAGCAGCTTCGTAACCGAAACTGTAGGACCCATCGTCGTTCTGTCGGTTGATCTGCTTGAGGATTGGGACTGGAGTTGTCGTGGGGCTGTTGTAATTTTGGTTCTGGCACTGGACTGCTAGCCACACCGTGCAGAGGATCAGAGTCTGGAAAGAGAGAGAATAGAGTTTGAGTGAAATGAAAGAGAGAAATAGTTGAGTATAGATTTTTTGGTGTTCCTCAGGGGTCTGTTATAGGTTTCTTAATAACTAATAAAATAGAGTCGGAAATATACATCTTCTTCGACTCCTAGTGACAGTGATAAAGTGGTTATCCGTCTGTCTCACAGACCTGAACGAATTGAGAACGTGGTTTACGTGGATTATCATTTACAAAGAATGATCGTTATTTGGTTTCTATTGTGTGCCTTAATCTAATAAAAAAAGCTCTAGATTGAGCTTTAATAAGAAAAAAATTCATCACACGTATGTATGAGATACTGTGAGTACAAAATATAATAAAACAATAAAACCGGCTAATTTCGGAAGTAAAAATAAAACAAGATAACCACACTTTTTCACCATCTAACCACAAACCGTGATAACTCAGTTTAAATTACACAACATTACAAAAAATAACAGCGTTAAGTTATTTCAAACCGTTAGAAATGAGCGCCCTTGATCTTGTAACTGCTGCGTGCTCGTTACGGTATAATTTGAAGTTTTTTACAAAGTAATTATATCGTTGTGTTTATTGTTTTATGGTGTAAGTGAATAAAGGGTGTGAGTGTTCGTTATTAATTGCTTCCATGTTGTATACGACACCACTGTGTTTATTTATGATCGTGCAATGTTTTGTAGAGCTTTCATTTACTACTCTAAAAAGAGTTTATTGAGGTTTCAGAGCTAGCTAACCCTCAATTGTGGTCAGAACGGTCACTATGAAATTTTGCTCTGCAAGAATCCCTCTTATCCCTCAGCCTCACATGGAGGACTGTGTAGAAAAAGGTGAGGACACTGATCCTCTAAAACACGCTTCATCCAAGATGTTCGCAGTTACTTGGCGTTTAGTATTTTTTGGTCCCTAAATATAGAAATTATTTGAGGTTTACAAAAAGAGGCGCAATGTTATATTGGAGTGCTTAATAATATTTTCAGGCAAGCAAAATGGAAATTATTTGACATTCGATTAAATACATACATACCAAAGTAAAATATCCCGTAGGTAGGTATCTAGCTGCAATTACAAAACAGAGCTTCTAACGCCATACGAAACTTTATAAGGACAAAATTCTCGAACAATTTGCTTCGACTACCTATTACATTTTTTCTTGCAAATTCTTGGTAAAGTAGAGACACAAGAAACTTAGTCGACTTGTTGACGCCCACGGCACAGTAAATTAAAATAACAGTAAAACAACACTCGAAACGACGCACTACCCCACACACATACAAATGTGTGTGGGGTTTCGACAACCTTAGAAGATTAATTTAAACTGCAATTTAATAGCATAAAATATGTTAAACTAACAATAAAAGATGCAAGTTGTCTATACTGTGTTGAGACGATACAAGTGTTGCTTCAATTTTATTGTATGCCACAGGCAAGAAACTTGCTTGGTGTAAATGGGGTCTTACGCTCGCTTCCCACGGCGCGTGATATCACTGGTAAGTCACACCACGCCTACGCGCCTTTATTTATGAGCTTCGCAATGCAGTTAGTCGGTGCCTCAGTAGCTATCGCAATGAGATTTTCCTTTTTGGAAGTGCTCGTTGTTCTAGTCATCTACTTTTTGAATCTTCTATTTTTTACAATTTTTACCTCTTGGATTCTATACCCTAGCAAAGCGTTATTGGGATTTCCATTTAGATTTGTCAGTGACCGTTTGGTGTCTGGATTTGTGACCGGTTGATGGCGATAGACTCGCCTCCCCTAATACATGGACTTAAACAAAAAACTGCCCTCAGAGACCAGGCGTGAAGTTTCACGAAAATAGTCAAGTTGAGATACTGTTCTATATTTGTACTGTGTCCAGAGAGAATGTCCTAACTTAGCAACTTAGCCTTGTGGTCAACGCGGACATGCGATACTTTGTTTATATATATTTATTATATATTGATCTAAGTATATAAAATTAATATCGCTCGTGGTAAGTGGCAATTGGTTTATGATTAAAACATGATGGAAATGCTTACGCTACAGCGTTACAAAATATATGAAGATTAAAGATACGTCTTTAACTATTTACATTATGAATTGATTCTTCTGCGGTGGTGTTGTGGTCATTATACATGTTGCAAATCACGACATGGCGAATATGGGTCAAAGCTAATTAATATAATGCCTAGCTATGCTTGCCAACATGGAGTTTACAGATGTACCTACCTAAGAATAACTACGAAAGTACGTATCGTACGTATATTTTCATTATCCTTTTGTCTCAGGAGAGTTATGAAATACCAGGTCACATAAATCTACATTAAGGATAAATTATTCATCCAATTATGCATCCTAAAAATTAACAACGTCGTAAATAGCTGTCAAAAATATTTACCTGTTTTGATTAATTTGGAAATAATACTGCATGTACATATGAAATGTGGCTAACTAGCGAACTAGAATATTGATCATGAAATGCAGTAATTAATATCGTAACACCGAATATTAAGTTTTACATGTAAAAAAAGTATTTGGAAACTTTCCAAACGCCTTTTTTACACCTAAAACGGGTAAAGCTTCAAATTCAATGTTATAATTGCAATTCATTATTAATATTTTGGCCAACTTTTGGGATAAATGCTCAATCTTTGTCACCACTGCGCACCGAGCATGGCCTACTGTGAGATAGCTTAAATCACACATTATATCACAATTTGGACGATAAAACAGTTATGTCACAAATGCTAGCACGGCGGCGTGAGATAATCTCTTGACTTGTGACATAACTTCTTGACGTTTATTTGGGATTCTATGTCTTATTTGCTACTATGGGAGCAGCAATTTTGTCACAAATGCCACATAATGAATGTCGTACGTACATACGTCAAAAGTGAATTAGTTCACAACAAAATTAAAAAGTTGTAAAACTGTATGAACCTGCACTATAAAAACGTATTATTTTATTTGGTCGCATATTCTCTGATCATAGACATTTTAATTTTTAAAATTTACTGTGTCACACTGTGAAGTTAGCAACAAGAAAGGCATGTCGCGCCTCAGATTTTATCACATGGTTGAACCGTGCTAACATTTAAGACAAATTATAAGACATGATAAAATTTATCATGTCTTTTTCGACTCGATTTTGCGTGATTCTCAGTTTTTTATCAGACATATTTAATTTTACAAATTAATTTCACTATGTAATATAAACATAATCAAAAATATTCTTATATTGCGTTATTTAAAAAATGCTCTAATTTAACATACATTAGACGTGATTTTCAGTATTAAATCAGTCTTTAGTATCAAATTGATACGACCTCAAAGAATCTTTTTGTCTATGTTATTTGTGTTATTGTTGAAAAATCGTTCTAAATTCTATGTTAAACAAGAACCTATGTCCGAAACCGAGTGGATGAACAGAGCTTTTTAAAATTTCATAAACACTTGAAATCTGTGGCATAATAAAACTTATTTCATAAAAAAACATACAGAAATAAAAAAGTCACATGTATATTATAACTAGGTAATTCATTTCTTCGGTAAATCAAAGAGAAAATCGATCAATTTCCATTACCCACTGATTAAGTATAATAACCATTAGTTCTTGACAAACTAGTCTCCAGTCAGGTATTATAGATGTGTACTACATAGCGGTCTAGATACTGGATAGATCTAGTCCTTATGTAAGATTCAGGACATCTAGAAGCCTGCGTGCCACTTCCTACACAAACAAAGTCGGTGAATAGCATAATGATATTCAATTTGACGTGAATAATGCTAATTTAATACAGTCGTACTATAGGACCCTACTACTGAATTAAACAAGTCGTTCTTCGAACAGTCTGTAGACCTCGCGAGCACAAACTTTTTTGCAACAATTAAGGTACCACTAAAATGATTTAAAACGGGATATTTCTGTAAATTATTTTTAGAATTCTAAATCTATCTAGTTTTGTGAGGAGAAGGTGGTCCCAGATGCTTCATCAATTCCTACTTATTATTTAAAGGGCCGATTCCACTGATAAAAATCTAAAAGTGAGCAATTTACTGGATTTTAAGGAGCTATTTAGCTCATCACGCCGAAGATCCTCATCAAATTATCGCAGTATTTTTTCGAGACTAACTTAAAGTTACTACCTATGAAACAAAAAAAGAACTATTGAAATATAATCGCATAAGGCGGAGATTTCCAGAAGCCCCCTTTTTGCCCCTTTTTTAGGAAATACCTCTCCAATCAAAATTCCCCGACGAAAAATTTAAGAAATATATAAGTTTGGACAACCGTCACAGGACATGTTTCACGTCCATTCCTGCCCATCATGCACAACAACCTACACCTTCCAGGATTTAAATGAAGCCATTGCAAGACCTATTCAGAATACACACTGGTCGGACGAAATTGAGACGAATTGACACGTAAAGAAGAGGAACATCTCAATTACTTGGAACGTGAAAATGCTCGAAGCTTCACGGAAATATCACCCAAGCTTTTCATTCTACTGCAGATGGCTTCAAAAGGTGACAACGAGCCATATCGAATAGTACCCATTCATTAATATTGATATAATTATTTCACATTGCATACTTGTCTAAGAATGTGGTTTGGTACGCCTGTAAATGAGATGTATAAGGGTGTGTTTAGATGGTTAGACAATAATCTGGCATGTCTGGTTTCTGTCGTCGTGTCGTTTGGATATGTCGTTTACATATGACTGGATTTAATGAATATGTATTGAATGATATAATAGTGTTGTTGTTTCGTGTTGATAATGTCAGATCAGATTGCAAGCAATGCTCGATGCATGTAAGTATTAGAAGTACCTAAGGTCACAGAGTTTCTAGCGCTTGTCTTTTTATCGATGAATTGGATCAATGTCGGTCTAATAGTTAGACTTAGAATTTATAACAACAAATGACGTAAGCATCGAATACAAAAGTAGAATTGTAGAAAGGATACAGTGTATTGTAGGAGCATTGTCTCCATTTTCACGAGACTCTTTATGTATGTACGAAGAACGACCAGTGCATGCATACCTACCTAATTAACGATGGTGGGTTATAGCCCACAAAAGGTGAACATACATACGCTGTTCTCAGGTAAAATAATTAATAACTTATTTTTGTATGATTAATTAAAAACATCAACCATTGATCTGTTTAACAGACGAAGATTCAGACTTAGAGAAAAAATATTTGTTTGAACAAAACGTCAGCAAATCAAAGAAAAACTATGCAAAATCGCAAAGCTCTCGACGGTATCTTCGAGACAAAACAGGTATTTACATCACAAAACCAATCGAACATGTTCGAAACCACGTACCACCATAACATTTCAACAGACTACTATTTAATCGCGGCATGTCTGTCGCACGTAATTTGAATACGTCGTACCGTCTGACCACGGCCTAATTTTGGCGCACTCAAAACTATTAGGTATAAGGTCATTTTTTTACATCATTGGTTTCTGATCTGTAACTCGTACGTACTTATAATTAGACCTTGTCGTATGGGTTTTGAATAATTATTGGGAATTAAAGTGTCGTGTCGTAATTTGATTGTAATTATTTTAAAGAAATGTAACAGTTGCATTACTTTTTTGATCTTTTTCTTTTATTAATCGAGGTTATATGTTATGACATCAGTGTCATTGATATGTTGATGTTAAAGTAAATTAGAGCAAGCGTTTTGATGTATGAATTATTTTTATATCATCTACTTTTACATTTAAACAGTAGTGAGTTGGATGAGATTGTAGATAATAATGATTTATAATAAAATAAATAATCGACAAACACCTGAGGAGGCTCTCGTTGGGTAACTGGATCAAGGGCTTGATTCAGAAAGCGGTAGGTACTCCTGGACACGGCTCGCATTGTTAGGAGGTTCCTCTGTCAGGAGCCCTGACTGGTAGGCTGGACTCTGTTCCCTGTACCGGTGGGCTACAATATTTTTTTTTGTTTTCTTATATTTAAAAGTGTAATTGATAAGTATACTTATTAATGAAATAAAGGACATAAAAATAAATAATAACGAATCCTTTGAAATCAGAGAGTAGGAATTTGAAGTTCGGTATTGAACCGGAAGTTACTTGACCAAAATATAATATGAAAGTTTTAAAAGGTGTCATCATTTTCCCAACTCTGTCGGGGTCGGTTTCCTTTCCAATCGGATGCAGCTGAATACCGATATTTTACATGGAGTGACTGCCTATCTGACCTCCACAACTTAATTAATAGGTAACATGAAACCCCTTCGTAAGACTAGTTGCAAGACTTTTGGGCTTCTAACTACCCATAATGACTATCAAAGATCTACAAATGACAGCCGGGACCAACGGCTTAACGTACTTTCTACGGAACGGTACGGAGGGGTCTTGGTATGCAAAGATGGTCACCCATTCACGGAACAACCGCGGCAAGCGTAGCTTAATAGGCAATAAAACTTGTAAAAGGTGTATGATTAATAAATTTAATTATTTTATTACCTTTACTTTTATTGCTCTATATTAGGAAACCCATGACCACATATCCTTATATCGACAAATAATAACAAAAAAACTTGTGCAATTTAATTTCAAGATCTATTTCCTTAAATTCGTCATATCCGTGCTGAAACCCACGTTTAGCCGTTCACTTGTTTTGTCCAAAACAATAACTAAAGCAATACAATGTAATTGGGAGATTGTTTTATTGATAATGCATTGACCAACGCTAAGGCAATATTGCGTGTAACTAATCAGACTTTTCGTCTGAGTTTTAATAATTTAGGTTGGAAAAATATTAATTGTGTGACAGGTGTTAATATTATAAACAATTGGCCTGGGTTATTTTTAATTAAAAACATTTCAGTCAAATGTTCAAAACCGTTTCTAACGATATCATCACTCATCGCAATTTTGAGGTCTCAGCATTTCTGTTTACTTAACATTACACGCCTTGTTTCCCCGAACGGTTAGACAGAGGTGTTCCTACAGTACACCCACATTTCACTAGTTACGTTTTTTATTTACGTCCCATGTAATAGGGGGCGAGCCTATTGCCATCAACCGGGCACAAATCCAGACTCCGGGCTGCTACTGAGAAATTCATGATGGAAAAACCCAATAATACTTCGCCCGACCTGGGAATTGAACCCAGGATCTGATAGTCAGCAGAAGCGCTTGCGACCACTTAATATAGTTATTGGTTATAACGACTATTGGTTATAACAACCGCAATACACTGGTCCCTTCGAAGTCGTTAAATTATAAACGATTTTGACTGTATTTTAATAGTCCACATTAATTTGGTTCAAAACGGTAATTGTAGTTGTTCAAGAATTTTGTCCTTATGAAGTTTCGTATGGCGCTAATAACTGTGGTTTGTAGTATTGTAGAAATAGAGAAACCTACAATGTTGCTTTAAGTGCAAAATTCTAGTAGGTACCCCTTTTTGACCTTATTTGTGGTTGTACGCAGGAACACAAATGAAATTGGATGTGATGAACAACAACTAATGAGAGAAGCGCAGACATTGAAAAGGAAAATATTTTTTACATAAATGTTATAGTTTTCGTGAGTTTTCCATGTACGAGTAAGTTATATTTTTTCGCAACTATATTAGAATGCTAGCGGACCTGGCAGACGTTGTCCTGCCAAAACAGCGCCACCTTCCGGATCCAATTGTATTTTCAAACCATCCAGGGGTCCACTCAAATATACACACAAAATTTCATTCAAATCGGTCCAGCCGTAGGAGGAGTTAGGTGACAAACACACGTACCGAAGGTTAAAGAAGATAAACAAAGACCTAATGCTATGTTATTCACTTAACTCTCAGTAAATTGCCGAACAACAATAATTAACCGAAACAATACCTCAATTATCTAATAATAAACCGAGAAAAACCGATTTCACATAGAACGCATAGACAACAAGCTTCCACTTTTAAAATAAAAGGCGTCATGCCATTGAATTCATTGTGTTCTTTCTTTTTAAATACTCAAAACGATGACATTGTCAAGAGCCTATACAGCCAATATTGTCATGCAAAGAGGAACTGTCAGAATTGAACTTGATTTAAAACAAAAGTTAAATAGAACGTAATTGTTGCGTAACCTGAAGTGGGTTGCGTTGCAAAGTTATCTATTTCTTTGAATAAGACCTGCATACTGATTGCTTAGCCTATAGAATAGTAATTACTGGTTTGTGGCCTATAGATTTTGAGGTTAGGAAGTAGTTGGTTGGTTCTACTTTCAAAATCTTTGAAGGAAGTTTTGAGACCTTTCGTTTGAAGAAGAAGATTCAATTAAAAGGGAGAAAAATATGAGAACTAGTGGTGACACAGATAAATATTAGTACAAGTACAGAAGATTCACTCCGCAAAAACATTTAAATAAATAGCGACTCTTGCTACGACACAATAAAGTGTAATTCAGGTCGCACAGCGCTAATTACGTACAGTTATATTCACCTAGAACTTGCCTTTCTTTCTATCACGTAACTCTTATATCTTCTGACTACGTTACGCTCAGTAAAGTGGCCCGATAAGTCGAGCCCGCCGCGTACTTGTAGCTAATGCGGAGTGCGCATGACCTGGTGGTGGTAAAAATTGAGGGGAACAGGTTAAGCTACGCTTGCCGCGGTCGGTCCATGGATGGGTGACCATCTTTACATTCCAAGTCTCCTCAATGCCCCGAAAAGCACGTTAAGCCGTTGGTCCCGGCTGTAATTCTTGAATCTTTGACAGTCGTTACGCATAGTCAGAAGACCAAAAGTCTGACAACCAGTCTTACCTAGGGGTATCGTGTAACTGGGTTGTGGAGGCAGTCGCTCCATGTAAAATACTGGTATTCATCCGGTTAGACTGGAAACCGACCCCAACATAGTTGGTAAAAGGCTCGGCAGATTGAATGATTGAGCACCTTTTTGTTCCATGTGCGTTTATGTCTTTTGTAGGCTCCGAAAAAAGAATAAACGGTCGACAATTAAATTAATGTTAATTGAATTTGTACAATGAGGAATGCCTACCTGCATGAAGATCTGCCTTTTTCCGGAAGAATGACCATGACCAAACAATTAAGGGCAAAATTGGCCTACCAATTAAGATCAAATTTTGAATCCTTATTAAGAAAAACTTTGTGCTTCATCAGTCATTATTGTAATTTACTTAAATATTACTTTATTGCATTCCTAATAGAGATTAAAACTAACTCTAACTCTTAGTTCACTTTGTCGGTGAGTCAGGATTATTATCCATTTGCCTTCTACTTGCCAAGGTTTTCAACTGATACATATTTTGTTGTTGTGAACTTAATAAACTAATTTTGAAGCAGTTGAGCAGTTACTTGGAACTGAAATAGTAGAGAGTAGATAGATAGATAGATAGAATACTCTTTATTATGTACACCATAAAAATTACAGCATAGAGCAGAGTATGCATTTAATTTTACTTAATGGGCAAAGTTTCTTCTTCATCATGGATTTAAAGAATAGAAATACAAGTAAACTAAATGTGATGCATAAAGAATAAAACAATAAAGCACACAAACACAATAAGAAGAAATAATCACAATGTAATAAACGATCAATTAATTTCTTCATTACAGAACGGAATTCACCTTTTTCTAAAGGAATATGATCTGTGTAGAAGACTCAATCAAATCCATAATTTAATATTGACAACACTCTCATAAAAGAAGTGTAGGGACGAATGTGCATTGCAAATACACAGAAGATAATTATATCCAAAGAGAATTATTGATATGTAATAATTTAATGTCTTTGATTATATCTGACAAATGCACATTTACAAATTAAATATGTTAATTTATAATAGGACTTGTCGCCACAGTGACTCTATTTTATATTTTGATTGTAATCAATTTATTAATGATTACAAACTGACAAATTATACCATGTACTTGCCACCTAGTTGTAGGAGACAAATTGCTAATCTTTTAGCATACAATATACACAGTGACACTGGTACTTGTAGTGTACCATCGATTACTGTTAGTAGTGGTACTAACACTACTATTGATACGCCTTGTAGTTTAAACTATTAGGTGTGACAACGGATAAGCCGCATATGTTCAATGTTGTACATCAAAATATGCAGGGTCTGTCCGGCAAAGAGCTAGAGTTAAGTTTATTTATGGAGCACTATGATGTTCAGGTGTTATGTTTGACTGAACACTGGTTGAAAGAACATGAAGTAGTGTTTATCAATGATGATAATTTTACAGTACAAAGTGCGTTTGTGAGAAAAAACGCCATTCGCGGTGGATCTTTAGTTCTTGTTTCAAACAAGTTGAAATGTAAACAACGTTTAGATTTAGTTAATCTTTCCATCGAGCGCACTATTGAGTTGTCTTGTGTTGAACTCGAGCGATACGTTATAATTTGCGTTTATCGACCCCCCTCTGGTGATTTTACTAGTTTTGAATCGGTAATGGAGGATTCACTCAATAGGTTAAAATCAAGTAATAAGAGTATAATTTTATGTGGAGATTTTAATATTAATGTTTTAGATGTTACTCCATTAAGTATTAGACTTCTTAATCTGTTTAAGTCTTATAATTTAATTAACTTGTTTTTTGAACCTACTAGGATCACGGCATCTTCGTCAACTTGTCTTGATAATATATTTAGTGATTGTGATGCCAAAAATAAATGTGTGTTAAGTGACTTAACTTCAGACCACTGTGGTTTATTAGCTAGCTTCCCCATGCCATTACATAAAAAGCCGCGTAAAATAGAATGCAGGCCCTATACAGTTAGTCGTTGCAATAAGTTTAAAAATAATATAGCTCATAGAATTACACCATCTATAGTAGAACACGAGTGTCCTAATGAAATTTATGGAGCCCTTTTTGATGTCGTGCAAAAAGAGTACCAATCTACTTTCAAGACCAAAACTCTTGAAATTAATGGCACCACCGTTGACTTTAACCAATGGGCCACTCCAGGCATTTATAAAAGTAGAGCGAGACTATACGAGTTATATGGTTTGAAAAAATACAGGTTTGATACTCCTTTCCTAGAGTATGTCAAAAATTATTCAAAATTATTTAAAAAGGTTAGTGTTTATGCTAAATCAAAATTTTTAAGCGATAAAATTAAAAATTCCAATAATAAAGTAAAAACCACTTGGAAAATTATTAACAATGAAACTGGTAAGTCGGTTAAACAAGATAAAGAACTTGAGATTATGGTCGACAATAAATTAGTTACTAAAGCAGCTGACGTAGCTGAGGCGTTTAATGAGTTTTTTGCCAACATACCTATAACTACGACTCGCTCCTTAAATTCGTCCCCGTCTAAAGCTGAAAACCTATTGCTTAGTAGTGTGTCTAAAAGTAGTCGTTTATTTAGCTTCGAACATGTAACGCCTCGTGATGTAATTAATGTTTTTAATACACTCAAATCCAAAAACACTGGTGATTACTGGGGCATCTCCATTAAACTTTTAAGTAATATAATAGACATCGTAGCCCCCTATCTAGCTGTTACTTTTAATAAATGTGTTGACTTAGGAACTTTTCCTGACCTCATGAAGAGTAGTAAAGTCATACCATTATTTAAATCCGGTAATAAAAATGATGTTGGTAATTTCAGGCCTATTTCTATCTTACCTGCATTTAGTAAAATATTTGAAAAGTTAATACTCAAGCAGTTGCTAAGACATTTTAATTCAAATAACCTCCTTCATAATGAACAATATGGCTTTACAAAAGGTCGTTCGACTACAGATGCGGGTGTTGCTCTGCTGAAACACATATTTAACGCATGGGAGAACTCGCAAAATGCTATTGGAGTTTTCTGTGATCTCTCCAAAGCTTTTGATTGCGTGCACCATGACACGCTTTTGCGTAAACTGCGTCATTACGGTGTGCAAAACGAAGCTCTCGATGTTCTTAATTCTTATTTACACAATAGGTCCCAATGTGTAGATGTTGATGGTGTGAAATCTTCCGGGTTACCAGTTCAGTTAGGTGTACCTCAAGGCTCAATACTGGGTCCATTCTTGTTCTTAGTGTATATCAATGACTTACCATTCTTTTTAAAGGGTATCTGTGAAGTTGTACTGTTTGCAGATGATACCTCTCTTATTTTTAAAGTAGACAGGAATAGACATGATTTTGACGATGTAAACAGTGCACTCTCAATGGTTACGGATTGGTTTACAACAAATAACTTAGTTCTCAATTCCAAGAAAACGAAATGTATAAAATTCGCTTTACCCAATGTTAGAAATCTAGGACCCAACATCGTCTTAGATAAAGAGGTGCTTGAAACTGTGGGCTCGGCAGTTTTTCTGGGCATAACAGTAGATGCTAAACTTCAGTGGGGCCCACATATTTCAAGTCTAGCGGGAAGGCTTAGCTCGGCCGCCTACGCTGTCAGGAAAGTAAGACAATACACTGACGTTGATACTGCTAGATTAGTCTATTTTAGTTATTTCCATAGCATTATGTCCTATGGCATTCTGCTGTGGGGCAAAGCCGCTGACATTCAAAATATATTTGTTCTTCAAAAACGAGCTGTTCGAGCAATTTACCAGCTAGGTGCCAGAGTTTCTCTAAGAGATTTTTTTAAGGATATTGGTATTCTCACAGTGGCATCACAATTCATCTTCGCCAATATCCTATATATTAGGCAAAATATACACTTATATACTAAGAACAGTGATATTCACAATATTAACACCAGAAATAAGGACAAATTACGAGCTCCTTTTCACCGGCTTCATAAGGTTCATAATTCATTTGTTGGGCTTGGTATAACTTTTTATAACAAGCTACCCACTTCTCTGCTAGATTTGCCTTATAATGCGTTTAAAGCTAAAGTAAAATCCAACCTTTGTTCAAAGGCATACTACTCTATCAACGACTACTTAAACGATAAAAATAGTTGGTCGCTGTGATTAACTCAAGACAATATTTATGTTCTTTCTCCAGAATTAGCTTACCTATTGACAGGTCATATGAGTTATATAATTGTTATTTTAATTGACTGTATAAGTAAATTTATTTTCATTTACATTCATTTATTATTGACATAATCGACTCATTGCAATGTTTTTGTTTAATGAGTTGTATTGCAATATGTGGTTAGCTAGCGACCTCGACAGAAGATCATTATATTATTCTTGCCTAACTGTTGATTTATTTTACTTCGATGGTCCTAGTTTATCATAATTATGTGACTTCGAGTTACAGTTTTATTAGCTATATGTAAGCGGGCACGCCCTTTATACCTGGAGGCTTTATAATTCGGGTATTAAGTTCTGTTTACGTTTTTAGTTTTTTTAGTATTCATTTTCGCTTGAGTTTAGCTTTCGATATTTTTTTTTTTTTTTTTTTTGGTACATTGGCGTGTGCTAGCTGTCATTATGGCAAATATATTTTTTTATTTAATGATTTGTGTTGAGTAATGTAAATGATTTGCATACTATTGTATAGAATCAATTTTTTTTCTAACTGAACAGACAGCTGTGCTGCTGGGGAGTTTGTTGCGCCACTTCTTCTCTCCAGCAAAAGCACTAGGAAGTGGTGAAGGGCGGGCGTTTTTTTGGGGACTGTCTTATGTAATTTTGACGTTCGAAAAGTGCTGATTCTCAGCCTAGTTTGAATAAATGACTTTTGAATTTTGAATTTTTTTGAATTTTTGACATAATATGTTCTTAGAGTAATCAGTGGTTTAACTTGGAAATACTTGCAAGTAAATACATGTATCACGAACATGCCAACGAAAGACATTATACCATCATCGCCACAAAATTAAATCAAGTAGATCGACACTAATAACACTGCTGTCCCCGTCCCGATCTACCAAGCGCTATGATCGCTGCAAGTTGCAAGTCTATCATCGGAGTGAGGCAACGACCGCGCCCACGTACTTTTGTGTTACATTCCGACTTACAACTTGTGAAATAGATTACTTGTCGGATATTATTGGAATTTCAATCGATTGTATGCTAAATGTTTGGAGAAATTGATTTGATAAAAGGTGGAGGTGAAGAAAGCAGTAAGTCTTGACTTACTGCAGCTTTCTTCATCTTTACCTTTTACTTTTAATTTTTAAAATTTTTCTTAGTAACAAAACTTGTTTTTTTTTACTGTCTGGTCTTGTTACCGTCGCTAAAGGAACCCTAGAAAACTTTCAATCATACTTCGGTGGACTCACAAAAGCTCTAGCAAGAAGAAGCGCTACCACTACTAAGTAATTTTCCGTTTTACACTATGATTTTCTGGTCTGCAGTTTAGCCAGTGTTGTAACCGTTGGACTACCAAGTCATGTCTTGAACCCAAGGCACGCGCTCCGACTTTTCGAATTCATATGCGTATAATTATCGCTTGCTTCAAAAACGATGAAGGAAAACATCGTGAGGAAACCGGCATGCCTGAGAGATCTTTCTTGACGGCTTGTCAAGCCAAGTCAGATGTTCATGGATGGCATTAAAACTCTGACACCAGGTTAGTCACTAACCACTCGAAAAGTAGAAGAGACCTGTAAACCTGACAGCTATTACACTTTCTTCTGATAATCATCATTCAAGTTCATCACACAATCTAAAGAAATGTGACAGTATAAACATGTTCAAGCGCAGATTAAGGCAATACGTCACAACATCTGAAATAACATAAAACGTGTTATGTTGTTTCAATGCTAATAATGTCTCCAACACCCTAGAGGTAATTTACTAATTATAGTATTACTAATCTGTGTTCGTAATCTGTTTGCCAGACAATATGTGGACGGGGAAGAGCTTTCCGCTTAGGCAAACATCAACTTTATGCATGTGTAAATAAGGTTAATTTTAGACCGACTAGTACTGTTGAAAAAGTTATAAAAATTATGAAGCTGTAGCGCAAACTGAACGTTATGTGTAGGCATTGCAGTTGTTTTTCCTAAGGCTCGTGTTTGTTTACATGTTTTGCAAATGAATTGTGAACGCAGATTGGTTAAAAACCACATAAATGTATCTCATTATAAGCGAACTAGTTTAGTTCTTATGAGAAATAAAGTTCTTTAAACCGAAGTTGTTGAACATGTCCTCATCACTCCTTTTCGTCTTCACTCGTGACGGCACAAGCTAAACGAGAATATAAGCTCAAGCAATCGTAAAACAGAAGAACTGGAGATACCGACATAGCTTGCAGAGTAAGCAAGCTGAAGTGGCAGGTGGCTGGACATTATTATCGAAGGACTAATTGTGGAGCAAACGAGTACTTGAGTGGAGACCGCGTATCGACAAGCGTAGTGTGGGACGCGTCAAGTTAAATGTACCAATGACCTTAAAAAGGTGGCTGGGACAGACTGGATGTGAAAGACGGAGGACAGTGTGTTATGGTGCAGTTTGGGAGAGGCCTATGTCCAACAGTGGACAGTGATGAGTTAATTGTAAGTTGTTGAGTCATAGAAACTAAAAATACTAGTTTCTCTCATAACGACCATATCCTTACTTAATGCTAACTAATATTATAAATGTAATAAAAGTGAGTTTGTTTGATTATTTGTTTGTTTGTTTGTTACGCTTTCACGCTAAAAAGGCTGAACGAATTTAGATGAAATTAGGCACATGGGTAAAACATGACCTAGAGAAGGACATAGGCTACTTTTCACACTAGATTGTAGATGAAGTCACGTGTTAGTATATTAATATTATAAATGCGGAAGTGAGTTTGTTTATTTGTTTGTTTGTTTGTCACGTTTTCACACTAAAACAGCTGATCGAGTTTGTATGAAATTTGGCACTGGAGTAGACCATGACTGGGAAAGATTTTTATCCCGATATTCCTACGGAATGGATACTTATGCGGGTGAAACCGCGGGGAGCAGCTAGTTTACTAAAAACCATTTAAAAACAAATTATGAAAGGCATAATAATATTTCTTGTTTTCACTACAAGTATCACTTTCAATCTCGCCTAATATCGCAAGATATCCTTATTGGTAACAACAAATATATAATATTACGGAAAACATTTAGCCTCAATAAGAATTTTATTTTAACTTACTTTCTGGCCTTGTTCACGCATTTACGTAAACTTGTTTACTTCTCAGTTCACTTTAGGCTAAGTTCAGATTGAAGCGACGCGGTCGATGTATGTGCGTAGGTATTGTAAATACGTCACCAATCACAGCCGCCACTAATTCCGAAATGGTTATGCAAGGGCAGGTTAGAATGTGCACTTAAATTAGGAATTTTCCTACACTACTTCAAAGAGAAATGTCTTGATAGAAGAAACTTCTTTGTCCAATGTTAGTAGGAGTATGGACTCCTACTAACATTAGACAAAGAATTTTCAGAATAAAGAATGGTTAGGTTACATCACATTGTAAACCTTTTGAAGGACTACTACAAAATTAATTACTCTTACAGCAAATCGATCGCTTTTGACATTTAACGCGATTTTATACCATCGCGCATCATAGTGATTCTTCTTATTTTCGTGTGGTTAGTGACTAACCTGGTATCAGAGTTTTAAAGCCGCCCATGGATCTCTGACTTAGTGTCACATGCCGTCGAGAAATATCTCTCAGGCATCGGTTTGTTTCACCGTTTTTGAAGCAAGTGATAATTATACAATAAGCACATGAATCTGAAAAGTCAGAGGTGCGAGCCTTGGGTTCGAACTCGAGACCTGTGACTTGGTAGTCCGACGGTCTTACCACTTGGCTATCACTGCTATATCATAGTGATAATAATTTATGATAAGTACCTACGTAATAATCTAGAATCTCAAGATCGAGCAGGATCACCTCGTAATCGACTATCTGAAGTGAGCCTTAGGTAGGTATAACCTGTTGGTATGCATTGTAATATTCCATCAACTTGTCAACTTTATGGTGGCAATAGCACGTTTGAGAAATCGTGCAAATTGCTGTAGCTCCTGTGTAATACCAATCTATTAGGCTCATTTTGTTCAACAAAGCGTTCAAAAAACGTTCGTATCGTATGTGCATCAATGTTTCGATAAGAAAAACTAGTTAAAATAAAAAAAGCCGCTAGCAGAAGCTAGTTAAAAATAAAAGCAATAATTAAGACAGAGGCAGTTAATTCTAATGAGTTACCTCAAGAACACAAAAGCCACTTAACCGAACAGAGCACTTTTCCGAGAAATAGAACAAATTGCGCTAAACATTGCGCATTGGACGCTAATGGACGAACATAAGCACTAAGTGTAACATTACAACAATCCCGTGAGAAATTCACATTAATTCCGAAGCTCTAATTATTGTTGCTAAACGAAGGTATCATGGTAATTTGTTGGAGATGAGATAAGCCAAACCATGGTAAAATTGAGATAATTATTTCTCATTATTCCATGAGACTGTTGTGTTTCGAAAAACATCATTATTCTGTAAAGTGTTGTTGTAATAGACAACAAGCACTTTGAATATTTCGGTATTGGCTTGCAAAAACCTAAAACACTGCCAATAATTTCTAAATTCGAGAAGCTGCGTCTAAAGATCTCATGTTTAAATCGATGTCCAATATAAACCGATATATAAATAATTATAGGTATCCATAAGAAGCCTTAAGGTCACGGAACATTCTCATAATAGTATTCAACGTTGAATACTCAATAGTTTACACCTTGGTAATTATTATTAACGCACTATGACATGACGATTCGAACAATGACAAACACTTTAACAATAAAAAATCAATGCCGGCACAAAACAGTCGTCACAACTTCAACAATAACCAAAAATTCCGAGGTTTTAAGTGAATAAAGAAATTTTAAAAATTTGGCCGCCTAAACGTCAAAATTTCCCGCCCAAAAAGAAACGTCAAAAAATTTCCCGCCACAATTTCTAACCATAAACTCACCTTCAAAACCAACATGGCTGCTTGTCAAATTTCCCGCGTTTCGCGCGCGTTATGGCGAGCGATCACAACACACGTCTGCCGTTTGCTACACCGCCACTTGTATTTATAATGTCGCTAAGTTACCACAGTGGTTGGTCTGATATTGTTATTCTCCGCAGAGCCCTATGGTAACGTAACACCCCCGTTGGTCAGTTATGTTTCTGTTGACACATTTACTAATGATTCATGGAGGAAATACGCTTGTTATTTAATCTAGTTTTTTTTGTGTGCATTGACTTGACAAGTTTGGTCTCGATAAAGCGACAATAATGAGACAAACAAAAAAAACACAAACCTGTGTAAATAATTAATTATAATAACTGCTTTTGTTCCAGATTAATGTCCAGATCATGGAATAGTCTGTCCGGTCCTAAGGACGTCGGGAGGGGTTGTGGACTCGCCTCAATTGGACCTGGAAGGGTGATGCAATGGACAGCATTAAATGCCTGGATGTTTCCTGGTGCAACTGGACTAACTGGTAACTTTGATTGACATCATTCCTCACACAGCCATTCTTTGGGCAGGCTGTGTTACTAACTTTCAGCGTAGCAGCCCCGAAAATGATAATTTGGATACAACTTGCGGATACACTTGGTCGATAATTATTGAGGTTTGATATTCAATCAATCAGCCAATCGATTGATTGAAAGAGAATCCTTATCAACTAACATTAAAGTTTATGGAGTAAAAACAACAAATGGCACAAAAGAAGAAATAGATCGTATCTTAATGTGACCTGCATACAGATGTCCTCGACCTCACTCCAATTGTATTTTCTTTAGATTTTTCCTGTAAAAGCGCCTCGATGCAAGTAGATACATTGATGTTCAAACCGGGTCAAAGCTAAAGACTTTTGTTTTAAACATATTGTGTGTTTATGTACGGCAGTCACGCATTTCTCCCTTAAGGTCATTTACGTTCGATTCCTAATGTCTTCTTGACAATTATTTTGCTGTCATGCTGAAATTAACACTCGAGATTTTCCACAATGCTGAGTGTTAGGAGGTTCGTGGAAGCCTTTAAAAACTTCTACAGGGAAAATCGTCTCCAGTACCTTTTAAAAGGGAGTAATAGAAATAAAAAACGAGCGAGCCTTACAGCAGTCGCATAAGATGTGTAACATCTGACATATAGGTAATCACTTTGGTAATAAGCAACATTAACGGGTGGGCCCTCGTCAAGGTCGTTTCTGATGGCCAACTCTAGCACCGCGCATGCAAAACATAACAGACATTCAAATCAAATAGCTCACGCTTCTCCGGCTTCCTGTGACACACTTCCGTCTAGTGTTGCCCAAATGCAAGACCAAGACGAGATTTAGCTAGTCTTGGTCTTGGTCTTGCGTCAATACACCTGGTCTTGGTCTTGGTCTTGGTATTGCGCTCTCAGTCTTGGTCTTGGTCTTGGTCTTGCAGCAAGAGTCTCGCAAGTCTTGCAATTACCTATTAGCTTATTGCTACTTATTAAAGATCTTCAAGGTTATTTCATTTTATCATCCTGTGCCAACCCTACCAAAATAGGTAACCATTTTGTATGCCTCTGTCCGTACTCTGTGGCGGGCGGCGCGCGGTGGCAATCAAACAGTGTCAAATGCTGTGATACACTTGTCGCAGTCTTTGATTAAGCAGCGTCTTTGTCGGTAAAATATCAAATAAGTAGGTACATAAACACTGACCTACCATTGGTTTATTCGCGTAACGTAATTTAGAGATAGACTATACCATAATACCTCGTTAACATTCAGCCATTGCCATTCGTGTTGCCGGAAATATTTCCCTAAATATTGATGTGGCAACGTCAAGGGAAATGTGTGTTTACATTGCCGCTTCACATGTCTTTCAAAGATTCAACACAAACACTCATTCCCATTCGCGTTACCGGCTCTTTGATGTCCGCCAAAAAACCGCCAATTTGGACCCGCCCAAATCTCAGTTTGACTTAACTGCGAGACGCAAGAGACTCGCAGGCTTAGTCTTGTTCTTGCTTAAATCTTGCAGGGTCAGTCTTGGTCTTGGTCTTGCTAAAATAAGTCGGTCTTGATCTTGGTCTTGGTCTTGCGAAAATGCAAGAACAAGACCAAGACTGCAAGACCAAGACCGATTTTGGGCAACACTACTTCCGTCCCTTTTCACGAAATCACTGCCACAGATTTGTTTTATTTTTTAGCCATTAACGTTGACGAATGAGCGGCACGACGCCGTAAGCATTGACGAATGAGCGGCCTGCACATACTTTAGACGTGGTACAGCGGTTTCGGTCAATCATGCAATAGTGACGAAACAAACCTTCATAGATTTTTAAATAAACTTAAAATCTAGAAATTCAACTTCGATAAAGTTAGTAGAGTATTGCCCAAGGGCCTATAGTAGGTCATAAACATTTAAGTAAAGGTTATTCTAATTTTGCTAGTTAGCATTTGTAGCTGGACATTCAAAAGTTCAATAGCTAGATAATAGATTAATTTTAAGCGCTTATTGTTCTAGTTTTAACACTCAACACTAGGTTTAACAACTTGGGTGATAAAATCCATTCGAAATTTTGGTTCCACCCCTCATGTTGGGTAAGTACAAACTATAATACTGTTGAGCATGAGGTTCTGGGTCCAACCCAATCATCTAAGACCTTATCTTACCTTAGGTGATCATTAGGGCTCCCGCGGATAGGCGCAACACGACGGCGCGATGGCGCTGCACCGAGAACAATTTCCGCGAAGTTTTCATAGAAATTTTTCCATCAGAGTCTCCTCACGCCTGTCTGCGGGAGCCTTTAATCAAACTATCCTTGGACAAGCTAGGATGATTTTTAGCGTTAGGTTCAGATACCTAACGCTAAAAATCATCCTGGCCTGCGGCGATATCTGAGTGTTATATTATGCATTTATTTAGCCTTCTAATACACCTTAATTATTTTCAAAAATATTCAAATATACCTACAAGTTCTATCAATCATTACTAAAAACTTCCTTACTATTACTTATAGGTAGGAACATAAATGATCCAATTAAATAAAAGAATTACGTTTTATTATTATTTATGACACAATTACATATCAATTGAACATAAACAACAAGCAACGGGTGAAGAAAAACATCATGAGGAAACTGGCATGTTCTAGAATCAATAATTCGAAGACATGGGACATCTACCAACCCGCACTGGGCCCGCGTGGTAGATTACAGCCCCACTCCCTCTCACTGAAAGGAGGCCTGTGTCCCAGCATCCCCTGTGTATCAATTATTATTAATTAAACTAATGCTATAATTTAGGAAGTCTTCAATACTCGTTGTAAGATACATAAGTCATACCTTTAAGATACTAGCGCTTTATCGGCGACTTTCACTAAATTTCAACCCTCACCTCATCCCCTTTAGTGGTTGTTATGGTTTAAGGAAAAACGGAACCTATTCAAGATAATTGTTTTGTCCATCTGTTACAGAGTGTTTTATAACGTGGGTATGCCAACATGTCCTTTCACAGGTTTTAAGCTATCTCTATACCAAATTTCATCAAAATTGGTTTAGCGGTTTAGCCGCCAAAAACTTCCAGACAGACACGTTACATTCGCATACATAAAATTAGTACGGATTACACAATAACAATTATTAATTTATTACTGAATAATTTAGGAATTCCTCAAGACTCGTTGACAGATCATTCGTAAGTATAACGATATAAATAAGTCTCTTGGAGCCCCCACAACAAGTCGTGGACGCGTTCAGCAAGGCCAAGTACAACCAGACCAGTCTCTCTTCGAGTATGTAGTATAGGAGCTAGCGTGCTAATATGCACTTCATTGAAAACTATCGGAATTTTATTTAGAACCAGATGTATAAACGTAATTATACAATACCACGCTTGAATTTCTTGAAGAATGCTAAAGCTGAGATATGGTACAGACCTACTTTAGTACTGCCAGATTTAAGTTTTAGTTAAACGTCCGCAATTAAAAAATTCTTGCTAAAACCTGAAAAAAACCAGTTGAAATACCAAAAACAAAACTTGCTCATCAGTCTAGTCTCTCTCTCTCTTTTTATCTTGTCCATGGGGCCCAGAATTATGACAAACTAGCTGCGCCCCGCGTTTTCACTCGTATAAGTCTCAATCCCGTGGGAATATCGGGATAAAAATTGCTAAAGTTCATCCAAATCCGTTCAGCCGTTTTGGCGTGAAATAGTAACAAACAAGCAAACTTACTTTCGCATTTATAACATTAGTTTGGAGTGAGATGAATTTCTAACCACAATACATAACAATGTTAACATTACATATTGCAGCATTACGCTACCAACCTAGCCTTTTTTTTCAGCGGAAGAGGTTAGTTATCTTTTTCTTCTTAAAATTTTGTGTTGAACATTTTCCAGTAATACATTTAAATTGTCATACCTTCTCGAGCAAATATAACAAAATCGTTTAGTGTCCAATGAGCGAAGTTCTATTTTTCGATCCTAGCTGTACGCTGTATGGTGTTCACCGTTGTGGTATAACAGGATAGTGAGTAATTCAGAAAAATTGATAAGACAAACTTCGCTCATTGGAAACTAAACGATTTTGTTATATTTGCTCGAGAAGGTATGAGAATTTAAATGTATTACTGGAAAATGTTTCGGAGCGTCTCACTCAAAGGACGACTGCTAAATCAATTAAACAAGTCAGAATATTTTTTCATACGGCTTCTATCAAATTTGAATTTTTTTAGAGGTGTCATCCTCAAGACAAAATTTTAAGAAGAAAAAGATAAGTAACCTCTTCAGTAACAAATTTGGACAGTTATAAGAACTAACACAATGAGGCATTGTACCTACAAGTACAATGAGCACTAGCAGGTGCCGGCTCATTAAACATTGAAACTGCTTAGAATTCTGCAAAGCACGTAAGTGAAACTAAATTTGAAGCTCAGGAGGTATCAAGGCTGCGTCATGATCTATGCACCAGAACCTACTAACATAATCATGACACAGTATAATGTTTAACTGAGCTTAATGCTTAGACTCTGTGGTGAGTTAATTACTTTCTCACGCCTCTCATTGAGATGTATTAAACATTGAAATTCTACATGATTTGCATTCTTGGTCTTTTAATTTAAAACCATCCTGCTTAGAATTGATTCTCTCGAGGCTCAGCAGGTGTCAAATTTATACGACATCTCCTACAGCTTATGAAACTTTGTTGTAAAATAATTGAAGTTTCAAATGCAGATTTGTTTTCCAAGCAAATTATAGAGACAAATTATACAACAGCTCCCCGACTAGTAAAGCGTCTAAGATCGCCGCAAGTGCTCGTAATGTATGCGTACGCGCACAAAGGACACAGATTTCATCTCCCGCGCATACCAGAGACAGGCTTTTATTTATAACGGCGTTGGCGATGATATAGTACGAACCATTAATCTTTTTCTTCTTTCTAAAAATTAAATAGGTAACAACATGATTGGAGATGTATGGAGGCTAAATTATCAGTGTGGGCTGCTTTGTGAATATTTTCGGAACACGACAGAAGGAAATGTACCTTTTGTAAGTATACTTCTTCTAATAGAACAGACAGTAGTGCTGCTGGAGAATTTTGTTGCGCCACTTCTTCTTCCCAGCTAAGGCACTAGGAAGTGGTGAAGGGCGGGCGTTTCAGGGGACTGCCTTATGTAATTTTGACGTTCAAAAAGTGTCGATTTTCAGCCTAGTTTATATAAATGACTTTAGATTTTGTTTTTTTTTTTAAGAGTCCTCTTAGATTTTTTACGGAAATTCTTGATTTTCGACTGTGTAATATTCAGCAGCAGTAAGATATTTTAATTATTTGTAACGAATAACGATGGTGCCATTTTAAAAAACATTAGTTTTCGTTTCTCAATATAATAAGAAACAATAAAGAAAATTAAAGTACTATATATTCGCATCAATTCAGCAAATTACACGAAAAGAATGTGTAACTCCAACTTACAGAAAAGAGCACTATCGTTTTTCATTATCAAATAATTACAATATCTTATTGGTGTATTACAACATCAAAAATCATGAATTTGCCTTAAAACCGCAATAGGACTCTTAAATTCCAACCAAGGGCTAACCAATGAGGGTGTTACCAAGGAGTATCGTGTTGCCCAGCTACTGTGTTTTGGAGGTCAGATAGGCAGTCGCTCCATATAAAATACTGGTATTCAGCTGCATCCGGTTAGACTGGAAGCCGACACCAACTTAGTTGGGAAAAGGCTAGGCAGATTGATCAATTAAATTCATCATATTTTTTTGCATACCTAGGTAATCTTGAGAGCCAAATTAGTAGTGCACCTAACCTAGATATACCTAAGACCAAAATATCAGTCCCTATTGATGCTTAGATGTCTAACGTTAAATTATGAGGTAGGTAATTAAAGTGAGGTTAATTAATAAGTTAATTAACTAAATTATAACGATCTTGGATTTGTCAACAGTACTGACAGTTGTAATTTATTGATTCCGAAAATTATTAAGTTTGTGGTCGTAAATATTATTTTAATTTTATTATTTTTGTCTATTTATTTGAAGCGAGGTAACAAATATAATATTAATAATTTGATTTTAAACATTTTCGTTCATGTTTTTGTTTTCTTTTTTTACTGTTTGTAAATCAAAATCAAAAATCATTTATTCAAATTAGGCTGAGAATCAGCACTTTTCAAACTTACACAGTCCCCCAAAATTAATAATTTAAAAAAAAACGCTTCCCTGCTCTACATCCTATTACTTTAGCTGGGAAAAGAAGTGGCGCTACAAACTGTCCAGCAGTACAGCTGTCTGTTCAGTTAAAAAAAAATGATTCTATACAATAGATTACAAAATAAATTTACATTACGCAACACAAAACATTAAATTAAATTATTTGCCATGTCAGCTAACACAGGCCAATATACCAACAAAAAACATCGAAAACTATACTCAAGCAGAAATAAAAAATGTGGATGCTAAAGCTAAAGCAAATGTAACAAATAAATAAATACTACACTATACATCTCTGCCTACCCTTACGGGGTATATAGGCGTGAAATGTGTTAAAACATTTGTTAATTTTTAACCCCCGACGGAAACCGAAGGGGTGTTATAAGTTTAACGTGTGTATCTGTGTATCTGTGTGTCTGTGTATCTGTGTATCTGTGTATCTGTGTATCTGTGTATCTGTGTATCTGTCTGTGGCATCGTAGCTCCCAAACGGTTGAACCGATTTAGTTTTTTTTTGTTTTGTTTGAAAGGTGACTTAATCGGGAGTGTTCTTAGCTATGATTAAAAAAAATCTATTCAGCCGTTTGAAGATTATCAGGTCTTTTCTTATTAATGAATGGATTTTAGCATCTTCCAGAGGTCTGATTGAATTTAAATTTGGTAATCTTTTACTTCAATGGTATTAGAATAACATAGTAACCTTGAACTGATGCTGCAGCATTACCTGGTATTTGCAGGATACCCAACTCCTCAACAATTTACAGCAATGGTATCGTGTTTGGGCTCATTGGAATGGTCTCAATGAATAAGTTATAGATAAAATTATATATTTATCAGGGTCTGATGATAGAGAAGCAAAAAAAAAATCCGGATAAATTAGTAACTAACTTTACTGTGGGAAAAATACGTACAGCTGCGTAGATTTAAGCGAGGCACGTGTCGATCGTATCGTATGTACTAGTAATACGTATATAAAGTTTAAAAAGCTGGAAATAAAAGTTAAATTTAAAATTTAAAAAACCCCCGACACAAATAAAATCCTTTAAAAAGTTATAAAATAAAATATACTGGCCCTTTAAGTTTAATATAATTTGTAGTTAATATTTTGTAGTCGGGTCGGGGGACGGCATGCTATTGTATAAAATATATTTTCAATTTTTCATTCGCCGTCCCCCGACCCGACTACAAAATATTAACTACAAATTATATTAAACTTAAAGGGCCAGTATATTTTATTTTATAACTTTTTAAAGGATTTTATTTGTGTCGGGGGTTTTTTAAATTTTAAATTTAATTTATTAGTTAAACTAGTTTTCGTCCTTGGTAGAGCTGTAGACGAATGTAGACTTTTATAGTTAAGTATTGCTCATTAATTTATTACTCAGTTGCAATTAGTCAAATTAAAGGCTTACATAATCAGTAGGTATAAAATTAGGTAATATACACATACATAAATACATAATCAGCCTATTAATGTTCCCACTGCTGGGACAGAAGCCTCCTCTCTGTGAGAGGGAGTGGGCTGTAATCTACCACGCGGGCCCAGTGCGGGTTGGTAGATGTCACATGTCTTCGAATTTTTGGTTCTCAGACATGCCGGTTTCCTCACGATGTTTTCCTTCACCGTTTTGAGAGCAGTGGTGATGATATTATTTACACAAAGTAAAGCGCCTGCTTGGGTTCGAACCCACGACCTACAACTCGTAAGTCGGGGCCGATACCACTGGGCCACCAGTCCACCACTGCTCAATTAATTTGTTACTCAGTTGCAATTAGTCAAATTAAAAACCTTACATAACACGTAGGTATGAAATGACTTAACATATACCTACCTACTTATAAAAATAATAATTAAGTAAGATATCTAGTATCATAAAATGCCTACCTATTGCAATAGGTAGTGTCACCGTTCCACTCTACATCGCGGACAAACTGCATGACCTATACAGATGTACAAACTTGTTTATATATTTTATTTTGATTTGTAAGTATCTTCTTCTTCTTCTTCCTAGGCTTTTCCCAACTATCCTGGGGTCGGCTTCCAGTCTAACCGGATGCAGCTGAGTTCCAGTATTTTCCATGAAGCGACTGCCTATCTGACCTCCACAACCCAGTAACTGGATAATACGATACCCCTTGGTAAGACTGGTGTCAGACTTTGCTTTGTAAGTATATACAACATAATATCACGCGTTTGTATTCCTCGCAGGGGAAGGCGAACAGGGTTGTTGTCAATTGTTGTGTAAAATTGTTATAAATTCCATTGTTATAATTCACCATCCCCCAGGTACGCACCTATAAACACTTTTGACTCCACCCATATGAGTGGTGACCCCATACATATTAGAAGTGAACCCTCCGGGAGGGTTGCCGGCATTACGTTTACCTATACTAAAGCTAACCATCGCGGACAGTCAACGGCATTAAAAACACTGTAAAACGAAGTAACATAGTGTTATCAGGGAGTCTTGTTTCTATATTGACTTGCCATCGAGAAACGATATGTAATATTACACTCACTTTTTCCTGTTACCCACTGTTACTTTTTGTGCATCTACTAGTTAATAGATTATTTACGAGTACCTGCCGTTTCTTCATATGTTCGTATACCTATTTAGTTTTAAAGATTTTAACTTGTATTTCTCATGATAAGTGAATTGTATTCTTTTTTGAGAAATAAATGTCTTAAACCGTAAACCGTATACGTAGTTTCCCACCTTCTAATTTTTCTGTGAATTCATGTAACAGCGAAAAAAAACATTAAAAAATATTGCTTGGATTTTAAAACCAACGCATAAACTAATAAATCTTGTTAAAATATACTTACATCAGATTTTATTTTCACGGTTTTAACGCTGTTTTCGATAAGAAAAACCTACATTTAAAATGAGTCTTCTGCGAAGGCTTCCGGCATCCCATATGCAACTAGGTGAACCCTCCAGGAGGGCTCCCGGCACTGAACATGTTAGCATCTGTCCTAGGGGGTTAGCCAATAAGAGGGCATAAATCCAGACTCTGGGCTTTTAGTTGAGTTCGTGGCTACGTAATAACAGTCGCACGGGTCGATCCTATAGATTAAGCTGCGCTTGCCGGGGTTGGTCCGTGGATGGGTGACCATCTTTAAATACCGAGACGCCTCAGTGCCTCGGAAAGCACGTTAAGCCGTTGGTCCCGGCTGTCATTCGTGGATCTTTGACAGTCGTTACGAGTCGTCAGAAGCCTGAAAGTCTGACAGCCAGTCTTTCCAAGGAGTATCGTATTACCCAGCTACCCGGTTGTGGAGGTCAGATAAGTAGCCGCTCCAAGTAAAATACTGGTATTCAGCTGCATTCGGTTAGGCTGGAAGCCGACACCAACATAATTGAGAAAATGCTAGGCAGATTGATTGAAATCCAGACTCTGGGCTGTTACTGAGAATTTTGAATTGGGAAAACCCAATAACTCCTTAACCGTTCCAGGGATGGAATCTAGAACCTCACAGTCAGAATCTAGTTACCAACGAATAGAAGTAGAGCGCAGCGCAGAGCACTAGAAATCTTGGAGCCTTATCTACCACAGACTCAAACTTTGGTAGGTAGGCTTAGGTAGACAGTGTACCGTAGCAATACCACTAATACGAGGTCTGCATATAATACGATTATTTATCTGTAATTTTTTTGTCTATTCTTCCGTCTACAAAACCCGTTTCTATTGCAGTCATGCTAAGCGTGCTGGTAGCCTGCTCATAGACATGAAAATATTCTATCCTGGACCAGGCCCGGCTGCTTGAAGCGGAAATCGTAATGAAGACCTCACTTCCGTTCGGAAGTTACGTCTGATTATACCTACATGATGTATGAATATTGGAAGTATACTTAATCCTTCCTGTAGCTTACATGGTGGGCAGGTGATTATGTAAATAGGGCAGGTACTAACATAAGCTTACTGGAAATATTTTGTGTGATGGACTGATGATGCCTGACTAAGGGAGGTGCCACACAGGCGTTGCCACATGTGCGTCGCAGTGACGCTCAGTCGTTCTACATATAAGTCTGAACGACATGCCACACGATGCGTTAAAATGACGAACGGCGACGCAACGCACACACAACGCACATGCATAGGAGGGAGACGAGGTGTGGAGGGGAGCTGCGTTGAAACGACGGAGCGGCAGCGTAGTATTTAATAGCATATAGCATATCGAACGTGACAGCGCAGCGCTCGTGTGGCATTGACTGCGTCGAATTTACTGCGCTGCGACAACGCAACGTATTGGCATAAGCCCGTGTGGCGTCGCTCTAAGGGTCGTTACATGGCGCCGTGACGGCAGCGGCACCGCCACCGGTGAGGTGCCGCTGTATTAGCCACCCTTGTGACTAATACAGCGGACTGCTTACAGCGGTGTGTAAGGGAATTAACCCTTACACATGACGCCGTGAGTCTTATGATACTGCGGCGGCGAAAAACGCTGCCGCTGCAGCGCCATGTGTTAAGCGCTTATAGGCTTCAGACTTGTATACTTCACGTCTTCTCTGTTTAGGTAATTTTCTACAGGAACTTGGATAGTTTATCTACATAATTAAATTGAGTGAAAGAACGTGTGCGGTCGGGGGACCCCGTCAGGAACAAAGTTCCTTACGCTACACATGAGAGTGAGAAAGACGCATGGACGCATAACATTTTTTCCTTACGAGACGGATTTCTATCAGTCAACTCCTACCGCAAGCCGCGTTAAGGAACTTCCTTCCAATAACGTGAGTAACCTCTAGGTATCCACCTGATAAAATTGGTAGCTTAGGACTTAAACCAAAAGGTCAGACAGATAGCAGTCACGTTATACTATCGACTTGACTATAGTGTACTTACCACGGATATCTATGGTACTTACCTAACTGGAAAAAATACCGGATCTTTGCAATTTATAAACAAATATTTACATTTACCACAATAGTCCTTGGCAAATGACGTCTACCTAATAAACTTTTTCACTTGACTCATTTGACTACCTTTAGGTAGGTAGGTACTACTTTAGACACTATGTTAGTCTACGGCATCGGGTATTAAGAAAAAGACTTATTTGCAGTAAACTTTGGTAATTAAGTATATTAGTTTAAGAAATTCATTTATGTAGGTATCTTATAGGTTTTTAGCGTGACAAACGAAAACATACCATGGCTGTTTTCCAGGGGCGTAGCTACCGCGGACCGCCGTATCTGCCGTATCAATTATACGGGGCCCCAGGGCCACGGGGGCCCCCGACGTGCGTAAGCAAAAATTAATAAAAACTTCACAATTTTTTAGTAACAAAAGTCAAAAAAAGCATTTGCTTTCAGTTACAACCGCAACTGCTGAAAGAAGTTTAAAAAAAATAAAACTGATAAAAAATTACCTAAGAACTTCGATGAGACATGAACGCCTGTCAGACCTGTCACTAATGTCCGTATGAAATAAGAAAACAAAATATATATTTTTTTATGCAAACTTTTTTTTTTCTTTTGTGAGAAATCTTTACCCTTCATAAGGGCCCCCAAACAACATTTTTATACGGGGCCCCCCGCCAAGGCACGCTACGCCACTGCTGTTTTCTTAACAGCCTGTACAATATAAGGTTGGCTTATCACATAAAACCTTACAGTTTCTACTCTTATTTCCAGGACCATGAGCATGCTCATAAAAAGCAAAACAATTTAATACATATTTACCCTGTCACACTATCTTCTGAGAACATAAAAGTAAAACAAAAGAGTTAACTGTAGGTATGTGGTCGGTGACAAGGACAGTGAGAGTACTTCCGTATCCAATTCCGAAGCTCTAGGTGACTCATTGTGTCATTGCGAACAACGATCTTTATGCGTCAGGATAGCTTATCTACTTATTAGTTATTGATTGCAGGATGTCGAGGTAAAGTTCTAGTAGAAATAGCACGCATATTAAGTAAACAACCAATGGCCTACGTGTAAGTTTTAGGGCGACGAAATGAAAAAAAAACCTCCGGGAAAAACAGGGCAGGGCAGGGATAAAACGATGGCGTAGTAGTTGGTGATATGTTCTTCATTCATCATCTCAGCTGATTGACGGTCACTGTCGTGTCGGACATAGGCGTCCCCCAAAGATCGCCGGACCAGTCCAGCGCTGTCCCCAACTCCCGGGAATCACGCGACTGCTGTTTCATCATTTTAATCGCATCCTGGTTATAAATCTTCCCTCCATGGTAAAATGTTAGAGCAAAGACGGTCATTGCCAAGGTATCCGAACTGATCCGCTAAAAGGCGATAATCACGCCCTCTATATTTCGAGAACTTATTTCACCGGCGCGGCGCGGCGGGCGGCGCCTGCTTCATTGACGAAATGTGGTGTGCCGTTTATGTGACATATCTACCAGCCACAACTGCCGAACCCCTGAGGAATCACAGCCGTAACCGGAACATTAATGTTCTTGTATGGCACAGCCATATTGTTATTATGCCACTACGGGTGACTTCACTAGAGTATCTAGTGCAGTGTAGCAATAGCGAGAAGATTGCAACAGTAGCAGTAGCCAAGTGATAACTTGTTATCATCGGCAAGGACCATTAGAGCATTAGCCTCTTTTTCTACTTATTCTTACGTAGTCAACGAAATTATTTATTTTAGAGTTAGGCAGAGGAGTATGTTCTAGGTTTGTAAAAGCCTCTGCTAAAGATGGAGTATAAATCTCAATGTAGGGCCGGTAAAAGTCTGTCGTAATAGTAATTCATTGGCGTAGTTCCAACAGAGGTAACAAAGGGCCATTGCACATTTTGATTGGTATGAGATTGGCCGTATTGATCTCATCGATAAACCGAGCAGCTGGATATGTTTCTAACATTTCCTTCTTAACAGGTGAGACCTACTTCCTGGCCAGAGACACGGATGACAGGACCGTCTGTTGTAGCAATGCTTGGGGAAGCCTATTTCCAGCGGTGGACATCTTCCGGGTAAATTATACCTGTGTGGTAAAGGTATCAACATCATAGCCAAGAAAAATAATAAGAATAACATATAAAAAAATTACAGTAGGTAGGTACCTATTCTCTGCGTAAATTAAATAGCGGAAATATGTCGCTAGGAAATCCCCAAACAGATAAACTCATTTAAGACAATTCCAAAACAAATACCTTGCCTAACCATGCATAGCACACAATGTCCTTATACGGCAATCAAACAAAATTAACAATAGATTCGAATAAGAAAATTCGAGGACTACGCGCCGAATTTTCTCCACATTACAGCTTCGACGCGCGTGCGCGAGCGGCCATGACACCACCACCGCCGCCATTTGTATGCGTCGCACAGACGAATGTACGAAACAGTAACCGATAATTGCATATTATTTCACTTGTTACACGTATAGTGTTATGTATGATTTAATGGCACAGTTTTTTAGGTTCCTACTGCAGTATTGTTGCGACAAAATGACATTGGTGTGGTGTAAGCAGGCTGGCTGATGCGAGTAACATTTTGGTGTTGTTTTTAGCGATTGCCAGATTTCTGTTATGTTCATAAATGTATGACAAGCGATATACAGGGTGTTAAAGTAATTGCGTGCCATAGCTTAGGGGTAGGTTCAGTATCGATAAAGGAAACTAGGAAAAATAAAAAATAAATCCAGAAAAATAATTTAAAAAATAACATAAAAAAAAAATTGCAAGGTAAACCTAATTTAGTACCTACTAACTTAAAATAGCAATCAAATCAACTTAAAGCATGAGTAAATAAGTTGATTTTTAATCTTTGTAAATACCTGATTCCAAACTAAATTAGGTTGACCTAACAATTTTTTTTAAATGTTTTTTTAAAACTATTTTTCTAGTTTTTTTTTTTATTATTCCTAGTTTTCTTTATCGATACTGAACCTACCCCTAAGCTATGGCACGCAATTACTTTAACACCCTGTATTTTGAGAATAAATGAGGACTAGTTAATATGGGTGTATCAAGGGGTAGGTACGACAAGAGAAAGGCTGTGGTGCGGGGTTATTTTGGTCAAAATGTGAAAGGGATATAACTTTAAATCACAGATTTAGGTAACTTCTATTTCGGAAGGCAGCGTTCTTGGGTTATGTATTTTCGGAACCCTTATTACTTCTAAGTCAACGCAATAAAAGAATACGGCGATTTATATATTTGAAATATTTTGATACCTACTCGCAAAAAAATCAAAACCTACAGGATACTTCCCGCTAACCTAGAATCACGAAAGGGGTTTGAAGATTTTGGCCCTAAAATCAGCCACCATTTTGTTTTTTTTTCAAAATCGAGGTGCACAATAAATGTCATATATTTGGATAGGGGACACTTATACAAACATAAAACTTCATATACAATACCAT
Source organism: Conistra vaccinii (assembly GCA_948150665.1). Lineage (NCBI taxonomy): Eukaryota > Metazoa > Arthropoda > Insecta > Lepidoptera > Noctuidae > Conistra > Conistra vaccinii. The sequence goes on along the minus strand of OX411320.1, from coordinate 2,395,439 downwards.
CATAAACCGTCACGTTTCTGAGATATTCAAAGATAAAAATAACAATTGTTAAAACGAATTTATTTATTTATGTTGTAGTTACTTCATGTTGATTAAGTTATTTACACATGAATTAATTGAATACACCTCCTGGATAAAACATAAGATTTTTTAATCATATTCGGTATAAATAATATCATCCAAGAAGGCAGCGGGTGGCTGAATAACAATTTCTTGGTGTCACGACCATGATATGCACCATATAATACATATACCATATAACACACGTCCTCATTCGGCGGAGGGTATACATATATTTTTGTCTCTTTCGCTCTTAACTAAAATATTACCTATACATGATGCAATTATGTTTTCATAGTTCAATATACTTACCTGAAGGGAAAAAAAACAAAAAAAATATTGTTTCAGGGTTCAGTTTTTGAGTTATATTTCGGTGAATAACTGCGAAACCTGACGCTTTAGGATATTATGTCATATGACATTTTTTGTTTGTGTAAGTATCCTCTATCTAAATATATAACTTTCGATTTTTTCCGTGATTCTGAAAAATAATCAAAATGGCGGCATCATGTTAGGGCCACCCTCCATACAAAAATCTTCTAACCCCTTTGGCAGGAAGCAAGGTGTCACAGCACAAGTAAAGGAAAAAGTACGAAATTCGTTAATTTGTAGTAATCATATTAAAAATAATGTTTTTTGCGATTATAACTTACATTTGCAGTTATAGAATTGACCCCAGTCCGTCGACCGGTCATAAAACCATGTTTTGAACTGCAAAGTTAGGTTTATTTTTGGGATAAATTCATCCCACCTTACGGAACCGTTCTTTGTGCGGGGTCCACCACGCACTTGGCCGGTTTTTTTATTTGTTATAGTTTTGAATTTTTCGCACAAATTCGTACTTGCTATGTAAGTATAACAGTAACAGGAAGTTATTATAACATCATCAATTTACACAAAGTGGAAAAAAATACGTACCAACCTAAGCGTATGCTAAATTGCTAACTGGACTCTTTCGCGAGTTTGTACTGAAATCCTATACAATGCGAGATCAGCTTATACTGGAAATGTACATGGCTTGATGTAGCCGCGTGCTGTGTCCTAATTGTCCATACCTACATGAAAAAAAACTGGTCGAATGTAATATCCTCCTCCTTTTTTGGAAGTCGGTTAGAAACATGGCTGAAACAATAATGTACCTACTAACATAAAAACAACACCCTTGACCAGTCTGCGATTGGGTAGCACGAGCATAGTGAAACGTTCATGAGAATTTTGAGGGGACGGCGCGTACGCAGTCCCCACTACCAAAAATTACGCATCCGAGTTATCCACATTAGGGATAATCGCAGGGGTCAACCCAACCGCAGTGCAATGGGAAGGCCTCGCCCTGGGGGAACCGCCTGAATGATCACGGTATCCCCTATGCCAGGTAAGTATGAATTCTTTACAAAAATTCACGAGGTTCATTCAACGGCGGAGAATCTTAACACCGCGATTCAGAAACATGACGTAAATGTAAAGCGCCATCTAGTGAATAGAAACTGTACAAAACCACGATTCCTCTCATGTCAATTTGTTACTGTTTAGATAGAGAAACCCAGTGGTAACAGGCACACAAACTACAACAATTATATATTGGTGTCAATTCTGGGGACCGAGTAGACCAAGGAATAGGCCAACTCTTCCGATCCACGAGTTGGAAAATGCATTATTTAAATGTAGAAAATCCTTCCTTCGCCTTTTACGCAGACTTCTTTTCAAAGATCCAAAGAAGTTATTGTACTGAACACTTTCGACTCCACCCATTTTCATAGAGCTCATAAGCCATGCCGCCATACATATTGCAAGTTGACTCCAGGAGGGGCATCAGCATTACGTTTGCGCTAAAGTTAACCCAGGAGTGTCACGGATGTTAGGATTGAAATCTTGTTAAAATATACAACAGATTTTAGTTTCACAGTTTATAATGCCGAATTTGCTATGAAAACCTACATTTAAAATGAGCCCTCCGCGGGGGCTACCGGCATCCCATATGCGACTTGAGTGAACCCTCCTGGCGCTAAACGTGATCTCATCAGCTTATTTTTTTTTATTAAGACTATAATTATATTTATTAAGACTATTAAATGAGCAATATTTGTGTTTAAAGGACAAATTAAATCAAATCAAATCGTTTATTGCAAACCATAATGTACAATATTACAGGGATTACAGGTGGTAAATATAATCAATTATGCACCCTGTCGGGCACAGCAAATTTTTAAATAGGTAGAGAGAGGAAGAGCGCTTTATTAATTTTCATGAATTATTTATATCCTACCTATGTATTTATAATTCCATTCATTTGATTATTCTATAATATTTTATATGCAGGTCTATCCATTCATTTATTTATTTTACTATATTTAATATTGCTTATTTGTTTACTCGCTTAAAAATTTGTTTATTATTATAAAAAATTGTAATCACGTTCTTGAAAACGGCTGTAACGATTTCGATTAAAGTTGGATTATAGGGATGTGCGGGGGTGAAAAATCGATGTAGCTAAGTATCATATTTGCGAAAATTCGTTTTCTCCATTTTTACAGCCTCGGGAATGTGATACAACGTTCGTATACTGTGTGCGTTACGATTGCTCCGCCAAGTTCTCCAAACAAAAAAAAACTTCGCCCAAAAAATTGTCGGAATTTGTCAAAATCGAAGGGAACAAACCAAAAATTTGTCAAAGTAGAAATAAAGAAGATACAAGGGTTTTAAGTTGGCCGCGCGAACGTAACGTGGAGGATTGCGCGGCCATGGAGATCTCAGCAACTACTTGGATTAGAGATCTATTTTTTTTTGTCAATTGAAGACTGAATTTGTCAAAAATTGTCGAAACAAGAATTATAAACTCTAGATCAAAATTTTACGAAATATTCGACTTGGAAGTTATGGCCGCGCAATCGTGCACTTGTTGTTTCTTGATTGTTGATTATTTCTTTAAAACTTAAGACTTCATACGGTAAAACTGTTACAAGAAGAAAGGCCTTAATTTGTCAAAACTAACGAAAGCAATAAATTCTACTAAAGTTTAGTTAAACAGACGAAATCAGTCCATAACAAAGAGTACGTGGCCGCGCGATCGAAACGTTACTTTGTACACTGATATCTCACTTATCTATAATTGCTAGGATTTCGGTGTGAACATCCAATTATTCGACATATTAACCTCATTAGAATGACATATCGTTTTACCCTCAGAACGGTTTTTAAAGCGTGTAATCTCAAAAATATGTTATCTCATACAATGTTCCAGCAGGGTAACCATAATTTCGATTTGATTTGGGAATAAGTACCTCTAACTGGAGACTATATTGGACAACATCTAGTAGTAAAAAATAACAAATCTAATAATAATAATTATTATTAACATTGATCAGGCAGGGGCCATAGTCCAATATATTTGGTTCCATATCCTGCAATAGTCCTACACCAACCGAGGGTTGTCCTTGGGTGCACTTGCATAGTGAATACAGCGATAATCGTCGGTTGGCGCCTCATTTCTTTAAAACGTTCGGGTCCTCGGGCTCGTACGCCTTCCAAAGGTCCGGGACCCCAAGGTCACGAGAAATGTCAAGAGACAAAAAATTATTATTAAATAAAAAACTTGTTTATTTCATTAATATCTTCATTTTATTTATATAATTTTTTTCATTTTTATTATATTTAATCATCACAGCTTACACAATTTTGCGCTCTCAACCTGACAATCATATGATTTCACACTCGCACAACTGCTGGGCAGCCGACCACCCCGGCCGAATGATAGCCGCTTGGTTGCCGAGAACGGCCACGGGTAATAATAATTTGATTATTGATATAGCGGTCCCGCATGACGAGAACCTCGTGAAAGCAGAAAATGATAAACAGATTAAGTATCTTGATCTGGCTCGCGAGGTTGTCGACATGTGGGATGTGGATACAGCAGTCATTGTGCCGATAGTCGTGACGGCCAATGGCATAATAGCCAGAGCCTCGACCAACACCTTAGGAGGCTCTCGTTAGGCAGCTGGATCAAGGGCTTGCTCCAGAAAGCGGTACTTCTGGACACGGCGCGTATAGTTAGGAGATTCCTCTCTCAGGAGCCCTGACCACCGGTAGCTTGGATCCTGTTCCCGATACCGGTGGGCTACTATTTTTTTATTTTTTTAAATGTTTTTGTTTTTATTTTGTTTTAAAAAAATATTTAAAAATGTAATTAATATGTATATAATTATATGGAATAAAGGAAATAATAATAATTTCACAAATATCAGGTCCAAATACAAACCAGAGCAATTCCCGTATTTTTAAAGAAAAGATTTAAATGCGAACGCGCATTCTAATCCCATTCGCAATCTGTCAAAAATAAGGGAGACTGGGTATGGTTGTCTCACGGGTTGGTTGTCACAGCGGTGTATGGGGGCCGCGGACCGCATCGCCCGACTCCCCTCGCGATCCCAGCCGGCCGTTGCTCTACGCAAGTACGTTCGTTGTGTGTAGATTTTAATACTGTGACGGTACGGCCCAACCGCCTAAACCTTCTCACAGACAGGAGACCTGTGCATTAGTGTGCAGGGAATGGTAGGATGATAAAATTGAATGTTGTCTCGACTTTAATTCTTGGAATTACTGGTATTAAATACCGGCATTCAGCCGCATCCGGTTAGACTGGATGCCGACCCCAACATAGTTGCAAAACGGCTAGGTAGATGATGATGAGTACTTGGAATTTCCTCTGCAGCAACGTCCTCGCCCTGCCATGGTCGAAATTGTGTTTTGCAATTTACACAAACACAATTTTTCACTGGCAAGCGCTTACCTTTCCTGCGGGTGTACGTCGGCAGCGGAGTCTTCCAAAAGGCGGCACGAGCCATGCGGCGTTTTTCAAAGACGACGGTCCTTGAGCGAACAAAGTTAGCGGGCGACGGAGAGGGAGGGTGGCGCGCGCGCACCCAGCGCCCGCGCCCCTTCAACGTAGGGTAGGTGAGACCAGTTACCGACTGTTAGCTTCTTTTAAGGGAATAATGATAAACAAAAACATCTGTTTAGCTTAAAATACTTAGGGCATGGTGTTTTTGGAATTATTTCTTTTTTTAAGTGTGTTCTTATTAAATTAAAGAGAACACACTTTAAAAAAGCCTTTGCCTTTATTCATTTTATCTCTAAATCTACATAATAATATTATTAAGTAGATTTAGAGATAAAATGAATAAAGTAAAAGTACCTAAACAATTTTTTTTTTACATGTTACGAATAGGAAGCAACCGATTAAAACAATTTTTTATTGAATATTGTGACTAATTGTAATTTATGATTGTTTATTTATGCATTGACTGTAGAAATTATTCCATATTGTTTTTTATTTCGCATGCAACCATATTTCTAGGCCTCTTGGCATAACATAGCGACCTATGAACTTTAATTTAAGAACTGTATTCACTACCTATGTTACACAAATAAAAATGATTATGATTAGGATTGATGACTATTCTTTTTCATAATGAATAAAATATTTTACGTCCTTTTTATGGGTACCAGTTCTACATTCAATTTTTATAAACAATACTCATTTCATTTAAATAGGTGTTTTTATTTTATTTCCCCCCTTGATTTACTATGTGAATACCTACCCACTGTGACAACCATCCCTGGCACGGGGTTAAAAATCACACTTATCTTTTCTCTCAAAAATTACAATGGGTGTCTGTGTTGCATCCGCATTTGTATTGCCTGCGGCTGTACTACAGACCGCTCTGTGTTGCAGCTGGGTCCGGACGGATTATTACTGCTTTAAGCCATACGCGACATAATGCAGCACAGACTATGGGTGTCTGTGTTGCATCCGCTTTTATATTTACACACCCCGGTCTCCCCTATAATTTACCTATTTTAGACAAGTTTGATAGATTGTGACTTGAATGTGAACGTTTTTATTAAATAAACAGCCACAGTCAACAGCCAGGTTCTTTTTACCGGAATATCACTGTCCAATTCGCGATATTTTACCTCGCGTGTGATTTTTTTTTAAACAAATCTCGGAATTGTCTCAGAAGGAAAAGTAATTATTAAATCTTTTTATTTTTATGTAAGTATGTAGTGAACCACCTTTTTATTTTTTAAATCTGTCACGCGATTTTTTGTATTGTTGATTGTTGCTAAACTGCGAGGCAACGCGCTCGTAGCGCTACCCGTGGCCGCTCTCGGCAACCAAGCGGCTATCATTCGGCCGGGGTGGTCGGCTGCCCAGCAGTTGTGCGAGTGTGAAATCATATGATTGTCAGAGTGAGAGCGCAAAACTGTGTTAGCTGTGATGAATAAACATATTCTTGAAATATACAATTTTTTTTATTTAATAATTATTTTTTGTCTCTTGACATTTCTCGTGACCCGGGTCCCGGACCCTTGGAAGGCGTACGAGGGGCCGAACGTTTTAAAGAAATGAGGCGCCAACCGACGATTATCGCTGTATGCACTATGCAAGTGCACCCAAGGACAACCCTCGGTTGGTGTAGGACTATTGCAGGATATGGAACCAAATATTATATTGGACTATGGCCCCTGCTTGATCAATGTTAATAATTATTATTATTATTAGATTTGCTATTTTTTACTACTAGATGTTGTCCAATATAGTCTCCAGTTAGAGGTACTTATTCCCAAATCAAATCGAAACTATGGTTACCCTGCTGGAACATTGTATGAGATAACATATTTTTGAGATTACACGCTTTAAAAACCGTTCTGAGGGTAAAACGATATGTCATTCTAATGAGGTTAATATGTCGAATAATTGGATGTTCACACCGAAATCCTAGCAATTATAGATAGTGAGATATCAGTGTACAAAGTAACGTTTCGATCGCGCGGCCACGTACTCTTTGTTATGGACTGATTTCGTCTGTTTAACTAAACTTTAGTAGAATTTATTGCTTTCGTTAGTTTTGACAAATTAAGGCCTTTCTTCTGTGTCCTTCACCACACAATCCTCACTTTTGAAAAGTTCATGAAATTGAATTTTGAAAACGCCAAAAAATAGTCAAGAAATAGTCATAAATAGTCACCAAAGTTAAAAAAATAGTCGCATTAAGATTTCGAAGTTATAGCTATAAGTTGGTGAGGATTGTGGGGTGAACGTCTCCACACAATCCTCACCTCAGTGCAAGCAAACGGCTGGGAGTATCGACTTGGTTTCAATTCCAAAAAATAGTCAATAAATAGTCGTAACGTTAAGCCAAATCTCGAAAATAGTCATTAAGAGGTTCCAGTGTGGCTACCATGAGTTTCATTTAACCTTCTCGATCAAACGCATCGAGCGCGTTCGGCGTTCCGATTGGCCCTTCACCGGTGAAGGCTGGCCGGCTGCCAATCCGAGCGCCAAACGCGGTCGATGCGTTTGATCGAGAAGGTTAAATGAAACTCATGGTAGCCACACAGAGATATAAAGGTGTATTGGTGAGGATTACGTGGTGAGCCTTTCTCGCCACAATCCTCACCTGATTACCGCGGAATGCTTACGTTTTTTCATTTGAAATTGGTGTCAAAAAATAGTCAAGAAATAGTCGTCTCCAACCACCATAATTTCGACCTGGTTTAATATGTAGAAGTATGTTAAATTTCCATCTAAACTTCTACATACATTTTCGAGTCGAGTACAGCCGAGCACAAAATTATTATGTTCGTATTTGTAGTGGTCAACAAATTTTTTGTTTGCATTATTGTTAGTTATGTAGCTATTTTAGGTAGGTATTTTAACTATGTTTTATATATAATAATGAATAACATAATCATAACATATTATAAAACAAAATCCCTCCGCCGGCGCCGCGTCTGTCTGAACGCGATAAACTCAAAAACTACCGAACGGGTTTTCCTGCAGTTTTCACCAATTGACGGAGTGATTCATAAGGAAGGTTTAAGTGTAGTATAGAATTATTGCGAAGCCGGGTATATAATTATCTTTATATATCTGAATCTCCAGAATTCATGATTTCTGTTACTAAGTACCTACATACACATACCTGTTAAACTGTGTAACATGTTTTATTTTCCTAACAAAACTATTCGATCGTAAACTCGTAAAACAATAATTAAGATGGCCAGTATCATTTTGCGGACTTTAAAAACTTGTTTGTCTTTTGGCATTATACTATATTTAGTTACTGAATTGCCCAAAATTAAAAAAAAGCACGTTAACAATGGATTTTCATATACCTTTTCTGCCTACTCAGCACATTAACCATGAATTTTCATAAATTTTTTCTATCCGCACATTTGTACAACAATAATGATGACGTACATTCTGCCTCATTTAAAAAAAAGTATAATGGTGCTTACCGAGCACGTATAAAGTAAATATTATACCATCCTACTTATACAAAGTAGAGAATATAAAATTATAATGAATATCTGTAGGTATTTTAATAATAGGTAAGTAGGTAGAAGTCTTAATTTCTCATACTACAATAAAATTAATCTGAAATAAAGACTTAGTGCGGATTTCACCAGTGAAATTAAACGCGTTCAGCACATCTAAACGCGTTCAATTATAACAATTTTGACACTGACAGCTCTTGAACGCGTTTTAGAAATGCTGATCGCGTTCAATTTCATTTGTGAAATCAGTTAACTCAAAGCCAACCGGAAGGAAATGTCTAAATGAAATAATAGCAAGAAACATATTTAAAATTGGAGGAATATCATGTACAGGTAGATTGGTATTTATTAAACTCTGACAGAAATAATAAAAACGTAAGTAACTACAATATTTTATTACCGTATATTAATATACAACAATATTAAAATAAATTTGCAATTTAAGTATTCGCGACTGTACCAAAACATAATGTATGTAGAAGTTTAGATGGAAATTTAACATACTTCTACATATTAAACCAGGTCGAAATTATGGTGGTTGGAGACGACTATTTCTTGACTATTTTTTGACACCAATTTCAAATGAAAAAACGTAAGCATTCCGCGGTAATCAGGTGAGGATTGTGGCGAGAAAGGCTCACCACGTAATCCTCACCAATACACCTTTATATCTCTGGAACCTCTTAATGACTATTTTCGAGATTTGGCTTAACGTTACGACTATTTATTGACTATTTTTTGGAATTGAAACCAAGTCGATACTCCCAGCCGTTTGCTTGCACTGAGGTGAGGATTGTGTGGAGACGTTCACCCCACAATCCTCACCAACTTATAGCTATAACTTCGGAATCTTAATGCGACTATTTTTTTAACTTTGGTGACTATTTATGACTATTTCTTGACTATTTTTTGGCGTTTTCAAAATTAAATTTCATGAACTTTTCAAAAGTGAGGATTGTGTGGTGAAGGACACTTTCTTCTTGTAACAGTTTTACCGTATGAAGTCTTAAGTTTTAAAGAAATAATCAACAATCAAGAAACAACAAGTGCACGATTGCGCGGCCATAACTTCCAAGTCGAATATTTCGTTAAATTTTGATCTAGAGTTTATAATTCTTGTTTCGACAATTTTTGACAAATTCAGTCTTCAATTGACAAAAAAAAATAGATCTCTAATCCAAGTAGTTGCTGAGATCTCCATAGCCGCGCAATCCTCCACGTTACGTTCGCGCGGCCAACTTAAAACCCTTGTATCTTCTTTATTTCTACTTTGACAAATTTTTGGTTTGTTCCCTTCGATTTTGACAAATTCCGACAATTTTTTGGGCGAAGTTTTTTTTTGTTTGCATAACTTGGCGGAGCAATCGTAACGCACACCGTATACTTGGATGGTATGTTTATCTATACTCACCCGAGCAGAACTCGGTCTTATTCTTGAAATTAATAAAGTTAAAGATGGAGGAAGCAATCAAAGACTTAAATTACTTTTTCAACTGAATAACCGAGTTCGCCTGCTATTTGTCTTAATTACCCTGCAATGTCCCACTAGGTACCTGAGCAAATGCCTCTCCCAAAGTCATAAATCAAAATGCAGAAATTATATCAATAAAAGAAACTTTATTAATTGCTAAACAGAGAAAAAATATACTAAAAATTACATGAACAATGGCTTCTATGCGCTTACATCTATCTTACAGTAAATAGAGCGAAAGGAAACATTCACAATTTTGTACACAAAGCTTCTTGTCCACTGCGGCGTAACATGAAATATTTTAGACAACCTTTTAGCTGACAACACATTAGATAAGTTGTAGTAATAACACAGTGTTTTAAAACACTTGAGATTTTTCTTGCCTCTAAATATTATTTCACAAAAAAAACGGATTTTACATAAGGAGTCTATTTTTTTGCGCTTATTTTCATTCATAATATATAAAACTTGTGCGTTCTTTCATATAACCATGCCACGCCCCAGTGGTCAGAACCCTAGACCCACATAAACTCATTTCATTTAAATCCGACAACACGACACATACAGCAACCTCGCAAAATCAACGGACAAACACATTTCTTGGATTTGACATCTTTTCTAAACCTTTTGTAGATAGGTAGTTAATTTATTCAATAAATGATTTATTTTATTTAGGCAGTTGACTGAGAAAATTAAAACAATACCTACGTTATTTAATTCAGGATTTTTTGCTCCTCACAAAGAGATTTGTCTAAATTACATTTTTTTTTTTTTTTAAGCAATGCGTCTTAGAAATCATAAATATGTAAAAATCTTCACAGCAAACATAAGCTTTTTTGTAATACTTTTATAACCCGATTATGGCCTGCCTTGAATTATAAAGAGGTAAGATTTGTGAGTTTTTATGTGCTGTAGGTAATCTTAGGAACTACTGATCCGCTACACTATTGCAGAGTGTCATAGGGTACTTATATATTTTTTTATTTTCTTTTGCAATTTAGATTTTATTTAGAAAAAGAAATGTTAAACTAAAAAAAAACTCGCGGATAATGTCGCGGGCAGAAGCTCACGTACCTACATGTTTTTAATTAATTAATTTTACTATATAAAAAAGTTGTCAAATCCAAAATTCTTTAAACAAAACTACATAACAATGACACACACTGCCGTAAAACATTATGTACAAGTTTACATTTCACTCTGACGTCACAAAGATCACACGATTCAATACGCACATATAACCATTATTAGTATTTTTGTTTTTGGATTTTATTGTACCGAAGTGAAGATCTAATATTTTATTGAATGAAAAATACGTATAAAATCCTTGAGTTAGTCATTAAAATTCGATAACAACTGAAAAGTATTTAAATATCTCATCAAAATAATATCTTCTAAAAGATTAAACCTCATTATATTAAAATAATATTAAACCAATCAAAGTGACACAATTCAAATACATTTCCTTTGCGTATATGGCGGATTTTAAATTACGCACGGGCAAAAAAAAAAAATATGAAAGATCATTCGGTACAACCAATCCAAAATTAGTGTTAAATATAGTAATATCAGCAATAAGTTTACAGACTTCTACGTTTTTTAACAGACATATACAGGGACTTGTATTAAAAGTAGTTGGGTATACCTCATTAACTTCCAAGAGATAATTTTTAAGCCAAAAGAAAATTTAATTATTGTTCTTAATTTGTATTTCGTGTTATATCACTTCTGAGTTAATTTATGTACTCTCACATCGCCAAAAACCAAAAGAGATCACCCAACTACTTTTTGCACAACTCCTACAATAAAAATATGAATTCGAAAAAATAAGGCATACAAATGGTATTTATACTAATTAATAAGAATAGGCACTATTATAATTATGGTCAAATTATAATAAAAATTGAAAACAAAAATGCAATATCGTAGATAATTCCAAATATAATATGAATACTATTCTCATGTAATAATTAAAATAATAAGGCATTCGTCGAAGTTCAAAGTTTAAAAAGGCACTATAATAATATATAAATATAGTTCCGTGTATTTATGACAACAAGCCAATATGTTACATATGAAATAACATTATGTAAAAGAAAATATATGAAAGTATACTATTTAGTTACTGTATACGAAAGTAGCTAAGTTTATGTATGGATTTATATAGATTTTTCTACACACCGTCATAATTTACCCTCTTCTTAAATATAGGGTAAGAATTTCTACTTAGAACCGAAACCGAACCGGAAGTTTATAAGCCCTAAAGAACAGTCACTCCGCGTAAAAATAAAGATTCACTATGTTATAGATAAAGCTGATCGTATACTTGCACTAATGAGCATACACCCAGCTTCTATAAACAAAGTTAACCGAATTTACCCCTTTTCAAAATATAGGGTAAAAACGGTAAAATCTTTTATGGCCCATACACCGACTGCCTTACTGAATATTGATCACAAAATAATTAAATCCATACAAAACTTCAGCGATTCAAGTGGACGGTTATACTAGCTACAATTTAGGCACATTTCTAGAGGCCATAGGTTTTGTAACAACACGTTCAAATGTATATGAAAACCGCATTTAGTTGACGCTGCAACTGGTTTACAAATACTTTGGTGTAACATACAAGTTTTAAGTCTTTGTTTTACCCAATTAGACATTATTATAACAGGTTAGGTTTTTTTTTTGAATATCATACGGAAGGAATTCATTTATATTGTTTGTAAATGTCACATTTTACTTCTTTTTTTACGTATTTTAATGCAGCGTCAACGATAATATTAAAATCTTTACAATACTATATAATTATATAAATTCACTGGATCATTCTTTCCTTTAGTTAATTAGTAGCGAATGCCATACACATGATGTAAGGCTTCAATTGGCTACTATTACATGGGTGAAATAGATTTTTAGACGTAGTTGCAGCATACATTTATTGCAATAAATACTGTATTTAAGAGACTGAGCTACCTTTGTTTATTTAGACATGTTTTATATTATTTCATCAATATACCTACTATTTTTATGTTATTTAACATTTTAAGCTATATTTGATAAACAGCTGTATAGCATTCTATGAACATTGCAAATGAATCAGATAGGATATGAGCGCGCCAATGCTCACGCGAGTATTTAAAAAACATGTGGTATTTTCTGTCTGACTATGTGCTATTAAATGATTAAAATTATATTCAGCTCATTGCATAAATTTAGGTATCTTTTCTGTTTTCAGTATACCGATTATTAATTTAATTTACCCTTTAACCAATGAGGTAAAAGAAAAAAGGTTTTACTTGGCTTGTGATTAGTGAAATTGAAAACGTTAGTCACCGCAATATTTCAATAGAAAATATATAAGTTTAATGTATTACTACAGCCCAACCGTTGAAAGATTGCGTTCTTGACACCTTTCAGTATCATACTAAAGAATATGTGTTTTGCGAATTTGATCCTTATTACTACTAGAAATTTTCGTACTGACAGGTTTATGGAACGCATTTTCTCGACGGCCGGACTATATCTCTATTATAACTGGGACACGCAACAGTCACTCTTTTGGAGGAACTAAATCTTTTCTTATTAATATTTTGAGATCAATCGCATTTTTCTTTACTTCTGCCCATGTCCCCTGATTTGGTTTTAATTCTTTTCTTTTAGTAAAACTGTCACTTCTAATAGCTACAACGTTTAAAAAAAATTGCTTTGTATTTTTCCGACTCTTTTGTTAAAAACTTCCCGAGATTATTTTATTTTAAAATAAAAAATTTACAATATAAAAACAACTACGAACAAAACGATTTATAATGAAATTGCAACATTCAGATTTTACAATTTACATGACAAATTAAATTCTGTCAACTTTTATGATGGCACGATTCAAATTATTGTCAAATTAATATTTTTTTCGACTCGAATATCGATATTTTGTTAACCTTCGCTATCTTTCTCTTTTTTTAGCATGCACGCAAACCCTGTCCGTCTCTCTCACTCTTTCACATTATTTATAATTATAATCTACATAAAATCTTCTCTATATCCGATTTGCGAGTCGAAAAAAGTAATTTGACATACTTATACAAATTATAAATACAATTACTGTAATATATAGAACACATGATCGTCACTATGCTATGTCAAGTGAAGTTCTGTGGCCCACTTGTATAAAATCATTTAATATTGTATTATTTTTATTCCCTTGGGTAATGTTTAGGGCTTTTTAGCTCAGCTGAGATATACAAAATATATTGTACGATTGTCTCTATTAATAATAGATTAACCGAATCATTTTAATACAGTTTGTTTTTGCGTAAAAAACAGAATTTAATTAAACAAATAGCCACAAAACTAAAATAATGATTTAAATGTTAGTTAAAATAAAATTGCATTAAAACTATATCTAAGCTACTATGAAGTATATGAAACTTACATATATATGTCTTACCTTAATAATATATTTTTAATAATATACTAAAATATAATATCATTAATATCGAACGAATTTATGGCGAACTTAGACTTTTGTGCTTGACATTACCAAAAAAAGTTTTTAAGCATTATTTATTTACATCAATAATATCTTTTTTACCTTGTCATAAATTATATTGACAAGTATAGTAACCCTTAATGTCTTTATTCATTATAATACGCTTACAAAATACATTCAATAAATTGGACACATGGTTTGAGCTGCATAATTGTAAAATGCCAATTGGGGCTTTATTACAACACAAAACATTAAAAAAACGATTAAAAATATTCTGTCACGTATAAAATACAAAATGCAACGGTTGAAATGATTTTTGAGATTAAAGAATTTTAATACCGGATACCAAAGTACGGTGGGGGGTGTCGAGTGTGGGCTACTCGGCTAGGACACCGACGAGATGGCGTTGTGCGGGGAACCCATCTGCGTCAGAACCTTGTCGAGCCACTGTAGCGGCCCGTGCAGGTGGATCTCTATCCAGCAGGGCGTAGACGTCACGTCCTGGCGGTGGTACTCCGCCCCCCAGCCCTTCACGAACGACATACGAATCGTGCACATCTTCGTCAGCTCATAAACCGCTTCGAAACCATGATTGACACTTTGGGATAGCAGTTGCGCGAACTCCCTATTATTGAAGATCTTTAACGAACATCCAGGAGGTATCTTACACACGGTAGACGGATGGAAGCCATGGTGGTGATTGCAGTTGCGACTCTGGACAAATATAGCGGCGTCTGATAAACACTCCGCATACACTTCACCCCCTACATAGTACAGATGTACGCCCTTCCCTATGTGACGTCTCGTGTTCTCGATCGTCGAATTCCTGTTCACATTACTGAGCTGACCTAAACAGAACCTGTCGCTGTTATTCGAGGGATCCGTGAACCCATCGACCACGACCGAATGGGAGTTACAATGGAAAACTTCACCTACACGACAGTTCAACTCATAATATGCTACCGATGCCCAGTATAGGGGTTCCTGGTAGGAAACTGGGGCCACTTCTCCAGGAGGTTCGGAGTCGTCTGAAGGTGGGGAATACGCTGGAGGCGGCGTATCAGGGAGTTCCGAACTAGCTGACGGAGGAAACCCTGACCCTGAGTAGGAGACGTTGTGAGGCATTGACGGTTCCGCAGTCCTTTGGAAGGGGAGTAATGAATGTCCTGGAGCGAATTCAGAATGTCTGGGTACTAACACTGGAGGTAACACGGGGCTCTCAACTCTCTTGTAGTGGTAGGGGTTGATGCAGACCTCCTTCTGTTTCGCGCTGAAGGGGTACTGGCAGATCTCCAAGGGTTTGAGCTCGTGATGGCTCTGCAGGTCAGGCCAGCGCCAGACGCGGCAGTATATCACGTGTGGAAGGCCTTTGCGGTGTGATACCTGGAATTTTTAAGGCTTATGTTAGCGGTGGGCAAAGTAATTTGGAGATAGCATCACGACTGTTTTCCAGTAAGTAGTTAAGCAGAGGTGACCTATTATAGTATAGCTACCCACATTTCGCCAGAGGCATCATTCTATCGTCATCATAATATTATAAACAACAATAGATTTCTGTGAGATTTCATGTAACACGGGGGAGAATAGTGTCAGCTGCAATTTTAACTGCGATCTGAGAAAAACTCAATATCCAGGAAAAAGTGGCCTATATCCAGCAGTCGACGTCTTTCGGCTGAAATGATGAGGAAAAAGAGGTACCGAGTACTTTTAGCAAAGCAATGAGTTAATATGGCCTAAACTGAACGGATGTATTATAGTTCGTGCGCGGCGATACGGGGGGGAGTGCAGGCCGTTGATTGGTCAACGCTGACGGCGTCTCGCTGCTCGTTTGTCAACGCTGCCGCGCCTAGCCGCGTATTCCTAAGGCGCGGGACCGCGGTCTCGTTCAAACTATACTTGGTTTAATTTTTATTTGAATAACATTACTTTGAATATTACGTAAATTCTTTAGATACTAACCTGCAACCTGCCATCAAGTGACCTAGGAATAGTGACACACTTGGATGGCGTGCCGGGACACGACAGCGCCCGCTCCAACTCCTCGATGGCGCCCTTCCGTTTCTTCAGCTTCTTCACCAGACTGTCCACTGCCTTCTCTGCCCATTTCTCTTCTTCATCGCCCTGAAAAGAGAAGAAATAATAGGGTAAAGAAAATTGCATGGTTGATGAGATGGAAATTGACAGTCATGAAAGCTAAAATATGGAATCAACGACATGTGAATGTTCTGAGTTTATCACTAGTTGAATCCATACCAAAGTACCTAGCAAAATCCAGTAATCTCACAATAAAATAGTAATAATAAACCTGAAGAGTTTAATTTTTTGTTTGTTTGTTTGTTTGAATGCGGAATAATTATTTTTGCATTTGATAGCTCAAATCTTGAGGAAGGCTATCAGCTATTTAAGATCACGCTAGGGGTTCAAATAATTTGTTTATTTTCGACTAATCTGTCCATCATAAAAAAGTAAGTTACAGTTTCTTTCCTACGAAATGTAAGGAAAAAGTTTTCTGTGATTTCTGACTTTTCTAGTACTCAAACCTCAGTTAGTCCGATAGAGATTTTTGATCCTTATAAGAAACTGGATGGATTGGCATCAAAAAAAGTTTTTGTGAAAAATACCCATTTTCTTGCCGACTGTAGATTTTTTTTTAAATCTGTGAATGCAGATTGACATGTCTTTAAAGTTAAGGACAGTCTCCTAAGACCGTTTTCCTGTAGCCACAACAGATAAGGTCCTTACTGCCCCGTCTGAAAAATCCACCCTGTATGGATATACAGGGTGGATTTTTCAGACGGGGCAGTAAAAATATAATTCGCCGGGATCCCGATGCCCTAGGAGGATTCCTACGGCATCGGGATCCCGGCGAATTATATTTTAGTGTATAATAAAGTTTATTCTTTCTATCTATCTACAAGTAAAGTTGGATGTAATAAATTAAAGCATTCCATTCAAAACCTACTCTCCAAGTGTGATTTACATTTACATTCAAGTTCTGCTTTAGGAAGGAAACTGGGTAAACTGGTACATTAATCATTGATTCTAGACATGTGATGTCTCAACAACAGTCTATCACATTAGGAATGCACTGCTTATGTTAAGTGCATCATTAAAATGTTAGAATTTCACTGTTTTTAACAAGTCTTAAACCTCGTTAAACAATAGTCAAATTAAAACTAAATTTTAACTAGTGACCGACCGAAGCCACGTTTTCGTTTTCGGCGAAAAAATCATGACTCATGCTATATTTTCGTTTTCGGGTATAAACCAGCCGGAGCTCAGTGAATTTTCGCGCGTCATTCGGCCGATTTTCGCGCGACATTCGCCCTAATTCGTAAAGCTTGGCAATATCAGGTGAATCAATACAACAAGAAATACACGAAATTTTGTATCCTATTAGAATTATCATATTTTATTTCCTTTAAATCCTCTAATTGTTCTTTCTCTCCCTAGGTGTAAAAAAAAACAATCAAGTTTCAGTGTACAGCAGAAATATCAATATTTTTTAATGTCTAAGTACGGTCAGTTATAGCTGTTGTTACCTGACCCACCTTGCCGTTGCTTACCACCGTTGCCGTGGGTCAGGTAACAGCTATTATAACCCACTGTACATCATTTTCATTTTCGGCCGAAAATAAGCCCAAAGCCGAAACTTGTATTTCGTTTTCGGTTGAATTACTGGCTTTTGTGGACATGATATTTATTCAGATTTGTTACTGTAGTTGTAATGACAATTTGGTTTAAATAGGTTTTTATCTTTTATAATTCTTATTTTTTATTTTGTGAATGTTGTAGGCCAAGTAGACTATAGATTTGTTGTCCATTTTCTATTTTGTTAAGTACTGAAAGGCCTTCACTGTCCTCCCATACCTATTAACACTGTTATTTGAAAATATTGTAAAAGCCAATTATTTTTAAAAGAGTAACCATGTATTTTCTTTGCCGGCTCTTCTCCATAGGAAACGACCAATTGGAACCGTGCACCTAGCTTCTGACGTTTCATAAGTGTGCCCATGTAGGTTTACGTGAAATAAAATATTTTATACCATTCCCCCTCTAAAAAGCTTATTTTATTCACTGAAAACAGTGAATAAAAAGCTCTTTTAATCACTATTTTGGTGTTTGAATTTAGAACACACCAATGTATTCGACCTCGTATCTCAATGCTATACAACCTCCTTAACACTTTCGACTCCACCCATTTTCATAGAACTCATAACTCATCATTCCGCCATAAAAGTCTATGACTTTTATTATTCGTAGTTGGAAGTGAAACCTCCGGGAGGTTTCACTTCCAACGTCCACGAGGGCTCCCGGCATCCCATACCCAAGTAGGTGAACCCTCCAGGAGGGCTCCCGACACTGAACGTCTACATTTAAAATGAGCCCTCCGCGAGGGTTTCCGGCATTCCATATCCAAGTAGGTGAACCCTCCAGGAGGGCTCCCGACACTGAACGTCTACATTTAAAATGAGCCCTCCGCGAGGGCTCTCGACATCCCATATCCAAGTAGGTGAACCCTCCAGGAGGGCTCCCGACACTGAATGTCTACATTTAAAATGAGCCCTCCGCGAGGGCTCCCGACATCTCATATCCAAGTAGGTGAACCCTCTAGGAGGGCTCCCGACCCTGAATGTCTACATTTAAAATGAGCCCTCCGCGAGGGCTCCCGACATCCCATTTCCATGTAGGTGAACCCTCCAGGAGGACTCCCGACACTGAATGTCTACATTTTAAATGAGCCCTCCGCGAGGGCTCCCGACATCCCATATCCAAGTAGGTGAACCCTCCAGGAGGGCTCCCGACACTGAAACGTGTTAACCTTTTATTAAATGTCTATTTTCGCTTAAATCTTTCTTTTTCTCGTAGTCATGGTATAAAGTATAGTATGCAACTCTTGAATAAAACGGATTTATATCGAGGGCCATGAATCACTCGCGTCGCTCAGGATTCTAACACTTGAATCACTCGCTGCGCTCGTGATTCAATCATCATGAATCACTCCCTACGGTCGTGATTCAGTCGTTAGAATCCTTCACTTGATCGTGATTCATCTATGGCCCTCGCTTTAAATCCGTCCTTTATTCATTAGTTGCATAATATACTATTGATTTATTGAGCTTCGTTGAACAAATATTGGGACCAATATTTGTTGATGTGGGCAAAATTATTGGTGACCAGTTTAGAATATGAAGGGGTTTATTTATAAATAGTCCGGGGAATTTACGCCGAATTTTAGGCCAACTTTGCATGAATTAAAAACAGCGATTTTTTTTATTTAACGTGTAGGCTATGGACAAGGAAGTATGTTAAAATGTATCCCGCGAAAAGTTAACCCCCGCGTGTACGTCTTTTTTTAAGAAAACATGTTAATTCAATATTAATTGGTAGAAAAAAATATTAACATAATATGTTTGTATGGAGTATTTGTCGAAGTGAGGTATTACAAGTAGGTTAGAAAATTAAACAAAATCGTCCACATAAATTTCGATAAAAATAAAATTAATTTTTTTTTATTGTAAAAATCTATACCTACTGGTTTAATTTTGTAAAAATATATTGGTTTTACCAATTCTTTATTTATTGTAATCAAAATTTTCCTGTTAACAGGGTTGGGCAGTATTTGAATTATGTACTTGTAATTGAAATACGTACCTAATTGAAATACAAATACGTAATTGGTATTTGTAATTCAATTACTTCTTATAAATGTAATTTGTAATTAGTATTTCAAACACCTGACGCTGAGGTATTTTGTAGTTAGTATTTCAAATACTTATGGCTCCAAAATACATTTGAACATAAATACATTTAGCGATCTTATGAATGGGTGCGATCTGCAGAAAATAGCACTCGATAGCTTTCGTAAGCAAAATGGCGACCGCTAAATATGTAATATCTTTAAAGTTGGCAGCACTGCACTTAAACTGTACTGGGGGCCTATTACGAACTTTAAAAAAACCAGGCATGTTCCAGGCAGTTCATTTCCCTGGCTGGTTAAATTTCGTATTATGACATTCGTAATTCTGACCGACTTCCCGCTGGCTAGTTTGTCTATGGCTGGCTTGTAATTCACTGCCGTAACGTTCAAAAACACATTATCGGTAAGTTACGGTTTATTTCAATCACGTATTTTATGATAACATAATAAATAATATATTTCTAGTTACTAAAAGTAGGTGAAAATATGAACGCAATGTATATTGTACTATTTGTTTATTCATATTTTAATTTTCAGTGTTTGTTAATATGTAACAAGACATTCGTTTAACAACAACGTTTCCGAACGTACCGCTCTTGGAGACCTTGGAGTTCAGTGTAGGGTTGCCAACCGTACTATAATATATAGTATTATACTATATTTCGGGTCTGCGTACTTTATCTGTTGAAGAAATATTTATAGTACGCAAAACTACTATATTTTCAACACCGAAATCTAGCAAACAAATCTTTCATTTAAAAAAATTATGAACACGCCTTTACGTTAACTTTTGAATTATGTATAACCGAACTCATCTGTCATTGCGTTCCGAACTTGTCAATAATGTCAAATTGACAACATCAAACGAATTTTTGTTCTGATAGAATTTTGTTATGGGATATTGGTAATTATACCAATTATTATCAATTTGATGTTGTTCTTTCTTTTGTTAAGTCTACAGATTCTTAGGCCATAAGTTAAATTTCACCATAGCGATAAGTACACTATTACGAATAAGAATCTTGTATTTTAAAACTTTAGTCTTTAATAAACCATCGTCTAAGCAAGACTTTGCTTTAGAAATAACCTAGGTCTCAGCCATTGAGTTAAATGTCTCAGCTCCTCACAGAGATTCAGTACCAAGTCTTTGCTAAGTCGATAACGTTGAATGAACTGCACATCATCCATGTCGAACGCATTAATAGATTGATTACGAACCATTGAGGTATTAGTACAATAATACCTCAATGTTTCGAACACGTCTTCTTTTGTTCCTTGATTCATCATTTTGATTTGAAACGTCACTTTCCAGGAATTCAAACAGTTCATATTCGTCACACATGATAATTCAATATAGGTACCTAATATGATAATATGTCACTCGAACAATTTCTCCAAATAACTCCAAAACAATTCAATAAAAGTTCCTCTGAAGCAGCGTAAATTGAATGGATTGTGAGGTTACTTTTAATACGTCAAGAAATGTCAAACAGACGCTCGTAATACGGTATTTCCAGACAATATTCGGGCAGAAGTCGGCCAGGGTGTCACGTGACCACTGACTGGCTTGTTTGACGCGTTCATAATACGAAATTGCAAGGCAATTCTGTTTACGCCGTAAACTGCCTGGAAATAAGAGTTCATAATAGGGCCCCTGTAGTCTGTACTGCAGGTACATACGTCAAATTGTCAATTACATAACTTGTCAATTGTAATTTTCATTCGGCGATGGAGTGCATCCTGTGAATGCTGTGACATATTTAGCGGTCGCCATTTTGTAAAATATGATGGTAAGAATATATTCCCTTTGGCTTAGGCTGGGCTGGATTAGTTCTATTCTATTTATATACCTAACCTAACACCAGACTGTATTTTGTAATTTGTATTTTAAATAAAAATAGTCAAAATACTGTATTTTGTATTTTATATTTCAAATACACGACTTAAAAATATTTTGTAATTTGTATTTTAAATAAGTGCGAGATAGTATTTTGTAATTTGTATTTTAATTAAAGCAAAGCATGTATTTTGCCCAGCTCTGCCTGTTAACTATTTTGCCTCAATTTTTATTCACAAAAACGCGTTTTTGTTTTTTTTACCTTGATGCGAGCCTGGAAAATGTTTAATTTTCTATTATTATTTGGAGAGCTAAGTTCAAAAACACGATTCAAGAACAAAATCGCTGTTTAGATTTAGTGCAGGGTTCAAACCTAATTTCCCCGGCCTAAAACGTCAAAAATGTATGGTTAAATAGTTGCTAATCATTTCTTATATATTTAACTTTAAGAAACTTTTATATTTATAAATAAACCGCTGTTTTCTTTATGTTGTTGAGTTGTGAGCCACAAAGTCCTATAACACAGTAGTCATAAAACAGCAGTCATGCTACAAAAAGTTATTGAAAAGAAACTTACATTTTTATCATCAATAAATAAATTCAAGGCCAATGTGTCACACAAAATTCTATAAAATCTATTTTGTCACCGGTAAACATCAAAAATATTATCCTTAAATAATATCACAGTTAAAGAAACCGATTGTGTGATAGTAAACAACATTATGATTCACATTTCCCAGGAACCAACTCACTGGTTCTATGACTCATATTTTGTGTATCAATAACTACTACTGTTTATTTTGTAACCATTTTCCCTTGATTAATATTGGTATTGGGTTTGTCCCCAGGTGAGAAAAGAAACACTCGGGTTGGCTTTTGTGGACTATTTAGAATACTGATTTTTGAGCTAGAAGATAGGGAGTCTAACGATGGAGTGACGCCTGAAAAAATTGAAGTGTTCATTTGTAATGTCAAAATAACAGATTTTTTAATATAAAATGCTTATAATGAAAGTATTACGGTACTTATAAACAAAAAAAAACTATTTTATTTTTTTGTCTTTGTCTGTTTGTTCCGCTAATCTCCGAAACGTGTCGACCGATTTTCACGGGACTTTCACTGGTAGATACCTCATGTTATAAAGAGTAACTTAGGCAACTTTTGTTTTAGAAAAAGAATTAGGGTCTGCGCGAGCGAAGTTGCGGGCAGCAGCTAGTTAATTATGTCCCCAATCAAGATCAGCGATTTTTAACGGCTGCTTCTGATTCGCCCTCTCGAAAACTCAGTATAGCAAACTCGACTGTTGATTGGTTACAGACAAAAATCGGAATCAAAATTGAGATTTTATGTTACATTATTATTTGTTGCATTGCATTATTGTATTATTTTGTTATAATATTGGGTTCCCACCTGTAAAAACGAATGTAAGTGATGATAATCCTAACTAATATTATAAAAAATTAGTTTTTTTTGTTTGTTACGCTTTCACATGAAATTTGGCACATGGTCACATGGGTAGACCATGACCTGAGTTAGGACATAGGATACATTTTATCCCGATATTCCCAAGAGACTGAAACTTATTATACTTACTGGTGAAACCGTGGGGCGCAGCTAGTAGTAATAAATAAATAAAAAATGTATATCCTGATATTCCCAAGGGATTGAGATTTATGTGGGTGAAACTGTGGGGTGGAACAAATCAATAATAAATTATTAAATGCATGAAAGGGACTTTGGGAGAATTCAATTGGTTAACAGTTTGGTACTGAATGTTAAGTTATTGTTAAGTCCATTTTTTCTTTTCTACAGTCAGTAGTGCGAGTCTTTTTATTTTATTCTTACACTATCTTGAATCATTTATCACACTCAGTCATCCTGATGTAAACTGTAACAGTTGTTAGACTTTTGTCAATGTTAGTAACCTTCACTAAAAATAAACTTTTCTGTTGTTTAGCCATTGATGCAAAGTTTGTGTTTAAAATGGCTTAAAAAATTGCTGCACCCATTATAATATGCACTATATAGTTTTTGCCCGCGGTTTCGCCCAAGTTGAGGTCAGAAACGGTACCACAACATGTTACTGGGAAAAAAGTATCCTATCTTAACACAGGCATCTGCTATCAAAATCCGTTAACAGACAGACAGGGTTAATTTATTTAATTATTATATATAACCCAATTTTTACTTTGGCGTAAAAGTAGCATATTTTTTTTAGCAATTTATAAAGTTATAAAAGAATATATAAAAAGTTATATTAAGTTTTAACTTTATAATGATTTATTATAAAATAATGAAAAGAAACTCTCACGGTTAGTCCTTTTATTTGATATGGCGCACAGCACAGTATACAAGTCTTTTTTTAAATTATATTATTTATTAGTCTGACACAATATTCAAAATTCATTTATTTACGTTACATGTCCTTGTTCGGGTCACAGAAATTCATATGTGTACCAAATGTCAACTTTGGTCCATTAGATTCGGAGCAAATTGGTTGTGACAGAGGGATAGACAGACTAACACACAAGTGACCCTACTAGGGGTTCCATTTTTTCATTTGGACGTATGGAACCATAAATGTGTAATTTAAGGAAGTACTTTCTACATTGACTATCAATTAGTGATATGAAACAGTCTCAACAGGTCAACAGGTCAACAGGTAGTCAGTCTCTCACAAAGGTGGAATACAGCCGAGACATTTTTGTACGCATTACCTTTAAGTCAGCTTTGTGAAGAGAAAATAAATGATTATTGAATTGAATTGAATTGAATTGAATAGTATATTAATCAAATCATTCAACTGATATGAGGTTGATGATCTTTTTTTTCTTGATATTATTTCATAATATCCTAGACAGGGATATGTGCTATTGAAATATAGTTCTTTAAGTAAAGTTTACTAAACTGGTAGCATGATTAATGATTATTAACTCTTGTTATTTGACTTTGGTGTATTGATTAATCTGTCTCAAAAAACAGTGAAGGAAAACATCATGAGGAAACCAGTATATCCTAGAACAAAAAATTCGATGACATGGGACATCTATCCACTCCCTCTCACTCTAACCCACTCAACATCTACTGATAGATGAGGAGTGGGCTGTACCACTCCGTTTTGAAGAGAGAAGGACTGTGTCCCAGCAGTGAGAACATGGGTGATTATGCTTTCTTTTGCTTTATTTTATTTCTGTAAATTTGTTTAAAAAAAAACTCTTTTTACACAACAAAAAGAAATAATAATATATACGTAACCACAAAAAAAAAAACTTATATGAGGTTAGTATCTCTCAGAGGTCTCTCTTTAAAAGTCCATATGTTATCTTGGTCAGATCATATGAGGACCATGCAGATAAGTGACCGAGATGGTCTTTTGAGGAAAGAACCACACATATAATTAACTTTAGTCTTAAACTTCAGCTCTCACATCAAAGAGAGATGGTATATTATATTATTAGTCAAAGGAACGGAGTGTAGTGTTACAATGCAGGTTAAATTATAATACAACTAGGCGCACCCCGCGGTCCTGTGGGAAATATCAGGATTAAAGGTATCCTATGTCCTAATAAGAAAGGTCATGGTCTACCCATGTGTGCACTACATAGTTAGGATGTCATTTGAGAAACATATTGAGTCGCAGGGTAGGGTATACTTAGGGTGGACCTAGGCAATTGGTGCCATGTTTGTTTTAGTGATTTGCTGGCAACTGTACCTCGTAACTACTGTGTTATGCAGGATCTTGTTCTGAAGTGCGTATTGGTTTGGATAAACCATCGATCACTAATAAAAAACTAGATACACAATCCCAAACAAAAGTTCTCTTAAAACTGGCACCAAATTGTGTTTAAGTAATAATAGTTGAAATAAATATAAATTAATGTAAATTCAACCTTAAACGAAATGCTTGACGTTTATTTCACAAAGATATGTTTAAAAAGCAATAAATTTTTACGACCGATACTATGTCGCGTGTTTACCGTCGGAGCGTTCGAATACTACTAAATCTAAAGAGCGCCCAAATGTTCAAGTGGGCGCTCATTCGGTGAGGACATTTTTTGCCGCTGATTGTGTATCTAGTTTTTTATTAGTGATCGATGGGATAAACACACAGTTTACTTGTCAGTGTAGTCTACACTAATATTAAAAGAGAAAGGATTTGTATTTTTGTTTGTAAATTAATAATCTCAAAAACTGCAGGACTAACATTATAAAAATTATTTCTCCAGTAGAGTGCTTTATTATCACTGAATAACATAGGCTATAATTTATAAAAATATTACACGGGCAAAGCCGCTGGTGGAAGCTAGTCTATTATAAAAGTTACTGAAACTTTGCTTCAACATTCACTAGTTTATGGATAATGGTTGCTCATTTTGCTCTCCAATGATTTCCTCTGTTCTATTCACTTAATAAAACAAGCTAAGTAAAAGCCAAAGAAACAACAGTTTTAAAGCAATTTAAAAGGTAAATCACACTGTTCTTTTTTGAGCCTGTGTTACATCAGAAACTAAGGCAGTAGACTGCCTGATAAGTTAGATCTCAATACTAAGAAACGGAATAAAAGCTTGTAATATAGAGAAATAGAAAAAGTAACATGAGCTTTTCATGTTAAGGTTTGTAACCATACCTGCTTCCACCCCAATAATTTCTTGACAGCGGGGCTTGTGAATGAGAATAAGCTGTTCAGGCTGGACATAGGACCGCTGCTCGAGGATTCCCCATCATCAGTATCCATGATTACTAAGTGGCCCCAGCCCGCGAATGAGTCACCGAACTGTGGGAGCCAACCTCCCGCCAATTATCACACCGCGGAAAGCACTCAAGCCGCCATCGATCCCAAACACCACTTGGTATTCCCCACAACGTCTAGGAACCAATTACGAACACTACAAAATAGTGATTAGCGTGACTAGCGTCGGTCCCACTAAATGATTTACGACGGCACTACTACACAACCGTCATGGCTCCATTTATACATTCACAAAATGCACAGCCTTGCGGTGGGTATAAAACTGATTTTGTGGGATTTAGTCAAGTGAAAACTGTGCAAAAATAAAATAAAACACTGGTCAAGCTGCATAGGACAGCTCAGGAGACATTTTTCAATGCACAGATAAAATATTATTAAAAATAAATTGTCTTGGGCGGGGTTGCCAACTGTGTAAACAGGCGGACAGTCCGCCTGCCTTCTTCAGCTTCTTCTTCAAAGTTCTTCCACAATTTTTACAACTTGTACACTTTTTCTGTTGACAACGTTGTGGCCTCGTGGGCGAGTTTTTTATGTCTTATAATTCCTTTCCCTCCTTTTTTACACATGTACGTATTTAGTTTCTTTAGTTAATTTTCATTACTTATGAAGTTATGATTTACGTTTTATTATTGGCACCTTGGAACAGGTTCCAAGTAGTATACCAGCGGAAAGCGGTGTTCTGAAAATATCCAAAATACCAACTATTGTTTCATAGATTTTAACGTGAATGTCTATCGAGAAAGTACCAAATGCATGGCAACAAGCACGCATCAAAATGTTTTAGATTAGGTTTTTTCGGTCGATGTGGATGGCTTTCGGCTGAAATTAAGGTGAGGATATTTGTGAAGAACTTGAAGAAGTTAGGAAAATCAGCTGTCAGAGCCTAAAAAGACTGTTATTCAAAAAAATCTATAGAAGAAAATATTCGTGAACAAACTCCTTGTTCCAGTTTATAAAAAGAATAAGTTGAAGCACCAATAAAATCGAAAGAGATAGCTTTATGCAAAACTTAAGAAGTACAAAAGAGCTCCATGCAATTCTGTCAATTTCATTATGTTAAAACTACGAAGCAAGTTCTGGAACGCAGTCCTTTATCGCATTTGGCGAGAATTTTCTCGAATTTGAAGTGTCATTTCTAGACTTCGTGTTGCTTGTTTGAACTCGATGAACAAATTAGTGAAACAGAAAAGAAAGAATTGTTGCGCGATAGACTATAGTATTTAGAAGTAAATATTTTATTGCAAGTGCATCTTTTGTTTTATCAGTTTTTAGCAGAAAACAATCATGGCTCAGGTAAGAGGTTATACCGACGCTTTACGATTAGAATTTTGAATGAAGTATCATAATTTCAACATGAGTATCGTTTTTAGGTAAATCAGTTAAAGGAGCAGGGTAACGCAGCGTTATCATCGGGCAAGTTCGATGAGGCCGTCAAATACTACACGGAGGCTATTGCCTTGGACCCAAAGAACCACGTTCTCTATAGCAACCGGTCGGCAGCTTTTGCTAAAGATGAGAACTACGCCGCAGCTCTTGAGGATGCAAATCAGACCGTTGCTCTGAACCCTACGTGGAGCAAAGGGTACTCGCGCAAAGGTTCAGCATTAGCATACTTAGGCCGTCATGATGAGGCCGTTGAAGCTTATGAAAAGGGCCTGGAGCTCGAGCCTGGTAACGAACAGCTCGCTGCAGGCTTAGTCGAGGTCAAGAAACAAGCTGTTGAACTGAAGTTGAAGACACAACAGCTGTTCGAGAAGCTTAAAGCAAACCCACAGACAAAGGAATGGCTGAATGATCCGGAATATGTCAAATTGGTTGAAGTGAGTATTAAACCTTATTGTTGATGACTTTTTGAGTTGTGCAACATCCTCCTTTTATAAATTAATTTATATTCTCTTAAATCTTTTTAAAAAGATTGGGTCACAGGGTCATCTTGTAATTAATAAATAATTTATATTTTGATACAATGATTCACTATAATATCAGTTCCAATTTATTTTGTTAAAATTCTTCACCTTT
This sequence comes from Conistra vaccinii, assembly GCA_948150665.1. Classification (NCBI taxonomy): domain Eukaryota; kingdom Metazoa; phylum Arthropoda; class Insecta; order Lepidoptera; family Noctuidae; genus Conistra; species Conistra vaccinii. Next base: position 2,366,775 of record OX411320.1, on the reverse strand, counting down.
TCTTTTTAATTAGGTACATTGTAGGTGGTGTAGGTTGGTTTTCTTTTGTGTTATGTATAAATTTGCATTTCAATATGTGTTCATATTTTTGAATATTCAGTAGTTCCAATTTAAAACATCATTGCCATAGCAACACTATAGTTTTGACCTAAGAACTAAAAGATTTGGGGTGCCTTATAGAGGGTAGATATGCAAACTATTCAACATTTTGTCCATGCAAGAAGAACAATAAAATTATGCAGCAAGTTATCAAATTGTTTTTAAACTTTTGCTGTATGTTTTACGGAAAGGAACCTAGGCTTTTTGCCATGCTACTTGATGTTTGTAATAAAACTATGTTTCTGCTTTTCCTGCTTTTCGAATGGTTATTTTCACTTTGAATTATCTCATTTTATTTAATAAGAATGTGTTGAGTACTTATCAACCAGATCCAATCAAATTCTATTGCTGAATCTCAATATTAAGAATATTATATTATAAAACTTATTCATATTAAATAATTATAATTATACATTGAATGAAGACTTTTATGTCTACAACATGATTTTAGTGTTTTTATATTACTTATTTTATGTTTAGCAAAATTATTTTTTTTTTCCAAATCAGTATAATTTTTTATGAAGTAAATAATAATCAGGTTTAGCTAAAATGGGCTTTTCGAAATAGAACCTAACAAAATTCTAAAAACTCCACAGAAAATAGTACAGAATCCCTTTGACGTCCAAAACCTCGGCGCTAAAATGGAAGACAAACGAGTCCTCACCACAATCAGCATCATGTTCGGCTTAGACCTTCACATGCCCATGGACATAGACCCACCAGCACCCGAAAGAAAGACTGCAGAACCACCGAAGAAGGAAGAACCAGAGAAACCAAAATACGATGACCTTCCTGAGAACCGGAGACTTGCGTTACAAGAGAAAGATCAAGGGAATGAGTACTATAAAAAGAAAGATTTAGAAAATGCTCTGAAACATTACCAGAAAGCCATTGAACATGATGCTACGGATATTACATTTTACACAAACATGGCTGCCGTTTACTTTGAACAGAAAGAATATGAGAAATGTGTCAAGGAATGTGAGAAAGCTATTGAAATTGGAAGAGAAAATAGAGCTGATTTCAAGTTAATAGCCAAGGCATTTACTAGGATCGGTGAGTTGGTTTCTTATTTTATTTTATGTTATGATCATGCAGTTGCAAGGACTTTCATTACCACTTTGTTTTTAGGGTTCCGTACCCTATAGGTGCCAAACGGACCCTTCCACTAAAGCTAGACTAAGCTTCCACTGTCCGTATGTCTGTCAGCGGGCTGTATCTCATGAACCGTAATAGGTAGACAGTTGAATTATTTTACAATTGTGTATTTCTATTGCCGCTATAAACAAACAAAGGAGAATGCTCATGGATGTATGGAATCCCGTACTATGTTGCATCAAATTCAAACTATGTTTTTTATGGACTACACTGATCATATTAACTCCTACAAAAGTTCTTTTTGAAAAAGAAACCCGGGTTTTGGAATTATTTTAGAAAAACTAAGTCTATTTTTTTAATCCTAATCTAATAACCTAAAAACTAAGTCTATTTTTTTACGCTTTACCAACAACTTATATTTATAGAATTGTTAAACACGGACGAAAAAAATCACAAAATACAAACAAGGTCTACTTCTCAACACACAATTCAATAATTTACTATACTAGGTATCTCAACTTTCAAAAACACAGACTGTCGTTTTCGATAGTGCAAAAGTTAGTACAATACAAATGTCAGATGCACAGATAACTATAAACTAGTCGGGATTTAGGGATGTAATCGATAAATCAAAATCTTTAGGGTAAGAAAATAGATTTGTGTCAATTAGCAATAAACCAAACTAAATCCATTTGGTGTAAGTACTGATTTTGTTGCTGTTATTTAAAGAAAGCAAAGCAAATACATATAATTCGTGAAATGCAAACGTTATAGTTATGTATGTATAATAAACAAAAGAAATTATTACTGGTTAGTCGATTCATCAAAAATCAAATTCCGCTTGACATGCAGACTTGTATGTTGCAGTTGACGTTGTTCAAGTGAAACGGAACGTCATTTATAAGGAGTAAAATAAAACAATATCCATACTTTCAAACTCAAAAGTAAATTCCCTGTCCAAAAATTAAAACCCCGACGCATAGTGTCGTAAAAAATTATGAAATGAATTACCATAACATTTTGGTCTTGATGCGCGAGACTTTTTGGTACCACTTTTGGTCATTCTCCTTTACCTCGTTATAATAATATTATAGTATAGATGAAGTCATAGGATTAGTAGAAGAACGATATACAATGAACTATGACCGCAGACCATCACCTAATTACTAGTTCCATAGACTTCAAAACAATTATTGAGACAATAGCTATATATCGATACTTAATTATAATATTAAGAGGTAAAATTTGTTTGTTTGTAAGTTGGTATGTAGGGGGTAATCTCCGGAACTACCAGTTGGATTAGAAAAATTATTTTTGCATTGGTTTTGGATTGCCCAATGCTTAAGGAAGGTAATAGGCTCGCGGACGAAGTCGCGAGCAGAAGCTGGTCTTTTAATAAATAGACAGAATTATGACTTGTTCCCACAGTTTTTTGTTTATCAGCTAATACTGATAAGGATTGTTGTTAGACAGATAACGCGTTTGATATTCTGGATGCGGTCACCAATATGCAGAGTATGATTTACAATTTTACATAACTGATTGTCAGAATATAAATAAATAACTATGATATTGATTATAGTAATTGCATAAATTAACATTGTGCGATTTCCTTGGCCCCAATTCTGAGCATAAAATCTCGCGATCGATCGCCATGAGTAGTCACATTAGCTTTTATACTACTACTGCTCGCCTTTGACGCATAATGTATGAAATATGAACCCTCGTACCACGGGCGCCTTTTAAACGCGATTTTTTTTCCCCTAGAGGTGAAAATCCAACAGTGCGCTTTTCTAAGCCCAAGTTCCTGCGGCGACTATTTTTCGCACACTGGATTTTCAACGCACTGCTTAGCACCAAGAGTTGAAAATCCAAGAGTATGTGTTGTTTCGACGCGCTGGATTGCACTCTGTTGGATTCTCAACACTCGCCTCCTCAATGGCGAGAGTTGAAAATTGAGTGCGCGGAAATAAAACGTCCATGCGCATGTGCCGACTGTAGCGCTGACCATAAGTAGTGGTCACTATTGGGCCTTGTGCCGATACACTTAAGGTCGCCACATGCGTTGTAGTAATCGACAAAGTGATTGAAGCGCTATAAATGGCAAAGCCCGAAGTATATTGCACCTACAAGCAAAAATGACCCTTTTTACTGGACTTTAGGATTTAAATTCATTAATCACACACACTCACCAGGACAGCAGTAAATATAACGCAATTACAAGCCAAAATCATCCTTATGAACAGGTTTTAGAACTTAAATCCGTTTGACCCACTGTTAAAAGTCATGGCGCATGGCGTGACGCTTGGTACCGCGTAACGTAAGCGTAACCCCATTCATTAGGCGTTGGGCCTTAATATCTTATGTCAAGTTCAATGTCCTTAACATCACAAATCAAAACAGTTTTTATCTATTTGTACTGTGTATGCATGTTCATGTTATAAATACTATAAATACTGCTCAATTACTCGGGTCACAGATTATAAAATAATGCAGTTTATTTTCGTCATCACGGCTCTATTCGGAAAATAAATGGGCAGAAGTATACTGAGGCACGATATTACTTTGCAATTAACATGACTGTATTGTAGTAGACGCCCCGGGCGTCGGGAATCGATTGCCGATTTCCGGCCACCGTAGGCGCGGGCTTGCGGACGGAGAGTGATGGGTAGCTCTCCGTCCGAGCAGGACCAAGCCCGGGTCGACGGCGCGTAGTGTTCCACGCGCGCCTCAAAGAGTTGTCAGCGAAGCTGAAGGGGTCCGTCAGGGCCGATGCCTACCACTGGGGTTGCGGATAAGTCCTTAGGGGAAACCGTGGCCCCGGTCTAGGCAAGGGAAGGAACACGGGTGGGTTTTAGTCAGTAAAAGTCTGACACGCCCTTCCGCTCCGCCCAGAGCGGGAGAAGTCATTGGATGATTTCCCACCCCAAAAAAAAAAAAAAAAACATGACTGTATTACATACTAGCTGCGCCCCGCGGTTTTACCCACATAACTCTCAATCCCGTGGGAATATCGGGATAAAAAGTATATCCTAACCCAGGTCATTGTCTACCCATTTGCAAAATTTCACCTAAATCAGTCGTTATAGCGTGAAAGCGTAATAAACAAACTCACTTTCGCATTTATAATATTAGTTAGCGATTTGCGCTTCAAGGTGGCTCTGCGCTTCAAGGTGGCTTTGCGCTTCAACCTACAAATGTGTCAAATTCAATGTATTGTATTACACTGATTCGATAATTGTTTTTATGATAAACAAGGGCTCTATTTACCTATGATGGGTTTAGGTTATATTTTAATATTATATCTATAGTGCGTTCGCGATTTATTTTTCGAACACGTAAAAAAATATATGGTTTTAGAAAATCCACACTAACAACCACGCGTAAAGTTCAGTTTGCAGTACAACTTCAATCATTTTGATGAATTTTTCAATAGTCCAAGGCGTTCTGAAATCAACGTAATTTACACATGCATAAAGTTGATATTTAGATATAACATCAATATTGAAAACAAGAATTTGATTACACCTTATGTAGATATAGGAGCGAACTTATTATCGTTGACTAAATGCATTTCTAAACTCAACGGAAATATCGATAATCGACAAATAAACGGATACCCGGCATGTTTAGCTCAACGAACGCGACGTACGGGTCTAAACAGACGGACTGCATTTGAATTTTGAACTGCACGCCAGCTGCAAAATTGCAGTTTGAATGCTTGTGAGCTTATTATTTCCGATGCATAACTGCATCGTCACTGCCGTGCCAACCAACTGCGCAGTCGAAATCTGTCTGTTTAGACACTAAGATAAATAAGGATAATTTAATCACTGGCCTCGCTGGTCTAGTGGTCGCAAGTGTTACTGCTGATTATGAGCTCCTGGGTTCGATTCCCGGTTCGGGCAAAGTGTTATCGGGTTTTTCTATCTGGAATTTCTGTGGCAGCCCGGAGTCTGGATTAGTGCGCGATTGAAGACAATAGGCTCACCCACTGTTAAGTGGGACTTGAACATAACTGGCGAAATGTGGGTGTACTGTAGGTACACCTCTGCCCAACCCTCCGGGGAAACAAGGCGTAATGTTATGTTATGTTAAACCATGGCTTTAATAATAATTAAAGGCAGTGTATAGAGTGCCACCATTGGCACTCTATCCCTATCGGATAAAGTGCCACTACAGGCACCCTAGTAACACCGTCTCGGCCCGGCTCAAGTGCCGCAAGCATTGGATTGTCATTGTCACTGTCACTAAGTCACGTCACTTGGTGCTTTGTTTAATTGTCGAGGTTAGATCGCTGTAAAACACCACATTCCCAAAACATTACATTCTCTTGTGCCTAAACGGACCCTGGCACTTCGCCGGCCGCTGCCGCGGCACCGCTCGCTACGCTCGCTCGGCTCGTGCGTTGTATGGTCACAGTTCTAACCTAACCTAAACTAAATAACAAGTGACAGTGACAATGCAACGCTCACGGCACCCTAGCCGGGCCGATGCAGTGACACTAGAGTGCCACAAGAAACTCGCGGCACTCTATACATTTCGATAATTAAATTAAAAGTTTATAGTTGATTAATTAGCAGGCGCAATAATTCTGATAGAAATGTAAGGAAACACCTTATAATAAAAAAAAATAAACAAGGAAGGTACAGGTCGACACAACTTATATGTAGCATCGGTAAAATTCGTAAAACCGATTATTTCCGATTTACACAACCAATAGAAATAGCTGACTATCGCGCCATTCAATGCTATTCGCGCTTTACTTTCCCGCCTCAGTTCAACCCGAGACAGCGTTGTGAATGCACGTGGGTGAATCATTCTGTACACTTCGTGACAATTTAATTTGAACACGAATTTTTAAAACAAGCAAACTAATTTTTGAAATTATAATATTAGTAAGGATAAAAGTTAATCGACTCAGGTGTGACTTTGCGGAAATCCATTATAAAATACAATAGACGATGTATATTTAGTAACTTAATCCGCTTAACTGTTTTTAAAGAGTTAGAGAACCCTGTAAGAAATCGACACGTGTTTCGCCTCTCAACGAGGCATCCTCAGGCTGACGATTGACTTGTTGCAAACTCGGACACGACGTGTTGCCACGACAAGAGCCAACCGCGAACACGAACACGCCGCGAACACCGTTGAGAGGCGAAACACGTGTCGATTTCTTACAGGGTTCTCTAACTCTTTAAGAACAGTAAATATACATCGTCTATTGTATTTTAGTAAGGATAATGTAATAATTCAATGATACAAATAATTAAAAAAATATTGAAGTTTTAACTTCAAATATCTCAAAAGGCTTCGCAAAATAGAACGCGTACTTAGCGCGCGTTAGAGCGCTGGCGTCGTGTTCCACGCGCGCCTCAAAGAGTTGTCAGCGAAGCTGAAGGGGTCCGTTAGGGCCGATGCCTACCACCGGGGTTGCGGATAGTCCTAAGGGGAAACCGTGGCCCCCGTCTAGGCAAGGGAAGGAACACGGGTGGGTTTTAGTCAGTAAGAGTCTGACACGCCCTTCCGCTCCGCCCAGAGCGGGAGAAGTCATGTGATGATTTCCCACCCAAAAAAAAAAAAAACCCTGACGCCACGCTAACGTAACGTGCGTAACGAACTGCTACCGCACGTCATAGTACACACACGGCTACACATCAAGCTATACATTTCCAGTTTAAGCTGACCTCGCATTATTCGGAAATCGTTTACAATGCGAGATCACCATAAACTGGAAATGTATAGCTTGATGTGTAGCCGTGCGTACAACACAATTTGGCGCAGCGTTAGGCTAGCGTTCTAACGCACGCTAAGTACGTGTTCTATTTGGCGAAGCCTTGAAAGTTTGATTTCTGATATTCATCGTTCTAGCCTTGTATCCTTCAAATCGAATCTAAAAATAAACAAAAAATACAGACTTTATTTACGTGATCATTTATTCTGCAAGAAAGTACATGTCAATCTCGCATCAATTTCACGAATGTATTTTGTTATATGAGTTTACACGTTATTGCGATTGCGTAATGATCATTTTCGCCTAAAGCAGTAATAAAGATTGATGATTTTGAAGGCGCACTTAGTTCGGATGTGATCGGTTTTACGAATTTTACCGATGCTACATCTAAGTTGTGTCGACCTGTAATTAAGCAGACAAAGGTTATCAAAAGAATTAATATAGGTATTTATGCATTGTGTAATCAAGTTCTTTAATTAACATTGCGCGCTTAATTATTTAGTGATAAGCAGATGAATTCAGCTGCATCCGGTTAAACTGGAAGCCGACCCCAACATAGTTGGGAAAACGCTAGGGAGATGATGATGTGCAGATACTGCATTTGTACAATTACCGCGACTTATAGCCAGTGTGGTCGTGGTTTTATAAATAATTTATAACATAACATAACATAACATAATCTTTATTTGCCAAAAGAATAACAACCTTACAACAAATTTTACACCAGTGCTTACCTTCTATGAATCCAAACGCTTAGACACCCAATTAGTAATCAGTGAACAATAATTAATTCAGGTTGTAACGAAACCGATTCACCCTGAACCCCGTACTAGTTATAAACTGTATTACGGTGGGACAGCTTTCCTCGTTCTCTTTTTACAATAATATAATAAGCCGATTTGAGAGAAAACAATTGGATAATCTCACTTTCAACTAACACAAATCAATACTGTGGGTAAAATGTATCATATATTCAATTTGTTGTTTAGTTGATTTTTTTACTTTGTAGGTAGTAGCGTAACTTCACATAGTATAAGTAAATTTTTTAGATGTTAATTTTGTTTACAAAATAATATTTATATTGTTTTCATTTTTTCTAGTTTCCTTCTATAAAAAATATTACTACCTCGTTGGTCTATAGTCCGCGTGCGACTAGTTGGCCGCTCATCTCATCACAAATCATCTCGCTATTGCAACCTCATGTGCGTTTGGTCTAAACTAGCCGGCACTTTCACTTCGCGACGGCAACACGCGTTGAAAGTACCGGCTAGTTTAGACAAAACGCACATGAGATTGCAATAGCGAGATGATTTGTGATGAGATGAGCGACCAACTAGTGGCGCGCGGACTAGAGTGCAAGCGCTACTGCTGAACATGAGGTCCTGCGGGCAATCCACGGGTCGGGCAGTGTTATTGGGTTTCCTTCCGGAAATTCTCAGTCGCAGCCCGGAGTCTGGATTTGAGTCCGGTTGATGGAAGTAGGCTCGCCCCCTATTACACGGGGCTTAAAAATAACTGGCGAAATGTGGGTGTACAGACGCCAGCACACCAACCTACTCCAATCTGTCAAATTTTCTCAATCAACATTGAACCTTATTCTTTTAGCCAAAAAGTTGAAAATCTATTAAAGAAATTTGACAGATTGTAGGTACACCTCTGCTGAACCCTTCGGGGAATACACGCGTGATGTTATGTTATGTAAATAAAATATTCTTACGATTATTATGTGGTTTCTGGCATTGAGCCAAATAGTAATGTATTTTATGCTTAGATTTTACGAGATAAATTATTGATGAATGTTTTAACGTAAATAAACAAATATAATGCCAAAATAAACAAGAGTCTGACGTCATTTGCTGGAATGGGGCTAATGTGGAAAATACTTAGATCAATCTAAGAAAGAAAGAAAATTACGTTCATTTGCGGTAAACACGACGCAAAGAACGAACAATACACGAACACACACACACGCACATGAATCTTAATGATTTTTTTCTTTACGATTTCTTTTTAATTTTAAGATGACTAATTATGAACGAACACTGTTCAGTAATTGCTAATGGAAAGTCAAGATACGATACTACTTATCACACGTGCGATAACACTGTCTCGATAGCTTTTTGTCTTGAGGGCAAAGTGCTCCGGTAACCCAGGTACCCTCCGAGAGATTGCCAGTAACACCAAGGCGTTGCTGTCCTTCCTTTAGGAGCTGGGGTGGATCGAATAATCGATTTTTTCACCCGTACCACAGATTAATCTGTGCCCGTACGCAATTCGCGCTTTAACTTGGAGTTGCGGACTCCCCCCCGTATTAACTTTTAGGTTTTGATTAGTCGACTTAGTAGGTTTTGGAAGTCCTCAACCTTGGCGTAACCAGGCCAAATTACCAGGCATTTAATTAGCCTGTTATTTTCTGTACTTGTATTATTATGTATTCTGTGGTGCAATATAATTCTAGTGTTAACACTAGAATTTGATTAGGGAATGCTGCAACGATGTTTCCAAAAAAATACTGATAAAATGCGGGATAATCTCGTTAATTGTCACTCAAAGCAAAAGTCTTGCTTGTCTAGTTAAAACGGCAAACGGCTTCTTCCATTTTGAAAGAAGGAAAAACAAAGCATTTATTGGGACTCGCACAGGAGATCACTAAAAAAAACCAAGTAAAATGAAAATAAAAATAGAAAATCCTATACGAAGCCAAAAGGCTCCTATCTCAGCATGATGCTGTGACACGTCGCAGCGCTGGTATTCTGATTCTGACTGACCCAGATGACCCCATAACCCTCCTCCAGGATCTGCTATCCTAGGGCTACCAGACAGTTTACGACAAACGATGACCCGCATTCCGACCTCGCTTCCGAGGTCCCCCGCGATTGCGATGAAGCGCCGAAGCTGAGCCTGTAGCTTTAAATCCTGATAATAATAATTATCCAGTTTTGATCTAGCCTGTCCGATCTTGCTGTCCTCCCGCCAGCGAAGCCCTAAGCCGAGGTTCGTACCCCACAGGGGGTGCCCTTAGCGAGCGTTCGCCTAGTATAAAAGTTATTTTACGCCCTGGCTGGAGGCTTTAAGTTAGTAGCTTAAGGCAGCCACAGAACAGCCCAGTTAAGTAGTTACGTTCCTCAGAGGTCAACTTCGAGTTGCCATATAAAAAAAAAAGTTATTCTGATTGGGCCGGCAGTGATGTCACAGATAGATACAGAAATTTTCAAATTTTCATCCCATACATAAAATTGTGACCTGAATTTTTAACCCTATTAACTCTGTCCTCAAATCCAGGTAACGCGTACAAAAAGATGGAACAATGGAAGTTAGCAAAAACATATTTTGAGAAGTCAATGTCTGAGCACCGTACCCCGGAGATCAAGACGTTGCTCAGTGAGGTGGAGAGACGGATAGCCGAGGAGGAGAAGAAGGCTTACGTGGACCCTGTGAAGGCTGAGCAGGAGAAGGAGCTTGGCAATGATTACTTTAAGAAAGGTGAGTGGTCATTGTTGATGATTATAATTTATGGTCCACTACCTCCCGCAGTGAGTAGGCTTGAGTCCCAGCTAACTATATTGTAGGCCTGCGGGTTAATTGCGTAACACATGAACAGTAGCAATGGCTTTTATTTATTATTGACAGTTCAATAAAATTCGTTGCGTTATGTACGTTGTTGAGCGGACAAAGTTTTCGAACATATATTATTGTGAAGCAATGGATGATTTTAAAATGGTATGTTTTAAAAAAAAAATCTAGTCTCTAACGTCATAATTATCCAGTATGACAGAATAGAGCAGATTCAACTCTTGTCATACAGACAGAATATTATGTTTAAATATTATGAATAATTAGTTATTTTAGTTTTTCTTAGCGCGTATTAATTAGTACCGCATAGAGGTGGACGCCACAGACACTTGCTGAAATACAGCATCAGGCCTATCTAAAAAAAATCTGAATATTTTGACATCTGTGTTTTCAATTATCTGTGTGAAATCGGATATAAGAGCGTCCATGATACAGGTATCAGAGAGGTTTAAAAAAAAAACCAATCAAACATAGTAGTCTTTGGAAATCACCATAAACAATTAGACATGATTGTTTTTGTTTCTAGGCGACTACAGCTTAGCAGTGAAACACTACACTGAAGCAATCCATCGCAACCCAGACGACCCCAAGCTGTACTCCAACCGCGCCGCCTGCTACACCAAGCTTGCTGCCTTCGACCTTGGACTCAAGGACTGCGACTCGTGCTGCAGACTTGACCCCAAGTTCATCAAGGGATGGATCCGGAAGGGAAAGATTCTTCAGGTAGGAACTTACATCAGATCTACTTTAAAACCTACTTGCACCACAGGATGACAGAGAGAGCATTATATTTTAAGTAGGAATTTATTTATAGCCTTGGGTTAGAAGCGTTATGACTACCTCTCGATAAGACTAAATAGCAGATATGACTAGTTCGCTATAGGACTTAATCTCGATATGACTAGATCTTGTTTGGACTAGATCGCAATTGTTGCATTAGCGTGTAGTGAAGTGCTGGGCCCGGTTTGTTCTTTGTGGATAAATACACGTTTTAGGATGGAAAAATATATTAGTTAAATATAAATATGACAGTGAGTCATAAAGAACCCTTCTAAGAAATCGGATACATGTTTCACCTCTCAACGAGGCATTCTCAGGATGATGATTGACTTGTTGCGACCCCGGACACGACATGTTGCCACGTCAAGCGCCGAACGCAGAGTGAAATATTAAACGCCATAGTATCACTTTCTACCAAAAAGTTCATCACAAAGGTTTCATAATCACACTGACGCTTTAAAGACGTGCACATTTCCATCTCATCCAGTGTTTCCGTTCTAGTTAATAATAAACCCCATTCGGCGTGAGCGTGACGAGCACAAGGCGAACACGCTGCGTAAGCGCAGTCACGCTGGCGACACGTGCACGTCTGCTAAACGCCAGTGTCATAGAGGCCTCATGATTTTGGTGAGCGCCTTAGGAAAAACGGGGTTTTGCAAAGTAGAGCATCTACTTTTTATTTAAAGTTTGTCCAAGTATACTGAAAATAGGCACGTTTTGAAGGTCAAAAGAAGACAAGCCCCAACACGACGGTGTATTCCCGTTGACCCCGTAGAAATGTCCCCATTAAAGGTGACAAAGGGAATTTAATAAAATAATTTAAATTACTTTCCGTTGTTCCCGTTGTCCATGTTCGCTGTCCACGTTAATTTATTGTAATACATGGACAACGGGAAGAAGGGCAAGTAATTCATTATTTTACCACCTTTAATGGGGACAATGGGAATACACCAAAACGACATCCACCCTTTTAAGCAATACATGTTGACAGCCCATTTGTCTAGCCTCGCCATTGCTCGTCAATACTCGCCTAGCTAGCGGAGTGTAGGCGAGCGCCAACGTGTCCACAGTTCATGTGGCGTGCCTTGCCACCACTCGGGATCGCTCGCTACGACTTGTCCCACTTCGGTTTTTCTGCACAAGTCAAAGGCGCTCGCCTGCACTCGGCAATTACGGCCTACAAGTGGAGGCTCCACAAAAACTCGTGAATATTGGCAGTAGGTGTTGGTCTCTTTCGAACTTGACCAACATGTAGACCGTAGCACTCTCCTTGTATCCATTTTCCTACGCTCGCGTTGGCTGAGGTTTGACCAACATGTATTCCCAGCTTCACGATTTCCTGCTTTAAGTTCATTTCTTATAATTAATAAGAAATTTTGCGACCACACTGCGTGCTATAAAGAGGTTATTAACTCTTTACTGCCACTGTAGTACTATACCTCTTGTATTCACTGTTATAGTTAATTAGCAAAACAATACAATGGAAGACCTTATCTTGTTACTCCATCTGCAACGTTTTTGTACGATTAGAACTTGTAATGCTCTTGTTATATTCGCCTTATTTGGTTAATACAATATTAATTTTATTTCAATTGCAATAGGGTATATTTTGTATCGCCCACATATTGCCAGCATAATGTACAGAAGAATCTAGTCTCAAAAATTACTAAACCTTTCTTTCCTTACAGGGTATGCAAAAGCACTCTAAAGCCCTGACCGCGTACCAGAAGGCTCTTGAGCTGGACCCAAGCAACGCGGAGGCGCTGGAGGGTTACCGCGCATGCTCCACGCAACTCAACTCTAATCCTGAGGAGGTAGGTTCTGTGAATAGGGAACAACATTCTAATTCTCGGTTTCTGAAACTAAAAATCAACACAAATATTTATTAGCAAATTATCAACGCGCGTAACCTGATGTTATTGATTGAATGAATGGTTAACAGCCAATCGCATCGCGTAAAGGCTAACCAGGTGTGATGCAGAACGTGACGAGTTAATTTTCAGTTAATAGTTTAGTAGTCTAGTAGAGGAGCTCGTGGCTAAGTAATAACCAACCGCACGGGTCGATCCATCAGGTTAAGCTACGCTTGCCGGGGTTGGTCAGTGGATGGGTGACCATATTCACATACCGAAACTCCTCCGTGCCTCGGATACCACGTTAAGCCGTTGGTCCCGGCTGTCATTCGTGGATCTTTGACAGTCGTTACGAGTCGTCAGAAGCCCGAAAGTCTGACAGCAGTCTTACCAATTGGTATTACCTAGGTACTGGGTTGTGGAGGTCAGATAGGCAGTCGCTCCATGTAAAATTCTGGTATTCAGCTACATCCGGTTAGACTGGAAGCCAACCCCAAGATAGTTGGGAAAAGGCTAGGAAGATTGATTGAGTTAAGTAGTCTAGTAAGAATCCTCCAAAGAAGAAAATGGCTGTAGTGTTGTTCATATGCGTTACAGCTTTGTATGAGGTCCTGGGTTACCAGGCTCGAAAAAAAGTTTTAGTGGGATATTTTCTTTAAAGTTCGAAAACTAAGTTTTTCATTAAACAAACTAGTGTACGGTTAAAAGCAGTCTACAAATGTCCCTTTATTGCCAATATTCTAACATTCTGTTCTCATTCAGGTTCGCAAACGCGCCATGGCCGACCCAGAAGTGCAACAAATCCTCCGCGACCCCGCGATGCGCTGCATCCTCGAACAGATGCAACAAGATCCCCATGCTCTACAGGACCATCTCAAGAATCCAGACATCGCCGCCAAGATTCAGAAGCTTCTAGAATCTGGCCTTATTGCTATACACTAGTTTATGAATGCCTCGTCTAGAGATTAGGATTATATCAATTAGTATTCGAATCGATTAGAAAAACTACCATTATAGTAGAAGTAGTTTCGTTGCTGGCAACGTTTCTCCAGTGATTTTGTTTGTACATGAGTCGGAAAGTTTTGCTGATAGCAAAACATTTTATTTAACAATAACGATATCCAGCAGTAGGAACCTAGTATTTGTAATCGATTCAGGTACGAGTTCAGAGTCTCGCCATCTCGGATACTTTAAAATGGAGATCGAGTTACTGTTTTGAAAAGGATTTTCGCCTACCAAACGTTAAATGAAACTTAATTAGGTATTTAAAAGTCATCGCTTTTTTACTGTGATTTTAATCAGTTAACGTGTTATGCTTGTCTCAAATTGTAGGCTTGTGGACCATTCCAAAGTATGCTTTTTCAGTAAGTTATGCAGTTTGGACTTTTTCGGTTTTAGGTTTTATTTTAGCATACCTCTTAATTTGAAGAATATCTTTATGCAGATATACTGCCTGAATGGAATTTACATGAATAGCAATTTTTTGTAATTTATTCAATAATAAAGAAATATGTAGGCAATCTTTTGTTTTAATATTACTTACACCCAAGACATACTAAGCACAAGAAGATAATCTAAAAACAAAAAGATGAACGAAAACCTTCACTCTTTTGCGTATCAGCCGCTTGTTGATGACATTTAAGAGTTATCCCGTTACGCTCATTTACAGTGCGTTCCGAGTTAGACTGTAATCGATTTGAGCACTCTAAAAGATGTTCCGAATAAGCGTGAGCGCGATAACGATGTTCCGTAAATCGTCATGACATGCGCCATCTTGCGATAACGCCGACCATGCCTCTTACTGATATCACCGTGAGCGCTGTCAAAATTGACAGTTGTGCTGTTATTGTTTTAAGTCGTATCATATCTTTAGACTAACGTAGCATTTTCGAAATTGTGCTTCTGGCTATCGCTCGTCACCTAATCCAAGAATGAGAAAAAAATTGTGGTATGTACACAAAGAAATATGCTAAGAAAGTTTTGACATTTGAGAGATCACTGTGAGCGCGTTCACGAGCGTTCCGAATTATTGACAGCCCTCAGCTGTCATAATCGTGATATCTTAATCGGAACGCTAAATATTGATGTCAGCGATGTGAGCGATTATTCCCTTTTTCGGAAAGCGGCCATTGTAACGTTACGATCGGAGCGAGAGCGCTACAAAGCGAGCGTAAGTGTGCAACCACTATCTCTCTTCCACTCGATTGGCTTATGCATCCGAGGAGAAGAAGACAGCGGCAGCACACAACATACATCTACACGTGAACTGTTTTGTCGACTGTTTATAAAGTGAAGTGAAAAGTTAATCCATAACAGAATAACACAGATTGAAAGAATTGCAAATATTATAAAAGTTATAGTTATTTATGTTAGTTAAAGTAATAAACTTTGCAAATAAAAGTAAATTTATCAATTACATTGTAGATTTCATTTCACTCCTTCTTTGTATCCATACAAAATAGTGATAATTCAATAAAAATGATACCGGTCAAGCCGGACCGAAGCCCCAGGCGCACGAAAACTCCCAATACCGTCAAGCCTCGTTGTGTCCCCGGGAACACGGTACGTTCATGCAGATTGCAGCTCTATTTATATGTAATATACGGGCTGATATGGTCTGTGGTTGGTTTTGATTTATGGTAGGATAATATACCTGTCGAATAAATCGACCATAACGTCAAAATATGCAGAAACAACTCTAAAAAAAAGTAAAAATTGAACATTTTTGGTACGGCAAAATGGCGTCCGCGCATGCGTGTCGTGCACTGCACTCCGCGTTCTATTTATTTGTTTTCTATTGTTTTTTAAGTGTAAATCGACGGGAAATGATGTTATTTCAATAATTAAGTAGTGTCGTCATCGTATTTAGATAAAATTTGCACAAAATAACATCGTAATTACCTATTACGGACCCATCAAAAAATGTAAACAAACTCGGTAGTGAAAAAACGTGTTGATGTGGAATTTTGAGTTTTGTGTGTGTTTTGTGTATGTAATCGCTGGTAAATCATTTATTTTATATTCTTGAATAACTAATAAATAATAAAAATGCATAATACAGAAAGAAAAAGAGTTCAATATTTTTTTGTCAACTAAATAATGTTACGTAATGATACGGTTAACGATTTATTGAACTTTTTTATTTATATGTGTTTTTATTTATTATTATTGTCCGTAAATAATGGTTTTGACCGATAGTATATGTATTCATAATGTATCCTGCGAAGTTTCATGTGAATCGAACCAGTAGTTTTATTATAAATAATCAAAACAATGAACAAAGGAATTTCTTATAAGAATCTTATAAGAATGTTTATTTATCAATACTAGCGTTCGCTTACAAAGATTCTAAGTATTATAAAAAATCCTTTGTCTAATCAGGAACCCAAAACCATTAACGATAAGACTATTTACTTAACAAAAAGCTCTCAGTTTTTGTTTATATTAGCGAGCTCTTATCTCTGACGCGCCGCGATCGTGTCGCGCGGCTTGACGGGTGTCGCAAAATCGCGTCGCGCGGCTTAACCGGTTAAATTTTATTCATAAAAGTATGCAATCATCAACGCATCAATGTTCTATGACTTTGTCACGATATACTATCGTCCGTAAACCGACTTTACAGACAACCAATTTTTTTTTGAGATTCTTGTAGATAGTCTGGAGCATCAACGAACATTAATAGACTGATTATGAAGTTTCCAGTTCGAGAATTTCCGCAACAAATAAGACGGGGCGCCCGTGCTGTTGTAGTAGGAAAAAAACTATAACGCTGGTAGCCCCTCACAACTGTCATTATAATCAATTTTGACTTTGACATTACAGACATTGTTGACACTTGAGTTTGACAGAATTCGAACCATTGTTGTTCGCGGAAACACTGTAAGGTGATTGCACGTAAAGTTTGTTTATTTATAAATTACGTTTTTAGCATAATTTATTAATCAGTGAGTTGTATTAAACAACTTGCGAAGATGTTGAGAAGTGATTCACGTGTTTTATATTAAATATATGTGCCGGTACCAAAGGTTTACACGAAAAACGTGCGTGAACAAGTGTTTTGTTTAAATACTGTGATAAATTGAATGCTTTGAAACGTAAGTAAACTATTATTCTTATCTAATCAAATTAGATTTCATTCCAGCACATACGCTCTACGTAGTCTTAAATTAAATTATGAATACAATGTGTTACAAGTGCAAAAAGTTACTCTTTTGAACTTTTAGTTTTAATTTGAGTGTATTTCTTCGCAATTAATCAATAATATAGGTAACCTATTATTTATCAAACCTACAAAGTAATGTTATGAACGGATAACTACCCAATAAATTAAAAAAATACGCCTAAAATTGGTTGTTTGCATTTTCGCCAATGACATCAAATATTTTTTTTATCTCAACGACCTACTTGATTTGTGTATAGTGGCGAACGATGTAAATCATCTGGTAATAACAAATATCATATAAAAACAATTTGCAAATCATAATGATTACTAGGCCATAATGTGTGATAAAACATTTAAAAAAACAGAAACTAATCTGTGCTCTAAATAATGTCTTTTGTTATTCTTACATTACTAAGCTGTGTAGGCTGTATGACACATACATTATTAATAGCTAGATACTTTTGTTTACTCTACTATGTCGTAGGACGATTTGATAATTTGAATTTTCACAAAAACCATAGGGATATTGCAAACACATTTCTGCAATTAACTTCTTTTTTTTTCTTTCTGTCTGTTTGTTCCGGCTCATGTCCGGAAACGGCTGAACCGATTTTGACGGGACTTTCACAAGCAGATAGCTGATGTTATAAAGAGTAACTTAGGCTACTTTTATTTTAGAAAAATAATTAGGGTCCATGTGGGCGAGGCCACTGGCTATAATAGGTAGCTTGTGTTATGTTAAAGTTAATAATAAACATATTCCCGATAAAGACTATTTATACTACTACTACTACTTACTTATTATGTTATTCAACCATGAGATAACTTTTATCTGAGAAATAATGATGTTTGTTTACACTTATTTTGTGAACAAAATAATTACCTACTCATGAATAGATGAATACTTACCTTAAAATCACACCTTGTTTCCCCGAATGGGGGCAGAGGTCTACTTATAGTACACTTACATTTCACCCGTTATGTTTGAGTCCTATGTAATACGGGGCAAGCCTATTGCCATCAACCGGGCACAAATCCAGACTCCGGGGAGACATTCCACATGGAAAAATCCAAAAATACTTTGCCCTCATAGTTAGCAGTAGCGCTTGCGATCAACGAGCCAGTTACTTAACTTAAAAGCTAGTCTATTAATAATTTAAAATAAAATAAAACAATTTTTTGCTCAGTGCACTCAAAAATTAGATTTTTTTTGCTAAAGAATTCTGATTCATTCTTAGTTCAACTTGGTTGACTCATTAGGTGATGATTAGGTCATTAATAAGGTAATTGGAAGAACTTAGTTTAATAACAAATATGTTCTCCATTTTGAAGGAAAACAGTATCATGACTTTAGGGCCTTAACACACTGTCGATTTCCGACCGAGTTAAAGCTCACGCCAAATGTGCGCAACCTGTTCGCCGCGTTTGCGTAGCGAGAGCTATTGGCCTATTGATGTGATGTACACACGGCTACAAATCAAGCTATACATTTCCAGTTTATGCTGATTTCGCATTGTATAGGATTTCCGTTCAATGCGAGGTCAGCTTAAATTGGAAATGTATGGCTTGATGAGTAGCCCGTGTGTACAACTGTACAAGAGAGAGCGAGACAAGCGAGTGTACAATATGGTGAAAACGTCGTTACGTCGCGTAGTCGCGCTCAGCTCGCTTCGCAGTTCGCACCCGCGTGAGCATGTTCACAAATCGCCTCGCTGCAAACATGCTGGCAAATCGTCAGCGTTACTGAGCGTATGCACTGGCGAAACATCACGACAAACAAAACATGTTGAAATCTCTAGGTCCTGTCAAACTGTTTCGCCAGTGCATACGCACAGTTATGAATAAGGGTCGGGCCACACCTGCCAAACGTTCCGCGGCGGAACGTTCGGTTGAATACGCTCCTAATGTTTTTCAAGTTACCTATGACACATCAGTCGAACGATACGTCCATAGAAATATGACGCGACGCGGCGACGGAGCGTTCCGCCGCGGAACGTTCGGCAGGTGTGGCCCGACCCTAACTAGTTATCTAATCTGTGACCCTAACATAACACTCTTAAGACTAGGGTTGC
Source organism: Conistra vaccinii (assembly GCA_948150665.1). NCBI lineage: Eukaryota > Metazoa > Arthropoda > Insecta > Lepidoptera > Noctuidae > Conistra > Conistra vaccinii. Next base: position 2,347,404 of record OX411320.1, on the reverse strand, counting down.
CAACTTCATTTAGAAGAAATAAAGTATTTCTGATTTCAGAGAGGGTGGGTAGTTAAAGAGTAAATACTAAAAGCAAGAGTACCTATTTATTCTAATAATTATTATTTTAAACAGCATTTTTTTTGTACTTTTTGGGATAAGTATCACGGTATCACCAGATTTAGTTTTTTTTTTTAATAACTGTATGACTCCAGAAGTCGAGTCTAGACTACTAATTCTTAATTCAAATTTTATTGATGAGGTACAGACGCTAGACGCCAGCACATCAACCTACTCCAATCTGTCAAATTCCAATCAACATTGAACCTTATTTTTTAGCGATAATGTTAAAAATCTATTAAAGAAATTTGGCAGATTGTAGTAACTTGATGTGCTGGCGTCTGTACCTACTAGGTTATTATCAACTCAGCCTATCGCAGTGCACTGCTGGACATAGGCCTCTCCCAAGCTGCGCCACAACACCCTGTCCTCCGCCTTCCGCATCCAGTCTGTCCCGGCCACTTTCTTAAGAGGGCCCTTCCCGGTCCGTCTATCGTCAACGCGAGCGTAGTCGAAAAGCTTGTTGTTTCATCCAGCGCAAGTGAGAACTACTAACAAGCAGTGGCGTATTTACCCTAGGGCCAAAAGGGCCATGGCCCGGGGCGGTAGGCTGCGAGGGGCGGAGCAGCCTAACCTGTCCGGGTCAGGGTGCTCCAAGTCCCAAGCTCACTTCGCTCGCTCTTGCATCCAAAGTTTTCCTAGTAACAGTAGTAACATTGCCTTTTGTCCATACACAAAATGTTTTATTGCGCTAACACTCAACCATAAAACACCATATGACAATGCAATGCTTTTTTTTTTGGATGGTAAGTTATGGAATAACTTCTGCTCTGGGCGGCGCGGGAGGGCGTGTCAGACTCTTACTGACCTAAACCCACCCGTGTTCCTTCAGTTGCCTGTGTGTTGTCAGAGGCCACGGCATCCCTTTCGGACTTTCCCGCGACCCTGGCCAGCATCGGCCCTAGCGGACCCCGTCAGTTGTGCTGACATTTCATCCTTAAGGCGTGCGTGGAACAAAACGCGCCGTTGAGCCGGGCCTGTCCCTTATCGGCAGAGAGCATTGCTCACCGTCCGCAAGCCCGCGCATATTGTGGCCGGAAATCGGCTATGGATTCGCGACGCCCAGGGCGTGTCCAGCGGCTAAGGACATGAGGGCGCCTAATATGCCTCTCCCTTGACTCCCATATATGTCCTCTCGCTCCGTACCATGGCCTGGACCAGGGCCGGAAGCGAGAGGTCACCGCTACCAAACACCTCCACGAGGACACGGCGGTGCTCCGCCCTAGGCGAGCAAGCCTCCATCGTATGCTCCACCGTGTCCTCCGGGCGATCCACACAATGGTGACACCTGGGTGTTTCTTCCCGCCTTATCTGGAACAGGAACCTCCCAGCCCCAGCCTGCTCCAGTCTAGGAGACAAACGTCGGAAATGCTCCACGAAGTTCCACCGGTTGTCGAGGACGAGTCCCAAGTACTTCATCGTCAACTCGACGCCAATGTGAACCCCTCCTACCGTTATTTTGGAACCCGACGGTGGCGTGTTCCGAGGACCATGAAAACATATGGCCTCGGAAATGTGCAGGGCTACCTCGAGTCCCAATTGCCGGATCCTATCAACGATTGTCGCTACGCCGCGTGACGCTAGTTCGGCCTCCGCCTGGTGCGACCTCCCCTGCGACGGGAACAACGTGTCGTCAGCGTAGCAAACCACGCTGACGCCGCTAGCAGGTCGGCGCGCAGCACCCACTTGTATCCGACATCCCACAGATGCGGCCCCAGGACCGAACCCTGTGGGACATCGCAAGACATCTCTCGCCGGTTTCATTCTCCCTCGTGACTGGGGCAGATGACGGCCCTGTCCGTCAAATAAGTCTCGACCACACGACAGAGGTAGGTCGGCATCTGGTGATACCGGAGTGCCTCCCTGATGCAACTGCAGGGCAGGGTATTGAAGGTATTGGCGATGTCTAGAGACACTGCCAAGACGACCCCAACTCGGGCCACAGCGTTCCCTGTCTGCCGCGGCGTCCACCGTAGACCTCCCCCTGTGGAAACCAAACTGGCTCTCCGCCAAATCCGGCCACTCCCGCACTAGCCGCCCGACGAGACGGTCTGCAATGACTCTTTCAAAGAGCTTGCCCACCTCGTACAATGCAAAGTTACGGCACTATAAACGGGTCTAGGTAGCGCCACTACTGTGGCACTTTATCCGATGGTGAGGAATGTTGCTAGAATGTAGCTAGCTACATATTACATTTCCTAACAAATATGTATTTACAGAATTAAAATCGTTAGAATCATTATAACTCTTATAGTTATATTTGTTCTCAAATGTCATGATTTCATGAAAAAGTCTTTCAATGGACACACACTGGGGTTTTAAATTATAATATTAAAACTTTTTGCTTTTTTTCGTTAATTTATGGGGCGGCAAACCTTACAGGCCCAGGGCGCTGAATCTTAAAATACGCCACTGCTAACAAGCAAGTGAGAACGCGATAACATTGTACGAAGAATAGTGTGTAAAGATTTGTTTCAGGCCATACGTGTTTTTGAGTAAGCCTGGCAAGTTTGTGATATAAATGTTTGTCATTTAGAATCTTCATTACAAGTGCGAGGTTTCTAGGAAGATGTTTTCTTTACTTTTCCAATTCACGAGTACATCATAACCGGCCAAAGTTCAGGTAAAATTAGTGCAAAAAAGCTGATTTTTGGAGGCTTATACTGAATTTGTTTCTAATTTATTTTATTTTTTGTTCTCATAGAAACCTAGATACAGTGCACAAGATACATATTACATTAAAAATTACAAAGAAAGGTGTGATACTACGCCATGATCACGTACGAGCGTTTGTATGAAAAGTATGGCGGGTTGGCCGCCCTTAAGGTCATCGGTCCATCTAGCTGCTAGTTACACGGTCGGGTTATACGGTATAAGACAGTCCCCCAAAAACGCCCGCCCTTCCCCACTTCCTAGTGCTTTAGCTGGGAAGAAGAAGTGGCGCAACAAAATTCCCAGCAGCACTGCTGTCTCTTGAGTTAGAAAAACTTGTTTCTATACAATAGTATGCAAAATAATTTACATTACTCAACACAAAACATTAAATTAGAGTACGCTTGGCAACCTTATCTAAAACTGTGAACACAACCATAGTTCCAAAAATAATAGTATCTACTAGGTATATTTACAGAAGGCATTTGTTGTACTCAACTGATATTTTTTTTTTTTTTTTCAATTTTCTTTTAATTATTATAAAAATAAGTATAAATTCATTGTATTTAGTCTAAGCCTTCTTAACTGGAGAAACCTCGACCCCTGTCATACAGGATGTCCTAGTTCAGGGGTCGAGACCTCATTGATGTATAACGTGTACTGAAGTTTGGAAATAAATTACTATTACTATTACTTCAGTAAAACTTATAAAAATCATAGATATCCGTATTAGTTTTTAATCTCTTTTAAAACTAAGCATATTAAAATATCTTCTTGACTTATTTGTCCCTATCTCTTGCTAAACATTTATAATGCTAAATAATCGAATGCAGATTAACTGATAAACACTAGGTACCTGAACCTAGCTGATATCAATAGGTCTACATTCCTTTGGTTTATCCTAGATAAAAAGAGTCACAAGTTTTTTAGGCTTATTTAAATAGTAAGATATACAAGTCATTGAGATTATTTATTGGTTTTAATTTAAATACTATGGGTCGGGCCACACCTGCCGAACGTTCCGCGGCGGAACGTTCGGTTGAATACGCTCCTAATGTTTTTCAAGTTACCTATGACTCATCAGCCGAACGTTACGTCCATAGAAATATGACGCGACGGAGCGTTCCGCCGCGGAACGTTCGGCAGGTGTGGCCCGACCCTTAGGTACTTACCTACTACTTATTTTTTTTTACTGTCAAATCATTTCGTTAGGTACTCAATTTTTATTTTTATCATTTCGTTTCCATAGCTCCATTGCAATTTAAAATTGAAACTGGCCTAGTTTGCTCTTTCTCTTCTATTTTTTGGTGTGATATATGCAAATATTATGTACTGTGATGACCAAACTGACACACTAACACTTTTGACTCCACCCATTTTTCATAGAGCTCTTACGCCATACCTACATATTGCAAGTTGACTCCAGCAGGGTCACTCACCGGCATTACGTTTGCGCTAAGGTTAACCCTCGAGGAGTGTCACCGGCATTTGGTTTGAAATCTTGTTATAATATACAACGCATTTCATTTTCACAGTTTATAATACTGAATTCGCTTAGAAAAACCTACATTTAAAATGAGCCCTCCACGAGGGCTCCGTCATCCCATATGCGACTTGAGTGAACCCTCGGAGGGCTACCGGCAGTGAGCGTGTTAATTCATATTTTTTTATTTTAAATTAAATGAATGAAAGTTACTTTAATTTTGTACTTCACTACCTGTATAGGTATTCTAATTTTCAGATCATTATTCGCCATAATCAAAATAAAGGCACATGGCAGAGGTACTTAGATAATATACCTACAATATATCGTAAAAAAATATACTTCTCTACCGATAACAGACAGCTGTAAGTAATCTGATAAAATAATTATAGCATATCTTATTCATGTATTGCTATGTATTTATACTACCTAAGTAGGTAGGTAGTAGGTACTTTATTTAAGTATGTAATGCCACTGAGATCGCAGATCATTCAGTACTTTGCGGTACATATAACAAATCATAACTCATAACTAAGGTCATAACTTCTGTTAGTTAACAACAAAAATACTTTGAAATTGAATTTGATTGAAAGTCTGTTCAGAGGTTCAGACTACTTCAGACGGTTGAAATCGCATTTCAGCTAAAATCGAACAGTATGAGCCCGATAAAAGCGATGTTTGTTTGCGATTTCTAATCGTAATTTGTATTGAAGGCAAATAATATCGTTTGATGGTTTGATGACATTGAGTTAAATGTACTACGGATGACATCATTTTGATATTCAAAATTCGAGTTCTAGAATCTTTGTTGTAGGCGGTAGAATTCTAACGACAAAATTACTCTTATCAAAGGTATGCGCCAATATCTTATAGGTACCGGAAAATACCAATGTGGCTTAATAAGTAAGTATATAGTTATGATAATGTTGGCTTTATCAAAACTAGGCATAGTAATAGGCAGTGGCGGATTAACTATGTAGCAAGAGTAGCAATTGCTACGGGCCCCGCGCAAAAAGGGGCCCCGCGTATCAAACCCCAGCACGCGTAGCATGACCACAAAATCACCATCGCTTCGCTCGCTCTTTCATCTTAGTTTCTCTTCCTTCATAAACTTTTCTACATTAGTCGAAGTAACTCCTATTTCAGTATAAATGATCAATAGGAAGCCTGCCTAGAGTGGCCAAAATGCAAAAAAAAAATCTTGCAAATAAGACTCTCTTATAGGTAAGAATTACAATTAAATCACTGCCAGCACCAGCTATTCTAAAAATGAACCATAAAGGTTTTTAAAAACTACCTCATACAGTTAGCATTATTATTTAGTTGAAGTACCTAGTTGACTGTTGAGGAACGTATTTGTCCAGCTAGTATTTGTCCAAGTTCTTCCACAGCGGGCCCCTAGGCAGAATTGCTACAGGCCCCGCGCTGGCTTAATCCGGCACTGGTAATAGGTACTAGTACTTAATAGAAAATATTGCGCTGAGCCTGTTTTCATTTGACTGGATCATGGTTTCATGAAACTCTGACAACCAGTCTCACCGGGAATCGTGTTAGGGCGTTTGTGCACTATCTACAAAGAATTTTACCGTCCGCAGCGGCGGCTATTCTCTTTTTCTTGTAAGTTGGAGCTGTGGTTGGAGTTACACATTTTAATTTACCTACTATAAATATTTTGCGAATTTAGTTTACAAGGAAACCGTCGGCGGTAGGACTTTGACGCTGAAGTTGAATGTTTTACTTGCTTATTGGAGTTCTAGAATTTCTTTAAATTCCTTGAGTTTCCACGGAAAAAATTGTAAAAATGAGCAATAAATGTCTTGATTCAGCGTCCATAATGGCTCCTACACACAGTGTCGGCGGCATGGCCGCCGGCTGTTGCCGCGCGGCACGTGCCTCCGGCTTTTTCTCCTTCATTTTGTTTGCGTTTGTTTCTGCGGCTTTGTGCGGCATGGCCGGCGGCAAGGCCGGCGGGCAGTGTGTAGTAGGCATTATATTCCAAATACGAGTAAGTACCTATAAGTACACAATTTTATCAAATAAACTATTATGATAGAAAACTTCTATCTACAATGAATACGTTTCAATCGTTTTTGTTTCTCAATATAATTAGACAAAATGACAATAAATAAAATATAAAAAATAAATATAAATTAAGTACATATTATAATTCGCGCCAATTCAGCAAATTACACGAAAAGAATGTGTAAGTAACTCCAACTTACAAGAAAGTAATAGCACTATCGATATTATACTCAAATAACTAAATGCGTTATTATTCTAAGTAAAATATCTTATTGCTGAAAATTACAGCGTCAAAAATCATGAATTTCCGATAAAATGTAAAAGGACTCTAGAAATAACAAAACAATACCACGGTAGACAATACCCTGGTCAAAAGCAGCAGTGTCGTGATGCAATAAAACCAGTTAGTTTTGCAGTCACCAAACGTGTGACCAGTGTCCTAACTTCTAACTAAAGGCAGTACTACCTTGTATAGAAGTTGTCCAGTGAAAGTATGTAGATAAATGTTTAGTCAAAACAAGCGGAGCTATGCTGCTTGAAGCCTCTTGCTGCCTGGCGCGACGCGACAGCGCAATCCCACACCGGTAATTGTTCTACCGTGCAGTTTTCTTAGAAATTGTTTTGTTAGAGTCGCGTTGAGCCAGTCTTCACGAATCTTAGCCTCTTGCAGACTAATTTATCTTTAAAATGGTGAAGGTTATAGAAAAATGCGCTTGATAGATTTTGCGTGATTCTCAGTTTTTTTATCGGCGTTAGACGTAACTTTACAAATTAATTTCAATATGTAATAAAAACATAAAATATTCGTATATTAAGTTATTAAGAAAATGCTCTTCTTAGCGTGTCGATGGCAATCTAAATGGACTCGGCCCAGAATTCGGCTACGTGTTTAGCGCCATCACTAGCGTCCATCAGTTCCTGTAACGTGCAGCTGACAGGACACGCAGGACATGAAATTAAGTGTCCCATCGTTTGTGGAACAGCACCACATTTACACTCCAATGCGGAGTCGTCTATGAATCTCCACCTGAACAGATTGTCCTTGCTTCGGCCAACCTGGGTCCGGAGTCTGTTTAAAGACTTCCAGGCTACCCAAGGCAACTCATGTCCAGGCGAAACGACGACGACGGGGGCGCTAAGAAGAAGAAAATGCTCTAATTTAACATATATTTTTTCCAAATCATTAACACTACTTGTTTAGACGTGTTCAGTATAAAATCATTAAGGTTATTTTTCCAAAAACTCATAGTTTACATGTTTGGATACTATATTGCGAATGCAGATTAGATCATTTGGGAGTACGGGATATAGTATGTTATCATGACTGATGGATTGATAAGATACTCATAAATTAAAATAATAAAACGGCCAATCGACTAACAATTTCCTATTCGGTCCATTGATCCGTTCGATTCAATCGCTTTTTAAACGTGGCGAAACGCGCCACTTATTAGAAATTAATAATTATATACACCTTCGAAACGTCAACCACAATCTAATCTCCTGAGTCCTGATTGATGGTTTAATTTTAAATAAAACATAGGTGAGCAACATTACACAGCGAGCCCTATCAGAATACCAAGAATACCAACGCTGCGGTAACAATTTTTTAAATATTGCAGCATTAAGCTTAGTGCAGACTAACGCGACGCGACACCGGGTATTGTTTTTGTTATGTAGTTTTTTAGAAAATTTATTGTTCGAGTCTTGTCGCGCTAGTCTGCACGAAGCTTTATGCTGAGATATGGGCCTTTTTGGCCTCGCACAGGTCTTCTCTATTATTTTTGTTATCGTTTATTCCTAAAATATGTTAATTTTGTTAGTTTTAAATGTTCCTTTTTTATATTAGGTAGGTAATGTTTGTATTTCCTGTGCGTGTCCCAATTTTTTTTTTTCTTTCAACATGGTGGTTAATTGGTTCGATGAATAGCCTACAAAGCTGCTTCTGTAACCCCGGTTTAGGAACACAGCGGTATAGAATATTGTTGTTTACAGTTTTCGCTTCTCGTTTACACCTCAAACAAGTTGTGAAGACTTGTATTCAAAAGTTGAAGAAAACTTGTCAAAAATGTAAACAAAATAGAGAGGGTGCATCCTAAAAGTTGGCAACGTCGTAAATAGCTGTCAAATATTTACCTGTTTCGATTAATTTGGAAATAATACTGTATGGAAATAAGAAATGTGGCTAACCAATTGACTAGAATATTAATAATGAATTGCAATTATAACATTGAATTTGATGTTGTACCCGTTTTAGGTGAAAAAAAGGCATTTGGAAAGTTTCCAAATACTTTTTTTACATCTAAAACTAACTATTCGGTGTTACGATATTAATTATTGCATTTCATAATCAATATTCTAGTTCGCTAGTTAGCCACATTTTTTATTTCCATACAGAAATATTATCAAATTAATCAAAACAGCGAAATATTTGACATCTATTTGCGACGTTGCCAACTTTCAGAATAAACACTCTTAACAGTACATGTCTGAAACAAAGTAATTTATACGTCATAATCATAATACATACTTGACATGATTTGGACAAGTCTTTTACAAAACTACACATTAAAAAACAAGTATTACAACTTGTATTCAGCATGTATAACACAAATTATTTCCGATGCTTAAGTGCTCATAGGCTCATAGACGAGCGGCAAGCGACAATGGCAGAGGCAACTGCAGCCATCATCGTCACGCACGACGGGCGGTGGCGACTGCCGTCAACAACGCACGTGCCGCTCGTGTACTTGAGTACGGGTGCTCAAATACACAAGCAGCACGTTGTCTACGGCAGCCGCCGACGCGACTTGTCGACGGCTGCAGTTGCCTCTACCGTTGACGAGTGCCACTCGTATGTATGAGCACTAAGGGTATTATTTGGTATCGCATTGCACACTTCTATGTACGTACTTAATTTTTATATTAATCTGTAATTTTTTTCACAGGTAATTTATAGAGATCAAGATGGTGACTTCAGGGGTGAGGAGCGGGCTCCTCTTGGGCTTTGGCTCTCTCTTGGTGGTCTCTGGGGCTGTCATGGTTGTGTTCTGGCCACCATTGTTCAATTCACAGTTACAAAGGGTAAGCAAAGCTAGAAGTTAACATATGAATACTTTAATCTATCCTGGTAATAAACGTAGGAAAAAAGAAACATTTATTTCAGGTAATAACACCCATTGTGAAACTTAAATTAATATAAATCATCAGGGGCTGTACTATGACGTTTAAAGCCATCATTGTTCCGGTGTGAGAGAGAGACGGAACTATACAGCATAAAATAGCACTATCTTATTTTCACAGTGGAACAATAATGGCTAACATGTGACAGTAAAACCAGATAAGATCAACTAAAATTAATAAAATCTAATTTAATAAAATAAAATTTAATCTCATTAACCGCTAAAGATTCGTGACTCCAGCGCCACGCGCGTGCGGAAATCCAGCGAACTACCCACCGGCGCAGCGGAGATAAGAGCTCGCTAACATAAACAAATACTGAGATCTTTTTGTTACGTAAATAGTCTTATCGTTAATGGTTTTGGGTTCCTGATTAGACAAAGGATTTTTTATAATACTTAGAATCTTTGTAAGCGAACGCTAGTATTGATAAATAAACATTCTTATCAGATTCTTATAAGAAATTCCTTTGTTCACTGTTTTGATTATTTATAATAAAACTACTGGTTCGATTCACATGAAACTTCGCAGGATACATTATGAATACATATACTATCGGTCAAAACCATTTTTTACGAACAAACACAATAAATAAAAACACCAATAATTAAAAAAGTTCAATAATAGGTATCCGTATCATTACGTAACATTACTTAGTTGATAAAAAATATTGAACTCCTATTTTTTTCTGAAAAATGGCATATATAGTATGCAATAACTAATAAATAATATAAAATAAATGACTTACCAGCGATTACATGCACAAAACACACACAAAACTCAAAATTTCACATCAACACATTTTTTCACTACCGAGTTTGTTTACATTTTTTGATGGGTCCGTAATAGGTAATTACGATGTTATTTTGTGCAAATTTTATCTATATACGATGACGACACTACTTAATTATTGAAATAACACCATTTCCCGTCGATTTACACTTAAAAAACAATAGAAAATGAATAAATAGAACGCGGAGTGCAGTGCACGGCACGCATGCGCGGACGCCATTTTGCCGTACCAAAAATGTTCAATTTTTACTTTTTTTTAGAGTTGTTTCTGCATATTTTGACGTTTTAGTCGATTTATTTGACAGGTATATTATCCTACCATAAATTAAAGCCAAGAACAGACTAGATCTGCCCATACATAGAGTAAAATCGGCCGTTGCATCGATGCCTATACACTGACGCAGTACTGCCTCGTCGGGGCTTTACGGTTTTGGGTGCGCGTAACAGATCTGTCGTCGCGAGACTTTATGAAAACAAAATAAATCAAATCAAAATAAATCAAATCAAAATAAATCAAATCAAAATAAATCTAAGGAGAAATCCCAGTGGGCAGCGTTAATTTTTCCAAAAGAAATAGTTTATACTGAAAATATCATAACACATATTTTGAGTACCTATGTATGATGATAATTGATATTATTATAATAGTCAACAGATTTGTGAATAATATTTGAGCTCCGATAAGGTTGTTTCACATGATTTCTAATAACTGATAACTGTAACTAACAAAAGAATCTGTAGTTTTCCTATTCTAATCTACTTTTATCACTTACTTAATTGTAGTTGTAGCTTTTCCGGGCTATTGTTAGGTTTTCTTAATAAAACAAGGATAACTTTTTTATTTTTCTATACCTACTGGAATGACAATTTTTAATTAAAAATCACAACTGCAGGAAGTGTTTAATTAAAATATTATAAGAAGTAATGTTTGAGTCTTAAGTGAGGTTCTGTCACAAAAAATAAAAGAAAAAGAAAGAAAATACATTTATTTGCGGTAAACGTGACGCGAAAAAGAAATAAAACACGAATATAAACAATTTGGGGGAAAATATGCGTCACATCCACGCAAAACGGCCATCGCTCAGCATAATGCTGCGACTCCATACGAGACAGAGCCCCAGCGCTGGTTTTCAGCGACAGCCAGCGTTGACGTGATGACGTCAAACCTCACTCAAGATTCAAGCATTCACTTTGTGCACTCTTAATTTTGGTCCTGCCCCACTAAATTTCATGCGTCCCGTACCGCAGAACCAAAATTTTCAGTTATATTAACAGTTTGTTTTCTTCCAGATGATGGTTCTGACAACAGAGTCAATGTCGTTCAGCATATGGCGGGAGACGCCGATACCTATGTACCTGGAGATATACTTCTTCAACATCAGTAATGTCAACGAGATACTCGCCGGAACAGCTCAGAAGCCAAGCGTCGTGGAGATGGGGCCTTATGTGTTTAAGGAGTCACATACAAAGGTGAGTTTCTCTTTTAAGATAACCTTAATAATTATAAAAATAAACAAAAAGCCTTTATTTCCGCTAAATGAGAGACCAAGAACAAGAAGGAGCTCGTGGCTAAGTAATAACAGCCGTACAGTTCGCTCCACAAGGTTAAGCTACGCTTGCCGGGGTTGGTCTGTGGATGGGTGACCATCTTAACATACCGAGACTCCTTGGTCCCGGCTGTCATTCGTGAATCTTTGACAGTCGTGACGGGTCGTCAGAAGCCCGAAAGTCTGACAACCAGTCTTACCCAGGGGTATCGTATTATCCAGTTACTGGGTTGTGGAGGTCAGATAGGTATTCAGCTGCATCCGGTTAGACTGGAAGCCGACCCCAACATAGTTGGGAAAAGGCTAGGCAGATTGATTGATTGAGACGCTAAGAAAAAATAATTGGGAAATATGCGTCACATCCACGCAGTGACCATCGCTCAGCATAATGCTGTGGCAGTATGCGAGACCAAGCCACAGCACTGCTTTGCAGCATACAATGCTAAACCTAAAAGCTAATGCCGATTCGATGCAATGCCTTTTTTTGTTTGGTACCTTATCCGGCGCGCAAAAACTTACCAAAGTTTCATGAAAATCTGTCGGGCCATTTTCAGTCTTTTGCGAGACTAACGTACGGCAATTGTTTTTTATATAAGTACCTACTCATACATTCAAGTTTTTACGATTTTCTTGAGGTAAGAGAAACTTTCGTATGTATAATATTAGTTTAGCCATTTTTGTGGACGTCATAAGTTTCAAATGATCATGGCTAAATACTTCTTTTTGCGACAACGAAACGAATACCTAGCAAAACAGTGCAGCTTACGTAATTTTCAGTAGGTAGATACCTACCTACCTATATACCTAAATGCATGTCAGTGAGTCGTTATGATGGCTGATTGCGACGTTATTCACTGCGCTGGTTGTAAACAAATTATATACTGTTTAGATAATGAAACTATTTTTCCACCAGTGTCCATGGAGTTTAATATGGGACTAGCTTTATCTTTCTGACTGACTGACTCCTTTAGGTATAAATGACGACTAGCTGCGCCCTTCGGTTTCACCGGCATAAGTCTCGATCCCGTGGTAATATCGGGATAAAAACTATCCTATGTCCTTCTCCAGGCCATGGTCTACCCATGTGCCAAATTTCATCCAAATCCGTTCAGCCGTTTTAGCGTGAAAGCGTAAACAACAAATAAACAAATTCACTTTCGAATTTTTTATATTAGTTTGGATAAATGATTTTATTTCTGTACAAACACTTTTCCTCGTCAATCTTATGGGCGAGTCCTATTACTGGCTGGACGTACGACGCGTTGCGTAAGCTCAGTACAGAACACGCAAGCTAACCACTCAAAGTCACTGGCAATATCTCCGTCTTAACGAGCGCGACCGCAACGATTTGACGAACAATACCAAAGAAAGGACATTTGGGTAGGCCGCATAAATTATACTCAAACTGCCAGACCATGATTTGTAAATGAAATACGAAATCCCACTTTAGACAAGCCAGCAGCTGACAGTTTTGTGTAGGATTAAAAAGCAATTCTATAGTTTCTAACAGACTGACATTCTCCTTTATAAATGCCCGTAATAAAAAGGAGTTAATATCGAGATAAATGGCTGTCGTCTTCTGAATCATTCAACCTTCGCGATACGAATTGTCACGTGATCTGATGTGACGTATTATAAATGACGAACAGTGAGCGTGAGCAATTAGAAATTGCTGTTCAAATACTAATTATTCAAGGCTTCAAGCTTGATAATTTATTAGAACAGCCCAGCACACGACGGGTTCCTTACTTGGGGACTAGGAACGTGAAATTTTGCACACAACTTCCTTTTATAATGTAAGCACTAAGATTGGGTTTTTGGGGGCGAAAAGGGGGGATTTCGTTACGAAAAATCTTATTCCTTGTGTTAATAAACTTGAAACTTGGCACGAAAAGTACTAGGCTTGCATGAATTAACGATAGTATTTAATCATCATGTTAAGCTACTAATAGGATCTGGATGAGGCAGACAGTTGACAGACTGGAGACCGTTGGCCTGCGAATAAGTAGGACCAAAACAGAGTACTTGTTTTGCGATTTTGGTGGTCCTTCCAGTCCTGTGCCTATATCTCTCGCCGGAACGCCCTTACCAATCTGCTCCGACTTCCGGTATCTCGGGTCGCTTGTCCAAGGAGATGGCGGAGTAGACCGAGACGTAACGTGCCGGATCAACTCAGGATGGATGAAATGGCGGCAGGTCACAGGAACAACTTGTGACCCACGGATGCCCCTCAAGTTAAAGGGGAAAATCTACAAATCCGTGATAAGGCCTGTCGTAATGTATGGATCGGAATGTTGGGCCGTGAAGAAGACGGATGAAAAAAGATTGCATGTAGCGGAGATGAGAATGTTGAGATGGATGTGTGGTGTGACGAAAATGGATAAAGTAAGAAATGAGTATATAAGGGGAAGTTTAAAAGTGGCGCCAGTGACAGAAAAGTTAAAAGGAAATCGTTTGGCCTGGTATGGGCATGTGATGAGGAGAGAGGAAACGCATGTGACTAAAAGAGTGATGAATATAAATGTTGATGGATGGAGTGGGAGAGGAAGGCCAAAGAAAAGATGGATGGACTGTGTGAGGAATGATATGATAGAGAAGGGAGTGAATGTTGGTATGACGGTTGACAGGGGAGAGTGGAAGAAGAAAACGTGTTGCGCCGACCCCAAGTAACATGGGACAAGGGCAGGAAGATGATGATGGATGAGGCAGACAGATAGTTTATAACCTGGATTAACACAGGATACTTTTTATTCCGTTTCCATGGGATAATTTCAGACTTCCAAGCGAACGAAGCCGCGGGAAAAAATGATAAATATGAGGATTCATAATTATAAGCTACTCTCATAATGGACGAGCAACAAGAATTGGGTATTCATGTCGTTTTGATATTTGGTAGGTTGCTATTTAGCTGTTCTTATGTATGGTAGCCATTACTGCATTGTAGCTGCCATTAGAAAACTCATTTGCGTTCTTATGATGGTTTCTATCTTGTGTGTGGTTATTATATTACATAACCTAAGTGTTTCCTTTACAATGACGACATATGGTAAAAACAGAAGATGTTTGCGTACACTGAAAGTGGGCAACGTCGCAAATAGCTGTCATATATTTCGCTGTTTTCATTAATTTGGCAATATTAGGTAGGTACTGTATGGAAATAAGAAATATGGCTAACTATTGAACTAGAATATTGATTATGAAATGCAAAGAATGTGTAGTGATTACTATGGCCGCTATAACAAACAAATAATAAAAATAAAATAGTTTGGAAAATCCAAAAGTGCACGCCTCATAACACTCATTCATAAACGAAAAAGAAATTCAAAACATAGTTTCTAACAAAAATGAACAATTTATCACTTTTCATGAGGTATGTTTTGACTTTTGACTGCGTTTTTACCCATCAATATGGGTAAAATTCTAATCTCGCAATCCTTACGTAATGTCAAAGACTATTTATTTAGATATTTACTTGGCGGTTGCTAAGCAACTTACGGACGCGTCAAGTGAAGGTTGGAAATATTTAGTTATGGATATTATATTTTAGTTAGTATTTTATTAATTAAAATTAAACTACTTTGAATAAAAGAGCCATTTTCAATAGGGTTCCTTCTATGGCTGAAACGAATGTATAAAAAAAAAATTGACTCAATTACTTGATTTTATCGCAAGCTACAATGTTTTCAGGGTTCATAAATTGACGGACAGGAATTTTTTTCAACTATTTTGATGCTTTTTCCATTTCTGCTGCATTAAATCAAATGTTAAAAAGTACAGTATTAATCTTCATTTATTCATCTATACAATGGTATATAAATTAAGTAGGTTCTGTGTACTAGCAGGAGAGTAACATAAAAAACAGTTGCAGAAATGGGGCAACAAAATGTTTTTCGATCGTAGAGCACACACTGCTTCGCATTATGAGTCGTGTAAAACGTAAAAAAAAAAAAAAACTTTTATTTCGAAAGTCGGTGGCAAAAAACTAAAATACAAATCCAAAGACACCGAATTCCGAAATTAAAGTTATTTTTCAGTTTGTAGTCCTTCCTGTTGTTTTTTTTTGTTTAAGTTATTTTTTTATTAAGTAAAGTATTTATATAAAATATGTTCCTAGATACGGGAGGGTCGTGTACGAGTCCGACTCGAACTTGGCCGCTTTTTTATAATGATTGTTTCAACTACAAAGGAAACTAATGACAATTCTTATGACTTTATCTTATCTTACGGTCCAAAGATATGTTGTAGAAGCACTTTGGACCGCAAATTAACGAATCATTTGTAATCCGGGCTTGTATTGGTTGAATCCGATTTGCTGATTCAATGGATTAAACCAAAGCTGCTCAATCCTAGGCCCGCGGGCCAGCGCAATTGGCCCGCCAGCGTATTTGAATTTGCCCGCCAACAGCGGCCAGCTGGTCAGCGATTGTTTTTTTTTAGAACAGATTTAAAAAAAGATCGAAAAATATTTTCTCCTTTATGAACTCATTCTCAATTCAATATCCAGCTAAAAATAAGAGAAATCCAAAACCAAACTTCTCTGAAACAGATTTTTATTGAAACAGTTTCTTCACAACTAAAACAGTCTTAGAAAATTTTGGAAAATGATACCAAAAGAAGACTTTCCTGTATCTAGCTTTGCAGATTTTAAGCAGAATTGGTTCTACATTTTATTCTTTGAAAAATTGTTTTCAACTTTGAGTTTTGTGAAAAACAAATACCAACCGTACTTCAATGCAAAACATATTTTTGGCTTGATTTTACCATCGACCTGAGATTTGTCGCTAAATATTGATCAACTGTACCACAAAAAACATCTTCAAAGGTCTCATTGAAGTGTTTTTTATTAGATTATAAATAAATGAGTAATTAAAAGTGTTGTTTTATTTTAATAATTAGGTTTCTACCACAACTGTAGGCAAGTTTTATTTACAAAAGATGGCCCGCCCGATGGTGGCCCACTTCAAAATTGGTTGAGCAACCTTGGATTAAACAGTATCAACGGCACTGTATTAATGGACTAATGTAAATACTTCGTCTGACGTCGTCCTACGCATGACAAATAAACAGTTTTTGTTCAGGATTTGTGCCCGGTTGATGGCTATAGGCTCGTCCCCTATTATACGGGGTGTCAGGGACATCGACGCGAAGCCTGTTACCATGGATTCAGTACATGATTCTGAACCACCCTGCGTTGAAATTTTTCGTCGTTTATTTAAAAAAAAATCTGCTCAATGCAGGGTGGTTCGGAATCATGTACTGAATCCATGGTAACAGGCTTCGCGTCGATGTCTCTGCCAACGCCCCCCCCCCCCCCTGTATATGACTCACTGGGGTTGCGGATAAGTCCGTAAAAGTCTGACACGCCCTTCCGCTCCGCCCAGAGCGGGAGAAGAGTCATTTGATGATTTCCCACCCAAAAAAAAAAACCCTGTATATGACTGGCGAAATGTGGGTGTACTTTAGGGTACACCTCTGCCCAAGCCTTCGGGAATATGGGCGTGATCTTATGTGTGTTATGTAAACAGGTTTTCTTGTTATTAATAGCATTATCTACCACCACTAGTTATTCCATAATATACAAATCATTGTTTCCAATTAAATATCAACTTTATTCTAGTCTAAATTAAGTTGATTTCAGAATGACTAGTAATACTGATAAGACATGAAAAAGTGCAGTTGTAGACTTGTAGTGCAAACTGAACTTTATGCGTGGGTATTAAAGTTGACGGGATTCGGGACGAGCTTGACTTCTACTGTTCTACCGAAAGGACTGGCCGACGCAAGCTATAGACAGAATTGTATGAAAAAGGGAGAGAGAGGCCTTAGTCTTGCAGTGGGACAATACAGGCTAGTTAGATTAGATTAAAGTTATATTTCCAAAAACACATATTTGTTTACATATTTGGAAACGAAATCGTGAACGCAG
Organism: Conistra vaccinii; assembly: GCA_948150665.1. NCBI lineage: Eukaryota > Metazoa > Arthropoda > Insecta > Lepidoptera > Noctuidae > Conistra > Conistra vaccinii. The sequence goes on along the minus strand of OX411320.1, from coordinate 2,329,703 downwards.
AGTAGGCGCCCTATTCTTCCAGGTCCCATAGAGCTGACAGCGACTCTAGGCCAGGCGCGCACTAAAGGCCAGGCCGCAGCGGCCAGAAAGATAGTCGGTGGGGCCGCTGGTCGCGTACGGCCAAGTGCCCGTGCTCCATGGCGATTTCATATTAATGTATGTATCTCGCTGGCCACTACGACCTGGCCGCAGCGGCCTGGCCGCTAGTGCGCGCCTGGCCATAGAGTTCATTTGAAAATTTTGTCATTTTTGGGTTTCAAATATTTGGTCATTCTGGAAAATCTAGTTCCAAAGTTTATTTATTTAGTTTATAAATGATTCTCACAATACTTTGTTTATTGTAATTGTTTAAAGTAGAGTAACCAAGTGATTGACCTCTGCATGTTTGTATGTACGTATATGTAAGTGTCCGCGAAACTCATTGACCTGGTTTTTGTTCCGTAATACTACAATAGCGTAAAAATGCGAGTGTATCGTAACATTATGTTATGTATTTGCTAAGTAAAAACAGCTACACGGGTCGATCCATCAGGTTAAGCTACGCTTGCCGGGTTTGGTCAGTGAATGGGTGACCATCTTTACATAGCGAGACTCCTCCGTGCTTCGGAAAGCACGTTAAGCCGTTGGTCCCGGCTGTAATTTGAGGATCTGTGACAGTCGTTACTAGTCGTCAGAAGCCCGAAAGTCTGACAACCAGTCTTACCAAGGGGTATCGTATTAACCAGTTACTGGGTTGTGGAGGTCAGATAGGCAGTCGCTCCATGTAAAATACTGGTATTCAGCTGCATCCAGTTAGACTGGAAGCCGATCCAACATAGTTGGGAGAAGGCTAGGCAGATGATGATTTGTTACAACAGGTTAAATCTGTGTTTCGCTGCATTTATGACAATTTTTAGAAAGTAATTTTATTAGTATGTAATGTTTTTACTTAATCAGTGCAATGCCATATTATTTATATGCATTTATATGCATGTTGGTTTCCGCATCTTATCGCAAAAATACGAATGCTTTCAGTTTCCAAGGCTAGAGTAAAATAGTATTTAAAAAGTAAACAGGAACTTAATTATTATTTTTCGGTTTCGCAATATTTATTTATTTGACGTTCGAAATGTGCTCATTCTCGGCCTTGTTTGAATTAAAGACTTTTGAATTTATTATTATTTATTATAAACACTTATTTTTTTTTAACACAATATCCTGGCACAATAGCTTGAAAATTATGGAAAGGCTTAAATAGTGCTGTTTTAAGAAGTGTATTAAAGAAGAGAAGCGAGGGGTCACTAACAATTTACTAATGCCTTCCATTTCATACAATTCAAACAACATTCATTGCTTCATACAACATGTAAAAAAAAAGACGTGTGGCACTCGGGGACTGCCCCGGCGAAGCTATTGCATAGCATTTTTTATCAACTTACGCAATTGTAAAATTCTAACCCGAATACAAGAAATAGCAATGATGACATTGACAGGAACTGTTATTCACATTTATAGTTTTTAAAACTTGACACAACGTAATGGCCGGGAACATCAAACTAATAAAAAGGTTTTAATTTAACTATTAATAGTCAAGGATCATTCGTCTAAGTAAAGGACATTGACCGGTTGTGGACCAAATGCTGCCCAGACTTGGGAGTACTTCCAAATGGTTCCTTACATCAAATTATACAAAATAAAAATACAAAAAAAAAAATCGGTCCCTGGGTTAAAAAAAAATTACCATTTTTTTCTGGTAGTTTTATTTATACAATTTATTTTATTATTCGAAATCTATAAAATAGCGTTGTTGAGTTTGAACTCGTTGGTTTTATCTTGACAAGTGCTATAGCCTCAGATGGTGTCCAGGGTCTGATGATTGAACTGGAAGGTGGCCATAGGAACTCCTCAACCAAACAAGATAGCACGATCGTGTTTGGACTCTTTGGCTTTGTCTCGACAAGTAGTTTAGCCCAAGGTTGTATCCAGGGTCTGATGATGGAGCCTGCAGGTAGCCATAGGAACTCCTCAACCAAACAAGATAGCACGATCGTGTTTGGACTCTTTGGCTTTGTCTCGACAAGTAGTTTAGGCCAAGGTTGTATCCAGGGTCTGATGATGGAGCCAGCAGGTAGCCATAGGAACTCCTCAACCAAACAAGACAGCACCATCGTGTTTGGACTCATTGAATATACAAGTGCTTTATACGAGGTGATGTCTAGAGTCTGATGATGGAGCCGGAAGGTAGCCATAGGAACTCCTCAACCAAACAAAATAGCACCATCGGTTTTGGACTCGATGGCTTTGTCTTGACAAGTAAGTAGTACAGCCAAAGGAAGAATTAAAACAAGGAAGTGTATAGAGTGCCGCGAAAATTCTTGCGGTACTCTAGTAGCGCTGCCTCAGCCCGGCTAACGTGCCGTAAGCATTGCATTGTCAGCCGCCGTTGTTTGATTGTTGAAGTTAGTTTCTCTCATCTATAGCCGGCTCAACTTAAGTGCCATAATCCCTTGGCTTAGCAAATGAAATGGCTGAAAGGTAGGTTAGGTTATAACTGTGACCACACAACGCACGAGCCGAGCGAGCGTACCGAGCGGTGCCGCGGCAGCGGCGGCGAGTGCCAAGGTTCGTTTGGGCACAAGAGAATGTAATGTTTTTGGGAATGTGGTGTTTTACAGCGATCTAACCTCAACAATCAAACAAAATACCAAATGACGTGACCGAGTGACAGTGACAATGACAATGCAATGTTATTACAGTGAACATGTACGCAGCAGTGGAACATTTCTTATCCAAAAATATAACGGACCCCTTAACAATATATTAGCATATAATATGCCATCGATTGATGTCCAACTCATACGAGCGCACATAAAGAGTAGACATATATCGTCGAAAATCTACCAGTGCTACATATTGATTAATCAGGTCAATCGTGGATTAGAGTGCATAAGAAACTATTGCTGCTCATGTTTCACGGGTCGGAGAACAATTGGCAGTTGTGCCCATGTTATGTGTCTAGTTTGGTTTTTAGGGTGGGCTAGGCACCAAGACGTTGTTAGGCGCCCTGCTCTGTTTCTCGATACAATTATTATCGATGACGATGATGACGATTAAACGACTGTTTAAGCATAATAGGTCTTAAGATGTATGAATGGGTCCTACATAGACCCGATGTAGACCTCTTAGCGTCCGTATCGTGGTTGCGATTCGGTGATCTCTTTGGGGAAACCGAAGATTTTGTCTTTGCGATTATAGACGAATTTATAATGACGAATAACTACCGGAAATATATTGTGAAGGACGGCACGGTTGACATCTGGCAGGCATGCCACTGTCCGGGGGAATAAATCAGACACATTATTTCTGGCTGTTCTCGTCTGCTTAACGGAGACAAATTGCAAAGGTACAACCTGGTATCCAGGATTACCCACAAGTAACTTGTTCTGATATATATAGTCAAGTGGAATCGGAAGTACCGTACTATAGGTATGTGCCAAACCCAGTTCTCGAAAATGGTAATATCACTTGGATTCTCCCTTGGATCTATCATCCATTACTGACCTAACTATTTTCATTCGCCATTCAAGCCTTGATCGCGATATGTTAAAAAACGCAGTGAAAATATCATCCCAGATGTGGTCTTGGACCCTTGTTTCCTATACCGGTAGGCAACATTTACATTTTTTTATGTTTTTTAAATGTTTGTTTTAATAAAAATATTTAAAAGTGTAAATGATATGCTATTAAATGAAATCAAGGAATTAATAATGTGTTGTTTAACATAATTACTGTCATTCATTAATAAAATGCGACATTGGTTGTCCTTATTCATCAATAAAACAATACTCAACAAAAGATAGTTTTTCTCAAAACTACTCGGATAGATTTTGAAGAGCTTTGGTTTAGAGACTAGTATAAACCCAAGGATCATAATGCACTATGTGTCCATTCTGGGCAGCACTTGGCCCGACTCCCATATATGGATGGTCAATCATTCGATGCTCCAGTGCAGTGAAAATATCATCCCAGATGTTGTCTTGGACCCTTGTTTCCTATACCGGTAGGCAACATTTAAATTTTTTTATGTTTTTTAAATGTTTTTTTTTATAAAAATATTTAAAAGTGTAAATGATATGCTATTAAAGGAAATAAAGGAATTAATAATGTGTTGTTTAACATAATTACTGTCATTCATTAATAAAATGCGACATTGGTTGTCCTTATTCATCAATAAAACAATACTCAACAAAAGATAGTTTTTCTCAAAACTACTCGGATAGATTTTGAAGAGCTTTGGTTTAGAGACTAGTATAAACCCAAGGAACATAATGCACTATGTGTCCATTCTGGGCAGCACTTGGTCCAACTCCCATATATGGATGGTCAATGTCCTTTGAACTTTATTGTCAAACAGTTAAACATAATTTTCAATACAACACTCTCGTATCATTTGTCTAAGTAAATTTGAACTTTGTTGTCAAACAGTTAAACATAATTTTCAATACAACACTCTCGTATCATTCGTTTAAGTAAATTTGAACTTTGTTGTCAAGCAGTTAAACATAATTTTCAATACAACACTCTCGTATCATTCGTTTAAGTAAATTTGTACTTTGTTGTCAAGCAGTTAAACATAATTTTCAATACAAAACACTCTTTTCTTAGGTAGTATTTTCGTTACGAAATTTCTGGATTAGGTCTCCACGCTCAAGGCCCGCGATAGAAGCTATGCAATAGCTTAAAAAAAATTGTTTGGGAAATCCAAAAGTGCACGCCTCATAACACTCATTCATAAACGAAAATGAAATTCAAAACATAGTTTCTAACAAAAATGAACAATTTATCACTTTTCATGAAGTATGTTTTGACATAGCAAGGAAGCTGGATGGTGGAACAAAGTGCATGGGCATCTTTCTTGACCTGTCTAAAGCTTTTGACACGGTCTCTGTTCCTAAACTTATTTCAAAGATTGAAAAACTGGGTGTACGTGGCAAAACTCTGGATATATTCAAGGATTATCTCAGGAATCGGTATCAGCAGGTCAAAATAGATACGTACATTAGCCAAGAGGAGACCCTTACTTACGGTGTGCCCCAAGGGAGTATTTTAGGCCCCACACTGTTCCAAATATATATTAATGACCTCTGTAAGATGATCCTTCCAAATTGCAAGATTTTTAAATATGCCAACGACACCGCGATTCTAGTGCACGGAACAACTTGGGACGTGGTCAAAGATAGGGCGGAAGCTGCCTTGAAAAGTCTTATGAACTGGTTCAACAAGAATTTACTTACACTGAATCTCGATAAATCCAGTTACATTCCTTTCGCAATTAAGCGCAATACAAGGCCGTCGTCTAATTTTGCAATATCCGCTCATTCCTGTCGTAACCCAACCTCATGCTCCTGTCCCTCGTTGACAAGAGTCGACTGTGTAAAATACCTGGGTCTTCAAATTGATAGTGGGTTACGGTGGGACAGGCAACTCGAAGCAGTAACAAGCCGAACAATGCGTCTCGTCTACATCTTCAAATCCCTAAGAGATTCTGCTGATGTCAATATATTAAAAATGGTCTACTATGCGCTATGCCAGTAGATCATCGGCTACTGTATAACTGCTTGGGGTGGTGCAATGAAAACAAATTTCTTGAAGGTAGAGAGAGCTCAAAGAGCAGTCCTCAAAACAATGACTCGTAAACCATATAGATTTCCCACAGTGCATTTATATGAGGAATGCAAGGTCTTAACGGTTAGGCAGCTCTTTATCCTGCAAGCTGTCCTCAGAACCCATAGAACCATGCCCAGGTCCAACCCAGAAAAGCGCAAAAACATCCCCTCTGGGGTAGGACATAAAACATCCTTTGCAAAGCACCAACACTACGTTATAGGTACACATTTATACAAACAACTACACCGTAAACTTAACTTACTGGATTCTAACAGATACGCGCTAAAACACAAGGTCACACAGTGGCTACTTCAACAGGACTACATCACAACTGAAAATCTACTGACATACATCTCTTAAACTCAAACATACCTAACATCTCCCCTACCAGCACATACTATACACATACACTACACTCAGCACCACACAATCATCTACCCAAATATACGCAACCGATTCATACCTTCATACCTTATTTTTTTTTGGTTTATTATTGTTTTTATTTTTATTTTTTTCATTAATGCACGTTTTTAGGTACCACATCGTCACTGGTTAACTTTTTGTTGTCTTTTAATAAATAATATAATAACTTAGTCCACATAATGGCTGAACCCTATCTCTTAAGATACAGGCCTGACCTAGTTTAAGGGATAGAGTTGAAATTTATTGTACTCCTTCGCTAAAGTTGTATTGAATAGCGTCAACTGAATGTATGCAGTGCAATGTGATTTTGTTTTATGCAATAAATTCTTTTATTATTATTTATTTATTATTATTACTGCTTTTTTACCCATCAATATGGGTAAAATTTCTAACCTCGCAATCCTTACATATTGTCAAAGACTATTTATTTAAGTAGATATTTATTTTGTCCGTTGCTAGGCAACGGACATCAAGTCAAGGTTGGAAATATTTAGATATAGATATTATATTTTAGTTAGTGTTTTATTAATTACTAGCTTCTGCCCGCGACTTCGTCTGCGTGGAATAGTTACTTTGGGCTAAAAAAAACCCCCGATTTTGAAACATTCTTAATTGGTGCTCCGCTCCTTTTGGTCTTAGCGTGATGATATATAGCCTATAGCCTTACTCGATAAATGGGCTATCTAACACTGCAAGAATTCTTCAAATCAGACCAGTAGTTTCGGAGCCTATTCGGTACAAACAAACAAACAAACAAAAAAAAATAATTATAGTATAGATAATTAAACTACTTTGAATAAAAGAGCCATTTTCAATAGGGTTCCTTCTATGGCTGAAACGAATGTATTAAAAAAAAAAAACGTTACACTCACTGAATTGGCCCAACAAGACGGGCCCGCCGCGTACTTGTAGCTTCATACCTAAACTGCGGAGTGTCCCATCTGTATTAATCTGTGCTTCAAGGCGAACGCCTCACCTTGACTGCATGTGAACTAACAACAAAAGTAATCATAATCTTTTTGCTAACGGGTTTATTATGATAATTCACAATAAGCATGTTAATGATTAAATCGCGTGAATGTTTTGATACTCGCATCTTGGTTACTATGGCAACTTAACATCTTACAAGTTCATGCAGACAGTATCATATCATCATAATCAGCCTATAATGTTCCCACTGCTGGGACACAGGCCTCCTCTCTTCGAGAGGGAGTGGGCTATAATCTACCACGCGGGCCCAGTGCCAAATTTCATTCAAATCTATACAGCCGTTTGTGTGAAAGCGTAACAGCAAAAAAAATAACAAACTCACTTTCGCATTTATAATATTAGTTAGGATTTACAGTAATTTGATGTGTAAATTATTAAAAAATACGAAGTGTATAGAGTGCCGCGAGTTTTTTGTGGCTCTCTAGTGTCGCTGCCTCGGCCCGGCTAGGGTGCCGTGAGCGTTGCATTGTCACTGTCACTTGTTATTTAGGTTAGGTTAGGTTAGAACTGTGACCACACAACGCACGAGCCGAGCGAGCGTAGCGAGCGGTGCCGCGGTAGCGGCCGGCGAAGTGCCAGGGTCCGTTTAGGCACAAAAGAATGTAATGTTTTGGGAATGTGGTGTTTTACAGCGATCTAACCTCAACAATCAAACAAAATACCAAGTGACGTGACTTAGTGACAGTGACAATGGCAATCCAATGCTTGCGGCACTTTGGCCGGGCTGAGGCGGTGTTACTAGGGTGCCTGTAGTGGCACTTTATCCGATAGGGATAGAGTGCTACTGGTGGCACTCTATACACTGCCTAAAAAATATTGGACACGTATGTTTCTTTTTATACGTAATCAAAAGATTACGGCAATACATTGAGTAGGCGTAGGCAGGCAGTACGTTAAAATGTGGTATGACGTCACTAGCCGGTAGATTTTATACCGACTTGTGACGAAGGTAGCGAGCTCCCACTCCGCAAGTAATGCGTTTTATCTAAACCATTTTTTATTAATATGATAAAACAAAAAAATTCTTGTCTAATATTTTTTTTATTGGGATATTTTTGATCTTGGCTGCCGGCAGTAATGTACTGCTGGTTCCAAACGGCGTTATTTTTGGGTGCCGGCGCCGGCAGCTGAGGCACTTCCTTTTTAATTATTTGACAGACGGACGGACGAAATTTCTTTTTTTTCCCCAGTCAACATCCTTAGTAACAATATGCATATGTTAACCTACTATTTTTGTTTAAGAAAAATAATGTTATTACCTAGGTAACTAAGTACAGAATATTTTGCATTCGGCAGCTACTAACAGGATATTTTTTGCTTCATAAACTAGTTTTTTTTATTTTCCTCAATTCAACGGTATGATAAGTAACGAGAAATGGGACTAAAAAATTACTAGCGAAATGTGAATGTACTATAAGTACACCTCTTTTTTTTTTTGTGGCTGGGACATAATCAAATAACTCCTCCCGCTCTGGTCGGAGCGGAAGGACGTGTCAGACTCTTACTGACTAACCGGTGTTCCTTCAGTTGCCTGTACGTTGCTAGGGGCCACGGTAACCCTTTAGGACTTTCCCGCAACCCATAGGTACACCTCTGATTATCCGTTGGGTGAAACAAGGCGTGATGTTATGTTATGTAAGTTTCTATACATATTGATTGACAAAATAAGGAAAACTGAGATGGATATTCTAGTTCGCCGTCGGTTTTCACGACCACTAAGATTTTTATGCGAAGAATGTTTTGGTATTTAATTCCCTGCGTGTGAGTTTGTTTGCCGTCGCTTTTCCTTTAGCGAATTCTACGATGAGAAAGTGCAATCGAGAAAATTATTATGATGACCAAATGCATGAGTTTATGATCGCAGATTGCATTGCAGCTACGTATAATATAGTGGCGACATCTACATCACCACGTGCGAACTAGTATCATACTGACAGCATACATACAACGTCCCGACATCAATTCGTTAGGTTGTTGCCCACTAGAGACGACCCCCGTCTGGTCGGAGGATCCTCCCTTTTCTATAGACGATGAGTGCACTATACACCCTGTTCCTCATACCTTTATATTATGGAGATATGAGGAACAGAGTGTAAAGTTCTATAATATAAATATAATGGGTAGATGGCAAATTGCGGGGGTTTGTTTGGCATATAGATTTACTAGTAAATTAGTAGGCTCTTCTTTATTCAAGAAAGGACCAAATACATGACTTGATCGGAGATTGCATTGCAGCTACATACCTCGAATAGGTACCTAAGTATAGTAGGTAATAAGATGACAAATTGCAGTGGCTCGTTTGATGTCATACAGTTTTTTTACTTAGGTATTCAATTTATTTTTTGCTATTATTTTCCTCACTCAATAACGTTATGGCAGATAAAATATTAGTTCCTAGTTCATGAATGTTTTTTTATCCACGACGGTGGATCTCTTGGCCTTTATCTCACCTGATGGCAAGTGATGATCAGGTCGAAGGTGGAAGCGAGCTTCACCCGGAATCCTCAACCACAGAGGAACTATTTTCTGCTAAATAACAACACTGTTCTCTATTTTAACTTTTATCTGTTATTTAATGGTTAACAGCTGCAGTAACGTGGGTTGTTATGACATTCAAAGGTATTAGATAGGATTTTATACTAATAGGTCTACGATGGAACGTAAAATACTGGTATTCAGCTGCATCCGATTAGCCTGGAAGCCGACCATAACATAGTTGAGAAAAGGCTAGGCAGATTATTTTTTTTGCTTATTTTTCCATAATTTGAAGGCTAACGGGTAACGGTTCATAATAGTTTAAACTTAAAGGAAGAAGAAACAGAAGCCAGCAGGAAGTATTTTTAAAGTCGAAATCAAAAGTCATTTAATAGAACTCCGAAGCCGACCGCAGACGGCAACTGCAAGCGAAGCGACGTGTCGCCGCGACACGACTGGATTTTATGTATTCTTACTTCTATGAAGGCGACGCCGACGTGTCGCTAGCTACGAAAGGTATTTCATAGAACCCAATCGTGTCGCGGTGACACGTCGCCTGCAGTTGCCGCCTGCGGTTGACTACGGAATGGTACCTTTATTCAGACTAGGCTGAGAATCAGCATTTTTCAAACGTCAAAATTAGACATATATATAGACAGTCCCCCAAAACGCTCGCCCTTCACCACTTCCTAGCGCTTTAGGGGAGAAGTGACGCAACAAACTCCCCAGCAGAACATCATATTAACGTCTTAGTATCTTCAACAGGTGAACCTGACGTGGAACGACAACAACAGCACGCTTACGTTCTACAACCAGCGCTGGTGGCACTTCCAACCGGACATGTCCAATGGATCCGTCGCTGATAACATCACCAGCATCAACCCGATTATAGTGGTAAGCCACTTTGGTTTTATTATATGACGTGGCAAGCAAGGTGACCTTGTAGCTTGTAGGTCGCTTTAGTCTGTGCAAATTATTTCATCACCACTGCTCTCAAAACGGTGAAGGACAACATCGTGAGTCAACTGGCATGTCCTAGAACCAAAAATTCGAAGACATGTAACATCTACCAACCCACACTGGACCCGCGTGGTGGATTAAGGACAGTGTCCCTTTGACGGAAAGGAGGCCTGTGTCCCAGCAGTGGGAAAATTATAGGCTGATTATACTATGCTTATGCTAAGGTGGCCTTGAGACCCTAGAGAGTCTGTCGATACTGTCTGCTAAGCATAACTGGCAGTGTAAAGGGTACCAGGAGTAGAGGACACAAACCTTTGTGATAGACTCGGTGAAGTCGCCGGAACGAACATACAAAAAAGGCCATAAATCTGGTACCTACTATACAGCAGTCTGGAGAACGCATTCGGCAAGATTTTCCCATCGTAGTCAGGAACTCACACTCCGTCGTCATTTAACAAGATATCAAGTTTTAGTATTCAAAATATAAACAATATTTTAAAAAGATTTATGTCCGAAGTATTTTCACCAAAAATAAACAGGACATCGAAAATTTATTATTTACTGTAGGTAATAGGTAAAACGGGCTGGTATCCGCAACTCCACGACAAAGCGCGTATTTACCCGACTGCCCCAGAAGGAGGGTAATGTTTTTCGAGAGTATGTATGTAGGTATGTCTATTTCTTTGGCACGCTCTGTAGCCTAAACGGCTTGATGGATTTTAACATAGGAGGTGTCGTTAGATTCATCTTAATCGTAGAAGTGACATAGGCTATATAATATTTATGTATTGCATCTGCAAATACAAAAAAAAAGGAGGGGAAGGTTTTTTTTAAAATAAATTACAACAATATTGGTATCAAATAAAAGCTGGTAATGAGTTAATTCCAAATTAAGATTATATTAATAAAACTAAAAAACTTGAAATAAAGAAAATTATTCAAAAAACAAAAAACCCGACTGCAAAAACGCATAACTGAAAAGAGAAAAACACGACTGCAAAAATTATAATCTATCGAATTTTGGTATCGAATAATTTTCTTTTGCGTATACTTATCTTTCAAAGTTTTCCAAGGTAGCCGCCGATATGGTGATGATAAAGCTACTTCTTAGCAAGTTAATTTTAGGAAGCATTGTGGAGTGAAAGAGGATGTGAGTTCTAAGGATTAAAAAAATCGTATTAAGACAGTTTGGCATCCAAAAAGGATTGGCTCGCATCAGCAATCTTACTAGTAGTTATATTGACATTTGGCTCTATTGACTAATGAGTTTGCCGACCACTGAGCTAACGACGTTACATTTTAATTATTGAAGACGTTACATTTTAATTATTTCCCTACAGACGGTAGCCTACCTGATGCGCAATGAGAACTACGTGATCAGACTAGGAGTGGAAGCCTTCCTCCGCCTGTACCACAGGAACATGTTCCTGACTGCCAACGTGACGTCTTGGATGTTCGACGGCATCAGCGACCGAGTGCTGGATATTGCGGCGGAGATGCCCGAGCTTCCTATTACGATACCTTACGATAAGTTCGGGTGGTTCTATGAGGTGAGTGATTTTTGGAACGAAGTTCCCTTTCGCGCGTTGCGAAAGGGGACTAGACGGAACAAATTGGGACCAAAAGTTGTAACGACACTTTTTATTTTTTATTATAACGCCATCTGTGAGCGACCACAGGTACTAATTAGTGGCATGCCTTTGTGAGGTTCATTCCATAACTTCGTTCCATCCGGGTGTCCCTTGACACCTCTCAGATTTTTTTATTTTAATATTCTTACGTGCATATTAAACTGAGCGCGACCTGCTACGATCCTTACATACTCCTTTTTACCCGACTATGGCGAAGCGAAAAGGAGGGTTATGATTTTGACCGGTATGTATGTAGGTACTTATGTATGTTCATCTTTAACCTCATAACTTCTAAACTACTGATCATAATTTGACTAATGAGGTATCGTTAGAAGCGTCTTGATCGTCCGCTGGTTATAGGCTTCAATATGGCGCCCTCTAGAGGACATAAAGTCATGTTTTTTTAATTTAAATATTTTTCCCTGCTGGGTATTAAATGAAAGGGCTTGACGAGCACAGTATAAATATGTATATATATCATAAATTGTCTAACTAAATATATATGTTCAATTTGTTAAAAACAAGCAAAGTGAGACAGCGCTTCGTACGGCGCGCGCGGCTTGAAATTGACTATTGAGTACCTATTATACAATACATAAACAAAAAAATAAATACAGCGGCTCAGCAAATATAACCCCAAAATAATTGAAATAAAAACTTTTAACAAAAAAAAAAACAACCGACTTCCAAAAAAAAACACTACAAAGTGAAAAATAATTTTAATTTCGGAAGTCGGTGTCTTTGGTTTTGAATTTTCGTTTTTTTGCCACCGACTTCCGAAATTAAAATTATTTTTCACTTTGTAGTGTTTTTTTTGGAACGGTTGTTTTTTTTTTTGTTAAAAGTTTTTATTTTTCACTTTTTAGTTTTGGTTACCTACCCCACACAAGTTCGAATAACACTACCAGCGACACAATTAACAGTGACAGGAAGTTATCATCTTAGCATCCTTAAAATGAATTAAGTCCGAACACAAGGTAGCTACTGTAAAACGTTGAGGAGTTCCCTTGACTGTCCTTCGTCTTCATCATCAAATCCCTAATGACAGTCACAACCCATCTAAGTGTAAAGTTCTCATCAATACAAATTAATCAAGCCCAAACACCAGGTAATTGCTGGAAATCGTTGAGGAGTTCCCTCAACTGTCTTTCGGCTCCATCACCAGATCGACTCCAGACCTTCATTAAATAGTAGTGCTTTAAAATATTTAATGAAAAAAAAATTACAAACGCACTAGTCGCCACTACGATTTTGAAGGTTCCCCTCGATTTGTCTGGGATGCCATCAACAGATCCTGGTTTCGTTATAATTTTTTTTGAGGATTTCCCGCAAGTCGTCATGAATTTCATCATCAGAACTGAATTTTGATCAAAATAGAACCAATCTGAAAGTATACCTTTCAGATAAGAAAATAATTTTCTAAATCGGTTCATAAATGACGCCACCCGTGAAATACTTATCATTGAGAAGTTCTGGTGGCCATCTGTGGACTTCTTCATCAGTTCCACTTCACCAAATGATACTTTCTGAATGCAAATGCTTAACTGGTGGCTGAAAATACCGAAATCGCTTTGTGTATGCCTATAATATTTGAGGAGTTCCCTCAATTTGTCATGGATTCCATCATCAGAACTAAATTTTGATAAAAATGGGACCAATCGGGAAGTATATCCTTTCAAATAAAAAAAGAATTTTCCAAATCGGTTCATAAATGACGGAGATATGAGGTAACACACATTAAAAAAAAAAAAAAAAAAAAAAAAAAAAACATACAACCGAATTGAGAACCTCCTCCTTTTGGGGAAGTCGGTTAAAAAATAACACCGACTTCCAAAAAAAATACTACAAACTGAAAAATAGCTTTAATTTCGGAAGTCCACCGATTTCCGAAATTAAAGTTATTTTTCACTTTGTAGTTTTTTTTTTGGAGGCCCCTTTTTTTTTTTGTTAAGTAAATGTTTTTATTTATCACTTTTTAGTTGTGCTACCTACCCCACATAAATTCGAATACCACTACCTGCTATGCAAATAACAGTGACAGGAAGTTATCATCATATCATCTTGTACTGTCTTGATTTCTGTCTGAAATATTTAACCTGGATGGGAAATCATCAAATAACTTGTCCCGCTTTGGGCTAAAACCCACCCGTGTTCCTCCAGTTGCCTGTAAGTTGCCAGGGGCCACGGTTTCCCTTTCGAACTTTCCCGCAACCCCAGCAGGCATTGGCCCTAGCGGATCCCGTCAGTTATGGTGACATCTCTAGTTGTAATAAAAGCAAATAAATATAAATAATAAATAAACATTTTATTTCTCTTTCATAAAGGCGCCTTAAAACTATTAAGATTACAATATCTGATAAATCCTTTGTGGGAGAATGGCAAAGACAATAAACGATCGCTTCCAATAAAAGTAAAAATAACTAAACGTTAATATTTCGCATAACTGTACACATTTTTATCTCTAATGACCCAGTTAGCACAGGAAACGTGCAATTTTAAGAACAAAACATTTATTTATACCACAACAAAGCGTCCACCATTTATCTCTAACTGGTAGCAAAGTTCGGCCGTCACAAATGTGTACAATATTCTTTATTTGTTGTGCTGTGATTCATTTGAACTTTAAACTGTTTTGTCGCCATCGCTGTGATAAGTTGGAATCATTATGTTTGATGATTCTGCTGTCTTGTCTTGTTTTTCGGGATGAATCATCTTGAACTTCGATTTTACATATTTTCTTTGCATCTTCTAGTTGATGGTCTTCATCGAATTGTCAATCAGTTTAGTTTTAGCGTCAAAGCGTAACAAAATAAACAAACCAACAAACTCGTAGTTTTAAATGTCTACAGGTTTTAAATGCTAGGACATTTGCGTTCCTTCTAGTTCTTGTTAATCTAGTTTTTTTTTTTTTGAGAATAAAGATGCCTTCTCCTGCTGGCTTTAAATTGTTATGTTTGTTTAAGAATAGGTGGAGTCATGCACTAGGATGTTGATAACATGTAATATATTATGTCGAAAAAAATACCCCACTCATGAAAGAAAATAATATATATTATGTAATTTTATAGTATTTTTTTTTTAGAAATTTTCAGAATAACAATAATTAATTTCACCTTCAGAAACTATAGATTATCTACCGCAATGCATTAGCACTCTTGAAGTATATAAAATAGGCAGTGTATAGAGTGCCACTAGCGGCACTCTATCCCTATCGGATGAAGTGCCACTACTACCGGCACTTTATTAACACCGCCTCGGCCCGGGTAAAGTACCGCAAGATTGCATTGTCATTGTCACTAAGTCACGTCACTTGGTATTTTGTTTGATTGTTGAGGTTAGATCGCTGTAAAACACCACATTCCCAAAAATTTACATTTTCTTGTGCTTAACCTTAAACGAACCCTGGCATTCACCGGCCGCTGCCGCGGCACCGCTCGCTACGCTCGCTAGGCTCGTGCGTTGTGTCTGTGTGGTCACAGTTCTAACCTAACCTAACTTACCTTTCAGCCATTTTCATTTGCTAAGCCAAGGGATTATAGCACTTCACTTTAACCGGCTATAGATGAAAGAAACTAACCTCAACAATCAAACAAAATAACAAGTGACAGTGACAATGCAATGCTTACGGCACTTTAGCCGGGCCGAGGCAAATCCACTATAGTGCCGTACACTTCCTATAAAACATGGGAGTCTGGATTTGTACCCGGTTGCTGGCAATCGCTTCCTAATGTGGGTATATACTATGTAGGTACACCTCTGTCTAACCCTTAAGATTACAGGCGCGATGTTGTGTTAACTTATTACGGTAATTTATTCGTCGCACATATTGTATAAGCGCTCTGGAAGTATTTTGAGACGAGATAGAACATCGCAGTATTTGCAGTATATGACTCATTCTACAATTACTGAGCTCATCATACCGTTTTATATAGAAATTATTGTTCACGTAGGTCAGTCCCGTGTCTTATATCCCTTCTAGTAAATTCTTCACAACTATCTGGGTTTATTTCAGTATTTTTTTTTTTCGATTGAATTGTGGTATTCAGAATGCGATTCGATCGTGATCGTGTAATTAAAGCCGTAATTAGATTCATTTCTAGGTATTCCATGTTGAAAACCTTGTAACTAATTGATGGTATTTCCAGTTAAACGAACATGAACTTTATGCTTATGTAAATTAAGTTGATTATAGAAACTTAGGAACACTAGTACTATGGATAAGTTGAATAAAATGTTGAGAGCGCAAACTGAACTCTATGTGTGGTATTCAAGTTATTTTTACAAAAAACACATATTTGCTTACATATTTGGAAACAAAATTGCGAACGCAGGATAGATCCTTTTTAGTGACAGTTTGTCTAAGTTAGTTTTTGCTGAATGTTATTCTAGCCCGTTGCGTCTGCGCAGGCTGTCTCGTATGTAACACGATAGGCGAAAATTGTAAAGGTCAAACAGGACGTTATTGCTGTTTACCGATTGAGTTTGGCAGACAATTAAGGCCCTCGCAGATAGGCACGGCACGACTCTTGGTGGGACAATTTGTATGAAAACTTCATGGAATTTGTTCTACCGTAGTAGCCTCGCGCCTGTCTGAGGGAGTTTTTAGTTGAAGTGATATTTGCTTACCGATTAGAAGTCTCAACGTAGGACAATTTAAAAAATCAATATTGGTACCTACGTGATCGTTTGCATGTAGCTAGTGGCATTTATTAATTAGCTACCTATACCGTCCACACAAAACGATGTCTGACGTATTTAGTCAGATCTTCATGAGTGCACTTAAAATGAGACACAACCGCCTTTGTTTAGTGTTTTGCATGCATTAAAACAATTTTTTTGCCGGTGTGTTTATTATTAAATGTCGCAGCATCGTGCTGAGCCTTTTGGCCTCGCACAAGACTGCTTCTATTTTAATTTTACTTTGTTTTATTTTTATTGCTTTTTAATATATTCTTTATTGATGTCTCAATGTGTCTTACATTAGTTTATGATCTCTTGTGCTTGTCTCAATAAATACTTTTTCTTTCTTTCTTTCTATATTTGAAAAGTACAGAATTAATCTCCATTAAATTAGCTATACATCATCTCCCTGCCCTTGTCCCATGTTACTTGGGGTCGGCGCAACTCGTTTTCCTTTTCCACTCTCCCCTGTCAACCGTCATGTTATCAATCACTCCCTTCTCTTTCTCATATCATTCCTCGCACAATCCATCCATCTTTTCTTTGGCCTTCCTCTCCCGCTCCATCCATCAACATTTATATTCATCACTCTTTTAATCACATGCGTTTCTTCTCTCCTCATCACATGCCCATACCAGGCCAAACGATTCCCTTTCAACTTTTCTGTCACTGGCGCCAATTTTAAACTTCCCCATACATAGGTACTCATTTCTTACTTTATCCATTTTCATAACAACATTCTCATCATTAAATTAGCTATAATTGTACAATGTTATATAAATTAAGTATGTTCTGTATACTAGCAGGAGTGTAACAATAAAAAAAAACAGTTGCAGAGAGGCAAAACGAATTTTTCGATCGCAAAGCACTCTCCAATGCTTCGCATTATGAGTCGTGCAAAATTGCATGCATTGTACACTAGTGTCCCCCCTTGGTATATTTACGCAGATGACATTACGTCCTGTTCCTGTTTGATATCTAGCAAGCAGATATGTTGTGTTTACACGTTTTTCAATGATGCTCTAAATACAACAGTTTTTATGAATTAATGTAATATCGTCATTCGGCGCTATTGTGTCCACCAGATTTGGTAGGTAGATATTACCAAATTAGTGTTCTATTCTATTCTATTTTTAATAAATGGCAAGCAAATCCGATGTCGACTATTCTGCCAATGTCTAAAGTGAGTTGGAAAAGCAAGTGTTTAGGAAATATTAAAAAAAAAAGTTTTTTAACAGTCACTTGGCACTAAGGTTGCCAGCTTTTTTTAAATCAAATAAGTATAATATATGTAGTAGGTTTCGAAGTCATGGCTTGTAAAAAAAAAGTAGAGCGCAAAAATATTGCAAGTATATTTAAAAATGTTTTTTTATGCAAAAATATTTTTTACTATTTTGAGCTTTTATTAAAAGGTTTTTTTTAATATAAATGTGTCATAATAACTAATAATTATTAGGTACACATCTCGCAATTTGTAAGTAGGTACTGAAATTAATATATACTTAGAAGACAATTTTTTTTAATTTTCATTAAACTTTTTAGGCCTCTACTATCGCAGGATACTATATTATATTTATAGTAGGGTTGGCAACCCTACTTGGCGCTGTCAGACGTTATATTTATAGTAGGGTTGGCAACCCTACTTGGCGCTGTCAGACGATATAATAGGCCCCGAAAAATCAGAAAAGGACTCATTTCCCCCGGCCCGGGTAGGTTATGTGTCTCTCATCAGGATGAACGTCCATTCTCTGCCCTCAAAATAGGATTCGCAAAACTGAATAGTAAGGTAGGTAACTCTAACAACAATTTGTGCACTATTCAACTAGGTTTCATAATACCAATTGCGCGAATATTACGTAACGGAACGTCTGACCGACTTGTCAATGTCACGGCACAATGAACACATTATACCGCCTTTTACCGATTTTAGAAATAATGCTGACCAGAGATTTTTTTGTTCTTATCTTGAGGACGTTTTCGCAATTGGCGTTAGTTTTTAATCTAATTGAAATCATGAGATAGTACTGTGTTGAACTGTCATAATGATTAGGAGATTTTCAAATTATCAGCTTATAAGGTACCAGGGGAGTAGTTTATAAATTATATTATTAAATATTTTTTATACAACGTTATTTTCTGTTAATACTTAACCTCTTAAGGGGTCATTGTACTCATCATTATGAACAATTTACACTACGGAATCAAAGACGAAATCGCGAAAAAAAAATGCCTGATATTTGTTTTATTCGGCTGATCTAATATTATTTTGACGAGATATGCGAAAATAAATGTAGGCAACAGCAATTTTTTTTTACACGTTACACGGATATATTTAAATTTATTGACATTCGTCGTTGTTCAAACTTCAAACGTCAATAATTTCATTTAAAAATAACAAAACCGGCAACATTTATTTTTATCGTACCTATTTCTTGTAGATCCATATTTCTATGCTTACATTTATCCGAGATTTCAATTTCTCCCCTCCAATAACAATGCACGCTACACATACAGCTATCGTTATTAGATTGCATCATAGCTAGTTACGATCGAAGAATTCCTTCATGGATAATACATACGTGCTGCTTTCTACATTGTGTAATGAATGTAATGCAGGGATGTTAAGGAGGTCCGTAACCGTAATCGAAACTATCGGATATCCGAAATAAAAGTCTATCCGTAACCGTAACCGAATCCGATATAAAAGTTTCAGATAATTTCGAATAGGGGCGGAGTCTAAATGAGACATGGTATGACAGGTTTATCTACCCGGCCGACCGAATAGACTAGCCGCGCGCGTCACTTATTTTTTTTATTTGTTATAAAATTTGTGTTTTACTTTAAAAATTTCCTTAAAATCTAATACTAGTATTCGAAAACTATCCGAAACTAACGGATTATCCGAAATAATTTCATATCCGTAACCGTATCCGAAACCGTTATAATATTATTTCTATGTCCTTTACCTGATCCGAATCCATAACATCCCTAATGTAATTATGTACAAGTACCAACTAATAAATGTGGCTGGGAAAGGCCTAGATCTTCCGGTTGGTGAAATCAGGTGATTGGAACCTTTAAGGCGACGATAACTGACCGACTATTAATGATTTTATACTGAAGATCACGTTACGAGTAGTGTTAATGATTTGGAAAAAATATATGTTAAATTAGAGCATTTTCTTAATAACTTAATTTATGAATATTTTAGAATATGTTTATAATACATACTTAGTGAAAATAATTTGTAAAGTTATGTCTAACGCGGATAAAAAACTGAGAATCACGCATAATTTATCAAGCGTATTTTTCTTAAACCTAAAAAGATAATTTAATTATTGATTTTTAGTATTACGTGTTTTATTAAAATACCTTTTGGTTTATGTATAATAAATTAATAATGCGTCTAATTTGGAACTGCGCTCCTGGGTGGGCGAGTCCTTTTACTGGCTGGGCGTAGGACGTGTTGCCTGAGCTCAGTACAGAACACGAAAGACACACGCAAGGTCATTGGCATATATCTGCGTCTTAAGTGTAAAATTATTAATAACCTAGGTTAAGGACGGTTCAAACTGAAGCGACATTCGCGCGGGACGCGACTGCATGTGTCGATTGTTTTGATGATTAGGAAGTCTCGCGATTATTATCGCGCAAGCTATTGTAATTGTTACAATCAGCGCGAGGGAATTCTGTCTCCGTGGGAGCGCAGGATTCGCTTCGGTTTGACCGGAACTTTTTTCTATTTTTTCCGCTTTTTATAGGAAAATAGTTATCTGACATCACATCAGCAAACAATTAACTTCAGAACAAAAAATCATGGCAAAAAAGATGAGTTGCTGCTGGTCATACCTACACTAGTTACCTAATGACTTTTAAAGTGGTGATTGTATTAATGTATTCGCTAAGACGAACCTGCATTTAAAATTAGCCTTCCGCGAGGGCTGCCGGCATCCCCTATGCGACTAGGTGAACCCTCCAGGAGGGCTCCCGGCACTGAACGTGTTAACGTCCCAACTTTATCACAATGTTGCACATGTTACTTTGTTGATTTCATAATTTGTGAAACTCTGATCACAAGTACTTGTGCATGAGTATTTTTTGACGACACTTGATATTTTAATGCAACAGCGCAGCATAGAATAATGCACTATAGATGACGTCAGAGATAAGTAGACGTAAAATATTTAGCTTATAGCGTAATTAGGTACGTTCTTGTTGGGGGTCGTGAAGGTCAGAAAAAAATCACGATTAATCACAATGGGGTAACGTGACAGTCACTTGTATTTTTTTATGTGGCGAATAAAAATTGTATAATTTGATTTGTGATGTGTAAAATATTTATGACCAATAACCTCAGACCAAATAAATAACCAAGACTTAGCGCTGCGAACAATACAGTGAAGCATGCCAAAACTACACCTCCGCTCTGTGCATACACGTTCACACGCCCACATTCCAACCATTTATAATCAAACTGCACCTCATTAAGTACACACATGTTTACGAAACCGGCTTCACGTCACTGTTGACAGCGTTTTTAAACAATAAAAAATAAAACTGATTCTCAAAATATCTGATGTTTTAAATAATAAAAACTACACATGATGCTAGGAGGGACGGAGGAGGGGTAACCAAAAACTTCATGACTAGGTATCACCGAGAGGGAGGGGGCTATAAAAGAGGCCTTAAAAACCTCACCTATAGGCTATCCTCAATCCTCAATAGAGGCTATCCTCACGTGAGGTTTTTAAGGCCTCTTTTCCCTAGGTCAAAAAATAAAAAATAAAACAAAAAATAAATAAAAAATATAACTTTTTTCTGACTTAGGGAAAACAGGCTCTAGTTATAGCAGTCAAAAGTGATGGTAGCGCAAATAAAAAAATATACAAAGAAAAATTCACAAACAAAATGAACATTATGAAAAAAATATACACACTATTACAAAAGTAGCCAAAAGCCTCGTATTCAACCAATACTTCGTCAATGTTGTTCATTGGTTGATGTCAAGGCTGTCAAGGCCACGGACCAATGACAATATTGCGTAATTCTGTTGCGACATTGACAAATGACAACAAAAACTTATATCAAAATTGCAGAGTTAGTTACTTTTGTGTTTGTTTTTACCCGACTACGGTAAAGCCGAAAGGAAGGGTTATTTAATCATATTTTGATCAAGGTACAACCTGACACTGACCTGCAAATTGCAAAAAACGTAAGAAAATTTGGACTACTATATCGCGGGCTACTATCACTGCGGATCCACCTTAATCTCCTCAGTTAATCCATAGAGACTGTTAATAAATAATTGCTGTGTAATAAGATATGAAATTATTGGATTACCTATAAAATTCAGATATTGATCAAATTAAGACATTTAATTAGTATAATCTCTAGACGTGGTTCATTATCGTCTGCACGTACAATTCAAAATCCTCCATACGTGTGTCTACACGTCAGATATCAATTAATATGCACAAATATAATCCTGTAATGTACAGATAGATGCAAATCTATATCGTGTACTAAGCGTTTACAGACAAAATCTCAAATGCACAAACGCTGAGACGGACCAACAATTTGTAGGTCGGACGTAATATTTGGCAAAACTTTTATTCTTTTTTTTGTAAATTTTTACGTTCAAAAGTGCTTTATGAGAGCCTATTTGAAATAAATGATTTGACTTTAACTTTGATATATAGGTACTACTACCCAGAGTTTTATGACAAAACTCCTAATTTCGTAACACACTTTCAATCATAATGTGATGGTTTTGAAGGATATTGTTAATCCATTGCTTCATAGGTTTGAATAACGTAAATAATGCAATGGACGTGGGTGAACTGTCAAAATGAAACCCATTGCTAGTGTCATTTGACCCCTGTTACTCAATTATCCAGCAGGTTGCTAAAATTACAATTATCGGTTATGTTATAACTAATACTTAGAATGTTCTATGAAAAGGATATTCTGCCTACCCTTAACTCAGGCCTTGCTACAAGGCCTTTTTAACAACACCTTTAACAATATCTTAACATTACAAACGACTTGTAGTCGAAAGCTCTGCTGCTCAGCATGAGATCCTGTGTTTGATTCTCAGGTCGGGCAAAGTGATATTGAGTTTGTCCATCTAGAATTTCTTAGTTGCACGGAGTCTGCATTAGTGCCCGGTTGATGGCAATAGACTCGCCTTCTGTTACATGGGACTTTAACATAACTGGCGAAATGTGGGGGTACGATACACCTCTGCCCTACCCTTCGGAGAATTAAAAAATGATGTTGTTATTAACGAAATTCCTCTCCATCTTTCCGCAGCGCAACGGCTCCATAGAGTTCGACGGTTCTTTCAACTTGAACACGGGTGCCTCTGACTTCTCAATGCTCGGCAACGTTCATGAGTGGAGATACTCCAACAGGACGGGCTATAGGGACGAATGCGGGGAGGTGAAGGGGTCTACGGGGGAGCTGTGGGCCCCAGAAGACGGCCAGCCGGAGCTGAATGTGTTCGCGTCGGATATTTGCACGTGAGTGACGGTCTTTTGTTTATTTTTTAAGGCAGTGTATAGAGTGCCACCATTGGCAATCTATCCCTATCGGATAAAGTGCCACTACAGGCACCCTAGTAACACCGCCTCGGCCCGGCTAAAGTGCCGCAAGCATTGGATTGTCATTGTCACTGTCACTAAGTCATGTCACTTGGTATTTTGTTTGATTGTCGAGGTTAAATCGCTGTAAAACACCACATTCCCAAAACATTACATTCTCTTGTGCCTAAACAGACCCTGGCACTTCGCCGGCCGCTACCGCGGCACCGCTCGCTACGCTCGCTCGGCTCGTGCGCTGTGTGGTCACAGTTCTAACCTAGCCTAACCTAAATAACAAGTGACAGTGACAATGCAACGCTCACGGCACCCTAGCCGGGCCGCAAGCAACTCGCGGCACTCTATACACTTCGATTTTTTTATTGTGTTTTGTTTTAGATAGTATTGATCTTGTATTGATGGTTTTAATGGTTTATAATTAAATAGGTACATATTTGCTACGTCGCGAATCATATTTTGATTAACATACGATTTGATACTGACCTGCAAATTGCAAAAAACGTAAGAGAATTTGAATTTCGCAGGCTAGCCTGTAGCTTTCACCTTAAATAAGATATAGTTTTGTCGGTTGTGTTATGTTTGTGTTTCTATTCAATATAAGGGTTAGAAACACCCTTCTCTGGTATGCATCCACCAGCTTATCTGTTCCAGTTTTATCTGTCTGCGGCTTCTTCTGTTCATTGTTTTTTTTTCTCAATATCAGTGTTAATCATTATTTCAATTAAAAAACCATTTGAAAGTCAATTTACAAAGAAAAGATAACGGAACAATGACTCTTTGTCATCGGAGATAGATAAAATATATTTTTTGTTGATATGCAATGATAACAGCCATTGTCTTGTAGACTAGGTAATGTTTATGAATCAAATATCTGCGGTATCAATCAATCAGCCTATTAATGTTCCCACTGCTGGGACACAGGCCTCCTCTCAGTGAGAGGGAGTGGGCAGTAATCTACCACGCGGGCCCAGTGCGGGTTGGTAGATATCATATATGTCTTCGAATTTTTTGTTCTAAGACATGCCGGTTTCCTCACGATGTTTTCCTTCACCGTTTTGAGAGCAGTGGTGATGAAATTATTTACACAAAGTAAAGCACCTGCTTGGGTTCGAACCCACGACCTACAACTCGTAAGTCGGGGCCGTTACCACTGGGCCACCACTGCCCTACACCTGCGGTATATCTTGGCGTAAATGATACATCACCAAGCGGCTATCTACAATATACCAGGAGCGTGCCCTCAGATTTTTCGGACATATTATGCGTTCACTTAAGCATGGTCTGGAGAGGCTTATGACACTGGGCCGGGTGGGAGGAAAATGCGCTCAAGGCAGAGCACCGGTGAGATGGTCAGACGCGGTCAAGAAGGCTGATGGACACAGCATTTACCAAGCGGTCCTCACTGCAAAATAACAGTGATAGTCTAGTGGTGTGAGTGTGTGACCGTCGAACTGCCAAGTCGTATAGGTCTCGAGTTCCGACCCAAGGCATGCACCTCTACGCGTCGTGTTCCACGCGCGCCTCAAAGATGTGTCAGCAAAATTGACGGGGTCCGCTAGGGCCGATTATTGAAGACTAGATAAATCAACATATATTTTTTTTGTATATTAACCAACTACATGCAAAATCGTACTAACTCACGCGCAGATACTCTGGCTAAGATTACCCCTCCCGCTTCGGCATTCCACACCCCGCGCACATCTGGAGAGTACTTACCAATTTTAAACACCTTATCTATTATTTGTAACCCGTTTTTTTAACAAGCCATTCGTAGTGAGACAATTTTACATCGTAAGCCTATCGACAGGTTATATTATTATCATGACGGATTATCATTCATCATAGCTCTTTTTTTCAATGATCTGTTATGATTTATTAAATTAATTCCGTTAATAAACTGTTCACAAGTGTACTATGTTAACCGTTTCTTATGTAAAATATAGCTAATTTTATCTCAGGGGACCAATAGGCACCTATATAGGGGCCGAATCTACAACTTTTATGCTGGGGGACGAATTTTAGGGGAATAATGGGCTCTGACCCGCGGGAAGTCCTAAGGGGAAACCGTGGGCCCTGGCAAGGCAAGGGAAGGAACACGGGTGGGTTTTAGTCAGTAAGAGTCTGACACTCCCTTCCGCTCCGCCCAGAGCTGGAGAAGTCATTTGATGATTTCACACCCAAAAAACAAAAAAAAACGCATGCACCTCTGACTTTTCGGTTTCATTCTGCAGATTCCTCGCAAGGTCTGGGGGTCTGGTCTGGGATTTGTTGTATGGGTGCTTGTTACTCGTATTTTGTAGACATTTTATTATGGTAAAAAGACTCATTATTAATGTTTTACCGAGTGCTTTATATCGTTATTTACAATAATTTTCTTCAAAAATGTAACCTTGTTACATATTTGATCAGTAAAAAAAAACCTTCGCTGTTAAGTCAAGTTTATCAATACACAAATAATACCGTTTGAAGTCCTACTTATTTAAAAAAAAGTCGAGCGATGCGTGTCCCAAATAACAAGGTTGCTGACCTTACGTTACGCATGCCGTATAAAAAGCGACTGTTTTTTAAAAAAAAACCTTGTTAATAAGATAAGACCATGGACTTATTAATATTATACAAAACAGGACTGAGCTCGTACGCACGGTTACACATCAAGCTATAATTTCCAGTGTATGGTAATCTCGCATTGTAAACGATTTCCGTACAATGCGAGGTCAGCTTAAACTGGAAATATATAGCTTGATGTGTAGTCGTGTGTACAAAAAACACGAGCAGAGAGAAATAATGTATACCGAGTGTCACACAAATCCTGCATCGCGCAATTAGAGTTTACCGCGCGAACGACAATACATATAAGACTATCCGACATCAATCGTTGGACAGTTACCCGCCAGACACAACACCCGTCTGGTCGGAGGATCCTCCCTTTTCTATAGAGGTTGAGTGAACTTTACACCCTGTTCCTCATACCTCTAAAATAGTATTACCCTAACATTAGGAAAAAAGTACTTATAAAAAATGGAGCAAGTAAGTGAGTTTGTATACTTGGGGAGTCTCTTTACAAGGGATGGGAAGATTGATGAAGATGTGGAAAGGAGAGTAAATGCGGGAAATAAAGTGAATGGTGCTATACATGCGGTTGTGACCAACCAGTTGATGTCCAAAAAGGCTCGACTGGCTGTTCACAATGGTGTGCTGGTGCCTACGCTTATGTATGGAAGTGAATGCTGGGTGTGGCAGAAGAAGCATGAAAGTAGAATAAATGCTGTGGAAATGTGTTCCTTGCGAAGCGTTTGTGGTCTGACTATGAATGATAGGCTGAGGAATGATGTAATAAGATAACAAAGAATATGCTGAGCTGGTTTGGTCATGTTGAGAGGATGAATGAAAGGCGACTGACAAAATGTATTTACAAGGCAGTTGTGACAGGAAACGCCAGGAGGGGACGCCCTAGGAGGATATATACTGCCCTTATTGGTGATGTTCTTCAGAAAGGACAGGTGCGTAGTACTCGCAACCGGCGAGCGTGTATGACCAAATGTATGAACGTAAACGAGGCAAAAGGAGTATGTAAGGAACGTAGCAGGTAGCGTTCTGTAGTTTCTGCCTACCGCCATGGGAAGAAGGCGTGAGTTTATGTATGTATGTACTTATATAAAACGATACTATTTTCTTTCAGGTACATGACGCTAAGCAAAGACCAGGACGTCCGTGTGGAGGGTATCGACGGCGTGCAGTACGCGGCCAACGACTCAGTGTTCGACAACGGACATAAATACGTGCATATGGTACGTAATAAGCGTTCGCAATTTGCAAAACATGTAAACAAACACGAGTTTTAGCAAAAACAACTGTAATGCCTACACGTAAGGTTCAGTTTACGCTACAACTTCATATTTTTTAATGACTTTTTCAACATTACTAGTCAGTCTAAAATCAACTTTATTTATACTTGCATAAAGTTGATGTTTCTTTAAGTGGAAATAACATCAATTGGAAACAAGGTCAGCAACTTCTACGGGCAACTAGCTTCAATTTTCTGACTAACTCCTTAGCATAGTACAATCAGCCTAATGTTCCCGCTGCACTCTCTGTGAGAGGTGATGAAGAGAAGACATTTTCAGGACTATCTAAAGTATGATTTCCACCATCGCATCGCATCGGATCGCATCGGATCGAAAAGGATACGAACGGATGCGGCGACAGCCGATCGCGTCCGGCAGGATGTCGACGCATACGATCGACTCCGTACCGTCGCTTGCGAACGTATCCGTTTCTGCGCCTAATCAAATACACACATCAAAAGTGTCTAGGGATCAAGCATTTTATGCGGATTTCTTGAGATTGAGATGTGGCTTTGTAATAAATTTATGATTTTATAAATTTATATGGATCCTTTTTGGTGCATTTCATAATTTGAATCAGGAACTGTGAATCAAATTCGAGTAAAAGATGAAAATCAGCTGTCAATATTTTCCCTATAAAAACATACAACGCATTGAAGACATTATTAGTGCTACTGTTTCCCTACTACTGATTAAAACCAACGTTATTATGGAGCAGCGACGTCATTTAAGCAGGGAAGAAATGCTCAGAGCCGTGGGAATGATAGAAGCTGGTTCCCGGCAACGTACTGTGGCTTTAGCTCTGAATACAAGTCAGAGTGTTATCAGTCGACTTTGGACACGTTACCGAAGCACTGGTACCGTGGCTGAGCGCCATGGAGGACGGTATCGCTGCACCACACGGAGACAAGACCGATACATTCAAATCTTAGCTCGAAGAGCTCCAACAATAACCGCCATGATGTTAGCCGTGAGGCTTCATCACTCTTCAGGGAACTTAATTAGCGACCAAACAGTCAGAAACCGCTTGCATGAAGTGAACCTTCATTCCCGAAGACCGCTACGGGTACCACCTATAGCAATGCACAATCGTAGGATTCGATATCAATGGGCTCTTGAACACAGAAATTGGGCAGAAGAACAATGGCGTTTCGTGTGCTTTTCTGATGAGTCTCGTTTTGGTATGAGACCGGATACAAGACGTATACGACACTGGAGAACCCCTGGACGCCAACAGCGATTAAAATCCTGCCAGGAAGTCCATCCTTATAGTGGTGGAACCATCATGGTATGGGCGGGTATTTGGATCGGCGGAAGAACTGAGTTGATTTGGATCAGAGGCAACCTCAACGCTCAAATTTATGCTGAGACGATTGTATCAGACGTCATCGTTCCTCTACAAGTGCAAATCGGTCCCTTATTTCAGTTAATGCATGATAATGCACGACCGCACACCGCAAGAGTTGTAAGACAGACTCTCGCCGCAGCTAACATCAATGTCCTGCCCTGGCCTGCTCAGTCGCCAGACTTGAACCCGATTGAGCATGCATGGGATATGCTACAGAGAAGAGCTCTGCCGAATATGGAGGGTATCCAGTCGCAAGAAGACCTTTTTTTGTTGTTGCAACGAACATGGGCGGCCATTCCACAGCGTGATTTGGATGAACTCATTTTGAGTATGCCAAACCGATGTTCTTGTGTTGTTAGTGTTCGCGGTAGAAACACGGATTATTAATTGTTTAAGTTACCCAATAAAATTTTAAAGAAAACTGTTATTTCAGTCTTTTTTTCGAACTTTAATGTTAGTGGTTCAAATGTCAAAAATCCCTTTATTAGGAAAATGGCAAATTTCTTTATTAATGCAAAGGTGACTTGGTTTATCGTTACTGTGACAAACGAAAACACTTTATTTGATGAATCCTTAAAGAAAATTTTAATTAATATCAATCAGGAGAAAAGTTATTGCAAAAATATATGTTGATCCCTAGACACTTTTGATGTGTGTAGTTTCATTCGTTTAGGCGCAAAATGTCCAATTCGCAAAATGTCCAGCGGTCGAAAAATGTCCAGTTCGCAGAATGTCCAATTCGCAAAATGTCCAATTCGCAGAATGTCCAATTCGCAAAATGTCCAATTCGCAAAATGTCCAGCGGTCGCATAATGTCCAATTCGCAGAATGTCCAATTCGCAAAATGTCCAATTCGCAAAATGTCCAATATTCATCATAACGTGGTTACCTCATCAATCAAGAGCTGGACTTTAATAAAAAACGGGTTTATTTTAATCACATTTCTTTTAATATCTACAACATCAATCTTCCTAGCCTTTTTCCCAACTATCTTGGGGTCGGCTTCCAGTCTAACCGGATGCAGCTGAATACCAGTATTTACATGGAGCGACTGCCTATCTGACCTCCACAACCCAGTAACTGGGTAATACGATACCCCTTGGTAAGACTGGTGTCAGACTTTCGGGCTTCTGACGACTCGTAACGACTGTCAAAGATCCACAAATGACAGCCGGGACCAACGGCTTAACGTGCTTTCCGAGGCACGGAGGAGTCTCGGTATGTAAATATGGTCACCCATCCACTGACCAACCCCGGCAAGCGTAGCTTAACCTGATGGATCGACCCGTGCGGCTTGTTATTACTTAGCCACGAGCTCCTCTTTACTACTTAAACTCCTCTTTACTACTACTTTAATATCTACAACATAAAAAAAAAAATACAGCGCGTCAGGGACATCAACGCGATGCCAGTTACCATGGATGAATCCATGGTAACACATGATTCTGAAATCCCTGCGCTGAAATTTTTCGCCGGTTATTAAAAAAAATATCTGTATTGTACAGCAGATTTTTTTTTAATAATAGACGAAAAATTTCAACACAGGGGGTTCAGAATCATGTACTGAATCCATGGTAACAGGCTTCGCATCGATGTCCCTGACACCCTGTATACGTTATATTTTCATTCAATTGAGGCGACTTAACTTTTTTTTAACGTTGATTTTATGTCCTGGAGTTGGGATTATATACTATATTTTATGTTATATTTTCAGTCAATTGAGGCGACTTAACTTTTTTTTTATGTTGAATTTATGTCCTGGAGTTGGAATTATATATTATATTTTATGTTATATTTTTATTCAATTGTTAAGGCGACTTACTTTTTTTTAACGGGGGGTTTTCCAAAATTTGCCTGTTTTAGAATCAATTTAAAATGGTCAAATTAGTGTATTAGGTCCTGAAAAAAATATATGTGATGGACACATCTTTGTTTGAGGGAAATTATTGGTTCAAAACACGATAAATTGTAATTCGCTCGATGAAAAAAAAATCCGAAACAGGGTCGATTTCAAAACCATTTTCGATCTCATTTCCTAATTACAGCACAAAATAATATGAAAATTGCATGTACGATGAGGTAATCGTATTTTGGAGGGAATTTATTGGTTGAATTTTTGAGTTTAATAAAAAAAAATTAAGTAAACTCAATATTTGTAAATCGGGCTAAATCGGCTCGCGCTCAGTGTCCTGCGGGACGTTGTCGAGATTGGACCTGTGTCAATTTATTTTAAAAAATTAGTTCCCCACCGTCTTTAAAAAAAATGGCAAATAAAAAGAACAAAAGGAAGAAAAACACATATACTAAATTGCGGAAGATCAGACAAAACATCGCGTAATTATATTATTGTTTTAATTCATTATTATTGTTTTCAAAAATGAAAATATTTCTATGCGTTGTGATGACTTTTTTTGACATCTGACATTAGTGTTTTCATTTCAAATTTTTATCGATAAAATTATAGTCAAGTGTGAGTCATATATATCTTTGCGAGTAGTACGATTAAGTAGGTTGTTACATAAAGACGTTTTAGTAAAGCACATTTTTAATTCGTCTATTATTATTTATACCTTAAAAGTAAAAGAAACCCTATCCGATCCGAAAGGGGCTCATAGGTACTGCAATAAAATTACCTAAAAGTAATAAAAAATCTTACTAATATTGAAAATTAAAAAGTTATTGCTATTATAAATCACATTTTTGGTAACAAAAATACCTCAAATCCAATAAAAAAATAGCAAGTTTTCAACAGGCATCATTATATGTAGTTGACTTGCAGACACCCGTTATACGACGCGACGGCCGCCCGCGCTCCATGTCATAACCCGGTAAAAATCCCTATTTAAAAAAATTTGTCCAATTTTTTTTTTACTTCTAATTGCCACATAAATAGGCTCTCAGTACAATACCTAACAACACCCTCATGGATCAGACAGGGTTTTATTTTACATGTTGTATACATGATAACAATTCATCCAAATTCATTATACAAGCTTAGTTTTTATTTACCCTAAACCTCTTAAGGGGTCATTGTATTCATCATTATGAACAACTTTCACTATGGGACCAAAAACTGGAACCGCGAAAAAAAATCAGCTGTTCCCTACATTTATGTTCGCATAATCTCGTCAAAATGTAGGGAACACAAGATTTTTTTTGGGTTGTGCATTCACTCTCTGTCAAGCTGTCATCGTCGCTGCTATAATCTCCTACATTAATTAGGTATACGGGATGGCAGGCACATTGACTCGCAAACTGTTACCATGAATTCAGCGCATGATGATAGGACCGCCCAGAGTAAAAATGTATAGTCGGTTATTTAAAAAAAAATTGCTATTTCATTCAAAATTGCAATAATTACTCGGTCAAAATGTATGGAACGGCAGTTTTTTTTTGAGGATAATTAGAAAAAACGAAACTTTGTAAAAATCCTAGGATTTATGAAACAAAAACAGTCTGTTTAGGACGATTGGAAACATTTGTGCCGTTTTTAGGCACACGTCTGCCCAACCCTTCGGGGAATACAGGCGTGAATTTATGTTATGTTATGTGCCATTTTTCTGGTGCTAAATAGTCTGAAGGAACGGCAAACCAAATTGACCGGGGATCAACAATTTTTTTTGTTTGTTTTGTCTTAGAACAAAGATTCGATAAATTATAGCCGTAGCAGTAGGTACGACACTATTGAAAATAAAGTACGGCAATTTTTTCTTCATACTAGCTACGAATATTTACGGACCTTCATGAGCGGGGGCAAACGTCAAAAAACAAAAGAATATGGTTACAGTATAAGCATAACAGTCCGACCACTTAGCTCATCTATCTAATCTATATATCTATCTTGACCGATTTTTATGAATTTTTTTGTCATGATTTTTTAGGTAGGTATGAGAATAGGATGTAAACTATTTTTCGTACCCCTAAGTGATAAGGGTGGTCCACCCCTAAGTTTTTTTTTCTTTATTTGTTTTTTTTTTTATTGTAATTTTTTTATGATTTGGCATTAAAAAATACATACAACCCTAAATTTTCACCCTTCTACCACCAACCCCTATTTTTTAGTAGCGATATTAGTACTTTAATAATTTTGGATTCACCCGGGCGCCGCCCAGCACGAACAGCTAGTATAAAATGATTTTATGTATGGTCAAAGTGCGAAAATGTTAAGGAATTTTTTAAACATTCTTTTCCAAATAGCGGGCGTCGAGCCGGCGTCGATTATAATTAAACTACTTTGAATAAAAGAGCCATTTTCAATAGGGTTCCTTCTACGGCTGGAACGAATGTATAAAAAAAAATTGACTGAATTAATTGATTTTACCGCAAGCTACAATGTTTTCAGGTTTGATACATTGACGGACAGGATTTTTTTTTCAACTATTTTGATGCTTTTTTCATTTCTGCTGCATTAAAACAATTGTTGAAAAGTACAGTATTAATATCAATTTAATCATCTATATGTCGGAGACGGTCAATAGTACGGTCGCTAAACGAAGCGCGGCACGTGAACTGAGTGGCGGGAAAAATAACACGGCTTACTTCGTGCTACGACGGAGCCTACCTACTGGGGCGCCGCCGCCGGGGCGAGAGTACTTGCCTTCCAACCGTTCTGGAGAACGGAGCCTCCAGTCTAGGAACTGTCCTTCGTTTCGTTTAGTTGTCGTATGGTATAGTGTCTGATAGCAATGGAGTTAAGACGTCGCGGAACTGTATTCGATTCGTTGTGCTATGTACGTTGTAGTTAATGGTGTTAATTGTAATTTGTGATCATTGTGATAATTTGTAATTTTAATAAACAGCGTCTATCGTATCCAGTGTGTTGTCATTGCACGAAACCCATCTTCTGCCCACATGATATCTGAATCTAATGGAATAAATCCTGACGATCCGACATATACTATACAATGGTAAATAAATTAAGTAGATTCTGTGTGCTAACAGGAGTGTAACAATAAAAACAGTTGCAGAAATGGGGCAAGATTTTTTTTTCGATCGTAGAGCACCCTCTAATGCTTCGCATTATGAGTCGTGCAATAATAACAGTAGATTGTACACACGGGATTACAAACGAAACAATTTAACATTGTGTTGTTATTGTCAGCTATATCGTCGCAGACAGCGGGCGTTACCGATATCGGCACGATATCTACCGGGGAAGACACAATATGGGGTGAGAGTAGGGGGCATTCTTTCAATTGAAAACACTTTTTAGCACTGCCGACTTCGACACGTTGATTCTTAGTACCTACTGCGGAAGTTTGATGCGTCACGATGGTCATCGATATTCACCAACATCATCGGGCCGATAATAATTATATCGGTATGGAATTGATGTCGGTATAGCTGCCAGCATATCGGTATCGGGTTGGTGTCGTTATCTGATAATGTGAAAACGCCCATTAGGTACACAGGACATTTTAAAAATTATTTTAGTTCACTACACTGTAGGTACCATATAATGGAAACCTAAGGGAAAAAAAATAACTAAAAAACTAGTGCAGTTGGTCAACTGCAAATATTTTATGCTGTGGCATGAATTTTCCGCGAAATGTTTGACAACTTATCGTAAATATATACGTCGCTCTGTAATTGGGGGAGGCGGAGGTAGTGTTTCAAAGGCGTATAGGCCCGGAAAACCTAGCCTTAATGTTGATTTTATGTCCTGGAGTTGGGATAATATTTATGTTATATTTTCATTAAATTTTACGCGACATAATATAGTTTTTTTTTATGTTGTAGATATTAAAAGAAATGTGATAAAAATAAACCTGATTTTAACAAAAAATAACGTTTTTTATTAAAGTCCAGCTCTTGATTGATGCGGTAACCACGTTATGATGAATATTGGACATTTTGCGAATTGGACATTTTGCGAATTGGACATTCTGCGAATTGGACATTTTGCGACCGCTGGACATTTTGCGAATTGGACATTTTGCGAATTGGACGTTCTGCGAATTGGACATTTTGCGAATTGGACATTCTGCGAACTGGACATTTTTCGACCGCTGGACATTTTGCGAATTGGACATTTTGCGCCTAAACGGTTTCATTGTATAATAAATAAATAATTCGTACCGTGTTGACGTGTTCTTGTTCCGATTGGATACGACGGCAGGCGAACGGAGCCGATCGCGCGTCGCAGCATACTTTCGGCTACGAGCGCGTGTCGCGGAAGACGTATACGGTCAAGCTGCTGTGCGCGGCTTGGTAATATAGACTTTAAATACTGTGTATACGATTTAATATTGTTTAAAGATTGTAAAATCCGTTCCGTTCCGATCCGATGCGATGCGAGGCGTTTGGTGGAAATCATCGTTTAGACGTTCTTATAGTGCTGATTCTCAGCCGTTGAATGACTGATTGTGACCATTCCAGGCCTGCTACTGCGATAACGTACGTGACGCAGACTGCGTGCCCTCGGGAGCTCTCAACGTGTCGGAATGTCGCTTCGGCGCGCCTGCCTTCGTGTCACTGCCGCATTTCTTACACTCAGACCCCAGTTATGCCAGGAAGATCGATGGAATTAATCCTACGGAGTGAGTATCGTCTTCTCATCATCTCCTTAGCCTTTTCCCTTCCAGTCTACCCGGATGCAGCTGAAGACTTATATAATTTCACATGGAACGACTGCCTATCGGACCTCTACAGCAGAGAGAGAGAGAGAGAGAGGAGGGAGAGGGGGGAGGAAGGTAGCAGTGGCGCGGCGTGGGAAATCGAAGGGGGTAAGCCGAGAGCCGGAGCCAAAAAAAAAAAAAAAACAAAAACAAAAAAAAAAAAAAAAAAAAAAAAAAAAAAAAAAAAATACTACCAGGCCCGAACTCATACCCAAACAATCAATATACTAGGTACTACAATCTGAGAAAAGTAAACACGGGAAACAATACATTTTACTTGCTTTTGCCCGCACGTGACGAAACTGAACGGACTGTCAAAGATCCACGAATGACAGCCGGGACCAACGGCTTAACGTGCTTTCCGAGGCACGGGGGAGTCTCGGTATGTAAAAATGGTCACCCATCCACTGACCAACCCCGTCAAGCGTACCTTAACCTGATGAATCGACCCGTGCGGCTTGTTATTACTTAGCCACGAGCTCCGATATAACTGCCAGTCAATCATTGATATTTATCGTAAAGGGAAACATTAAAATGTTTGAAAAAACCATCACGTCGTTTGTAATTTATAGTCATAATTATCTGGGTTCTTATTTTCAAAAGTTAACCTTGAAAAGCATGTTTCCTCACAAAGTTAATAATCCGTCAAGCAACAATCTATCCTAATCCTACTGATCGTTTTAATTACTTTCAAATCTACTTTATACAAGTAATTTCAACATAATAAATTATATTCTTACCCCACTTATCTAATTACAACGTACTTTATTTTCACTAAACTCAAAACACTTAAACACTGTCTTAATCACTGTTCTATACCTACAACAAGTATCAGTAATGAGAAACATGAATTCACTGAAAAATTAGTGATCAAAATGCAAATAATTGTTTTTAAAATACGATTAGGTACGTCAAAAAACAAACAACCACAAATGTTGTATCAATTCAATGTCAATATTATTATGTACCGAACTCCGCGCCGAACGCATTACGAAATTCAACGGAAACAACCGAATAACTGCGTGTGCGTGAACGAGGTGGCAATAGCTGCTTCTCGTTCCCGCGCGTTTTCTACTTCTCTGTCCATAGCGTAACTCGGCGCATACCGGCTTAACAGTATACTATCTACTTACCCCAAATACCTAATTAAAACGTACTTCTCTTTCACGAAACTCAAAACACAAACACTATCTTAATCACTGTTCTACACAAAAAACTAATATTACTACTAGTAATGATAAACTAATTAATACAAAATGCAAATTAACTATTTATTGTAAACAAATTATATGGTTATATAATGCGATTACGACAAAAATCGACCACACATCTCACATTGTCAATGGAAATTGGAATGATTGATGAATGCACAGACTACAATTTATAGATGAATGTTTTGATTTCCGGTCCGACCGAATGAGCGAAGTTCAAGTCGAATGCATTACGAAACTCTACGACAAGAACCGAGTATCAAATGCGAGTGCGAGCAATAGCAATAGCTCTTTCTCATTCCCACGCGCGCGTTTTCGCCTACTTTACCTACTATAACTCGTTGCAAGCCGGCTTCCTAGTTTGGTATAAAACGCACGGAGTCACGTGACCGAGTGACGTCAGACGGATTTTATTTTCTATAGAAATTGAACTCACAATAAGCCGAATGCGCCTACGAGTTATTTTAGAGCGAAATGTTTTGTTGTTGGAATATAAAGACAAAATATTTAATGTAGGCGTTTTGTAATGTTTTAATTGTATTCAAATACTTATAGTGTGATTATTCAATGATGATAGAGTGGTTGTGTCCGAAGGGAAGCCGATGGGAATCGAGTTCTTTGGAGTATTCGCCACTGGAAGGTAGTTTAATAAATATCTTAAATTCGTTCAATGACAGACAATGGACAACCTAGACCGTTGCGTTTAGGTTGTGCATTGTCATCTATTGTTGACAGCTCTTAAACGTGTTTTATGTGCTCGCGTTCAGTTTTTAACCGACTTCCAAAAAGGAGGAGGTTCTATGTTCGACTATATGTATGTTTTTTTTTTTTATGTATGTCCACCGATTTCTCCGTCAATTGTGGACCGATTTTGAAATATTTTTTTTTGTTTGAAAGAGTAAGCTCCCGAGGTGGTCCCATATAAATTTTATCAACTTTGCTGGGATAGTTTTTGAGTTAGCTTCAATAATACATATTTTTCGCACTTAGTTTATATGGATGATAATTATGATGATAACTTCCTGTCACTGTTATTTGCATAGCAGGTAGTGGTATTCGAATTTATGTGGGGTAGGACCCACAACTAAAAAGTGAAAAATATTAAAATTTAACAAAAAAATTAAAACCGACTTCCAAAAAAATACTACAAAGTGAAAAATAACTTTAATTTCGGAAGTCGGTGGCAAAAAACGAAAATTAAAAAGTAAAGACACCGACTTCCGAAATTAAAGTTATTTTTCACTTTGTAGTATTTTTTTGGAAGTCGGTTTTAATTTTTTTGTTAACATTTTTATTGGTGAAATTCGCCCTTAGTGTGCCAATTCATCTAAATTGTGTTAACAAAACAGAGTTTAAACAACATCTAACTCCAGAATGTGTTCATTCACAGAGACATGAACTTCAGACTAGCGCTGGAGATGTACACGGGCATGCCGCTGTCGGTCGCGGCGCAGCTGCAGATCAACCTGCTCGTCAGGCACATCCGGGGGATTCCGTGAGTCTACAACATCAATATTCATAGATTATTTCCGTAATATTTCATGATTTAAAACTTATTTTCGTGAAAAAAAGTTGGAACTTTGACCTTCAATATCTCCGTAACTAGAAGGTTCCCTGGTATGGTCCAGTCAATCTGTCTAGCTTTCCCCAACTATGTTGGGATCGGCTTCCAGTCTAACCGGATGCAGCTGAATACCAGTATTTTACATGGAGCGACTGCCTGTCTGACCTCCACAGCTTAGTTAATGGGTAACACGATACCCCTTGGTAAGACTGGTTGTCAGAATTTCGGGCTTCTGACTACTCGTTACGACTGTCAAACATCCACGAATGACAGCCGGGACCAACGGCTTAACGTGCTTTCCGAGGCACAGAGGAGTCTCGGTATATAAAGATGGTCACCCATCCACAGACCAACCCCGGCGAGTGTAGCTTGACCTGATGGATCGACCCGTGCGGCTGTTATTGCTAAGCCACGAGCTCCTATTTATACTGACCTATCACCTATTATTATCCGCAGTATAAACAACGTGCTGCCCGACCCGGACACGATGGTGCCGATGTTCCGCTTCAAGCAGGAGACGGCCATCACGCCCGACTACGCGGCGCTGGCCCGGTCAGCGCTGAGGCTGCGCTACTGGGTGCCGTACGGGCTCTATGCGCTTACTGTGAGTATCTACCATGTTTAATTATACTTAGGAGCAGTGGTGGCCCAGTGGTAACGCCTCGACTTACGAGTTGTAGGTCGTCGGTTCGATTACAGGCAGGACTTTACTTTGAGTAAATAATTTCATCACCGCTGCTCTCAAAACGGTGAAGGGAAACATTGTGAGGAAATCGTCATGTCCTAGAACCAAAAATTCGAAGACATGTGACATCTACCAACCCACACTGGGCCCGCGTGGTAGATTACGGCCCACTCCCTCTCACAGAGAGGAGGCCTGTGTCCCAGCAGTGGGAACATTATAGGCTGATTATGTAATTATACTTGATTGATTTATTTATTAGGTCCTGGGTTCGATTACTAGGTCGGGCAAAGTGTTATTGGATTTTCCGTTAGGAATTTCTTAGTAGCAGCCCGGAGTCTGGACTTGTGCCCGGTTGATGGCAATAGGCTCGCCCCCTATTACATGGGACTTGAATATAGCTAGTGAAATGTGGCTGTACTATAGGTACACCTCTGCCCTATCCTTCGGGGAAACAAGGGGTGGTGTTATGTTATGTCTAATCTATAACCGTAAGGGCGCTTGTACACGGTAAGAAAATTTTCCGTGTCTGCGGCAGACAAGACAAATTCTTCGTGTACACGACAAGAATTTTGTCTGTTCTACACACGAAAACTTTTCGTGTCTTCCGCAGACAAGACCAATCGGAACGTGTACACGACACGATTTTTTTCGTGCAGTCGTCAGTCGGGCGTAGGGCGCGCAAGTAATAACAAGTCTGATAATCATTTTCGTTTATTTATAAAAATGTTAACTATAAAGCAAAAAATAATGATAATTGCATATTATTATTATAACAAAATGAAAAAGGAAACAAAAAACAAGAGACTTTACTGACTGAACCCTACTACTCCACCCCCCACCGCTCCGCAACAACGTTCGCCGCGTCGTGTCTTGCGCAGACAAGATTTTTTTTCGTGCACTGCTGCGAGCAGTGTACACAGTTATTTTCTAGTTACGACACGAATTCTTGCGTAGGCCCGGCGTATTTTCTTACCGTGTACAAGCGCCCTAAATCTTTTATAGTTTATTGGAAAAGTATTCTAATTTAATACTTCCCGTTATTTCCAGGTAATCGGCGTAGGGCTACTAATATTTGGTATAACGATACTAATTAGGAAACTAATCAAATCGCCGGACAACACGCCCCTAATAACGGTAGAAGAAACGCCATCAGAGTCCTAGTAACCTCTTTAAATCGACTGAGTCAGCTTCACTAGTCTTAGTGACATCGACCCCAAATACCGACAGAGTCGTCTTCACTAGGCTCTTAGTGACAATCGTTCCTAATTCCGGCAGAGTCGTCTTTACGAGGCTCTTAGTGACAACTGCCCCTGATTCAGCAGACGTCATGACTAGGCTCCTTGTGAAACCAGTCCCTAATACCGACAGAGTCGACATCACTAGAATCCTAGTGAAAACCGCCCCTAATTCCACCAGAGTCGCCATCACTAAATTCCTAGTGATAAACGGACTCACAAAATTAAATATAAGTGATAGTGAATTAAAAATAGAAGTCATTTTATATACCGTGTATAAATATTTAATAGAAGATTTTTATAAATGGCCTGTGCGAAATCGCGACGGTTCCATTTATTTTATTATGTGAATATAATTTAAAATGCCTTGTAAAATCAGAGCAAATAAAAATCCAAGACAGAGCGCTGTCTACAGTAACGTGAGGCCGGTTTCGTAAACATGTATGCTATTAGTGAGGTGTAGTTTGATTGTAAATGTGTGCGTGTGAGCGTGTATGCCCAGAGCGGTGGTGTAGTTTCGGCATGCTTTATTGTCCACAGCGGTATGTCTTGGTTTTTTTATTTGGTCTGAGCTTGTAAATTGACAAAATGTTTGTCAAATGCCTTTGGCAGATCGCGAATTTTGTCAAAAAGAAGAAAATTCGTAAATTTTTTTCGCATTTGCATCACAAAAACTGATTTTAAAGCCAAAAAGTGAAAATAGAACGTAGGTAGGAACTAAAGTTGACAAACATGTTGTTGGTTATAATGACCAAGTTTTTTGTATGACATTTATTATTAATTTCAATTGAAACATTACCTTGATGACCCATGCTTCCAGGGGGCCTACCACTGGCTCATAGAGCAGTATTATTTTAATACTACTTCAGTGTGGGAAAGAGATGAAGCTCTACAGGACGTATAGCTCCATCACTTTCGCCCACTCAAGTAGGATTAAAATAATAAATACTGGTTTATGAGGTGATGGTAGGCCCTTAGGCCCATATTGGCCCAATATCACAGATGAATACAAATGGTTCACCTCGCATTTTAGGTATGAAGGTAGGTATACGGTGGGCTTGTCTCAATTCAGTGAGCGTAACGTAGTCAGAAGATATAAGAGTTACGCGATAAAAAGAGAGGCAAGGTGAATGTAACTATAGGTAATTAGAGCTGTGCGACCTGAATTGCACTTTATTGTGTTGCGCCAAGAGTCGCTTTTTATTTAAATTATTATGCGGAGTGAACCATCTGTACTAATCTATGCCAATATTTTTATTTTATATTTTATTTATTCAGGGACAATAAACAGCTACAATATGAGTTGGAGCAGAGAAAAAATAACACAAAATATTAACAATATTACAGCAAAAAAGGAAATTTTTCTTGTTAATATGCGGATAATGTCGCGCGGACATTATCCGCATATTAACAAGAAAATTTTCCTTTTTTATTTGAAAACAAGTTCCATGTAAAATACAATAGACGTAGATGTATTTAGTAACCTATTCCGCTTATCTATTCCTAAAGAGTCATAAAAAAACCCTGTAAGAAATCGACACGTGTTTCACCTCTCAACGAGGCATCCTCAGGATGACGATTGACTTGTCATGAACCCGAACACGGCATGTTGCCACGCCGAGTGCCGGACGTAACTATCTTAAAGTTCCATATGAAAATATTCTCTTAGATAGAAAAATAAAAATCGGGAGAGAGTAAGAGAGGCCTTTCCACTGCAGTGGGACTATACAAGCGCTAAATAATTAATAATAATTCTTAGGGATAATCTTTTAATTTCTTGGGCTAATATGGACCAAGATGACAGCCGTATAGCTAATAATAACCAATGACTGTTGACTTTCATAATAATTAGCTTTAATTTAGAATAATGAGCTTCCCACGTAGTTTCCTGACATGAAAAGTTCCAAATGTGTATGCAAGGGTGATTAATCATGTTTTGAGTGAAAATAAACACCCTGTATCAGTACTGGCATTCCTAGTGTTTGCATAATTTTTGTTTCATTTATTTCTTAAGTGCCTTGAAAATGCTATGAGCAAGCGAATGGAAATGCTTTGCAGTGTTAAGTAATAGAAAATATTAAAATAAAATATTATGAAGTATTATTTATTTATGTATGTTTTATGATACTGTTCTTCTTTTTGATCGTGTCGGTTTCTTTATTCGTTTTGTATATTTTTAAATTAGCTTCGACCAGAATTTGCTGACTTGCTTCCTTAGGCTGACGCCAAACGAGCGTACATTTTTGAGTTGTGAGTTGCGTAATTTCGGTCGCGTAATTTCTGCTGTATTCGGTTTCATACAAAAGTCCTGTTTCATTTACACGGCGACGCAAAATGAGTTGTCTGCCGACCCACACGCATTATTCGGACCGAATTGAGTTTGCGGGGGAACCGAATTCAGTCTTTCACTATTAAGCGGATTTACCCAGCATCTTTTTCTGGCATTATCTACTTCTTCGTCTTTTATGCTTCGTAAATACACAAAATTTTCAACGGGTCCATTGCAAGACACAAACATCCGTTATAAACGTTGGATAGTAACTGAATAAAATGCGCTCGTCTGGCATCCCAACAGAATTTCTGCCAGGCAGAATTTCTGCGACCGAAATTCTGCTACTCACGACTCACAAAATTACGCTCGTTTGTCCTCACCATCAGCCTCTTAAAGGTCTTCCATAAGGTGGAGGCATCGTCTGACTTAAGTTGTACCTGCAGCGGCCCACCTTGCCACTTATAAGGGTCGGCTAGGAAATCGTTAATATTTCTTTTTATTACAGACGCTTTTAACGTTTTGCATCGTTCTCACATGTATAACGTCAACTTGAATGATGTAACCAATATTTTGTAACCATATTTTGATTTAAAAGAGTGTCCTTGGAGTTTTTTGTTTATTTTGCTTTTTTTTTCTTGCCCGTTCTTCTCCATAGGTACCTACTACGCTTTGCAATGGGCATCTAGCTTCATTTTTCTGACCGACCGACCTCTTTTTTTTCCAAATATTTTTACTTTTATACCAAATGTGTATTTGTTTTAAAGTATAAATTTCAACGTACTGTCAGCCTCGTTGTAAGATTTTTTACATTTTGTTTATCAATGTAAACTTTTGAGTTACCATTTACAAAAAATCTGCAACAATATTCTGCCTCATTTAATTATAGTTCTTAAAAAATACATGTTGCTTCCTTATTTTAATGCAAATAAAAATAACAAATACAGAATTATTAAATGTTAAAGAAATCAAGTTTTTTTATAGATTTTTTATTTGTATGTTATTTATGAAACTGTATTTTGTATGTTTTTAAATAATATAATGTACTTATTTCATTTTGTTAAGATATTATGCAATATTTTTCATGTACATAGAATGTAATCATGTAAATACCGTGTTAAATCAATTTATCATTTTGTTTGTTAAAAATATATTTTAATATTATTTTTGTATGATTGGATCTCACTTCTTCAAACCTTTATTTCCCAATGTTCCGTTTGTATATTATAATGGAAATATTACTGCCCAAAGTTAGAATAAAATACCTCAATAACAGGGTAGAATGAAGGGGTAAATAATTATGTATCGCACTAATAACCAGTTTATATTTAATTATTTTTATATGATATTAAATCAAATAAAACAATGGCTTAAAATTAAAAAATAAGGAAAATCTTGAAAATATCTTTAAAAAAAAAAGAAAAATCTGGTAGATAATTTTTTATATCTAGTTTTTATTACATCATAAATATCGAGCTAATTGTTATTATTACATAGATTTATTTCATTGGCTAACAACAAAATGGGCTCGAAGTCGATTCAAAATTGGCAAATAGGCTTACATCTCAAATACTGTAATCTGCATTCAAACTGCATACAAGGCCTGGGTAATCCCTGCCCTGGTCTATGCAGCTTAAATGCAATACAGTCGGTTGGTATCCTTTTGCAAACACCCTTATAAAATGATTATAAAAGCACCGGTCACACCGCCGGCGATTAGCGAGAAGCCAGTAGAGGTAGCAACTAAAAAAGAATTGTTTGAAACACACCGCCGCGCTGCGAGTACCTACTCGTTTGTCACAGCGTCAAAAGCTATCAAAAAGAGGAAACGTGCATAGCGACGCTCGCTTGATAAGAGAGAGACTCACGCTTGGTACATTCGCATACCAGCGAGTAATCGCTCGTCGTCAACTCGTTTTTAGTTGCTAGCTCTACTCGCTTCTCGCTAATCGCCAGCAGTAGGACAGATGCCTTAATAAGCACTATTTCAGGGTGTTTACAAAAGGATAACGACCAACTGTATTGCATTCAAGCTGCATGCGCCAGGCCCCGCATTACATATTATACATAGTTTGGCTATTCCGCGCCTTAGGTTACGGCCTCGAAGGCAGCGGC
The DNA here is from genome assembly GCA_948150665.1 of Conistra vaccinii. Taxonomy (NCBI): domain Eukaryota; kingdom Metazoa; phylum Arthropoda; class Insecta; order Lepidoptera; family Noctuidae; genus Conistra; species Conistra vaccinii. The sequence continues at coordinate 2,285,410 of OX411320.1, read as the reverse complement.
GCGGGGAGCGGTGTACGAGCGATGCGCACCAGGCGTTGCCGCGCCGCTCATCGTGCCACCGACGTCCCCGCCCCGCAATCGCTGATTTCGAGACCGAGGCCTTAGGAATGCTCGGCGAGACGGGCAGCGTTGACGAATGAGCAGCGGGCGAGGCGCCGCGCCCCGTGAGCGTTGACCAATGAGCAGCCTGCACTGCCCCCCGTCTCGCTGCGCACAACAGCGGTCTCGGTCAAATTATAGAAACATAATTCTTCCAGTTCTAAAGAGAGAGAGAGAAATGGAGCTATACAGAACGTATAACACCATCTCGTTTCACACGGCTTTATCACTTCGTAATAAAGCCCCTGTTGCCCTCCCTGACAGCAGTTTGAATGCAGTTAACGGTATTTGAGATTCACGTAGAGGCTAGCCGGTCTATTCAGTAAAAATATCTCCGTGAAAACCTACCTGAAATGTGCTGTCATTCCACCTGATGCCACAGATTAATACAGATGGGACACTCCGCAGTTTAGGTATGAAGCTACAAGTACGCGGCGGGCCCGTCTTGCTGGGCCAATTCAGTCTGTGTAACGTAGTTATTTCTGACTACGTTACACAGACTGAATTGGCACATCTAAGAGGCACGCGATAGAAAGAGAGGCAACTTCTAGGTGAATACAACTGTAGGTGATTAGCGCTCTGCCAGGGTCGCGGGAAAGTCCGAAAGGGTTACCGTGGCCCCTGACAACACACAGGCAACTAAAGGAACACGGGTGGGTTTTGGTCAGTAAAAGTCTGACACGTAGACCCGCTCCGCCCAGAGAGGGAGAAGTTATTTGATAAAATCACAAACAAAAAACAAAAAACATCGGGTCTTTGGGGACTGCCAATAGAAGTGAAAACTAAGTAACTTTTTGATCCTAGCGTTGATGTCTTTCGTTCGAGCGTTAGGTGACGATGACGTGAATTCCATCATTTTTGTTCTCCCAAAATCTGCTCAACGCGCCTAAAGAAGTTTTCACTTCAAAAAAGTGATTAGCGCTGTGCGATCTGAACTGCACTTTATTGTGCCGTAGCAAGAGTCGCTTTTTATTTAAATGATTTTACGAGTGTCACATCTGTATTAATCTGTGCTCATACTAGGGATTAACAATATATACAGTACACTATTAAGTTTTCATGTAAATCGGCGTAAAATGGGCAGATACCAAGATGTTAAAGACTGGAAGCTGATGCCAACATAGTTGGGGAAAAGACTGCTATGGAATAACGGTTGAACACATATTACATAAAATACTTAGATAATTATAATCAAATATTTTAGCATTATCACCTGAGTTGCCATAATCTTTAATAACTTTTTATCTATTTTGTACTTTAGCACATAGACTTGGCTATGCGATATGTTAAATCCCAAAATTGGTTCATTTCCATGTTCTGCAAATCTATACTAATATTATAAAGAGGTACCTAAAGTTCGTGAGGTGAAGGGGGTAATCTCTGGATCTACTGAACCGATTTTGAAAAACCTTTTACCAATAGAAAGCCACGTTATTTGTGAGTGTCATAGGCTATATATTTATGTTTACCGCCCAACGATGTGGGCAGGGGTCAGCTAGTAATTAATATTTCGATATCCCAATAAACAGGGTCAGATTAAATTAGCTAGCGAAACTGCAGACGTGATGAGTATAGATATCATAACATAATCTTATAAATTAGTATTGCCGTATCATCGTCTACTCATTGTATAATCAATAAGAAACCAAAGATTGTAATGGCGCCAATGATTATTTATTCTATCAATTGATTATATCACATCCAATTATGGCCAGACTTTAATCGGACATTCAACAAAAAACACAATACACGATGTATATCTAGTAACTTAATCCGCTTAACCGTTCTTAAAGAGTTAGAGAACCCTGTAAGAAACCCTGTAAGATTTCTTACAGGGTTCTCTAACTCTTTAAGAACGGTTAAGCGGATTAAGTTACTAGATATACATCGTCTATTGTGTTTTATGATGGATTTCCGCAAGGTCACTCCTGAGTCAATTAACTATCGGACATTCAACAAGTTAAAATTTTAAAAATAATCGACGATAAATTCGATAACCGTAATGATGTGAGGTTTATAATCAGAATTAAAAAAATTATAAATAAAAATGTGAGTGTATTATACAATTATGTAAAAAAAACCCTGTCCGATCCGAAAAAAGCACAAAGGTAGATACTGCAATAACATTACCAGAAAGCTTTTTATTTTATTTTATTGAAACTTTTAAAGTTATTGCTATTTAAAATTCCCATTTATAGTACCAAAATTACCTCAAATCAATAAAAAATTTGAAAACTTTGCCGCAGTTATTTGCTGCAGCATTGTCAAAAAATCATGAATATCAGGTTGGCGGGTGTAACTTTCAGAAATAGTCGAAATATATCAAAAGATTTAGTACCTAATTAGTACCTAATTGTACCACTAGTGAAATAATTTGTACCTCGTGGGTTCGCAAGTTATTGCAATAGTTTTATACACCCGCCATTCTGATGTCAGCTTGGCGGGTGTATTTTTGTGTAGCCGAGATTACTGAGAAGTTAGATATAAAACATACATGGATATTTAGTACCTAATTAGTACCTCTCTAAACATACCTTAAGCCAAAGAAATCTCCTCGGAATTCGGAAGAAATTGAAAAATTGTTTTTTTTATACAGTGTGTTACAATATGTTGATTGTTTGACACAAGAAACACAACAGAGGAAACTGGGGATACTTGACTATAGGAAAACTTAGCATCAGGGGGAATGACAGCTCATTTCACGGTGAGTTTTTTACAGAATAGACCGCAGCAGGTCTCGTTCCACCGGCTGGCCGGGATGTCATTTACTTGCCTGAAAACACATGACGTTAAAATTTATTTGAAAAGGTACGTAAATCTGCCTCTAGATCACGTTACACACTAAATCATGAATGGCAATCGTAGGTATCTTAAACATTTATCATTAATAAGCGAATTGGCCATAATTTTGACATTTGTTTGCAGATAGCCGACCTGACTCTCTTCTTTTCCTATATTCTTATATAGGTACCTATATGAAATAATGCTTATCTTCAAATTCACTTACTATTTCTAGCCATATTTATGGAAAATAGAAAATCGCCAGTATTTTTAATAAAATTTCTCTGTTAATAACAAAATAAAAATAATTATACACAAAATTCAACTTGGCCACTGGGTACCTACGCAGCACATGCACATGGCGTAGACTGATCAGCTTCAATAAAATTCTGTCACAATATGCTAGAAATCATTTTCATGTACGGAAAACGCCGATCGGCCGATGTGTCCGAGGCCTATCGGCATTATTCCTTTAGACCTCCCGCCCGTACGTAATAAGGGCGATTTTTTGACCCGCCTTGAATAGGTTAGTACAGCCCGATTCAAACTTAATGGCGGGTCGGAACATGAGCGAGTCGCTGCGCAGTAACTAATTCATGGATCAGCGGGGATGAGGGGTGGGGTACTGCGCAGTGAGCAAGAGCAACTAACTTCCGAGCCGCCATTAACTTTGAAACGAACGCTAACTGTTAACGAAGAATAAACTAGCTCTTTCTGAATAGATGAGATAAAAAATATTTTTTTGTATTTGTGTCCGTGCGTCTTTTGTTTGCAAATAATAATAAGACTCTGAAACCCAAGTCCTCACTGTGCGACAACTATTCATTTTGCGTGTAGTCTTACGCCGTCACTCCAGCCTACCCCTCGACTCAAACATCCTTCTAAGACGTCGAGGTCGTCCAGTCTGTGACACCGTCCAATGTCGTTCCGCATTTGCTAGCCGTCATTACTCAGTCCTAAGCGCTCGTCTTTATAATAGGGTAAATCGGCTAATTGATATTTACACGTTGACCAAGTTTGCACTGAAAGCAAAGCTAACAGATTGGTTGCAGGATTTGTCTTACGACGATACAGAAAATATTTTAATGATCACCTCATGATTACGTTTCTCTAAGCTGATCCCTGTAATTACCGAGTCACTTCAACCTGATTGCATTTAGTTACAATAATTCAATGTTTGTGAGGAACTTTGGCTCCTGAGATACAAGTATATTTTTACTTAGTTCGGGAGCCAGCTGTTCTACCTGTTTTTGATATCGACCTGTACAATCATGTTTAGTGTTTAACCTTATGTGTTTCTCTGTGTACAATAAATTATTTTTTATTTATTTATATTTATTTACTCTTGAATTGTTTGATATATTCAGTCATGTACACGAATGTAAAGCTATTATTAAATCAATATAAGAACCTTGAAAATTTGCAGCTTACAGCTTCACATATATTATAACCATTTCCTATGCAAACTGAACCTATAATCTGTTTGTTCTTTCACTTTTAGAACCATATTGTAGAACTGCAAGTGGCATAGAAATGCTAACAATCATTATTTAGTTCATGTAGGTGAAGTGAGCTGTCACAGTACTGCTAGTCTGTAAAAATCTCACCGTGAAATGAGCTGTCATTCCCCCTGATGCTAAGTATCCCTATAGTCAAGAATCTCCAATTTCCTCAACTGGTACGAGAGCTCACGACCAAAATTTTTACCTCATCGCTTTACGACCAAAACCGTATAAAATCTTTTGCTTATTCTGAATCAAAAACCACTTTTTGAGAACTTCTCCACGTTGCCTGACCTATCCGCTTTTTCAATAATGTGAAGAAAAAAAAATCCGCCTAATTTTCGGAATGTAGTTGAACGATACGTTTTAGATACCAAATACACAATTTTCAGACCAGTAGCATCACACGTACCCAGGAGGCCATCCGAGAAAAAAAAAAAAATTACGCATAAAGCCATAGCCAACAGTCTGAAAATCTTGTTTTCAAGTGAACATTGGTCAGTTGATGCGAATAAATCATTTTTCAGAAGTGTGAGCAACTTATGTGTTGAATCCATTTTTACCGTGTTGAAATTTTTTTCCAGTGGGTAACATAGCATGTCTGTCTGTCTGAAAACTCTTAAGATGGGAACAAATTATCGGACGCGTCCGACGCGTACGCGGACGTTTACTGTCAATTCGAACGTGAATTGACGTGATCGTAGGGAACTGACAGTTAGCGTTCGCGGACGTTAACTGTCAGTTTGAACGTGAATTGACGTGATCGTAGGGAACTGACAGTAAACGTCCGCGGACGCGTCCGATAATTTGTTCCCAGCTTTAGGCATGAACAAAAAAGTTGCCCAAATGTAGAAAAAAATATATCAGACAAATTTTACTAATCAGCACCCTAATTACAAAAAAAATCTGCTACTTTTTTTTGTCGAACTTATGAAGCAATGTACTGGCAATCTTTTTCAATTGGTTTCAATTTAAAATTGATCGTGCATTGCGTAACTGGGGGGCAGACAACTTTTCCATAATCAAAAATGATGAAAAAGTCGTATTGCGGAGTATTTACGTACGATTATCAAAGAGCTAACCCGAAACCATCGAATATCTGATATTGAAGGAGTTTTTAAATAAATTAGACAAAAGTAACTGGAATAATTTTTGAAAAATGCAGCTTAGTGAATAAAAAAACATCGTTTTAATCATTGTCGGACTCATCATCGTTGTCGTAAGCTTCGATCAACAAATTGTTGATCAAAGGTTTTAAGAGATAGGATCGTAACAAGCACCGCGCGTTAACCGCGGGCGACTCCAAAACGTTCTTTTCCTTTTTGGAATTATATGTGACATTTAAAATGTCTGAAAACTGGTTTTTGGTAACTATACAAAAGATTAATTAAAAAAAAAATTGAATCAGGTTGCTAAGAGACAGGTTGAAATTTTTATTTTGACAGTTTTGAAAATGCGCTCAGGCAACATATGACCCGCAAAATGTTTGAAAATGTTTTTTTTTTTCGTAATAAAATTACGAAACCATTTACATTTTTAATATCAGATATATTGTGATAAAACCGTCTGCCTATTTTGTTTTGTCATATCAATAATGGACCTCCATCCAGTCGGGCTCAGAACCGTCTACTAAACTAACGATTTTTTACGGTATAGGCCGTAAAACGATGCGACATGGTTTTGGTCGTGAGCTCTCGTACTCTTTGTGTCAAACAAGCAACATATCTGTAAGAAAATAACGTTCTGTATAAAAATATGAATTTTTCAATTTCTGCCGAATTCCGATGAGATTTCTTTGACTTAAGGTATGTTTAGAGAGGTACCAATTAGGTACTAAATATCCATGTATGTTTTATATCTAACTTCTCAGTAATCTCGGCTACACAAAAATACACCCGCCATTCTGATATCAGAATGGCGGGTGTATAAAACTATTGCAATAACTTGCGATCCCACGAGGTACAAATTATTTCACTAGTGGTACAATTAGGTACTAATTAGGTACTAAATCTTTTGATATATTTCGACCATTTCTGAAAATTACACCCGCCAACCTGATATTCACAAAAAATCGAAATGGATTATAGCTTTTATGAAAGACATTATGAAATAGTGACTAAAATTATATGAACATGCTTGGAAACACTTACCTCAGCTCTCCGACTATTAAAAGCTAGGTAGCTCCGAAACTAAAGTTGCCAATAATTTAAAATTTGTTTTAATAGCTAACTTTGTACCTATTGTTTATAATTACTATAATCTTTTAAAACAATTATGTAATATGAATAAATAATGAAAAATATCTGTTAAGTAGTTGTTAAGACATTTTTATTTTAATAAAAAATATGAATACACGATTGTTGTTATTTCCATTTTTTCTTTTTTTACTAGCCTTCGCTGGCCCACTCTTGGGCAAATGCCTTGCTTCACTCCTTCCATCGCCTGCGAGCCTGCGCGTCCTCCTTCCAGTTTTTCAGAACCTATCCAGCTCGTGCCACCTTCTCTTTCGTGGTCGCGTCAGACCACGGTTATTACCTTACTTATCAATAAATCCTACACATGATATTCACCTTGGTTTTACGGTTTAATGGCTCACTAGGCGGCACGGCACGTCATGGCAAAGCGGTGTTATTTTAGTTCAATCATGCGCCTGACGGCCGGCAATTGGGTAAAGATCAGACGATTGCTCAAATTGGCAGACACCAACAATAGATATCTAAATCAAAACAATAATAGTTATTTGTTATACAAGAGTGCAAAGTTGCTTTTTAACCGCGTGTTCAATTTTGATGACCGAGCAAGCGAAGGATTCTAAAATTGAATCACGAGCGCAGCGAGTGATTCAAAATTAGAAGCCTGAGCGTTAGCGAGGGAATCAAAAGAGCACGAGGTGAAAAATCTTTGCACTCGAGTGCAACACGTAACTTTTCATTCCACCTCAGCGAGGAAATGACTAAATGCAAAAAAAAAAACGTTTACAATCACAAGATAGGTACACTTTTATTTCAGTTTAGGTATTAATTACTACATTATAACAGGTAAGTATTACAGAATAATCTTTAAATTATAACAAAATAATACTAAGGTATAATTAAGAAAATTTTAAAGTAACGTTGCTACAGTTATTTAAATTGAGTGTAATATTTTTGTTTGGTACTGTAATATTGGTGTTAGTCACTTGTGTACTGTTTTTCGGTAAACTATCTGTCATACTTAATAGTTGTACCGATTCATCGGATTCCCTTGGCGTGAATGTTGGAGAGAGAGGGAGATGGTTAGGTGTTTCATAACGGCTTATTTTTGATGTAGAAGGGCCAGTCCAAGGATCCGATTGAGGCTCTTTCAGTGTAATGGCTCCTACGATGCCTTCACATATTTTAGACTTATTTTGGATGGAATCCTCTATGTATCCCTCTACAACTGCATTGGACTTCCAGCCTCCGTGGCGCTTAAGGGACAGGAGATCAGCTCCGGAATCAGCCAAAAGTGTGGCTGAAGTTCGTCGGAAACAATGACCCGTGTACAACAGGGGTTCTGGAAGTTCAAGAAATGTTGCTATTTCTCGTGGGATACTGCCAATTTTATTAGTACCCATAGGCTGTCTAACACACTTTCCATTGCGATACTGTAGAAAAAATCGATTGATTGGAGTGTTAGGCGGGCGTAAGGCTTGATATTTCTCAACAATCGTTACGTATTCCTTGCGAATGACGAAGTTGCGGTCTCTTTTTGTCTTTGTATTAGGTAAATTAATTAATAGTAAGTCATCTGAATGTTTCTCAATGTTTTTGACATTAAGTTGTGTTAGTTCATTAGTTCGACATGCTCCGTTTATTCCAATAATAAGAACAACCTGTAACGTAAAGAGTATTGTAGTAGATAAATGAATAAAATTGATATGAACGCATAATTATGCCTATCAACATCTACTAAGTATACTATTTAATTGAGATTAATATACTTAAGTAGATACTGAATGTGCAACTGACTTACTTTTGCCGCCAAATATACGGAATCGGGTGCTTCGTTAAGAAACTTTTCAATATCAGATACTGTGAAAACCTTCGATTTTTTTGGTTGATGACCAGATGAGGCTCTTTTTAAAAATGCCACTAATTTAGGATAGGTATCGATATGTTTGTCTTTTTTCATCTTTATTGTTGCTTTTAGCATCGAATACGTACTCCATAGAGTGCTTGCTTTCTTGTTCTCGGATAATTCTATAAAATATGCCAGCAAAACGTTTTCTGAGAAAGTTTTGGCTCCTTTTGCTAGTCGCCACGTGTTGAACATATCGTACTGTTTTAAATACTTCTCGCGTGATTGTTGAGGGAGAAAGCTCATTTGCGCATTATTAACAGTTTCAGTCAATTCTGTTGGCGTCAAGCAAACTTCCTCGTCGCTAGAATCACTCATTTTAGTTTTTTCACTTGTTTTCAAGTTTCTTGTTTTTAATAAAAGGTTTAACAATGACGTGAAAAAATGCCGCGTAAAGAACCGCGTACAAAGCAAATTGAAAAAAGAACACCAAGAAGGTTCCGAGTCTGAGTTTTTAAAAAAATTAAAAAAAAGTTGTATGATATATTCGGCACCATAGAGGTAGCAGTAAATAGGTTTAATGTTTTTTTTAATTCACAAACTTAGTGCACACGATGTTCTAAATTCAATTTACTTTATCCTCTAGCGAATAAAAACGGCTTTTCCACTCAGATATTGAAGATTAAAAATACTCTTTCCGAGATGGTGGGATGAAAAATAATTAACTTATCAAAAACCCGAACTATGACTGATAATAATTGTTTGTAGGTACCTATGTTACAAATTAAGATAATTAATGTGTAATTAGTAATTAGTAAACACCATATCTAAATAAGACGCAAGAAACGTTAAAGTAAACAAAACAATATTATTGATTGTCACAAAACAAATAGGTACGTAGGTACCTCTTATTTTGGGGAGCCCTAAACTTAGTGATAATGATAACGGGGCGATTCTATTAGGATAATGAAATAAAACCACTTTGAATATTCGTAAAACACTGATTTATTGAAATATATTTTTACATTATTATTTGCAACAATAGGTACAGATGCTGTGTGTACAGAATGTACGGCGCGTAATTCGGTAGAGTAATGTACGGTTCTGTACAAACACCTTGACTTAGCTATGGCAAAGTCATCTTCACCGTTAGGTAGGTATAGTAAACTCCTGGAAAAAATTGCTGGTATATACAGTACGACACAACTTAGATGTAGCATCGGCAAAATTCGTAAAACCGATCACCATCCGAACTGAGTGCGCCTTCAAAATAACCAACCTTTATTACTGCTTCAGGTGAAAATGATCTTTCGAAAACGCAATAACTTGTAAAGTCTTCTAGCCAAATACATTCGTAAAATTGAAATGAATGAATGAAAATTTTCAAATCTGTGCTACATCTAAGTTGTGTCGTACTGTAACTGCGGTTAGACTGTTGATTTATGAACACCAGCCTCTTATCATATCATTGTCAGTAGTATCATCTTTCTAAGCACTTTCTGTGTCGCCCTCCCATAATACCCCCAAATTGAAAGATCAACTATAACTCCCTGCATGTCAGCTTAGGCACGATATTACCGTGGCTTAGGTACTTATAATCTCCATGTCCTATTAATTCCGTAATTTGTGTACCTCCTGAGGCAACTGCCACACCACCAGCGATTAACGAGAAGCACGTAGAGCACTAGAGCTACCAATTAAAAACGAGTTGGCGAGCAACGAGCGGCGAGTACTCGTTCCTCGCAACGGCAAGAGATAGCTCTTGTCGTTGCTTGTCTTTGATAGCAAAGAGATTAGTCGCTGATCTACGCTCGCTTGAGAGACAGAATACTTGCGGGAAAGTCCTAAAGGAATACCGTGGCCCGTGGCAAACTGGCAACGTATAGGCAACTGAAGGAACACGGGTGGGTTTTAGTCAGCAAGAGTCTGACACGCCCTCCCGCTCCGCCTAGAGCAGGAGAAGTTATTTGATGATTTCCCACCCAAAAAAAAAATAAGGGACAGAACACTCGGTCAGAGACTCACACTTGATACATAAACTTAGGCTTTGGTCTTCTATGTTATGCTATAAGTGACGTCCGGCTTCAGCGTCAACGTTCTGATCGACGTCTGAATGCAACATGACGCCGACGTCGACGTATGAAAGAGACCATAACAGTACATTTCTATAGTAAGCATCCTGACGCTGTAAGCCGCCGACGGCGTTTATAGGAGAGGCCTTACCAGCGAGTAATCGCTTGTCACCATCGTGCACTCGTTGCTAGTTGCTCGCCAACTCGTTTTTGTTGCTAGTTCTCGTTATTCGCGAGCGGTGAGACAGGTCCTTATCTTAGTTTGACTATTCCGGCTTATCTAAATGACAAACATTAGAAGCAAGTGAACATTAGTTTGTTTATCTTCCTGTTTCGAAGTTAGTTTTGTTCGTCGAAACTTTTATCTCCTAAGTTCTGAGTTGAGCTGCACGATTACTGACAAATGCGTGCACTGACTGGACAGGTCCACTCAAATATGTGTGATTCTTTCCTCAACTATCATTTCACACACAAATCTATATGATTCTCACATCATGATCTGACCAAGATTACGAGTATGTGTGGACTCTTAAAAGAGACACCTCTGAGTTTGTTTCGGCTTTTCTTCTCAGAGTAGTCGAATAGAAAACGCCGACCTCATGTAGTTTTTAAAATATGATTGTCGTGTACAAAGCTACCTATAGAAATAAAATAATTTATCAATCATACCTACCAAGAAGATGTGCAGCAGCATCTGCCAAGTTCCAGTAGCTATAGTAGGTAACCAAGTGATTAGTAGGTACCGAGGTTGAAGGGACGAGTTCTTTGAAGTGCTACAAATCGAGATCAATGTCGATTAATCGAGGCCTAAGGGGTTAAAGGGTTACTTGATTTTGAACGACTTTCTCTTTTGATTGAAAAGTGTGCCAGCCAGATCGTAAAGATTTAATCAAAACATGGGACCAAGGTAAGTAGACTTTAATAGCTTGTGATTGTTCTTGTTCTCGACAATTGCATTTGCTAGATTTAAACCAAGGCAGTAAGAGGACACGGTGTCCCCTGCCATTTGCGGGTGGTGACCAGTCTCTGCATTGATGGCAGGTAAAGTAAAAATAAGATATGGCAGTTAAAATATAGGTGATATTTATATACTTAACCTACCTTATGTTAGGCGCGCACCGAGTTCATCGGGTTGTGGCGCCATCTAGATCACCACAAGCAAACTAAGCATCAAAGACCTGACGTCACACAAAATCTCCCAAAAAATTTGACGTCACAGAAATCCTGAATCGCACAATTAGAGTTTACCGCGCGAACGTCATGTATGTATTAGACTAGCCGACATGCCCTGGCTGGAGGCTTTGAGTGTAGAAGCTTAAGGCAGCCAAAAGGCCAGCCAGCAAAGTCCGGACTTTTTTGGCTGACCAAGGCCAAGACTACTTAACCGGTTAAGTAGTCTTGGCCTCAAAGGCCAGCTACGAGATGGCTTATCTAAAAAAAAAAGCTCTCTTTGGGCAGTTGCCTGCCAGACACGACACCCTTCAGGTCAAAGGACCCTCCCTTTTCAATAGAGGATGAGTAAACACCTAGTTAAGTATAAAAAATACCGCTTAGACGAACTCCATGTGTCCAACTAACTCAGATGATTGATAAAATGCTCGACGCTTCGAAGTTGTACCGAAGCACAGATAATATAATACTACGACCTAAGGTACCTGGGTATGTTTTCAGCTTGGTTTAAAAAAGATCATTATCAGAGCAATAAAATGGTGTTCATTGCCCCGAACTGATAATTCTTATTACGCTGACACATCATGGCGACCAGGTGATTAGATACCAGATAACTTATTCGATACTCCTAGATCCGCCATGTAGTAAATAACTAGAATACATTCTATTGATAGGTACATGCCTATGTAATTATCTAATGTTTTCTGATATTTAAGCCTTATTCCGGGAAAACAATCATTCATTAAAAATGACTCAGGGAAATAATATTTTAGGGCTTGTTTGATTGTGTTCGGATAGAACTATCTACCAGATTATTGATTAAATGGAATTTGAATTTGAATTAAATTATTTTCTAAGTAGATAAGTTAGACGGAATTTGTTAAGAGATAACACAAAACAGACTGCAAAAAAAATATTAAAAAACACGAATGCCTTGCTAAAAACGAACCACAACAAAGACAAAATCAAACTGGTTGCTTACTTAATTGTATTTATTTTTTATTATATGACATTGATTTTACGAGTACATCCTGTGATTACTTCCTCACACACTGACTTATTAATTGTAATTTTTTAGTAGATTCGTCTATTTTTACAATGTTTGTGAATATGTGAACACCATGTATCTACCACATAATTAATTTATCTGTCGTTTGCTCCACTTTAAATTCTTTTTACTTTAACCAGTAATTTTATTCTAGGTGCATCGTATTCACATATAATTATATAAATAATGTACCTATACAAAATATTGTAAAACATTTTAAAAGAGTAACGGTGGAGTTTCTTGCCCATTCTTCTCCATACGAAAACTACCTTTTGGAAGGGGCGGTAGAATCAATACTTTATTTTGTAAAATTTTGACGTTCAAAAGTGCCTTCAAGGGCCTATTTGAAATAAATGATTTGACTTTGACTTTGACTTTGAACATTACTCGCTGACTAAACAGATAAATAAAATTGTCATTGCAGTAGCCCCCTTTTGATTAAAAAGTGTTCCACAGAACGATATAGTGTCACTCAGGGTGATGTTCAGGGGGTTTGAAGATTTTGGCCCTAAAATCAGCCACCATTTTGTTTTTTTTTCAAAATCGAGGTGCACAATAAATGTCATATATTTGGATAGGGGACACTTATACAAACATAAAAGTTCATATACAATACCATCATAAAGCGTCACGTTTCTGAGATATTCAAAGATAAAAATAACAATTTTTATAACGGATTTATTTATTTATGTTGTAGTTACTTCATGGTGATTAAGTTATTTACACATGAATTAATTGAATACACCTAGTGGATAAAACATAAGATTTTTTAATCATATTCGGTATAAATAATATCATCCAAGAAGGCAGCGGGAGGCTGAACAAGATTTTCTTGGTGTCACGCCCATGCCACGCACCATATAATACTTATACCACACGTCCTCATTCGGCGGAGGGTATACATATATTTTTGTCTCTTTCGCTCCTAACTAAAATATTACCTGTATATGATGCAATTATGTTTTCATAGTTCAATATACTTACCTGAAGGGAAAAAAAACAAAAAAATCCTTGTTTCAGGGTCCAGTTTTCGACTTATATTTCGGTGAATAACTCCGAAACCTGACGCTTTAGGATATTATGTCATATGACATTTTTTGTTTGTATAAGTGTCCTCTATCTAAATATATAACTTTCGATTTTCACCGCGATTCTAAAAAAAAAACAAAATGGCGGCATCACGTTAGGGCCACCCTCCATACAAAAATCTTCTAACCCCAAAGTACATGAACCCTGAAAACAAAACAATCACTTTCTGGGAAACAAAGAGGCATACATACCTAGGAGCTCTATAAAAAAGGTACTGTGGAAGCATCTATTTCGCCACATGCGAACTATGCATCAAAGACCTGACGTCACACAAATCCTGCATCGCGCAATTAGAATTTACGACGCGAATGACATATTTAAGACTACCCGATATCAATCGTTGGGCAGTTGCCCGCGAGACAAGACATCCGTCTAGTCGGAAGATCGTCCGTTTTCTATAGAGGATGAGTGAACTTTATACTACACTGTTCCTCATGCCTCTAAAGTAGGTACAAATGTAGAGACTCTAATTCTCGTAGTGTTACGAGCGCAATAAGGAATGCATTCCCTATTACATGTGAAGTACTTTAAATACGACGAGTTACGACATTTCAGCGAAGGGCGATAGGCAATCACATCGACCCACATTATATGGGCCCTCATAGACTGTCACAACGTTCTGTAGAAAGTCTGTAGTCTGGCTAATAACCAGACTACAATGTGATAGCATAATCAGTGATTATGCTATTCTCTTAGAAATTCATAGCTCGTTCTAACTGCACTCCTGTGCAGACCGTTTATACTTATTTAAGGTTTTACGTACATTTACTTATAGGTTCTAGTTATTAGTGTTGTTTATGTATCGTGTTAGTGTTGTAGGTATATTGTATTAGTGTTGTATATTGGGTACCTAAACGGCTATTGACCTACGAATAATAAACTATTGACACACTTGTGTTCTTATCTCATTACTACCTAGTCGGACAGACTTCCTAGTGAACAATGTGCTGCTCTAGTGTTTAAACGACACGTGTCGATTCCGAGAATAGTCTGTTTACAAAACAATGTTATGTTCTATGATGAGGTTAAGCTGATATGTCAAGGACTAGATGGGTTACTGCTAGTACTGTTACTGGTGTGAGAACCCACTTTTAGTGGGCTTTACAAAATCGATACTTCTATACTAATATTATACTCGTAGACAGGTTAAAGTTTGTTTTTTTGGTTTGTCAGTTTGTAAGGAACTACCTACCAGTCGGATTTGAAAAAAGCTGAGAGGTGTCAAGGGACACCCGGATAGAACAAAGTTATGGAATGAACCTCACAAAGGCATGCCACTAATTAGTACCTGTGGTCGCTCACAGATGGCGTTATAATAAAAAATTAAAATGTGCCGTTACAACTTTTCGTCCCAATTTTTTTCGTCTAGCCCCCTTTCGCACCTAAAATCTTTTTGCACAGAGGAAGGTTATAGCACAGTCTAAACATCGTATAGTCGTCCGACGAAGACGTCTAGACAGAGCAATCGTGCGGGGCGAGACGGGGGGGGGGGAAGCGCGCTCCCGAACTGCTTTCGCTGCGGGGCGTGAGGGGCGAGACGAGGGAAGCCGCTCCCGAACTGCTTTCGCTGCGGGGCGTGAGGGGCGTGACGGGGGAAGCGCGCTCCCGAACTGCTAGCTTTCGCGACAATGCTTACACGTTGTTGGCATTTACAACGAGATCAAAGGCTTAATCCTACTGTATGTTTTTATACTGTGCACATACTAAGTACATATTACGATATAGGCTCGCGGACGAAATCGCGATAAATATTGTATTTTATTTAGCATCCTAACTAATATTATGATAGATGCGAAAGTCGAGTTTGTTTGTTTGTTTGTTACGCTTTCACGCTAAAACGGCTGAATAAATTTGGATGAAATTTGCGTACGGGTAGACCATGACCTAGAATAGGACATGGGATACTTTTTATCCCGGTAGTACGTTCCCGTGGGATAATTTCCGACATGCACGCGGGCGAAGCCGCTGGCTAAAGCTAGTTAATCAACATTGAACCTTATAATTTAGCGATAAAGTTGAAAATCTATTAAAGAAATTTGACAGATTGTAGTAACTTGTGTGCTGGCGTCTGTACTATAAGAGCTAAGAGTTAATATTTGTCGGTAGTCAGCCGATCACCTTAATCTCGGTTTATATCCCCCCCCGTAAGTCAGCAGAGAACTTTCAGCTCATCTCTGACGATATTCAAATCCTTATGGGCTTGAGTGACTCCGTTATCATAGCGGGCGATCTCAATGCCAAACACCCCGCGTGGAATAGTTCAATTACAAATAACAGAGGTCGACACTTGTTTGACCTCTCCTCCTCTCCTCTTTAAACTTTGACATCATCGGTCAGATGTCACCCACTCACTTCCCTCCCGAACATACCTGGACTCCCGATGTCCTAGACGTGGCGCTCGTTAAGAACGTCAATCTCAGATTAGTCTCTATCGAAACGGCGTCAGAGCTTCACTCTGACCACCGTCCTGTAGTTATAAAAATGGCATCCCGCACAGGTCATTCGAACGACCCCAATCAACCCCTACCTACTAGAAGGGTCACGGACTGGAGGAAAGTAGGCGAACAGCTGAAACCCATGTCCCCCCTATTAGAATCAATCCCAGACCAGTTTGACTCAGTCGCAGACACGACGGCCGCGATCGACTCACTCACGGAGCACGTACAAACCGTCCTGAACAACTGTTCAAGGGAGGTTCCAGCGACGGATACCCTTCGCTTTAAACTCCCTGACGATGTGCGTGCCCTGATGACTGAGAAGAACGCGGCCATCCGTGCCTACGATAACTTTCCCTGCGCCTCTAACAAAGCCCACATGCGCTATTTACAGAGATCTGTAAAGACACGCGTGGAGGAGCTGCGAAATGCGAATTGGGACAAGACTCTGAGCAAACTCACTCCCAATCACTTAGCCTTCTGGGAACTCCAGAGGAAACTTAGGTCCAAACAAGAGGCTTCCATGCCCCGTTAGTTCGCCCCGATAAATCAATCGCTTTCGACGACATCGACAAAGCTGAATGCCTAGCCGACAGTCTCGAAGCGCAATGCTCCCCTAGCCTCCTACCCGTAGACCAAACTCAACTCAATAATGTCGATGCGGAAGTAGAACGTAGAACCACTCTACCCCCCGTAGAAGACCCTGATAATCCTCTGGCTCCCGACACACCAGACGAAGTCCAAGATATCATAAAGGGTCTTAAAACTCGCAAAGCCCCCGGTTTAGATGGCATCACCAATAGGGTGGTCCAACTCTTCCCCACTCATCTCATACTTCTAATGTGCACCATCTTCAATGCTGCTCTTAGTTAAAATATATTTCCACAATCGTGGAAAGAAGCCGTAGTTATAGCCCTAAACCCGGTAAACCCAAGTCAGATCCCTCCAGCTATCGCCCCATTAGTTTGCTCAAGGTAATGGCAAAAATCTATGAGAGACTTATTTATAAGCGACTCAGAGACTATGCTGAGACCAAGGGCCTCATTCCCAACGAGCAGTTCGGCTTTCGAACTCAGCACTCTAGCGTGCATCAGGTCCACCGGATCATTGAACACGTTAGCGCTGGTTTCTATCGTGGTTTCATGACCGGTGCTATCTTCTTCGACATAGTAAAGGCGTTTGACAAAGTCTGGCACAATGGCTTAATATACAAGCTATACCAGCTCGGTGTGCCAGATCGTCTCGTACTCATCTTACGGGACTATTTGACAAATCGTACCTTTCGCTATCGTATCGAAGGAGCGTTATCCTCCCCCCGTCTCATTCGCACAGGTGTCCCTCAGGGCTCTGTTCTTGCCCCCCTCATTTTCACACTGTTCACCAGTGACATCCCAAAGAGTATAAAGTGTCAGTTGGCTCTGTTTGCAGACGATACGGCCATATACTGCAGCGGGTATAATTCCAACCAGTTGATCCTTAACTTACAAAAGGCCGTCAACAAGCTTGGCGCCTGGTTTAAGTTATGGAGAATCGAGGTTAATCCCGACAAAAGTCAGGCGGTCTTTTTCTCTAAGCCGCGTCATAGGCCCATCCTTCCCCGTCCAGTCACCATGTTTGGCAAGCCGATCCCTTGGGAGAAGCGAGCCAAATATTTAGGTATAATCCTGGATGAACATCTCACTTTTTCGGAACACGTAAAGGCGGTACGCGCGCGAGCCGCTTTCGCGCTTAGTAGACTCTATTATGTTATGAATGCACGCAGCAAATTGTCACTCAAGTGCAAGTTGCGCATTTATACGTCGTGTATTCGTCCAATCATGACCTATGTGGGAGCCGTCTTTGCTCACGCGAGTCCCAGTACGATCCATAGGATGCAAGTATTACAGAACCGTGTCCATCGTAGGGCCACGGGAGCCCCGTGGTTTATTAGGAACGAGATCCTCCATCTCGACCTTAAAATCCCCACCATCCATCAGTTCCTTAAACGTATGTCCAAGCGGTACTTTGACTCCGCAGTCAAACATAGGAATCCCCTAATAGTCAAAGCAGCTAGCTATGTCCCGTCCAATAATCAAGTTAGTAAGGCCCGTCGCCCTAGGCATGTCCTCTTAGATCCAGATGACCCCATAACTCTCCTCCAGGAGAGCAATAGGGCCACAAGTACAGTTCACAAAACACGCCGACACAACTTCAGACCTCGCCGTAGAGGTCCGCGACCGCGACCCACCCGAGTAAATGATACTCCCCCCCGACCCTTGCTCGATAACGATGCGCCAGCCCGCGTTTTTGCTGAGTCTGTAGCTTTAAATTCCCCTGTTAATAATAATGAACCATCCTTGATCCAGCCTGTACCTCTTGCTGTCCTCCCGTCAGCGATCGCCCTAAGCCGAGGTTCGTACCCCACAGGGGGTGCCCTTAGCGAGCGTTCGCCTAGTTTTAATTTAGCTTAGTTTGTATGCCCCTGGCTGGAGGCTTTGAGTTTCTTTTAGGAGCTTAAGGCAGCCACAGGAAAGTCCGGTTAAGCAGCGAGTACCTTAGTGGTAACCTGCGAGATGAAAAAATTTGTAGGTAGTTACTTCATCAGTAAATTTAAATAATAATAATCTTTTACAGCAGAAGTATTTCAATTTATTATCTTCTTAGCGTGTCGATGGCAAAAATAACACGAAAAAATGTATTTCAAAGTTTTTTAAATTTGTTTAGCCCAAAGCTCAGCAACGCGAATACCGTTCGCTGACGCTGCCATTGTCTGTGGAGAGACGCCGCATACACACCGGAGATCTGAGCCGTCCATGAACCCCCACTTGTGGAGGTTGTCTGTAATTTCTTATGACTTTTGTCAACTCTCCACACAACTCTCAAGAACTTGATTCTTTGTCCTCTGTGTTTTTTAAAGAAGAGGATCTTCTTTAAAATTGAGAGATTTAAATTTAACTTCTGTTCCGATTTTAATTACCTAAATGTGTAATGTTTGTAAAGCGACCCGCGGGGCTGTACCTTAACAGGTTTCTCTACAATATTTTCTTTCCGATAAAATGTCTGTTTTAACCTAAGAAACTGCAGATAACATTAACAAGGTTTACAACTTTGTCAAGAGACTTCCCCTTTACAAAAAGAGCGCGATTCAACGAGAAGCTTTAATTAATTTAAGCTAATTAATAATAATTAAGTGCAGCAGCACTCAAGTTCTCGTACTTTAGGTACATTGATATTATTATTAAGTAATTCATAGCTTGTCTGACATCTGAACTGTGCAATTAATCTTTACGATAACCGGTTAGTACTCTCTGTTCCTTTTAGTTACAGTTAAATAACAATGTAGAGACAAATAAATAAACTGTTTTTAATCTTTCGAGACTCGATTTCAATCGTATGAGCTTTATTATTCTGAAAGTGGGCAACGTCGCTAATATGTCAAATATTTCCCTGTTTTGATTAATTTGGCAATATTACTGTAAGGAAATAAGAAATGTGGCTAACTAGCGAACTAGAATATTGATTATAAAATACAATAATTAATATCTTAACACCGAATATTTAGTTTTAGATGCAAAAAAAGTATTAGGAAACTTTCTAAATGCCTTTTTGACACCTGAAACGGTTACAACATCAAATTCAGTTATAATTTCAATTCATTTTTGGGTGCGATTTAGAACTACCCACCAGTCTTTTTTATTTCAATTTTATTATATGCACATAGATACGTTACGCTACCCACAAAAAACAAAACTCGGTTGCATGCAACGTGATGGGCGGTTCCCGAGAATTAGTGTTGCCCAAATGCAAGACCAAGACGAGACTTAGCTAGTGTTGGTCTTGGTCTTGCGTCAATACACCTGGTCTTGGTCTTGGTATTGCGCTCTCAGTCTTGGTCTTGGTCTTGGTCTTGCAGCAAGAGTCTCGCAAGTCTTGCAATTACCTATTAGCCTATTGCTATTTATTAAAGATCTTCAAGGTCATTTCATTTTATCCTCCTGTGCCAACCCTACCAAAATAGGTAACCATTTTGTATGCCTCTGTCCGTACTCTGTGGCGGGCGGCGCGCGGTGGCAATCAAACAGTGTCAAATGCTGTGATACACTTGTCGCAGTCTTTGATTAAGCAGCGTCTTTGTCGGTAAAATATCAAATAAGTAGGTACATAAACACTGACCGACCATTGGTTTATTCGCGTAACGTAATTTAGAGATAGACCATACCATAATACCTCGTTAACATTCAGCCATTGCCATTCGTGTTGAAATATTTCCCTAAATATTGATGTGGCAACGTCAAGGGAAATGTGTGTTTACATTGCCGCTTCACATGTCTTTCAAAGATTCAACACAAACACTCATTCCCATTCGCGTTACCGGCTCTTTGATGTCCGCCAAAAAACCGCCAATTTGGACCCGCCCAAATCTCAGTTTGACTTAACTGCGAGACGCAAGAGTCTCGCAGGCTTAGTCTTGTTCTTGCTTAAATCTTGCAGGGTCAGTCTTGGTCTTGGTCTTGCTAAAATAAGTCGGTCTTGGTCTTGGTCTTGCGAAAATGCAAGAACAAGACCAAGACTGCAAGACCAAGACCGATTTTGGGCAACACTACCGAGAATATTCTGCTTGCGAGAACTTTGCTCTAGTTCTCGAGAATATTCTTTTTAGTGATAGTTTAGTTCGGTGTACAAGAGAATCGGATTTTGATTGTTATTTTGTTTTTAATTATTTGCACCATAAACCTTTCTTATAATGTTGTTTTCTTATTAATTTTACTGATTATTTGAAACTCATAAAGTTCGTTTTAATACAGAAATCGTAATTTAACATTAATACCATACGAAATTTAAGAGAATTGATGAGAATTTTCCCAGAAATATTCTCGGGAATGTTCTCGCTCAGGAGAATTTACTGAGAATTTAAGTTACTTTTACTTTAAGGAGTACTTTATTTTAACGTAAGCTTTGCAAAATGTTCAAATGCACTCAAAACTATTACTATAATTACTCATAAAAAACCGATTCAATACAGACATCCAATTTTTTAATTCTCGTAAATTCTCCGTCGAAAAGAACATTGCAGAATATTCTCGATCCGAGAATCTTCTCCATGTGAGAATATTCTCTCGACCCCATATATAATAATGATAAATGATTTTATTTCTGTAAGTAGGTCTGTACAAACACTTTTACACGTCAATCATATTTTTTAAACTAGATGAGGTCGGCGTTTCCTATCTGACTACTCTGAGAAGAAAGGCCGAAACAAACTCAGAGCTCACAGTCTCTTTTAAAGTCCAGACATAATCTTGGTCAGATCATGTGAAGACCATGTAGATTGGTGCCTGAAATGGTCTTTTGAGGAAAGAACCACACAGATTGAGTGGACCTGTCCAGTCAGTGCACGCATTTGTCAGTAATCGTGCAGCTCAACTCAGAGTTTAAGGAGCTCAACGATTCGACGAACAATACCAAAGAAAGGACATTTGGATAGGCCGCATAAATTTCTCAAGCTGCCAGACCATGATAAAAACTAACTGAGAGAAAAAAAAAACTAAAAATTATAAAATGAAAGGAATGACCCACTTATCTTCACATTCACATGCAACCGTACATATAACAATATGGGTCCGCTAACTTTTTTATCCTAAAATAGCGGTGCCCTACACCTAGGTTACGTAGTATTATATCTTTATATGTGCCTAGGTATACTACACTGTCCTAGAGTGATCTCGTGTCTTAGGTAATAATACCCCTGCACGAGATTATTACTGTACAAGATAGTAGCTCTACATAAAGTCCCTTCTAGTCAAACTCTACATAGCATAACATAACACCTGTATTTCCAAAAGGATTAGGCAGAGGTGTAGCTATAGTACATCCACATTTCACCAGCTATATTTCATCATCATCATCATCATCAGCCTATTAATGTTCCCACTGCTGGGACACAGGCCTCCTCTCTGTGAGAGGGAGTGGGCTGTAATCTACCACGCGGGCCCAGTGCGGGTTGGTAGATGTCACATGTCTTCGAATGTTTGGTTCTTAGACATGCCGGTTTCCTCACGATGTTTTCCTTCACCGTTTTGAGAGCAGTGGTGATGAAATTATTTACACAAAGTAAAGCGCCTGCTTGAGTTCGAACCCACGACCTACAACTCGTAAGTCGGGGCCGTTACCACTGGGCCACCACTGCTCAGTTATATTTAAGTCCCATGTAATAGGGGGCGAAGTTATTTGATTCGTGCGTGCTGCCGGTCCTAACATATGGATGCCAGACTTGGGCTTTAACAAAATCACAAGCCAACAAATTAGCTGTGTGCCAACGTGCCATGGAAAGAAGTATGATGGGAGTAAAAAGAAAAGACCGGATTAAAAACAAGGATATAAGACAGGTTACAACGGTGACTGATGTCACACGGAAAATCAGGAAACTTAAATGGAAGTGGTCTGGTCACACCCTCAGAGGCTCAGACAAATGGAGCAAAAGAGTAACAGTCTGGTATCCGAGAAATGGCAAACGAAATAGAGGAAGGCAGAGAAAACGTTGGAGTGACGAGCTGGAAATCATAGGAGGAAAATTATGGACTCGATTAGCAATAGATAGAGAAAAATGGAAGGAGATGGAGGAGGCCTTTGCCAATGGGCACACAGACTAAGACAGCCGGTGTCAACAATAGAATTATTTTATTTTACTTTATACCTTTTTGTTTACAACTTTTTCATAATTTTATTTTAGTAGCATAAGTTTAAATGGTCTGAATAAATGGCTTTATTATTATTCTCCTTTATTTCATATTTAGACATATTATTTACATTTTTAAATATTTTTATAAAAACTAAATAAAACAAAAACATTTAAAAATATAAAAAATAGTAGCCCACCGGTATCGGGAACAGGGTCCAAGCTACCGGTGGTCAGGGCTCCTGAGAGAGGAATCTCCTAACAATACGCGCCGTGTCCAGAAGTACCGCTTTCTGGATCAAGCCCTTGATCCAGCTGCCTAACGAGAGCCTCCTCAGGTGTTGGTCGAGGCTCTTGGCTATTATGCCATTGGCCGTCACGACTATCGGCACAATGACTGCTGTATCCACATCCCACATGTCGACAACCTCGCGAGCCAGATCAAGATACTTAATCTGTTTATCTTTTTCTGCTTTCACGAGGTTCTCGTCATGCGGGACCGCTATATCAATAATCATTGTGCGACGCTCTGATCGATCTATCACCACTATGTCTGGCTTATTGGCAACAATAGTCCTGTCAGTGATGATAGATCGATCCCAATACAACGTGATATTACCATTTTCGAGAACTGGGTCGGGCACATACCTATAGTATGGTACTTCCGATTCCACAAGACTGTATTTCAGAGCAAGTTGCTGGTGGATAATCCTGGCTACAAGGTTGTGTCTATGCAAGTAGTCTCCGTTAGCCAGACGAGAACAGCCAGAAATAATGTGTCGGATTGATTCCCCCGGACGGTGGCATGCCCGACAGATGTCAACCGTGCCGTCCTTCACAATATATTTCCGGTAGTTGTTCGTCATCATAACTTCGTCCATAATTGCAAAGACAAAACCTTCGGTTTCCCCAAAGAGATCACCGAATCGCAGCCAAGATACGGACGCTAACAGGTCTACATCGGGCCCATGTAAGGTCCGGTAAAAGCGTCCGTGAAGCTCTTTGCTCTGCCATACTTCCCTGCGGTCATTAGTATCTAATACGATAGGTTTGCGCCAGTTCTCGTTAGCCAGGGATAGCGGGGTAAGGCCTTTGTCCACTGAGACCACATCTCGGTGCATCCCCACGTCGGCCTCTAGGAAGTATTCCCTGAGACTGCATACCTCACGGTTGTGCAGGGTCTTAGCATTTAAGAAGCCTCGACCTCCGCACTTATTATTATTATTATATAATAGGGGGCGAGCCTATTGCCATCAACTCCTGACTCCGGGATGCTACTGAGAAATTTCAGATGGAGAATTGGAGATCTCAATAACACTTTGCCCGACCTGGGAATCGAATCCAGGACCTCATGCTCAGCAGTAGCGCTTGCGACCACAAGACCAACGGCAGTACTCAAACTTTATTACAATAGAACATGTAGCAGGACCTAAAACATCAAAAGAAAATCTATACGTTTTTACTCAACGTTAGATCTTGTAAATTCAACGTAAAAGCTAACAAAAAAAGCGTGATTCATCTAATACATTAATTTGTATACAAAGAAAATTCTTTAAAACTAAGCGTAGATGACCTCATAGAGGGACTCGGCAGCATGCGTGTCGGATGCAGTGTTGATGGGGTTAGCATTAACAACATCAGCTATGCAGATGACATGGTGCTGCTGGGTCCGTCTGCTGCAATCGGAGAGTTGCTTAAGACTTGTGAAGCCTATGCTGCCGCACATGGTTTAATTTATAATGTGAAAAAGTGTGAATACATGGTCTTTCAGGTCGGCGGCAAATGCCGTGAAGTGGGACCCGAGCTACTTATAAACGGGTCAGTGATTAAAAGGGTATCCACTTTTAAGTACCTAGGTCATTTTCTTTCTGCCGACCTTAAGGACCATGTAGATATAGAGAGGGAGCGCAGGGCACTCGCCGTTCGGTGCAATATGTTGGCCCGTAGATTTGCTCGATGTACAGACCTAGTCAAAATCACAATTTTCAAGGCTTATTGCCAGAGTCTGTACACGAGCAATCTATGGGTCAATTACACCAAAAGATCGCTGGATGGCCTGCGCGTCCAGTACAACAATGGTTTCAGGATGTTGTTGGGACTTCCTCGCTACTGCAGCGCGTCGGAAATGTTTGCGCAAACTCGTACCGACGGTTTTCATGCGGTTCTGCGCAAGAAAACAGCTTCACTACTGAGGAGAGTGAGAGACAGTCGCAACAGCATCCTGAGAACTGTAGCGGAGAGCTTCAGCTCTCCAATTGTAATGCAGTTTGTGCGAAGGGTGATTGGTACTAACACTAGATTTTATTTTATTTTATTTTTTTTTATTTTTATTGAAACGGAACAACAAACAGCTACAATATAAAACATAGAAAACAAGAAATTAATTAAAAAAATATAGACAATATTGCAGCCCACAACGCTGTTCACAGATTAACTACAGGATACATAACAGTCAAAATAATCGCTAAAGTTACAAATACATTTTTGTTTATTATTTCTTAACTAACGTGTTTAATATATTTAGTATAAATCTATATAAATCTTTAAATAAATCTTTAAAAAAAAAAAAACATAAAAACTTAAAAAATCTCAAAAAATGATACACAAAAAGAAGGAAATATGTTCAAAAAAGCGCATTAAGTATAAGACTTTTGAACGTATAGGGAGCACAAAAAAAAATGTCTATATAATGCTCAAAAGTCCCATTGTAGGAATCGACCATTCTGCGAACAGGCGAACGCAAGCCAGAATTAGATAGTAAGTTGTTTTTATATTATGTTACTAACACACTATGGATTCTTTTATCCGATTTAAAAATAAATAATAATAATAAATAAGCTCCTTGTTTTTCTTACCGTGCGAAACACCGGAAATAAACTATAGGTAGGTGTCTATCATCGGAAAACTGCGTTGTATCTATAAACAACGTAGGTAAGTAATACGTAGGTCTATTTTTCATCTATCATTTTGACATCAAGATAGTTCAAATTCATTGGTCGGTACGTCAATAATACTCTATTAGCTATCATTCAATTTGATATCCAATGTTGTCAGGATCTTATTGTGGATGTGGAGTTATCTATGTATACACAAAGTACCTACTCAGTTACATTTGACATCCCGTGGCGGACGGACGCGTTTGTATCGAAAAACATCGGAAATACATCGTAACGTGATTGTGCGTAAAAAAAACATAATTATGAAAGTTTAAATTTGGAGTGTTTAAAAAAAATTGTGTTTGACGAAATAGTGCTGTCATTTTCAAAATCGACAACTTTTACAGTCGATCGATTTCGAAAATTTTTGGACTCAAATTCGAAAGGTGAGTTTTGATATTTTTTTTGTTGATCTTGTTCTTACCTGAGTATTTAGGTATTTGATTATAAGTGTTAATGATTAAAAAAGGTGTAATTAGTACGTGGCTGATAGCGTACACCTGAATCTAAGTTTACCTAAAAAGATAAAAGTTGAAATGACCAAAAATGGCTCAGATTAGGAACCTCACTATCAGGGGCCAGGCTCTGTCATGTCGAAGTATTTTTTTTTTTATCTTTTAAAGATTTTTTTGAAACGTGTATTGTTATCTATGCGTCAATAAATTGTGTAATTCCAAATGATTACGATAGCATGTTTCTGGTTATTTTTAAGTTTCTAATACATTGTTAATACCTATGTGAAATAAATAATGATTTTAATTGATTTTGAACGATTTATCCAACCACATACAAGTTCGCGCCAATTATGTAGGTTAATCTAGGAGTTTAAAGAAAACTGAAGCGCAGAAAATGTTTGGAAATATTTACTTTAACTTTTCATAGCATTATTATTATTATAAATCCGGCGTAGTCTCTGTTATTAATTTACTTCTATCTCTGATAAGAATTGTTTCGTATCAGATAAATATTTTACGCAAATCGCTAACTACAATAAAATAATTCACTAAATTACGTATTTCCCCTATAATAAAATTAATATTTTATATATAAACCTACTAATGTGATTATTAAAGTGCAACATTAACATAGCACTAAAAAGCAGAATATAAAGTAAAAAGAAGAAATAAAATGTAAAGCTATTTTCAATTAAAAAATTACGAAATAAAAAGTGAAACAATAAAACCAAACCATTTGCTTTAGATCCGGCCCCCAATTACGTAATGCACGATCAATTTTAAATTGAAACCAATAGAAAAAAATTGCCAGTCCATTGCTTCATAAGTTAAATTCGACAAAAAAAATTGAGCAGATTTTTTTTTGTCGAACTTATGAAGCAATGGACTGGCAATTTTTTTCAATTGGTTTCAATTTAAAACTGATCGTGCATTACGTAATTAGGGTGCTGTACCGTATACCTACTGTGAAAATAAACTTTTCACTTCTCTTGCTCAAAAATCCGTCATTGTAGCGTACCAGAGCGCGGATGAAATAGCATATCATCCTCTACTTAGGTGAAAAAGTTTTTTTTTTTTAATTTTTGTCTGTTTCCAACGAGCCTACAAAAACGAAAAAGTCTTTGTTCATAAGTAGAATAATTATGAATAAGGACTCGACTTATTACTGTATGACAAAAGAAAGAACATTTTATTTTTGAAAATGGAACTAAAAGCGGCATTGTTTGAACTAAGAGCGGTGGACTCTTCGGTAGACTGCATGCATTGCGTTGCGGCTACAGAAGAAAAAAAAAAAAAAAGGCATTTGCGCGAAATATTTAAAATTTTTCTCCAATTATTATAAATTGCATTGGTGACCGTAATATAATTTACATCAGTGAAAATGTCATCGTCTGGTGAGAATGGAGACCCTAATTTGCAGATGGAAGAGAAAGGAAAAGAAATAATTTTTAATAAATAATATAATTATATTTATTATTTTATTTTCTCGCAAACGTAGTGAAAAGTAGAGTGTAACACACGGCACTAAAAACCCATTTAACTCGGTTTCTATTTACACCTTCGCTGACGCTCGGGAGTAAAACTACCTCGTTACAATGGTTCATTTTAGCTCTTTGTATAACACTCTACTATATCGAAAAATACCTATTATATTTCATTTGTACGGTCTGAAAATTAGGTGAGTCGATATCATAAAGCGTATTATTACCTACTAAAATATAACTAAAATATTGATAAGAAATGCAATAATTAATATCGTAACACCGGATATTTCAGTGTTATAATTGCAATTCATTAATATTCCAGTTCGCTAGTTAGACACATTTCTTATTTTCATACAATAATGCCAAATTAATCAAAACAGCGAAATATTTGACATCTATTTGCGTTGTTGCCCAGACAAGAAACCAACAGCAGATTTGTTGTTGTTGGTAAAAAACCTACGCTGTCCAGAATCATTTACTGAATCCATGGTACTACATTAAAAGTTGATTATTAAGAATACTAAGAATACATGATACCCACGCGTCATTTGTACGTTAAGGCACCTTAAGGGTACGCTATTCAGTATATCTTCCTTACAAACGTAGTATGGTGATGACTCGCCTGTTTGACGGAGTACGTTCAAAACTAAAAATTATATCAACTGATTACTCGTCTTATCATTATCTAGCCCTGTTTGCTAGTTATGAGTGTCGAAACTTCCATATTTCAACATTAATTTTAACTCGTGTTTGGGCGTAAATAAATAACGTATGTAGTAAGAAAATGGCAAAATAGAAACCGTTCAGGGATAGATAATTTATTAAATAGTTCAATTAATTTTAGTTTGAGTAAACACATTTAGGCTAGGAACTCACGGAGCGGTTTTCAGCACGCAGCTTCTGTAGGATGTAGATTTATATGCAAAAAGTAAGAGCACATT
Organism: Conistra vaccinii; assembly: GCA_948150665.1. Taxonomy (NCBI): domain Eukaryota; kingdom Metazoa; phylum Arthropoda; class Insecta; order Lepidoptera; family Noctuidae; genus Conistra; species Conistra vaccinii. The sequence goes on along the minus strand of OX411320.1, from coordinate 2,256,705 downwards.
TCACGACGCGTTTTACACCCGCAGCGCGCGCGGTTGTTTGCGGTTCCCGCGGCACCGGCGGGCAACTTGTAGAAGCGTGCGGGCGGTGGTCACCCTCCTCCTCTGGCGGGCGACCGCAGTAGCCGGCGGGGCGGGGGGTACAGAAATCCGACGCCATTTTTGCACCCGTCTTGTGATTATCGCCCGCCAAGTTTGCGGGTCTCTCAACCGCGACGGCTGCGGGCAGGCTAAGAACTCACGGAGCGATTTTCACCCGCTCCCGCCGCGGTGGCGGCACTGCAAATACTCGTACGAACACGTAGTACATGGAAATTTAGATATTAATTTTCACGACGCGGTTTATGACCGCGGCGGGCGCGGTTGAAAATTAACCTTAGCCTGCCCGCGAAAATCACCGGTCTCGTGAGTTTTTAAATAAAACCGCAGATCCACGACCGCGGCGGGCGCGGGTGAAAACCGTGCCGTGAGTTCTTAGCCTTAGTCGTTTTTCCATAATATCAGATACGCCCAAAGGTCATGCGCACTCGTTTTCGTTATAAATCATTGTCAATTTCACTAAATAAATGTATAAATGAATCAATAAAATATTGATAAATAATAGTAAATAAATAAATAATTAGACTTATTAGCATCCATAACGAGTTCGAGCCGTCGACAAGTGTACCCATAAGTATTAAACACGTTATAACCCTTATTCTGCCAAAACTTTGGACTCCTACTTTTGCTGACTAACGATGATTGTACACTGTTGTAATCATTGAAACTGTGACACACCTGTGTGTCATCTAATTGTTTTTTTAGTCAGATTGTCTAACTGTAATCTGATTAAACTGTGGTGTAATATTTAAAAAAGAAAACCTAAACATTTTTGTTAAAAGGGAAAATTCGATTTAAAAAATTTGGTAAGTACGACCCAACATACTGAGTTAGAAAGAAAGTAGTCTCAAATTAGAGTCATAATACATAATTGTATATAATACATAATTTGTATTGTTTTGGTTACAATTTGATAATCATCTTCTCAAACGTCATTACTAACAATAATAAGAAGGATCCGCATTTCTGGTTTGGTCTCATTGTGAAAGTTGTTCATATTGATGAGTACCCATTGAGATCAATGTAAACTACAGAAGACACCGTGAACAAAAAATGTGTCCCTCGGATGTCAAGTTTGACAACTGCGGTGCATGCGCGGTGCAAGGAGATTCTCATGAGACACAGTCTGCTTCTTCTGCCTATTTGATAACTAATTTACCACAGCGCTAGATTTGCTGCGGAAGTGTATTTATTCTCGGCAAAAAGGTCTTAACTGCGGCGCGATCGCCGCAGTTGAACGAGACAAAGTAGGAATTTACGGTGTCTTCTCTAGTACGTTAGTACTTATATCTCGATGTGAGTACCCCATAAGGGGGATGCGCCACGATAGCCCGCGAAATTAAAATTTGCTTACTTTTTTTGCAATTTCCAGGTCAGTGTCAGGTCGTATCCAGATCTTGTCTTTTGCTTTTTTTTTTGCTGCTTTTACTTCAGCTACCTACTTATTCATGTTCCCTAGTATTTTGTGAGGAAATTGATAGGTAATAGAGACTCAACCTTCTTTGTAAATAGTTTGATGTTCGTGCTAAGGGTGGGTATAGTCGACCTCGTAATTGCTTTACCACTTTCAACAACAATTCAATTTACTAAGGTTCTAACTATAGACAAATGAACCTTTGGAGTAATTTCATAGCTTTTCATTTTGACAGGTCAACAACGTTCATTACGTTTTTGAGCAGACGAAAACATATGAAGCCAAAGGCGGACTAGCTTTCTCGATCACCCTACGCCGTTTGGTAGTAGCCTCTTTCTGCTGATTTTGCAGCTACTTCTTTTCTTTCGTGTGGTTTGTGTCTAACCTGGTGTCAGAGTTTTAAAGCCGCCCATGGGCTTGTGACTTGGCGTCACATGCCGTCGAGAAATATTTCTCAGGCATGCTGGTTTCCTCACGATGTTTTCCTTCACCGTTTTTGAAGCAAGTGATAATTAAGTATACAATACGCACATGAATCCAAAAGTCAGAGGTGCGTGCCTTGGGTTCGAACTTCGAAGTCGAGACCTATGAGTTGGCAGTCCGGCGGAATTATACAAACATAGTGGTTGATGTAACCATAAAAAATAATATTTCTTTGGTTAGAACTTTTATGTTAGCATTAATTAGCCGTCATCGCTCTATTATTTACTAAGATGAGATGAGGATTCCAGCCAAAAGCGCAGTTTGGCCGCCCCTATTATCTGGCCGACCTAGGCCCGGACATGGTCGGCTAGGAAAGTCCATAATGAAGCAGTGGATTAGCAATTTCCTTCAAAATTTTTAGATTTGTGTTTGAAAGTGTGTTACACAAGTAGGGTTCTTGTAGATGTGATCTTTGGAAAGAACTGCTTAAGCCCCCTTATTTCTTCACCGAAACATCAGAGAGCCTCCCATCCGGGCACAAGTTACCGTGGCCTACTTGGAAAACCTTAAATAGACTTCGTACCCAAGTCAGTCGCAGCAACGACAACCTCCACAAGTGGGGGTTCATGGACGGCTCAGATCTCCGGTGTGTATGTGGCGTCTCTCCACAAACAATGGCTCACCTCCCATCTTGCACCGCATGCCCTGTCACCTGCACACGTGAGGACCTAATGGCTGCTTCAGCGAACAGTATTCGCGTTGCTGAGTTTTGGGCCAAACAATTTTAAAAAACGAAAGATTTTTTTTTCGTGTTGTTTTTTTTTTTGCCATCGACACACTAAGAAGAAGAGTTCTTGTCGTTTTATGACGTCCAAGTGACAGTCAATCTTAGGGTGGTAAATCAAATACGAGGTCGAGTACTAATTACAGGATGTGAATAATTCTAATATGATCGTGGGTACATCTTGTCCGGCCGCTTCACGTTAACGAAGTTCATTGAAAGTTCCGGTGCTTTAACTAGAGTTAATGGAAGAAAGGTTGAAGATACTGACCTGCAAATTGTAAAAAACGTAAGAAAATTTTAATTTCGCGGGCTACCCTGACGCTTTCGCCTTAACCATACGTCGTTTAGAAATACTTTTGAGGAAATCTTAGCAAAATAGCAGAAGTGACTAAAATAATATCATTCGTGTAGGTCCAACCAACCAGGGAGGGATGCTGCGGATGCAGATTTTTTTATATCCACGGATGAGGATCTCAAGTTATTTTAAGTGAAAGACGAAATTCAAAATTTCTTATGTTTTTTTGCAAATTGCAGCGCTGTTTCGTTGTATTTTGATCATAATTCAATTCGCGGTAATTATAATAAAATAATTAAGTACTAAATTATAAGCATTTTGAAATCTCTGGAGCTGTCGCAATTTTATGTGTTTGATGGATCTAAGACTATTTCGTGAAAATGTGATGATTTATAGCTAATTGCTGATGTATATGATTATAATTTCCATTTTGTTGATAACCTATAATTTAACCGTAACATCTCTGCGCTACCTGTTTTCTACTTTTCTTCTAGTTAAAACACATACGATTGTTTAACTATAACATTACCTATTTGACAAGGAGCGATATCGTACGACCTCCACAAGCCAATTACTGAGCGATACTCCAGTGAATCAGTAGTGGAGGTCAAATGGGAGCTACGTGTTAATAATATTGTATAACTCAACTTTAGGAGAGCAATGGTGGCCCAGTGGTAGCGACCGCAACTTACGAATTGTAGGTCGTAGGTTTGAACTCTGACAGGCGCTTTAGTTTGTGTAAATTATTTCATCACCACTGCTCTCAAAACGGTGAAGGAAAACATCGTGAGGAAACCAGCATGTAGTAGAACCGAAAATGAAATTGAAGACATTGTCTTGGCATCCGGGCTCGCGTGGTGGATCACAGCCCACTTCCTGTCACAGAAATGGGACAGCCTCTGTGTCCCAGCAGTGGGAACATTATATTTAGGCTGATTATGTAACATTAAGATATGGATAATCAAAAACCGAATTAATCAAACTAGGCTGAGAAACAGCACTTTTTGAACGTCACAATTACATATGATAGTCCCCCAAAACGCCCGCCCTTCACCACTTCCTAGTGCTTTAGCTCGGAAAATGTGGCGCAACAAACTCCCCAGCCTCTGCCATATCTCCGTAGGTACCTACCTACAGGGTCTGGTCCTTCCATTTCTTTTTACCTTAGCCCTACCTTCATCAATGATGACTTAAGTTCGTAATTAACTGGTTGATTAAAAATATCTTTGACCTGAAACCTTATTTCATTACAAACTTTTTCAGGTACTTAACTAACAAATATAATGAACTACTGGCCATTCTTGATAAAAATGCCATATAATTTATATTTTTCATTGATTTGTTTTTCATAGTCGCATGGCTTTCATGTATTTATTTATCACAACCAGCCAGTAATTTGTAAGAATCTTACCATAGATCCTACAAAAAAGTGGGTCCAGAATCGTTCAGAAATTCATCGGGATAACAATAGCAATAAAATAAATACTGCTATTACTGTCCCACTGCTGGGCAAAGGCATTTTCTCATACAGAGAAGGCACGAGCATTGATCACCACGCTTACTCAAGACGGGTTGACGATTTCAGGCTTTAATTGACTCAACAATAGCACTGATTTTCCTAAATACATTTCAAAATTGCACCATCAATCTGCCTAGCCTTTTCCCAATTATGTTGGGGTCGGCTTCCAGTCTAACCAGCTGAATAACAATATTTTACATGGAGCGACTGCCTATCTGACCTCTACAACCCAGTAACTGGGTAATACGATACCCCTTGGTAAGACTGGGCTTCTGACGACTCGTAACGACTGTCAAAGATCCACGAATGACAGCCGGGACCAACGCCTTAACGTGCTTTCCGAGGCACGGAGGAGTCGCGGTATGTAAAGATGGTTACCCATCCATTGACCAACCCAGGCAAGCGTAGCTTAACCTGATGGTTCGACTCGTGCGGCTGTTATGACTTAGCCACGAACTCCTTCAGAATTACCCATAATACACGTATTTTCGCAATAGTGCTATAAATCTCTATAAAACTAGTCTTGTCTATAATTTTTACGAGCCACTTGGCGTCTATTAAAGTAAGAAAGTGAATCAATCACTGATCAATTGATTGTTAAAGAAATAAAGACGAATGAGACGCATCCTCGTGTCCGACAAATTGCTGATCATAATGTCAATCAATGACGTTTGTAACGATCAATCAAACGTTTAGTTATATTGTGGTTTAGTTGAGTTAGGGCGTTTGTCTACACCGTCGCAGTCACTGGAACGTCACGTCATCAAGAAACGAGATTTTTCGTACCGAACGTGACGTTCCGGTGACAGCGAGTGTGTGACCTCCGCGACCGAACTCGGCGTGCGACGGCAGTGTGTGGACACGAACAAAGTTGTATTTTATTGCGGCCACATCAGCCTGTCACAATCTCGGGCTGAGTTCTAGCGGTCACGCCGAACTATTCCAAACTTCGGCGGCTGGTATGACGGCATTTAGGTGACGGAAGTGCGGTGGACAAACGCCATAGTAAATGTAGGTATCGCTACTTCGGCGCCATCATCTCGTTTTCGGTGACATTGACGATGACGTCCCGCTGAAGGCGCCGCGGCGTCGGTGGACAAACGCCCTAAAGATAGACTTTCTGTTATATAGTAAATGCAAAAGAGATCATTAGGCTAAAATAAATTCTTTAATAATTTGTTGTGTAGTTAAAATTATATTATTTATTGAGCTACATCTTGAGAATCTTTAAGTCTTTATATTAAATTATTGTAGACATATTATTACGTCTAGTCTGTTGGTACTAACCCAAAGGAAGGGAGTCGTTGAGCCAGTACCTCCTAGTACCATTCATGAAAATACAAAATTATAAAAGTAATAATTATATATAACTGAAACATTCAGTAGCGCCATCAGGATGGAATTTGGTGTGGACAAATGTGCAGTCATGCATGTAAAGCGAGGGGAGATTATGGAATCCGAGGGAACTCAACTCTCGGACTCCATACACCTTAGATCCCTCTCCTCATTCGAAAGCTATAAGTATTTGGGTATGTCGGAAGCGTTAGGCATCAACGTTGCTGACATGAAGCAATCGTTGAGGGAGCGCTTCTTTGGTCGCCTGAAGAAGGTATTAACTAGTCTTCTTTCAGGCGGAAACAAGGTGCGCGCCTTCAACGGTTGGGTCATGCCGGTCTTGATGTACTCTTTCGGCATACTCAAATGGACTCAGACCGAACTCGACGCCCTGGACAGGAGGGTCCGTACACTCCTGACCGCAAACCGGATGCATCACCCACGTTCATCGGTGATGAGACTGTACATCCCGCGGAAGTGCGGGGGTCGAGGGTTTTTAAATGCGAAGACCCTCCACAACCGCGAGGTGTGCAGCCTCAGGGAATATTTCCTAAAAGCCGAAGTGGGTATGCACCGTGATGTGGTCGCAGTGGACAAGGGACTCACCCCGCTCTCCATGGCTAAAGAGAACTGGCGCAAACCTGTAGTACTTACTACAGATGACCGCAAGGAGGTATGGCAAAGCAAGGAGCTTCACGGACGCTTCTATCGGGCTCTCCATGAGCCCGGTGTAGATTTCTTAGCGTCCGTATCCTGGCTACGTTTCGGTGACCTTTTCGGGGAAACTGAAGGTTTCGTCTGTGCAATTATGGACGAAGTTATCCTGACGAATAACTACCGGAGACATATAATGAAGGACGGTACGGTTGACGTGTGTCGGGCATGCCACCGTCCGGGTGAGTCCATCAGACATATTATCTCTGGTTGTTCGCGTCTAGCTAACGGCGAGTACTTGCACAGGCATAACCAAGTGGCTAGGATTATTCACCAGCAACTTGCTTTGAAATATAAACTTGTGGATTCTGAGGTACCGTACTACAGGTATGTGCCCGACCCAGTTCTCGAAAATGACCATGTCACGTTATACTGGGATCGGTCTATCATTACTGACAGGACTATTGTTGCCAATAAGCCTGATATAGTGGTGATAGACCGATTAGTGCGCCGCGCAATGATAGTCGATGTTACCATTCCACATGACGGGAACCTCGTGAAAGCTGAGAAAGAGAAACAAATAAAATATCTCGACTTAGCACACGAGGTTGTCGACATGTGGAATGTGAGCTCGGCTATCATTGTGCCGATTGTCGTAACGGCCAACGGCCTGATGGCCGAAAGCCTCGACCAACATCTCTGGAGGCTCTCGTTAGGCGGTTGGATCAAGGGCGTGATTCAGAAGGCAGTACTCCTCGACACGGCTCGCATTGTGAGGAGGTTCCTGTCTCTGCAACCCTAACCACCGGTAGCTTGGACCCTGCTCCCGACACCGGCGGAACACTATTTTTTTTATATTTTTAAATGTTTTTTATATCTTTTTTTTTTAAGAAATATTTAAAAATGTAAATGAATATGTAGGTATATAAACCAATAAACGAAATAGTAATAGTAATTTAGAATATGTATGTTTAGAGTCTAAATAATTACTCTACATAAAAACATGAAAGTAAATAACTCATAAGTCATAAGTCATAAGTCATTTATTTCATAACAAAATACATTGTGTTGAAAATATTACAGTAATGATAAATAAATAATAATTTAAAAAAGCATAAACATTACATTCATATTTAAACTTCATTACGCATTTAGAAAGCTCATTTAGCTGACTTGGCGAATAGGGAGCTGATTTTTACTCCGCTCATTCAGTGGAGTTGACGATCGAGGGGATAATACTTACTAAAAATAATTTTATGTCAATAATTCAATAACAATTACCAACATTCTGTATAATTTTTAAATTTCATTTCCCAGTATTAAAATAAAATAAAATAAAAAGACATAAAAAATAACAATACAACACACAACTTACAATACATATTGCGATCCAAGAGACAATGAATGTATATCAAAATATTATTGTTTATTTATTTAAGTATTTATATTTAAATATACTTATTTTATTATTCTCTACTTCAAATAAAAATTGCGCGTGCAGCATAAGTACACGTGATAGAAGTGAAACTTCTTAAAAAATAAAGAATAAGAGATAGTGAGAGATTTAGTGTGAGAGACAGAGAGAGTGAGAGATTTAGTGTGAGAGACAGAGAAAGTCAGAGATTTTGTGTGAGAGACAGAGAGAGTGAAAGATTTAGTGTGAGAGACAGAGAGAGTGAGAGATTTAGTGTGAGAGACAGAGAGAGTGAAAGATTTAGTGTGAGAGACAGAGAGAGTGAAAGATTTAGTTTGAGAGACAGAGAGAGAGTGAGAGATTTAGTGTGAGAGACAGAGAGAGTGAAAGATTTAGTTTGAGAGACAGAGAGAGTGAGAGATTTAGTGTGAGAGATAGAGAGAGAGTGAAAGATTTAGTGTGAGAGACAGAGAGAGTGAGAGATTTAGTGTGAGAGACAGAGAAAGTTATATCTTTCTTCTCCCTCATGTAACGAAATCTGCCTAAACGTGACGCGTCCTTGGATCCACTACAAATTATTTTTGTTGTAGACTACCCCTTATTATAACCCAAAGACAATACATATTGCTAAGTGGTTTTCTAAATAAAGATATTGTAAAACTTAAGCAAAACAGGACATGTCGTGTCTACAAAGTAATTGCGACACATTTCGTTATTGGTCAGGCTAAAAGGTCTGTTCACTCTAGAAGATTGAAATACGGGAACGATATAAAATATACTACATCATTATAATACCTAACCTATTACTTAACTATAATCAATGTATTGACAGATTATCAACTACAAGGTTCAATGACATTTCCAAACGACTGGTTGACACTTCCCGTGACCCAAGGGCTGGTGTTTACCTGGGCCAGAGGCTAAGCATTGCCATACAACGTGGCAATGCCGCCAGTCTCTTGGGTACATTACCAGTCGACAGCGATGCGGAGGAATTTTTCGATGCCTTATTGTTTGTTTCCTAATAGTTTTAGTTACCTAAGTTAGGTTAACTACAAGGTAGATAAAAATCTTGGTCCATTGTTCTCGATTTTCAGTCTGTTTTTCTTTGGGTCACTATTTTATTGTTATCTATAAAAGCTGTTACATGTCATGTTATAGTAGTCCTTCTATAGTTATTTTATGTCTTAAAGCAACATTATTTTAAGGAGAATAAAGCCACCGACACATTATTGTGTCGTGTTGTGTCATGTGGCGGGAACCGCGGGATACACCGATCAAATGAATATGTTCAGGACTATGTCAAATCACAACGTGTTTTGATTGGCTAACACAGCATCAGAAGGCGTCACGATACGACACAACGTAGTAATATCATATCAATCCGGTTTAAAGATCACTGTAATGCAGAATCAGAGGTAAAAGGACTGTAAGTACTTATAATTATGTGTAGTGTAAGTAGTAAAAATAGGACAAGGTATTGATAAAAAAAATGCTTGTTCCTTATAAAGTATGTTAACTAACAGAGGGCGTTCCCGTTAACCCGCAATAGTATAGCGTCCATACATGCTAGAAAAAATATTAATATCGAAAAAAAAATACTTTTTTTATTTTTTTTATCATAAAATATTCACAAAAAATATTAATTTTATACGTAAAACAAACACTCTGTATACGCGAAATTGTCGCACTTGTCTTTCTACGTTGAAAGACAAGTGCCTGTGTACCTACAGAGTGTTACAATTTCGTATAAATTTAAAAAAAAATGAGAAAAATTTATAAAAAAATATATTACGCTATACTATTGTGGGTTAACGGGAACGCCCTCTGTTAGTTAACATACTGTATACGTATTAGGTAGCGGGTCTATTTTAGTATTAAATCTGGGAACATGACCAATCTTTCAACACACTTGTAAAAGATTATAATTAAAATCAACACATTAATATCAAAATCATGTTGGTTATTTTACAGTACCTACTTAGTCGTAAGGCGAATGCGTCAGGGTAACGCGCGAAATTAAAATTTTCTAACATTTCTGCAATTTGCCGGCCAGTATCAGATTTTACGTTGATATATGATTCGCGGCCGTATCAAATATTTATTATAGTTCGATATTTGGTTTTTTATAGGAACTTTTTAGTGAGCCTGATCTATCCATTGGATAAACGGCGGTGATAAATAAATTCATTGACTTACTAATACCATATACACACATCAAAAGTGTCTAGGGATCAACATATATTTTTGCAATAACTTTTCTCCTGATTGATATTAATTAAAATTTTCTTTAAGGATTCATCAAATAAAGTGTTTTCGTTTGTCACAGTAACGATAAACCAAGTCACCTTTGCATTAATAAAGAAATTTGCCATTTTCCTAATAAAGGGATTTTTGACATTTGAACCACTAACATTAAAGTTCGAAAAAAAGACTGAAATAACAGTTTTCTTTAAAATTTTATTGGGTAACTTAAACAATTAATAATCCGTGTTTCTACCGCGAACACTAACAACACAAGAACATCGGTTTGGCATACTCAAAATGAGTTCATCCAAATCACGCTGTGGAATGGCCGCCCATGTTCGTTGCAACAACAAAAAAAGGTCTTCTTGCGACTGGATACCCTCCATATTCGGCAGAGCTCTTCTCTGTAGCATATCCCATGCATGCTCAATCGGGTTCAAGTCTGGCGACTGAGCAGGCCAGGGCAGGACATTGATGTTAGCTGCGGCGAGAGTCTGTCTTACAACTCTTGCGGTGTGCGGTCGTGCATTATCATGCATTAACTGAAATAAGGGACCGATTTGCACTTGTAGAGGAACGATGACGTCTGATACAATCGTCTCAGCATAAATTTGAGCGTTGAGGTTGTCTCTAATCCAAATCAACTCAGTTCTTCCGCCGATCCAAATACCCGCCCATACCATGATGGTTCCACCACTATAAGGATGGACTTCCTGGCAGGATTTTAATCGCTGTTGGCGTCCAGGGGTTCTCCAGTGTCGTATACGTCTTGTATCCGGTCTCATACCAAAACGAGACTCATCAGAAAAGCACACGAAACGCCATTGTTCTTCTGCCCAATTTCTGTGTTCAAGAGCCCATTGATATCGAATCCTACGATTGTGCATTGCTATAGGTGGTACCCGTAGCGGTCTTCGGGAATGAAGGTTCACTTCATGCAAGCGGTTTCTGACTGTTTGGTCGCTAATTAAGTTCCCTGAAGAGTGATGAAGCCTCACGGCTAACATCATGGCGGTTATTGTTGGAGCTCTTCGAGCTAAGATTTGAATGTATCGGTCTTGTCTCCGTGTGGTGCAGCGATACCGTCCTCCATGGCGCTCAGCCACGGTACCAGTGCTTCGGTAACGTGTCCAAAGTCGACTGATAACACTCTGACTTGTATTCAGAGCTAAAGCCACAGTACGTTGCCGGGAACCAGCTTCTATCATTCCCACGGCTCTGAGCATTTCTTCCCTGCTTAAATGACGTCGCTGCTCCATAATAACGTTGGTTTTAATCAGTAGTAGGGAAACAGTAGCACTAATAATGTCTTCAATGCGTTGTATGTTTTTATAGGGAAAATATTGACAGCTGATTTTCATCTTTTACTCGAATTTGATTCACAGTTCCTGATTCAAATTATGAAATGCACCAAAAAGGATCCATATAAATTTATAAAATCATAAATTTATTACAAAGCCACATCTCAATCTCAAGAAATCCGCATAAAAATGCTTGATCCCTAGACACTTTTGATGTGTGTATTTTTCTAGTGTTCTTTACACGTGTTACTAAACAATAATGCAATAAATATATACAGGAAAATGTTGTCGTTAATCATTTAGGCAGCTCATATGCCCTTCGAGCCTTAAGTCAGTGAACTCATTGGCGTTTCCTAAGATGGCTTAGCTACGACTCTACGAGCTACCAAACCTTGAAGGATTAAGTCAGAATTCTAGGGTCCAGCATTGAGGAAATTGACTACATTTTATTTGACTACGGAACCCAGCATGGTCCCTCGAACTGGGTCACTAACACAGCAATACTGGGTAAATCAATAATAAAAAAAAAAAAATTAGACTGATTAGATTAGTATGCATATTAGTTACGCCCACCAACGAGTTCAAGCCGGCGACTACTGTACCCTTAAAGTGTTTAAAGGTTAAGGCCGTTTGTGCACCGCAACGTCAACTGGACGTCAACGAGAACGCGATGACGCGACGGCGCCGAAGTAGCGATACATACATTTACTATGGCCGCGTGTCCACCGCACGTCCGTCATCGGCACGTCATACCGTTCGGTGCCGGTGACATCTCGGTGGCGGTGGACAAACGCTGTTAGGGGTCATTATACTCATCGTTTTAAATAACTTTTACTATGGGTATAATACTCAAATCGTGAAAAATAACCGCTGCTCCATTCAATTTAGGCTCAATTCACAAATGGCAGCGGCCGACAGCGATGCGGAGAGCAATTTTAATGACAAGGCATTATACTGCTCGCCGCGTCGCTGCCGGCCGATGTCATTTCAGTGTGAATTTAGCTTTATGTTCGCATAACTCGATAATTGTAGGGAACCCTTCATTTTTTTTTCCGATTTTTATTTCAGTCTCATAATTATTGAAAGTTGTTCATAATCATGAGTGGGGTACTCAAAGGGTTGCCAGGGTACCTACCTCGCGAAATTAAAATTTTTCTTACGTTTTTTTGCAATTTGCAGGTTAGTGTCAGGGTGAATGTTGATTAAAATATGATTCCCGACCGTAATAAATATGTATTTACAGAATTATAATCAATAGATTCAGTAATACAACTCCTGAAGTTAGAATTCGCCGCAAACGTCATGATTTCATGAAATAGTCTTTAATTAAGTAGACTTGGATTGATGAATATAATAATTATAATTCTATAAATATACAGTATGTTAACTAACAGAGGGCGTTCCCGTTAACCCGCAATAGCGTCCATACATGCTAGAAAAAATATTAAAATCGAAAAAAAAAACTTTATTTTATTTTTTTGTCACAAAATATTTACAAAAAATATTAATTTCATACATAAAAGAAACACTCTGTACACGCGCACTTGTCGCACTTGTCTTTCCACGTTGAAAAGACAAGTGTGCGTGTACAGTGTTACATTTACGTATCAATTTAAAATAAAATGAAATAGAAAAAATTTTTTTTTTTTTTTTTTTTCAATTTTAATATTTTTTCTAGCATGTATGGACGCTATACTATTGCGCGTTAACGGGAACCCTTCATTTTTTTTTCCGATTTTTATTTCAGTCTCATAATTATTGAAAGTTGTTCATAATCATGAGTGGGGTACTCAAAGGGTTGCCAGGGTACCTACCTCGCGAAATTAAAATTTTTCTTACGTTTTTTTGCAATTTGCAGGTTAGTGTCAGGGTGAATGTTGATTAAAATATGATTCCCGACCGTAATAAATATGTATTTACAGAATTATAATCAATAGATTCAGTAATACAACTCCTGAAGTTAGAATTCGCCGCAAACGTCATGATTTCATGAAATAGTCTTTAATTAAGTAGACTTGGATTGATGAATATAATAATTATAATTCTATAAATATACAGTATGTTAACTAACAGAGGGCGTTCCCGTTAACCCGCAATAGCGTCCATACATGCTAGAAAAAATATTAAAATCGAAAAAAAAAACTTTATTTTATTTTTTTGTCACAAAATATTTACAAAAAATATTAATTTCATACATAAAAGAAACACTCTGTACACGCGCACTTGTCGCACTTGTCTTTCCACGTTGAAAAGACAAGTGTGCGTGTACAGTGTTACATTTACGTATCAATTTAAAATAAAATGAAATAGAAAAAATTTTTTTTTTTTTTTTTTTTCAATTTTAATATTTTTTCTAGCATGTATGGACGCTATACTATTGCGCGTTAACGGGAACCCTTCATTTTTTTTTCCGATTTTTATTTCAGTCTCATAATTATTGAAAGTTGTTCATAATCATGAGTGGGGTACTCAAAGGGTTGCCAGGGTACCTACCTCGCGAAATTAAAATTTTTCTTACGTTTTTTTGCAATTTGCAGGTTAGTGTCAGGGTGAATGTTGATTAAAATATGATTCCCGACCGTAATAAATATGTATTTACAGAATTATAATCAATAGATTCAGTAATACAACTCCTGAAGTTAGAATTCGCCGCAAACGTCATGATTTCATGAAATAGTCTTTAATTAAGTAGACTTGGATTGATGAATATAATAATTATAATTCTATAAATATACAGTATGTTAACTAACAGAGGGCGTTCCCGTTAACCCGCAATAGCGTCCATACATGCTAGAAAAAATATTAAAATCGAAAAAAAAAACTTTATTTTATTTTTTTGTCACAAAATATTTACAAAAAATATTAATTTCATACATAAAAGAAACACTCTGTACACGCGCACTTGTCGCACTTGTCTTTCCACGTTGAAAAGACAAGTGTGCGTGTACAGTGTTACATTTACGTATCAATTTAAAATAAAATGAAATAGAAAAAATTTTTTTTTTTTTTTTTTTTCAATTTTAATATTTTTTCTAGCATGTATGGACGCTATACTATTGCGCGTTAACGGGAACTCCCTCTGTTAGTTAACATACTGTATGTATACCTACATATTAAATTTTTACGCTCGTGAATCGTATTCAGATCAACACACATTCGATACTCACTTGCAAGTTTCAAAAACCTAAGACAAATTTTTCGTATATCCTAGGCTGCCCTGACGTTTTCGCCTTTCATTTTTACTTGGTTGAGCATACCCTAAAAAACTTGATAAAATAAATATATAGAAAAAGTTTGAAGTGTTCGGTAACAGATCAAATAATATAACTATAAGAAACTTGCTACACCCCGCGGTTTTATCCAAATAAGTCTCCATCCCGTAGGAATATCGGGATAAAAACTATCCTATGTCCTAACCTAGGTCATAGTCTACCCATGTGCCAAATTTCATTCAAATCCGGTCAGCCGTTTTAGCGTAAAAGCGTAACAAACAAGCAAACAAACTCACTTTCGCATTTATAATATTTGTTAGGTTAATTATTACCTACGAGTTAAATAAATTGTAAAGTACGTAGTTGTTTGTGTTAACTAACTGAAAATGTCAGGTGTCATGAATTTCTTTTAACTTAACGTAACAAATTAAAATATGCAAAAAATAAACATTCAATAATTCATGACGTTATATAACGATCCGAAGCTTTGGAAACAAGTTCTACATATTGATAAACAGTTAGTAGTTAGTAACAGAGGTAATGAATGAAAATTTAAGGGTCTTTTAGGGTCATCAAATTACAAAATTCTTAAATATTCATTACTTCCTCGTTGTCCTTCTTCTTCTTCGATTCGCTCTTGACAGAGCGGTCGTGGTCACAATGAACTATGACCAATCGCAAGTGTAGTCGTTGCCCGCCTCACGATCTCCCTCCATCTGGTTCTGTTACATGATAGTCTGGCGCATTCATTGACAGGGCCTCCAACTGCGGATTTTATTTGATCGGTCCACCTCATCGGTGACCTCCCGCGTGGCCTATTACCTTCCACTCTGCCCTGCACCACTAGACGCTCTATATCTCATTTCCCCATTGATGAATGTAAATCGATGCATTTCCCTCATTCCTCCGCATCACATGGCCCAACCATGTTAACCTACAAAAAAAAAAACAAAATTCTAAAGTCATTTATTCAAACTACGCTGAGAATCAGCACATTTCGAATTTTCGAACGTCAAAATTACATAAGACAGTTCCGCAAAACGCCCGCCCTTCACCACTTCCTAGTGCTTTAGCTGGGAAGAAGAAGTGGCGCAACAAACTCCCCAGCAGCACAGCTGTCTGTTCAGTTAGAAAAAGTGACTTTATTTAATAGTATGCAAAATAATTTACATTACGCAACACAAAACATAATTTAAATTATAAATGAATAGCCATAATGTCAGCTAGCACACGCCAATACACCAACCAATAACATCGGTAACTATACTCAGGCAGAAAAAAAAAAAAAACTAAACATAAACATTATCTAAATATAAGCCTCCAGGCATAAAGGGCGTGCCCGCTTACATAATATAGTTATACAGTATGTTAACTAACAGAGGGCGTCCCCGTTAACCCGCAATAGTATAGCGTCTATACATGCTAGAAAAAATATTGAAAGTGAAATAAAAAAAAGTTTTTTTATTTTTTTATAAATAAATTTTTTTTTTTTTTTTTTTTATTGATTCGTAAATGTAACACTCTGTACACGCTCACTTGTCTTTCAACTTGGAAAGACAAGTGCGACAAGTACGCATGTACAGAGTGTTTGTTTTACGTATGAAATTAATATTTTTCGTGAATATTTTATGATAAAAAAATAAAAAAAGTTTTTTTTTTTTCGTTGTTAATATTTTTTCTAGCATGTATGGACGCTATACTATTGCGGGTTAACGGGAACGCCCTCTGTTAGTTAACATACTGTATATACCTATGTAACTGGAAGTTATAATGATAAACTAGGACCATCGAAATAAAGTAAATAAACAGTTAATTACTAATAACAATAATAAAACCATGATCACCAGTTACCACAAGCAGCACCCGTTCACGGGCATGACGCAAAGATTAACCATCACCCCCCTTTCGATATTTGAGGGAAGGAGGCAACCCCATCCCCGACGCTACGGTCTGAGGCCTGTGTCCCAGCAAAAATCTGCCTAGCCTTTTCACAACTATGTTGGGGTCGGCTTTCAGTCTAACCGGATGCAGCTGAATACCAGTATTTTATATGGAGCGACTGCCTATCTGGTCGCCCCTACCCAGTAATTGGGTAATACGATACTCCTGGGTAAGACTGGATGTCAGACTTTCAGACTTCTGGCGACCCATAACGACTGTCAACGATCCACGAATGACAGCCAGGACCAACAGATTTGTAAAGATGGTCACCCATCCACGAACCAACCCCGGAAAGCGTAGCTTAACCTGATGGATCGACCCGTGCGGCTGTTATTAGCAGTGGGAACATTCTAGACCGTTAATGATTGAACACCCGAAGAAAAAAATCAACACAATTTATCAACAAAATATTTTAATACAGTTTAAAGGCCATTGGAACATCATTTTTATTTGTGTTTGTTAATGATTACGCTTATTGATTATTAATTAGTTTCGAGCGGTGTCAAAGAGGCCTCTTTCAAATATTATTTATTTATTTTAGTTGTAAATTACAAGATTATAGTAGACTATCTGGTGCCCGCCACTTTGTCTGGGTTTATTTTTTATTTCACAATTTTTTAACGTTCCGTTTTCCTCCACTGTCCATCTGCCTGTCTGTCAGCGGGCTGAATCTCATGAACCGTAATAGGTAGACACAGATTGTGTTTCTATTGCCGCTAAAGAAGTAAATAAAAACGAAGTGTATAGAGTGCCGCGAGTTTCTTGTGGCACTCTAGTGTCACTGCCTCGGCCCGGCTAGGGTGCCGTAAGCGTTGCATTGTCACTGTCACTTGTTATTTAGGTTAGGTTAGGTTAGAGCTGTGACCACACAACGCACGAGCCGAGCGAGCGTAGCGAGCGGTGCCGCGGTAGCGGCCGGCGAAGTGCCAGGGTCTGTTTAGGCACAAGAGAATGTAATGTTTTGGGAATGTGGTGTTTTACAGCGATCTAACCTCGAAAATCAAACAAAATACCAAGTGACGTAACTTAGTGACAGTGACAATGACAATCCAATGCTTGCGGCACTTTAGCCGGGCCGAGGCGGTGGCCACTGGTGGCACTCTATACACTGCCAAATAAAAATGGGCGCGAGTTGCCGTCGTTTAGCGGGTGTCTGCACAAGTCGTCATTTATTACCCCTGTTGAAAATTTGCTTATTTTTTATGGATTTGGGGTTATTTTGGTATTAAAAATGTGAATTATAAATAGTAATATTTTTTTGAATTTTCTATAATAATAAGATTTCTTATTACTTTTTGGTTATTTTAGTACAGTACCCTATAGGGTACTGCACTAAAATGATAGGTACCTACTTAATAATTGTTATAAAATTTGACAGATATTTTGACACTACGAGTATGTAAAAAACCCTGGCAAAGGTATTATACCTTTGCCAGGGTTTTTTTTACATAGTGTATATCTGTCAAATTTTATAACAATTGTTAAGTAGGTACTATCATTTATTAATCAGTTCAATTTTTTTGGCGTGCAAATTGGCAGACAGTTACCTACAGTCGCATTTATAATATTAGTAACAGATTGATGGTTTAAGCAACTGTAGTAACTTATGAGGCTTTTAGCAAAGTTTGGAACCTAGAAGAGGAATGAAGTCATACTAAAGTTACAAAAAGAAAATTGTGTTTTCTCAGTTTCTTTTATACTTTGTTAAGCATTTGTCATTGTCTGTACGATGAAAATGGCTTCTCAAGAAGCTTAAGTGTAGCTCGCTCAGTCTCAAGAAATTTTACAAGAAAGAGATTCTCTTCCCACTTGATTCAAGCTCGAAAAAAGGCTTGAGATCTCAAGCATTATTTCGAGATTCTCGAGATTGTAGTTGCATTTCTTAGTTATATTGTTGATCATACAATTTCATCAAACTTAGCCAGGTAGTTTTTGTGCACTGGTGTTACTTTCAGTTACTAGATACTAATTATGCACTCAGAACCGGTTCCCAAGTCTAAAAAACAAAATTTTTACTCACGGAACTTTATCATTATTTTTGATCCTAGGTCGATACATTTAACATTGTTCATAGACGCAGAATAATGAGGATAACGGATCTGGGGGCCTACCACCTATTACTTTAGTGTGGGAAAGAGATGAAGCTCTACAGGACGTAAAGCACCATCTATTTCCCCCACTGAAGTAAGATTAAAATAATACTGCTTTTAGTGGTTGTGGTAGGCCCCCAGATGGGGTAACAATCAATCGTAGAGCCGCTGGCTAAAATAACTTACCTGCTGAGCGTTACCTTAAGGTTAGAATTAAGACTTGCTTATCCACCAAAGACTTAAGAGCATGTTAGACTTTTCCCATGTTATTTAATCACACATACATAACATACTGCTACTGAGAAATTGCTAATGAAAAAACGCAATAGCACTTTGCCCGACCCGGGAGTCGAACCCAACACTTGATGCTCAGCAGTAGCGCTTGTGACTAGACCAACGAGGCAATTGGTTAGTTTAATTACTTGTTATCTATATCTATACTTCTAATTAATTAATTAATATAATGTTATAAAGAGGTAACATTTGTTTGTTTGTGTGTAGGGGATCTCAGGATCTACCGGTCGGAATTGTTTTTTTTTTGGATTGGATAGCCCAATTCTTTCGACGAGCGCGCTCTTGGTGATATCCGCGGATTTTGCTTATTTGAATCATTGACACGTTGGATGTTTTCTTCAGTCGATACAGACGGAACTGGGCCTTGGTGACGCACAGATTCAGCTGTGCCTGAAGCTACCCAATATCGAATTAAGCTTTTTGACGGCGCATCATTTATTCGTGGAATATTGAATCGTAAATTCTGTAATAGAATTTACGCTGCGCCGCAATGAGCGAAAAACTACTCGTTAAATACGCCTCAATGGCAAAAGCGCGCTGTTCTTTTGACCGACCGACGCTCCATTGCGACTAAAAAAGTCACGACGTTGGTGCTACTAACGCCTCAGGTCGCGCCCTTGCGGATAAAGACCAGGCCCGGGTCGACGGCGCGTTGTGCTCCACGCGCGCCTCAAGGAGATGTCAGCACAATTGACGGGGTCCGCTAGGGCCGATGCCTGCCGGGGTTGCGGGAAAGTCCTAACTAAGGGTGACCGTGGCCCCTGGCAACGTACAGGCAACTGAACACGGGTGGGTTTTAGTCAGTAAGAGTCTTACATGCCCTTCCACTCCTCCCAGAGCGGGAGAAGTTATTTATTTGATGATTTCTCAAGCAAAAAAAGTCGCGCCCTTGTAGCTACCCACCCACTTTCCAAAATAATAAAAAAAATATATGTGGAAATTGCCACCGGACACCCTGTCTATACTATACTATATCCTAAGGGTACGTCCTTCCATACCATTACCGCACCACCCGGCCTACTCCTTGATATGCAAGCTATAGCCCCATCAAGCATGATGATCCAGGGTCTAGTGAAACGTAGTGATTAAATGCCTCCAGAGGTGCAAGTACCAATATACGCCGATGACGTCCAGCTTTACATATCCTTTAGACCAGATGAGTACAATAATGCCATTAAAGATCTAAACGATGACCTACGTAGAATCGCCGCCTGGTCTGAAGAAAATTGCTTATCGCTAAACCCAACTAAAACCAAATATATGGTATTTGGTACAAGACATCAACTAGCTAAACTACCCACAACGTTAGACCTGGAGTTAAAGGGCGAACCAATTGTCAGAGTCTATGAAGCCCGGAATCTTGGTCTTATTTTGGATACAGACCTTCGGTTCGAGAAACATGTAGCCGACTCGGTGAGGTTTTACCGCCTGAAGGTTTTATACAAGATAAGGCCTTACTTGTCCGAAACGCTACGAGAACAGCTTGTGGAAACCCTGGTTCTGTCTAGGTTGAACTACGCTGATACAGTTTACGGCCCGCGCCTATTAGCTCGTACAGACCGCCTCATCCAAAGGGTACAAAACGCCTGTGCTCGGTTTTGTTACAATATCCCTCACAGAAGTCATGTAACACCTTTTCTAAACAAACATTTTACTCTAAAAATTAAGTCCAGACGCAAACTCCACTTGGCTTGCCTTCTGTTCGGAGTGGTTAGATATCAGAAACCGGACTACTTATACAACAAATTGAGTTGGGTTACGAGTAGACGGGAATGCGGGAGAAGGCAATGCTCGCAACAACTCTCGACTCAGTGTCAGGGTACAGGCAGTTTTCGTTATGCGGCCTCCAAAATATGGAACAACCTGCCACCAGCGATAAGAGTTATTTACACTATAGGTGCTTTTAGACGACGCTTGCAACAGTATCTCATAGATGCGCAACGGGAGCTGGATATGGTCACACTTATTGTCTCAATATATGATATACTCGTATGAACCTACCTACCTACTCTAAATATGTTTCAGTGATTTGTCGGCAATGTTTTTGTTTTGTTGTTTTGCAATTTTACCTAATATCATATAATATAATTAATTTACATTTACAAATAATATAATTTACAATATTGTATTTTATATAGTGTAAGTACTTTTTTTTTTGTTGTAAAAAAAATTTTGCAGATTTTTTTTCGAACTTATGAAGCAATGGACTAGCAATCTGTTTCAATTCATTTCAATTTATTATTGATCGTGCATTACGTAATTAGGCTGCTGGTTAAACCACGCTGGGATCGATGTATTCAATTCATTCATTCAAATGTTACTACTGACCGTGTCGTTGACCGAACCATTAATTTATTCATTAATCTTGAATAACTTGTTTTAGAAAGTCTCTCTGATGTTATTAATATTACGTTTGTTTGGATTGGGGTTATTGAAACTGAGGTACTGTGTTAAGGTCACAAAGAATAAAATACCTCAGCTGGCTCGTTGGTCTAGTGGTCGCAAACGATACTGCTGAGCGTGAGATCCTGGTTTCGATTCCTAGGTCGGGCAAAATGGTGGGTGTACTATATATTAAATAATAAAGTAATAATAATAATAAAAATATTTGTGCTAGCGACCGTTTTCGGGGGCCCATTATTGAGTGTGCAAGTCACCCCCTGCCATTTCGTTGTGTTTTATACATAAAATATTGGTCAGGCAGGGGCCATAGTCTTTCCATAGTTCCAGGTCACCAGTCAACTTTAGCCACCCAAACCCATAGTCCAATATATTTCTTTCCATATCCTGCAATAGTTCTACACCAACCGGGGGTTGTCCTTGGGTGCACTAGTGCAGTGCGAACAGGGATAACCGTCGGTTGGTGGCTCATTTCATTTAAACACGTCTAACGGGCCTCTGTGAGTTGGCTTCGGCCCCTCGTACGCCTTCCAAAAGACCGGGATCCCATGGTCCCGAGATATGTAGACGATATAAAAATAATAATAAAGTACATACATAAGTACACAAAGGACTATAGCATATTGTACAAATACAATAGAGTCACATTAAAGGGCGAACTGATGTCTCCTAAACTAGGCCGAAAGCCTGTGTTTTAGGAGCCAGGTTCCTCTAGGTATATACACACATCAAAAGTGTCTAGGGATCAACATATATTTTTGCAATAACTTTTCTCCTGATTGATATTAATTAAAATTTTCTTTAAGGATTAATCAAATAAAGTGTTTTCGTTTGTCACAGTAACGATAAACCAAGTCACCTTTGCATTAATAAAGAAATTTGCCATTTTCCTAATAAAGGGATTTTTGACATTTGAACCACTAACATTAAAGTTCGAAAAAAAGACTGAAATAACAGTTTTCTTTAAAATTTTATTGGGTAACTTAAACAATTAATAATCCGTGTTTCTACCGCGAACACTAACAACACAAGAACATCGGTTTGGCATACTCAAAATGAGTTCATCCAAATCACGCTGTGGAATGGCCGCCCATGTTCGTTGCAACAACAAAAAAAGGTCTTCTTGCGACTGGATACCCTCCATATTCGGCAGAGCTCTTCTCTGTAGCATATCCCATGCATGCTCAATCGGGTTCAAGTCTGGCGACTGAGCAGGCCAGGGCAGGACATTGATGTTAGCTGCGGCGAGAGTCTGTCTTACAACTCTTGCGGTGTGCGGTCGTGCATTATCATGCATTAACTGAAATAAGGGACCGATTTGCACTTGTAGAGGAACGATGACGTCTGATACAATCGTCTCAGCATAAATTTGAGAGTTGAGGTTGCCTCTGATCCAAATCAACTCAGTTCTTCCGCCGATCCAAATACCCGCCCATACCATGATGGTTCCACCACTATAAGGATGGACTTCCTGGCAGGATTTTAATCGCTGTTGGCGTCCAGGGGTTCTCCAGTGTCGTATACGTCTTGTATCCGGTCTCATACCAAAACGAGACTCATCAGAAAAGCACACGAAACGCCATTGTTCTTCTGCCCAATTTCTGTGTTCAAGAGCCCATTGATATCGAATCCTACGATTGTGCATTGCTATAGGTGGTACCCGTAGCGGTCTTCGGGAATGAAGGTTCACTTCATGCAAGCGGTTTCTGACTGTTTGGTCGCTAATTAAGTTCCCTGAAGAGTGATGAAGCCTCACGGCTAACATCATGGCGGTTATTGTTGGAGCTCTTCGAGCTAAGATTTGAATGTATCGGTCTTGTCTCCGTGTGGTGCAGCGATACCGTCCTCCATGGCGCTCAGCCACGGTACCAGTGCTTCGGTAACGTGTCCAAAGTCGACTGATAACACTCTGACTTGTATTCAGAGCTAAAGCCACAGTACGTTGCCGGGAACCAGCTTCTATCATTCCCACGGCTCTGAGCATTTCTTCCCTGCTTAAATGACGTCGCTGCTCCATAATAACGTTGGTTTTAATCAGTAGTAGGGAAACAGTAGCACTAATAATGTCTTCAATGCGTTGTATGTTTTTATAGGGAAAATATTGACAGCTGATTTTCATCTTTTACTCGAATTTGATTCACAGTTCCTGATTCAAATTATGAAATGCACCAAAAAGGATCCATATAAATTTATAAAATCATAAATTTATTACAAAGCCACATCTCAATCTCAAGAAATCCGCATAAAAATGCTTGATCCCTAGACACTTTTGATGTGTGTACAACAGGTACTGAGTGTCATGCAAGTACTAACAGAAATAAATTAAATTAAATAAACAAACATGCCTTAAATCAAATACAGTTAATTAGTAATACCACAGATAAAATAATACTACGTACAGATACCCAATCCCATACAAAGAAATGAGACCTCCCTAGTCGGGCTATTGACTGGCTAAATGTTCTACAGTTATGACAAATTGAGTAAAACGCCATCTATTGCAAAGATCCCTAAACAAAAAGGTGTTATCTTTTTTTGTTGAAAATAAGAGATTTATGAGTTACAATAGATAAATCAGCATTAAACAAGGAAGTTTTGATTTTTACTAATCTTACTTCAGCCAAAATCTTCCGTTTATCGCTTGTTAGTGACTGTTAATTTCATAATTGTTACCTATGCTGCCATCTATGATCTTTTTTCAAGACTAATTATGATTTGGTACCCCATGGTAATACTATAGGTACACCCCTGCCTAACCCTTCGGGGAAATTCACGCCTGTATTCCACGATGGGTTAGGCAGAGGAGTACCTTCCCTTAGTACACCCACATTTCACCAGTTATGTTTAAGTCCCAGGTAATAGGGGGCGAGGCTATTGCCATCAACCGGGCACAAATATAGACTCCGGGCTGCTATCTGCTACTGAGAAATTCCAGATGGAAAGCCCAATAACACTTTTCCCGACCCGGGAATCGACGATCATGTACTTACTTACTTATTTTTTTGTAATTTTTTGTTATCATGTCATGACTTATGTTCATATTAATAGTGTCTACTATACCAATGCTGCGCATAGACCTTTCAATTGTCATGTTATCCATCTTGTGCTAGTCTCAATATGTCATGTGCATGCATGCATAGTGCATCCATAATCAGCCTATAACATTCCCACTGGTGGGACACGGCAATGTAACCTACCACGCGGGTCTAATGCGGGTTGGTAGATGTCACATGTCTTCGAATTTTTGGTTCTAGGATATGTAAAAATTCGAAGACAAGATGTTTTCCTTCACCGTTTTGAGAGTAGGAAATTATTTACACATAATTATACATTTGGTGAGTTGCGAATCTGGTGAGTTGCGAATTTGGTGAGTTGAGAATCTGATGACTTGCTAATAAGCGAAGTAAAGCACCAATCTGGCTTCGAAGCGATCTACAAACTAGACTAGACTACAAAGCTCGTAAGTCAGGCCGTTACCACTGGGCCACCACTGCTCTCTAAGAAATAATGCGCGAATATAGGTACCTATATTAATCAAATGGTTAGGGTCGCGCCACACCTGGCTGCGCGAATATAGGTATAGGTACCTATATTAATCAAATGGTTAGGGTCGCGCCACACCTGCCGAACGTTCGGCGCGGAAGGTTCGGTTGAATACGCTCCTAATGTTTTTAAATTACATATGACACATCAGCCGAACATTACGTCGGTTCATGAGCAAGCGTCACATGACGCGAAGGGACGTTCCGCGCCGAACGTTCCGCAGGTGTGCCGCTACACTTAAAGAACTTGGGCAGACAGGTACGGTAGGTATTCCTAAATACTATAAAATTTAATAAGACTTGTTTTTTTAACAGGTATTAGAAGTTAGAAGTTAGTTGGTTGGTTGGTTGGTTGGTTAAGTTGGTTGTTTAGTTAGTTAGTTGTTGTTAGTTAGTTAGTGGTGTATACGGGCGATGTTTAAGCTAAAAACTACCGATAGCTGCATGCCATACTTTAAACAGTTTAAAATACTGACACTACCATGTTTATACATAGATAAATAGAAGTAGCTGTGTTTGTTAAGATGAACACGAATCGTTTTAAACGTCTGGCCGATGTAGTTTTACGTAATAGACGCGACAATACCCTACTGTGTCATCAGTCCGCTAAGACAGCACTAATACGCAAAAGTGTTTACTGCATGGCTCCGGTCATATATATGATAAAATACCAAAAAGTTGGAAAGAATTGCCGCTATCGTTATTTAAAAAAAGGCTTCGAAGTTTCTTGACAGCCAAAGCATACTATAGCGTAACAGAATTCTTAAGTGAAAAAAATGTTTGTACTTAACTGTTAATAATGTTTGAAAATAAGAATTATGTTTGGTTTTTTGTGTTGTTTTTTGCTCTATTAATTTAGTTTTTGTGGCTTAGTTTAGTGGATTTAGTTAATATTTTTTTAAATTTGTTTATAGCTTTTGCATGCCTACTGGTAAAATATGGCTGAACCTATTCCCTATATCACCATGTATGTACCCATATTTGCAAAATAAAATATCTTTATCTTTAGGGTAGCAGTAGCAGTGGACGAAGATAACGATAATATTCTCATTATTTGAGCACTATTAGATTAACTTTCAAAGGTCATCGGAAACAGTTCTATCCATGCCAATATATCTCTAAATAGTTTGGAAAATCCAAAAGTGCACGCCTCATAAGTTCATAACTCTCATTCATAAACGAAAAAGAAATTTAAAACATAGTTTCTAACAAAAATTAACAATTTATCACTTTTCATGAAGTATGTTTTGACTGCTTTTTTTTACCCATCAATATGGGTAAAATTTCTAAACTCGCATCGATATCAATCTCTCTCATATCGACCTCCGGTCTCCGGAGGGGAATAATGTAGCGGTTACACCACCACATACGAGCTACGCAGCAAAGACATGACGTCACACAGATCCTGCATCGCGCAGTTAGAGTTTACCACGCGACCGACATAGATAAAACTATCCGAAATCAACTTAGAATAGAATAGAATAGAATAATCTTTATTGTCTCCAGTATTACAGCTAGTAGAAGTAGTACATACACATAACTATAATACCGGAAGCAAAAGGTTTAAGCGTCAGCATTATGCTTAGGTCCCCTAGTGGGTTGCTAAGCGCTGGTTTTCAGCTTAAACCCTTGACTCCTGTTTACAAAAAAAAAGAGGTGCGATTAGCAACAACGGATTAAAGAAAAAAGAAAATACAAGTAAAAAAATGATAATTATAAATTATGATGATCACACACTATCAAAATTGAAAGAGGAAAAAAAAAAAAAAAATTATTTTTAGTAGTTTGTGGACACGACTGGCTATTTTATTATTTATAAAAATAAAAAAACGGAACCAAATAAAATAGATATATAGGGCCACCCACTGAGCAACGTTGGGCATGTTTTATAGTAGTTTCGTGTTATTTTTTTGGTAATTAAAGACAAATATTTTACTTTTTTGTTTAAAAGTGTTTATGCTTCTAATGTTTCGAAAAGGGGGTGGTATATTGTTCCAGATCTTAGATGCTGCATACTTGAAACTGCCCTTATACCCTTTGTTTCTGTGTCTCGGTATCATAAGCGTTCCATTCACCTTTGATCTGGTATACAAGCTGTGTGCGTCCTTACACCAAGATAATTTATTGTACAGGTATGAAGGACTTTTACCCGTAAGAATCCTCTTTGTGAAACATAGCAAATGCAGATTACGTCGCGATTCCATGTTCAGTTGTCCCTTCTCAGTTATAATAGGTGAGATGTGCCATCTTCTTGGAACTTTATAACAGAAGCGGATGCATGCGTTCTGGACTCTCTGTATGCATTGTTTGGTCTTTTGAAAGAGTCTGGGTCCATATACGACATCACAATAATTAAATGGTGAGAGTACTAACAGATCCGACAGCAGTTTCCTAATATCCTCGGAGAGGTATTCACGGATTCCATAGAGAACTTACGGGCAGTTGCCCGCCAGACACAAACACCCGTCTGGCCGGAGGATCCTCCCTTTTCAAATGACGATGAGTGAACTTTACACCCTGTTCCTCATACCTCTAAAGTTTTAAACTGAAATATGAACAAAATATTTTACGGCGCCATTCGCCATAGACTAAAACATTCAGAAGTGAAGTGTAGGTACAAATAGCTGCCGTTTGTTTTTATGGCGGAATTTTTTTTATATTAAGTATCTAATATTTTGAACGCTGATATTAATGTTTGTTTTATTATATTATGGTTTATGGTTATTTTATTTGTCATCAAATAATTATTACAATTTGTGGCATTTTTCCCTTTAAGATTTCCACGACCGAGCTCCAGGAAACAAGGGAATAATGGATAACATTTGTGCAAAAAAATCGTAATGAGCAAACGTGGTTGCCAAGTGAACCATCTCACATAATGTTCATCATTAATACAATGGAAATTAGAATAATGTTCTGCAGTTAAAACTGTGTTAGGTATCAAGTAGGCAGAAGAAGCAGACTGTGTCGCATCTGCGGGTGCATTACTCTATGAGAATCTCCTCGCAACGCGCATGCACCGCAGTAGTCAAACGTCAAAGCATCCAAGGGACACATTTTTTGTTCGCGGTGTCTTCTTTTATAGTATATTTTAGTTAGTATTTTATTAATTATAATTAAACTACTTTGAATAAAAGAGCCATTTTCAATAGGGTTCCTTCTATGGATGAAACGAATGTATAAAAAAAACATTGACTCAATTAATTGATTTTATCGCAAGCTACAATGTTTTCAGGGTTCATAAATTGACGGACAGGAATTTTTTTTCAACTATTTTGATGTTTTTTTCATTTCTGCTGCATTAAATCAATTATTAAAAAGTACAGTATTAATCTCCATTTAATCATCTATACAATGGTATATAAATTAAGTAGGTTCTGTGTACTAGCAGGAGTGTAACAATAAAAACAGTTGCAGAAATGGGGCAAAAAATATTTTTCGATCGTAGAGCACACTCTAATGCTTCGCATTATGAGTCGTGCAAAACATTTGCAACGATAATATCACCCAGAGTTGAAAATGGCACGAACGTTAAAGGAAATAAATAAACCTGTTTTGGATATTTTTAATATAAAACAATACAGGTAAGTAATGGCGCATTTAAAGTTGACATCTTTATTATTATTTATACTATAACAGACTGCTAATTATTGTTTTATAGATGCACAGGTGCCAGCTTTGATTTTGAATATAAATACACAATTATACAGGATGTCTTAAACGTAGTGGTCCAAAGCAAATGGGGTAAAGTGGAAGTGTCTACCAATCATTTACAAATTTTAAAGTTTGGATATTCTTAACAGTTCAGAAAATTTCGTTAATTTAATAATTCTCAAGAAATTTTACACTTTCACTTGGATTTTTCGATCCTGTGAACAACATTTTCGACGTTACCAGTTCAAATCTGGCTAAAAGACGCCTTGTCAGTGTAGGTACAAGATTATATTCCTATTAACGTTAAGTGTGGCTCTGCAACGCTTCAGATTAATTTTTACTTGTCTTTTCTAACTTATTTCTAACTTTAGTGAAACTTACTCGGTAGTACATTTCCTTAAATCTGGGCTTAGAAAGATTCGCTGATGTTTTTAAATGATAGGCGGCCACTCCAGTTTACCCCATTTGAATTTGGACCACTACGTTTGGAACACCCTGTATTCCGCAAATAATCTTGACATATAAAGGTCACATCTTGACTATTATTTTTATTTGATAGTTTTCAACTATTATCGGCTATTAAAGGCCAATTTCCGGTATAGATTCTCATTTTATTCTAACTACATAGTTTTATAATCAAATTAGTTTCTCTAAGTATGGGTTGTGTATGTAGGTAAGTACCTATCAGCATCTACTGTTACTCAGAGCGAAGGCTGAATAATGGGTCATTAGGTTATCTTCATTATTTTTATCTTCATCACAATCATTGCACATTTCCATAGAATTTGTATTTGTTATTTCTTCGGTTTTTTCTGCAGCAAGTAGTATTTAAACATTTAAAGGTAGCATTCCGTACCCGGCCGCAGGAGGCAACGACAGTCGACGTGTCGTTCGTGACGTCGCGGCATCATGTCGCTGCATTTATGATTCCGAACCCGACCGCAGCCGGAATCCCGTATTCCAGTCGGTAGATAGAAGATAAAAAAACGTGACTATCGCTCGAGCGTTGGCGGCACTACTGGTCTGCGGTCGGGCTGCACGTGTCGCCTGTCACTCGCCCGTAGCTGCCAACGACATGTCGCTAGCTACGGAAGGTATTTCATAGAAATTCATAGTGTCCAACCAGTCGTGTCGCGGCGACACATCGCCTGCAGTTGCCTCCTGCGGTCGGGTATTGAATGGTGCCTAATGCAGGTATTATATGACAGTATTGTAAATTTTTTACACCGTTGTTATTGTGTTCTTATCAAAGTTATCGAAATCGGGTGATTGATTTTATCTTAAGCGTTTGTAAAACTAAACACGTGCAAGTGTGCAGTGTAACTTTTTTAAACAGCATAAGAAGGTATAGTAGAATATTATTCAATAGTTAGCAAATCGCGTAAAATTAAAACATTTGATAATACGAAAGCCCAAAATGTTTTTAGAAGTTTTATTTTCGCAACCCTCTCTCCATATCCCCAAATCTATAACAGGAAAACACGACTTTAGAAGGCTTCCTTGTTTGACTACGCCACCCTTACTTTAGTTACAACCATTGCAACCAGTTACCAGTGTGCGGTCGATGTGATTTATTTTCTCCGTTGAAGTTAATTCTAAAATTAAATTCTTCGTTAAATTTTAAGGTATCATAAAATGAACGTCGCCCTTACGTATCTGCAGCTGCAAATACTTATCATATGTTATCAGAATGCAACAGACCCACTTATTATTTCCGTGCAGTCAGGATTAGACTGACATTTTATCTACAAGTACTTTTTATAACCTATGACAACAATAATCTGAGATATGATAAGAGAGATCTTTATCTACAAGTAGGTAAACTTATCAGGTGAAAGATCTGTAAAGCTCTTAAAATATTGTGCAATTTTGGATAGTTTAGTCATACAAGCCGAATTTTCATTTCGAATTCTTCTCGAGTGGTAATTCAGTGCTTAAAACAATGATATTATATTGATAAACCAGTAGAAAGAGGGAAGAATTAAGTCTACACGTGTAGCAGTAACATATTCATGGAACTGCTAAATAGTTGATCTTTATCAACAAATATTTACATACGTATATACAAAATATCAATAATACTAAAGGTTGCATGCATCGGTAATAGTTGTATTATAGTCACATCTATTTTCGTATATGATGTCAATTTAAAATATATATAACTATTGTTTTAAAACCGGATTCGGGATGAGCAGATTTTTTTTAGACTAATGACTTATTCTTCTTTCAAAATTATTGGCCACCCGGGTGAGCTTTCAATCAAATTATTAATAAATAATGCCTATCGAAGAAAACTGCAACTTATTTTCATTTAACTTAAAATCATTGTTAAACAAACTTTTAACCAAGCCTTTGATCTAGTTAATCTCATTTAATTGTCACTATAGTTAAAAAAACAACGTTACTACTAGCTTATTTTTATATAAGATTAACGTATACGCAATTATTAATTTTAGTGGTTATTATTAACTACAAAAGGTCTAAAGATTGCATAATTTTCATGGAGTGCCGCAAGGATCACACTTTGGTCCATTTCTTTCTACGACGACGCACGTTGTTTATTAATCTATCAAATATATTTTTAGTAATTCTATGTTCACAATTCTATGGTAGAAAGTAACAACTGAGAAATAAATTCTTAAAAAATTATCATTATCAGTACTTATAAAAGTTAAGATTACAGGTTAATGTAAGTTGCTACTAAAGTGTATTTTCAAATTGTATCTAGTTAGTATTAGACCCGAGTTCACCAACAGATGGTTAATTTTTAAACATAATATATGTTTATACCATAACCGGCTGTTTAACAATATTTTACTGTTCACCAAGCACTAACAATTGGTTAAGTACTGTAATCGGACGGTTATCTTAAACGAAGTAGTCAACCCAGTTTAACCATTGGTTTACGCTTCCAGATGTGAAGTTTTGCATTGTGCATCACTTTTAGTTACAAAATAAAAATGCAAGACGCTTTGAATTATATATTTGAAGAGAATAATGTATTAAATTAGATGATTTTGAAGATATAGAAAGAACTTTGCGCACTCCCCTTCATATTCTACACAATTATTTTGAGGAATATGACGAAAAAGCATTTGGTACAAGATTTCGTTTATACAAACGTAGGGCTTTGGAATTACTTGATTTAATTGAAAGGAAGTTGGAATATACAAGCGACAGGTAAGTTTTTGTATAAAAAGACTATTTATTACATATACTATTATTATGTTTAGAGAGGTACTGTAGGTAGCAGTGGGTCAAGTCAAGAAACTACCTAGGTAATTTGAGGTTAGATTTATGATGTATTTACTTTTTTTACTCTCTCGACGTGTTTATGTTTTAATCATTTTCAGAAACTATTCTCTGTCACCCATAAGTCAGCTGCTTCAAAATGATAGTCCATTCTTAAAGAGAAAAAAAATATTTCGAAATTATTTATGAGTAACATTTTTTAACCTTTTGATTGAACACACCTAAGGAATCCATTATTAAATATTATTTGTTGTGGGGGGGGGGGTTGTGGAGGCAGAATGAAGGTCGTGGTATTTCAAAGCCAATAAAAATTATAGAAAGAAATTTGTCAATTTACTACGTTCACTATTGTCATGTAAACATTTTTGAACGAAGTTGTGATCAAAGATTTAATAAAATAGTTCCGAGAAAGGCTTGAATGCAATTTTGTTATTATGGTTCAAGTAAATACGGGGAAACGACGGACATCTCTCTATTTTTCTACATTTGCAACACTGTCACGTATTCCGGGCTGAATTTAAATGGTCTCTTTCACATTGTCCCGGAAAAATGGAGCTAGAACACAGAATAAAGGGGAAATGGAAGTGATATATGAAACGCACGTAGTTATGGAGCTTAGCAGTGGTTTTAAAAGTCAAAATTTTATTGTTAAATCAATACGATTTGTTATTTTATTTTTATAAAACCAATCGCAGCATGTCACCATGAAAATTGAAACGGTGAAGGAAAACATCGTGAGGGAACATGCCTGAGAGGTATTTCTCGACGGCATCGGCATGTGAAGCCAAGTCACCATACGAAAAAGAAGAATCAAAGTGAACTGTCGATAGTGTTAATCTAGGGTGGAATGACAGCTCACTTCTAGAATAGATCGGCAGATTTTCAGTAGTAAATAATACTCGTATGACAGGGCAAATTAAGGTCAGTGTTACTTTATGCACATTGCATATTATTGTTTATTTCGCGATAACTTATATTCTACTAGCTGCCCGCCCCAGCTTCGCATGGGTAGCCCTAATTTGCAATAAAATAATATTGCGGCTATAAATTGAGATGAAGGCTATCCTATCTTTTAAGAAATGAAATGAAATTGTTTATTCTGTAAATAGGATATTGGAATTACTTTTACACGTCATATTAAAATTTATGTTAAAAGTTAGCTAGATGAGTTCGGCGTTTCCTATCTGACTACTCTGAGAAGAAAGGCCGAAACAAACTCAGAGGTCACAGTCTCTTTTAAAGTCCAGACATAATCTTGGTCAGGCCATAAGGACCATGTAGACTAGTGTCTGAAATGGTCTTTTGAGGAAATAACAGATTTGAGTGGACCTGTCCAGTCAATGCAAGCATTTGTCAGTAATCGCGGAGCTCAACTCTGAACTTAAGGAGCTCAACTCGACGAACTACTGTTCGTGCCCGTACCCAAATGTCCTTTCTTTGGTACTCCAAAGAAAGGACATTTGGGTAGGCCGCATAAACTACTCAAACTGCCAGACCATCATTAAAACTAACTATGAAAGAAATGTGAAAATAGAGAAAAAATAAATATCCACATAGTCCTCACATTCACAATAATTAAAATAATATAATACTTTACAAAGTAAGTTAGATCAAACTGCACACGGTGTGCTTTGATTGAAATCGGTTAAGTAGTTTAGAAGTCCATAGCGGACAAACAACGTGACGCGTAATTTATTAAGATATATACAAAACTGTAACGTAACGTTTAGCTCCTCAGAGCTAAACGTTAATACAATTAAAATAAAGAGGTTAAGGTTAAGGTCTAAGAGTATAGCTAGGTTATAAAAGGTAAAAAGGTTAAGAAGCCGGCTTCATACGACGTGGGATGCTCGGGTTAGGCGGGGTCAAGTCCAGGCTGAGGTGCTGGTAGGCAGGCAGGCAGGCAGGTAGGCAGAGAGTGCAGAGGGGCCGGGCTATCGCGTCGCACGCCAAACAGGAGGTTCCTTCACCCTGTTGAACGGAGAGGTAGGTGTGAGAGGTAGCTAGATAGCGGAGGCACTTCGTAGAGCCTCACGCTAACGGGAGGGACGCGTCGGCGTCACTCGTGACGTCGACGCGTAGAATCTGCTGTTCCATACATTTTGAGCGCGTAGGTATTGCACTTTTCTATGAAACAGCAGATGTTTTTTTTTAAATAACCGACGAAAAATTTCAACGCAGGGGGGTTCAGAATCATGTACTGAATCCATGGTAACCGGCTTCGCTTCGATGACCCTGCCACCCTGTATAAGTATTTACGTATTTAAAGTACTTATTAGATGTTTAACAAAGGAGTATTTTATATTATTTTCAGGACTGCTGGCAAAGTGTGATACTTACATTTTTTTTTTGTCTATTTCAATTTGGGTACTACTTGTTATCAATGTAATCCAGGGACAGTGATAGTAACTGTCCATCTAACTGGTTACTGATAAGGATGTAGAACCTTATCAACTTCTGGTCATCAATCAAAATAGATATAGGATGATTTTGGCTCTCATAGACAAATCTATTTTTTATTACATGATATAACATCATGCTGAGCATGATGTAAACGAAGCAAAAGAAGTATAATATGAGGATCTTCTTTATAATACGTTTCCAAAATATTGGAGGGAATATACTTACAACGGGAAAATTAAGAAGATAGTTAAAAAACCTTCTTTTAAAGAAATACTACAGCACTGATGAATTTCTGAATGATATAAATTAATCTAATTCTTATAAGTGTGTGTGTATTCCTAATTACCTTGGCATTAAATTTACTAATTTTTACTAAATAATAAGAGTTGTTGACACTATTATGTATTATTTTGACTGTTAATTATTTGAATAATGAATTAAAATATATTCAAAATGGTAGGGGGAAGCAAATTTTCTACTTTTGAAAATATTAAATAATAGTTAATATTGTTCTTTGTTTATCATTGATCATCACTGTAAATGTCTACAGAAA
The DNA here is from genome assembly GCA_948150665.1 of Conistra vaccinii. Lineage (NCBI taxonomy): Eukaryota > Metazoa > Arthropoda > Insecta > Lepidoptera > Noctuidae > Conistra > Conistra vaccinii. Next base: position 2,221,882 of record OX411320.1, on the reverse strand, counting down.
AACCAAATCGTTATGAACTCACTACCTACGCAAGCCTATGTTCCAACACCAATCATAGAATCGAGTTTTTGGTATCATTATTTAGGTAAACTAAACATCTGTTAGACGAGTAGATAAAAAAAGATAATTTCCGGGGGTGAAATAGTAAGTAAGTAAGTAAGTAAGTATTTATTTGCATAAAACATGGTATACATGGTGTTACAATAATTTACAATAAAGATCTTACATGTTTTGCCAGAATTGTACTTAGCATGCATATGTTCACTTAATACTAACATGAGAATTTGTTATCCATAAATTCTTTAAGACTATAGAAATTTTTCGAGTTTAACCAGTCAAACAATTTTCCCTTGAATAATCTGGAGTTTAAGTTTTTTATGCTACTCGGTATATTATTATATATACTTACACAATTATATAAGCAGCTTTTATTATATTTAGCAAGCTTGGGAAGATCATGCAGAACGAGTCTCTGTGGATCACGCCGGCTCCTTGGATTAATATCATTGGCTGATATAAACAGGTCTTTATGTTTATTAACGAACATACATATTTCGAATATATAAAGTGATGGCAGCGGTAACAAACCTAGTTTCTTAAATATGGGTTTACAAGATTCCTCCGAGTGCATCCCGTAAATTGCCCTAATACACTTTTTTTGAGCAACAAATGCTCGGTTTAGATCGGTACTATTTCCCCATATTATAAGCCCGTAACGTAGTACCGATTCTACATATGCATGATAGGTCATGAGAGCTGTTTTTAAGTTTGTAATATTTTTGATTTGTTTAAGAGCATATACAAATTTATTTATTCTCTTTGCAGCGTTATCCACATGCTCTTTCCAATTCAAATTCTCATCAATAATTACGCCTAGAAACTTCGTTTGTGCTACTTCTTTAATTTTTGATACGTTTAGTTTAATATTATATTTAGGATTATTACATTTATTGAAATTAATATAAACAGATTTATTAAGATTTATTTTTAAATTATTTATGTCAAGCCATTGTATTAATTTATCTATAGTATTATTAATGTCAGTCTCATGATTATTTCTAAAATTGTTACATTTTTCTGTCGCTATAATAATAGCTATGTCATCAGCAAATAATATACATCGGTGGTCAGTTATATTAATAATATCATTTATGTACAGTAAGAACAGGACAGGCCCCAGTACACTTCCTTGTGGTACACCACATGTATTGTGCTTGTATTCTGATGAAAAAGGCACCTTAACTTGATTTTCATCAATTTTATCAATAATGACTCGTTGTTGTCGGTTACTGAGATATGATTTTATCCACTGAAGTGTAGGACCCCTGATACCTACAAGTTCAAGTTTTTTGAGCAACAGATTGTGAGAAACTAAATCGAAGGCTTTTGAGACATCAAAAAATAGCCCAGTAGTCAGATTTTTATTATTGATATTAGTAACTACAGCCTTTACCAGGGAGAATATTGCCAAAGTAGTGGACTTGTTTTTCTGAAAGCCATATTGTTCTTTGCTAATTATATGAAATTTATCACAATAGTCAATTATTCTTCCATACATGCATTTTTCATATATTTTGGACAATATGGGTATTAACGTTATAGGACGATAGTTATTAATATCAGATTTTTCTCCTTTTTTATATAAAGGCTTGACTATCGAGTATTTCAGGGCATCAGGAAAAGTTCCCGATGCAAACGATAAATTAATTAAATATGTCAGAACAGCAGTTAGTTGATTGGTGCACTCTTTAATAATTTTAGTGTTGATTTCATCATAGCCCACAGAATTGGAATTAGACAATAACAGTATTTCTCGTCTAACCTCGCTTTCCTCCATAGGTTTTAAAAACATCGAGTTAACGGATGCACTAATACGAGGTTTTATGCTTTCCTGACTGCTCGTATGTGATAAATTAATATAATTATTATTAAAGGCGGAGGCAATTTCAACAGGATTTGTTAGTGTTGTATTGTTAACTGTAATTTTCTCCATATTTCCTATGCCATTTGTATCGTGCATTTCATTTTTAATTACTGCCCACGTGGCCCTACATTTGTTTTCACTCTTGTTTATATATTTAATATTTGCGCATTTTTTTGAATTAATTATACATTTTTTTAGAATATTGGAATATGTCATATAATTAATTTTGTTATTTGCATTTTTATTTTTATAGTATTTATATCTTAGTACACGTTTTTTTTTACACGATTTCTTTAAGCCTTTACTTATCCAATTTTTTTTATTTGAATTATTGTTATTTATTTTTACTTTTACTTTTGGGAAGCAAAGATTGTAGAATAAGCATAGCAGTTCATGAAAGTCACTAAATATATTTGCATCATTTGAGATGTATATGTGTGACCAAGATAAATTATTTAAACATTCCTTGAACTTACGAACATTGTCCAAACTGTAATCTCTTTTATATATATGATAAGATGAGCATTTTTGAATCTTTTCATTCATAGGAAAACTCAACATTTGGGCTGTGTCATGGTCAGAGAGATAGAGAGGCAAAACTGAAGCGGAAGCATTTGGAATATTACTTAGAATATGGTCTATGCAAGATGACTTGCGCGTAGGCACATCAATGTGAATTTTCAAGTTATAGTTGTAGGATATGTCTCGTAGGTGATTAGTAACGTTACCTTTTTTCAACGTATTTATATTCAGGTCACCGGTTATTACTAGGCGAAATTTGGACTTGTATTTATTAGTTAGGTAGTTCAAAAGATTATTTAATTTACATAAGAACTGAGTAGGATCTGAGTTTGGAGTTCTATAGACGCAAATAACAAGCAACTTATAACACTCAAGCTCTATGCCACAAGCTTCAAATGTGTTTTGGGTAGCATAATTTTGTATATAAGGTAAATCTTTGAAAGGAGTGCCTTTTTTTACTAAGATACAGGTTCCTCCTCTTTGTTTTTCTCTACAAAAACTTGAAGCTAACTGATAGTTACATATTTTGACATAGCTCTCATAGCCTTTCTTTACAAAAGTTTCCGACAAGCAAATTACGTTAGGCTCTTTTTGTGCTACTCGTAGCTCCTGGATTGTTATTTCTAACAGTTCCCGTTTTGATAGAATACTAGCAATATTTTGGTGCAGAATATTGAACATATGGGCTTTAGGCACGAAAAAAATCGTCTTTATTTCTTAATACAGGGAAGTAAAAAGGTATTGTACCTCTGCTTACATTCCCGATAGATACGGCTGGGTTTACTGGTTGTTTATTTTTATTACAATATAGTTTATTAAAATAAAAAGGGATCGTTCCCTTTTTAGGCGTATTGTTACTAATGGCTACATTACTGCTTGGTTGATTACGCATTACAAATTTCCTAATATTCCTTGGACACAAGTAGTTTTCATTGTAGTCGTTACAATCTATCACATAATTTATAGACTTACAAGCCTCTGATAATGTAAAATGTCCACAATCAAGATAATGACATTTTTTAAACATCTTACATAAGTTTTTTATACCATCATTCAATTTTGAGACATTTAAGAAGTGACTATTACTAACATTTAATACAATAATCCTATTATTATAAAATGTATCCAATAAACTTTCTAATGGTGATAGAACTTGCCTTAAATGACAATCATTTTCCCCTACACATACCACTAGTTTGTCATTAGGATGTAATGTTGTTTTTAAGCAGTTCTGAATTATATCATGACATTTCGCATTTGGCTTCGTTTCCGCAAAGATTCCGTATTTTTGGTACTTAGTGTTAGTTCTTGAATGCAGTAAGGCTGAAGCCAAGCCGACACATTGTTGTGTACCGCATATAAATATTCTTCTTTCGGGTCTGTGTTTGGGTTTTCGTTCTGGGATGGAGTAGGTGCAGGTATTGACTGCAGGAGTCATTGTCAGGTTCGATGCCACGCTTTTATTTTGTAAGCATTGCGACAGTGTCTCTATTTGTTTTTTTAAAGATGAAATTTCAAGGTTAGCGCTATTCAACTGCTGCTGTAGGTCTTCAATTATTTTTCCCAGGGATATTGTTTTATCTTCGTAAATACTGCCAACGTTTGAAGAATATAATATAGGTGAAGAAGGGGTGGATGCCGTACAGTGTGCTAAAGAATGCCTCTTCTTTTTAATATTACTACGAGAAATAGTATCTGGTAATGAAATGGATTGACATAATGATTTTAACATGTTAATTTCAGCAGTTAACTTATTTACTTGTCTTTGAAGATTGCTGTTTTCCAGTAATGTTTTATCAAGCTCGAATTCCGTGGTTTCGAGTTTAACGGTTAATTGGGATATAGTATCTTTCATTTCTGACATAGATACTAAGTCTGAAATTAGTTCTGATGATGTTCCATCCAAACTTTTTGACATTTTTGTTGGTGTGCAATTCGATTCATAGGATGTATTGTAGTCAGTGAGTATATGCGAATCCAAGATCTGTGACGCTGCTATGGACTGGTCTTTTTTGGTTACATTGGTTTGTTCCGGTGATGGTGTTTTAACGGCTTTTTTTTTATTTTTATTTCTCAGTGTTATGTTCGATGGATTACTGCTAATTGTATCTTTGGTTTTAATACAAGTTACGCATTTCCACCTTTTTTTTGAATCTTGATCCAGCATCCTGTATGTTTGTTCTGGATATCCAATACAATCTGGTTCATATCTATTGTTACAGACCGAACATAATGCAGTGGTTTTTATATCTACATGTTTTTTGCATTTATAGCATACTACAAGTGCTGCCATCTTGCGGCTACTGTTGGTATTCTTTGAAACGATCTTCAATGACATTGTGTTTGCCTAATACAGCTGATAATCGCTGTTTAATATTTTTGTGTAATAATAGGGACGAAACATTCAAGAGGAATTCACAAAAAGAGACAGTTTACCCGGGGTTTGAACCTCCGACACATCGAGTACTACTACACTTGAGTCGCACACTTTGTACGTCGAGCCAGGTGGCTACTTAGAATTGTGGTCGAAATAATCGTTTATATTCTTCGTGTACAATAAAAAATAAAGTTCGTTAGAATGGATTTGAATAGGCGAAGGAGCAAAGGTCGTTTTCTTTGTGTTGATTTGTTGAATGTACCTTTTATTCGAAATAGTTTTTTATCACTTTTTTTAGCACTTATCACTTTTATTATCACCTATAACTTTGTAATTGTTTGTATAAGTCTGTTCTATACACAATTGACGATTAACTTTTGTTTATTTTAGACTTTTGTCAATTCGTTGTTTTAATTAATAATAATAACGTTAATAACGTAAATTGTAATAACGTTGATAAACTAAAAAAAACAATGTTAATTATAACGTGATATTGATCTTTTAGCATTTATTTCAATATGATGCAGCATTAACTGTCCGTATTTGAGTTATTTAACCCATTGTTATCACTTTTTGCTTATTATTATTACCTATTTTTTTACGATAATTGGACATTAAATTCCAAAGTTAAAGTACTTTTAGTATGCACGCTTCATAAAATGCGATCAAAAACAAAAATGGCTGCCATTCAGGGGGGGTTGGGTTCCGATCCCCCATGTAGAATAATTTTATTGATAAAATAGAGCAAACTACCTACCCTTAAAATTTGTACAGTCCGAGACCAAACACATTGTATATACACAAATATTGCTCATTTAATAGTAGTTATAGGATACGATGCAATGCTCTTCTGGAATAAATTCATTAAGTGATGATGAAAACTGCCTCCAAATCCGCTGCGTAGTTTGGAAGAACAACGCAGTCACACAGAGAGCCACGAAAAGCGACTTTAATTCATATAATATGTATAGTTAAAAACAACAGCACATCACCTAGTATTGACCGCTGTATTAAGAGGGTGCATCCTAAAAGTTGGCAACGTCGTAAATAGCTGTCAATATTTACCTGTTTTGATTAATTTAGAAATAATACTGTATGGAAATAAGAAATGTGGCTAACTAACTAACTAGAATATTAATAATGAATTGCAATTATATCATTGAATTCGATGTTGTACCCGTTTTAGGTGTAAAAAAGGCATTTGGAAAGTTTCAAAATACTTTTTTTACATCTAAAACTAACTATTCGGTGTTACGATATTATTTGTTGCATTTCTTAATCAATATTCTAGTTCGCTAGTTAGCCACATTTTTTATTACCATACAGAAATACTATCAAATTAATCAAAACAGCGAAATATTTGACATCCATTTGCGACGTTGCCAACTTTCAGAATAAACCCTCTTAATGTGATAACCTTCTATCTAGCTACTCTGTATAAAATGTACAAGGACGTCTCTCAATATAGGATGTTATCATAGATATCCGATGATTTTATCTTAGCCAGAATTACTGACATTCTAAGGGCCTTACACACTAGTGATTTTCGACCGTGTTTGCAGCGAGGCGATTGTAGGCGTGTGCGAAGCTAGATAATGTTCCCACTGCTGGGACACAGGCCTCCTCTCGGCGAGATAGTGAGCTGTAATCCACCGCTAAGTTTGCCTTTCTTCTCAACGTAGTCAGATAGGAAACGCCGACCTCATCTAGCTTATTTTTTTTATTCCTATATAAACTGGTTCCAAAAAAAATTTAAAATTAATTCACGCGGCTCAGTGCGGGTTGGAAGATGTCACATATCTTAGAATTTTTGGTTCTAAGACATTCCGGTTGTGTCGGCGATTTATATGGTACATAAGCGCCAACTTCCTCTACCAAATGAAAAAAGAGTTTTCAAAATCGGTCCACAATTGACGAAAATATCGATGGACAATTATACAAATAAAACTTACCGTTAAACGTAGAAACTCCTCCTTTTAGTAATTCGGTTAAAAGATACCAAACTAGGATAAGCATTCGCATGGGCGTACCCAGCTTTTGGCCCAGGGGGGGGCAAAACAGAAATTACACCCCCCCTCCCCCCACATGTTTTACATAGTTTGCTATTGCTGCTGCGTTCGTGTATTTTTAACCGACTTCAAAAAAGAAGGACGTAACCAGGGTTTTTAAGCTATTGCATAGCTTCTATCGCGGGCCTTGAGCGTGGAGACCTAATCCAGAAATTCCGTAACGAAAACAGTGTTTTGTTTTTCCTAAGAAAAGAGTGTTTTGTATTGAAAATTATGTTTAACTGCTTGACAACAAAGTTCAAATTTACTTAAACGAATGATACGAGAGTGTTGTATTGAAAATTATGTTTAACTGTTTGACAACAAAGTTCAAATTTACTTAGACGAATGATACGAGAGAGTGTTGTATTGAAAATTATGTTTAACTGTTTGACAATAAAGTTCAAATTTACTTAAACGAATGATCCTTGACTATTAATAGTTAAATTAAAACCTTTTTATTAGTTTGATGTTCCTGGCCATTACGTTGCGTCAAGTTTTAAAAACTATAAATGTGAATAACAGTTCCTGTCAATGTCATCATTGTATAATGTATTTCTTGTATTCGGGTTAATATTTTACAATTGCGTAAGTTGATAAAAAATGCTATGCAATAGCTTCGCCGGGGCAGTCCCCGAGTGCCACACGTCTTTTTTTTTTTAATATCTGTTTATCGATATTTTTGTCAATTGTGGACCAATTATAATTTTCGTTTTTAAATGATACACCGAATTTTCAATTGCTTCACATTTGACGAAAATATCGTTAACCATAGTAAAAAAAAAAAACAGTAGAACATAGAATGTCCTACTTTTTAAGTCGGTTACGCATAATAGCTGGATAGGATGAAAAGCCGCGCAGCGCGATTTTTTTCTAATATTCATTCAAAATAATATATTGTAATTGTAAAGGAAGTCTTATCGTGACTGTAACATAACTTTTATCGACAACAGTACCTACTTAGACACACAAAATCCAGGGGGGGGCAACTGCCCTCCCCTGCCCCCCCCCTGGGTACGCCCATGAGCATTCGTATCATAAAGTTTAGTAATTTTAATTATCGTCTGTGAGTGCGAGAGTAACCTTCAAGCATTATATATTTTGATCTCATCATCGTATATGATTCCCCGTTTGTTTGCAAACGGGGAAACAAACAGCTGCATACACATCCATTTCACTCCTAGAACTACGTACATACTCATTAACTAACTCATTAACAGTTCCTCATTCCTAAACTTAATTTTAAATCAACATGAATTTATTCGTCAAAATATTTGTGTTTGTTCATCAAAAGTTCAAAGGTTAGACAAGTAATTAAACAATAATCATTAGATAATAGACTGCCTCGTTGGTCTAGTGGTCGCAAGCGCTACTGCTGAGCATGAGGTCCTGGATTCGATTCCCGGGTCGGGCAAAGTGCCTCCCCTGCCCCCCCCCCCCCCCTTCGGGGTAATAAGGCGTGATGTTATGTTATGTTATATGTTGTTATCTGAATGTATGATAAGTGTATGAATTAAGATTCAAACGACTGAGGCTCAGCGATGCATGGTTTTGTCGTCAGATATTGAGGTCAGAAACAGACTTAGGGAGTTTTGTAAGGTGTGACATTTCGCTTTTGCCACTTCTTAAGTTTCGATTTTTTGTGTACCATCCTTTGTCTCATAATTTAGCATAATATTATGGTGAATTTACATATTTTTTTTTATGTGTTACATCTTTCTCTCCGTTTCCTACAATCTGTGCACAGGATTTATGTACCCTAACCCCCTTACTAATAAACGTTGTATAGCGTCTGTATAGTTACACAACGCTTTGTCTTCTTCTTTCGAATGTCAAATTACTGACGACTGAAAGAGAGAAACCGGTGTGTAACTATACAGGCGATATACAACGTTTATTAGTAAGGGGGTAAAAGTCTGTGGGAGTGATTTCGTGCAAAGGGACGGAAGTGTGTAACAGGAAGACGGAGAAGCACGTGCTTTTTGTTTTGACTAATGAGTGCGCGCGGTGCTAGAGTTGGCAGTCAGAATCGACCTTGACGAGGCCCCACCCCTTTAATATTGCTTATCACCAAGGTGAGATGTCAAATGTTACACATCATATGTGACTACTGTATGGTTCACTCGTTTTATTTTATTTTAACTACTTCATAGATCTCTACGGTCGTGACGGATTGCCGTCCCATCGGACGATAAAAATGAGGGCAGTAAGAAAAAAAGAAAGAAAGAATGAAAAATATTTTATTTGGGACACGCACAAGAAATACAAACAGTAATAAAAACCTAAAAAACGAGCATCTAAAACTAACAAAAAAGAATCCGAATAAACGAAAAATAAACAAAAATACTAATGACCTTTGCTGTGATATTTAAAAAATAAATACCGCAGCTCTGGTATTCTGATAGGGCCCGCTGTGATGACACATAGATCCCACTAGGGGAAGAGACAGTTTGCGCACACACTTGCGCACACTCCCGCGTCGATGGCTAGTCTCAGCTGAGATTGGCTGCCATGGCCGAAATTCGATCTGGAGGACTATAATTTTATTATTAAATATAGTGTCTCCCTAATCCGTCCCTACTCAGTTCTCGGGCTCGCGCTGGCTCGCCCGGATACGGTCATTACCTACTTGTGTTCATTCGTGTGGACCCGTGATCATGGACCGACGACTTGATGAGACCTCCAGTACATCTTCAGTATCTCTGTGTTGTGTTGAATTTATATTGCGGTGCACCAGTACGCAAGTGGCCTACTTTTAGTTGACACCAAATTATTCTCCCGGTTTGTAGAGTCATTTGGCGGTTAATTTTTAAAGGATTTTTAGACTGAAGCCTTTTCTTGGAATCAGTTGTTTGGCAGTCGGCGCAGTCGCTCCATGTAAAATACCGGTATTCAGCTGCATCCGGTTAGACTGGAAGCTGCCCCAACATAGTTGAGGAAAGGCTAGACAGATGATGACACAGTTGTTTTGTTAAAACTAAAACCCAAACTCAAAGCATTTATTTCAATTACTTAAAACATTTACAGGCACACTTGTCAAGGAGTCAGTCAGTCAGAAATATAAAGCTACATAGTTGCCCATTCCAAAGCGTAGTTAGTCTCTATGGAGAAGAACGGGCGAGAAACTCCACTGACACTTCTTTAAATAATAAAATTGTTACAAAAAATTGGTAACATCATTCATGTTGAAAATATACATGTGACACAGATAATATAATACATGTGAGAACAATCGTGCACGTTAAAAGCGTCCGCAATAAAAACTAAAAACATTTAAAAGATTTAAAAAAAATATATTATGTTATAAAAGAAGAGCAATTATAGCATAGGCGAAGTCATTATACATAGAACGCTGTATGAAATAATATCGATTTTGTATAATTATTAAGTACAACTTAATTCGCAGCTTCCCTGAAAGTTACTGAAGTCAAGAATAATCGCTTGCTCCAAAAAACAACTCATCTAGCTAATTTACATATTTTTTATTATGACGTGTAAAAGTGATTCCAATATCCTATTTACAGAATAAACAATTTCATTTCATTTCATTTCAATGCAAGCCTGAATTGAGACAGTCAATCAAAATCGAGACCAAACAACATTGGAATTGACACGTGGGATTGGAATTCACAATCCTGTAATTTTTATGAGCAATGATTTTGATACTGCCTACCCACGCATAACCTCCTCTGCTCCTTCACCAAGAGAAGGCATATTCTTTTAGCTAGAATCGAGTCTCACGTTCAGCGCCGGGAGCCCTCCTGGAGAGTTCACCTAGTCGCATATGATATGCCAGCACCAGGAGCCCTCCGCGAGGGCTCATTTTAAATGTAGGCTTTTCTTAGCGAATTCAGCAATATAAATCGTGAAAATAATATCAGATGTATATTTTAACAAGATTTATTAGCCTATGCGTTGGTTTTCAAATCAATGACTTAGATTTTTTTTAAATATTTTGTTCACGGTTACAAATCTTCACAAAAAATTTCAAAGGTTAGAAACTACTGTAGCATTAGAAATCAGCTTCTGCCACTTGTTAAAAATGCTTGGTGAGAATCGAACCCACACTTGCATTAGATAACTAAATACGAAGAAAAAGAATAGGAGATTTTAAATATTATGATTTGTATTATAATTCAAAAGTAAAAAAATAGAAACACTGTTTGGTATAAAAGGAAATAAATAAATTAATGGAGTATTGAGAGCCGCCTAGTTAAAATTTTTGTTTTAAGGAAAATTACGTGTTTGAAGGTTGGGATCTAAAATAGAACGCGACGGGTTAAGCAAGTATTGGCCATTACCTAATTAATCCCGGAAATCAAAAGTTGGGCAAAGCGTTAATATCACGTAATGATCCTGATTTCAGGTCAATCAGGAAACCGCCTAACATAGAATTTGGTAGTTATTGTTATTACGAAAAGTTCTAGCAGTTATCGTATAAATAGGCCTAAGTCCTTGACGCTGAATCGAGGTGACGTCCCGTCGAACGGCGTGCCGCTGGCGTCTGGTGCGATGAGGCCTCTACGATGAGAGGAGGCGATCAGGCGACGGAGTCGGGCGGCGTGGGCACTGCGGTGCCCGTGCGTGCCTGCGTTGGCCACAGGCTGGGATCAGAGAACTTGGGTTGGTGCCCGCACGATGGCCGGGGTCACGGGCACGGGGTCCCTGGAGGCCTTACGACCTTGTTTTATGTTTGTACAGTGAATACTTCACCTATAATACTGGTTCTAGACGTTCGCTTGGCTGGAACGAACTATAGATTTAACTTGAGGGCTAGACACCACAACGAACTCGATATAAATATAACTGAGACCAGCTAGCACAACGATACTACCACTGTTTTAATATATTTGTTAAACTGGAGCGTTTGAAAACTAGCCGCTTGAAGCAGAAAGAAAAATTATTTATTTTATTCACATGTCGTTTTATCCAGCGCGACTCACAATAGAATCACTCAAGTCAAAAAAAAATGTTTTTCTTCGAACGATATAGAATTCAAAATTTGAAAATGCGCTCAATTCAAAATTTTTAAAAGAATAAGAATAAGAATAAGAATAAGAATCGTTTATTTGCAGAAAATACAGGTGTTACCAGTTGTTAAAGTTGGTGGTTTATGTACAGTCCATATTTTGCCTGTCCAGGGCATGCAAATTAATTTTACATAGGTACAATAAACATAAGTTTCTGTTACAATAAACATAAGTTTCTGTTTCAATAAACATAAGTTTCATTTACATTTCTGTTACAATAAACATAAGTAAAACATAAGTAAAACACATAACAAAAATTAACCTAAAAATAACATTTTATGTAAAAACTTTAAACTAAATAAGACACCATAAAACAAATAGGAAAGTTAAAATATTTTTTTTTCTTTATGCTGCAGAAACTCTTTTAAACTATAAAAACAGTTTTCTATCAACCATCTGTGTAATTTAATTTTAAAATATTGAAATGGGAGCTCCCTTATGATCTTTGGTAACTTATTAAAAACTGTAATACACATATGATATACATTACTTTTTATTAGGCTTGTATTACAGAAAGGCACTAAAATTTTTGTTGCGTCTCTTGGTCTCTGTTTTGTGTAGTTGTCACCTTTGAATCTAAAGAATTCATTATGTTTCCTTACAAAAACCGATACCTCAAACAGATACATGCCGGTCAATGTCAATAGTTTTAGTTTTTTGAATAAAGGCCTGCAAGACTCAAGCGGACCGACACCGCATATAGCTCTTACACATTTCTTTTGTACAATAAATGTCTTATCATTGTCTGTAGAATTGCCCCATATGATTAGTCCGTATCTTAATATTGATTCAACATACCCACTATATGCTATGCGAGCTGTTTTTTCATCTGACACAATGCGAAGTTTTCTTAATGCATACACAAATCTATTTAATTTACTGCATACGTTGTTAATGTGTTCTTTCCAGTTACAAAATTTGTCTAATGTTATACCTAAGAATTTAATACTTTCTGTTTCTTCTATGTTTTTGTCTTTTATTTTAATGTTAATACTATCGGGACATTTGCTTTTGTAAGTACGAAATTTAATGAATTTTGTTTTGGATATATTTACACATAGGTTATTAGATTCAAGCCATTCTATTACAGACTGTACTGCTTCTTGTATTTTATTTTCATGGGTTGAACTTTTAGTGTTATTTGGCACTATAACGGAAATATCATCAGCGAATAGGACACTATCATAGTTTAATGAATCTGGTAAATCATTGATATAAAGTAAAAATAGCAAGGGGCCCAAAACGCTCCCTTGTGGTACGCCATATTTATTCAGCATTGATGAGGATCTGTAGACAGTAGATTCAAGATTAACATTAAAATTAGTAACTTCAACACATTGCTGCCGGCCTGTTAAAAAACTTTTTATCCAATCTAGAGCGATACCACGGATACCGTATTTTTCACATTTGTTTAGTAAGATTGTATGATCCACAAAATCAAACGCCTTACTCATATCAAAAAATACTACTACAACCGGAATTTTACTATCTAGATATTCTGTGATCTTTTTAATTAGGGTAAATGCTGCTAAAGATGTTGATTTATTATGCTGAAAACCGTTTTGCTCCTGTTTTAGAATGTTATGCTTATCTAAGAAACTTATTAATCGGTTGTAGAATATCTTTTCAAAGATTTTGGATAATACAGGAACAAGTGTAATAGGGCGATAGTTATTTGGCTCTTTTCGATCACCTTTTTTGAATAAAGGCTTAACTATGGAATGCTTTAAATTCTCTGGAAATACTCCTTGTGACAATGAATTTTCTATAATATGGTTAAGAACAGGAGCTATGACATGAGCACTTGCCTTAATAATCCGTGTGGAGATAGAATCATAACCTACTGCTCTGGTGTCATTTAATGATTTTATTGTAGTAATGATTTCTTGCTCTGTGGTCGGTCTGAGGAAAATCGAATTATCATTGATCTGGTTTTGAGTCTGTTGTTGTTTATTTGAAACATGAGTCGAGTTATGATCATTGGCAATTTCGATGAAGAATTTATTAAATGTAGATGCTATTTGAGTAGGTTCTTGAATAAGTTCCCCGTTAAGTTGTAGAGATGTTATACTATTTATTGTCCTAATGCTATCATTTTTATCTTTTATTATGCTCCAAGTAGCTTTGCCTTTATTATTTGCTTGGTTCATAATTTTTTTATTTATATTTTTCTTTGACCATAATATGCATTTTTTAAGTATTTTTTCATAATTATTATATTTCTTGTGTGTCTATAAAGAAATAATAGTTTATGAAACTTTTACAACTACAAAAGAGGCTTGAACGGCAGCGCAATGCTGCACTACGTATAGCGACAAGACCCCCAGAAAACACTATTTCACTTCGTTTTACAGTGTTTTATAACAGGGTTTTAAACCTAATGCCGTTGACCATCCGCGATGGTTAACTTTAGTGCAAACGTAATGCCGGGAACCCTCCCGGAGGGTCCATTTGCAATACGTATGGCGGCATGGCGTATGAGCTCGACGAAAATGGGTGGAGTCGAAAGTGTTAATGTCAAAAACTCCATCCATCGTCTGTCTTCGAAAGAAAGCATGGCGCCTACGCACTGCCGACGGATGCTCCAATTCGCTTCAACAGTTGTACGCATCATCGCTTTATTGGAAGATTGCAGCAATCACCGTCACGTCGAACTATACCTCGTTGTGCTCCTGTCAGTACACTAGCACTGACATATCATATTATTAAATTAATGATTTCGATGAAAGTTATAGATATAAGATACAATACTTATAGAAAAAAAAAACCCTGCCCGATCCGAAAGATTGCCATAATATTACCAAAAAGTTTTTTTTTTTTTTTTCTTTGAAAATATAAAGTTATTGCTATTTCAAATTCACATTTTTGGTACCAAAATTACCCCAAATCAATTAAACATTAGCAATTTTTTTACAGAGGTCAAAAGTTAGGACTAAAGTAACTCTCCTGGTAAAATTCCCAATTGAAAAAAAATGTGGCGAATTTCTTTTTTCTTTGTCCTGAAAATTTCCAAATAAATATACTCTCAGTACGATACCTAACAATGCACTCACGCATCGGGCAGGCTTTTTTTACATATTGTATAGACGGTGGCAGAAAATCGGTCTAGCTAGGTCACATATCTCGGAAAGTTCGTGTACTCTATTTTCACAGCCAGAATGTGATACAACTTGGTATACCAGCACGCGTAGCATGAACGAAATGACAGATAAACAATGACAATCTGTCATTTTGTCTATTCTTCCGTCGACAAAACCTGTTTCTACGGTGTTCATGCTACGCGTGCTGGAGAATATGTTTATCTATTATCACCCGAGCAGAGCTCGGTCGACCAGGTTATAATACAGTATGTTAACTAACAGAGGGCGTTCCCGTTAACCCGCAATAGTATAGCGTCCATACATGCCAGAAAAAATATTAAAATTGAAAAAAAAAAAAATATACCTATATAAAATTTTCTCTTTTTTTTTTAAATTGATGCTTAATTGTAACACTCTGTACACGGGCACTTGTCTTTTAACGTGGAAAGACAAGTGCGACAACCGCGCGTGTACAGAGTGTTTGTTCTACGTATGTTTTTTTTTGTTTTTCAATTTTTTTTTTTTTTTTTTGTTTTTTTTTTCGATTTTTTTTTTGTAGCATGTATGGACGCTATACTATTGCGGTTTAACGGGAACGCCCTCTGTTAGTTAACATACTGTGTATAAGGTTAGGTGGTCAGGTTATAATCGTATCGTGGCACCTTTATCTACTAATTCTACTATAGGCAAGCAACTTTCTTTTTTTAAGTTTTATAAAACTAGAGAAGAAATATTATTATGCGGTGGTAAAAACCATGTTTAATATCTCCCAGTTGTGGATATTTTAAGAGAATAGTAGTATTTAGTAAAGTGCATATTTATCCCGAGACTGTAAATGAATGAATTGTATCTACCTTCCTACCTCGTGAAGAAACTAATTTTATCACTCAGTATATTATTAGAATATACGCATCACATATATTTAGCTTCATTTTCTGCTAAAAATACATTACGCAGGTTCAATACACTCTTATAAACATCACATTAGAATAATCACCATTTCAGCCGAAAGACGTCCACTGCTGGACATGGGCCTCCCCCAAGCACCGCCACCTCGACCGATTCTGTGCTTCTCGCATCCAACGGATTCCTGCGGCCTTCACCAGGTCATCGGTCCACGTTGTGGGAGGCCTTCCAACGCTACGCGTTCAGGTACGCGGTCGCACTCCAGAACCTTTCGGCCCCATCGGCCATCCGTTCTGCGAGCAATGTGCCCACTGCCCAATGTGTTTCAATGTTATAGGGCTAAAAGGGCTAGCGCGCACCGCGGTGCGCTGGAATGTAGTGTGTTATTTCTGTCATACGGTATAACAAACGGTAACTGTTTTGGGTGCATCCTTTGACGACCTTAAGGTCATTAAGTACTTGTTCGTAAGATAAAGATATTAAGTAACTACTGCATGGTTGATGTCTCGGTGTGTTTTTGCAGCGGGAGCCCCACAGTGAATTAATCGCATGCGTTTTTTTCATCGCAATGCGCGCAGTTCTATGACATTCTACTTCATAGATTTTGCGGTAAAAAAGCGCATGGCAGTGCGCGCTAGGCCTTCATATTGCAGATCTAATAAGCTCGATTAGTAATCTATAAATGAGTACAACTCAATTAGCCAGGTGAAGGTGCGCAGATAACAAGCAGACGGTAGGTATGAACCGTTTTTGATAACCTACTTGTATCGATAAATCATTGACCTGGAAGAAATATAATTAATTGGGTTCGATCGATATTTTTCTTTGATTTGCAAGACAGAGATTATTATGACAGGGTTAAATTAGCTAGCGAAACGCTAGATACGTGGAGGGTATCGTGAAGCACCCTTCACGATACCCTCAACGTATCTAGCGTTTCGCTAGCTAATTCGCTAGCTAAACCCTCTACCCCACCGGGTGGAGGGTTTTCTTTTTATCTTTGTATCAATATCTAATCTAAACTCGATAAACCATAAGGTACCACAACAAAAAAGTGACAAATAAAAGATTTTTACAAAAAGAAAACAACCGCCAAAAAAAAAAACACAACATAGTGAAAAATTACTTATATTTTGGAAGTCGATGGCAAAAAATCAAAATTGAAAACTAAAGACAAACACAGACTTCCGAAATTAAAGTAGGTAATTTAAAAACTATCCAAGCAAAGTAAATACATTTTTAAGGAACCACGTCGAGAGCATTTCCAAACAAAAAAAAATCAAAGTCCACAATTGACGGAGAAATCGGTAGACATTCATAAAAAAAATACGCTAAGAAAATAGAACCTCCTCCTTTTAGAAAGTTGAATAAAAAAATTAAAAAAATTGTGTTTTTTGGGGGGGTCAATGACCACTTGTAGTGTTGTTACTTGAAGTATGAGTTGAGAAAATCTGTTTTGTTTTGTTTTATCGTGTTTAGAAATCGATAACCATCACGACTGTGGGTGAAGATTATACAAAAAAAATACAGATTTTTTAAACTGATATTATAGTGACTACACTAACTGCGATCGATGAACCCGCAAAAAACATCATCTAATTAATTTCTTTTTCCTCTATCATGTTTAGATACCCATCACGTCTGCGGAGTTTTGCTAGCTAATTAAATTTGACCCGGAATTTATGGAATCACTAAAATTTTAGTACCTACTTTGCTGTCCTACCCTTTTTATTGCTATATTGTTTGATAAAGTATTATCAGCGTATAATGTTCCCACTGCTGGGACACAGGCCTCCTCTTTGTGAGGGAGTGGGCCGTAATCCACCACGCGGCCCGCGGACCCAGTGCGGGTTGGTAGATATCACATTTGTCTTCGAATTTTTGGATCTCCTAGAACCAAAAATGCCGGTTTCCTCACGATATTTTCGTTCACCATTTTGAGAGCAGTGGTGATTAAATAATTTTACATAAAGTAAAGCGCCTGTCCTGATTCGAACCTTCGACCTAGAACTCGTAAGTCGCTGTCGTTTAGTCCACTCTCGCCCCCTCGACCCCTAATAAATAATGTGTCCACTGGACCCCTAACTATAGTTTATTCTCGACCCTTGGGGGTCGAGAGTGGATTTTATTTTCCAGCCAAGTTTTAGTTTCCTCTCGACCCCCAAAGTACAGTCATCAGTCTACCTTATGCATTACGCACTTCAACAAAGCAATGACATTAGTCCAAAAGAAATCATGGAATTGCCAAACGTGCAACTGCAAAATCCCAAAAACCGGGAATTTAAACACCCCTATACGTGCGCCAATCGAATCACAACCTACGAATTCCGAAGAAACCAATGTCACTTATAGGCAAAGGCCAACTAACTCCAACCTTAACTCCAACTTTGACACTTCTTCCTCACAAGACCTGAGTTTAATAGGTGATACACAATACTCAGAAGATAAAGAAACGCCATTGAGCACAATTATCCAAGGAGGACTAACATTAGAGAATCTGAGCGAAATGATAATTCTTCGTTTACGAGAAAATAATCAATCTATAATAGCGGAGATACAAAACACTATCCAAATAGAAATTAATAAGGCGATGAATAAAATGAGAGAAGATTTTGAAAGGAAAACAGACTCACTTTTTAAGGAAAACGAGCAAAGACGAGTAGATATAGAAATAATAAACAAAAAAATTGAAAAACTAAACATAGAAAACGAGAAATTGAAGAATGACATTAAATGCTTAAACAAACTAAAAACGGCAAATAACTTGAAGTGTACTGAGAACGACTGCAAGAAAATAGTACTCTACGGTTTTCCTGAATATTATCAAGAGCCAGATTATGACCAACAATATAGATTAATTGATTTATGTTATGAAAAACTAAATATTGACCTTACAGGATATATAGAAGAAACTTATAGACTAGGCAGGAATTATAATCGAAACCGACCGCTAGTAATAGAACTCATTAGTAAGAGAATGGCTAAATATATTGTAGAAAATAAACACTGTCTCCAAGGAACAAGATTGTTCTTATCTGAATTTTTGGATGAAAACGCAAGATTGGAAAGAAAGGAAATGCGTGAAGAAATGCTGAGAGCAAGAAAAAAGGGATTATATGCAATAATAAGAAGCAATCAGTTGTTTATAGAGGGTAAAAGAACAGACATACAGAAGGAGCAATCTGACATATTATACACTAACAATCAACAAGGAAATAATGAACAGAACCAAACTCAACATAAAATTATAAATGAAGATAGCTACGATCGTACTTTTCGAAACCCCAGGCCAACAATTTAAAATTTTGTTCCAAAATATTCAAAGCATTTATAACAAGCAACACCTTCTAGAGGCTTTCATAACCGATCAACCCACCCATAAAGCAATATGCATGTGCGAGACCTGGCTCACCAAAGATAAATTAGAAACTGTGCAATTTAGTGGTTATAAAACTGCAGCATCGTATTGTCGGCGCTCTCGAAGTGGTGGCGGAGTCTGTATTATTTTAGAGAATAGTGTAGAATGTATAGAGTGTAGGGATATTAGAGATATGACTATTGACTATTGTATAGAAGTATGTGCATGTAAGCTGCCAAAGCTAAATCTGCTAATAGTCACCATGTACTGGAATAGAAGAGAGGAAGAAATCTTTATTAGTCAGCTAAAACAAATATTGCAATATATAAACAATAAATACCAAAAACTTAACGTAATAATAGGAGGAGATCTTAACATAAATACCTTAGAAAATACCGTAAAAACAAACCAATTGATCGATCTCATGCTAGAGTTTAAGTTTGTACAGCATATAAAAGAACCTACGCGTATCTCACAAACCACGTCAACATGCTTAGATTTGATTTTTACAAACTTTAATGATAATAAAATGTACACGACGGTAGAAGAATTGGGGTTTTCCGACCACTGCGGAACAATATTACATATGATACTGGAACAACAAAGTAAAGAATCCGTTTGGTTTGCTAATAAAAGACTATTTCATAGAAGTAACATTCAAAAATTCAAATCCAAACTAAAGACAGTAAACTGGAACGATATTATACAGCCGAATAAAAATGTCGATGACAACTATCAGTCGTTCCATAAAACTCTGATAGATATCTTAGACGCATGTATCCCTAAACGTAGACTTAGACTAAAAACAAAACGTAATAATTTCTGGCTAACCGTTGGTATTAAACAATCTTGTAAAAATAAAAGACTACTTAAAGTTTTTTCGTCTAAAATTAACAATCCAATATTTACGAAATATTATAAAAAATATGAAAAAATCTTAAAAAGATCTGTAACAGCTGCAAAAAAATTAAATTACATAAATAAAATGAATAAATCATCGAACAAAGTTAAAACCATGTGGAATATTGTAAAGGAACGGACAAACAAAAAAACCAAAAAAGAAAAACAAAATATAACACTACAAACAATAAACCTAATAAGTGAACCTAAAGAAGTAGCTAACGTTTTCAATAACTTTTTCGCGTCCATTGGGGAAAATACCACCCACACATCCGGCAGTAAACAGAGAGAAACATCAGTCATTAACCCTACTGAAAATACCATGTTTCTTACCCCAGTCGACGGATACGAAGTAAACCAGATCTTAAAGAACCTAAAAAATAAAAATAGTCATGGCTTAGATGAACTCCCACCGACTCTGTTCAGACAGTGCGCTGATGAACTTACCTTACCGTTCTACAAATTAATAAATCAATCTTTCGAAGAGGGCATTTTCCCCAACCAACTAAAAAAAGCTTTAATAAAACCTATACATAAAAAGAACGCAAAAACAGACCCTAATAACTATAGACCAATCTCCCTTCTTCCTACAGCATCCAAAGTCTTCGAAAGAGCAATGTGTGATCGTGTATATTCCTTTTGTGAAAAATATACGATTTTCGATGACTGCCAAAATGGATTTCGCAAAAACAGATCTACAACGCTAGCTGTTTATAAATACATCCAAGAAGCATTAAATATTATAAATAATAAACAATATGCAATAGGGATATTACTCGACATGACCAAGGCCTACGACAAAGTGCAATTTAAAATATTATTAAATAAGCTATACGGAATAGGAATACGCGGGAAAGCCCATGACTGGTTCGTATCATATTTAAAGGATAGAGAGCAATTAGTTGAAATTGAATATTACAATCAAAATACAAAAGAAGCACAGCTCATTAGATCTGATGTTAAATCAATCCACGCTTCAATTCCCCAGGGAAGTGTTATAGGTTGCCTCCTTTTCCTCATATATATAAATGACCTACCCAAAACCATAGACGGGCCATGTGTACTCTTTGCGGATGATATCTCTATCCTGACTTCATGTCAAACAAATGCTAATTTAAATGAAAAACTTACGACTATTCTTATAAAAACTGTAAACTGGATGAGTGACCATAATCTCGAAATAAACTTTACCAAAACCAAACTAATAGCGTTTCACCCCTGGCAGAAAAAGCAAATAAATATAGATTTTACTTTTAATCAAAATAAATTAGAAACAGTTAACAATTTCACTCTCCTTGGTTTAACAATTGACACTCATTTAAACTGGAAAACTCATATACAGACAGTAAAATAAAAAATTTCAAAGTTTTCATATGCACTCCGCGAAATAAAAAAGACCACAAACCTACAAACCGCACTAGCCACATACTACGCTTATGCCCACGCTTTGTTTAACTATGGCATCATCTTATGGGGTAATAGCACAGACGCTCCCTCCCTATTTACCCTCCAAAAAAAGCTAATACGAATAATTACCAATATAGAACCAACAGATAGTTGCAAGCCTTACTTTCAGAAACACAAGATTCTCACCTTGGTTGGTATTTATGTCTTAGAATTATGTAAACTGGTCCGTAAATATCCAGATTCTTACAGCACACGGGGAGACATACAAACAAATTATTCGTTGCGCCATAAAA
Source organism: Conistra vaccinii (assembly GCA_948150665.1). NCBI lineage: Eukaryota > Metazoa > Arthropoda > Insecta > Lepidoptera > Noctuidae > Conistra > Conistra vaccinii. The sequence continues at coordinate 2,200,037 of OX411320.1, read as the reverse complement.
ATAGACTTAATTTGCCCCCCTCCCGCCTTAAATTACATTCATCTAGTCCATATTCAATGTCAATAAGAATATACAATAAATTACCAGAAGACATTAAACAACAAAATAAAACCAGTATATTTTTAAATAAACTAAAGCAATACTTAATTAAAAAAAGCTATTACACAGTACAAGAATATCTTACGGATAAATTCAATATTAATGATACAAACAACTATGAATAACAGATAGCTATATTTTGACAACTAAAATAACAAAAATAAATTTTCCTCTAATATATAATTAATTAATTATATTACATTAATAATAATGAACAATTTTTAAGCTAGTAAAGAAATAAGCAATATTAAATATAATTAAATAAATAATAAATGAACAGATAGACCTCCATATAAAATATTAATAGAATAAGTAAATGAATGAAGGAAATATAAATAGGTACTTATATAATAGGATATAGAATAATATTAACGGATAAATTCAACAACAATAATACATAGTCATGAACAACAGTTATATTTTAATAAGTACTTTTAATAAGTAAAATAATAAAAATAAATGATTCTATAATCCTTAATAATTATACTACTTTAATAATAATAAACAAAATTTTAAGTTAGTAAACAAATAAGCAATATTAAATATAATTAAATAAATAATAAATGAACAAATAGACCTGCATATAAAATATTATAGAATAATCGAATGAATGGAAATATAAATACATAGCTAATAGGATATAAATAATTCATGAAAATTAATAAAGCGCTCTTCCTCTCTCAACCTATTTATAAATTTGCTGTGCCCGACAGGGTCCATAATTGTTTCTATTATTTTTTTATTTACCACCTGTAATTGTACATTATGGTTTGCAATAAACGATTTGATTTGATTTGATTTGATTTATAGTTGCATACTATTTAACTAAAATACCTTCAATATAATTTAATGAGCAAGCATTTTTTTGACAGAAAAAAAGTAGCTCATCGCCACGAAGACATGAATTTGTATTAAATCATTTGCGTTTTAGTAGTTACCAAGTGATTGGCATGTAAAAATGTGCAAATACTTATGTGATAGATATATCGACTGCAAGTGATAATAGGGCGCATTTAAACTTTATAACTTCCCACAGAGGAGGACGTGTACTGCTTCTGGAAGGTCATCAATACCACGTCAAAAAAAAAAACATGATTGGCAGTCTTTGGGGACTGCCGGTGGAAGTGAAAACACTATCCTTTAATATTATGTTAATCGTGGTAATAAACTATCTGTCTGCCTCATCCAAATACTATTAGTAGCATAACATAATGATTGAATACTATCGTGAATTCATGCATGCTTAGTACTTTTTATTAGGTTACTGTGCACAACGTGTAATGATTGAAATACTATCGTGAATTCATGCAGGCCTAGTACTTTTTGTTAGGTTACTGCTCAGATATTGTGCACAACGTCTAATGATTGAAATACTACCTTGAACTCATGCAAGCCTGGTACTTTTTGTTAAGTTACTAACAAATTCTACTCACCCACCGTCTTACAAATTTTCGATCAGGTCAGGCTTAATTTTTTTTTTCCAACCCAAAAAAAGTGCACAACGCCGCTAAAGAAGTTTTCACTTCAATAATTTCAAAAACGGAACATCATATTGGCGGTGGTATTAATTGCTCGTTTATTTTTTTTAATATCAGTTTTCGAGTTTTGCCATTAGTAGCTGTAGCTTACTGTACCAAAATATTAATTTTAGGTAGCTACCGAACTAGGGGTTGAAAGTGGACGAGCTATGCCTGTCCTTTGTATGAAAATTCAGTCTCGACCCCTGGGGGTCGAGTGTGAACTATGTTTAAGGGTTGAGTGGAAACAAATAAACAAATCTTTTTTTAGGGGTCGAGGGGTCGAGAGTGGACTAAACGGTCGCTGTTATGTCCAAATCCGAAGGCAGAAGGCCGAATAAGAACCACTATTATGTGTAGTAGTAGAAATGTGGTGTCTATGCACGACGACATCAAGCTGTATTGTCCAGTGTAAGCTGACCTCTCACTGTACGGAAAATCTATACAGCATGAGGTCATCTTACACTGGAAGCCTAGCGTTATAACTATGTCGTTTTACAAAAATAGTGACACATCTCTTGTCACAAACCGTAAACAACATAGCACTGCGCCTCAAATCTCTCCATGCGCAAGAGTTTATTATGTTTACTACAAAGTAGTAATGAATGATGATTCCTTAGTCACTTTGTTAATGAATCAGTGCTACACATGTCTAGTGTCAAGGTCATTGACAATCGCAGTTAGATGCGCGAGCGCAGGCGCGTGGCAGAGTACTTATTGGGAGTAGGTATTTGTTTATAATTAGCGTTTAGGTACGTATTGTATTGTGTTTAAACATACAGTAGATAGATATCTACGTATAGCTTAATCACGTAAATCACGATAAACATATACAATGTGGACTTGCAAACAATACGACAATAAATGAAAACACAGGCAATATAGTAATGCTTAAGAGTATTTTGGAACCCTCAAATAAATCCTAGCATCGGAATTTAAAAAAGTGTTATTTTCAAACCAAATAAATAGTAGTGATGGACCGACTAGGGATTTTGCCAATCTTTGACTGGCTATAGTGACTAAATTATTGGATAATATTTAATTGAATTTTCGTATGCAGACTAAGAACGTCTTTAGATATAGGTACGCAGTTTAATTTATTGTCGTAATGTCATCTCTACCTATCTACAAGCCGTTTGCCGATGGGACTTCCCATCGGCTAAATAATTGGGTAATTTGCAGGTCAGCGTCAGATTGTAGGACAAATTCATCATCAGCCTATTAATGTTCCCAGTGCTGGGACACAGGCCTCGTCTCTGTGAGAGGGAGTGGGCCGTAATATACCACGCGGGCCCAGTGCGGGTTGGTAGATGTCACATGTCTTCGAATTTTTGGTTCTAAGACATGCCGGTTTCCTCACGAGGTTTTCCTTCACCGTTTTGAGAGCAGTGGTGATGAAATTATTTACACAAAGTAGAGTGCTTGGGTTCGAACCCACGACCTACAACTCGTAAGTCGGGCTGTTACCACCAATTTAAATAATTATTTATTTATTAAATAGAATTATAATCATTAGGATCATTCATAGGAGGAGAGGAGCTCGTGGCTAAGTTATAACAAGCCGCACGGGTCGATCCATCAGGTTAAGCTACGCTTGCCGGGGTTGGTCCATGGATGGGTATTTACATAACGAGACTCCTCCGTGCGTGCCTCGAAAAGCACGTTAAGCTGTCATTCGTGGATCTTTGACAGTCGTTACGAGTCGTCAGAAGCCCGAAAGTCAGACAACCAGTGTTACCAAGGGGTATCGTATTACCCAGTTACTGGGTAGTGGAGGTCAGATAGGCAGTCACTCCATGTAAAACTCTGGTATTCAGCTGCATCCGGTTATACTGGAAGCCGACCCCAACATAGTTGGGAAAAGGCTAGGCAGATTGATTGATTTTCCGAGATAGCTAAATAAAGAGATGAAAAATTTCTATTTTTACAGAGATAAATACAGATAAGTAAACGAATTTTCTTTTCGTCAGTAAGTGACTGTTTGCTCTACAAGGACGATATCCGCTACGTGATAGGAACTTGACATAAAAATAAATGTTCCACACGTGATTTTGTATATATGTATTATGGATTTATGACTGTGTGTGGCATGTGAATAATGTAGGAAATCGGTGTTATCTTAGTAAATCAGTGATATATTACCGAGTTATCTTATTTCTACTTTTAGGGTTCCGTACCTCAAAAACCGGAACTCTTAAACAACATTTAAATAAAACCTGTCAGGTCCGTGAGGGTTTTGTAAGGTATCGTGCTGAGAATCTATTGTGGTAATTTTCAGGAAAAAGAACAGTCACATTTTTTTATGGGGAATTTTATGGGTACATAACTTTTAACCCCTGTTGAAAATTTGCAAATTTTTTATGGAGTTGGGGTAATTTCGGTACTAAAAATTGATTATTATTTATTTATTTATATATACTTTATTGTACACCGGAAAATATACAGCAAAAAATATATTTAACACTGCAAAACATACAATGGGCGGCCTTATCGCTTTCTGCGATCTCTTCCGGGCAACCTTAGAATGGATAGTAAAAATGTGATTTTTAAATAGCAATAACTTTTTTATTTTCAACAACAATAAGATTTTTTATTAGATACTTTTAGGTAATGTTATTGCGGTTCCTTTTCACCTCTTTCGGATTTTAAAGGGTTTTTTACATATTGTATTTAAAAAAATATTATGGCGAAAATAAAATCGGTTTTAATAATAAAAATCAAAAACTTTTCGTACGAGATTGGGATGATTCTAAAGCAGTTAAAATACCACAGAGCAATGATGTCCACTGTTGGACATACTTAGGCCATATGCAAATATTTTCACGGAGCTCCCATAGAGGCTTTGCCTTAGGGCACACTTTGAGCAAGACTGGCCTAGAGGTTCATTCTTGTATTAAGGCGACGATAACCGACTTTAAATGATTTTATACTGAAGATCACGTCTAAACGACTAGTTTTGGAAAAACTATGTTTTAAATTAGAGCATTTTCTTAATAACTAAAAATAATATTTTAAATTATGTTTATAGTAAATATTGAAATTAATTTGAAAAGTTATGTCTAACGTGAATAAAAAACTGAGAGTCACGCAAAAACTATCAAGAGTTTTTTCCTGAAACGTTCACCATTTTAAAGATAATTTATTTATTGATCTTTTACTATACGTGTTTTATTAAAATACAATAAATAAATTGTTTATTGTATAGGAAATTAATAATGCATGTAATTTGGTACAGCAGTCCTTGATGGGCGAGTCCTATTACTGGCTGGACGCACGACGCGTTGCTTTATCTCAGTACAAAACACGCAAGCCATTCAAAGTCACATTTTTTTTTTTTTTTTTTTGGATGGGAAATCATCCAATGACTTCTCCCGCTCTGGGCGGAGCGGAAGGGCGTGTCAGACTTTTACTGACTAAAACCCACCCGTGTTCCTTCCCTTGCCATGCCAGGGGCCACGGTTTCCCCTTGGGACTACCCGCAACCTCGGCAGGCATCGGCCCTAACGGACCCCGTCAGTTTTGCTGACATCTCTTTGAGGCGCGCGTGGAACACGACGCGCCGTCGACCCGGGCCTGGTCCTTATCAGACGGCGAGCTGCCCTCTGCTCTCCGTCCGCAGGCCCGCGCCTACGGTGGCCGGAAATCGGCTATCAATTCCCGACGCCCGGGAAGGCTCCTACGGCGGCGGCGGCTAGGGCTGGTAGGGCGCGGCCTCTGCCACTCCCTCGCGCGCTCCGCCTCCTCCTTCGCGAGCATTACTGCTTCGCAGAAGGAGGTGACGGCTTGCCATGCCCTCTCGCTCCGCACCATGGCCTGGACCAGGGCCGGACGCGAGAGGTCACTGCCGCCGATCGTCTCCACGAGGACACGGCGGTGGTCCACCCAAGCCGGGCAAACCTCCACCGTATGCTCCACCGTGTCCTCCGGACGATCCACACAATGGTGACACCCGGGCGTTTCCTCCCGCCTTATGCGAAACAGGTACCTCCCGAAACAACCGTGTCCGGTGAGGACCTGCGTCAGGCGGAAGGTGAGGACGCCGTGGCGCCTCTCAAGCCACTCCTCAAAGAGGGGACTTATCGCCGTAATTGTGGCGTGCCCAAATCTGGGTTGCGACAATCGCACACTCCAAGCCGCCATGAGATCCCGCCGGAGCTCTGTCCGCTGTACCGTGATTTCTCGCGGCAGCGGAGTTACACCCCGGCGCTTCATCTCCTCGCGCCACTCCCAAATGTGGGCGAGGACCTTCGCCTCCAGATCCCATGGCGGCGTTCCGGCAAGGAGGCTCGCCGCCTCGCCGGAGACCGTACGGTATCCCCGGACCATCCGGATAGCCATGACCCTTTGGGCTGCATGCAACCGGCGGGCTGGCCGCAACCTTAAGGTTCGCGCCCACACCGGTGCCCCGTAAAGGGCCATGGACCGCACGACCCCCGCGTAGAGCCTCCGGCAGGAGGCGTTTGGACCCCCTAGATTGGGCAGAAGCCGCTTCAAGGCAGCCCCGGCCCGCTCCAGTTTGGGAGCCAAACGTCGGAAATGCTCCACGAAGTTCCACCGGCTGTCGAGGACGAGTCCCAGGTACTTCATCGTCACCTCGACGACGACGTGAACCCCTCCTACCGTTATTTGGGAACCCGACGGTGGCGCGTTCCGAGGGCCATGAAAGCACATGACCTCGGACTTGTGCAGGGCCACCTCGAGTCCCAATTGCCGGATCCTGTCGACGATCGTCGCAACCCCGCGTGTCGCCAGTTCGGCCGCCGCCTCGTGCGACCTCCCCTGCGCCAGGACCAGCGTGTCGTCAGCGTAGCAGCGTAGCACACTACGCTGACACCACTAGGGAGGTCGGCGCGCAGCACCCAGTCGTATCCGATGTCCCACAGATGCGGCCCCAGGACCGATCCCTGTGGGACACCGCACGACATCTCTCGCCGGTTCCATTCTCCCTGGTGACCGGGGTAGATGACGGCCCTGTCCGTCAAATAGGCCTCGACCAACCGACAGAGGTAGGTCGGCATCCGGTGATACCGGAGTGCCTCCCTGATGCAACTCCAGGGTAGGGTGTTGAAAGCGTTGGCGATGTCTAGAGACACCGCCAAGACGACCCCACCCCGGGCCACAGCATCCCCCGTCGTGAGGGCTCGCACGCGCATGACGGCGTCCACCGTAGAGCGCCCTCGGCGGAAGCCGAACTGGCTATCCGCCAAATCCGGCCCCACTCGCACCAGCTGCCCGACGAGGCGGTTTGCAATAACTCTTTCAAAGAGCTTGCCCACCTCGTCGAGCAGCACGATGGGCCGGTAAGCGGACGGAGAGTCCGCAGGGCGCCCCGGCTTCCTGATGAGGACCTGTTTCCCCGTCTTCCAGCAAAGTGGGAACTGGCCCCTCTCCATGCACGCGCTAAGGAGCCCCCTTAGTCGAGGCCCGAGAGCCTCCATGCCCAGGACCCAGGCTTTCCCAGGTAAGCCGTCGGGTCCTGGGGCGGTATTTTTGGCACTCAGCCTACGTACCGCCACTCTCAATAATTCTACCTCGGTCACCTCCGGAGCATCGTCGTCGTCGTCGTCGGCGGTGTGGTCCGCAGCGGGCACCGCAACAGGCGGGGCCATGGGCGGGGCGGAGTGTTCCCCTCTCGAGGGGAACAGAGCGCTCACCACGTCCTCCACAAGCTGTGGCCGGAGACTCTGAGTCAGCGGGGGAGCCCATGGGCGGATTTTCTCCCGCACCAACTTGTATGGGCGTCCCCACGGGTCCCTGACCAGAGTCGCCAGCGACTCCTCGCGGGCCATTCCCCTGGCCCGCAGGATCTCAGGAACTTGGAGGGCGGTCTTCGCCGCTCTGTACCCCTCGTACAACTCCGCCTGAATGGCTTCCGTATCCGGAGGGCGGATACGAAGCCTGCGGTGCCTGGCGTACCGGTGTCGCGCAGCAACGCACGCGGCGCGCAGAGTCGTCAGCTCTTGCGACCACCAGTACACCTGGCGCGAAGCACGGCCGGGCTGGACCCGGGGCATTGCCACGTCACATATATCGGACATGGCCTCCCATTCAAAGTCACTGGCATATATATTATCTGTGTCAGTCTATTTATTGTGACACTCTAAAATCTATAATAATATTATATGTTAATGCGAAACTTACTGTCTGTCTGTCTGCCTGTTACGAGAAACTGTATCTGTCAAATGTTTCGAACGCCAAATAATCAATTGTTCTAATTATAAGCGAGTACCATCTTGAAAACGTAACTTGTTGAAAAAGTAACCTCGACTTAGATTTTTTATTTCTTACATTAAATTAAATTGTGTAAGCTTTCCCACTTTAATTTAGTTTTGTAGGCACAAAAGAAATGGGAACATTCAGAATTGAACATGAAAAAAAAAATCTAAAAATAAAAATTGGGGCTGTCTCACCCCTCGGTTGCCAACGTGATTTCTTATTTAAGTATGTCAAATTCTAAGGCTTCCAACTTAGAGCACGGAATCGCCGCGCCTCACAGTGGATCGAAAACAGCCGCAGGGCTATTACGGCTATTACCTATCTTGCAGAAGCAATGCGATAGCGATCATTTGTTTCATTTTGACAGTTCAACAACATTCAATGCGATAATTACGTTGCAGAGCAGAATTAAATTTCGAACTTATGAAGTAATGGATTAGTAATCTGTTTCAAAACGAATTGATTGTATATTACGTAATTAGGGTACGGTACCGGTTGATGATTCTTTGACATGACTTTTTTTAGGCTTCATGATTTTTTGACACAATTGTTTTATTTTATTTAGTGCTATCTCGTTATATGAAGTAGGTGAAAAAAACATAAATAAATAATTACATCACCTTGTTCAAAGATATTTAGGTTACTCTCTCAGTTCGCATTATACCTACCCATACATGCTTTTTTTGCAAAAAATAAAATATTAAAAATAGAAATAATTTATTTAGCAAAAAGAAGAAATACAATGCATGTAACGTTATTTTAATATTACATTTTTGTGCTCAACTTTTGTGAATGCTAGGAAAATTATTAGTATATTATAGATTTTGGTTAATTTAAGTGTTGAATTATTAAAATTGACCAGGTTTTAAGAAACTGGAATTTGTAGCTAATTAATTATGTTGCTATGCCTAAGCGAGATTTTTTTTTCAAAACGTGTGGCGCCAGGTGCTTCTTTAAATAAAACAGCTCCAGTTGACTGTTGCTAAAAATATGCTGCATTAATATTTATGATGCTTTATAAATACTAATTTGTGGAAAAATATTTCTATATGTATTTTAAAACCCCAAATTAATATCATATTTGTGTTAATATTTCATTCTTAATTATCTATTAAATTATTCGTAACAATCTACTTGACAGTTTATAGTTTATGGTGATGCATGTAGATCTATTCATAAATGGATTAAGAGGGCGCCCAACAGTACACTAGCGCCACTCCTTCAAAAAAATATTATCTCGTGACTGAGAAGGAATTATGAATAACGACTTATAGGTAAGGGCCCTCGGTAAGTGTGTCTAGAATTTTCTAATACCTTTTATAAAGTTTCATATTGAGACACGAAGGAAGGTGGCGGCTTTTCTATAGATTTAATTTTGCTGCTTCCTGTATAATATTCTTTTAAAGCGTGGCGCTAGTGTACTGTTGGGCGCCCTTTTACGTCATCCATCCTAGGCGGCTTCCTCAGATACAAAGACGTCCAGAAAAGACATATGAAGAGATGCAATATTTATTTATTTAATAAAGAACACCAACAGCATACATTACACATTGGTTTGGTTTTATTACCCGACTACGGCAAAGCCAAAAGGAAGGGTTATGATTTCAGCAGTCTATGTTTTACAAACTAAAAATGTTTTAAGTATGACGTTTTCTTGGTTTGCAATTCGCTGAACGGACATTTTGTCAACGCAAAGTATTTGTTACTAGATGTATATATGTGGAAGCTTGTAATTAGCAAATTTTCCTACCTATAGCTGATGTTTAACTGTATTATTAGTCTGTAAGCTTTCTGTAAAATAAAATAAATAAATAAATAAAATAAAAAACAATTTGGAAAGGTATTAGGTACTGCTAATATACAGTATACTAATTAACGAGAGGCGTATCTGTATACCCGCTATAGTATAGCGTCGAAGCTCATTCATACATATTAAAAAAAAACCTTATTTTTATTTTCATAGTCTCATGAATGTCAATAAATCTGTATCTGCCTAGCCTTTTCCCAACTGTGTTGGGGTCGGCTTCCAGTCTAACCGGGTGCAGGTGAATACTAGTATTTTACATGGAGCGACTGCCTATCTGACCTCCACCACCCAGTAACTGGGTAATACAATACCCCTAAGTCTGGTGTCAGACTTTCGGGCTTCTGACGACTCGTAACGACTGTCAAAGATCTACGAATGACAGCCGGGACCAACGGCTTAACGTTCTTTATGGGGTATGGAGGAGTCTCGTTTTATAAAGAGGGCCACCCATCCACTGGCCAACCCCAGCAAGCGTAGCTTAACCTGATGGATCGACCCGTGCGGCTGTTATTACTTAGCCACGAGCTCCTCTCAAGTCTCATGACTATGAGTATTAAACGATAAAATATACCATTTTATTTAACCTTTATCTGCTACGCCAAGACTGAAAATATTCATACAAAAAACTTTCATAATAATTCCATAAATAATTTGGAGGACTATATTTCCTTAGGGACTTGGCGTATATAGGACTTCAACACAATCTTCTTTGGCCTTGCTATAATGTTATAACTTATAAGTATATCAACTACAGTTTATGTGTGTGTGAGTAGCATGTGTGCTATGTTTACATAGGTTAGACGTAGGTAGGTTCGAACCCAGACAGGCGCTTTAATTTGTGTAAATTATTTCATCACCACTGCTCTCAAAACGGTGAAGGATAACATCGTGAGCAAACCGGCATGTCAAAGAACAGACAATTCGTAGACATGTTGTGTCATCTACCAACCCGCACTGGGCGCGCGTGGTGGATTACGGCCCACTCCCTCTCACATAGAGGAGGCCTGTGTCCCAGCAGTGGGAACATTATCGGCTGATTATGCTTATGCTATAAACTTCTGTCTACCCCTTCAAGGGATACAAGCGTGATGTAAGGCTGAATAACATAGTTGCTATTAAAAAACAAATACTTGTTTGCTAGTGTGTAGTAGACTGCATATTTATAGCATACTCTTCGTGTGTGTTAAAATAATCATTGTCTTTTCGTATACACATTTCTAATGCTGTGCTAAAAAAAAGGGCTCGTTGCTAAGTAATAACTGCCGCACGGGTCGATCGAGCTACGCTTGTCGCGGTTAGTCGGTTGATGGATGGTCTATGTTAACATACCGAGACCCCTCCGTGCCTCGGTCGCGGCTATCATTCGTATATTGTCGTTTTTGGTCGTCAGAAACCCGAAAATCTGACAACCAGTCAAGGGGTATTTATCCGCTTGACTATCACTAATGAGACACAAACTCCTTCTCAAAGTTGCGACAGCAGTCTGCTAGCAACAAAATATTATAGAAATGTTTGTCGTCCTTTAGTTTGTCGAGTGAAAATTGTGTCGCGCTATCGTTCGTCGATCAAAAGTTTCGTCGTCCCATCGATGGTCGTGAAAACAATCGGTCGCAATAACATTCGTCGATCAAAAGTTTCGTCGTGCCATCGTTTGTCGTGAAAACAATCTGTCGCGCTAACGTTCGTCGAGCTGATGTGCTGTCGCCCCGCTGATGGTCGACCTATCGTACTGTCGCTCCAGCATTTGTCGCGCATTTGTTTGTCGCAATTTTGATACGGAGTCGATTGTTTCGCACTTGTCAAGAGAATCGTACGCTTCTAGGGACGCCATTAGGAGTTTGCGACCGAACTCGGTTGTATAACGATCGCTATCTATGTCAAGACTGCCGAGTTGTTGCGGGAAGTCCTAAGGGGAAACCGCACAGACAAGGGAAGGAACACGGGTGGGTTTTAGTCAGTAAGAGTCTGACACGCTTCCGCTCCGCCCAGAGCGGGAGAAGTCATTTGATGAGTTCCCAGCCAAAAAAAAAGGCTTTATGAGTTTATGCACCCGGCCACACGCGTGGCTAAGAGTTATTTGTTAGCCTAGTCAGCCCCTAGGGGTTTTCAATCGATAGCGTTTACTCATTATTTGATTGGTGTCTAGGTTAGTCTATAGATATTAAGGTATTGATACAATACCTGGGGCATGACCTTTAGATGTATTGTCTGGAAAGTTTTCAAACGTTTTTGGTTTTCTTAACTTGCTCATTAGGAAAGTTGGAGTATCGTTTACGTTTTCTTTGACCAGTCTTTTCCAACCTTTTAAATACATTCTCTGCTTTCGATAACACGTTATGGGCGTGATGTTTAGTTAGTTTAAAAATAATAAGTACTAGGTTTTGTGAGAGGCTTCGCCAGCGTGGAGGTCGGAAATTATCCCAAGAGGAACTTACTACCGGGACAAAAAGTATCCTATATCCTTACTCAGCTCATAGTCTATCCGCTTGCCAAATTTCATACCAATTCGTTCAGCCGTTAAGACGTGAAATTAATTAAAGTTAAATATGAGTTAATTAGCTTCGGCCCACAACTTCATAGTTCTAACATGAAACTTCGTGTTTAGACATGAAACATAACCTTTGGCACTTGACAGTAGCGTAGCTTTATATCAGTGATAATTTATAAATGATGTACATATTCGTAATTTTCAAATCTGTTTCTTTTTATTTTTCCTAACATTATTTAAAAAGATATTATGCAGGGTGGCTCGATTCAGGTGTCCGGGAGTGTTTATAATCGTTTTGCACATGGTGAAGGAAAACATCAAGAAGAAACCAGAATATCCGAATAAAAAGTATTCTATGCGTTAATCCAGGTTAAAACTGTCTATGAGCAAAGTATTATGAAAAATCTACCATGGAATGAAAAAGGCCTGAAAATTTATGAGAAACGCCTGTCCCACCTACGGTTTGCCGATGATATAGTAATTTTTTCTGAGGATGCTATAGAGCTCCAAGCAATGTTGGCGGACCTTCACGAAGCAAGTAAAGAGATTGGCTTAGAAATGAACCTCTCAAAAACAAAAATAATGTCGAACTATATAAGAACACCAATATCACTCAACGACTCTCCGGTGGACTACGTAGACGATTATATTTACCTGGGTAAACTTGTATCGTTTAGCAAGAACAACAACATTGAAGAAATAGACAGACGAATCGCGATAACATGGAAAAAATACTGGTCATACAAAGAAGTTATGAAGTCGAACATCCATATTCAATGGAAAAGGAAAATTATGGATTCCTGCCTTCTACCCTGCCTGACGTACGGTTGCCAAACATGGATTTTTGACTCTGTAGCCAAAAGGAAACTAACCTCTTGTCAAAGAGCGCTAGAAAGAAGTACTTTGAAAATAAAACTGTTAGACAAGATAAAACATTCAGCTATAAGGAAAAAGACAAAAGTAATCGACGCTGTCTCCTTCGCTCAAACCCTAAAGTGGAAATGGGCTGGTCATGTTTCCAGATACAATGACGATAGGTGGACTAAAACAGTCACAGCTTGGAGAGGGCCCACCGGGTACAGGCGCAGAGGTAGACCAAAGGCACGTTGGAAAGACGAGTTAGAGGCAGTTGCCGGGAAAAATTGGACTTTCTCCGCATCAAATAGAGACGAATGGAAGGCTCTGGAGGAGGCCTTTACCCATAGAGGGGTTCATGCATCTTAATTTAAGTATTATTTATTTATTTAGAATTTTCAAATTATTTAATTTAAACTACTTATGGTTACTTATAATTTTTCTGTGGAATTACTTATTGACATTATATTATGAATTTTAATAACTATAATTAATAATTTTACTTATTCTCAAAATTTGAATAAAATTAAATCATTTTTATTTTTTATCATTAGCAATGTATAGACTTATCAATTTTATTTAATAGCAAAGTATATTCCACATCATAATGCATGGAACTTAGTAATTTAGCATAAGTAGGTATCTAATAGTACTTTTTCAAATTATTAGCGTACAAAGTTTTGCATGAAATAAAGAGGCTTTTTTATTTTTTATTATTTATTTATTATGAGCCAAATTTCATCCAAACCCGTTCAGTGATTTTTGCGTGAAAGAGCAACAAATATCCAGACATCCATCCTCACAAACTTTCGTCACGGTAGACGGTAGGCCAACTTCATAGAAACGGACGAAGCGCGAGCTATACCTACGCGCCTCGATCGAGGTATGCGCGAGGTACGCAGACAGTCGCGTCTGTGCCGCAGTGACGAACGAACGGTGTGTTGTTTTTTTAACAATAACCGCGCGATTTTTACACTAAAAATAAATTCAAGTACATATTTAATATGACGAGTAGGATATATTGTTGCTGTTTTTGGTTGCATGAATTTGGCAATAACGCATCCAAAGATAACTTTTTTTAGATTACCTGGAAACTTTGAAAGGTATTATTATTAACAAACAACAACAACAAAATTATTTTATAGTCTTACTATAAAATAATTTTACTTACTGGTAGGTAGGTATATATTGTGTGTATTTTTAATGGATAAGTATTTCCTTTTATCTCCCGAAAAAAAGATGTCTGGATTAATAAATAAAGTGAATAGAGTAAAGGAAAGTGATAACACGAGTGAAATAGGTAGTTATAGGAGGTTCATGAATTAATACGGTAGGTACGCTTGTTTTAAAACCTCGGGCATTTGTGTTTTGTTTTGTTATTCAATTCACAAAGTATTTTATTTATTTGTGTAGATAAAAAAAGTATATTTACAATCACAAAACTAAATGGAAACACAAAGTAGGCAAATGTAATTAAAATACTGGACGCGGGCAGCCCTATCGCATGTTTACGTACCGCGCGGCTGTAGGCACTTATTTCTAAGATATGGCTTAGTTATTCTACCGTCTACCGTGCTTTCGTACTACTTAGTAGGATAAGAAACTTCACCGTTGTCTTGTCGCACATTAATTTGCAATTTTTCAAATCACTGAACGTTTCATAAAGTATTAGATTTTGTAAGGTAAGTCTACAGTTATTTGATCTTGTGGCCAAGGTCTTGTGTAAGTCTGCATCTGAGAGGGCAATCTTAAATACCGATGTAACATAAAACCCTAGTGTTCTGAACTAAAGAACAGAAATTATTAACTTCAGTTCCGTTAAGGATTAAAAAACAACTACATGTTTTAGAGGACAGATAAAATGTCTTCCATTAAAATAGTATTTACCTACATACCTGAGTAATGTCCAACTGCGAAAGTGCAAAATAGAAATCTTTGTGTGTATGCAGAAAACAATGTCCTCCTAGAGCGTCTCCTCCCGGCGTTTCCCTCTCATCTGTCTTGTAAATACATTTTGTCACAGATCGCAGCACGTAACTTGAACCAAAATGGCGGTCGTCCGCGCAGGTAAAACTATGATTATAATTCGATTGAGACCCGTAAATGTTTTTCAAGAAGAAAACTTCTGTGTTTAAGAATTCAAATATGACCGGCATGAAAAAACTTTATATGTGAAAAAATATATTTTAAAATATATAATTATTATAACGTGATATATTGTACAATATATCACATTAATATTTATTCTTTTATGACCGTGAAGTTAGCCAAAACCCGCCATTTAAAAAACGAAAAAGCTTATAACTTTAGAAAAAAAAAAAAAAAACAAATAAAAAAAAAAAATGCTCGTTTAGATTTTTCAATTTTCTAGGCGCATATTTTTTTTAAAGAGATAAAACAATAAAATAATACTCCACAGTTCAAATTGATCTATAACTTATTGAGCCACACCGTCCATCGTACGGTAATACACCATTTAAATATAGTGGAAACCTAAACATGCAACTTTCTCAATAAGACAATTTATAAATAAATTTAGAAAAATATAGATATCCCGAACTGGAAACTGATATGGTCTGGGTTCGAACCCAGACCATGTCAGTATCGCGCCGAGTGCTCTACCAGTTGAGCTATCTGGCACTATACTACATATATTCCGTTTCATTTTGAATCGTTTTGTTGTGATAAAAAACCAATTCATTTCTAGTTTGATCAGCCGTTTTTCTGATCTTTGATCCTGATAAGTGAAGCATGACTATTTTCCTTTTCAAACGGTTCCGATTCCACGATTCGAGTGATTGATCATTGTCTGGTTCATCAATTTTTTTTCATGATAATAACAGACCGGGATAAATCAAATGTTTTAAAGGCGGCTGTCCAGCGAGAGAAGCAAACATCGGTAAATCTACCGATCTTCATTTGCTTATTACCTTCGAGCTTAACACCTTTAAAATGATTTTCGATAGTTGCATTGTTGGCATGATTTTTAGTAAGATGAAGCAATATGGTCCAAAATACAATGTAGGGCTTTCCATGAGAAATTTGGCATCAAGATTAAAAACTTTTTGCTTCAATTTTTTTAAATTTCGGCAAAACGAGTTTATAATACGGATTTGATTCAAATACAGTATTACAAAACTGATTATTTAACGCCACTAGTTCCTTATACTCGTCATCGACCTGGACTGAACTCTGGAAGCTGTCATTCACAAGAGTTTTTATAGCTCTAGCTACTGCATAATATTTTTTTGGGAACAGAAGAATGTAAAAACAAATACTCTAAATTTAACGCATTCTGAATGAATAGGTTCAATCTCATTTGTAGTGTTGGTCAACATTGTTACGTGTTATGAATACACCAAAGTACTTTTGCGTTAAATTAAGAGTATTTGTTGACAGAGGTAGTGATAAGTTGGATGTTGAGGCTTAACAGGTCATGAAAAATGAATCTCCAAAATAATTCTTTGAAAAAAAATAAAAAAATTAGTCGTAACTTATAGAGAACACTTAGAATAGGTACTTATTTAAAATTAGTATATTCTAAAAACAAACATTTCTTACAGCTGAAACAGGCTTATGACATACATGTAATAAAATTATGAAAATAGTTTTGAAATATTCAGAAATAATAAGTACTTCCTTCCAGAATATTACCATATACATATATGCAGATCAAGTGGACCCTTATTTGACGCTTTTCTACAATGAAATGGTATGTATTTGGTCCATTTCAAAAAGTGTTTGAGACTTAACATACGAAGTACGGTAATATAATAATATACACATATTAATGTTAATAAATTATTATTTGTGGCACTTAATAATGTTAATCAACAGCATCTAAAAGTTGTGTTAAGCTTAAACCGATTATACGGGGCAAGTCTCAGGAGTGGCAGTAACCGTCTTCATAGGAAATGATTGTGATGGTTTGCTGAATTTTACTGACTCACTTACATAATATGAATAAAGTTTCCCTCGGCGGAAATAGAGGTATATGAGTGCTACAATCACTACGCTGCCAGCGTCTACGGCTGAAGAACTAAAGACATCGACAGCGTTCACGACTGACGATCTAAAGACATCGACAGCGTTCACGGCTGAAGAACTAAAGACATCGACAGCGTTCAGGGCTGAAGATCTAGAGACATCGACAGCCTTCACGGCAGAAGAACTAGAACCGCTGCCAGCCTCTACAGCTGAAGAACTATAGACATCGACAGCGTTCAGGGCTAAAGATCTAGAGACATCGACAGCGTTCACGGCTGACGATCTAAAGACATCGACAGCCTTCACGGCAGAAAAACTAGAACCGCTGACAGCTCTTACGGTTGCAGAACTAGAAACATTGACAGCCATTACGGCAATAGAACGTGATACGTCGACAGCCGTCACGGCTGGAAAACCTGATACGTTAACTACCCCTCACGATGAAAAAATAACATTATCTCCATTGATAATTGACGAACCTAATGATAGTACAACTTTAGATGATAATTTAACTTTTACAAAATATATTTTTATAACAATCGGTGCATTTGTGACGATGGCTGTGATTGTAGCACTCATACACCTCTATTTCCGCCGAGGGAAACTTTATTCATATAATGTAAGTGAGTCAGTAAAATTCAGCAAACCATCACAATCATTTCCTATGAAGACGGTTACTGCCACTCCTGAGACTTGCCCCGTATAATCGGTTTAAGCTTAACACAACTTTTTGATGCTGTTGATTAACATTATTAAGTGTCACAAATAAAAATTAACATTAATATGTGTATTACCGTACTTCGTATGTTAAGTCTCAAACACTTTTTGAAATGGACCAAATACATACCATTTCATTGTAGAAAAGCGTCAAATAAGGGTCCACTTGATCTGCATATAGGGTAATATTCTGGAAGGAAGTACTTATTATTTCTGAATATATTCAAAACTATTTTCATAATTTTATTACATGTATGTCATAAGCCTGTTTCAGCTGTAAGAAATTTATATTTTTAGAATATTCTTAGAGGATTTGTCAAGAGAGACCGCAGCGATAGCGCGTGACAATTGTGACGCAGCGAGTGGAAGGGGCGACACGACGTTAGAGGGGCGCTCACGCACCTCAGGCACTCTTGCTCGGGCGCTCGGAAGCGACGGACGAGTATTAGGAACTGTAGATTTCAATTATTTCGTTGTCTAATGCTACGGCTATACTGTCACGCAAAGATTCGTGTCGCGTTGTTGCGACAAAAACTATAAAGTTCGTGTTCGCTCTACGACGAACTATACTGGCTACATTACATTGTCGCGATAAAGCGAAGATTGTTTTTGATTTCGTGTTGTCGCGACACATCTGGACAAGCAGTTCTTCACATCGCGAATTATTCTGCGAACTCGAAAGCTGGGGCTACATTTGTTGCGTTATCGCGAACTAAACTTCGCGCGCTCTCTCTCGCACGCCGCTCGACGTTATATATTTATTAAGATGTGTTCTATAGTAATTAATATTGTTTTTTTTTAATGATTCGTCTCTTGCGGGTTCCATAGCACTGTTTCTGCTTCATAATTAACGATGAGTTCCAAATATTTTTTAATTGCTCCAATTCGTAATTAGGTACTTACGACAAAATTTAAATATTATAGGTACGCAAAATACGCGCTTTGACGTGAAGTTAAGTGTTGCAAGACAAATACATGCAAAACGCTTGAGGTCTCGCTGTAAACAAAGAGTGCGCGAAGTGTGGCCAGCAGCACGAACTCTGTCGCGATAAAATCCTTTGATGTTCAGTAATTTACCGACAGCCACGCGAAGGCTTCGAGTTCGCGTGAATAATTCGCGATGTGACGAATTGCTTGTCCAGACGTGTCGCGACAACGCGAATCTTTGCTTTATCGCGACAGTGTAGCCGGGTAAATACGCGTGAATGATTCGCGACGTGACGAATATCTTGTCCAGACGTGTCGCGACAACGCGAATCTTCGCTTTATCGTACCAGTGTAGCCGTAGCATAACGGTTTTACGTTACTGTGATTTATTTTCTATTCTGTTATTTTGAAATAAATACTTCTATGTAGTTTTGCTTTTCTTTTAAAATAATTAAATAAGCTTCTGATCCATAAGATCAGAAGTGGGATAGGCTTAAAACACGTTGCTTTGATCGTTCGCCATCTATTTTTGCTGTTAATAGTGTTCTGTTTTAAAGTAATTCGGAACACGTGTTCATGCGCGTTTTTAATTATGCGACCAAGTGTTAGTTATTTCGATTGCGTTTGGTTATGTTATCCCTGCAAGTACTTTATGTAGTAGTAGTAGGGTTGCGAGTGCACACCGCGTGAAATTTTACCTAATCGTAATTTTTGCGGCCACCGTAATGAGTCGCATAGCCGTCGCGATATTCGTACGAGGTGACGAGACCGTTATCGCGAAACGTGTAGCAGACCCGCGTAACACGCGTCGCCGTGATAGGTCTGAGACTTTTGAAAGTCCGCGTGCACGAGAAACTTCACGAAACCAGCTGGAGTGGCTGCAGAGGCACCTGTGTGGGAACACATGGTACGGGAGCCGCGACTGTTGAGAAGTATCACGTGAGGCTGACGCTGCGAACATGATTGTGGGTGCACTTTCTTCGCTGATTCAGGGATCATGCGGGTGAAATTGGCGGTACACCGCGCGTGCTAATGGTGAAACCAGCTGTACTATCTGTGGCTGAGTGTTGCAATGCAAGTGTAGATTTCACATCAGTGACATCACATCCCAACGAAATGGTTATGAGCGAGGTAACCAAGAACCCTGTAAGCGCAACCAATGCTATTCTGGTAAGATCTAACCATGTTTTTATGTTCAACTTTGATGCCTCTTTGTAATGTGTGGTACATATTATAGTGAGGTTAATCATGTGCGTTCAATAAATTAGTGGATTGAACGCTTGTGCTTAGCACCAATCGGTTATTAATTGAAAGTCGATGCAAGTTTATGACTAAACAAATGGTTAAGTGACGACTGTAGCTGGTCTAATTTCTAGTGGGAATTTCAAACATTGTGCCCACTTCAGTTAGATATTGCGAACATTTTGTTCGTCGTTATGAAAACAAATTCCGATAACTACCCGACAAAATACGGAATATACTGGACGTTCTTTGTTACGATTTCGTATCATCAGAGGATTAAGTGACGAGCTGATCACAGCTATTGTTAAGAGTGGTATTACAGATCCCTAAATTCATGCAGCCGGTACTAATTCCCGATAGTTGACACAACTTTTTGTCGGTATATGTGAAACCTAGTCAGGTACGTAAATGCAGTGATTTTCGTGAAAATAAATCTAATACAAATACGCGAAAACGTGAACATGCTAATTAGAAAGTTCAATGTAAAAGTTTTGGCCTTAAACAAATAACGTTTCCCTTATATGTTCAATAAGAAAAACCAACCAGAGTGCAAATGCTACGAATACAAGCGGATAATCTGGTGACAGGTACTGTTACTACTAGGTGCCTACTGTGCAAACGGCTTCTATGCACATTCGTTTACTTAAAAAACCCCAGTCATATATCGGTTTTATAAAATGTCTCATGACGAAAAACTATGCGTTAGAGAAATTATTAAAGTTCTTTTACATAAACAAATTATGATGGAGTTTCGAATTCGAGTTTTTAAGCCTAGTGTTGAGAAGGGGACAGTGTTGTAGTGACAGACTTTGTGTGAATTTTCGGATCCCTGAATACGGTACCGTCAACCGTGACGGGTTACTTTCAATTACCTTTAGAGGACGATCATGTCTGATGATCACGCATAAGCGAATCTTATAGAATATTTGGCGTCTGATTCTGTCGGTAATGGTGGATGCCTGAAATTATTGGGCATGGTCAGGTACGGCCGAGCTCATGTAAGACTACTTTAGTTAAGTCCACGATACCTTCTAATGTAAGAGTGGTACGTCAGTTCTTGGGATTGGCGGGGCCCTATTTTCGTTCATTGCTCAGAAAAGGCGAGCTTTTCAAATGGGGCGCGGAACTCAGGACTTATCACGTAATGTTGTTGTTACCAGCTGACCACTGAGCTTCATACCAACGTCAGTGCTATTCGCAACGGTGAGATTCTAATGAAAAAGCACGAGTGTACACGTAAACGAAAGCGAGTTGTTGGCTATTTTAACAGATCCACAAAGGGTGCCGAATCCGAAGAAATATTTTTTGTAATGCACGAACAATAATTGCAAAGGTCTCGAATTTGTAACTATGGCACCGTAGTTACAAATTCGAGACCTTTGCAATTATTGTTCGTGCATTACAAAAAATATTGGCACTATTTAATCGGTGTAAAGATTTAAATAATTACCGATTGCAACTCTCTAAAGTTGACCGATCGTAAAAAGAATTTTATTAACATGTGTTGCGCGTTGATAGATTTACAAGCGGTACTTCCAATCTGCGTTAAATCATCTGAATTCATGTGAAGATCACCTTTTTCTTTCTCTAAGTTTATCTTCTGAATACGTTCGGGGCTGCAAGGGGAAGTAAAGTCTTGTAATTTTTGAGCTACGACCAACCGTTTAGAAGATATTCGACATTTTAACTTCTTCACGGATTGTTCGAAAAGGAGTCAAATCCATTGTTATGAGTTTCAGACAATGCTTCGCGACAGTGAAGCGTCCTCACGGTGCATCGGCTGACGACCCCGGCCCGGAATAGTACCCATTCAGGGGAAGAACCAGGAACTGGTCGCAGTCGTAGCCGACGCCATGGAGGTCGGAGTCCTGTGCGCAGCGCCCGTTGTGAGCGGACCGCGAGATGCGCGAGTGAGAGCCAGCGCGAAGCGGATACGCCGGTACAGGCGCCAGTGCAGCTGGGCGCCCGTGCAGCTGGACGCCCGTACAGCTGGACGCCGGTGCAGTGCGCCTGGTGATGGGGTTCCCAAGGCAGTGGGAAGCTGAACTCCTAGAGGCGCAGCCCCTGTGGGGTCGTGCAAGCGCTACCACATCACCGATGTGAGCTTCTGGCTTATGACTTCTGTTTGGCCTGAACCTATGGTTCATGGCTTCTGTTTGGTCTGAGCTTCTGGCTTATGACTTCTGTTTGGCCTGAACCTATGGTTCATGGCTTCTGTTTGGTCTGAGCTTCTGGCTTATGACTTCTGTTTGGCCTGAACCTATGGTTCATGGCTTCTGTTTGGTCTGAGCTTCTGGCTTATGACTTCTGTTTGGCCTGAACCTATGGTTCATGGCTTCTGTTTGGTCTGAGAGTAGGATGTTATTGGGCACTCTAAGCCACCTTACGTTCCATCGGCTCACTTCGTTCACCTCGTCACTTCAGGTGGCTTAGATTGCCCAATAACATAAATGGATCTTCAAAGTTTGTGGATCGACAAAGTTTGTGGTTTTGGTGTTACTCCACTATTTGAATTTCATTTTGTTGCGAACGGAAAGTCGTCTAGAATGCATAATAACATAAATGGATCTACAAAGTTTGTGGTTCGGGCGCTACTCCACTTTTAGAATCTCGTTTTGATGCGAACGGAAAGTCATCTAGAATGCTTAATAACATAAATGAATCTACAAAGTTTGTGGTTTGGGCGCTACTATACTATTTGAATTTCATTTTGTTGCGAACGGAAAGTGATTTAGAATGCCCAATAACATAAATGGATCTACAAAGTTTGTGATTTGGCGTTACTCCACTTTTTGAATTTCATTTTGTTGCGAACGGAAAGTCGTATAGAATGGCTAATAACATAAATGGATCTACAAAGTTTGTGATTTAGCGTTACTCCACTATTTGAATTTCATTTTGTTGCGAACGGAAAGTGGTTTAGAATGCCCAATACTATAAATAGATCTACAAATTTTGTGGTTTTGGCAATACTCCACTTTTAGAATCTCGTTTTGGTACGAACGGAAAGTCGTCTAGAATGCATAATAACATAAATGGATCTACAAAGTTTGTGGTTCGGGTGCTACTCCACTTTTAGAATCTCGTTTTGATGCGAACGGAAAGTCATCTAGAATGCTTAATAACATAAATGAATCTACAAAGTTTGTGGTTTGGGCGCTACTATACTATTTGAATTTCATTTTGTTGCGAACGGAAAGTGATTTAGAATGCCCAATAACATAAATGGATCTACAAAGTTTGTGATTTGGCGTTACTCCACTTTTTGAATTTCATTTTGTTGCGAACGGAAAGTCGTATAGAATGGCTAATAACATAAATGGATCTACAAAGTTTGTGATTTAGCGTTACTCCACTTTTTAAATTTCATTTTGTTGCGAACGGAAAGTGGTTTAGATTAATAACATAAATGGATCTTCAAAGTTTGTGGTTTGTGTGCTACTCCACTATTTGAATTTAATTTTGTTGCGAACAGAAAGTCGTCTAGAACGGCTAATATCATAAATAGATCTACAAAGTTTGTGGTTCGGGCGCTACTCCACTTTTACAATATCGTTTTGGTGCGAACGGAAAGTGGTCTAGAATGCCTAATAACATAAATGGATCTACAAAGTTTGTGGTTCGAGCGATACGCCACTTTTAGAATCTCGTTTTGGTGCGAACGGAAAGTCGTCTAGAATGCCTAATAACATAAATGGATCTACAAAGTTTGTGGTTCGGGCGCTACTCCACTTTTAGAATCTCGTTTTGATGCGAACGGAAAGTCGTCTAGAATGGCTAATAACCTAAATGGATCTACAAAGTTTGTGGTTTGGGCGCTACTCTACTATTTGAATTTAATTTTGTTGCGAACTGAAAGTCGTCTTGAATGGCGAATAACATAAATGGATCTACAAAGTTTGTGGTTCGGGCGCTACTCCACTTTTAAAATCTCGTTTTGTTGCGAACAGAAAGTGGTCTAGAATGCCCAATAACATAAATGGATCTTCAAAGTTTGCGGTTTGTGCACTCCTCTACTATTTAAACTTAATTTTTAAATTTGGGTCAGATTGATTCATATCTCTTCACAAAGCAAAAAATAGGCTGCACCTACAGGCACATGCACATTCTATTTCTGTGACTCAGATTGACCACCAAGGACGTCTGAACTCTAGGTTACCGTAAACATTAAACTAAAATTTGGGTCAGATTAACTCATATCTCTTCACAGAGCAAGAAATAGCATGCACTTACAAGTACACGTTCATTCTATTTCCATGACCCCAGATTGGACACCAAGGATATCCAGAAGGATTAGTCAGCCTAGACACTGCGTTATCGTGTCTAGCTGCTTCCAGGATGCGCCACGAGGAGGCTCCTTTCATGCACCCCGCTAACCTAAACTTCAGGACAGTTGGTCTCATGTCTCTCCACAAAATTAGAGATAGTGCACAATTACACATCACTCCGTTTTCTGCGACCAGATTGGCTCGAGGACATCTGAACGTTAGGCTATCGATTACAATAAACTAAAATTTAGGTCAGATTGACTCATATCTCTTCACAGAGTAAGAAATAGCGTGCACTTGCAGGCACACGCTCATTCTATTTCTATGACCCCAGATTGGGCACCAAGGACATCTGAACTTTAGTCTACCATAACCATTAAACTAAAATTTAAATTTGGGTCAGATTGACTCATATCTCTTCACAGAGCAAGAAATAGCATACACCTGCAGGCACACACTCATTCTATTTCTATGGCCCCAGATTGGGCACCAAGGATATCCAAATTTTAATTTAATTTATTCATACACTACTTTACACGTTAACAAACAAGGGTGCTCGCTGTTTAAACCGCTATCCTAAAATTCAGGACAGATTGTCTCATGTCTCTTCACAAAGCAAAAAATAGGCTGCACCTACAGGCACATGCACATTCTATTTCTGTGACCCAGGTTGGGCACCAAGGACATCTGAACTCTAGGTTACCGTAAACATGAAACTAAAATTTGGATCAGATTAACTCATATCTCTTCACAGAGCAAGAAATAGCATGCACTTACAAGTACACGCTCATTCTATTTCCATGACCCCAGATTGGGCACCAAGGATATCCAGAAGGATTAGTCAGCCTAGACACTGCGTTATCGTGTCTAGCTGCTTCCAGGATGCGCCACGAGGAGGCTCCTTTCATGCACCCCGCTAACCTAAACTTCAGGACAGTTGGTCTCATGTCTCTCCACAAAATTAGAGATAGTGCACAATTACACATCACTCCGTTTTCTGCGACCAGATTGGCTCGAGGACATCTGAACGTTAGGCTATCGATTACAATAAACTAAAATTTAGGTCAGATTGACTCATATCTCTTCACAGAGCAAGAAATAGCGTGCACTTGCAGGCACACGCTCATTCTATTTCTATGACCCCAGATTGGGCACCAAGGACATCTGAACTTTAGTCTACCATAACCATTAAACTAAAATTAAAATTTGGGTCAGATTGACTCATATCTCTTCACAGAGCAAGAAATTGCATGCACCTGCAGGCACACACTCATTCTATTTCTATGGCCCCAGATTGGGCACCAAGGATATCCAAATTTTTATTTAATTTATCCATACACTACTTTACACGTTAACAAACAAGGACACTCGCTGTTTAAACCGATATCCTAAAATTCAGGACAGATTGTCTCATGTTTCTTCACAAAGCAAGAAATAGGCTGCACCTACAGGCACATGCACATTCTATTTCTGTGACCCAGATTGGGCACCAAGAACATCTGAACTCTAGGTTACCGTAAACATTAAACTAAAATTTGGGTCAGATTGACTCATATCTCTTCATAGAGCAAGAAATAGCATGCACTTACAGGTACACGCTCATTCTATTTCCATGACCCAGATTGGGCACCAAGGATATCCAAATATTAATTTAATTTATTCATACAGCTAACACTACCTTACACGTTAACGTACAAATAATGTATTGAGTAGGTCTCTCACTCCCTTTTTATATATTGTGCTCATGTCCGAGCATTCTGCTGGTTTCGCATGTTTTTACACGTGGAAACATATCAGGTAGCTGTCATGTATGTATAATTGTTCATTTATAATATCAAAGACGGCAAAATTGCATTATAATGCATTAATTTGCTTATTCGAACTTTATTGTAATATAAGACGATCGTCGTACATGTTGTAGTCGATAATTAAAATTTGGATTTGAGGGATCTTCCTATAATCATCTTCATCAAACGAGGTGTTCAAGAACCATATCAATTCCGTTATCTTGTTATAAATTAACGATTCTTTCCTTATCATAAATTACTAATTTTGTAATAAGTTGGTTTTAGTCTAAGAATTCTTTAAAAAGACGATTTCTTAATGTCATTGTTGAATTTAGGAACCGACTTTCTGTATATGAAATACTTTATAAAGTTTGATAGTTTTAGTAGTTTTATGATTTTACACCAGCTTTGAGTTTAACTGCAGCAAATTGCATTATACATTAATTTGCTTATTCGAACTTTATTGTAATTTAAGACGATCGTCGTACATGTTGTAGTCGATAATTAAAATTTGAATTTGAAGGATCTGCCTATAATCATCTTCATCAACTGGGGAGGTGTTCTTAAATAAGAACGATACCAATTCCGTAAATTTATTGTAAATTAATGATTTTTTCTATAACTTTAGGCATTTTCTGTGATACGATGGTTTTAGTCTAGGAATTCTTTCAAAAGGTGATCCATTAATGTCGTTGTTGAATTTAGAAACCGACTTCCTTTTTATGAATTGTTTTATAAAGTTTGTTAGTTTTAGTAGTTTGAGGATTTAACCCTAGCTTCGAGTTTAACTGCAACATAAAATTTGCTAAGTTTAAATGTGAATTTGTGCACGTGGATTATTCTGCATAAACATAAACACCTACACCTACTTTAAAAATAAAATATGTTTTGCAGTAATTCTAAACGACACGGTTAGGTATTGGTGCGGTTTTATTTGTCGGCGAGGGAAAAACGATAGTTTCATATTTCAATTCTCACGATAAAATTATTACATTAATTTGCTTATTCGAACTTTATAGTATTGTAAGACGATCGCCGCACATGTTGTAGACCGTAATTTAAATTTGAATTTGAAGGATCTGTCTATAATCATCTTCATCAAACTGGGGAGGTGTTCTTAAATAAGAACGATACCAATTCCGTAAATTTATTGTAAATTAGTGATTTTTTCTATAACTTTAGGCATTTTCTGTGATACGATGGTTTTAGTCTAGGAATTCTTTCAAAAGGTGATCCATTAATGTCGTTGTTGAATTTAGAAACCGACTTCCTTTTTATGAATTGTATTATAAAGTTTGTTAGTTTTAGTAGTTTGAGGATTTAACCCTAGCTTTGAGTTTAACTGCAACATAAAATTTGTTAAGTTTAAATGTGAATTTGTGCACGTGGATTATTCTGCATAAACATAAACACCCACACCTACTTTAAAAATAAAATATGTTTTGCAGTAATTCTAAACGACACGGTTAGGTATTGGTGCGGTTTTATTTGTCGGCGAGGGAAAAACGATAGTTTCATATTTCAATTCTCACGATAAAAAATGCAGTTTTGCAGTAACGGTATGCAATTATATGTGTGCCGACAAGCATGAACTTGTTTGGTTAAATAATTGTACCTTATCTTCATTCCATTACATAATTTATTCCTCTTTTACGTATTGATTAGAGTTGTTTTGCGACTTTCCTATCGATCAACCCAAAAATGGTTATAAACGGTTAAAAAAGTTATATTAATCGAGAACGATTTAAATTTTGTTCTTCTTCAAAACCGTTTTAACAACGTTCCTTCCGAACGTAATTGGAATAAATCGTATCTTAGGTTTTTCAGACGAAACCGTTTCGAAAATATATCGTTATCCGAGCCCTGCTTTTATAGAAATTAAAGTTTAAGAGCGAAGTTGTCTCCACTCCTAAAGAGGATCGGTGGAAGAATTCATTTGCACTTAAAGTGCAACTTAAGACGTAGATATGAGATAAGGTGTAGATGACACCTGTAACACAGGTTTTTTCCTAGCATAGGGTCTTTGATCAATATTTTGTACCAGGCTATTTCCACGTGTAATCAAGTGTCACCCTGTATGTATACATAAGTTCGTTTTACCCGTTGGATGATTTTATATCAATTTAAGTTTACTGTAACACATCTATGAACTTACTTTTTGAAACGGGTTCGTTTACATATTTTGTTCTGCAACAAATAAAAAAATGTTTTCAGGATATTTTACTTTCGGCTCATCTTAACATGTAGATTTTTTTATTATTTCAGATTGATTTATGTTGTCATGCAGAGTTTTATAATACGGTTTATTAAACAAACATACATTCATTATTATAATACCTATTGTATATATTATTATTATAAGTAACAGCCTGGTGTGTCGGTTTCGTCTTTGTCAGCGAGCATTAAGACGACGGCGACCGTTGAATTGTCCATACAAACGTAATACATAAATCATTTGCAATTTGAACATATTTCCATCATATTATGTTAATATTTGGATTTAGATAGTATTTATCTAGGCTTGTACATCTTTTTTTTTTTCCAAAAATCTTACCTAAAATGAAGTTTAAGCGAATTGAATTTCACACATTTTTACAGCGAATTCATACTGTTTTTTCTGTATTATAAACAACAATATTTGGATTATTGTTTCGGCAGGAGCATAGCTTATATTATCAAGTTACAAAGTATAGAAAAAATTATGAAAGAATATTAAGTTCTCATTCATCATTTTTGGTATTACGGAACACATTCTAATTTATCATAAATTCCGATAGCTAGTAACAACGCTAACAACATACAACACACATAACACACAACAACAACAACACAAAAACACAACAGAAGAGAGATAACAATATTCCACATGCATTTTCCACCCATCTCGACTTGCATTTGCAAGCCGTGTTCGCCGAACCCTTAAAGCTGGTTTCGTATTTCACGACAAAATTGCAATTTGACAGAAGGGTTTTAAACCACTACGGTTTAATTAGACGTAAGTAACATATATTAGTCATTCACCTGTGAGAACATGTAATTAAGGTTTAATTTTGTTAAGAGGTAAATATTGCTGAAATTGTATTTTTTATGTATAAAACTAATCAATTCTGATCATAAAATTACATTCGCTCCAGTATATCTGATATGTACTAAGTACTATTCTTGTAAATAAATTCAGGGTTGTTATCTTAAAAAGTGCACACAACGTCGTGTTGCATACTTGAGTCGCGTTTAGTTGTGACAACCACCGAAAAGCAGTCACTTTTGTTACATATAAAAAAATATTTAAGTACCTATATTAAAATTATTAATTAAAGGTAAGTTTCCGTATAAAAACCGACAAAAAAGAATATTTATGTATTGTATTGTTTTTATATTGACTTTATAAACAAATAAGTTTTTTTTTTTTTTTTTTTTTTTCAGAATTATGGCTCGTTCACCATCATACAGCCCCACCATTCTGATCAATGATGATGAAGATCAAGATCAATCCATAATACGTGAGGTATGTAGTAATTATGCGTTATGTTACTGTTAATATATTTATATAACCCTGGGTTCGATCCCCGGGTCGGGTAGTGTTATTGGGTTTTTCTATCTAGAATTTCTCAGTAGCAGCCCGGAGTCTGGATTTGTGCCCGGTTGATGGCAATAGGCTCACCCCCTATTACATGGGACTTAAAAACATAACTGGCGAAATGTGGGTGTGTACCTGCTACAGATACACCTCTGCCCAGCCCTTCGGGGAAACAAGGCGTGATGTTATGTTATGTTAATATATTAATTTTTTATCTGATTATTTTTCTTTTTATTAATTTTATTATTTATTCCTTTTCACAGTGGAACTCTGCGGGTCTCAATGATAACAATCAGGACACCCGGCCTTTCGTTTACTCTCAGGACGATTATAACTCCTATATTGAGAGCTTAGAAAAACAACGGCGTAGAAATGAAGAACTGCTCAATAATCCAACGAATCCTCAAGAACAAACTCAACCCCAGAAAAAAGTGTTAAGAAAGAGAAAGCGTTCATCAAGATTTTCGCCATCAACATCATACATTGCTCGTCGAGGTAAACCAAGTGATAGCAGAGGACGTTATTTAATTAAACTAAATATTTACGAACTCAACGATTGTGAGAGTGATAATAACTATTCTAGTGACAGTGACAATGCTTGTACAAGTGTACAATATGTGGTGCGCGAAACTTTTGATGACGTGATGGATACTGCAGAGGTTCTAATAAAAAAAATCTCTGAAAACTTGATAAGTTAGTGATAATAATTATGTAATAATAATGTAGTTATTTGTAAGTTATACATTTTATATTTTTAAAGTTAATAAGATTAATAATTTTTACGATATATTGTGTCGCGTAAACGCTCTTAAAACTAAATAAGTTCAAACATAATTTGCAACAAGTAATAAGATAATAATATCTATTTGGGGCACCAAGAACATACATGTTTTACAATTCAATTACGAGTACGTTACACATTACTTTTGTCTGGACCCTGCTATAAGTAATTGTCATTAGTAGATAGTAATGTATTTTTAACCGACTTCCAAAAGGTCAAGGTTATCAATTCGCAAATATATTTATGCAATGCATTACCAAAATTTTAAATGTAATTAGGAACCTACAGTAGTTATATGTTATAATTTTCTACATGTATTTTATTGACGTCCTAAATGGAAAGTTAGATAATCTCACAACCTACTTACAAACTTCCTATTATAAAATGTTTGTTACTCTTTTAAATGTGAAATATAATATTGCCGTGTAATGTAATTCAAATGGTATCGACTGAAGATGCTTCTGATCGGCTTTATTATGTATGTAATTTTAAATGTGTGTATTCTTGGTGTCCTTGTATTAGTTATAGAATTTATTAAGTACAAAATTAGTTTTATAAATAAAATACGACCTTTGATAATTACTGAGGTATTAGGTACATATATGTGTACTTTTATCTGAATGTATGTACATATACAAATAAATAATATTTTATATTCATACACCTGTTTCATTTCCATTCCCGATGACAAAGCGCATTGCGCTATTTGCGCTGACTGGTTTGTGCAATATAACACCGATCACGTCGCGCGCACGTCGCATCGCTTCATAACGCACATATTAGGTTGAACTTGTTGAAAAATGAAATAGATTCACAGCGCAAGGTTTTATGGAGTTTGCATTTC
The DNA here is from genome assembly GCA_948150665.1 of Conistra vaccinii. Classification (NCBI taxonomy): domain Eukaryota; kingdom Metazoa; phylum Arthropoda; class Insecta; order Lepidoptera; family Noctuidae; genus Conistra; species Conistra vaccinii. The sequence continues at coordinate 2,168,925 of OX411320.1, read as the reverse complement.
ATAATAATATGATTAGTACATGCATCACATGGCAGTCAGCCGGACACATCACGTCGAATAAAACGAAACAAATTGTAAGTATTGTACAAGCGTATAAGTACTTGTAAAATTACTTCCTTATGCTGTTAGATATAATCAATAAATATAAATTTGTTTGTTTCAGATCATCAATACTGTGCGACTCTCCCGATTTAATCTTCTTCCAAAATGGTCAAGGTTTTCCCACTTCAAGTTTAAGCTGGAATGTTCGAGAGCAGCATAGACCTGAACCAACCAACAAAAAGTCTAGAGCAAGACGAGAGGGTCTAAAACGGAATACATCTGAGCATCCTTGCCATACATTATTAACAATGAAAAGAAAAAAAGGTTTACGACTGATCCAGATACAAGTGTTCAACATCAGTGAGCGACAAGAACCAAGTGTTGTAAGATCAAGTGATCATGAGAATGTGGTAGTGTTAAGTGCGCAATATGTAGTTAGTGAACCGGTGGACTACGATAGAGAAGAAACACAATAATTGATAAATAAAATTCCAAAGAAACTTTGTTGTGACGATTGTTATTAGTAAGTATGTATCTAGGTATGTACTTTGTAACTTATTGTATCAGTTTGTAGATTGCTTCTCGTTGTTGCAAGCGCGACTACTGAGCATGGTGTTCTGGGTTCGATCCCAGTCGGGTAAGGTTATTGGGTTTTTTCAATTACATGAGAGTCGATCCTAGGTAACATATCTTTAGTATATCATCATTATTGGGTTTTAGTTAATGTATAAGTTTAATGTTATAAGAGATATTAGTTTAATTTATTTATTATAAATTTATTTGTTAATCTCCTAGTATATTAAAATGTATGTACATAGGTCATCACAATTTTGTAAAGCCCATATAAATTAAAAATAAAATATTAAGGAAAATTTTGGACCTTAATTATGTTCTTAATACTTTTTAGTAAAGAATTTTAGTCATTATGTAAGTTTTGTAAGTTTTTAATCTAGTCGTGTATTAAAATCAGCCTAAATACATCGTAGTTCATAGTAGTTACCTAAGTTTCATGTAAATAAATAAAATATTAAATAACATGAGGGGCAGTTAATATTAATAAGGGACAGATGTAATTAAAAATTAAAATTAAATAAAACTTTATTTCAGACTTACTTATAAGGTCCATATTTTGTTAGTATTTTGGTTTTAGTAACAATGGTGTTAGTAATTAGTTTGTAATTGTAAATAATGTGAAAACAAAATAAATTATAATTTAAATCATGTTGTATTGCTATTACATAAACATAGGTACTCACACTTTAAATTAGCTCTAATGAAATGATCTCATTACAGGTAAGGTATACGTTTTCAATATTTGTCAATGTCTCATAAATAGAAAAAAAAGAATAAAACGAGTTTAAAAATCTGAAGCAGATCGTAGAATAGGAGTCAACCGAACAATCCATTTATGTTATTGCCAACCAAACTAGATTCAAAAGGTGGAGTAGCGTCTGAAAGAATCACTGAAAAATATTCGAATGTACAATTAATTATAAGTTTAGTTATTCACCTTCCCTGCTAAAAGAGTTTAACCTTAAGGTTACATAACGGCTAATGGTAGGTTTGCAGGGATCAACCCAATCGCAACCAAACGAGATTCAAAAAGTGGAGTATCGTCAAAACCACAAACTTTGTAGATCCATTTATGTTATTGGGCATTCTAAATCACTTTCCGTTCGCAACAAAATGAAATTCAAATAGTATAGTAGCGCCCAAACCACAAACTTTGTAGATTCATTTATGTTATTAAGCATTCTAGATGACTTTCCGTTCGCATCAAAACGAGATTCTAAAAGTGGAGTAGCGCTCAAACCATGCACTGAAAAATATTAAAATAGTGGAATAGGCGCCGAACCATTATTTTACTGCACTATGCAGAAATTCGTACTCCACCTTCCGTTCATCAGGTGGAATAGGCGCCGAACCAATATTTTACTGCACTATGCAGAAATTCGTACTCCACCTTCCGTTCATCAGGTGGAATAGAATGGATTTCATATATGTTATTGGGCAATCTAAGCCACCTGTTTTACTGCACTATGCAAAAATTCGTACTCCACCTTCCGTTCATCAGGTGGAACAGAATGGATTTCATATATGTTATTGGGCAATCTAAGCCACCTGAAGTGACGAGGTGAACGAAGTGAGCCGATGGAACGTAAGGTGGCTTAGAGTGCCCAATAACATCCTACTTCTGAGCTTTTGGCTTGTGACTTCTGTTTGGCCTGAACCTATGGTTCATGGCTTCTGTTCTGGTTAAGTATATTAGCTTCACTACTATCTATTTATCTTGGCTAGTATTCTACCCAATGGGAGTCCGGAATCCCATTGCTTGGAATGCTATTTAGTTCCATTTACGTTTTAATGCTTAGAATCACTGATTTTGCTTTGTAATTTTTAGTCTGAAGCTTTTAATTTTACATTTTAATTACCTAAGAAAACTTCATATTAGTTGGTTGGGTACCTGATGGTGGGAGTGCACGCTCACTATCACGTACTTGACAACATCAGTTCAAGTGTTTGCTATTCCTTAACTTCAGACACATAAGTGACGCAAGAAAACAAATGTACAGTATGTGTTGTTGTTACTTTGCAGATGATTATGACCAGTCTGAGGATGACGGGCAGTCTGGTGATGGTGGACCTGGTGATGACACAAGGCAAGATGCGGTCGAGGACGCCTCGCTGTCAGGAACGGCCGTCTTAGAGGATTTGTCAAGAGAGACCGCAGCGATAGCGCGTGACAATTGTGACGCAGCGAGTGGAAGGGGCGACACGACGTTAGAGGGGCGCTCACGCACCTCAGGCACTCTTGCTCGGGCGCTCGGAAGCGACGGACGAGTATTAGGAACTGTAGATTTCAATTATTTCGTTGTCTAACGGTTTTACGTTACTGTGATTTATTTTCTATTCTGTTATTTTGAAATAAATACTTCTATGTAGTTTTGCTTTTCTTTTAAAATAATTAAATAAGCTTCTGATCCATAAGAATATACTAATTTTAAATAAGTACCTATTCTAAAGTGTTCTCTATAAGTTATGACTAATTATTTTATTTTTTTCAAAAAATGGTTTTGGAGATTCATTTTTCATGACCTGTTAAGCCTCAACTTCCAACTTATCACTACCTCTGTCAACAAATACTCTAAATTTAACGCATTCTGAATAAATAGGTTCAATCTCATTTGTAGTGTTGGTCAACATTGTTACGTGTTATGAATACACCAAAGTACTTTGGATAACTTAGTGAATTAAGTCTTAAATACTTTATAAGCCAGACCAAATACATGCTCCTTTTTTACCAAAAAAGACAAAAAAATCCGCCTGATCTGCAGATAAGTAGGTAATTATTTTCCAAATCATCTTTTAATTCATAGTAAAAGTTATTGCAATTATAGTCTGCTTACTACAATGAATAACCATTGCTGTTTGCATCTAACATTCAATGATAAATCATTGTTGATGACACACAAAAAAACGAAACATACGAAACTGGGGGCCAAGTCTACTAATTACCCGACTGCCCCAGAAGGAGGGTAATGTTTTTTTCGAGAGTATGTATGTATGTATGTATGTCTATTTCTTTGGCACGCTCTGTAGCCTAAACGGCTTGATGGATTTTAACATAGGAGGTGTCGTTAGATTTGTCTTAATCGTAGAAGTGACATAGGCTATACAAGGTGGAGACGACAATACAACAAAAAATTAAACGGCGTGTCCATAATGACGTTCCTATTATGTATACAAAAATTCAATTAAATATATTCAATAGTTTAGTAATTATAGCTCGGCAAAATCCATAGTCGGCTCGGGCTATTTCGTTTATCCACCCCAAAAATCCACCCTAAGGTGGATATTCTGAAATGTATGCCCGAGAATTCACCCAAGGCCTAGTTGGATAAACGGAATTTATAGGCTTAGGGTGTATCCGGCATACATTACATTTAATTTGTTTGAAAAACTCATTTTTTTATTTCGAAGCTAGGATTTATTTGACAGTTCCAAAATACTCTTAAGCATTAGTAGGGCCAGTATTTTAATTTTTTGTTGTATGGTAGTCTCCACATTGTATAATAATTATGTATTGCATCTGCAAATACAAAAAAAGGGAGGGGAAGGTTTTTTTAAAATAAATTACAACAATATTGGTATCAAATAAAAGCTGGTAATGAGTCAATTCCAAATTAAGATTATATTAATAAAACTAAAAAACTTGAAATAAAGAACATTATTCAAAAAACAAAAAACCCGACTGCAAAAACACATAACTGAAAAGAGAAAAACAAGCATTATATTTATTTTTATTTTATTTAACACTTTAAGCACACAAATGTACAGAGGCGGACTTAATGCCTTAATGCCATTATAATCTATAGAATTTTGGTATCGCAGGCGGGGACAATAATAATGTAACAATAATAACCGGAAATATGGTGGGCTTATTCCCGAAATCCCCCCTAAAAATCCCCCTAGGGGAAAAGAGGTGTACCTAACTTTTGTTTGTCCCCGCCTGCGATACCAAAATTCTATGTTGTGATGTTTTTGCAGGCGGGTTTTTTGTTTTTTGAATAATTTACAAACGTCATAATGGTGTCACGATGGTGAGTTTTTGACAGATTTGCCATACAAAATCTGTCAGAAACTCACCATCGTGACACCATTATGACGTTTGTAAATTAGTGGCCCCCTGTTATTTTGACGTACGGTCATGCCAGATAAAATATTATGATTCATAATTGGCGGCTGATAGCACTGGCTGCTTCCGGGCTTAGTAAATAATAGTTCTTTTGCTCGTACATTTAACAACCATCAGTTTAGAAGTAACGTAGATTAATTTGAAAAATACCTATATTCTGCAGAAACAGACTATCCTAGTAGAACTTACAGCTCAAAAATAATTGTGTAATTTTGAAATAATATGATTCTTCATTTCCTATTTAATAGTTTTTCACGCAATTCTTCACCTCTTTGGCCGTAATACCAAACAAAGAACCTTTTCTTTTCTATTCGTAGTTTTTTACTAATGCGCGTCGTTATAAAACAGCCGGTTTATTGTGTTAATTGTCCTATCATTAAAATTCTGGTTGAATATTCACCAACATTTACTGCGTGCGTATAGACTAATGCCGGGTAGTAACTCTTTAGCGCTTGGTCTTGAAACCCCACTCTCTGGTCAGGTGGAGCTGTTTAGAATTAAAATGAGAGCTAAACAATTCCGTCAGGGGCGTATCAAGAATAAGGAATAAATTTTTCTAACCTATGTTTCAAGCGGCTGAGTTTAGCCATGTAAACAACACTTACTATGGTACTGTCGATGATCCCGCCGTCGAGCTGGAGTCAGTGGAAGGGTACACACAGTCACACTACTACTTCTGCGTTTTACTCACACAAGCTTGTGGCGCGTTATGATTCGCCTCCCCACCACTAATCACACGAGACGATTTAAGACTCCCTGACGCTGAAGTTTTAAGAGGGCCCTTCCCGGTCTGTCTATCGGCAACGCGAGCATGGTCGAAAAGCTTGCTGTTTCATCGAGCGCAAGGGAGAACTGCTAACGAGCAAGTGAGAACGCGATAACATTGTACGAAAAATAGTGTGTACAAATTTGTTTCAGGAGATACGTGTTTAAGAGCAATCCTTACAAGTTTGTGTTATAAATGTTTGTCATTTAGAATCTCCATTACATGTGCGAGGTTTCTATCCAGATGTTTTCTTTACTTTTACAATTTATGAGTACATTATGACCGGCCAAAGTTTAGGTAAAATTTGTGCAAAAAAGCAGATTTTTGGAGGCTTATACTGTATTTGTTTCAGAATTTTTTTATTTTTTGCTTTCCTAGAAATCTAGATATTATGTACAACAAACATAATTTAGTTTAAAAATTTCAAAGAAAGATGTGTTACAACGCCATAATCACGTACGAGCGTTTGTATGAAAAGTATGGCGGGTTGGCCGCCCTTAATAGACGTCTTCAGTTATCTTTGTGAAGAGTTTATTGACGTTGCAAGTAATTTAAAGTTGAGATTTAATGCGGTCTAGTCAAATAATTGAACTTGAATTGCTCAGTTATTGATGTGTTATTCTAATAGTTTTCTGAAAAATGAACAAAAATCCTGATTAGATTCTCTAGATATGAGCAATAAGTACTATGTTATATTCTTTGAACTATTTTGTGGTAATATGAAATCTGATAGAGTTGTTTTATGAAGACTGGCTAGTATTGTTTGAAAATTTCTTAGTGACATGCACCCCTAGTTAAGGACATAGTTCAACTTACGTGCCGCGACCTGTAACATATTTTCGGGTTTCAATCGAAATATAATCATAGTTTTACCTGCGCGGACGACCGCCATTTTTGTTCAACTTACGTGCCGCGACCTGTAGTCGCCTTTATTCATCCTCTCAACATGGCCAAACCATCTAAGCATAACCTAATTTCGGTCTTTTGAAACATAAAATGTTTCTGCGACCTCCGAAAGTGTCGTGATTTTTTTTTCAATATCACAGATATATATTCTTGGAACTTGTTTTATTAGATTAGGTAGGTACATAATATGAGTCAAACCACAAAAATTAAAAAATAGTTAGGAAATTCCAAAAGTGCACGCCTCATAACACACATTCATAAACGAAAAAGAAATTCAAAACATAGTTTCTAACAAAAATTAACAATTTATCACTTTTCATGAAGTATGTTTTGACTGCTGTTTTACCCATCAATATGGGTAAATTTCTAACCTCGCAATCCTTAGGTAGGTAATGTCAAAGACTATTTATTTAGATATTTACGTTGTGGGTTGCTAGACAACACGATAAGTCAAGGTTGGAAATATTTAGATAAAGATATTATATTTTAGTTAGTATTTTATTAATTATAATTAAACTACTTTGAATAAAAGAGCCATTTTCAATAGGGTTCCTTTTATGGCCGAAACCAATGTATTAAAAAAAAATTGACTCAATTAATTGATTTTATCGCAAGCTACAATGTTTTCAAGCTTCATAAATTGACGGACAGGAATTTTTTTTTCAACTATTTTGATGTTTTTTTCATTTCTCTTGCATTAAACCAATTGGTAAAAAATACAGTATTAATCTCCATTTAATCATCTATACAATGGTATATAAATTAAGTAGGTTCTGTGTACTAGCAGGAGTGTAACAATAATAACAGTTGCAGAAATGGGGCAAAAAATATTTTTCGATCGTAGAGCACTCTCTTATGCTTCGCATTTGAGTCGTGCAAAAAATAACATACTCACTTTAACTGAGGCAATTAATATAAAAAAAATACTAAAAACAGCAGTTAAAAATAAAATAAAACTACTTCGTCTAAGACATGTATGGCTCAGAATGTTCTAAATGATGTCAACTATTATGCTTTTAAGGCTTTGCATCCAGATTCTAAACACCCTGTATAAGAAATATACCAAGGTTGAACATCTCTGCCTCCCCATCCCCGATTACAGGGGTAACAAACACAAACAATAAACCCTATCAAACGCAGACCTGCATACTCGTAAACGATAGCTGTCCTAAACATACGTCTAGCTAGAAGCGTTATACGATACTGCTATCGATCGGTTGCGGTCAGTGAGTCCTTATGTAACACATCTAGGTTTACTATGTCAGGGTTGCTGGGACTTGGAACATCAGAGATAAGTAATATTGTGTTGGAAAAAGATCTTTTAACAGAAAAAACTGATTTAAAAAATTAATCACATCATTACTGTCCGGTTGTTGGCAATAAGGTTGGGCTTACTTGGGACTTCATAGGATGACAACAGTTAAGGGCCTACGTCTCGTTTAGTACCGTAAAACGGTCACTTTAAAAAGCTATCTTCTCCTTAACGGCTTAGTTAAATGATTTGAAAAAAATATATGTTTGCTATAGATTCATCTACAACATATCTGAAACCGGGTTTTTTCGTATGACTAATACTTTTGCCTTAAAAAAATATTTACCATAACGCTATTTTTGGCTAATATTCCTAACTACTTCTAAACGGCTTTGACGATTGGAAAAATAATTACACTGAAAAATTGTTGATTAAAGGTACTACAAATTTGAAACTGCATTTGTAAATCAATCAATATTTGTTAAACAAAATGTCCCCATTTAGAGATAGAGGTTCAGAGGGGCTCTGCGCGGGACGCGGGCGGCAGTCGCCCGTGAGCATTGAGACGGGATGGCTGTGTCGCTCGCTGGTCCGCTCCGGCTATCGACCGAGTATGCGCATACGTATGTGTTAGTGCGAATATTTATGAACTTATTGTATTAGTGTGCGTTTATAGACGAGCTTGCTGCAGAGAGTCCAAATCGATTGTGCGCGTAGGCGCTTTATTGTTGAGTTGTTCTTTGATGTACAATTATGAATACTTTTTTACATTGACAATTACATACAAATTAACAATTTACAATATAAACTAAAAAAATGTAAATGTAAAATATAACATAACATCACGACTGTATTCCCCGAAGGGTTAGGCAGAGGTGTACCTATATAAGGTGTTAAAAAATTTACTTTAGAAACTTTAAGAGGTGTTTTAGACCATCGAACTGAATAACTTTTACTTAAAATCTGTTGTTCCATAGTAAAGTTTAATACCTACTGTTCTAAACTGTATGGGACAGCTGTTTTTTTTTTTCGCGATTTCAAAGTTAAAGTAAAAGTTATTCAGTTTGATGGTCTAAAGCACCTCTTAAAGTTTCTAAAGTTATTTTTTTTTAAATCACTAAAATTTGTTAAGGGTCGGGGCACACTTGCCGAACGTTCCGCGGCAGAACGTTCGGTTGATACGCTCCTAATGTTTTTCAAGTTACCTATGACACATCAGCCGAACGTTACGTCGGTTCATGGGCAAGCGTCACAAGACGCGACGGAACGCGACCGAAAGTTCGGCGACGGAAAGTTCCGCGGGCGTAGTGAAACGTTCGGTCGGTGGATCTCGGCCAGTGTTTCCACTATAAAGGAATTTTGACCCATTTTTAGAAAAAAATTGCAAACAATAAATATGGTTAAGGGATATTTTTTTTTGACAGGGATTTTGGGAATTTTGGGGAAAAATTAAACTTGAGTTGATAGCCCTTTGTTTATAGTAGCAACCAATATACCTACTACTTAACTCTATGGCTTCACCGATTGATTAAAGGGGATTCCCTCAAAGTCGTAATGAATGTAATTCGTCTAATTTTAGTTTACCATGTCATCGTTAATTGTACTTTTACCGTGGCTAAAAACGACATCGGAAATTAATGAATATTTTGTAATCTCGTCAATTAATGGAAGTTTTGTAGGTGTTTCGTGCTATAAAATTGAAAAAAATTCTTAAACCATTTTTTTTTGGGAATTTGAGGGATAATTCATTAAGAAACTGGGGAAAAATTAAAAACGACACTGATCTCGGCGGCGGCGCGGCGCGGCGTGGCAAGAGAAGAGCGGCAACATCGCGTTCCTGCCTACCTGCCTGCCCGGCGCCGCCGGGCAGGCGCGATTAAAAAGGATTACACGCGATTAAAAAGGAGTGGAATAAAATTAGTTGGCATGAACTAAAATTCACACACTTCAGCTGCAAAAACAGTACTTTTTAATTTTGCTTATATCTCGAAAACGGTGCGTCCTAGCGCAAAAATAATGGAAATTTCGACCCCCTTTGCGACCCGTAAACCCATGTACCTCTACACATAGGTAATATTTTTTTATATTTTCCGTACAAAAAGTTAAAAATTCCATACAAAACACGTCAAGGCTGCCCCCCAGCGCGCCTCTGGCTCTATAGAAATTCACGGAGTAGAGCAAACAAGTACCATGTGGTGTCGCGACGCGATTGTCAAATTCAATTTTAGATGTGTCAATTTTTTTTTTTTATCTAGAGATATTTTTCCGCAGAATAGCTTTTAGATTCTCATAGACAAAAGTAAGGAATTTTAGACTTTTAGTGATAGTTTAGTTCGGTGTACAAGAGAATCGGCACCACTGACCTGCAAATTGAATTTCGCGGGCTACCTTGGCGCATCCCCGTTGTGTCACTTTAGTCTATTTCAGAATGGGAAATCCTCGTTTGACAGGACTCAACAAAATTTCGGTTATGTTTAGCGGCATTTTTGACAAGAGAATCGGCACCAAAAGGTAAACTAAAATTAGACGAATTACATTAATTACGACTTTACGAGTTTTAGGGAATCCCCTTCAATCAATCGGTGGTGCCATACGCTTGAGTAGCACATTGGGTGCTACCTACTATAAACAAAGGGCTACCAACTCAAGTTCAATTTTTTTAAATAAAATATCCCTAAACCATGCTTATTATTGGCATTTTTCCCTAAAAAAGGAAATCCCAAAAAGTGGAAACACTGTGACGACGACGGAACGTAATTTTCCGTCGCGTAACGCGCCGAACTAAACGCCGCCGACCGTTCGGCGCGTATAGTGTGTCATGCCAACCGAATCTACGACCGATAGTTCCGTCGCCGAACCTTCCGCGACGGAACGTTCGGCAGGTGTGGCGCCACCCTTAGTCCTGTCAAACGAGCATTTCCCATTCTGAAATAGACTTAGGGTCGAGGCACACTTGCCGAACGTTCCGCGGCGGAAGGTTCGGCGACGGGACTATCGGTCGTAGATTCGGTTGGCATGACACACCAAACGCGCCGAACGGTCGGCGGCGTTTAGTTCGGCGCGTTACGCGACGGAAGATTACGTTCCGTCGTCGTCACAGTGTTTCCACTTTTTGGGATTTCTCCCTCTTTTAGGGAATAATGCCAATAATACGCATGGTTTAGGGATATTTTATTTTTTTAAATTGAACTTGAGTTGGTAGCTCTTTGTTTATAGTAGGTAGCACCCAATGTACTACTCAAGCGTATGGCACCACCGATTGATTAAAGGGGATTCCCTAAAACTCGTAAAGTTGTAATGAATGTAATTCGTCTAATTTTAGTTTACATTTGGTGCCGATTCTCTTGTCACAAATGCCGCTAAACTAGACTAAAAATAACCAAAATTTAGTTTAGTCCTGTCAAACGAGGATTTCCCATTCTGAAATAGACTAAAGTGACACAACGGGGATGCGCCAAGGTAGCCCGCGAAATTCAATTTGCAGGTCAGTGGTGCCGATTCTCTTGTACACCGAACTAAACTTACTAAACTATCACTAAAATTCCTTACTTTTGTCTATGAGAATCTAAAAGCTATTCTGCGGAAAAAATATCTCCAAATATAAAAAAAAATTGACATCTAAAATCGAATTCGACAATCGAGTCGCGACACCACATGATACTTGTCTGCTCTACCCCGTGAATTTTTATAGAGCCAGAGGCGCGCTGGGGGGCAGCCTTGACGTGTTTTGTATGGAATTTTTAACTTTTTGTACGGAAAATATTACCTATGTGTAGAGATACATGGGTTTACGTGTTGCAAAGGGGGTCGAAATTTCCATTATTTTTGCGCTAGGACGCACCGTTTTCGAGATATAAGCAAAATAAAAAAAGTACTGTTTTTGCAGCTGAAGTGTGTGAATTTTAGTTCATGCCAACTAATTTTATTCCACTCCTTTTTAATCGCGTTAGCGCGCAGGGCCACGCGCGGGCGGAGGGCCGGCGGCGCCGGGCAGGCAGGTAGGCAGGAACGCGATGTTGCCGCTCTTCTCTTGCCACGCCGCGCCGCGCCGCCGCCGAGATCAGTGTCTCCACTTAAGTTTTTAATTTTTCCCCAGTTTCTTAATGAATTATCCGTCAAATTCCCTAAAAAAATATAAAAATTCCTTGGTTTAAGGATTTTTTCAATTTTATAGCATTAAATACCTACAAAACATCCATTAATTGATGAGATTACAAAATATTCATTAATTTCCGATGTCGTTTTAAGCCACGGTAAAAGTACAATTAACAATAACATGGTACCTAAACTAAAATTAGACGAATTACATTCATTACGAGTTTGAGGGAATCCCCTTTAATCAATCGGTGGTGCCATAGTTAAGTAGTTGATAGTAGATATTGGTTGCTACGTACTATAAACAAAGGGCTATCAACTCAAGTTCAATTTTTCCTAAAAATTCCCAAATTCCCTGACAAAATAAAATATCCCTAAGCCATATTTATTGTTTGCAATTTTTTTCTAAAAATGGGTCAAAATTCCTTTATAGTGGAAACACTGGCCGAGATCCACCGACCGAACGTTCCACTACGCCCGCGGAACTTTCCGTCGCCGAACTTTCGGTCGCGTTCCGTCGCGTCTTTTGACGCTTGATCATGAACCGACGTAACGTTCGGCTGATGTGTCATAGGTAACTTGAAAAACATTAGGAGCGTATCAACCGAACGTTCCGCGGCGGAAGGTTCGGCGACGGAACTATCGGTCGTAGATTCGGTTGGCATGACACACCAAACGCGCCGAACGGTCGGCGGCGTTTAGTTCGGCGCGTTACGCGACGGAAGATTACGTTCCGTCGTCGTCACAGTGTTTCCACTTTTTGGGATTTCTCCCTCTTTTAGGGAAAAATGCCAATAATACGCATGGTTTAGGGATATATATTTTTTTTTAATTGTACTTGAGTTGGTAGCCCTTTGTTTATAGTAGGTAGCACCCAATGTACTACTCAAGTCTATGGCACCACCGATTGATTAAAAGGGATTCCCTAAAACTCGTAAAGTCGTAATGAATGTAATTCGTCTAATTTTAGTTTACATTTGGTGTCGATTCTCTTGTCAAAAATGCCGCTAAACTAGACTAAAAAGAACCAAAATTTAGTTTAGTCCTGTCAAACGAGGATTTTCCATTCTGAAATAGACTAATAAAGTGACACAACGGGGATGCGCCAAGGTAGCCCGCGAAATTCAAATTTTCTTACGTTTTTTGCAATTTGCAGGTCAGTATCAGGTTGTATGTTTATCTAAATATGATACGCGGCCGTATCAAATGTTTATTTGAAGAATTATAATCATAAAAATCATCAATACAATTCTCTAAGTTCATGTAACTGTATTGAATGACTAATTCATGAAATCATGACATTGTGACACCTTTGCTAAATGCTAACTTAAGGAGTTGTATTGCTAATTCTAATGATTATAATTCTGTAAAGCCATATTTGTTACGGTCGCGAATCATATTTTAATCAACATACAACCTGACACTGAGCTGCAAATTGCAGAAAGAGCGCAGCACAGAGCATGTAACTATAGCGCGCAGGGCCACGCCAAGGCGGAGGGTCGGCGTTTCTTAGTGAATTATCCCTAAAAAAATATAAAAATTCCTTGGTTTAAGGATTTTTTTCAATTTTATAGCATTTAAAATACCTACAAAACATCCATTAATTGACGAGATTACAAAGTATTCATTAATTTCCGATGTCGTTTTTAGACACGGTAAAAGTACAATTATCAATGACATGGTAAACTAAAATTAGACGAATTACATTCATTACGAGTTTGAGGGAATCCCCTTTAATCAATCGATGGTGCCATAGAGTTAAGTAGTAGGTATATTGGTTGCTACCTACTATAAACAAAGGGCTATCCTGTCAAAATAAAATATCCCTAAACCATATTTATTGTTTGCAATTATTTTCTAAAAATGGGTCAAAATTCCTTTATAGTGGAAACACTGGCCGAGATCCACCGAACGTTTCACTACGCCCGCGGAACTTTCCGTCGCCGAACTTTCGGTCGCGTTCCGTCGCGTCTTGTGACGCTTGCTCATGTACCGACGTAACGTTCGGCTGATGTGTCATAGGTAACTTGAGAAACATTAGGAGCGTATCAACCGAACGTTCCGCGACGGAACGTTCGGCAGGTGTGGCGCCACCCTAAGGTGACACAACTTAACTATATTTTAGTTTGACAGCACTAAGATTGCACTGAGTTATTAGTTTAGTGAAAATGGCAATTTTGCTATTCTGAATTTGACGTTTTTCACCTAAAAATTTAGATTATCCAACTAAATCAGTCTATTTTTAAACGCGATTAAAAAGGAGTGGAATAAAATTAGTTGGCATGAACACACACTTCACACACTTCAGCTGCAAAAACTGTATCTTTTTTTTTATTTTGCTTATATCTCGAAAACGGTGCGTCCTAGCGCAAAAATAATGGAAATTTCGACCCCCTCTGCCACCCGTAAACCCATATGCCCCTACTCATAGGTAATATTTAATCATATTTTCTATACAAAAAGTTTAAAATTCCATACAAAACACGTCAAGGCTGCCCCCCCGCGCGCCTCTGTCTCTAAAAAAAATTCACGGGGTAGAGCAAACAAGTACCACGTCGGTCGCGACGTGACTGTCAAATTCAATTTTAGATGTGTCAAAATTATTTTTTAATTTAGAGATATTTTTCCGCAGAATAGCTTTTAGATTCTCATAGCCAAAAGTAAGGAATTTTAGTCGTAGTTTAGTTAGTTTAGTTCGGTGTACAAGGTAAGTAAGAAGGTTAAGAAATAAATCTTGATTGGTGCCGATTCTCTTGTGCACCGAACTAAACTATCACTAAAATTACTTGCTTTTGGCTATGAGAATCTGAGATTCTGCAAAAAATATCTCTAAATTAAAAAATAACTTTGACACATCTAAAATCGAATTTGCGTCGCGAACTCGCGACTCCACGTGGTATTTGTTTGCTCTACTCTGTGAATTTTTTTAGGTCCAGTGGCGCGCAGGGGGGCAGCGTCGACGTGTTTTGTATGGAATTTTTAACTTTTTGTATGGAAAATACGAAAATTTGTTACCTTTGTGTTGGGGTAAAGGGGTTGTTGTTTATTATGTATAATACGTATTTATTAATTATAATTTCGACGGGTTCCGGGCTATTTGTATTAACCGACATTTTTGAAACTTTACACCAGAGCAGTTTAAAGTTTCGATTTTTAGAAAAAAAATAATAACTTTAGCAAATCGCATTATTTTTTTAAAAAGAAGGATATTATTGTTTTTATAACATATTCCCCATAATCAGATTTTTTTTTTTTCTAATATTCCTATTTTTAACGAAGATAAATGTCGCTTAATACAAAATGACCCATATTTTACTTTTTTTCGTTCCAGGCTAAATGACTTAACCCCCTATGATTATTGTTTCTTATTCCAGGCTAAATGACTAAACCGCCTAGGTTTATTATTTCTTGTTCCAAGCTAAATGACTTAACCGCCTAGGTTTATTATTTCTTGTTCCAAGCTAAATGACTTAACCGCCTAGGCATGCAAATAATGGCTGTAAGCTAAGTGCTTTAATCAAAGAGTTGGTCATATTTCAAACCTAAGCTAATTGATTTAAATACCATATCTTAAACTTATTAATGTAAGGCTAATTAGTTTATGCGACAGTTTTTTTTTTTATAAATTGTTTGTAATCATACTTGAATAATGAAGTTTGAACATTGATAAATTAAAAGGTACATACATAGGGGGTACCTACCTATCTTGCCAGGTGCTTTTAAAAACACAAGTAACTCGCTCTTTTCAGCATTATAACCGAGTTCTTGAGCCACCACATAACTCTCACAAATTCGCAGAAGGCACCTGAGAGCACTGATCGAAGGACTCAGCAACATCATATCGTCCGCGTAGCTGATATTATTAATACAAAGCCCATCAATGTGACACCCGACATTTGTGTTGCTGAGTTCAACGATCAGCTGATTTATGTACAAATTAAAGAGGCGAGGTGAGGTTATTCCCCCCTGCCTCACCCCGCATTTCAATCGGTACTCCTCAGATAGTACCCCCGACCACTTTACATGGTTAGTCTGGTTTTGATACCAGTACCTGAGCAAAGATGTTACTGCACTGTCTACATCAGTTTCCCGGTACAGCTTATCCCATAGAATGTCATAAGACACCAGGTCAAATGTCTTCGACAAATCGAGGAAGCAAGCATTGACCGGTGTCTTCCTATCTGCATAGTACTGGACGGTCCGCTTGAGACACAAAATGGCAGTTTCTGTCGATAGACCGGGTCTAAAGCCAAATTGTGCGTCATGCTATTTTATGGGACTGGCCATATGTGTATCAAACAGACAGTCCAGCACCTTAGCTGTAATAGTAGCCAGGGAAATTGGCCTATAATTCGACAGATCTGCCACATTCCCCGTTTTATTCTTCACTATCGGGACAACTATGGTTTTCATAAGATCATTCGGTAGGTAGGAGTGTTTTAAACATAGCCAACACCCTCGGCAAGTGAACACCCGCATACCGTAGGTGTTCAACGCTGAGGTGATCATGTCCCGGAGACTTACCCATTACCATGTTTTTGATGACATTTGCAACTTCTCTGCCAGAGAACAGTAATGGGGAAGTCCTCTCAGCGCTGGACACACACGGTGACACAGAAGAACTTAGGTTCCGTGGCGGATCAACTTGGTAGTGATTCATGAACATGTTCGCTATAGACAAGGGGTTGCAATTACCTGCCACGCTCACAGGGAGGCCCTGCTTGGGGTTCATATTATTAGTATTTTTCCAAAATTTGCTGAAATCCTTTTTCTTATGATGTTCGGCTATTATGTCCATCTTGATTTGCATTTGATTATTACGACACCATTTTATTTTAGATTTAAAAACTTTTCGAGTTTCACGCATTTTATCAAAGACTTTCCCTGAAATCGGATTCCCACATAAACACCACATTTAAAACGCGAGCCGAGCCTCGCTGTGAGCGGATTTAACATGTTTATTCCACCCTGTCAAAGGTTTGTACTTATTTTTCTTAATAAATATACAACTTCGTTTAGCAGACATTGTCAATATACTAATTATGTTCCTGTACATATCATCTAAAATAGATCTGTGATTTAGGTCCCCACAGGTTGATTCCGCACAGCTACATAATTCCGGGGGAAAATCTATTTTACGCAAAGCGAAGTGACATAACTCTTCATACAATTTTATTTGGTTTAAGTCCTTTTCCCCCCATAAAACATTGTTTACACTCGCATTCGGTAGTACAGTACAATATTAGGTTCAATTATTTTTAAATCACAGTCCATTTGTAAAGGCAAATGATCAGACCAAAAACTATCATGCAATATTGTGCGACGCGCGGCTTCAGTCACGAGTGTCAAGACGTAATGGTCGACCCACCGTTTGCACCCGTGCGCTTCACTCACAAAAGTAAACGAATCTAGCGGTAGGAGTTCAATATCCGCGCAAGTCCAATATTGTTCATTACAAAATTTTAACAACTCATGGCTAAACAATTCATTACTATGCGCATTGTAGTCTCCTAACATAAACACAGATTGGATATTCCTATCTTCTATAGGTAATTGCATTCATTTCACTTAAGCAGTCCGTAAATTCAATTAAGTTATCATTACAGTCAGTAGGCATATAAACCGAAAATACTAGTATTTCTTGTTTACACAATTGCACTGTTATAGCTGTAAGACGAACACTATTGCAAGGTACAACAGACACCGATGAAAATAAACTTTTCCTCCACAGCAGTGCTACTCCTCCGTAAGGTCTCCCTCGAAGTACACCAACCGATGTATCTACCGCAGAAGTCCCGGTGAAAGCAAAATCGTCATGTATACTGCCAAGAAATGCCAAGTCGTGAGGCATCAACCAAGTTTCTTGCAAAGCTATTATGTCACCCGATACACACAGCCGCCTTATTAGGCGGCTGTGTGTATCGGGTGACATAATAATGTTTAATTCGTTGTGCTTAAAACACTCCTACCTACCGAATGATCTTATGAAAACCATAGTTGTCCCGATAGTGAAGAATAAAACGGGGAATGTGGCAGATCTGTCGAATTATAGTCCAATTTCCCTGGCTACTATTACAGCTAAGGTGCTGGACTGTCTGTTTGATACACATATGGCCAGTCCCATAAAATTGCATGACGCACAATTTGGCTTTAGGCCCGGTCTATCGACAGAAACTGCCATTTTGTGTCTCAAGCGGACCGTCCAGTACTATGCAGATAGGAAGACACCGGTCAATGCTTGCTTCCTCGATTTATCGAAGACATTTGACCTGGTGTCTTATGACATTCTATGGGATTAGCTGTACCGGGAAACTGATGTAGACAGTGCAGTAACATCTTTGCTCAGGTACTGGTATCAAAACCAGACTAATCATGTAAAGTGGCGGGGGTACTGTCTGAGGAGTACCGATTGAAATGCGGGGTGAGGCAGGGGGGAATAACCTCACCTCGCCTCTTTAATTTGTACATAAATCAGCTGATCGTTGAACTCGGCAACACAAATGTCGGGTGTCACATTGATGGGCTTTGTATTAATAAATCAGCTACGCGGACGATATAAAATTTTGATTGTATGTGTATACTATTCTTAGTCCGTTTAAGATAAACTGTTTGAAGTACTAGAACTATACTTTTGTTATAACTGAAACGACACTGCAAATCAAATATTGAATAAAAAAAATAGGTTTAACCATAATCTTTAAATGTTTACTGTTGAAATCCTAAATAGTTCATGCGACCGACATATCATTATCTACTGCAAGCTAAATGGTTGAAGTGACAACATCTAACATTTCATGGACAGACCTAAATGTATGGATCGACACTGGGTATGAATTTAACAAAGAGGCTAAATGTATTAAACGATATTCTTGTATATTTATAAGGTAAAGCTAATTGTATTAAACGACACTGGATAAGAATTTAACAAAGAGGCTAATTGTATGAAGCCACATTTCTATATATATAGAAAGCCAGGCTAAATGCTTTAACGTACGTTGCTTGTAAATTGTTGCTCCAGGAAAAAAAGTTTAAACGACTGCCTGGTATTTGGTAGTTAGCTTAAGTACACAGTTCCTAAATTTGTCATTATTTTGTGTCGCTTCATACATTGCAGTCCAAAATGGGCCCAAAAATGCGGTTGTATTAAGCGACAAAAAAGTGCTCCGATCGTCACCAAACCCAGCTCAAATGACGCAGAAAAATTCGCTGATTCCAAATATGTATAAAAGTCTATATCGCTCAGAGTGTCGCTTAATACAATTAGCCCGGAACCCGTCGATTTATTCTTGTATTTTTTTAGTTATTTTCGTGTTATCAATTGATTGATTGTGTATTACGTAATTAGGGTACGGGGCATGTGCCCCGGGCGACACCGTTAGGGGGCGCCAAATTCGAGCATGACAGACAAGTGCACCACCCAGCGCACCGCAACTTTGCAACAAATGAGACGCGCAACAATTATAATCTTTCTCTGAGGGTGGTGCACTGAGGAAATTACTGATTAGCGTAGGTTTAGGTCGTCAAACGGTCTGAGCGGGTTGTGAGTACTTGTGAGCGGGCGCAGTTGTATTCTACCAGGAACTCGATGAGCGTTTCTGTGGTCTATTTTTTAAGTTTTGCGGTGCCGGGCGTCTTGCTTCAACGCCGACGACGCCTGTGACACGACTTACTTTAACTTTTACCACAGTTTTGGCGCCCCTGTTGGATTGGCGCATTTTCGATCGATTTTTGATTAATATGTTTATTATGCCTAAATTTTCGAGCTCGCTTCGCTCGTTCTTGCAACCTAGTAAAGTAACTCCTAAAGCAAAAATCCAACTTATCTCAGGCAGAGTGAATAAGGCTAATCAAAATAAATGTCTGACACGTACTAGTATATTAAAAAAAAAAACGATTCGGGGTCAGGCGATAGGTTTTGCCCCGCCTCGAAAGATCCGTTCCGTTCTAGATCCGGGGCTGCCCCTACCAAATATCACTCAACGCGCTTAAAGAAGTTTTTCCTAAAACAAAAAACTATGATACCTACAAAAAATTTCTACAGTCAAAGGCCGATTCTCTTGTACACCGAACTAAACTAACTACAATCACTAAAATTCCTTACTTTTGGCTATGAGAATCTTAAAGCCATTCTGACAAAAAAAATCTCTAAATGAAAAAAATATTTTGACACATCTAAAATCGAATTTGACAATCGCGTGACGACTCCACGTAGTACTTGTTTGCTCTACCCCGTGAATTTTTTTAGAGCCGGAGGCGCGCAGGGGTTGGCAGCCTCGACGTGTTTTATATGGAATTTTTCACTTTTTGTATGGAAAATATGAAAAATTATTACCAACATGTTGGGATATAGGGGTTTAAGGGTTTCCTAAAGGGGGTCGAAAATTTCATTATTTTTGCGATAGGACACACCATTTTCGAGATATAAGCAAAAGAAAAAAAAATACAATACTGTTTTTGGACTGAGGTCGAAGTGTTGGGGTTTTAGTTCATGCCAACTTACTTTATTCCACACGTTTTTAATCGCGTTTAAAAATAGTCAGATTTAGTTGGATACACCAAATTTTTAGGTGAAAAACGTCAAACTCAGAATAGCAAAATTGCCATTTTCACTAAACTAATAACTCAGTGCAATCTATTTTTAGTCTAGTTTAGAGGCATTTGTGACAAGAGAATCGGCACCAAAATATAACTAGCAGACCCGGTAGGCAGACGTTGTCATGCGACAACAGCGCCTCCCAACAGCGCGTCCAACTATAGCTAAGAACCATCCAAGTGACACAAAAAGAATTGAAAAAAAAACATCTAAATCAGTCAAGCCATTTCGCATAAGAAGAATTACAAACACACGCACACCGATATTTTATTTATTGCCAGGAATGTTCTTAAAAAACAAACAAAGTATTTAAAATAATATGCGGGTCAAAATGGTAGTCGGCGTACAATTTCAGATTTGCCTACGATTCCTTCTCTTAGGACTAGGAATCTTAGGCAAAAAATGCGACATACGTGCGCATGTCTGCGCCTTTGTCTAGTCTTTGATCGTCGTTTTAGTGTAGTGCGCCACCGTTGCACGTTTTACGTATTGGAGAGTAGGGCGTTTAGCTCCGCCCACATGCACAAGGTCAGTGAGCCTACTATACACCTTAAGAGTAGCGGCACACCAGGCGGAACGTTCGGCGCCGACACTTCAGCGACTGAATTATCGGTCGTAGTATTCGGTTGGCATGACAACCCAAACGCGCCGAACGGTCGGTGGCGTTTACTTCACGTTACGCAACGTAACTTTCGGCTGATGTGTCATAGGTAACTTGAAAAACACTACGAGCGTATTCAACCGAACCTTCAGCGCCGAACGTTCGGCAGGTGTGGCGCGACCTTAAAGCGCGGTCCCTGTTGGACTGCATAGAAAAGAAAGAGAGGCGCGATGACACAACGCTGATAATTTATTGCAATTTTTTATTATTTTTATATCATTCTGTGTATTGTGGAATAAAAGATTAAAACACTATTACGTTAATAATATATATTATGTTGCTTGTAGATTCTGACAAAAAAAAAAAACAGAATTATTTCATGTATATTAATATAGTTTTTAATCGTTAAGAGATTTTTTTTGTGGTATCTTCGGTTTTTTTTTTTTTCTATAGTATCAAATTAGTTGTATTATGTTTTCAACACACTATCTAGCTAGCATATATCCTGAAGCATAAACTATACAAGGTGGAGACGACAATACAACAATAAATTAAACGGCGTGTCCATAATGACCTTCCCATTCTGTATACAAAAATTCAATTGAATATATTCAATAGTTTAGTCATTATAGCACGGCAAAATCCATAGTCGGCTCAGGCTATTCCGTTTATCCACCCCAAAAATCCACCCTAAGGTGGATATTCTGAAATGTATGCCCGAGAATTCACCCAAGGCCTATTTGTATAAACGGAATTTATAGGCTTAGGGTGGATCATGGCATACAATACATTTAATTTGTTTGAAAAACTCTTTTTTTTTTTCGAAGCTAAGATTTATTTGACAGTCCCAAAATACTCTTAAACATTAGTAGTGCCAGTATTTTCAATTATTGTTGTATGGTAGTCTCCACATTGTATATTTTTCTGATTTTGTTTACGGCCGTAGATCATTTACTTTTAGACATTATAAAACTTACGTCCTGTAGGTCTTTAGGTCTTTAGGTCCTGTACTCCTCTTGAACAAAACTGGCGAAATGTGGGTATAATTTAGGTACACTTCTGCCTGAACCTTTGGGGAATACAGGAGTGTTGTTATGTTATATGAGTCAAATAAAAAATTAAGCAATCTTTTTCGTAGTTACTTCGTACCGTATATCGTCAAG
This sequence comes from Conistra vaccinii, assembly GCA_948150665.1. Taxonomy (NCBI): domain Eukaryota; kingdom Metazoa; phylum Arthropoda; class Insecta; order Lepidoptera; family Noctuidae; genus Conistra; species Conistra vaccinii. The sequence continues at coordinate 2,146,811 of OX411320.1, read as the reverse complement.
GTTGCCTGGAAGAGATCAAAGTAAGCGATAAGGCCGCCCATTATATATTTTGTAGTGTATTACTTTTTCTTTTTGTAATGTGTTATCTGGTGTACAATAAAGTATATATAAATAAATAAATAAATAAATCGTCTGCGTAGCAAAAGTAGCAAACTTTTCGTAGCGAAGCAATCCTTTTCGTAGCCCTACGTAGCGTGTTAGAGTCTGCGTAGCAACGGTCGAAACGATGCAATGTTTTCATTCAAATTTCGTAGCGTAAGTCAAATTCTGCGTAGCTCCGGAAAAATGATGCAATATTTTCGTTCACGTTTCAGTGCCATAAGTCATCACACTGAATCGTGGTCGCTCACAATGGGCCTTATTAGAAGGCTAAAAGTCACCCAAAGAGCAATGGAGAGGGCTATGCTTGGAGTTTCCCTACGTGATCGAATCAGAAATGAAGAGATCCGCAGGAGAACCAAGGTAACCGACATAGCCCGAAGAATTGCCAAACTTAAGTGGCAATGGGCAGGACACATTGCCCGCAGAACAGATGGCCGATGGGGCCGAAAGGTTCTGAAGTGGCGACCGCGTACCGGAAGACGTAGCGTTGGAAGGCCTCCCACAAGATGGACCGATGACCTTGTAAAGGCCGCAGGTATCCGCTGGATGCGGGAAGCACAGAATCGGTCGAAGTGGCGGTGCTTGGGGGAGGCCTATGTCCAGCAGTGGACGTCTTTCGGCTGATATGATGATGATGATGATGATTTTCGTTCAAACTTCGTAGCGTAAGTCAAATTCTGCGTAGCACCGGAAAAATGATGCAATGTTTTCATTCTAACTTCGTAGCGTATGTCAAATTCTGCGTAGCACCGGAAAAATGATGCAATGTTTTCATTCGAACTTCGTAGCGTAAGTCAAATTCTGCGTAGCATAGGACCAAATTTGTTCAAACTTCGTAGCGTATTCAGTGTCTAAACATAACAATCTTTTCATAGCAACATGCTTAAATAGAGTAATCGGGCAGTATCTCTGCAGCTGCGTAAAGTAATCGTGCGATTGGATATCTCCAGTTTTCATTGATTATTATAATCGGAACAGTCTTCCAAGGGACAGCGTAATCTTAGCCTAATATAATCTGATAAGACCCATGGCATGATAATACAATTAATGTAATAAAATATTATCGTTAGAATAAAATTGAGTACGACATACATATTTCCTAGAAATTGATAATATTTTATCATTGGTTATTTATTTGTTAACTATCGTGCATTTCTCTTTGCAGTCTGTAGCGTTTATTCGTATGTGTAGGTACGTATAAATGAGCGTTTATTCTAAAATTTGGCAACGTCGCAAATAGTTGTCAAATATTGTACTTATTTTGATTAATTTGGCTATATTACTGTATGGAAATACGAAATATGGCTAACTAGTGAACTAGAATATTAAAAATGAATTGCAACTATTACACTGAATTTGGTGTTGTAACCGTTTTAGGTGTAAGTTTCCAAATCCTTTTTTACATCTTAAACTAAATATAAAATAATTAATATCGTAACACAGAATTGTTACGATATTAATTATTTTCATGGATCAATATTTTAGTTCACTAGATATTATTGCCAAATTACTTAATGAAAACAGAGAAATATTTGACATCCATTTGCGACGTTGCCCATTTTCAGAATGAAGAAGAAGGAGTAAGAATATGTCAAAACTAATTGATATAAGTAGTTTCACAACAAATGTTAAGTGTATATTATTAAATCATGACATAATTAACTAATGAGCTAGGTGATCAACAGAACGATTGTTTCAACTTCTAAATACACAGTTATTAGTTCACAGCCAGACATAAGGAAGGATTACTACTATTGAATGGTAATTAAACCTTAATGATTTTAATAACAAACAAATTAGTTTACAAATGATTATTTTATCGATAATATTGTGATTAGAGTATCGGCTTATCAACAAAGCTTTGTAAAATATTTCAGTATATTTTGAACTGTCAACGGGTTGACAGCCCCATTTTGTCTATCTAATTAATGAGTAGAACTAATTAAATTATACCTCGAAACATACAAAGTAACTCAGTGGCCGAGGGTTTAAGAACGGTTCAGCAGTTTTCGAGATAAGTTTGTTAAAGACAGACATTTTCAAGTGTTTGAACAAATCGTGGTGTGATAAAAGCAGTATTTTTTTGTGTTTTTTTTTTATTGTCTTGTTTGTTGACATAATCAGTAAATGAAAGTGTAGTGTTTTGTTTTATTACAATGTGGCGTTTGGATGTTCTTTTGTATATCGAAAAGTAAGGAAAGAAAATTAAAAAAAGTTTCTATACAATACCAAAGTATTCTGATCTGATTCATTTTGAATTGGGATCTATCTGATCTGATAATAGAAATGGCAGCTAAAGCTTTTCATGAACGTCATACATACGAAACGGAATTACGTTTCGAAAGATTGATTCTGAATTTCGAAGGCAGCAAAACCATACAAACTCAAACTCAAACTCAAAGCATTTATTTCAATTAAACCATTTACAGGCACTTTTGAATTGTCAAAGAGTCGGTCAGTTAGTCAGAAAGTTGAAGCTAGTCGCCCATTCCAAAAAGTAGATCTCTGTGGAGAAGAACGGGCAAGAAACTCCCAGGACACTCTTTTAAATAAAGACATTACAAAATCCTGGGTACATTATTCTTGTTGCTTCTATATGTGAGAACAATGTGAAAAAAAGAAATAGAGACAATTCAAAGTATAAGATTTAAAATAAGCCTTGGCAGAAAAGAGATGACCAGTCTCAACCGACGGCGCCCGTTCACGAACATGACGCGTACAAAATCAAGGACCTATTAAACACGTACAGTAGAGTAGTTTGTGCGTTCGAAATTTTCTCCGATTTGAAATTCCTCTGTAACTGAATTCCGTCTGTTTGTGGCCGGCCTAAATCCTTTCTTTGATTAACTTTGTGTTAAAGACTTTTTAACCGACTTCAAAAAGAGGAGGAGGTTCATTGCGTTATTTACGCTGTTGAGCAGATTTTTTTTCAAACTTATGAATCATTGCATTAGGAATCTGTTTCAAAACGATTCAAATTGTGATTGATCGTGTATTACGTAATTAGGGTACTGATCATCATAAGCCGAATGAAAACTTGTATAGTGTGTGGTGTAGGCTTTGTAGTAAAAAAATTGTGACGAATAAAATGTGCCAAGCCGAACATGGGTGCATCTTTGATAGTTCTGTAACTAGAAAGATATCTCCAGCAGTGGACCGTTCTAAGCTAATGATGTCCCAATACTTTGAAGTAAAGAGTTCTTTGGGCGCGTTGACCACTTTTTGGGTGAACAAATATCATGGAACTCGCGTCATCATCACCGAAGGTGCGTTGAGTACTTTTTTGTTGACAGCGCACACTGTTTTATTTTGTTTTTTTTTTTAATGGAGCTTCAGCTTTCGTTCTTGTACTGACAGCAAGCCACACAAATTCCTGACATTTTCGTTAGATGGCGTTACTTAGTTTTCACTTAAGACTGCCCCGTAGGTTTTTTTTCTTGCCATCTATAACTTTTAAACAAAGTAATAATAATATAATTTCCTTTTGTTCTAGCGTGTCTCCGTTACCAGTAAAGATGCGTGGGCGCACACCGCGCTGGTTGTGGGTGGGCGCGGTCAGCGGGGCGCTGTTGGCGCTGGCAGCGTTGTCTGCAGCGCTCGCATGGACCAGTATATTTGATTCAGCGTTGGCTTCTGTGAGTAGCATTTCTTTTTTGCGTAAACCTTCATGGTTGATCTAATTTATATTGTTCATCTGAGAAGAACGGAGGTTTATGTTGGACTCCTATCAACTAAAACAACCGCCTCTGTGGTCTAGTGGTTAAACCACCTGTCTCAGACCCGAGGTCCCGGGTACCATTCCCAGTGGTGGCAAAATTTTCTGCTCGGTTAGGTTTGTGGTAGGGCTTGTTCTTAGTCCACCTGGCTAGCTAGCTACCACCGTCTTATCTAAGTCTGTTGCCATACCAACAATGTTAACAGCATTGTTCTATTTCGGCAGTTAGAGGTAAGACAGCCAGTTCCTCTGGCTATTATGGCTACTACACACATGCCGGCGGCACGGCCGCCGACTTATGCCGCGCGGCACGTGCCTCTGGCTTTTGCGCCTTCATTTCCTTTGCGTTACTTTGTGCGTCTTTGTGCGGCAGTGCCGGGCGCGCCCGGCGGCCAGGCCGGCGGCACTGTGTGTAGTAGCCATTAGACTAGCTGCCCGCCCCGGCTTTGTACGGGTAGCAGTAAGTACCTACGTATCGTACGTATCTACGGCGCACCTACCTATCTACCTACCCTGCCCTACCTACCCTACACTGCCCGACCTACCTACCTACCCTGCCCTACCTCCCTACCCTACCCTGACCGACCTACCTACCTATCTACCCTACCTACCTATCTACCCTACCTACCTACCTTCACCTATCTTCCTATCTACCTACCCTACCCTGCCCTACCTACCTACCTACCCTACCCTACCCTGCCCGAGCTACCTACCTACCCTGCCCTAACTACCTCCCCTACCCTGCCCGACCTATCTACCTACCCTACCTACCTATCTAGCCTACCCTACCTACCTACCTTCACCTATCTTCCTATCTACCTACCCTGCCCTACCTATCTACCTACCAACCTTCACCTATCTTCCTATCTACCTACCCTGTTCTACCTACCTACTCTACCCACATACCCTACCTACCTACATACCCTACCTATCTACCGTACCTACCCTAACTACTTACTTTACACGCTACCATCACCTACCTATCCTAAGAACCTTCTCCTTACAATAAAGAAAAAAGAATTAGTGAAATCTAAACTTAAACGTAAACTTTAGTGAGTGAGAGAGAGATAGCTTATTGTGTGAGAACGACAGGAGACCATCTTCATGGTCATCTTTACTCTGTGCTGTTTACGGGATGAGAAGTGACACCGGTAGACGCCTGACGGGAATAACTGATCGAGTGGTAACTGATCAATCTCGACCGAAGTCGCAAGATCCAAGACTCAGCCCACTATCGACCTCCGGTCTCCGGAGGGGAGTGATGTAGCGGTTACACCGCCACATACGAACTACGCAGCAAAGACATGACGTCACACAATTTCTGCATCGCGCAGTTAGAGCTTACCGAGCGAATAACTATCCGACTATCCGAAATCAACTTACGGGCTGTTGCCCGTCAGTCATAATACCCGTCTGGTCGGAGGATCCTCCCTTTTCTTTGGTGGATGAGTGAACTATACACCCTGTTCCTCATACCTCTACACAACAACCACTGTAATTTTACTCCAAAATCAATATTCTGATTTTTTCGGTAAAAAATTGTGTATTTATTTTAAAAAAACTAGTGAAAAATGTTATAGATAGACCCCCCCCTTTTGAAGTTTATTTTCGAAATTTTTTCATGAATATTCATAAAATTACGGGCGGTCACATGCGCATGGGCGACATTGTATATATTATAATAAAATCGTACCTAAATCAATCTGTAATCTGCCTAGCCTTTTCCCAATTATTTTGTGATCGGCTTCCAGTTTAACCGATAGCAGCTGAATACCAGTATTTTACATGGAGCGACTGCTTATCTGACCTCCACAACCTAATAACTAGGTAATACGATACTGATCCCTAGTAAGACTGGTTGTCAGACTTTCGGGCCTCTGATGACTCGTAACGACTTTCAAAGATCCACGAATGACAGCCGGGACCAATGGCTTAACGTGCTTTCCGAGGCACGGAGAAGTCTCTGTATGTAAAGATGGTCACTCATCCACAGACCAACCCCGGGAAGCGTGGATCGACCTGTGTGGCTGTTATTACTAAGCCACTCGTGCGACATTAAAATAAAAACAATAATAATTAGGAGCGTGCGCCAAATATCTGTAAATGAGATTAAATTAACCGCGAGTTCCTTGGTGAAGCCGTACTGCGGTAATCTGCACATTCTGTAGGCAATGTGTCAATGTCGAGGCGAATTCTTAGTGAAATCATTAACTGTCTTAAGTAGGTACCTACTTATTTAAATTCAATTATGATAATTAATCATAATCATAAATATTTTTCTCAATATCATATTAAAGGCACTGGTTTATAAAATGCTCAATTTTGAACAGAAAGGTGTCTGACGCAGAAGGGTTTGAGTCTATATATTATTTCAGAACTAGATTTTTCTCGGTCAGCTACACTGGGTGGATTTTTGAGATGGGGCAGTAAGGACGCAGCTACTTTAATCGTTGTAGCTACTGGAAAACCGTCTGAGGAGACTGTCCTTAACTTTTTGAGAAATTTTTAACTGCATTCAAAGATTTTGAAAAATCAAAATAAGAAGGAAAGAAAATAGGCAGTTTTCACAAAAACTGATTTTGATGCCAATCGATCCTATTTCATATAAGGATTAAAAAACTCTAACGAACTAACTGAGGTTTGAGTACCTACATACTAGAAAAGTCAGAAATCGCAAAAACTTCCCATACATTTCGTGGGAAATAAGACTCCAACCTACTTTTCACGATGGATAGACTGGCCAAACTACAAAAAAAAAACGAATTTAAAAATCCACCCTCTAGAACAAATCATTCCTCAGTATTCTCAGTAATGACGAACCGATTGAAGAAGATAAAAAAACGGTTTAGTCGACTAATGTCAGATTCTAGAAATGCCAGATATTAGTCGATATTTTAGTGTCAAATTGCATCGCAAATCTTGTAAAAAGTGTGTTTTTTTAAGAATGAAACTGTACTAAAGATCCTTGCTGATAAGGGTCACATGATAATTATGTTGCTTTAGTTGCATTCCATAATGTTAAAAAGGTATTATAATTACAAACAATTACGGATGCTGTGGGGCACAGTAAGTACGGTAGATGACAAAAAAATATAGAAAAACCCTCAACAGTATCATACGAGTATGTCCACGTAACGACTGAGTCTCAAAGGGTTACACAACGCTTGTTATCAAAGCTCCAACTGCCATTATGTAGGTAGAAATTGTTAGCTTTGTCCGTCTGTCCTCTATCTGCGTTTGAAGTCCAACGAGATAGGGGATAACTGGTTCCCTACAAACGTGTGTGTAGGAGGATTTAATTGGAGAGAGTAAAATGTTCGTGCCAATTCGATTATGGCACTTCACATCGTTATTCAGTATTCGCTTTTTTTACTGTGTTTTATTCGGCTAATATAGTGTAAGAAGGCCGAATAACTCGAACACACCGTCCACACATCGTCTTGAACAGCGATGGTTTTGATATTTAAGAGCGCTTGACCTTGGGGCTACCTTATCTTATGCACCTATGGGGGATCACGCGTTCGATTCATTCGAGAGATTCCTAATCCAACTTGACCACAACGTTTTTAGAGGGTTAGATCCGCTCATGCTCGTGGCTAAGTAATAACAGCGGGTTGACCGCAGGTTCAGCTACGCTTACCGAAGGTCAGTCCTTGGATGGGTGACCATGCATTTCATACCGACACTCCTCAGTACCTCGAAAAATACGTTAAGCCGTTGCTCTCGGCTGTAATTCGTAGATCTTTGACAGTCGTTACGGATAGTCAGAAATCCAAGTCTGACAACCAGTCTTACCAATGGGTATCGTGTTACCCAGTAACTGGGTTGTGGAGGTCAGATAGGTAGTTGCTCCATGTAAAATACTGGTATTCAGCTGCATCCGGTTGGACTGGAAGCCGACCCGATATAGTTGCTAAAAGGCTAGGCAGATAATGAGACTAATTTATGAGCACCCGGTGTATAGTACCATAAGTTACTGACGTCAAACTCTAAACACAGTTAATTCCTTTCAAAACCAATTGCTTTGACGAACTAATCTAAAACAGTGACCCGTCAATTGACAACAATATCAAATAACATAGTTCTTAACTAAGCCCAGAAGTTCGAATCAATCAATAAGCGACATCTGTCGGCTCTCCTTGAATGACAATTATCAATCGAGGATAAGCTTTTTAATTGGCAACATTAATGCGATGACCTGATGTCAAATGATTGCGTATGATGGATGCAAACTCTTAATTGCTGATTTAGACGTAATCTGAATACAATGAACTGGCTCGTGTCTAAGTAATAACTGCCGCACAGGTCGATCAATCTGGTTAAGCTACGTTTGCAGTGGTTGGTCCGTGAATGTGTGACCATCTTTGCATCGGCTTCGGAAAGCACGTTTAAGCCGTTGGTCCCGGCTGTCATTCGTAGATCTTTGACAGTCGTTACGGGTCAACAGAAGCCCGAAAGTCTGACCACCAGTGCTGCCATAAGGTATCATGTTACCCATTAACTAAGTAGTGGAGGTCAGATAAACAGTCACTCCATATAAAATACTGGTATTCAGCTGCATCTGGGTACACTGGAAGCCGACTCCAATATATGTAGTTAGGAGAAGGCTAGGCAGATAGATATCAGATATTTTTTGTTATCAGTAATATTTCAAGAAGTTTTTAGTATGAATGTGGATGGTTGTAAGAGTAGTGGGAGTCCAAAGAAAAAATGGATGGACTGTGACCAAGATTATTTGAGTAGAAACGAGGATACAACTGTCATGGCGACTAATAGAGAAGTATGGCAGAAAAAGACATGTTTCGCCGACTCCAAATAAATTGTGATAACGGAAAGAGAGTGATGATGAAGTAATATATTATACGGACTTGGGAGAAATTCAAAGTCAAAGTCAAACATAATTAGCCTATTAATGTTCCCACTGCTGGGACACAGGCCTCCTCTCTGTGAGAGGGAGTGGGCTGTAATCTACCACGCGGGTTAGTAGATGTCTCTGTATGTCTTCGAATTTTCGGTTCTAAGACATGCCGGTTTCCTCACGATGTTTTCCTTCACCGTTTTGAGAGCAGTGGTGATGAAATTATTTACACAAAGTAAAGCGCCTGCTTGGGTCCGAACCCACGACCTACAACTCTTAAGTATTAATAAATAAGTCGGGGCCGATACCACTGGGCCACTATTCTGAAAGTCAAAGCCAAAGCCAAATAATTTATTTCAATTAGGCATGTAAAAGGCACTTTTGAATGTCAAAATTTACAAATAAAAAATAGAATTGATTCAATTTTTTTATTTGAATTCAATTCTATTTTTTTCTAAAAGGTAGTTTTTGTATGGGGAAGAATAGGCAAGAAACTCGACCGTTACTCTTTTAAATACAATTGTAAAGTCACTACATTCCAAAGTCAATTATAAACACAGGTTTACCAAAAGCTTTCAGCTATTTCCTTATTGTTTTAAATTCAGATTTAACAGTCAAATAACAATGATTTTGCATGATTAAACAGTTTGTGTCTAGCCAAGATAAGGGTATTATATTGTTTTCCATAATATTATTTGTCCTATTATTGTTTTCCATAATCGTCCCCACTCATAATATTTACTTGCACTATTATCATTTATACTAATAACGTTTGCCATATCAACTTATTTGACATAACTTTTATTTACCATAATATTAGTTTCCATAATAACATGTGTCATAATCATTAGATTCTATAAGTAACACATTACATAATCGACACTTGACATAAGCAACATTTAACATTATTTAGAAACGTCACAGACAGATGTCCTCAGTATTGTATTATATGATATGTATTATTCCGAATGTTCATTTAAATACATACATACGTACATTTGCAAAATAGGATAGGTTAGGTTAGGTTTTCTTGTTCAGACAATAAACAGTTTGTCAAATTCGAAACGGGTAGGTTAGGTTAGGTTAGAACTGTGACCAAACAACGCGCGAAGGCGAGCGAGCGTAGCGAGCGTGCCGCGGCAGCGGCCGCCGAGTGCTAGATTTCCTCTTTTGCAAAGCAAGCATGCATGGCAGATTAGGGTAATTTTTAGGTTTTCTTGTTCAGACAATAAACAGTTTGTCAAATACGAAACGGGTAGGTTAGGTTAGGTTAGAACTGTGACCAAATAACGCGCGAAGGCGAGCGAGCGTAGCGAGCGTGCCGCGGCAGCGGCCGCCGAGTGCTAGATTTCCTCTTTTGCAAAGCAAGCATGCATGGCAGATTAGGGTAATTTTTTGGTTTTCTTATTCAGACAATAAACAGTTTGTCAAATTCGAAACGGGTAGGTTAGGTTAGGTAAGAACTGTGACCAAATAACGCGCGAAGGCGAGCGAGCGTAGCGAGCGTGCCGCGGCAGCGGCCGCCGAGTGCTAGATTTCCTATTTTGCAGAGCAAGCATGGTACATACTGAACTAGCATTGTTGTGCTAGTATGGGCAAATGAACATTAATAAATGTTATGGAAAACGACATTATTGAAAATAAAAAATATAGCTAATGAATTTATGGATTAAAATTATTATGACACTTAATCGATTATGACCAATGAAATTAGTGAAAATGATTTTATGTCATTTCACGATTATGGCAACTGAAGCGTTATTACTAATGAAATTATGGCAAATAAAATTATGGCATATAAAATTATGGCATTTTAAATTATGGCAAACATTAGTAAACCCAAGATAAGCCGTGGATTTTGATTTTTCAATAATATTCAAAATATATCTTTAAAATATTATAATTTTTTGGTCTTGATTTAAGACAACCATCTGGAAGTACGTAGGAAGGTATATTAAACGGTAAATTATTATGATATTATTTAAAAAGACTTGATAAGTAAGTCTAGACTTAGTTAGTAGTCATAACTGGCTTCCTAGATTTAATCAGATGTTAACCACATTCATAATTATTGTAATTTGAGTATGAAGAAAAACTAGATTCTAGTAAAAAAATAGTAAAGAACTACTCTAAGTTTCTTTTTCAAAATTTTAGGCTCTGTTATTACACTCAGTTTATGGTAGTTTTGTTTACTCCCATGTAGGTTATAGGGGGCGAGCCTATATTGCCACCACCAGGGCACAAATCTAGACTACAGGCTGCTATAGAACCGCAGGAGACGCCCTGGACGTCGGGAATCGCGAGCCGATTTCCGGCCACCGTAGGCGCAGGATTGCGGACGGAGAGCAATGGGTAGCTCGCCGTCCGATAAGGTCCAGGTCAGGGGCGACGGCGCGTCGTGTTCAAAAGAAAGAGTGTCAGCAAAATTGACGGGGTCCGCTAGGGCCGATGCCTGCCGGGGTTGCGGGAAGTCCTAAGGGGAGACCGTGGCCCCTGGCAACGTACAGGCAAGTGTAGGAACACGGTGGGTTTTAGTCAGTAAGAGTGACGCTTCGCCCAGAGCGGGAGAAGTCATTTGATGATTTCCCAACCAAAAAAAACAAAGCCAGCTATTAAAAAAATTATGACAGAAAACCCAATGACACTTTGGCCAACCTGGGAATCGAATTTAGGATCTCATGCTCGGCAATAGTGCGACCACTAGATCATCAATCAGTCTTAACAGGAAATGTATGAAATAAACTTGTAAAATTGTTGAATTGCCGATTGTCAGCTGTTGGTTTTACAGGCCCCTGGTGGAAAACTACCCTTAGACATAATCAGCCTCTAATGTTCCCACTGCTGGGACACTGGCCTCCTCTCTGTGAGAGGGAGTGGGCCCTAATCCACCACGCGGGCCCAGTGCGGGTTAGTGGATGTCATAGTCTTCGAATTTTTGCTTCTAGGACATCCCGGTTTCCTTCACCGTTTTGAGAGCAGTGGTGATGAAATTATTTGTACGAAGTAAAGCGCCTGCCTGGTTTCGAACCCACGACCTACAACTCGTAAGGGCGTACTCTATATGTATCTATCACATAGTTAATTTATCTGTCATTGCTTTATTTTTCAATAAAGGAGGAGCTCGTGGCTAAGTAATATCAAGCCGCACGGGTCGATCCGCCAGGTTAAGCTACGCTTGCCGGGGTTGGTCAGTGGATGGGTGACCATCTTTACATACCGAGACTCCTCCGTGCCTCGGAAAGCACGTTAAGCCGTTGGTCCCAGCTGTCATTTGTGGATCTTTGACTGTCGTTACGAGTCGTCAGAAGCCCGAAAGTCTGACACCAGTCTTACCAAGGGGTATCGTATTACCCAGATACTGGGTTGTGGAGGTCAGATAGGCAGTCGCTCCATGTAAAATACTGGTATTCAGCTGCATCCGGTTAGACTGGAAGCCGACCCCAAGATAGTTGGGAAAAAGGCTAGGAAGATTGATTTTTTTTATTTATTTTTCAATCTTTTTTTTTTCTATCGTGCGATAGTAATCTTATTAGGCCTAGCCAAGTTACAAACGTTTCGTATCGAATCTCTTTCTACAATCGTTAACGCCTCAGCGTAAGCGATTGTAGAAAACGATAACTTGGTAGCCAAGTTGACACGACTGAGTCGATCGTTCATTCTACAACGTCTTTAGAAAAAACCTATACTTTAGTCTATGGTGAGCGTTCCTACAAACGTCAAAGTCGCAGTTGTGTACTTGTACTTTGTGCGCGGGCAGATAATTATTGTTTCAAAGTGATAAAGTGATAAAAAATTAAGCGAATTATGGTAAAGTTCTTCTTATAATTGGTTTATCATAATATCACCGTGTGGACTGTTATTTTAAACATTACTGTGTCTTGAAATGTTATGATTATTATTCTGCATAATATTAATGAAAGCTAATAACTTTTATAGGATGGAATCTAGATCTCGAGTAAGCTTGGATTCATGGAAAGGTACATAAATTATTAGTTATTTCGTAAATATCTTCCTTTGTTATTTGTAAATCTATCATAGGTACTCAGGCGCTTGAAAGTTTGAAACATAAACAATGACGTGATACGCGCCATGAACTAATACGTAAGAAACAAACAAAAGAATTGTGTTTGACCCTTTACTTAATCAATAGACCCTTTGTTTCTCTGAAATAGTTTTAACTTATGTTCTAGACATGGCGATAATAATATAACGAGACCCCAGCAAGGTCGAATAAAAGCTGACCGACTATATGCTAAATGGTAAATATAGTCCAATTTGACGAATAAACAAAACACTTCTCGGTATCAACACACAGCTGTATCATAAAGACGCCTTTTTTATCGTTTACTCTTGGGTCTCGGTGATCGCTTAGCTATCGTTCATAAACTTCGACATCGTTTCGTTAACGCTTGTCAAAACTGTAACTTGGCTACCATTTCTATGGGTGTAGCGATCAACGTTGTAGAAACGCTTACATTCATTCTAACATTTTGAACGATTGTAAACTTGTCTACGAATTTTCGATTCGATTGTTCTGACCACGTGACTTAACGTTGTGATGATGTCATTCCTATACATTTGATTAGTTTTCTACTAGCGATAACGATTGTAGATTGTCAACTTGGCTAAGCCTGCTGGTGCATTGTTCACATAATGTATAATTATAATTAATGTATATAAAATATTGTGAAAACATTTGAAAAGAGTTACGGTGGAGTTTCTTGCCCATTCTTCTCCATACGAAAACTACCTTTTGGAAGGGGCGACTAGAATCAATTCTATTTTTTGTAAATTTTGACGTTCAGAAGTGCCTTTTATGTGCTTAATTGCAATAAATTATTTGACTTTGACTTTGTAAACTTTGTAAGTCGGAGCCGTTACAACTGGGGTGCCACTACTCCTTAGGTGCCTGAGCCCTAGGCGCTCTTTTACGATGTCCACGGCTGCTATATGCTTCCCCTTTATCCTTATAATCTATGACCATGATCATCTGTTTGTTGCAGCAATTGGCCCTGACTCCAACCTCCCGGTCGTTCCGCAATTGGGAGGCTCCCACAGTGCCGCTGTTCTTCGACATCTACTTCTTCAACTGGACCAATTCTGAACGGTTTCCAGATGAGAAACCAGATTTAGTTCAGTTAGGTGAGTGCGGTTTCTAAGGGAGGAACAATGTAGATGTGCCCGTACTACACATACACACACAGAAACTCATGACCTCTTCCAATGGGGGTAGGTATTCCGTAAATCCGTACTACCTACAGGTAAAAACACATTTTTCAAAAAAAAAAAAACACCGTATTCTAAAATATTTTTACAAAATAAAACAGTACTACCAAAAAGTGAAAAATAACTTTCTTTCGGAAGTCGGTGTCTTTGGTTTTGAATTATCGTTTTTTGCCACCGACTTCCGAAATAAAGTTATATTTCACTTTGTAGTGGTTTTTTTTTGGAACCAGTCTTACCAAGGGGTCGTATTAAACCCAGTTACTGGGTTGTGGATGTCAGATAGGCAGTCGCTCCATGTAAAATACTGGTATTCAGCTGCAACCGGTTAGACTGGAAGCCGATCCCAAGATAGTTGAGAAAAGGCTAGGAAGATTGAGTGATTTTTTTTGGAAGTCAGTGTTTTATTTTGTAATACCTACCTAAGATTTTTAATTTTCACTTTTTAGTTGTGGTACCTACCGCAACTAAAAAGTGAAAAATCGTGCTATCACACACACTCGAATACCACTACACCTGTTATGTAAATAACAGTGACAGAAATTATTATAACATTATCCACGAAAAATACGTATTGTTGAAGATAACTCAAAAAGGGGTAAGTAATAAATGGTATAATTACAAAATGACCAATATTTACAAGATATAAGAACTGAATCTATAATTTTATTTGATATAATCATCAGTTAATATAATAAACGATTGATATAATTTTAAAATAACTAATTTTTATAATCATAACATACATTTAATATAATATCGTTTGATATACCACTCAAAAGACATAAAACATATTTAGTCTAATATTTAATTTCTGTCACAGTAAATAACCTGAGTAGATACTGTAGATATACTTAACTGATTACCACCTGCCAAGATGGTCACTCGCTACGCTCGCTCGCCTTCGCGCGTTAATAGTCACTGTTCTAACCTAACCCCAATGGTTCACCAAGAATAGAGGGGATCTGGCACTCGGCGGCCGCTGCTGCGGCACGCTCCCTACGGTCGCTCGCCTTCGCGCGTTAATGATCACTGTTCTAACCTAACCTAACCCAAGTAGTTCACCAACAAGGGAGGAGATCTGGCACTCGGCGGCCGCTGCCCCGGCACGCTCCCTACGGTCGCTCGCCTTCGCGCGTTAATGGTCACTGTTCTAACCTAACCTAACCCAAATGATTCACCAACAAGAGAAGGGGGATCTCGCACTCGGCGGCCGCTGCCGCGGCACGCTCCCTTCGGTCGCTCGCCTTCGCGCGTCAATGGTCACTGTTCTAACCTAACCTAACCTAAGCCAAATGGTTCACCAACAAGAGAGGGGGGATCTGGCACTCGGCGGCCGCTGCCGCGGCACGCTCCCTTCGGTCGCTCGCCTTCGCACGCTAATGGTCACTGTTCTAACCTAACCTAACCTAAGCCAAATGGTTCACCAACAAGAGAGGGGGGATCTGGCACTCGGCGGCCGCTGCCGCGGCACGCTCCCTTCGGTCGCTCGCCTTCGCGCGTTAATGGTCACTGTTCTAACCTAACCTAACCCAAATGGTTCCCCACCGCTCGGCGGCCGCTCACGCAAGTTTTGTGTGTGTATGCAGACCAGCCGCTGTGTGCAGCCAGACCGACACCGGTTATTGTTATACGGTGAAGTTTTCTTAGAAATTGTATGGTTCGTGTCGCGTCGCGCTGGTCTGCAAAAGCCTTTAGCCTTCTAACCTAACCTATCCGAGTTGGATGGCTTTGAATCGGGGTGTTAACCATAATGATGGTATCATTATATAATTTAAACGATAGACCTAATGATTTTCGATTAAATAAACGTTATATCCAATAACGTTATACGAAATAAGTTTTAGAGTATATAAATGTTATATGTAAAGAAATTATATCAACAGTTGGTATATCTCACGTTTATTATATCTTGTGAACGTTATTGAAATGAAAATATACCAAATAAGTTTATATGATATGAGACGCACCCCTCAAAAAGTGCCCAAGCAAAGTAAATAAAATTTTAATGTGACCTCGAGAGCATACCCTATAAAAAAAAAAAACTAATCCGTCTTTATATGACGAAATTATGCCCGAAAAAATATAAAAAAAAACAACTTCCAAATTGAGAAAAACTTCGTTTTTTTTTTTTGAAGTCGTTTGGTAATAATACCTTCAGAATTAAGAATGATGTCACATTTAAAATATGGTTATAATTAGTAGATTTTCTCATTAAAAAGTTGTATATTATATTTCCCAATTGCGCCACTAGGAGTCGGGAGAACCTGCCGGGGTTGCGGGTAGTCCCAAGGGAGAACCGTGGCCCCTGGCAAGGCAAGGGAAGGAATACGGGTGGGTTTTACTCAGTAAAAGTCTGACACGCCCTTCCGCTCCGCCCGGGGCGGAAGAAGTCATTGGACTTGACTTCCCACCCAAAAAAAAAAAAAAAAAAACGGAGTCGGGAGAAGAAGCAAGAAATGTCTGATATTAATAACATAGAGGCATAAACACACTCATAGAAATTGCTAACAGACATTTTTTTAGAAGCTTTGTTGCACGTGAATATACTATCTGCCTAGCCTTTTTACAACTAGGTATGTTGGGGTCGGCTTCCAGTCTAACTGAATGCAGCTGAATAACAGCATTTTACAAGGAGCGACTGCCTATCTGACCTCCACAACCGAGTACCTGGGTAATACGATACCCCTTGGTAAGACTGGATGTCAGACTTTCGGGCTTTTGACGACCGGTAACGACTGTCAAAAATCCACAAACCTGACAGTCCGGACCAACAGCTTTTCGAAGCACGGAGGAGTCTCGGTATGTTAAGAGACAGATACATGCCAGTGACCTTGAGTGGTTAGCTTGCGTGTTCTGTACTGAGCTCACGCAACGCGTCGTACGTCCAGCCAGTAATAGAACTCGCGCATCAAGGAGCGCTCTCACCAATTTGACGCATTATTAATTTATTATACATAAAACAGAAGGTATTTTAATAAAACTCGTAGATTAAAAGATTAATATTTTAATTATCCTTAAAATGGTGAAGGTTTCAGAAAAATACGCTAGACAGCTTTTGCGTAATTCTTAGTGTCTTATCCGCGTTAGACACAACTTTAGAAATTAATTTCACTATGTAATGTAAATATAATCTAAAATATTCGTAGATTAAATTATTAAGAAAATGCTCTAATTTAACATATATTTTTTCCAAATCATTAACACCACTCGTTTAGACGTAATTTCCGGTAAAAAATCATTAGTAATCAAGTAGCTTGTCGTCGCCTTAAGATGGTCACCCAACTTCAAACCAACCTCGGCAAGCGTAGCTTAACCTGATGGATCGACCCGTGCGGCTGTTATGACTTAGCCATGAGTTCCTCACGAGTACTTGAGATTGCAGGTGTCCATATACGGAACTTAGTTTGCAGCAGTATGCCGAAAAAAAAACAGTCCCGCCTTGGGACTGTTTTTTTTTTTCGTTGATTTATTCTAAAGCAAAAAATAAGCAGCCTAGTTAATGTATAATGCGGATGACAGGCTCATTAATTTGTAAATCTATTACTTAATTGTTTTTGTATTTTTTTTTTGTTAAAAAAACACGCATAGAATTTACGCTAATTTTCATCAGACCTTGAGAAGTATTTTTAATTCTACAATATTTTTTTACATTTCCCAATCAATATTTCATACGCACATTAGACAGTAGACACATAATACACTCGAGAGCAATGAATACGGGTCACTTAAAGAATGTTAAAAATCTCGGAAACTAAAAATGATAGGTTAATGCAATAAATTGTATTTAATAGACAATGTAATACTCCTTAAATGAAAGTAAAAAAAATATGAGTCACCATACATTTTATTAACACAAAATTACATAAAGAAAAAAACTGCTGATCTCTCCTTAAAACAAAAATAGGAAACATGAAATTTTTGAACTTTATTACGATTTTCTTGAATTTTAATACTTCGTATTGCCTCCTCGTGCTTCCATTACTGCGTTTACGCGGTTTGGCATGCTGTACACCAAGTTCCTTATACGATTTTGGGGAATATTCTCCCATTCCTCTGTGAGAGCAATTTTGAGCTCACGAAGCGTGATTGGGGGAGGGTTTCGTTGTTTTACGCATCTGCCTAGCTCGTCCCAAGCATGCTCGATCGGGTTGATATCCGGGCTGCGCGCTGGCCACTCCATACGAGTAATGTTCATCTCTTGAAGGTAGTCATTCACAATCCTACCTGTATGAGGTCGGGCATTGTCATGCATAAATATAGCATCCTCACCTAAATTGACCATAAATGGACCAACGTGATCATTGAGGATTTCTTCCACATATCTTACGCTAGTTAAAGAGCCGTTTTCTATGATCACCAGCTCTGTGCGACTTTCAGAAGAAATTCCGGCCCACACAAGTACAGACCCACCACCGTAGGCTACTTTTTCTTCGATGCATGCTTGCTTGAATCTTTCCCCTGGTCTTCGATACACTCTGTGTCTTCCATCGTGCTTGTAGAGCATAAATTTTGATTCGTCGGAGAACATAACTTTTGACCAATCTTCAATACTCCAATTTACGTGGCTCTGGGCATATCTTAGTCTTGAAATACGATGCCCACGCTCCAGTTTAGGGCCGTTTGCAGGTCTAAGGGGTTTTAAGTTAGATTCAGCAAGCCGACGTCTTACTGTCCATGCACTTGGGTTACTTCCTCCGAGGCGTCGAAACTGATTTGTGAGTTCAGTTCCTGTGAGAAAGCGATTTCGAAGCATGGTGTTCACCAAGTATCGGTCTTCTCGTGCTGTGGTACACCTGGTTCTGCCCGTTCCTGGTCTGCGTAGGTTAGAACCAGTTTCTTCGTAACGTCGGAGAACTCTTTGTACTGTTGACAGCGACACACCGACAGTCCTGGCTGTATCGCGCTGACTCCGGCCGGTTTCCAGCATTGTAAGTATTCTGGTGCATTCTTCAGGCGTAAGCGACATAATTTCAGCTTGAATAATGAATATAGAGCACTATCAACATGGTTTATGTACCCACATAAATGACAGATTACAAACAAAAGCAAAACCAAATGCTGTAATTTCGTAGTTCCATCTTCGAAAGTGGCCCTTTTTCAAATTTGATTTTTTTATGATATAACTTTACAATAACTAAGAAGTTTTAATACCTTCATTTAAGGAGTATTACATTGTCTATTAAATACAATTTATTGCATTAACCTAGCATTTTTAGTTTCCGAGATTTTTAGGATTCTTTAAGTGACCCGGATTCATTGCTCTCGAGTGTATTTGTATTTAAAAAATTATAAATGTGCTTAGTAAAATTTATGCCTCTGTGGTCTAGTGGTTAGACCACCTGTCTCAGACGACTCGACTTGGGTTCGATTCCCAGTGGGGACAAAATTTTATGCTCAGTTTGATTGATGGGACGTTTGCATATAATTATGCCAGTCGCACCGTACACCGTGCTTGCACGATGCAGGATTTTTCATGACCGCAGTGTGATGGGTAGTTCGCATGTGGCAATGTAAATGCCCCCACACATTACTTGCCGAATTACCCTTCACTTTACAATTGCAGGAGTTTCTTGCCCATTCTTTACCATACGAAAACTATCTTTTAGAAGGGGCGACTAGAATCAATTCTATTTTTTTTGTAAATTATCCATTGTTTCTTTGGTGTTTCCACACACAAAGCGGGTTCGTGTCGGGCGCGGGTCGGGACGGGAGTACAGCGGGCTTGTTTAAATTGTATTTCCTTGTACGAGTATTATATGGATGACAGCACACGAAACGCGTGCGCAGGACGGGCGCGGAGCGGGTCGGGAGCGGCAGCCGCGCACGTTGTGTGTGTTTTGAGCTTAATCCACATTAATACTTAAAACTTCTTGATCAACATAATATAACTAATTAATGACAAATATATTTTGGGCCTTTAAAAAAAAATCAAGCGGTGCCTTAAGCCTAAACAGACAAAAAAATGTTTTACGCAGTTTTTGACTCAGACGTGTCTTGAGTAATGTTTGTAATCTAAATAAATTATACTATTAGATAAGCTTATTAATATTTATTAGCTTTAAGTAAATTACGTTTTTTTGTTTAAAAACATATCATAATTTATTGAAAGCTGTGTAAATAAATAGCTAAATAAAGAAAATTATTCAAAAAACAAAAAACCCGACTGCAAAAACACATAACTGAAAAGAGAAAAACAAGCAATACTATCTATAGAATTTTGGTATCGCAGGCGGGGGGACAAACAAAAGTTACACCATATTTCCGATTATTATTGTTATATTATTATTGTCCCCGCCTGCGATACCAAAATTCTATAGATAGTATTGCTTGTTTTTCTCTTTTCAGTTATGTGTTTTTGCAGTCGGGTTTTTTGTTTTTTGAATAATTTTCTTTATTTCAAGCTTTTTAGTTTTATATATATCTTAATTTGGAATTAACTCATTACCAGCTATTATTTGATACCAATATTGCTGTAATTTATTTAAAAAAAAACCTTCCCCTCCCTTTTTTTTGTATTTGCAGATGCAATACATAAATATTATATAGCCTATGTCACTTCTACGATTAAGACGAATCTAACGACACCTCATATGTTAAAATCCATCAAGCCGTTTAGGCTACAGAGCGTGCCAAAGAAATAGACATACATACATACATACATACATACATACATACTCTCGAAAAACATTACCCTCCTTCTGGGGCAGTCGGGTAACAATCTATATACAGGGTGTTAATGAAATTGCGTGCCAAAGCTTCGGGTAGTAGTATCGATAAAGGAACTAGGCAGATGGAGACTTCAAACTTCACGGAAACACCACACACGTACCTTCATTCATTCTCCCAAATCCGTGTTATTATATTTTCCGTAAAAGCTTACCTCATCATCTAATTATTTGGGGTCGGCGCAACATGTCTATTTCTTCAACACTTCTCTATTAGTCGTCATCTCGGTAGTCACCCCCTTTCTAGCCATATCATCTTTCACACAGTCCATACACCGTTTCTTTGGTCTTCCCCTACTCTTATAGCCATCGATATTCATACTCAAAACCGTCCCCACGACATATAAAAACTTACCTACTTTATTGAATTGTTTCCAGGTCCATACCGCTTCATCGAGAAGAGGAAACACGTGAATATAACATGGCATGATAACAACGGCACGGTGGCGTATCGGACACAGAGGAGCTGGTTCTTTGATGAACAGTCTTCTAATGGAACTCTACAGGATAATATCACAACGCTTAATGCTATTGCTGCTGTAAGTATAATATTTCTACTGCTTTGTATTAGCGTGGCCCAGTGGTATCGGCCCCGACTTACGAGTAGTGCTTTACTTTGTGTGTGCTTTATTTCATCACCACTGCTCTCAAAACGGTGAAGGAAAACATCGTGAGGAAACCGGCATGTCTTAGAACCAAAAATTCGAATACATGTGCAAGCTACCAACCCGCACTGGGCTTGCGTGGTAGATTATAGCCCACACTTCGAAGAGAGGAGGCCTGTGTCCCAGCAGTGGGAACATTATAGACTGAATATGTTATGGTATTAATATATACCATAACATATTCAGTGCATGTGTATTTTATGTTAATTTTAAAAAGTGCGTGTTATGTGGCCAAAAAAATAAATTCTTGTTTTCCTTTTTTTCTAAGTGTGTTTATTGCTCTTATATTTTTGTTAACCTACTTAACGATATAGCCGATATAGATTACCTAATAATGGCGCATTTTTTATTTTTTATTCATGTATAATATTCGAATTCTTGAAAAGTTAATCGAATAGTTATAAATATGAAAGTGTAATTTCGCCATTACCCTCTTCGCCCATATTAAAGTGTGGTTCTCATACCTTGAGAGATTCATTGTATAATATTAACTACTTGTTCTCATTGCCAATTTTTCGCCCTTACCTACGGCTTATGTCTGAACCCGCCCCGTTTTTATTGATATACAATGTGGAGACTACCATACAACAAAAAATTCAAATACTGACTACTAATGCATAAGAGTATTTTGGAACTGTCAAATAAATCCTAGCTTCGAAATAAAAAATAGTAGATTGTTATACAAGGGTCGAAAGGAATCAATTCTACGAAAGGAATTGATATCTTTCACCCGTGTTAAACACTCTACTTTTCATTTCGAATATAAGGAAAGTATAAAATAGTAAAATTTCTAAAATACTTATTGATATTAAATAATATGTAACCACCTATTAACCAACAACCTATTTCAAATTAACTGAGAAGTTAGAACAATTCATGAAAATTTTTAAATTAGGAACGCGCCGCGTCACCACTGCGCAGTGTGCCCACTTTCGTTTTTGGTTTATCCCCAGTTTTATAATGAATTATCCCAAAAATTCCCTAAAAAATATAAAAATTCCTTGGTTAAAGGAATTTTTCATTTTTATAGCATTAAATACCTACAAAACATTCATTATTAATCGAGTGAGACGAAACAAACCAACTCTTATATGGTATAACGCGACTTATTTTCGATGTCATCTTTAACCTCGGAAATAGTAAAATTAACAATAACATGGTAAACTAAAATTAGATAAATTATATTCATTACGAGTTTCAGGGAATCCCCTTTAGTCAATCGGTGCTACCATAGAGTAAAGTAGTACATTGGGTGCAGCCTATTATTAACAATAGGGCTACCAACTCAAGTTAATTTTTTCCCTAAAATTCCCTAAATCCCTGTCAAAATAAAATATCCCTAAACCATGCTTATTATTGCCCATTTTTCCCTAAAAAAGGAAGAAATCCCTAAAAGTGGAAACACTGTCGCCGCGGGCCATCAAGAGGGATGGCCCGCGGCGACAGTGTTTAATATATATATTTTTTTAATTCGCTGTTTATACACTCACAACTCCACAGCCTTTTTAGTTTTATTCTATTCGATATTTTTCATGTAAAAAGTTTCGTAGCCGTAGTTTCGTAACCTAACCAAAAGTTCTTTCCCGCCCTAGGGCGGGAAGCAATTACTATGAGTCTTTCCCACCCTAGAGAGGGAAGCAGCGTTTTCCACCCGCTACTCGGATCAAACAACCACTACTTTCCGAGCATAAGAAATGAAAATGAGTTTTTCAAACAAATTAAATGTAATGTCTTAAATGTAATGATCCACCCTAAGCCTATAAATTCCGTTTATCCAACTAAGCTTTGGGTGAATTCTCGGGCATACATTTCAGAATATCCACCTTAGGGTGGATTTTTGGGGTGGATAAACGGAATAGCCCGAGCCGACTATGGATTTTACCGAGCTATAATGACTAAACTATTGAATATATTCAATTGAATTTTTGTATACAGAATGGGAACGTCATTATGGACACGCCGTTAAATTTTTTGTTGTATTGTCGTCTTCACCTTGTATATCTTGTAATTGGCCATCTTCTACATAAAATACTGCAAACTCAAATAACTCTGTAAGTTTTCTTAAAATTTAATAAAATATTCGTTAATTCGTTAATTGTATGTGTATTTTAAGCTTATAACTATATATGTACTTGTGTGCCTATTTTATTTATAATGCATTTTGATATTTTTTTTTACTGTTATCTCCTCTCATTCAAAGCACCTTCCAGCTTATCTCTTCACCACCCTTGGTTGACTGGTAGAGAATGCCTTTGTGTGCGAGAAGTTTAAATAAATTAATAATTAATTCCACTTTACCCTGTAGATATGCAATATACAAAGGTAAATTAACAAGGGTGGAATTAACAGGGTAAACTGGAATTAACAGGGCAAACTAGAATTAACGAAAAAAAAAAAACACATATTTTCAGCTAAACTCCACACAGTAAGCTTCGTTTAAGCTTCTCATTAACTCTCACTGAGCCTGTAAACCGATTACGTAGAAGTTATGACGATTAAAACATTCTGAGTTTAATTGACTGTTCGTGAAACTCGGCAACACTCGTAAAACTTCGCAATAATGGTCAAAGTTTAGGCATAAATAAAAGTAGACGAACTGTGTTTTTTGTTATTTTTGTAGATTAAGAAAACAAACGACTCCCAAAAAATAAACACTACATAGAGAAAAATACTTTTATTTCGGAAATGGTGTTGGTTCTGTATTTTAGTTTTTTACCACTGACTTCAGAAATTAAAGTTATTTCACTTTGTAGTGTTTTTTTTGGAAATCAATTGTATTTTACTGCAAAAAAAAAAATACCTGTATCATCAATATACACAAAGTGGATGAAATACGTATATCCAAGCAAAATAATAAAATGTATACCTATGTGACCACTGCGCAACCTTAGGTACTCTAACAAATATTTTTGTAAAAAAATTTGTCGGTGCACAGTAAACGACCATATCGAAAAAAAAATTGGTTATGCATAAAAATACAAAATACATACAGACAATCATAATTATATAACCTTCTCCTTTTTTGAAGTAAAAACAAATAAGACCACAACATTACAAAACCTCTCTATCTTAATTTCCAGTCAGCGGTGTACCGGTCAAGGTTCTGGGGATTCCTCCAGCAGAAAGGCCTGTCTATGGGCCTGGCGATGTTCAACCAGAACATAGCCGTCTCCAAGCTGGCCAAGGAACTGCTGTTCGATGGCTATGAGGACCCACTGCTGGACCTGGCGAAGAGTCTGCCTTCTAGTACCACGGGAGGAGCCCCGCCTGTTGATAAGTTTGCGTGGTTTTATGAGGTGAGTTGTATTACCAAGTTATATTTTACAAACTTGTCTTTATACATCATCATAATAAAGGGGTGGGCTGAGGTGTCAATTTTTATGACAGTGAAAACGAAGCGGAGCCGTTCTTAACTTACTTATGAATAATGTAAACATAAATTATTTATTAACTTATAAATAAAAGTCTTTCCTTATTAATTTATTAACTATTACAGGAATATAAAGAAAGTTAATTATTGATTCAGGCGTGACTTTGCGGAAGTCCTTTATAAAATACAATAGACGACGTATATTTAGTAACTTAATTCGCTTAACTGTTCTAAAAGAGTCTTAGAGTACCCTGTAAGAAATCCAATAAAATACACTTGAACAGGTGAAAACTTAATAAAATGTGCAATATTCCTCCATCTCGTTCTCGCTGACGCAATTCTATATCTGTCTCTATCGTAACCCGTTGTACAGCGGCTTGCTCTCGGTCATATCAAGCGGTGCCATGTAATCTATCTAATATTTTGGTGAATTTATTACCCGTAGCATTGAAATGCGATGTGATGCGGTTATAGTGTGTTAGGTTTATAGGTAACAGTTACTTTTGAAAGTCAAAATGATAACTAACTAACCTTATTTAATGTTTCAGAGGAACAACTCCTTGGAGACAGATGGCTACATGGAGGTGTCGACGGGACAGGCGAGCGGCACCCTACCGGGACAGATCCTCAGGTGGAACTATGAGGACCACATCCCATACTATGATGGAGAGTGCTCTAAGGTAAGCAATAACTAATTTAAAAAAAATCCTGCAATTTCGAAACTTCAAGCCTCCACCTCAGCGTTATTAACCATGGTGATCTGCGCTGGTGGTTTTTCTGTGTGAGAAGAAACGTAATTTTATAATGAACATGGGTATCAAATAAGATTAACTACTCATAACAGTAAAATTGTATGCATATTTAGTTATAATTCCGCAAAACAACTAGGATCCAAACTTGGATGCATTTTTTTATATTCACAAACGTGGAAGCTCTTGGCTTGCATCTCACCTTATCCGATAAGTGATGATCAGGCCGAAGGTTGAAGCGAGCGTTACCCGGATTCCTCAACTGCAGAGGAACTGGCTATTAAACTTCTAACTGCCGAAACACAACCATGCTGTTAACATTGTTGTTATGGCGACAGACTTAGGTAAGATGGTGATAGCTACCCAGGCGGACTTAGAACAAACCGAGCAGAAAATGTTGTCCCCACTGGGAATCGAACCCGGGACCTCTGGGTCTGAGACAGGTGGTCTAACCCCTAGACCACATAGGCGGTGCATAGTGCAGCCCTCCTGGTCGCAAAAACATATCCTTTGGATGTGCAGTTTATGCTCATAACATTTTTCAGGGCATCGTACCCGATACATTAAGAGTGTTCAAATACTTTCATTAAAATAACTTAAATTTTCCAGCTTTCAGGCAGCGCAGGTGAGTTCAT
The DNA here is from genome assembly GCA_948150665.1 of Conistra vaccinii. NCBI lineage: Eukaryota > Metazoa > Arthropoda > Insecta > Lepidoptera > Noctuidae > Conistra > Conistra vaccinii. Next base: position 2,120,766 of record OX411320.1, on the reverse strand, counting down.
AGCTCGCAACCTGACAGAAGACTCCACGCTACCTATGTTCGTGCCAGATCTGTGCAGAACTGTGAACATGGAGTATGTGGACAGTGGTGAGCAGGACGGGTTGCTGTACAACAAGTATGCACTCACGCAGCGGAGCTTTGATAACTGTGAGTTTATCTTCAAGTTATAATACGGGGTTTGTGGCGGCATCTACATTGTCTCATGTGAACTACGCATCAAAAAGACCTGACGTCACACAAAATCCTGACGTCACACAAATCCTGCATCGCGCAGTTAGAGTTTACGCGCAGTTAAACTCTACTTGCGTGAGGCAGGATTTCGCGTGAAGTCAGGTTGATGCGCAGTTCTTAAGTGGCGATGAACCCCCAGCTGTATCCCCATTTCATAGCTACACACCAACGAAGTCTTACTTACACTCTTTCTCCTCTCTTCCAGCGACTACGTCACCGTCCAACACGTGCTTCTGCAACGGCGAGTGCGCGTGGAGTGGCGTCATGAATGTGTCGGCATGTCGGTTCGGCTCGCCCGCCTTCCTGTCGCTCCCGCACTTCCTGCACGGTGACGCACAGCTCCGGGAGCTCGTGACCGGCATGCAGCCGGATCCTGACGCTCATTCTTTCTATTTTGCTGTTGAGCCTGTAAGTACAACCTTCTAATGTTTGCTGAGCTGGCCAATTTGATTCACAATTCATAAGGATTCTGATTTAGGGAGTGACCACACTTATCGATGCTTGAGCGAGTCAGAAAGAGCTTTCTGTCAAAACATATAAAGTTCGACGCGGTGTCGAGTCACGTCATCGGAACCGAAACGAGGCGAATAATATCTCTTCCGCCGAGAGCAGCAGCAGTATAGTGACTTAGTGAGAGCAGTGGTGACCCTGCTGCCCCGACTTACGAGTTGGTCTGAACCCAGGCATGCGCTTTACTTTGTAAATAATTTTATCACCACTGCTCTCAAAACGGTGAAGAAAACATCTTGAGGAAAGCAAGTCCTAGAACCAAAAATAAGAAGACATGTGACATCTACCAAACCGCACTGGGCCCGGGTGGTAGATTACAGCCCACTCCCTCTCACAGAGAGGAGGCCTGTATCCTGGGATACAGGCCTCCTCTCTGTGGGAACATTATTTGTAGACTATAAGCTGAAGCAACAATAAAAATTGCACCTCCGAAACAGTGTTTAGGCGATGCGAATCATTTGTTGCTTCAATTTTATTGTATGCCAAGGGCAATAAACTTGAATCGTGTAAAATCAAATAGTGTTTTTCTTTTCGTGTGGTTAATGACTAATCAGAAAGTCAATTCTCGAACGGTAACATACAAGTTGCAATATGTCAATCTTGTCAAAAATGTTGGTATATAGATTGTATTTTTGACAGATTGTGAATGAAATGTGAATGCGATACGTTCTTAATAATTACGGAAATTGCCCCAGTGAGGTCAGAGTTTTTAAAGCCGCCCATGGGCCTTAAATGGGGTGTAGGGCTAGTAACACATCAAGTAACAAGAGACTTTACTGTCTCTATGTAAGATCACTGAATGTCATCAACTTTTCCTTTGTGCATGTCCTTGTAAACTCATTGTAGCAGGATCCAGGACGTTTTCTTATCATGAGCCACATTTTAAATAAAAAACAACGAGAGACCTAACCAAACCATGTATTTTCTGTGTCCAGAAACTAGGTGTCCCACTGGATGTGGCAGCCAGGTTCCAGCTCAATATCTACCTGGAACCAAGTGACAACGTCAAGTAAGTTTTCAATCCCAACTGAAACCCACCCAGATTAGAAGTTCTAATCTGGGTGGGTCTCGCGTAACCATTTCATGAAATGGTCAAACACTTCATGAAATTATCAATTCTAAGATCTGGTACAATCTGGTGGAGACGACATTAAAATTAAACCGCGTATATCTAATGACATTCTTAGTCTGCATACGAAAATTCAATTAAATATATCCAATAGTTTAGTCACTATAGTCAAAGATTGGCAAAACCCATAGTCGGCCCATCACTATTATTTAGTTTGTTTGAAAAAATCACTTTTAATTTCGATGCTAGGATTTATTTGATGGTTCCAAAATAATCTTATGCATAAGTAGTGCCAGTGTTTTCATTTATTGTCGTGTACACATTGTATAGTTATATAATCTCACTCACATTAGCCTAATATGTCTCACTCACTCTAAGGCTCTTATCACACTAGCGGTTTGCGAGCGGAGCGGGCGCGCAGCGAATGCGTTGCGACACACTGACACCACACTCACACTGTCCATGTCGCATTGCGCCGCGTGTCCGTTGCGCACCCGTTCCGCTCGCAATCCGCTAGTATGATAAGGCCCTAACCTAACCATGATCTTGTTTTGTTTTTGCTATTGTCCACAGCCTCTACCAAAACGTACCCAGAATGCTTTTCCCAATATTCTGGGTAGAACAAAAAGTGAAGATGGACGCTCAAGTAATCGCTGAGCTTCGATTCGTGCGCGCCATCTTCGATTGGGGCGGAACCGTCTGCGCCTGCGCCGCCCTAGTGTTCGCAGCCCTCGTTACCATAGCAACATGTTGGGCAAGAAAGCCACAGTATATAAAAAAGGAGTGTGTTTATGAGAATTCGAAAGACGAAGCCGAATTAAAGCTCAACCCTATATGAATGTTTAAATTAGCTGGTGTACATACTCAAATGGAACGTAGATCTATGAAGGGTCAGCAAATTCAACTGTACGTTGAAAAGAAATATTGTGAATGACGCATTGGTTCGTCGGCAGTTTTATTTGACTTACATGTATATGACGTTTGATGGTCATTTTAACAAATTAAAAATGATATTTTTTGTAAGATTTTTAACAAACGATAGACTCCTGTTTTATAATTATGACTATCAGTAAACACGAATGGCGTGTGTGGGCCCCGCTAAAGTTCTTCATTATTAGGTTTTATAAATACAATTGTGCCAACCAGATAAATATAGTACATTACTGTCGAGGCCAGCAACTAGAGCATTGATGGACTCACGTATGTGTGCCTCGGCTTCGCCTCGGCCCACATATTCACGATCGTCCATCAATGCCTGGTTGCGGCCAAGGCTTGTATAGTACTTTTCTCAAACAATGCGCGAAAATTCAAACCAAGAAAATTATTTATAAATTCCAGAATCATTGTCGAACAAAGAAAATTTTTCACGCGCCAATATGGTCATTTTGCTTCTTGACAGCTCTATTTGCTAAGCCGCTTGGAAATTTAAATAAAATCTTTGATAAGTTACCTCCTTGGTTGCCATGTGGAAGTAAAAAGTTAGTTCCATTTTTAATTAACAGGACAGATTCAGTTTTCATAATAATTTATTTGGCTGCTAAACACGACAGTTATGGATTTTCATACTAAGATTGCCGGCCTGATGCTCGCTTGTTTTTGACCAGTACAGCAATTTCAATTTATCTCGAAGAAGGTTGACAAAATAATGTTCGAATTTCCAAGCATGTTTGAGAAAAAAAAAAAATTATATACTTTGGCATATTAACGTTACTCCGTCCAGAAAAAAAACAAAATAAAAATGATATCTACACTACACCAGTGCGGTGTTTTGAAATCTCTTTTTTTGTTTGGATTCATAATAACAGGGGTGACTAACCCGCGGATGAAGTTCTCTTGAAATAAATTTATATTTTGTAAGAAGTATGCGTATCATGTCCTGTGATATTGAAAGAGTATTGTGTGCGAATGACTTTGTGTTGATATTTCTAAACGTTGCCATGTTAGTTTTAATAGGGGGCATAATTATTATCACAAATAAAACAGATTTTTTAAGGGTATTTCAGGAGTAAGTAACTATATTTTTTATATTTTTGTAATATAAATAAAAGTATTATAATATTTGTGATAATAACTATACCATAGTAAAGAATTATAATGTATTATTAGTTTCAGACCAAAGAGATTTAATGTTTTCAAAAAAATATTAGATTTAATAGATTTTAGTATAAAACAGATTTTCCATAACGAGTATCATTCCAGTAAAAATAGGAAATAAAAATATTCTTGTAGTAAACATAAAAGCTCATTGAATTTTGTGATATTCAAAGATATTATTTTTATGGCAATTTTAACAAGTGACATATAATTTAATATCTGCACTGTATCTTTGCTTTTTAATGACTAAAGATAGTATTATTCCCTTACTTTTTACACATTATTTTACTGTAAGTTATTTGCAGTAAAGTTAAATAAAGCAGAGTTATTTTTGTAATAAACTAACACATTATTTTGTTACAATATTTTTATAAATGACAATAGTATAAGTATTAAATGTTATTTTTTTGTAAATATAATGTTAGTCTAAGGAATCAATAAAGTTAGACCACAATAAAAAGGCGTCTGATAATAAAGAATAACGAATAATGAAGTAACTGAGACTCCTTTTTCAGTAGCTGTAATTACAAAGTAAAAAATGTTTTAAATTTAATGTTGTCGTATGAAATAATAAAAAACCCACCGCATTATCGCTATCATTATTATGTGGTCTTAAATCCAATGTGTGGTACAAGTATAATATTGTTCTCTGGTAAAATTAATTTGTAGTCATATTGTGGTCTGTGATTGTAAAAATGTTGACTACACCATAGTCCAGAAAAAAATACTTTGATACCGTGGTAACAGTTATGTAAATTTTAATTTAGATAATATTTGTACAAAAAAGTAATAAAGTACATTTTGGAAAAACATATAAAAAAAATAGTTGAAATATACTCTATTGGTTTCATTTTACCTTTTCATTCTAATGAGGATGACAGAATGAATGTAAATTGCTATAAAACTAAAGGTTCGGTTCGGCATGCATTATTCGGCAGTTCGGCATGTTGGATTGTGCCGAATCAAGCCGACCCGAACATTGAACAACTGTGTAGCACGCCTAAGGGAAGACCAAAAAAGAATGCCCGGATTATGTGAAACTATGTCTGGGAAAGGGTGAATAATTATTCACCCTTTCAGTTCAGTTCTCTTTTTTTTTCAGTTATACATACACATACATACATAAACTCACGCCTTCTTCCCATTGGGGTAGGCAGAAACTACAGAACGCCACCTGCTACGATCCTTACATACTCCTTTTGCCTCGTTTACGTTCATACATTTGGTCATACACGCTCGCCGGTTGCGAGTACTACGCACCTGTCCTTTCTGAAGAACATCACCAATAAGGTCAGCATTATGTCGTCCTAGGGCGTCTCCCGGCGTTTCCAGTCACATCTGCCTGTAAATACATTTTGTTAGTCTCCTTTCATTCATTCTCTCAACATGACCAAAATATCTCAGCATACTCTTTTCAATTTTTGTTACTACATCTTCTAATCAATCAATTCGCATGTTTATTAATCTTATTAGGCAATCTTATGCAGGAAAGCGGCGTCACTGTTGCACAGAGTGCGTGTGAGTAGCAACAGCATCCCGAGTGTGATACCGGACAGGTATGACTGTCCGTTCTTCAAACATTGAATGCGTTTATGTGCGAACTAACATAGTTAGAACTATTTTACTAACAAAATGGATCATGTTGTCTCATCATCATCATCATCAACCTATTAATGTTCCCACTGCTGGGCCACAGGCCTCCTCTCTGTGAGAGGGAGTGGGCTGTAATCTACCACGTCGGCCCAGTGCGGGTTGGTAGATGTCACATGTCTTCGAATGTTTGGTTCTAAGACATGCCGGTTTCCTCACGATGTATTCCTCCACCGTTTTGAGAGCAGTGGTGATGAAATTATTTACACAAAGTAAAGCTGTTAATAGTGTTAAAAAGCTGTTAATGCTCTTCGTGTCCAGTACAACAATGCATTCAGGATGCTGTTGGGCTGCCACGCTATTGCAGTGCCTCGGGTATGTTCGCAGACGCGCAAACTGACGGCTTCGCTGCGATCAGACGCAAGCGTGCAGCATCCCTTTTGCGCAGAGTGCGTGCCAGCTCGAACAGTCTCCTGGTTGTCATTGCTAGTAAACTGGATTGCCCTATCATTTACTTTTTAAGTCAGCTGCATAGTCCTTCTAATGGTTAATTTTATTGTTTGAGTTCATTTCTTTTGTTGTGTAGTTGTTTAGGTATATTACTAACATAGTTTGTAAGTGTTACTAACAATATGAGTCTTGTTACTTGGAAATAAAATATTTTATTATATTATAAAGCGCCTGCTTGGGTTCGAAGTGTTCGAACCCATGACCTACAAACCTACAACTCGTAAGTCGAGGCCGTTACCACTGGGCCACCACTGCTCTGTCATTCGTACATGTTGCCTAAATAAATAATAATATTAATAAACTGAGACTCCTTGAAGGTCTCCTACAAAGATCTATCAAGGATCTAGAGCACAAAAGTGTTCGTGTTATTAAATCTAGTTCCAAGAACTGCAACACAATACCACATCCTGCATCCTCATAATACCTATCACCACATCCTGGGGTCTTGTGGGTTGACATTGTCGACTGCACAGCCAATCACAAGCCACCTCGCTGAAATGCAGTTGTTTTGATTTCTATCAGAACGGAGTAAGGTGCTAAATGTATTGTTACGGGGGAGAAGAAAGTTTGTGATCTGGCGGATGATTTGGATTTCGATGGATTGGGTGCGAGTGGTCCAGTCTAGATTTTCAGATTTCGTCTTGATTTGACCTGAAATATATGCTGCTGCTAACTCTTGATTTGTATCCTAGTCCCAGTCGCCATTTCCGTTAAGGTAATTCAGTCTTTCCAATGTCTTTGTCAATGCTAAGTCGTAGAAATTCGCGACCGGAAAATTATGCGTGCCAATTTCGTATTTCCACACAGAACAACGAAATTGGATCGTCCGGATCATTTTTAACGAACATAGTGTTTGATACTGGTATTCAGCTGCATCCGGTTAGACTGGAAGCCGACCCCAACTTAGTTAGTTGGGAAAAGACTAGGCAGATACTAGTGTTTGATGTTAGTGGTACGCACATGCGAATAAAGTGTTCGATGTTCATGGGAACACCATGTTCTTGTTCTTTCCTGGATTATAACAGGCTTGGTGTATCACACAAGAGTACCTACGTTAGTACCTTTGTACACAAAACTGCGATGCGACATCACATCGTAAAAAGAAAATTATTCAAAAAACAAAAAACCCGACTGCAAAAACACATAACTGAAAAGAGAAAAACAAGCATTATAATCTATAGAATTTTGGTATCGCAGGCGGGGACAAACAAAAGTTAGGTACACCATATTTCCGGTTATTATTGTTATATTATTATTGTCCCCGCCTGCGATACCAAAATTCTATAGATTATAATGCTTGTTTTTCTCTTTTCAGTTATGTGTTTTTGCAGTCGGGTTTTTTGTTTTTTGAATACAGAACGACACAACTTAGATGTAGCATCGGCAAAATTCGTAAAACCGTTCACCATCCGAACTGAGTGCGTCTTCAAAATCACGAATCTTTATTACTGCTTTAGGTAAAAATGATCTTTCGAAAACGCAATAACTTGTAAAGTCTTATAGCCAAATACATCCGTGAAATTGAAATGAATGAATGAAAATTTTCAAATCTATGCTACATCTAAGTTGTGTCGTACTGTACGCAGTATTTGAATAAGGCCTTTTATACCAATAGATACAGTCAATCAAAACTACAACGAATCAACCTCTCACTGTACCAAAAATCCAATAAAAACTTCAATTATCTGAAGTTTATGACGCACAATAAACGAACTCATACATAACGAGGATCTACGTAAGTGAATAATTAATAGAACCTTTTACAAACCGGTTGTCCCTACAAAAACGGTTCCGATCACCCTTTTGATCTCTCAGAACCCTCATTAGGGCTACTTAAACATTATTATAGCCCATTATAATCACGCCTCGTTCAAAGATGTGGTAACTTATAGACCATAGACTATACTCTATGGATTTATGGGAGGTGATAATGCGTACTTTATGGTCGTCTTTATTTCAAGTTTTTTAATTTGATTAATATATCTTAATTTGGAATTGACTCATTACCAGGTTTTATTTGATACCAATATTTTTAAAAAGTATTAAAAAAAAACCTTCCCCTCCCTTTTTTTTGTACTTGCAGATGCAATACATAAATATTATATAGCCTATGTCACTTCTACGATTTATTTATTATTTATTTAAACTTTTCACACTCAAAAAGGTACAAAGGCGGACGATTAAGACGAATCTAACGACACCTCCTATGTTAAAATCCATAAAGCCGTTTAGGCTACAGAGCGTGCCAAAGAAATAGACATACATACATACATACATACATACTCTCGAAAAACATTACCCTCCTTCTGGGGCAGTTGGGTAAAAATTAGCGACGGCTCCCTAAAGAATCCCAAAGATTTTCTTCCGAAGCTTCTGCGTTGCAAATTCGCATCGCGCCGATTCCCAGTTCTGTGTACAAGCACTACAAGCCCTTAATAAATATTGAGATCAGTGATAGTCTAGTGGTGTGCCCGTCAGACAGCCAAGTCATAGATTTCGAGTTCGAATCCAAGGCACGCACCTCTGACTTTTCGCGTTCATGTGCGTATTGGCACTTGCTTCAAAAACGGTGAAGGCAAACATCGTGAGGAAACCGGCATGCCTGAGAGATATTTCTCGACGGGATGTGAAGGTAAGTTAGAGGCCCATGGGTGGCTTTAAAAGTCTGACACCAGGTTAGTCACTAACCACACGAAAAGAAGAAGAACTAAAGATTCCTGGAGGTGGAGAAACCAGCACCTTTCCATGACGTGGAGTTTTAAATAAGTAAAAAGGAATGGATTTACAACTATGTATACTTGTTCTCAGATTTTGATTACAATATTACCTATTTATTAACTTATACGTTTACCTACATGTCGTTCAGATATAAACTGGATGAACCTAGTCGATAAATGAGATAACCGCTACCAAAATAAGATTATGGATAACGAATAGGATGAGTTCACACAAGATACATTGAGGAGCCGACGATATAGGTACCTACATACTTTTTGTACATAACGTAGGTAGGCAGGAGAAGTCTAGAACCTATGGTTTGTTCCAAAAGTATTTGACGAAAATAAAAACAAATGAATCGGAACACGTACCTGTGGATGTCAATTTGTAGCGCCACTTACAAATTGACTGCTTCACTGAGTCGAGAAAATACGTTGCTGACAGGTGATAGTAGGACAATTTCTAGTACAAATAAGGATTAAATTCGCAAAACACTTTCGTTCATATGAAACTGACAGGTGTCATGAACATATTCTCTCAATGGCTGGACTATACTTTAATTAATTGAATATGTTTACCCTTTCCTCAGATAGTTTTCAAACAGACTTTATACTATACCTACATAATTAGTATTCATGTAGGATGTGTCCTATCAGACAGAGGATAAAGAGGATTTTTTCTAAGAATATTACGTCAGTATAAATTGGGCTTGTCCTCGAAACTAGAGATCGCTCAGAAAACAATGATGCGATTTTTTCGCTGGACAAGAGAACCTGTAGACCTGAAAGATTAATGGAGTGTACTTAATAGTTTGCATTGTTCTGTTTCGGCAGTTAGAGATAAGATAGCCAGTTCCTCTGTGGTCGAGGATTCCGGGTGAAGCTAGCTTCCACCTTCGGCCTGATCATCACTTACCGTCAGGTGAGATGCAGGCTAAGAACTTCCTCGTAATAGTAAAAAAAAAGAACGTTTGGGTAGGCAGGGCAGTGGTGGCCCACTGGTAGCAGCCGCGTCTTACGAATTGTAGGTCGTAGGTTCGAACCCTGACAAGCGCTCTACTTTGTGTAAATTATTACATCACCACTGCTCTCAAAACGCTAAAGGAAAACATCTGAGGAAACCAGCAGTAGGGTAATATTGGGCATTCTATGCCACTGTCGGCAAGTAGCTCGGCTAGTGCGCCTCGCTACGCGCCAGTGGCATAGAATGCCCAATATTGAATGATCGACTCGACTGTGTAGTATATTACTGTACTCACCTAGAGATCATGTGAGTTGTACCACTGGCCGTCAGTAGCTCCTCGCTGCGAACGATGGTATGGATCATTTTGACATGCGTTTCGTTGTTAGAAACGACTTGATGATTAGTGATATGCGCTTCAAATGGTGGAAACGACTTGTTGGTTTTAGTAATGCGCTTCAGCAATGGAAACGACTTGATGAATTGGGCACGTTCAGTATTAGAAACGGCTGGTATTACTGTACTCATAAAAAGATCATGCGAGTTATACGACTGGCCGCCAGTAGCTAGGCGAGTTTGCTTCGCTTCGGACATTGGTGACAACTATCGACACGATCAATGATTAAGATTTAATTTAGTCATTATGAAATGAGTTTCCTGGTTAGAAACGACTTGATGATTTTTGATATGCGCTTCAACAATGGAAACGACTTGATGTTTTGGTCATGCATTTCAGTATTAGAAACAACTAGGTTTTGTAATGCGCTTCGTGGGTGGAAACGACTTGGTGTATTTGACATGCGTCTCAATATTAGAAACGACTTGTTGGTTTTTGTAATGCGCTTCAAAAATGGAAACGACTTGGTGTTTTTGACATGCGTCTCAATATTAGAAACGACTTGGTGTTTATGACATGCGTCTCAATATTAGAAACGACTTGGTTTTTGTAATGCGCTTCAACAATGGAAACGACTTGGTGTTTTTGACATGCGTCTCAATATTAGAAACGACTTGGTTTTTGTAATGCGCTTCAACAATGGAAACGACTTGGTGTTTTTGACATGCGTCTCAATATTAGAAACGACTTGGTTTTTGTAATGCGCTTCAACAATGGAAACGACTTGGTGTTTTTGACATGCGTCTCAATATTAGAAACGACTTGGTTTTTGTAATGCGCTTCAACAATGGAAACGACTTGGTGTTTTTGACATGCGTCTCAATATTAGAAACGACTTGGTTTTTGTAATGCGCTTCAACAATGGAAACGACTTGGTGTTTTTGACATGCGTCTCAATATTAGAAACGACTTGGTTTTTGTAATGCGCTTCAACAATGGAAACGACTTGGTGTTTTTGACATGCGTCTCAATATTAGAAACGACTTGGTTTTTGTAATGCGCTTCGTGGGTGGAAACGACTTGGTGTTTTTGACATGCGTCTCAATATTAGAAACGACTCTCTGACTCACTGCTGGATCTGCATAATAAACAAGGTACAAATTATATTTGGTTTATTTTTCGTAAAACATTGGTTTTTCAAGGAATAAAGTATCTACCGAGCGCACGAACTCTTGTAGTTTTCGCCATTGACACGAATCCGCGTCGGTCTGGACCTTGAGTCGCACAAGCGCCTTCTTCCACAGCTCCAGGGAGTCGGTGTGGCGCGCGTCGTCAGTCTTGTACACCTTGCAGTCGATGTAGTACTCTCCGTTGATACTCGCTGCTCGCCGCTCGCAGCCGTTGGCGACTCGGTTAACGAAGAATGATGATAGACACGTACTCGATGAATCGTCTTTTGGCACGGTGTCAGACCCATAGTTCTTACTTATACCGAATACGTCATTATCAGTATTGGCTTTTTTACTGAAACAACAACGAAAGCTTCTATTAGTTCATCATATACTTACAGGTTACATTTACCGTTTAGATATGCACAGGAAAAAAATACACTCAGTCAAAATAGGTACCTGCAGAACATGAGAGAGAGACATACGAATAAAAATGACTGATGATTTCAAACTGGTATGGCGAACTAAATTATTGAATAGTTTGGTTACCTCGTACGAATTAAATTCGTTGATGGTGGGTGCGACTTGCGTTTCCTATTGTTGTCTGCAGACGGTTTGCGGCTGCGTTTGGTTTTCTGATCGGTGATCGGAGCTTCTTGAAAGTACTCGCTTTCAGACTCAGACCTGAAATAAAGATACAACAAAATAATAGTCAAACATAAGGATTACAATTAGTACATCGGGTCAGATCTCTGAACTATGTACCAAGTGGAATGTTTTATACTTACATTTTCCAATTATCTCCAATCGATATGGCAGGCTGGTAGGCGTAGTGACTGACGGCAGCAGGCAGCGGTTAGCTATCAACACTGATATTGATAGGATAACGCAGCAGGATCGCAGTACACTTCTTGAAGATTACTTCCACACTTGTAGACTTCAGTTAGTTTGTAGCGAGTACTTCGAAAACATGTAGCTTATAAATCGGAAAACGAACGATAATTCACTATGTTAAAAACGACTGCAACCGTTCATATAATGTTGTGTAATACTAACTTTTTTCCTTAGACGCATTATAGGTTGACCAAAAAGTGAAGACTAAGGATGTTTCAGGTAGCATCGAATGACGACACAGCGAAACGACTTAGGGTTGACAAAACGGTAACCAGTAGATAAGTTATCAATAACGTTAATAGGGAATGTTCTTGAGGGGTAATTTAATTATTTGGCAATCTAGAGACAATCGTAAGATTAGTATTTATCATGTTATACATCCAAGTTTTACTTGTAATACTTTTATGCTCGAGTGAAGTAGGTACAGGAAATAAGTTAACTGAACAATAAGTTAACTCAATTTTAAATGAACTTAATTTTTTATTCTATTCTTAAGGCTAGAAACCTATATACTTACTACATTTTATTTATTTTGTGATAGTGTACCTAGTTTCAGATACTTATCCTTACCTTAATATGTATGCGTGACAACCTTAGGTAAAATAGCTTACTGTTGCGAATGCAACTTAGCTAACTTAACGAAAAAAAGCGGCCAAGTGAGAGTCAGACTCGTCCATGAAGGGTTCCGTAGCAGCAAGTAACATAATATAAAAGTTCTTGTAGTTCGTTAAAGGTAAATTACGGTTTACGATTAATGACGTATTAAAAGACGAGACGAGAGAAACCTCAATATCATTTTTGAAGACCTATCCATAGATACCCCACACGTACGGGTTTATTGAAAAAAAAAATTGTTTCATCTACTTACCAAGTTTCAACAGTATAGTTCTTATAGTTTCGGAAAAAAGCGGCTGTGACATACGGACGGACAGACAGACAGATAGACATGACGAATCCATAAGGGTGTCGTTTTTTGCCATTTGGCTACGGAACCCTAAAAGAAACAAGGTTACACGTGTAATGTTTTACGCAATAACAATTATTTCAATCAAATATTTTATTGATTTTTAGGAAATTGATCGTATGACTAAGTAGTCAATAACGAATACTTACTTCGTTAGTTAGTAACGTTTAAAAGTCAGAAACTAAAAATTAATTTGATATTATCTCAAAGCTACGCTGCGTGACGGAGTGTAAATCCTTTAATCATTTAAAAATATATGGATTCACAGCGAATGTCGAAATACCTACAGTCTTATAATCTCCCGAAGCAGACGTTTAGTATTGTGATCTGAATAAATTCACCTACACATTTTTGAACTACATAAAATTGGAACATTTATGTACAACATTAAGTAATTTGCAAGAAGGTAATTATTTAATATGTTTCGTATTTTCGTTTTAAATGTTATTGATTTTAAAATAGGTACCTACTAACCGATATTTCTTTTTTTCAGAAACACATTGATACCTAATCAGATGCACAGGTTGATCATCAATCATCAAACTTGATGTCGAAATACCTACAGTCTTATAATCTCCCGAAGCAGACGTTTAGTATTGTGATCTGAATTCACCCACACATTTTTGAACTACATAAAATTGGAACATTTATGTACAACATTAAGTAATTTGCAAGAAGGTAATTATTTAATATGTTTCGTATTTTCGTTTAAAATGTTGTTGATTTTAAAAAAGGTACTAACCGATATTTCTTTTTTTCAGAAACACATTGATACCTAATCAGATGCACTGGTTGATCATCAATCATCAAACTTGAAGCAGATGCAGATCTGGTCCAGATTAAACAATTCGATAATTCTGTCACGCTACACTTACTTCGATTGTTCATTAGTCGGTATACGTGAGTAAGATCGTTTCATTTCGCGTTTAGCGTCTATAGTGGGAGATAATTAATTCCAATTAGTAAAATAATGCCTCACTGTTCGGTTTGCAACTTATTTGTAGATAATCGTCGATGGTCTGGTCATTTACGTAGTAATGTTCATAAAAACAATAGTGCGACCACTGTTTTTGACAATGTCGAAATTATTAATTCTGCGTTTAAAAAAAGAATCGTTAGTTACAAGATCATCGCAACTGGCGCAGAAATAAATAATTTTCCTGAAATTTTTCTCATTAATATTAGGGAACAAGTTAAAACTCTAATAAACCGATCATTATTGAAACATAAAGCTGTGAAAATAAATTTTGAACTATTTTCTTTTTTTCTTATGTTTAAAAATGATCAAAAGGAAATGAAATCGTTCGCCACAAAAAACATTATTATTAATTTTAATTACGATTTTGATTCAATATATAAAGCAACGGTTGATTTATTGTTAAAGAAAATTGAAGAGTTTCAGGAGAGAGATAGTGGTTGGACATTTTCGAGCAATTCTCATATAGAAATAAATATTAACAAATATCAACCTCTCGGCGGATCTAAATTTATAACTTTACCAAAATGTATAAAAAATAAAAAAGCTTGTTTGAATATTCGTAACAATGATGAGTATTGCTTTTTATGGTGCGTAGTGGCGGCTCTGTACCCCACTAACCAACATCCCGACAGAGTTTCATCTTATCCCTACTTCCAGGATGTTTTGAATGTTGATGGTTTGACATTTCCGATAACATTTTCGGACATAGCTGTCTTTGAGAAGAATAATCCGTTTTTGAATATTTACGTGTATGGTTTAAAAAATGATAAGACTATCATTGGACCTTTGTATTCAACATCGAATCATAAATCTAAGAGCATCCATCTATTATTCTTAGAAAATAATTCTAATACTCATTATTGTCTAATCATTGATTTACCTCGTCTAGTCAGAAATCAGATAACCAAACATCATGGTAAACTGTACTTCTGCGAAACGTGCTTATTGTTTTTTCCAACGCGCAGCCGAATTGAATCACATCTGTGTGGAGGGATTGCCACAGTATTACCAGAAAAAGGAACATTTTTAAAATTCAAAAATTATGATAGAAAACAAAACATTCCTTTCGTCATATATGCCGATTTCGAAACGATACTCGAACCGATTTCCGGCGATGAATTCAACACCGCTAACACGTCATACTCACATCGTCACGTGGCGGCCGCGTTCGCCTATAATGTAGTGTCATCATTTAACGATAGGGTTGGCGACTATAGAAGTTATCGCGGAAAAGATTGTGTTTCAAAATTTATACATTTACTGACTGAAGATGCTAAAGCAATACACAGAATTCTAACTAAAAGCGAGCCTATGATATTCACGGAAATAGATGCTCTTGATTTCAAACGCGCTGTTAAGTGCTACCTTTGTGAAAATTTACTGTTGTCCGATAGAGTAAGGGATCACTGTCATATAACTGGCCGGTACCGAGGTGCAGCACATCGACACTGTAACCTACAACACAAAGTACCAAAATTCATCCCAATATTTTTTCATAACTTAACCGGATATGACTGTCATTTATTTATTAAAAAGTTAGGCGAAATTCCAGGACAAATTAAAATAATACCCAAGACTAAGGAAAAATATATAGCGTTTACAAAGTTTATTCCTATTGCTGATAACGAGTTTATACAAATAAGGTTTTTAGATTCCTTTAACTTTTTAGGAACTAGTTTAGACAAACTTGCTAAAACATTGCAAGTAGACGATTTTGTTAACCTTAAATCAATTTTTACTGATGAAACACAATTTAGTTTGCTGACTCGTAAAGGTGTGTACCCATATGACTATATGAAGGACTGGAAATGTTACGATCAAAAGTCATTACCATCTAAAGATTATTTCCATAATTCTTTGACTAACGAAGGTATTAGCGATGAAGATTATAATCATGCTCAGAATGTTTGGGCTGAATTCAATATTAATGACCTAGGCGAGTATACAGATCTATACTTAAAAACAGACGTGCTTTTGTTGACAGACATATTTCAAAAGTTTCGGAAAACATGTAAACAATATTACAAACTTGATCCTGCCTTTTACATAACTGCACCCAGTTTATCGTTCGATGCAATGTTGCTAAAAACTGGTGTTCAGTTAGAACTTATTTCGGATTTAGCTATCGTCAGAATGATTCAAAGCGGTATACGAGGGGGTTTGTGCATGTGTTCCCATCGGTATGCAAAAGCAAATCACAAATACATGCCGGAACATAATGCATCACAGCCTCAGAGTTTCATAGTATATCTAGACTGTAATAACCTATACGGCTTTAGCATGTGTCAGTATTTACCGTATTCTAGTTTTAGATTTCTTGATGAAAATGAATTAACTAATTTTCGTGTTGAAAATGTCGAGGATAACTCTGAGTGGGGCTTTATATTAGAGGTCGATCTTTTTTATCCTGAACATTTACACAAACACCACAATGATTTACCATTTTGTCCTGAGAAATGTATACCTCCAGGAGGTAAAACGAAAAAACTAGTTGCAAATTTGCATAATAAGTACAACTACGTAATACATTACGTTCATTTAAAAAAGTGTTTAGAACATGGTTTAATATTACGTAAAGTTCATAAAGCTATTACTTTCAGACAAAGTCCCTATTTAAAACAGTACATAGAATTAAACACTCGATTAAGACAAAAGGCAAAAAGTTCTTTCGAACAAGACTTTTTTAAGTTGTTAAACAACAGTGTTTTTGGTAAGACATTAGAAAATACTGAAAATAGAGTAACCGTACATTTAGTTAATCAATGGTGCGATCAATCTAATCGTACTAAGAAATTTATATCCTCCGAGAGACTTGTAGCCAACCCCTATTTCCATAGCGCTTCTATTCTAACTGAAAACTTAGTTGCAATACAAATGAAACCTGACCAAATTATTTTAGATAAACCTATTTATATTGGATTCACTGTATTAGAACTTTCTAAGACACATATGTATGACTTTCATTACAATATTGTAAAACCTTTTTATGAAGACCGAGTGCAGCTGTGTTATACAGATACCGATTCGTTTGTCTATAAAATATTCACGTTTGATTTTTATCATGACTTGAAGTATAATTTTTTGCAATATTTCGATACCAGTAACTATGATGATAAAAATGATTTTAACATACCAATTATGAACAAAAAAGTTCCAGGTTTATTCAAAGACGAAATGGGAGGAAAATATATCTCAGATTTTGTTGGTTTGAGATCAAAACTTTACTCAATAAAAACAGTCGATAAAGTCATTAAAAAAGCAAAAGGAGTAAAATCAAGTGTAGTAAGAGACTTAAATATATCAGATTATGAAAATATTTTATTAGATGGTGGAATTATTCGTAGAAAAAATATTATGTTTAAATCCATAAAGCACGAAATATTTACTAAGAGTGTCAACAAAATTGCCTTATCTCGAAATGATGATAAACGATCAATATCTGTAGATCGAATATCAACGCGAGCCTGGGGTCACTCACTTATTTTAAAGAGCGAAATATGAATTTTAAGATTAAGCTAATTAGTAATAGAGTTCGAATATAATTTATGTATTATAATCATAATTTAGATCTTAAAAATATATCTAAGTAACTTTATAATGTATGTTATATAATATAATTCCTAGTTTTAAAAACCTAAGTTAATGTAAAAATATAAATAAAATGTGAATGATTATGACTACTTGTTTAATTTGTGTTTTAAAACATCATCCTCCTTTTTGTAGTTGGTTAAATAAAATGAAACCCGACCAAGATTCAATTTTCAACATGAAGTGCCTGTTGAAACTTGAATCGTTCATTTGTCAGAGGTAAAATGTATTTTATACGTAATACAATAAGACTGATTATACAAATTTCGAAGAGCCATGTTTGCGGCAATTGCATAACGCTGATCATACAAAATACCTACTACAAACACACAACAGTGCATTGCCCTCACAAATGCTTAGTTAACATTCTAATCTAAATTATGAATTATTGCGATGGTTATTTTTTGCCATTTACGAAATAATACTCATCTTGAATACTTGTAATACGCACACAGTGTTGTACTTTTTGCGAGCATGTCATCCGTAAGTGTCCCAATTTATTTTTATATTGTTTAGTAACTAGCGATTGAATTCGCAGCAATTTTGCTCACAGTTATTAGTGAATCGGCTATGAATATTTTAACCCGCTGACAATTCGTTTATGCAACACTATATCAACGTCTACGTTTAAGTTTAAAATTAATGAGTGTCTATTTCTTTCCAGATTACAGAATCAGAGATTATGTTTAGCCAGTACGCTCAAAATCCTTATGAAGGATTCTCCGAAACGCTTCACAACGAACCCGAGCACAGCAAACAAGTGATGAAAGAAAAGAAATCAAAACAACGATGCAGGGAAAAGTCGAAGAAGCAAAATCCAACTAAATCTTTTGTGATGAGCCGATTACAGCGACGAGGGATCAAATTAATTAAAATATCAGTCGTAGATCTGTGCAATAGCAATCCGCAAACCAGTGACAGTGACAGTGACAGTGAGAACGTAATTATAAGTGCTCAATACATTGTTAAAGACGCTATCGACAATGTTATGGACGAAACTGAATCTTTAGTTAAAAAAATATCTAAATCTTTAATAGATAGTGATTTTTAGTACTTAACTGTTTGCGTAAGCAGTTGTTTATGTAAATACTTAGTACTTATTACGATGTTTTATTTAATTTTAATGTTTTATTTGATGATGTGTTGGGTGTTCAAAAAATAAAAGCAGTTTTACTATACAAATTATTTTTTATTCATGAAACCAATAACCTTATAAGTAGGCACACATTTATAACTCTAAATATTTTCTTATACATAACACATTTTTAAGAGCACAATGCTTTAAATGATTATTACAATTTAAATTAGTTCTTCCTTCACAGTATCTTTTATGTAAAATAGAGAAGTTAGGACATTTTTCGGTCACAAGGTCTGATACTTTACAGTTCTCACAAAGTTCCTTTATCCACTTTACTTTCTCCAAACCATTACAAACGATTTCCTTATTTTCTAGATAGAGAGCGATTATACGACGAAATTCTCTATAGTCGATATACCCTTCGTTCCAATAAATACCTCTGTTTCTTTCCAGCCATTTAACTTGTCTCTTTTCGTCACTTGTTAAGTGTTTAAACAAGTATGGTGGCTTTATTAAAAATGTTTGGGTATAATCACGGGTAGCAAAAGCTAACTCTTTTATTATAAAATTATTGTACAGGTCTTTAAACCCTTGAACATCTACTATGACAGTATTCGGATTCATGATATTTTTCTCACAGTATTACTTAAAGGTTTATATTCAATAATACAGTCGTTCAATATAAGACAATACGCAGAAGTTTGATCTGGTATTTCCAAATCACTCTCAATTTCCACTCTTACGTCCACAATAGGGCCTGTCTTTACATTATCAGCTTGTCTAGAGCAATCGATGACAAATAGTGGCGCCAAATCTTTAAATTGTTTTTCACTTAATAAGGGCTCCGGTCGACGCCCGTAATAAGACTGTTGAAATCTGACGTATTGCTCGTATAATAAAGCGATTCTGTTATTCGCGAAACTCACATTTAGGTTTTCATACGGGAAGTAAGTAGAGTTGAGGTACACTCTAACATCACGAACATGACAATGATCGAATTGAGACATATCAGAACTGCCATTGTTTTTTCTATTTGTCTGTAGTCCCATAATAATATATCTTGGTTTCTCTATTTGCGAGGATGTTTTGATTGACCAAGTATGTTTTGTAGTTTTAGGTAAAGCCGGATATTCGTACAGATCCCAATTTCTGAATATCATCTGGAGTGGTCGATCTTTTTCTAATAGTTTTAGCAAATTTATTTTCTCTTTGTCAGACACTTTAACGTGCGGTACGCGCCAAATGATTTTATTTATCTGAACGTCTTCTACAATTTCACCGGTGTTAAGTTTTACAGCATTCAGGTTAGTGTTACTTCGTAGCAATATCAGTTCGTGCCTACTATTTATCACGACTTTCTTGAAATCCTCTGCGAAACCGATGATGTTACAGAGTGGTATAGAAGCAGAAAAATCACCTCCGATAATGTTTTTTGTACCATCGATATTCCAGCCCCACGAA
The DNA here is from genome assembly GCA_948150665.1 of Conistra vaccinii. NCBI lineage: Eukaryota > Metazoa > Arthropoda > Insecta > Lepidoptera > Noctuidae > Conistra > Conistra vaccinii. The sequence goes on along the minus strand of OX411320.1, from coordinate 2,100,615 downwards.
TTCGATGTCTTTGATTCATTCTCATTCATTGATATTAACGATTTCATGGTGGTAGTTACGCCAGCATTTTTTATTCTATCAATTTCCACTCCATTTAGCTCGTACCTTATGTCTTGAAATAAGTAGAGTAGAGCATTATTCGTGAAATGAACACTAGTTTCTTTATCTTTCATGTCCTTTTTGCTAACGATAACGGATCCTTCCAAATACAAGGTACTAGCTGATGGAAGGATGTACAAGTCCTGTTGGTTAATAGGTATGCGTATTTCATCGTTTCTATTGAAACTAGTTACATAGGGCTTGTAAGAATGAAATTCAATTCCTTCAACCGTATTATCATAAGTCGGAGCGGATAAAACGTCTAAGATATTCATTTTAGCAAACCGATCACTTTGAGAAATGCCTTGTTGTCTTTAGTTAATTTTATTTTCTTCTTACGGCGAGCTCTTATTTGGTTGGGTGCTTGAGCGGGACTGATATTTTGAATTTGTTGATGCACATATTTATTGTAATCAATCATTTTTTTCTTCTAAGATGCAAATACAGCTGCACTTCTTCGCCTCGTAGATTTATTAAGCGGTTATTTATATCTATCAACCGGATATGTATGCAGCTTATGTTGTTTTGGTTAATTGGAAAGTATATTGCGTTTTTCGGAATTTCTATAATCCTATACCCAGGAGGTACGTTAAGTGCGAATTCGTGAATTATGTGACTCGGTTTTCCGTTTGTGTACGAGCCGCTTACGATATCACATTCGATCCTGATCACTGTCGTAGGTAAAATGTTGACTGGAAACTGTGACACATGCCATTTATTTGGTTCCAAGATCTGCTTATTAAAACCTAATAAATTTCTGATAGTATCTTCTTTACTAAAATTTATGTTTTTTGTACAGAATACTGTAGTTTTTAATGTATTGTTATTGCACTGCAGTTTGATTGATGCATCTTTAATTTTAGATTTTAAGTAATCATTAATATCTTGCAATTCGTAGGTGCCTTCTGGTATTTCAATAACTTCGTTAGAGCCATAATAGAACTTATTATTCGTTTTGTCAATATTTGGAATAGAATTAAATGTTGAGAGATGCAATAGTGCACACTCATACTGTTCATTTAGTTGCAATGTGTCAGGATAGTACGTAGATAAAGTTGACGAATTTCCAGTTATTGACAATGTGAGTGACATCTTGCAAATGGTTGAAATAAAAGAAAATTATAATTTTTATACGTTTTTATTCCAAAAAGTCCTTAGATATTCTAAACATAAGTGTCCACAATTTTCTGTGTTAAATTTCTGATATCTAGTATAGTTATAAAAAACATTACATTTCTTAAAATATCGCATTAGTTCCAATGGAGGTTTCAAATCCCCAAAGCTATCAAAATATTCACAATAGTTGTTAACTTTAACATAAGCTACCCAATGTGTACCAACATTCTTATAATTATCCAAGTTAACAACACCACATTCAATCCGTTTGGGCATCCTTGGTAATTGATCCTTCATGTAGACTCCTCGAAAGTAGGGGATGTTACGTGCATCCTTTTGGATATCTACATTAGTTAGAGGACGATTAGGTAGCTTGTTTCTTAGTTTTTTGAAGATTTTATAAATAAACCTTTACCATTTTTATGTGACTTAATGTATAAACCCTTGCCTAACTTTAAAGACTCCATAGCCTTATTGTGTCGTACTGTTTCTTGCAAATTTTGCTGACCAGCTTTGTAATCGTTAACAGTTTTTGCAATACCCGCTGCACCACCAGCTAAAGTACCTAAAGCCGATAAACCAGCAAAAATTAGGATTAAAGGTAGAATTCCTCCAGTCTTTGGTAATGGTATCACTCGCGGTACTCGAATTTTAGAGATTTTTGGAAATAATTTCTTTGCCGCTGCGTAAGCAACGTTGATTAATGTTTTGCTATCCTTTGGGTTCAGTTTCTTGATCTTTGATCTTATTTTTGACACGAAACATTTAAACGTTTTAATGCCGGAACCAGATTTCAGTTTGGCTTTCATAACTTTGCTCACTATCCATGAACTCAGTTTTTCACCTTTTCCAGCATCTTTCGACTTAAGTCTTTGTTTAGCCATATTTAGTAGTTGTAAATCGGCTTTGTGGCGATTGGGTAAGTCTGTATGGTTTGCATACGCAATGTCGTGATGCATACAAGCTTCGTCTAGCTTATTCACACCGCGATCACCTCGTTGTAATCGTTTCTCGAGTTTTGTTCCTGGTCCGCAATAATTATAACCAGGCAAATGAAGTTCGAACGGTAGATTATTAATTAATGTATTAACCAGTTCACCACCTTGCATTGTCCGAATTGTAATGATGAAAATAGTGGAAAAATAATGTTTATATTAATATTATATTAACCTACGATTGCAGTTTTGTCAATCCAACTGTTTTCTTCATTGTTTAGACCCAACCATTTCACGAAAATTTTTGATCCTTTTCTTTTTAAAACTCTTTCTATCAAATAAACACCAGGATATTTAGATTTTTGAAGTTCTTGTCCGTAAAAGGTTCCCAATATAGCTTGCTTTCGCTGATCTTCTAAATGATATGTTACAGGTATGGTAAAATTAATCTTTTTTATGGTAAATATTTCACTTGACCAATTAGGTGTATAACCTTTCTCAAACTGGTGTTTGTATTTACTGATCCGAACAAAATCACCCACTTTGAACTTAGGTTTTTTACAAATAGGTGGTTTAAACGATTTTTTTATATTTTCTTCTATAACTGACATATTAGCTTTATTCACTTCGATTGGTTTAACTCTAATTGTTCGATGTTTTGTGTTGTTATATATCTTTAATGTAACTTGTAAGGGTAAATCCAGCCATTTATAGTTTCCATTCAGACTAAAATATTTATATAATTTATTTTTAATGGTTTTAATCAACCGCTCTACAATCGAAGCTTTTTTGGTAGAAAATGATGAGTAATGGTTAATATTGTATGACTTCATAAGCATCTGAAATGAGTTGTTATAAAACTCTGTTCCCATATCCGTTTGTAAATTATCAGGTTTACGTTTGCTGTTAATCAATATTTGTTGAAATGCACGAGTAACATCAAGTTTATTTTTTGATTTTAATGGCTCTGTCCAAGCATACTTTGAGAAGCAGTCAATCACCACTAAAATGTAATTGTAACCTTTATTATATTTCTTTAGGTTTTGCATGTCCATCAGATCAGCTTGCCACAAGTCATCAATTCCCTTTAGAATGACAGGACGTCTAAGGAAATTTCTTCGTGCTGCTTTGTGTATTTCATTAACAATTTGCTGTTTTGCCATCACTTAGTTTTTTGAAGTAATTTATCAACCTCTGCTTTAGTATAAAACTTATCTTGCAAATGACTTACAATCGCAGGTATCTCGGCTTTTAAAGTAGTTTGAACAGTACCTTTTGCATCTTTTATGATTTGAGAACGCAATGTACCAATAAGTGTATTAAATTCTTTTATCATATTAGCACTCAACCGATCTACATAATCCTTGTTCACTGCATCGGCAGCTTCTACTGGATTTTTAATTCCTCTCAGTCTTGATGTTTTTAAATCAAAATCTCCGTTTTCTGATTTTGATAATGTATTTTCATTGATCTCAAATAACTCTGATAATCGCATTCTTTTATGAATATAATGTCCGAATTTATCTACGTTCATGTTTAAGGTGTATTGTGTTGTGAGGTTTAAAATAAAATGAACACACATTTTTAAATACATAGGTGTTTTATTTATTTATAATTTTACTTTCACGTAATTCTTCAATGATAGATATAATTTCATTATCTAATCCTGTGTTACCAGCGTCTCGAGATGCAATTAATAATTTTAACCTATCCACCAGTTCATTTGGATCGTTCCAATATACAAAATCGACCTTTTTCTTCCACATTTTTGTCAAGGGTAGCCCTTTTCCCTTCGATTGAGGGGTCTGAATTGTACTTTGTAGTTTGAAAATAGGCTTAATAACTTGCATATACTTTTGACCTTTATTACTTTTTATTGGTTTATCCGGCTCATAGTCTCGTCGATGTGCGTTTGTATCAAGTAGCATTGACTTATAATGCTGCATGTCACTCTCTGTAACCATGCTTAAATCTACATTCTTCTTCAGTAACAACTGTTTCAAACCAGACGTATTTCGGTATTTGCGTCCAGCTACAGTGATATACTCATCGCTGATCGTTATACGAGCAGAACCTAACATCAATTTCCCATTCTCTACTCTGACACCGAATGGAATATCTGATAGTGCTTCTGAGGATACTGACCAGGATGACGTATCACGACCTGGGTTGTTTTCAACTAATGATTTATATGAAGAGTCACTTTCGATATCAGATTCATATTCGTCTGTATTGTCTTTGTTATCATTGGCTTCTTCGTTCTGCAAAGTTTTATCGATAAACGGAAGTTCTTCATTTTTTGTAGGACACAGGAAAGAAGTCTGCTTACTGGCATTAGCAATCTGGTTGAGTGGTTCTGTTACAGGCTTGAAAACGGATTCCAGTGTTTGCTGATTGTTAATTTCAACATCTCTCATTTTTCGTACTTTTTTCTTAACAGCGTCGACGGCAACTACTATTTGTCTTTTTAGCGATTTTTCCATGGCAAAAAACGAACTGATAGTGATTGATTAAGCGATGTCTGAAGAATAATAATATCACAAAGGTAACGGACTTAAGTAACCATATTCTTAATCAAAGACTACAAAGGTGTCAAATTTGTTTCTATAACATCCTTTATTTTTTAAACAATCTTTATTAATTACTACGTAATTGAAGGGCTCATTCCATATTTTGGAACACATTTCACGAAATTCAGTCCATGTCATATCAGTGTTGACATGTTCTTCATAAATATGACGTAAATTAATGTCATCTTGTTTAAAAAGTATAATTAAGTTCGCGTTGTCTCTTACTAACTGCTTAGGGATTTTACTATAAGTTTGATTTAGATAAAAACAATCGATGAACTTGTGTCTTCCCATTGCGAAATAATCACGCATGCTATCTTGATTTTCGCAAGCAACATCATCAAATATTATCACAGAGTTAGGTTTTGCGTCTTGAACTCTTAGCACTTCCTCATTTCCATGATATTTCTGGAGTGAAATACCTGGCACTCGTTGTAAAACTTTTTCTAAAAAAATGTATTTGGGTTGGTACAGAGTTTTCGAATAAACATAAACATTTTCAAATCTTAATCCATTTTCGTGTATGAGAAGACCAATCAATAAATTGGTTTTTCCACAATTGGATGGTCCGCAAATGATACAACGAACTGAGTTAGGTAACAATTCTCCATGACGAAAACTAGTCTTACAAACATCCTCGCAGATTGTTTTAACATGCAGCGATTGTGGTTGCTTTACAAACTTCATGATTACACTTGGAAACAAACTGATTGGCAATGAGTAAATGTATTTGTTACATTAATATTTATAAACTGAAACAGTACCGCAATCTTTTTTCGCGATAGAGCGATCGTTATAGCGATGACAGACTCGCAAGATCATTGGTTGAGGAGAATAGGTATGGAGGCGATCATTCATTATTCGGTTTTCTACGCTACAGTCATGTAGCAATACGAACTCGTCTAGCTACTGGCGGCCAGTGGTTTATCTCGCAAGATCTCTAGGTGAGTACAATAATTTACTCTACAGTCGAGTCGATCGTTCAATATTGGGCATTCTATGCCACTGGCGCGTAGCGAGGCGCACTAGCCGAGCTACTTGCCGACAGTGGCATAGAATGCCCAATATTACCCTACTACCAGCATGTCCTGGAACCAAAAAAATCGAAGACATGTGACATCTAACAACCCGCACTGGGCCCGCGTGGTGGATTATGGCCCACTCACTTTCACAGAGAGGGGTCCCAGCAGTGGGGACATTATGGGCTGATTATGAATTACACCAGCACGCATGTCTCATGGGACATTTCAGCTTTGTCTCTCTCTGGAATGGCAACGCTTCTGCGGTGCCTCTGGTATCTATTGCACCTGTTCATTAGGCGGCTGTGAGCCACTTCTTCTGCTTATATCGTGTCAATGGCAATCTAAATGGAGTCGGGCCAGAATTTGGCAACGGGTTTGCTGCCTTCAGTAGCGTCCAGCAGTGCCTGTAACGTGCTACTGGACCCGCTGAACACGGTATTAAAACTGTTATTTGTGTAACAAAACCACATTTACACTCCACAGAGGAGTCATCTGTTGTCTCCACCTGAGTAGACTTCCATTAGTTCGTGCAACCTGGGTGCAGAGTCTGTTCACGTTCAGTGCTGGGAACCCTCCTGGAGGGTTCACCTAGTCGCGTATGGGATGCTGGGAGGCCTTTTTCTTAACGAATATAGCATTATAAACCGTGAAAATAAAATTTGATGTATATTTTAACAAGATTTATTTTTTGTTTACTTTTACAAATATTCACTCAAAATTTTAAAGGTTGGAAACTACGTATAGCTACACCACCCCCTGAAAACATAATTTTAATTCGTTTTACATTGTTTTATATCACGGTCTTAGATCTAATGCCGTTGACCGTCCGCGATGGTTAACTTTAGCGCAAACGTAATACCGGCAACCCTCCCGGAGGGTTCACTTCAAATATGTATAGCGAAACGGCGTATGAGTTCTAAGAAAATGAGTGTAGTCGAAAGACTTCCAGGTCCTGCGGAGTCTTGGTCCGGAGTCTTTTAAACACTTCCAGCAACTGAGCACTTATCAACAGCTGCACAACAGACTGTCTTGTTTGTCATCCACAAACTGGATGGCCAGTAGGTAACATAAAAGAGGATATCCACTCCAGGACAGTGAAAGGTGGCGCTTATGTAGGTAAACCATACATTTCTGTCCTTTTTATTCTCCTACAGGAAATGCAGCACGATGCACGCTAGCTACACATGATATGTGCGTCTGGTATCATTATAAACGCTTCCTAACCCACCTAGGAACGTCATCTCTGTCCTTGGTAGCCGTACCATCTCAAAAGCACTTAGAAGCAATCAAGTCGTCAGTTTGATTGGCCAATTTTATAATAAACAGGTGCCAGGGTACGCCAGTCAACCACGGGACGGGCGCGAACATTGTCAAGAACATAATAAACTCTTTGAGTGAAAAAAATTATAAAATACAAAAAAATAATGATTCGGCTGTTCATCTTGGCTGTTGCAGGTATGTTTATTATTGCTTTATTTTTGTTTTTATTGCGATTCTGGAATTTCCTAATGTCTAATTAAAAACTTAATTAGAGGTTTTCTAACATTGCTTATACATTCTATATCATTCTAATTAGTAGGCTTATCAAGCTTAACGGTAGAAGACAAAAAAAAGCTCCTGCAGAATTGTCAATAGCAATAAATATGCAAAATATTATTGCTATTTTATTTTTGCAGGCGCTCAAAATAATTTACGCGCTTTACAGTAGGTATACAATTCCTTAATCACTTTCCCTATCTATAGCTATTCCTTTCTTGATTACGGTTACATTATTATTGCTATATTACTTATATACTTATTATTTATAATTTATTGTACACTTCAAAAATACATAGGTAACAAAAAATACATCAAATACTACAAAATATACAATGGGCGACCATATGTAGGCATCTTGGTATAATGGGCAGCGGCATCCGTTCGATTAGGTATAGATATAATATAGGTATCTATATAGATTTCAAATAAGTAGGTAGGTACTTCCTGTAACTGTAACTTTTGTGGGCACTGTGCAGGAGCAGGGGTTTACGGCGCGATACGGTCATCACTGCGATTATAAAAGAAATCAAACATAAAAGCTGTTAGTCACCTAACCAAAACTCACACCGCAAACATCTCAGAAACAGTTTAAGCCAATATTTATACTAAGATAACCCAATTTCTGTTGGATTCTGTCGAAATGACTCATTTATGAGAGGAGCTTCCGTTCACACTGTAGATCAAAGTATTCGCGAGCGTTTGCACCAGATACAGAGTAACCACAAAACGGTTGCGAAACTGCTGTGGTAGGATATTTATTGGAGATATATTTGAGAGTAAAATAGGTAAAATACGTATATATTTGAATGCAAATAGGAAGGGTAAATTGGGTTAATGATAGACTAAACAAAAACAGAGTAGACGGTGCGTCATTTGAAACTAAGGGAGCTCAAGTTTAACGTTGGGTCTATTTACCTTATAATAGGGTGTCTGTCCCAGTAGGTACCAAGTAAACGCCTCTTCTGACACAGAGAAGGCATCTTTGCAGAAATCGTGGCTAAAATACCTACCTGAGTAGAGGCACCATTAAGACATTAGGGTCTATATTTCTTTCAATTCAAATGCTGGAGAGTGGAGCAACTGAGGTTTATGGATTCTGCACCATTTTCAAGGATATTGCTAATCCATTGTTTCATGTTCGAAAAAGTCTGCTCAACAACGTAAATATAATGCAATGAATGTTGTTGAACTGTCAAAATGAAACTTATTATGATTGATCGTGCGCTATGCAACTAGGGTGCTGGTGTTTAATAACTAAAAAAACAAACTATTCTATTCTATTCTTGCAGTCTAAACTGAGTTTTTTTTATTTAATAAACAGTGGCTAATATTTATATAATAAAAAATACTTAACAATTCTTGCAGTATAAGCTGAAAAAAAAAAAAAACTATTCTTGCAGTATGTTAAACAGAATAACAGGTATAGTTCGGTATAATAGGACAAAACCCCGTCCTTTCTCCTGAATTGGGCATAAGCCAGTAATACAGCGAACAAGTAATTGAGGAATGTTGCCGCAATAAAATATGCTTTCCAATAAAAACATCAAACGTTTATGTCGCGCCATTAAGTCCGGCCATTTCCTACTTCAAACGAATTTTAGATTGGCAACACACATTTCATTTTATTGTTAATTGTAATCATTTTCTAATCTTCGATCATTTTAGACTTTAGAGTGGTTTAAAACTTCACAGTGAAGGAATGTGAAACATAAAGTGTTAAATAATTTATTTCAACACTAGCATTTGCCCGCGGTTTCGCCCTTGTGGAGGTCGGAAATTATCCCACGAGAACTTACTACCGGGATAAAAATTATCCTATGTGTCAATCCAGGTTATAAACAATCTGTGTCATCATCATCATCATATCAGCCGAAAGACATCCACTGCTGGACATAGGCCTCCCCCAAGCACCGCCACTTCGACCGATTCTGTGCTTCCCGCATCCAGCGAATTCCTGCGGCCTTTACTAGGTCATCGGGCCATCTTGTGGGAGGCCTTCCAACGCTACGTCTTCCGGTACGTGGTCGCCACTCCAGAACCTTTCGGCCCCATCGGCCATCTGTTCTGCGAGCTATATGTCCTGCCCATTGCCACTTAAGTTTGGCAATTCTTCGGGCTATGTGGGTTACCTTGGTTCTCCTGCGGATCTCTTCATTTCTGATTCGATCACGTAGGGAAACTTCAAGCATAGCCCTCTCCATTGTTCTTGGGGTGACTTTTAGCCTTCTGATAAGGCCCATTGTGAGCGACCACGTTTCAGTGCCATAAGTCATCACTGGCAACACGCACTGGTCAAAGACTTTCGTCTTGAGACACTGTGGTATGTGGGACTAGAAGATATTGCGTAGCTTCCCGAACGCTGCCCAGCCGAGTCGGATTCGACGATTGACCTCTTTCTCGAAGTTGGACCTACCTAGCTGGCTATTTGGCTAGCTATTTAATCCAAATCCGTTTTGCCGTTTTTGCGTGATTGAGTAACCAAACATACAAACTTTGAAATTTTTAATATTAGTGTAATAGGATTACCTAACTGAATTCTTGGAAATCTTAACTGCTAATTAGTTACTTATCAACATTTGCCTGGAAATGAAGCAATTATATAGGTCTTACAGTTCGGTAGGTACTAAAAACAAATAACTCGATAGCACTTTAGTAATATTGTTGCTAAATCAGGTTACAGGTAAACAAGGTTATCGTTGCAATAGCGCCGTCGCCGCCGTGTCGCTTGCAATAGCATAAAGTCAATAATTCTAGAACATATTCCGCAATTCATTAAGGAGGTATAAAATGAGCATTAAGTGCGTTTTAATTCCCTACAAATAACAAGAACTAAAAGGAAGAGATCGCAGAAAGCGATAAGGCCGCCCGTTGTATATTTTTGTACTTATCTAGTGTTTGATAATTTTTTTGGTGATGTAGGTACAATAAAGTAGGTATATATTTCTAAATAAATAACTAAATAAAAATATTTAATATAATTGGTCAGATTCTTAAAAGCCTAGAACTCCGATCAATCGAAAACTCACAGTCGGCATGAAAAAATACAAACAAAATCGGATTTGCGGGTGGCGAAAATAAGAACTAAAATAATTGAAGGAAAAATCATTATTCTTCGTAGACTACTAGCGCCACTAGGCTAGCAAAATAGTAGTGTATTACAACATTGCTGGAAGGTTACGTTCTTTGGTTATAATATTCTAAATTAAATAGAAAACGTTTAATATTAAATACTGAAGGATTTATCAGTGAACTACATATATTAAAGAATCTGGTTTGTAAAACTACATTTTTAACGCTTTATTTACTTCACAACGATTGATAAACAATATACGTCCTTGAACAACATTTACAACTCATGACATGACGTTTCGTTTTAGTGTTGCCATAACAACAATTAAAAAAATTACGAACTATCTACCGTTTTGGTAGGAAAGGTAATAAATTGTGTCTTTTACAGCCATTTCGGTGAGGTCAGAGGAAGAACCAATGAAGAACTTAACAACAATTTCCTGGGCGCATGCCGTCAATAACAAAACATACCTACAAGCTACTTTAGCAAGTGAGTATGACTATTGTCTTAAATTATTATTTCCTATTTTGGTACATAAAAAAACAAGTCTATGTTAAAAATGTAAGAACCTCTTTGTGATTATGAGGACACTTTTGAAATTATATTTAAACGTCGCTTTTCCGGGTCGGGTAATTAAGAAGATCATATGTAGTATTTTGTACATTGCATACATTATCTTCTCGGTTGTCGAGGTATGAGTGGGCATGTGATGCTGAGGAATGAGGAAAATGTCGTGCAGAAAGTGTTGAGTAAGAATGAATAAAATAAGAGAAGGGGAAGACCAAAGAAATGATGGATGGACTGTGTGAAATATGACTATGGTTAGAAAGGTGGTTACTACTGAGATGACGACTAATAGAGAAGTCTGGACGTAAAAGAGATGTTGCGCCGACCATAAATAAATTGGTATTAGGGCAGAAGAATGATGAATCTGGTAAATAATTTCTTATTTATCATTTGTTCTAAATTAAACTTCACAGACTTAATGGATACCGATATCGAATGATCTTATGATCATTATGATGATGAAATTTTATTCCACTAGTTGGATAAATAAGATATGTCCGTCGGTTTGTCGTTGGCATTGAAAAAAATATGTTATTATGTCAATATGTAATGTTCCTTTTTTCACCCGACTGCCCTAGAAGGACGGTAGGTAATGTTTTTTACTGTTTGTATTTTTTGAGCGTGGCCCAATATTATTTTTTTCTTTTTTTCTAAAACACTAGAAAAAAGAAAGAAAAAATATTGGGCCACGCTTTATATCAATGAAACAAAAAATAATGATATCGTTACCCATCACGTCAATGCAGTGACGCCAGCTATTAATTTAAAATAAAAAATAAAATAAAATAGCTCAAAAAAATCCAATTGCTCAAATTATAGTGAGTGATTCTAGTGATCGCTCATCAAAAGCCGTTTACCAAGACTTCATAACCAATTAAGATATTAGTCACCGAATAGTTTAGCTTATTAACAGCTTACAAACTGAAATCAGGAGCAAATACCTAACACTTAAGCTCATAATGTCACCATTAAAGCGGCATTTCACTACTAGGAATACTAGCAGCTGTGCCACCTATCAAGTATGTATATCTTCTATCTCTTTCGAATGTATGGTGGTAGAAAGAGAAGGAAGCCGGTTGTTAGCACAAGAGTAATGTGAATTGATTGAGTGTGGCAACACTAGAAGCTTGGGGTGTGGTGTAAGTTATGGGTGTAAGCGGTGAAAGGTTTTTTTATGTATTTGTCTTTAGTTTTATTTACCAATTTTGTGTTTATTTAATACTTTTAATATAAAAAACTATTAAAAACATCACGCCTTTATTCCCCAAAGACTTAGGCAAAGGTTTATAGCCTACTACTAGCTTCCGCCAGCGACTTCGCCCGCGTGATATTTTTATAAATTATAGCTTAATATATGCACATATTATACATAATACATATAAACCTTCCTCATGAATCACTCTATCTATTTAAAAAAACCGCATTAAAATCCGTTGCGTAGATCTAAATACTTATACATAGGGACAGACAGCGGGAAGCGACTTTGTTTTATAATGTGATGATAGTCCACCCACATTTATCCATGTAATAGGGGGCGAGCCTATTGCTATCAAATCCAGACTCCTGGCTGCTACTGAGAAATTCCAGATGAGAAAACCCAATAACACTTTGCCCGACCCGGGAATGGAACCCAGGGCCTCAGCAGTAGCGCTTGAGACCACTAGACCAAGGAGGCAGTCAATTAATTATAACGTACTCTATAGATTAATTGGGTTCTATTTGTATTGAAAACTGAACCATGCTTGATAATAAATAGGTTGCATCAGATTTATCAGTTACAAAAAATAGTGTCAGGTAAATTAAAAGCAAATTGATACCCTACGTCAATTTTTCGTGTTATAGCCATTTCATACAACTATCAAAGAACTGCAGTTGTGATTTGAATATACGGACAATTCAAGTTGGCAGTCGATTAGCTAAACAATTAATTTTCCTGACTTTTGTCTAATTGGAGTAGAACTTCCTTCCTTCCTTTTTATGTGGATAGTGACTAACTTGATGTCAGAGTTTTAAAGCCGCCCATGAGCCTCTGACTTGGCTGCCGTCGAGAAATATGTCTGACAAAGAACTAACAAAGTTTAAGAGCATTGGTAGGTATTTACATCAGTACCTAAAGAAACTCAAATATGTCTATAATAAACGAAGATAGACTAAGTAATTAATCAGTCTTTCTTAATTATGACCACAGATTCCTCCTCTAGTTCTTTGAAAGAAAGTCCCATAAGTTCATGCCATGCGCCACACATCATCAGGAATAGCTCTTATTCCCAACATTGCCAGTTCATGGAACAAAACAATTTATAACAATTAACGTTATGACAGATTTGGGCTTCACACGTACGGGGAACCACAGAATAACGTCATCAATGGAGAAGTCATCAACTTGCATTGCATACCTTACAGCTTGCATCATTCATCTTAAAATCATTAGAGCATACCATGAGAAAATAAAGGTAGTGCGAATAAATTGCCTGATTGACAATTTTGTGGGTTAAAACTATCAGAAGCTGTATTCTGACATTTCTGAAGTGATAAAGCTATTATTGTTGCATTGCGAAAAAGAGATGGCGCTATTTGTCTAGGATAATTCCATCCATTTTTCATCTTGGAACAATTATAATCCTGGAAATTTTTTACACCCTGAGTCACTTCAATATCGGCCACAGGCTTACAAAAACCAGGTCTAAAATAATTTTCACGATGTTGATCAACGGGTATCTAAAAATCACATTCTTCATGATCTGCTATTAGAATTTATGACGTCTGCAAGAGACAAATAATTTTCATTGAACAAATGCTTGCACGTCACTAATATAGTGTATTTCGTTGAGACTATCTACGCAATGTTTGCACAGCTGTCTTTCCTCAAACACCTAATTACTCCATTTATTTGTTAATCTATGTGCAGAGCGCGCGAATCGTTTGAAACAATAATAATGCAAATAGCATTGCTTACAAAAGTTGCGGTTGCCAGAATTTGTAACGTAAATATGAATGTTGTTATGTAATTACAGTATTAAGTTACATTGTGAATTATTTCTGAGGGGAATTACTGAGTAACCTTTTGTTATAATTTACGGTTTCCTATAAAATATGTTATTGGCTTTTTCACCAGTGAAAGACATGGAAGGCAACTAATAAGATTACAATAATCGCGATTACTGATTAGCTTTTCAAATTATGATCTAATGGCCTCATGTGACTCTGAAAGCATAGTTATAGTCCTAATACTGTAATTTGAAGGTGGTCTAAAATACAAGTTTCGAAGCCTGGCCCTCTGTCCACTCTTCGTAACACTGTCGCATCCAGCCAGGCATAAACTAATTTTTTAACAGCAGTGATATACCCTATTTATTGGTATGACCCTCGAACTGCCAAGTAATATGTCTCGAGTTCAAACCCAAGGCACGCACCTCTGGTTTTTCGGATTAATGTGCGTATTGTATAGTAACCACTTTCTTAAAAAACGGTGAAGTAAAACATCGTGAGGAAACCCTGAGAGATATTTCTCGATGAATGAAGCCAAGTTAAAGGCCCATGGGCGGCATAAAAATTCTGACATCAGATTAGTCACTATTCCACTAAACACACGACAAAATACCATAAACCACCAACAATTCTAAAGAAACCTCACATTCCAGGCTCTGTCTGCATGCTAGAAGCTGACATCGTCTTGGGCGCAGTCGTCGGCAAGGATGGCCCACCCGTCCCCATCATGGCCCATCCACCTGCGACCACCTCCGACCTGACTCTAGCCGAGTTCTTGGAGACCATAGCCCAGCATAACCTGAAGGAAACCAATCCGGCCAGTAAGAAGGGGGCTAAGCTGGATTTTAAGAGCATTGAGGCTTATGAACAGAGTCAGGAACTGATCAGCAAATATCAGGTATGGTTGTGATTTTTCATTTATTTATTTAATACTTTCGACTCCACCCATTTTTTGTCCGTTAAGGACAAGGCCCGAGTCGACGGCGCGTCGTGTTCCACAAAGCGATGTCAGCACAATTGACGGGGTCCGCAAGGGCCGATGCCTGCCGGGGTTGCGGGAAGTCCTAAGGGGAGACCGTGGCCCCTGGCAACGAACAGGCAAGGGAAGGAACACGGGAGGGTTTTAGTCAGTAAGAGTCTGACACGCCCTTCTGCTCCGCCTAGAGCGGGAGAGTCATTTGATGATTTCCCACCCAAAAAACAAAGTCCCTTCGCTTTTTAAAAACACACATTTCGCCCCCGCAAAACCCAGCAACTTTCATCACAAACTTACAAAAAATACATTACACAATGCCACCCATGGACATGTTACCGCCCGAATTTTTCTGAATATTCATAAAAAAATCATCGAAAATTAACTTTAAAAGGAAAAAATATTAAAGATTAAAAAAATTGAAAAAGTCCTAAGAAAAGTTCACGGTAGGACAATTACTGGAGTCGCGTCGCGCCAGTCTGCACGAGGCTTTACTCTTATAAAAATGTTTTTCAATATTTTTTATACATTATTTATTTCGTAACAGACATAAATAGAAGTTAATAGAATCTGTATACCTACTTACTCTATTTAAGTGAATGAAGAAATCAATTTAGTCATCATTTGTTATAATTAGTAATAGCATCAGCCTTATCTCATGGGGATCCCTGCACCAAGACTGTACTACACACAAAAATGTACCTTACTAACCTTATAATAAGGTTGTTTTTCCAAAACTTGTATAAAAGGCATACTATTTATCTAGTCATAGGAATGTAGACTCTATTTGAAGAGGTTTAAGTATGGATATTGTGTAGGATGACGGGAGCAGACATCTTAATTAGAATAATGACATAGCGTGTGAATAATCGGGAATTTAAAACAACATCTTGTGTGGTCGGCCTGTGTGGGGGTGAGGCCATGAGAGCAGCGGGAACATAAGCGGTAGCGGAACTGTAAACCACGCTTAAGCTTGGTTTTGGAATCCTTTATCCGATACTATTAAATGAGCAATATTTGTATATAGATATATTAGTACGTTCTCCAAAACGCCTCTAACGATTTCGATGAAATTTGCATTATAGAGGGGCGAAAAATCTATCAAGCTAAGCCTCATATCTGAGAAAATTCGTTTTCTCTATTTTTACCCGAGCAGGGCTAGGTCGACTAGGTACTTATGTATTAAATAACAGTGAAAACTAACATTGTTTGAGAGTAAATAAACGGAAAAACCAAAAAAACACACTCATACTATAGCAAATGTGCCGTGATGGTCAAAATGTTACACTTGTTTAGACCAAGTACAACACAACACAACAACTGTAACATTTTGACTATAGACTATAGCTCTCATTCGCCAAGTGTACAGAGATAACGACGATAGCAAACTTCGCAAAAAAAAATTACTCTAGACTTCACTTAGAAAAACTGAACAAAAAAATCAGTAAAACATAACTGAACAAAAAAATCAGTAAAACATAGTAGCTACCAAACCCGTCTAGAACTCCAATGATCTATTTCAACTACTTACAATGACTTTTCTGACACCGCACTCGCCACTCAATTGACTCTGACCTCTTTGACCCCTCCCACTGCCTTTATGGCCACACACGAACAACACAGATGAACTGAGGCGCATACGCATATGCCCGGGTCGCTAGAAACATTTTGTTATAACAACGACCCATGATTGAGAACCCCTGAAAAAATGGCTTCGCGTCGACAGATTTAGCAGATGTGCAGTCGAGATGTGGTCGAGGTGTCATTTATTAATTGCTTGCATCCTGTTCGTGGGAATTCTTTTGTTTTATTTAAAAATTATGATTGTCTGACTATTTATAATTAAAAACAATTTTTTTATGCGGACGTATTTTTGGATGCCGATTCTTTCCCCTCCTTTTGCATCCATTATGTAAAAAAACCCTGTCTGATCCGAAAGATACATAGGTTGCACTGCAATAACATTACCTAAAAGTATTATAAAATCTTATTATAATTTAAAATAATGATTGCTATTTGTTGCTATTAAAAATCACATTTTTACTACCAAAGTTACCCTATAAAAATTAGCAAATTTTCAATTGGGGTTTTCAGTTATGACTTATAGACACCCACTATACAACGGTCACCCGCGCGGCCGCGCCCCATGTAATAAACTGAAAAAATTACCCATTGAAAAGAAACCTGACTGAAAACGATAGGTAGGTATGTCGCACGGTACAGTGTGCAAAACTTTTTTTTTCGTTTTCTTATTTGTCTCCCAAAAGTGACCCGCATATTCAAAATTCATTTATTTACGTAACGTCCTTGTTTGGGTCACATAAATTGATATGCGTACCAAGTTTCAACTTCATCGGTCTATTAGATTCGGAGCAAATTGGCTGTGATAGACGGACAGACCGGCCAACGCAACGGCCGACGAGTAATCCTCTATGGGTTCCGTTTTTTCATTCGGACATACCAAACCCTAAAAAACACACTTGCCTTTCTGGGGATCCATTCCAAGACCCCATTTATTCTAAAAATAACTCCTAAATCATAAAAAAGACACCACTATATTTAGGCCCAGACACCAAATCGACACATCATTTTTCAATCCTAAAAAATGCGGTTAAGGTCAAATTCCCAGAAGGATCCTCCTTAGCGTTAACCAGAAGTAATTTAGTTCCAATTTAGGAGATTATGTCAACGGTTTGAACCGTGGTTGCTAACTATAGTTGGTAATTAACTGCAATTGGTCGTAATTAGAGAAATGTCTTCATCACAAGGAATGATTCACGGTCATGATGCTGAGGAGCTGGTGTAGGGAGATGATAGGCGATGGAGGGTGGGAAGCGATGGTTCATTGTTATGAAGAATTGATAGGTAGATAATCGAGAACCTGTAGCTGGAGCATCCTTCTACCTATTAATAAAATGAACACAAAAGTTTGAGGATGGATGAATCTCCTCCTATCTCTGTTACTCTTTCACGCAAAAACTCCTGAACGGATTTGGATAAAATTTGGCACACAGATAGTTTATAACCTGGATTAACACATAGGATAGGTATTTTTATCCCGGTAGTACGTTCCCGTGGGACAATTTCTGATATTCACGCGGGCGAAGCGGCTGGTAAAAGCTAGTCTTAACTTATGTTATAAAGAGGTTAGCTCTTTGACAGGGTCCGCTAGGGCCGATGCCTACCGGGGTTGCGGGAAGTCCTAAAGGGAAACCGTGGCCCCTGGCTAGGCAAGGGAAGGAACACGGGTGGGTTTTAGTCAGAGTCTGAAACGCCCTTCCGCTCCGCCCAGAGCGGGAGATGTCATTCGATGATTTCTCACCCAAAAAAAAAAAAGCGGTAATCTCTGGAGGTCTGATCCGATTACAAAAAATTATTTCAGTGATAGACTGTAGGTCGTAGGTTCGAACTTAGGCAGAAGCTTTACTTTGTGTTAATTATTTCATCACCGCTGCTCTCAAAACGGTGAAGGAAATCATCGTGAGGAAACCGACATGTCCTAGAATCAATAATTCCAAGGCATGTGACATCAACCAAACCGCACTGGGCCCGCGTGGTGGATTACGGCCCACTCCCTCTCACAGAGAGGAGGCCTGTGTCCCAGCAGTGGGAACATTATAGGCTGACTATGATATACAGTATGTTAACTAACAGAGGGCGTTCCCGTTAACCCGCAATAGTACAGCGTCCATACATGCTAGAAAAATAATAAAATCGAAAAAAAAAAACATTTTTTATTTTTAGTCATATAATATTCACAAAAAATATTAATTTCATACGTAAAACAAACACTCTGAACACGCGCACTTGTCGCACTTGTCTTTCCACGTTGAAAGATAAGTGCGCGTGTACAGAGTGTTAATTTACATACCAATAAAAAAAAAAAAACAAAATTTTATTTCAAAAAATAAAAATATTTTTTTTTTTCAATGTTACTGTTTTTTCTAGCATGTATGGACGTTATACTATTGCGGGTTAACGGGAACGCCCTCTATTAGTTAACATACTGTATTTTATGGTATCTATTAGTTGATTTAAAAGCGGACGGAACAACTACATGCATAATATATCTAAAGCCAAAAAACTACGCACATGTCGATTAAAAATTCCGTCGCCATCGCACCGCTTCCCCTCACAGGACGCTGGCCACTTGCGCATACGCACATGTGCACCGTCTTCCGCGTATCATTATCGTGTGTAATCGTCTCCTGCGTCCGACTGTGTGTCTGTCTGTTCGTCTGTTAGCATGAATTTGTCTGGAGTACATTGGTCGTGAACTTGGACAGAGATCGGGGTTTTGATAACATTTCGGTGCGGTTTGAAGGTTTTGTTTTCGTTTTTTTTATTAAAAGAAACAGAAATAAACACAACACTTTTTGTAGATAATCTTCAAGATTCTTACGGTTTATTTATTACGCATACAACTGAGGCAAAATTTGCTTTACCCAGAACTGATTAACTAATAAATAGCAAAAATCTTTATGGCTTTGTCCTTAGGAAAAAAAATATAGGTTATTAATAGTTTTGTGGCTAGAAAGATTTCTTGAATGATCATTATGAATTTACAACATGTTCTTTTTGATCTAGCTAGGGTATTAATGAGACCATGTAATAGACACAACGAAGTTTTAATTTTTCATATAATATTTAACAAAGTCACGATTATTTATGTAAAACACCCATAGAAATATAAATAACAGAAAACACCCTTACGTGAAAAAAAACATGTAATTCATATTATGTATTTGTCTTTATAAAAATATGACAATGTCGCTTTTTCTTAGCTATATAAATACGAATGATTGGTTTGAATGAAAATGATTTACCCGTGGTTATTAATGTAACTTAGATACACACATCGAGAGTCTATTGTTATGTTATCTTCGAAATTACTTATTTTTGGAACACTTGTTCTAGGACATTTTTACTTATAAGTAGCATATGACTTTAGAGTTATGGGACAACAAAAAGAACACGCTGTATAAGTCACAATGAAGAAATTGACATAGCATGACGAATTTTTTTTAGGTCGTAGATTCACACATTCGAAGTTTACACTAATCTAGCAAGAAATAATTATCTTGCACGACTCATAATGCGAAGCATTAGAGTGTGCTCTACGATCGAAAAATTTAGGATTGCGAGATTAGAAATTTACCCATATTGATGGGTAAAAACGCAAATCATAATCATCATCAAAAGTGATAAATTGTTCATTTTTGTTAGAAACTATGTTTTGAATTTATTTTTCGTTTATGAATGAGTGTTATGAGGCGTGCACTATAAACTAATTACTACTACTACTACTATTTTCCAAACAATTTTATTATTTTAGTCACTTCGTCACTGGATGTGAAAATCCTCACTCATCACAAATTCCTCCTTCACAGGCCTTACCAGTATGGCTGAACGCAGACATCCTCCCCGGCCCAGTAGATGCCACCACAAAGCCGGTAGACCCCGCCAAGTTCCTGAAGCTGGGCTCCAAGCACAACTGCGCGGTGCTGTCCGTCGGGTGGACCACCAGCTACGGAGGGAACATCACGGAGGGAGAGTACACCAGCGAACAGATCGGGACCATGCTTAGGATAATCAATGAGAATCATATTAATCAGACAGTTACTTTCCCTGTAAGTATGCGTCATGTATATCAGAGCTGGTAGAAAATCTCTCAAAAATTTAAATTTGTTTTAAAACGCCTGCTACACGGTCGCCAACCGCGTCCCGACAGAGGTGACCTTGGTGGTTTACAATCGTGTAGATGATGTTTACGACCAAACGTTGAAACAATTTTGCCGGTCACTAACCAAGGTCACCTCTGTCGGGGACGCGGTTGGCAACCGTGTAACAGGCGTTTTAGTTCAGAGGATTTTCCATAATTAATAAGAGAGTTGAAAAAAACCGATATTAGAAGCACCGAACATTGAAGTCTTATATGTCCATGACTTGGTTGCTGTGAATACTGAGTACCTACTGACATAACATGACACTTTCTATCGAAATCTTGACTTTTATGTATTTCAGTAAACAGTAGTATTTTTTGTATCAAGACTATATCGTTCTGGTAACGGCCGAACCCAGTAATCTATCTATCACCAGTTTTGGCATACTGGAGATAGAAAAAACTATCGATCTTTGGTTTTAACGTCCCAATAATCTGTCAGAGACTAGGAATCTTATGGAATGTGACACAATGACAGATAGAATTATACTGTCTACCATCAATTATCTGTCAGAGAATACGGAATCTTACGAAATTGTGGGACGAGATCCAATGACACATAGAATTATTATTATACTGTTCACTATCAATAGCGATCTGTCTTTTACTGAAAATAGTTTATTGGTTTCGGCCGTTAAGGAATCTAAGGAGGTACAGCGTAGGACAAGACAAGCATACTTAAAATGTGCTTCGAGAATAAAAGTCTCCACTGAAGTAGTAAAGTATAGAAGCTAAAAACGAATTTCAGAATCACTCAAACTCAAAGTCAAAGCATTTATTTCAATTAAACCATATACAGGCACTTTTGAATTGTCAGTCAGAAATATGAAGCTAGTTGTCCATTCGAAAGAGTAATAGGTTCCTATGGAGAAGAACGGGCAAGAAACTCCACCCACACTCCAAAATCAACGCCTCTGAAGTTCTGTTAAAACTAAAATGATACAAATTTCTAAAACCCATCCTATATTACAGGTCCGTGCTGGCCTCGCAGCTAACAGCCAGCCAGTCATCCTGGACCTCCTTCGAGAAACCTCCTCCCTCAACTCCACCATGACCGTCTGGTCCAGCGAGGGTGACCACGTGGAGGTAGACCGTCTCCGGGCCCTGATCCTTACGGTAGGACTGGAGAGGACTTACCTGGATGTGCCCCAGGAGCTGGCGGGGAAGCTGCACCTGCCCCCGCCTGATGCAAAGTCCAAGAACTAAACTAAAAACAACCACTCACTAAGAACTAAATGTAAACATGTAGAAAGGATTAGTAATTATTATTACACGGTGTTTTATTTTAACATCACCTAGAGTTTCATTTTTATGCCTTTGCAAATGGGAAAAGAATATTTAGCGCTATCCAGAAGAAGAAGAAAGAAAATACGTTAATTTGTGGTAAAGATGACGCAATGAAAGAACACAAACACAAAAAAGAACAAGGTCTCACGGCCGAACCCAAGAACCTATCATCAGTTTTGGCATACTGGAGATAGAAAAACCTATCTATCTATGGTTTTAACGTCCCAATAATGTCAGAGACTAGGAATCCTATGGAATGCGACACAATGACAGATAGAATTTCTGTCTACCATCAATAGCGATCTGTCTTTTACTGTTTTTTCTGGTTATTGAGTTCGGCCGTAAGTCGTTTCATCTTTGTCGAGTTTGTCACTGTCAGTCACTGACAGGCACTTAATTTCCCAGCAGTAGGATTATGCAGCCTGGTAGTACCCTAAAGTGTTTGCAAGAAGTATCGGGCGGATTTTGTGAAGCTGAACGGTTGTAGACTGCAATTGTATCTGATGAACGCAGTATTTTTTAACGCTGCTCCATAATCTTGAAATGAATAACTTTCTCTTCGGAGCCTTCAAAGACATCCAGCAGAAGAAAGCCAAGCCCTTTCTTAACCACATAGCAGACACAGTTATGCCCTTATAATTTCAACAACAGTACCACACATTAGCATAAATCCCGCCCTAATATAAGGTCGTGTTTGGCCAAGACCTACAGTTTAAGGTCAGGAATGCGGCCCGCCTGAACACGGCTGAACTAACCATAGTAATTAATACAAACTTAACGCTGGTTTATTATAATATTCCCATTGTCCCGAAGTTGTCCTGTCTCCCACCAAAACCCACAAAAACCTTACTCTCTACACAATCAAAAATATCCTCTATATCTTTCAACATAAGAGTCTTAAAGACGGTAAATTAAGTTTTGTTTTCAGCCCTACAGTGACCAAAACTCCTGCTGCCAAATTAAGCAATCATGGATCTTATTTTAATAAAGCCAAAGGTGGTGATGACGGTAATAAGAAGGCTGGTGCAAAGGGTGTCGACCTTAGCCATGTGGTGCCCACGTGACTGCCTAGCACTATGGACGATTGTCATTCATAAGTTGTTTGAGCAGACATGAATCTATTTAAATTGGTACCTGAGTGAATGAGCGAATGTTTTACAATTACAAATGGTAATGCAGATGTTCTCATTCATGGACGTGTATATTTGAAGTTATTTGCGAATGAGAGTAGGTTTGCGTTCGCAATATAGTTTCAGGTTAGAGACATGAATTTGATAATGTGGGATACCTATTTCATTTCGAGTATTGCTTATCAATTTGGAGTAAAAAGGTCTTACGTACTTTCTGTGAAAATCGTGGACATGTATTTTTAATGGAAATTGAATAAATGACCAATGAACCAGACGGTATACCAAATATTTGGGCTACTTGGGTCAGAAGTCATGATATTATAAAAGTTTCTTCCAAATCTTATTAGTTTTCTTACTTCAACTTTTGGTCCTTATACAAAAAGAAGTACTATTGAAATACTATCTTGAATTCATGCAAGCCTAGTACTTTTTGTTAGGTTACTGCTCAGAACTTATATTATGCAGAATGTGTCGTGAACAGAATACCGTCTTCACAAGTAAATGATTGCACCCAAAAGCTGGGGCGGGTAGCTAGTAATATTGAAAACCATAAATAACTTCAATCAAAACAAAAGCACACAACCCACTACATATTTAATTGTAACACACCCAGACTAGCCTCGACCCGAAACAGTAGACTGACTAAATTGTGGCACTCCGATCTGATAGGACCTCGCTGAACTCATTAGTGCCTGAGTAAAGACACGTATCTCAGACCACCTCGGGTTAGCTATATAGCTATTAACTTTATAGACTAACAATTTGGTTGGGAAATTGAAATTGGATAGGGATTACAACAGCGTGTTACTGTTGCACAGCAGGGTATCTATCAGAATCTATATCTATACGTATTATAAATTAAACTCGATTTTCGTCTCTTTCTGATTGACCGCGTGGTTCTTTCGAACTATGCAACGGATTTCCACCATAATTTAGAGAAATTATTTCAAAAGGTTTTATTATGTCGCAGATCGATTGTCGAATCCGCTGTTTTACATACCCGCTAGCTGTTTTACGAAACAGCTTCATTATGTAAAACAGCTATAAAGGCGTTTGTTACAGAAAACGAAGGAGCTTTGTTTAATACACTTTGTTTACTGTTTGTTGGCTATTTCAATATACATGCTCGGTTCCATATTATTTGTATTTGTTATTTACCAATCGTAACTTTTTGAAATGCGTTGCCCTCGCAATGCAATATTAGAACGCAATGTTTGAATTTATGGATTTCTTTGAAAGCATTCTGAAAGCTTTTTACTGCATGCGCTTTTTATTATACCTATAATAACTTTACTCTAACTGTTTTGTTGATAAACATGTCCTATCTAAGAGAGCCGTTGAGAGAGGTTATCTGTAACTCAGGATCCTCCTACTTTAGACACCTTTCTCTAAGATTATGCATTTAATTAACCAATCAATCTTCCTAGCCTTTTCCCAACTATCTTGGGGTCGGCTTCCAGTCTAACCGGATGCAGCTGAATACCAGTATTTTACATGGAGCGACTGCCTATCTGACCTCCACAACCCAGTAACTGGGTAATACGATACCCCTTGGTAAGACTGGTGCCAGACTTTCGGGCTTCTGACGACTCGTAACGACTGTCAAACCACAAATGACAGCCGGGACCAACGGCTTAACGTGCTTTCCGAGGCACGAAGGAGTCTCGGTATGTAAAGATGGTCACCCATCCACTGACCAACCCCGGCAAGCGTAGCTTAACCTGATGGATCGACCCGTGCGGCTTGTTATTACTTAGCCACGAGCTCCTGTGCATTTAATTAACCAATGACTTTAATATGATTTTAGGATAAATAATTATTTTTAATAATTAGAAAAGCTGCCCCCCGCGGTTTCACCCACATTGACATTTAATAAGTCTCGATCCCGTGGAAATAAATATCGGAATAAAAAGTATTCTATGTCCTCACCCAGAACATGTCTTACCCATGTCCCAAATTTCATACAAATCCGTTCAGTCTTACGCGCGAAATCGTAACATACAAACTCACTTTCGAATTTATAATATTAATAAGGGTAATAATAACTGTTAGGTTTCATTTTATTAAGAGATAATTGTTGGATTTGTACTGGCAACATCGAAATATTCGATATATAAAAATGGCGGAACAACGGTTTCGATATAGTGCTCGGAGGGTAGTGCTCGTGATAACAACGTGCTGTGTCAGTTTAAAAAGATGGATTGGCATAGAATGCTTGGTGATAGTCAGGGTAGTGTTTTTCTACAGTATCTTGGTGTTTCATATCATTATCCTTATCCCTGAAATATGTAGTCTTATTAGACAGTTTAGATTATGATATTGGGGTAACGAATTTAGGATTCATTTGGGGATTAGTATCTATCTGAGGTATTAGTTGTTTTAGAGCCAGGGTAGATAATGCTACATAACGAATGGCTCATGTGGATGCTTTAGCGTTGGCGAATAAATAATCTAAAAGTGTTGTTAAGTTTTACCGTGGCTCTAAATCTAACTCTTTTTGGAACCTCACATGACATTCCAGGCCAAGATATTTCTTCAAGATGTTTGCCTTCACCGTATCTAAGCTAATATAAAAGTTTTTCACTTTTCCTCTATTGAACTGCAGTTATCTCAAACAGTTTAAAGAATCTCTTTCTAAAAGTTTACGTGACCAAACAGACATAGCCACAATGTTTTTATTCGTTTCGTTTTTTTTTGTTGGATTGATGTCTGTGAAAGAACCAGGTCGCTAGTTCGGAGTGACATATGGGTATACAGAGTAACTGCCAAGTGGTGCCAAATTGGATGTTATTTATTTTTCTTGTGAGTTTCATGATATATGTCTAGTGGGGTGAGTAGAGAAGACAGCTCGACGGTGGTCATTAGTTTTTAAAGTGACTGCGCTTTCTTTCGTGAGATTTATTTTAGAGTAAAAATACCTACCGATTTTATTTTGCAATACGCTTGCTTGTTAAATATCCTAGAGTACAGTTCCTAGAGTAGATTCGACTGCCTCGTTGGTTAAGTAGTCGCAAGCGCTACTGCTGACCGTGAGGTCCAGGGTTCGTTTCCCGGGTAGCAGCCCGGAGTCTGGATATGTGTCCGGTTGATGGCAATAGGCTCGCCCAGTCGCCCTCTATTACATAGCTGACGAAATGTGGGTGTACTAAAGGACACCTCTGCCCAACCCTTCAGGGAACAGAGGCGCGATGTTATGTTATGTTATTCAATTGAGTTACATATTGCCTTATCTAATTTGTCATAAATTAATGTCTTTTACATCTTCAAATATTTTGTAGCTTGATCAAAAGGTATTTTTGGATAGGAGTAGGTGGCTAAGTAATAACAGCCGCACGGGTCGATCCAATATTTGCTTCAATATTTTTGTTTCGATATAATAGTCGAATTTTAAAATGATGCCGGTCACACTCTTGTCGTACATATTGTAAATGAGTTAAAAGCTAATAAACTTGTAGTGGCTACTACGTATTTAAAATACGATAATTATGAGACTTAAGTTAAAAGATCTTCTCCCCTCAACACCGTTTTCAAAGTATAAAACGCAGTCAAATGCAAATAACATACTGAGAAACGAATGTTAATTTCTCTCCTCTATTTCTAAAGAACGCCGCACAGTCTCCTTTCTGTTATATTATTAATTCTAAGTATTTCTATAAAACGCGGCACTCTGTCTAACAATGTTGCCAACTTCTTTGAATCCGAACTCATTTGAACACTTTGTAATGATGTTTTTACGATGCATTTAGATGCATCTACAGTGTGCCCAGTGAATTGTTGAGTCTCGAATAAATGTGTGGTACACACGAATCTCCCAATGATGTGGTTGCTTAATGGCTGAATGGATTTCGATGAAATTTGGCACACAGGTAGAACATGACCTGGGTTAGCACATAGGATACTTTTTATTCCAGTATTACGTTCTCGTGGGATAATTTCCAACCTCCACGACTCCGGGCTGCTACTGAAAAATTCCAGATTGAAAAGCCCAATAACACTTTGGCCAACCTGGGAATCGAACCCCGATCAGCAGTAGCGCTTGCAACTAGACAATGAGGCAGTCAGCAGTCAGCAGAAATGTAATGCGTGCTCAACTTAGTTTCAGACATGTTTTAATACCTGACACTAGACTTTAACAGTTTTGTAATGCTCCAAGACTGGCCTGGGGGCCAAATATTACTTTAAGTGTGGGAAAGAGATGAAGCTCTACAGGACTTATAGCTTCATCTTTTTAAGATTAAAATAATACTGCTTTTTAAAGGTGGTGGTAGGTCCCCTGGTTGGTCTAGTAGTTGCAAGTGCTACTGTTGAGCACGAGGTACTGGGTTCGATTCCCAGGTCAGGCAGTGTAATTTTTCCATCACGAATTTCGAGTCTAATTCGAGTCCATCACGAAAGTAGTTTAATTATAATTATTAAAATACTAACTAAAATATAATATCTTTATCTAAATATTTCCAACATTGACTTATCGTGTTGCCTAGCAACCCACAACGTAAATATCTAAATAAATAGTCTTTGACATTACGTAAGGATTGCGAGGTTAGAAATTTACCCGTAGTGATCAGTAAAACAGCAGTCAAAACATACTTCATGAAAAGTGATAAATTGTAAATTTTTGTTAGAAACTATGTTTTGAATTTCTTTTTCGTTTATGAATGTGTGTTATGAGGCGTGCACTTTTGGAATTTCCAAACTATTTACATATTATTTTGAAACTGAACGTTGCGTTGAAAATGTATGGGCGATGCATCCGGGAAGAATAAATGTACGGGCGATGCATCCGGGAAGGATAAATTTATGGGCGATGATTCCGGTAAGGATAATATGAGACTATCATAACCTTTTACCTTAAGTTTCTTTAATAATTATGTTATAATATAATATAATATGACAGTCTGTAATTTATCCCACTACAGTGCAATTCTTGTCCTTCTCGCTACAAGAAGGAACTTATTTATGCCTACAGAGAAAAAATAAGCCGGAAAGTACGCAGAACAATTCCAAATACTTGTAATTAATATCCCAGTGGAACTATGAACGGTTTCAATTCTTAGTAAAACAATATTTATTATTTAACATTATTGGACTTATAGGAACTATTTTCTGGGTCGACCGTAAACTAGCGATTTGGCGATACGTTAAAGCGGGTAACATATTATGGTTTACCTACCCATTTGGAAGATATTTATTTATTTATTTAACTTTAACTTTAATAAAACTGCAATCTGGCAATTTTCAATTTGGGAAAGGACTTCCAGCTGTTTTAGTCCAGGGCTAATGTGGACCATGGTCAGATTTTTTTTATTTAATATCTTTTTACTGAAAGTGGGCAACGTCGCAACTATTTCGCTGTTTTGATTAATTTGGCAATATTACTGTATGGAAATAAAAAATATGGCTAACTAGTGAACTAAAATATTGATTATAAAATGCAACAATTAATATCGTAACACCAAATATTTCGTTTTAGATGTAAAAAAAGTATATGGAAACTTTCCAAATGCCTTTTTTACACCTGAAACGGTTACAACACCAAATTCGGTGTTATAATTGCAATTCATTATTAATATTCTAGTTCACTAGTTAGCCATATTTCTTATTTCCATACAGTAATTTGCCAAATTAATAAAAACAGCAAAATATTTGGAAGCTATTTGCGAAGTTGCCCACTTTCAGTATAAAAGCTCTTAAGGTTTTTTTTTAAATCGTTGTTATTTGTTATTGAGCAGTCTAGTCACATAATATTTTACTTATGTATTAATAATTCATTAGACATAAAAAAAAATGATTTATGTTACATAAGCTGCTAACGTCAATACTATACATACAATACATCATAGGAATTATTTTAAATGACTTTACATCGGAATTCAATTAAAATAAACACAGTCCTGGCGCTTGTTTTAGCATAAATCATACTCTGTATATTAACTAGCTGTGCCTCGCGGTTTCACCCGCCTTGCACGGCTCCTAACTGTCGTGACGTGATATTAAATAGCGTTAATACGCTATTTAACATTGAGTAAGGTATCTTTACTCAAAAATTTGCTTTTGAAAAGCAAAATATTTTTTCTAATCCGACTGGTAGCTCCAGAGATTAGTGCGGTCAAACAAACTCTTCAACTTTAATATATATTATTATAAATATCTGTACGTCGTAGGATGATTTGTTAATTCGAATTTTCGCGAAAATCCTAGAGATACCCTAGGGATATTGCGAAAAAACGGGTACCTAATTAGACAATGGTAAAAACATTTCAGCGAACAACTTAGAAGTAGCGCTCGCCGGTCGCTGCCGCGAAACCGCTCGCTTCGCTCGCTTGGCTCGCGCGCGGTTTTTCACAGTTCTAACCTAACCTATTTCACCCAGTTCAAAATGACTAATCATACAATTTGCCGCAGAAATGTTTTCAACAACGTCTATACCTAGATTGAACTGGGTGAAATAGGTTAGACTAAGTTAGAACTGTGACCAACCGCGGCAGCGGCCGGCGAGCGCTACTTTGAAGTTGATCGCTGAAATGTTTTCACCATCGTCTAATTATCAGTTTTTAGCGATATCCCTAGGGTTTTTGCGAAAATTCGAATTATCAAATCATCCGACGACAAATACCTACATATCGTCACTGGAAAGGGAAAATTACTTAACCGCCAATTGCCCAAATTGGCGGTTAAGTAATTTTGCCTTTCCAGTGACGATATAATAAAATGGTAACGACGCCGCGACGGCTGAATGGATTTCGTTGTGGCACTCAGATTGTTTATAACCTGGATTAACACTTACACTATCTTTCCACCGCACGGTGGACGTGAAACAGTCCGCGTACGGTACAGTCCAGTATATGTACTATCTATAGTTTATTTTTATTTTTTAAACGTTGCCCCACACTAGGAATTTCTCCTGTATTGTAGGTGCGTTAACAAACATTTAAAGTCACATACACAAACTGCCAGACCCGGAACAACTACTTGTAGATCATACAAATATTTGTTGCGTGTGGGGATCGAACCCGCAACCCGCAGCGCAGCAGTCAAGCGCCAACCGTGCCGTCTATTATTGATATATGTCGATTTCGAATATATTACGCCAAAACTAGGTAGTTACAGTACCCAGATGGTAAAATAACACATCGAGATTTAAATTGGCAAGGCCTTGTGGCTAAGTAATAACAGCCGCACGAGTCGATCAGGTAAAGCTACGCTTGCTACGTTGGTCCAATGATGGGTGACCATCTTTACATACCAAGACCCCTCCGTGCCTCTGAAAGAACGGTCCCGGCTGTCATTGGTGGATCTTTGACAGTCGTTACGGGTAAAGCCCAAAAATCTGACAGTCAGTCTTACCAAGGGCATGGGGTCTCAATTGGAACAAATTATAATTTGTCTTGAAAAAAGATCATA
The DNA here is from genome assembly GCA_948150665.1 of Conistra vaccinii. Classification (NCBI taxonomy): domain Eukaryota; kingdom Metazoa; phylum Arthropoda; class Insecta; order Lepidoptera; family Noctuidae; genus Conistra; species Conistra vaccinii. The sequence continues at coordinate 2,070,196 of OX411320.1, read as the reverse complement.
GATGGCAGCATAGGTAACAATTATGAAAAAATTGTTTAATGCTGATTTATCTATTGTATTTCATAAATTTCGTATTTTCAACAAAAAAAGATAAAACCTTTTTGTTTAGGGCTCTTTGCAATAGATGTCGTTTTACTCAATTTGTCATAACTGTAGCACATTTAGCCAGTCAATAGCCCGACTAGGGAGGTGTCATTTCTTTGTATGGGATTAGGTATCTGTACGTAGTATTATATTATCTGTGCCAAGGGGTATCGTGTTACCTAGTAACTAGGTTGTGGAGGTCCGATAGGCAGTCGCTCCATGTTAAATACTGGTATTCAGCTGCACCCGGTTGGACTGGAAGCTGACCCCAACATAGTTGGGAAAAGGCTAGGCAGATGATAAAGGTAAAAAAACGTTTTTTCGTAGGCGCAGAAGAACGTTAGCAAGTTTAGGTATAATAATTTAGGCGCCATAACTTGGGAACACAGTTTGCTCCACATTTTTTGCCTCCACTGCATATTACATCATCTTATTAAATAACTACAGTATGAGTTTTCAGTCAAAAATAGCCACAGCTGTGTCTAATCCTTTATTTTTAGTTCGCGGGCTATTTCTGAGGCCGCCATATTGGCATTTATAACTGTCAGATTGGTTCAATTTTGGTGGGTTTTTTTTTCCGGTTACGTAATACTCGTCCTTTTTATCCTTCAAGGGGTACCTACTGTTTAAAATTATTACTATAAAATACCTCCCCACATTATTCAACTTTGAATCTTGTGTAAAACGTACACTTTGCAACCAAGCATATTATATGTTGGGGAATTACATCGCTGACAGAAATGCCTGGCTCAACGCTGGTCCCAATCCACAAGGGCGTATAAACTAATTGACTAGCATTCTAAAATATTGTTGGAGCTGCTGAATGTATCTTTGCATTGTAAACTTGCATTGTAATCTTGTTTTAATTGTAAAACTATCTTTGCATTGTATAAATTCAATCTCTTCGCACATGTATGAGCACTGTGAGCATGGTGCCTACCTTCTATAAAGCTACCATTTACTAGGCACGTCTTTCATTGACTTGAATGTGCCCTGGCGACTGCGAGTATGTCATCTTCTACTTCGTCGTTCCCTCAATGCTGAGGATCGCGACCACATACGACGCGTCTCCAAGCTATAGGGTCTTCTGCAGTGTGGATCGCTTGGTAAATGCTGCCTCCAACATCCTTCTTGATCGCGTCTGACCATGTCACCGGTGTTCTGCCTTGAGCGCGTTTTGCATGCTAAGTGAAATGTCTCGCTGCGTGTGTCTCCCTTCACAATGGTTGAGCTAAATGTGTGCTGATCCATACTTACGCCATGCAAGGATATGGATCAAAGCTAAGAATTGGATGGTTGAAGATAGCTGCCACGGCTTTTAATTTTTGAATTGTTTTTTGGTTTTATCGTTTTATTACGGACGCTTTTAACGTGCACGTCGTTCTACATCGTTTTCATGTGCTTTATTCCAACATACGGTTTGGAATGGGCAGTGGGTATCTTTCTAACCCCTTGACAGCTCAAAACTACCTATAATTTAATGGTTCATTCGGTTTATTTGAAATAAATGCTTTGAGTTTGATATAAAGCATTTAATAAGACGGGCCATGTCATAGAACCAAAAATTCGAATACATGTGACATCTACCAACCCGCACTGGGCCCGCGTGGTGGATTACGGCCCACTCCCTCTCACAGAGAGGAGGCCTGTGTCCCAGCAGTGGGAACATTAATAGGCTGATGATGATGAAGACGGGCCATTGTTGATAGCCAGATGGCTATAGCAGCTGGTAGAAACATGAAGTTGCATAAGGAATGTTTCCTAAGAAGTGGCCTGCATAACGTTGAGCAGTCGAACAACATTCTGAGAAAAATCCCAAAGAATTATTATGCTAGACGGAGCTGGGATGGAGCTGAGGCGCGGAATGCATGGATGCATAATCTTGGAATGGACTGGATTATCTCCATCCTATAGGTACCTACAGTAAGGAGTCCTCTGCAAGCTGCAACGATGTCTACAGACAATTAAAAAAAAAAAAAGAGTTATTCAGAAACAATTTTTTTTCTAAAATCACTCCTGTATTCTCCGAAGGGTCAGGCAGAGATGTACCTACACGTATGTTTGAGTCCCATGTAATAGGAAGCGAGCCTATTGTCATGTGCTACTACTAAGAAATTCATGATGGAAGAACCCAATAACACTTTGCCCGACCTGGGAATCGAAGCCAGGACCTCATGCTCAGCAGTAGCGCTTGCGACCACTAGAACAACGAGGCAGTCAAACGGTGGAGTCTTTGTTAGAAACCTATAATATTATAAAACAAGTTATTAAAATATTCGGGGGAAAAAAAAATACTATTAAATTAAATTAAAATATTTTATTTCAGCCCCATAAATACAGTCCATTTGGTTAGTATACACACGACTTAGAAACTAGTGTTAGTACTTACATCTATCAGAATAAACAACACAAACTATTAATTAATTATACGCCACACTGGCATGTAGGCGTATCCAATGTCCCAGTACGGGGCTGTCCCATCTATCAGCTGTAGTTTTCAGGATGCTGTTGGGGCTGACTATTAAAATTTACGTATTATGAACCGCATTCTACCTAAATGTGATCCGTCAGAGGACCATGCAGTGTCTCTTCTAAATCTATAAAAATGCCAACGGAAAGCAGTTTAATTAAAACACAGAATAAAAATAATGTCAGTTACAGCCCGATTCAAACTTAATGGCGGCTCGGAACATGAGGCGAGTCGCGCAGTAACGAATTCATGTGTCCGCGGGGGTGAGGGGTGGGGTACAGCGCAGTGAGAAACTAACTTCCGAGCCGCCATTAGGTTTAAATCGAACTTTAACTACAATACAGACATAAAAACAGAAACAGTGTCCATAATTAACTGATGTAGTAATAGTCCTAGGTACTTTTATGTACCTACCTACTAGTACTAAGTGAGCTGAATGCGGTCCGCAGATGTAAACAGATTAGATAAGGCGCCGCGGTGATGACTATCGCGCTTACGGCCTATTCACGACTTCGGTCTTAGCGGCGAGCGGCGCGGCGAGCGGTAAAAACAAATGCATAGAAATGTATGAAGCATGCCACGGCGCGGCGCGCTGCTCGCAGCGGCAACTTTTTAGACTTAGTTCCCACACCGCGTCGCTCGCCGCGCCGCTTGCCGCGCCGCCCGAAGTCGTGAATGGGCTGTTAGTCATAAGGATTGGATAGGTAGAGTTTCTAGGAAATATGTAAGTATAGGATTAAGGTAGGTAGTTTGTTTCTGGGCTAAGTGAGTTTATCTTAAACGTACAGTCCGACCGCCTGCATCCAGAGAATGCGTTCCTGACACCAGGGGGCCTTCTCCCTAAGCAAATTCCTTAGTTATGGCCGTCGTTACGAGCGCTTCGTTCTCCGTCTCACTTATGAACATACCGTCAGTTAGATAGAAAGCTCCCGTCACGAAAGCCGAAACTACGGATTTTGCTTAGGGAGAGGCCCCCTTACACTTAAGACGCAGATATAATATTCCAGTGACCTTGAGTGGTTAGCTTGCTTGTTCTGTACTGAGCTCACGCAACGCGTCGTACGTTCAGCCAGTAATAGGACTCACCTATCAAGGAGCGCTGTCCCAAATAAGACGCATTATTAATTAACTATACATAAAACAAAAGGTATTTGAATGAAACACGTATACTAAAAGATCAATAATTATATTATCTTTAAAATGGTGAAGTTCCAGAAAAATACGCTTGCTTGATATTGCGTGATTCTCCGTTTTTTATCCGCGTTAGACATAACTTTACAAATTAATTTCACTATGTAATTACATAATCTAAAATATTCACATATTTTTATTCAAACTAGGCTGAGAATCAGCACTTTTCGAACGTCAAAATTACATAAGACAGTCCCCCAAAAACGCCCGCCCTTCACCACTTCCTAGTGCTTTTGCTGGAGAGAAGAAGTGGCGCAACAAACTCCCCAGCAGCACAGCTGTCTGTTCAATTAGAAAAAAAAAACTTGATTCTATACAATAGTATGCAAATAATTTACATTACTCAACACAAAACATTCAATAAAATATATTTGCCATAATGACAGCTAGCACGCGCCAATGTACCAACAAAAAAATATCGAAATCTAAACTCAAGCAAAAATAAAAACTAAAAACGTAAACAGAACGAATTATAAAGCCTCCAGGCATAAAGGGCGTGCCCGCTTACATTATAGCTAATAAAGCTGTAACTCGAAGTCACATAATTATGATAAACTAGGACCATCGAAGTAAAAATAAATCAACAGTTAGGCAAGAATAATATAATGAAAAATAATCATATGTTTCTATATTATAATAATCTGTTTCTACGGAAAATTAAAAATCGGTCTAATGTGGCTGTAACACTATTTTTCGAAAATATTATTAACTAAGTTTTTAGACCTTTGTATCCTTCGTATGCGTATGAAGTTTCATTAAAATCGGTTTAGTCATTTCGAAAAATAAGGGCTTGAAAGATTGTATGAAACGCCGTACGGCGTAAACCCTCATAAGTAACCTCAAGTTGCTCTTGGTACTACTTTATTGGTAAGTGGAACGTACGTCGTGTACTGCTTATTTATCGAAAACTTAACAAATGTTCAAGAAATAAACAAAATTCCGCAATGGTTTGGAGGCTTTATAAACACACTACAGAGCTTGCAATGTAGGTTATTTCCATGTACACTCAGCATCGTAACTTGATGAATTAATAAAAAAATATGAACGTCAATTTATTTAAGTATGAAAATTCTTTATCCTCTAACATAGGTACTCTATTTTTTTAATTAATATATATCATAAGTTTTCAGAGAACGAGAGTTTTGTTTAAAAATCTGGGCAGTTAAAGAAAGAAAGAAATTTTTTTTGTTCCTTTATTCTTGCCTATTTTTATGTGTGTGCATTAAATGGCTAAATAAATAAGAAAAAGATTTTATTTTGGACACGCACGGGAAATGTAAACAGTAAAAAAAGAACATAATTATGAAACTAACAAATTTTTTTTTTTTATTTCAACAACAATTTTTTGTGTTTAATGTGTAAATTTTATCTTATTTTTATTATAGTATCGTTCATCGAATCTTGTGCAGAATGTATGGCTCAACTTTATATCTTCACGACCTTAATTGTATACCTGCATTCTAGCAAATAAATTTTGATTTAACAATATCAACACAATGCTGTGACATTTAAAAAGTAAATGAGTTTTCCGAGTATTCGGCATCTCGCTGTGAGGCTACGGACACACCTACTAGTGATCACTTACATTTGGTGTTGACTGTACCCGTTGCACAAAAACTCATAATAATTTGTATTTAATTAAACCCAGCGAAAGGTAATGGAGATTTGATCGCCAAAAAAAGTTAAGGTTACTCGCACACTGAAGCAAATTCCAAAAAAAAAAGTGTTTTTGATTCTACTTCCATGAACCCATTATACTTAAATGAAAATCAGACAGCATGACAAAATAAGTTTTGCACCATTTTCTGACCTTAGTTTTGATTTTTTTAAATGTTGTGTGTTTGGAAAAAAGCCGCTCGGCTAAGCTCGAATTGTGGCGAGCCGACCCGAGCATGATTCAGTGAGAGTAGAAGCTGAACGGAGTTTGCCGATCGGCACGATCCGAATATGTGTAGTAAGTAGGTAAGTAATTGCTTCGGGTCGGCCGGCTTTGTTGTTCAATAAGTAAGTACTGCCAAATCAAATGTGCTGACCCCGACAAGTGTGTAGCATACCATATGGAATCCATTTTTTTTTAGATATGACTTGCTCCCACAGTTTTATAACCATATTTTGGAGCGCCACAGTTTGGGAAGACCTTAAGAATCGGGCCCAAATGGCCTCAATATTTTGAAATGTAAATAAATGATCATAAAAACGGTAAGGTGCAGTTCTGTGTGAATTGATTTCCTTTTTTATCAATGACTTAAATATCTTAAAACCCTGGAGCAGTTCGGAGCTTGGCACAGACAACAGGTATTTACAGAATTACAACTGACCAAATATTGCAGTCTGCAGCCTGTTAAATAGGTACCTATAATATAGATGTATGACGGTACAGTCCAGTACGCTTGCACCTTATTATTTTTGTAAAACATGCATGGACATTCGAGCATTATTTTGCCAACCTTCTTCGAGATAAATTTAAAATGCTACTTATCAAATACATGCAAGCAGCGGCCGGCAATGTTAATATGAAAATTCATATCAGTCATGTTTAGCGGCCAAATAAATTAAAATGAAAGAGTTTTCGTTCCATTTTTCACAACAGTTATGACTGAGTATTATATCTGTCGTGTAATTAAAAAATGGAACGAACTTTTTATTTCGACACATGGCAACAAAGGAGATCGATGAAGAGAAACGGATGTCACACATGTCTTCGAATTTTTAGTTCTAGGACATGCCGGTTTCCTCACAATGTTTTCCTTCACCGCTTTGAAAGCAGCGGTGATGAAATAATTTAGTTAAAGTTAAGTGTCTACTTGGGTACGAACCCACGACCTACCTCTCGTAAGTCGCGGCCGTTACCACTGGGCCACCACTGGTCTTGGCTAATCATATTTTGAAGATATATATTTCTGTAGGTTAACCAGTACCCTAATTACGTAATAAACGATCAATTGGAATTTGAATCGTTTTGAAACAGATTGCTAATGCATTGCTTCATAAGTTCGTAAAAAAAATCTGCTCAATAACGTAAATAACGCAATGAATATTGTTGAATTGTCAAAATGAAACAGATTAGTCGGTGTTGCGTAATTAGATAGCTGGTAAATGATTCTCAGATGTATGTATAACTATTGATTTTGATTTTAGCGATAACTTTTCCCGCAAGGATTTGAAATTGACTGGTCCTGGTAGGTTAGTAACAAACTAAGAAACCATAGTCAAGAAAAGAGCTTTCCTTTAGCTTTCGTTAATGGTCTATGGCGACAAGTCTTGTACCTACATTTCTGCTAATCCAACTTTATTGCTAGCTAGCTGCTATCCGCAGCTTCGCCCGCAATTATTTTTCTAACACAAATGACATGGCTAAATGGAAGTATGGGCGACTCCCTTAGCAATGTATAAACATTGTACCTATTAATATGTAATGCTGAATAGCTGAATATTAGTATTGCGTATGAAAAAAGTTTCAGGAACTTTTTATATCGTTACAATCCTGAAAATAAAATCGTAGAAACTCCTACGTCAAAAGGCATACAAACTTGCACAAGAAAAAGATTTTGCTATGAACTGTAGCTAGGCGTTTGTTTACAACCTTCAACAAATAGGTAAAAAAAAAGATTATGTTGGGAAAATCACCCACCGCATATAATTATACGCACTGACAGGCCAGGCGCACTCCGTATTTTAGGTATGAAGCTACAAGTACCCGGCTGGCTCGACTCGTCGGGTCAATTCAGGTGGCGTAACGTAGTCAGAAGATAAAAGAGTTACGCTATAGTAAGAACCGCAACTTCTATGTGAATATAACTTTATGTAATTAGCACTGTGCTACCTGAACTGCACTTTATTGTGTCGTAGCAAGAGGCGCTTTTGGTGAGCAGTGGTGGCCCAGTGGTAACAGCCCCGACTTACAAGTTGTAGGTCATGGGTTCGAAACCGAAACATGATAAACCCAGTCAGGCGCTTTACTTTGTGTAAAATAATTTCAGCACCACTGCTCACAAAACGGTGAAGGAAAACATCGTGAGGAAATTGGCATGTCCTAAGTGCATCTATGCATGTCCTAGAACCAAAAATTCGAAGACATGTGACATCCACCAACCCGCACCGGGCCCGCGTAGTGGATTATGGATTACCCCCTCTCCCTCTCACAGAGAGAAGGCCTGTGTCCCAGCAGTGGGAACATTAATAGGCTGATTATGTTATGTTATGTATGTTAAGAGTCGCTTTTTATTTAAATGATTTTGCTGAGTGAATCATCTGTACTAATCTGTGCCGGTACATAAACAGAATGCTATTGCAGAAATAAAATAACAAAATGTAGGTACATTAATTATTTAATATGGAGCAAAGCAGTACTAGGGTTTGTGAGACACATATCTATCACATATATGTGTCTCACAAACCCTAGTACTGCGGGGAATATAAAAATTATGTTTTTCAACAAGCATCTTTTTTATAAATCCTGGGATTACATGTAACAGTTATTCAAAGACACAACCATTAAACATACAGTGTGTTGAGGTGTTTGCAGCCCGCTTATAATTTATTTCAAGTTCTAGTAGGTAAAGGTCTAGATGCTGCTTCAAGTTCAGGTCTTGATTCAGGTCCAGGAAGATTTACTCGATTTCGATCTTGATTTGACTGCCGTTGATGTCTCATCCAACAGGGACACGCATAGTTCATAACCTAAAAGAAAAAGTCAATATAGGATATTTAAGGTGTCATCACTAGCCACAAATATTTATGTGATGAACTGTGAACATACGTGTTTTTGTTGGTCTGGGTGTTTACAAAAAAAAGTATGAAGTTGTATAAGTATTAAATATAAGCTCTACTTAGTTTAGGACTAGATATGGTGCTATGTAAAATATCCAAAATATTTATTATAAGTATTAATATAGTGAAGTCAGCATTGAATCAATATAGGAAATACACATAATATACAACACATAATATTGAGGTCTGGGACAGGACCGACTATTTGCAGGCTGATGAACTGATTATCCGAAAAGGAAGACCATCCATTCATGCATTGGATGGACATTTAAATATGAAAGAACACATTGTAATACACATCATTTTAATTACCTGATAGAAAGCTGGATGTGACCTCCGTACATTCTGAAACATTGAATTGTTCCTTTCCACTGCATGGTATTGTGCACTTCATAACGGCCTCAAGTGATGCACATTGTATGCCCAAATAAACGTGCATCAGGAGCTATTTCCGAACTCAGACGTTCAAAACATGGATGGCAAAAGTTGGCATCCCTTGAAACCTAGAATAAAATTATTAACATGAGTCAAGTATGTAACAAATACATAAACATATTAATAATTTATGACATCTAAGGCAACTAGTTTGTCGTTGTTACAATTATAAGAAGACCTGAGTCTTTCTGATTCATTTCCTCCATTGCCATTGAGTTTATATTATATTTTAAGAACTGTGGTAAACAACCTCCAAATCCGCTTTGCACTTAGTTGCTTCTCATATTGAGTAGTTGTAGAATGATTTCAGCTAACTCTAGATGACTTACCTCGATCGATTGTTTACCATCATGCTAAGATAGTGAGTAGAAGACCATGTAAAGAAGAGGTGATATGCCTCCACAGTCTACACCACACACGACTAGTTTATGCATCTCATAATGAATGAATATGCAAGGGAAGTCCATGTAGAGTAGCGGAAGGTCAGTATGAAGATAAGCACACTCAATAAGGCCGACAAATAAGCGAGGGTCAAAAGTAAATAAATATCCAGAAACGGCAAAACGAAAAAACGACGTCTGACACACGTCTGGCCTGACTGACGTTTGACTTTTTAATAGAGATGGTATGGAACATCTTGGAATGTAGCAGAATCGATAAAATAATTGAAAATAGAAATACTGTTCTTGTCGATTATTATTCAATCAACATTCTTCGACATAAAATAGTTTCCTATTATTGTGATGGTTATTGGACCATTTGCATAGATTAAACAAAGAGTTTACCAAAGAGTTTACACGTTTTCCGAAGGTTTTGGTCATTTTTTTATTTGGTTCTAATCGAATCAAGTCTATTAAAGAAGAATCGATTGTCACTTTTTAGTAAACAGCACTATTTATTAAGTGCCGTCATAATTTTGTGTGCTTCTTGTCAAACAAAAAACAGGAAAAATACTTTTAATTATTTGATTAGTTCACGAAAGTTGTAGGAAAATAATAAAACCGTAATAATTCATGAATGAATATTTGAATGTTATGATGTAGTGAGAAATGTCTATACATGCTAAAGGCAGTGGCTTAGCCATGTCCTTTTAAGGTTAAGTTAACTTTAGTTAGCTTAAGTTACTCCTTATTACATCAACGATCTGCCAGTGAAAGTCCCGTCAAAATCGGTCCAGCCATTTCGGAGATTAGCCAGAACAAACAGACCGAAAGACAAAAATTTAAAAAATAGTTTTTTTGTTTGTTACAAGTACCGTATAGACTTTCGTAAGCATTTAGTACAAAGCTGTTATTTTGACATTACAAACAGCAGTTCAATTTTATTTATTTGCATGTAGGTACCTATACGAGAAAGACAAATGACATCTTTAGAAATTGGTACCATCGTAGAAGTTCATAAATGTATATACCGTAAGGACTATTTCTGCTTGCAGCGCTCGGCCGCTATAGAACCGCGGCGGAGTCATCGTGTTCACGGATTTTTATTTTCAAATTGCTTAGATATGAAATGAAGTTCTGCGATATTACTTCAAACGCCAAGTTTGGCAGACAAAGCGGTGATAGCAGTTTTTATTACTTACAAGATTGCAGAATTTTTTTTAGAGTCATTCTCTCATGTGCCTATTATGTCTACGAACACAATCTTCCCTTATAGAGGTTATTTTAAACACAATTCGAGAGTTTCCCACATCCTTCTCCATTCCCCATAACCTTTTTAGGGTTCCATAAAAAATTCTAGAAAGAATCCGTGCACGTATACGGAACCATAAGCTCGCCAGACATGCGGGTATGAATGAGCTTCGAGACAGAGTTATATTCGTGGTGACTAACAATAATAAATATGAGGTGCAAGCTCCAGTTGTCGGCCGCACGATTTTTTATCATTGTTCTGCATTCGTGTTTTATTGCAAGATTATTGCTTGAATATAAACAATGCAATCTGAGATGGTTGGGTGCATTGTCTGCTTTTGATTGGTAGCAATTATGGAGGTCCAAATTTTTTTTTTTACTTTGTAATTTGACGTTTTTTTTTTGTTAACATAACTTTGAGGTTTTACTATCTACCATAATCGCGCTTTAGGATGACTGTCGAATTAAAAAGTCTCTGAAGTACTTATTTTTTTAAAGTGAATATTAAAAAAACCTACGCATATTCATTGTTTATTTTAATTCTAGTTAAGCAACAGATTATATTTAAAAAAAATCTGTTCTGTTAGTAACCGAAAATCACAAGACAGCCGCCACGATTGATTAGAAACTCTATTACAAATGAATAAAGTTTAAACTACAATATTTTTGCATAAGTGATGGACAATTAGCATGTTTTTATAAACTAAGATAAAGCTGCTGTAGTCTGTAATGTAAACATTATTTCATATCAGAGTAATAAAGCATAAACATGATGTTAATTCTATTTTAAGACATGTGAACAGTTTAAATAAGTAATTGCTTATAATCTGATTTAAATTTAAAAAACTCTGTATGTTATGACTATTTGTCGTAGTTGGGTTTTAGTTTTATAACTTTGATTTTTTTGTTCTAGATACTTCCAGCGGAAGCGGTTTGTTTTTTATTTAATAAGTCTTGGAGCAAAATGTAAGTAGGTAAATAACAAATAAATAATGTTTCATAACATTATGATAATGTCATAATGTTATGAAACATTATTTATTTGTCATGTATCAATCTGTAAACTGCTAAACACACATGTCATGACTCCAAATGACCTCTACCATAGACAATCCATTGTCCAACGAGGTCATTTTCATAATACAATATCCAGATAATTTGCTACAGACTTAACATAGATAGATAGATAGTTGGCTTCACTTAAACTATAATGAACTATTAGCAGACAACTTTCGCGCAAAGTCTATCGAACCCAGTTATTCTGAAAATCGAAGACAAACGAAACAATGTTAAATAACAAACATAGATAAATATTAAGTTTAAGTCACGGAAACATAATGCTACGTGTTGCAGTTTTAAATGCTAAATCAAAACATGACTGCGTATCGTAACGTTAAACTTTATCAAACATAACTATGGTGAACTTTAACCTGGGACATCCCGAAGACTGTAATAAATTTCAAATACGCAATTATTATCTGCATTGATTAGTTAAACAGCGAATTATGGAGATAAATTCACACCGTTCGAGCGTAATCGAAAAAATCAAGACCATCCCGCTCCGTAGAACGGGCACGTTCACCTAAAGTATTCCCAACGCGCGCCCATGTGCCAGTCGTCCGTCCGCCGCGTTCGCACGATGCTGCGTCTACCCCTCCTCGTGATCCTCCTTACGCACCGCATCCGTACCGCTCACGTCACTGACACACCGTTTTCAAACCGTTTCGATAAATTGTATCAAAAATTGGAAAAGTTAACCGTCGCGCCTGACCGACAATCGGGTCAGACACCCGAAGAAAAGTTGTACGAAAAATTGGATCGATTGAATTCTCTCTCACCCGAAAGAGTGGAGTTGACTGATGAAGATGAGGAGTTGCTGTCTGCTATGAAGACGTGGGGTCTGAGTTCCGAGCAGATGGATGGAGTGGTAAAGGATCTGCAGCTGATAAAGGAGGAACACAGAGAGGATTTTGCTGACCAGGAGTATCCCGAACCATCCTGGGACGACGAGGTAAGTGAACCATTCCCATTCCAGGGTTTTTTTTTAATAGGATGTGTTCTGTTTACAAAATATTTGCGGCAGTGTGTGTGTAGTGTAAAAATGTGTGTTAAAAATTAAGGTAAATAAAAGCTGTTTAAATAATACATAAGTTACCTTATTTGATCAGCTGATATTATTTAAATAGTACCTACTATTTTAAACACAGAAGTTAATCGAATTTATTGAGTATTTTTTGGAAGTAACTTGGAATAAAAGTATGTTTTCAATGTATTGTAATTTTATTAAATTCGTGCTATTTAAGACAATGTTCTGAATTCAGTAATATTTGAGGAAAATTCTCCGTTTATCATAAGTAAAATGGCGTTCAACAAAAAATTGTTTAACTTTTTAAATAAAATAAATTAATGTTGTTATTAACCTTGTTTTGTTTTTGATACGACAAGTAACCTAACCTAACTGGAAATGGCACAATTTACAAATTTGAAAAAAAAAAATTGTAGGCGAAACTACAATATTTTCATTTCAATATAAAATGGAGAGATGATGCTGATATAATGGTATTTTATAACCTTAATTTAGAGTATATTTTTTTAATCAGACATTTAATTCAAACTTATATTTTAGTTCATATAATCATAGTAGGTAAATATGCATAAAAATGTTTTTGAAACATATCTACAATATTTTTTCGCCATCTACTGTATTTTTACAGGCAATATCTTCGAAAATACTATTTATGATACTTATAAAAAAAAGTTTGCGGTACTCCATACTTTAATAACACAAGTGCTAAAGTAATTCTGTCTGTCTGCTACCTTTTGACACCTGAACGGAAGAACGGATTTCGATGAAATGTGGCACATAGGTAGACCATGACCTAGGTTAGGACATTAGACTTTTAGTCCCGGTTATACGTTCCCGGGGGATAATCTCCGACCACCACGCGGGTGAACCCGCGGGCAAAAGATAGTTATTAATAAAATAAACTCAAGCATGTGTCATGTTTTTGTTCTAGTTTTTTGTAGACACAGCCTAATTTCGTTTGTTATCTTTTGTTGCTATGCAGGCGCCTTAAATGCTTTTGCTTAGTTTTACTTTTCATTTATAGAGATAACAAGATATCTTTCTCGGCTCTGATTAATGAAATAACTTATTTTTATGTAGTTTTAATTTCTGGCACTATTTATGTACATACATACATCAACTCATGCATTCACCCCATTGATCACCACGCTTACCCAAGATGAGTTTAGCTGCGCCCCGCGGTTTCATCCGTTCAGTTTCCTAAGACCTAACCTACGTTATCGTCTACCCATGTGCAAAATTTAATCAAAGTCCGTTCAGTTGTTTTAGCGTGATAGCGTAACAAACAAACTCACTCTCTCATTTATAATATTACTAACTTCCGCCCGCGGCTTCGCCCGCGTGGAGGTCGAAAATATATCCCGCGGGAACGTAGTACCGGGATAAAAAGTATTTAATGTGTTAGTCCAGGTTATAAACTATCTGTGTGCCAAATTTCATCCAAATCCGTTCAGCCGATTTTGCGTGATTGGGTAACAAACATCCAAATATTCAAACTTTCACATTTATAATATTAATAGGATATTTATTTATTTATTTAGTGCATGGAAGACTTACAGCTAATAAAAACAATAAAAGGAGACGATAGTCACCAAAGAGCGAATGACAAGTCCTCATAATTAAATTATGTAGTTAGGATTGTTTCCTCACAATTTGTTTTCCTTCACCAATGTTAGTGATATCCAAGATAAACTAAGAAAAAGCTAAGAAAGTAAATACGAATTGAAAAAGCCTGATATTATTGAAACTAAGGATATTATTATACACATTGGTAGAACATAGATTTTCTTCGAAAAAAAAAATATGTTCCTGTGTAATGAATTTAATAATTTTCTTTGAAACGATTAGGTTAACAGCCAACTTACAAGAACTAAAACTTAGTTCTTGTAAGTTGGCTGTATTCAAATGATTCTCCGAAGCTATATGCATTAATAAAAATAAATGCGTTACACGCAATGCGTTAATTAAATATCGGAATAAAACAAGTTACGTTTGACCGCAGGTTAGCTTAGTTTACTTAGACCAGTCTTAGTTATATAAATAACTTAAAGTTATACAAGTGAAGGAATATGGAAAAACATTGTTTTCAATTTTTATTTATTTTTATTATCGATACCTATGTGCCATGCAAAGAAGTGATATTTTTACGGAATAGATTTGCGGTTGTTTTAAAGGATCTGATAAATACCATATTCTCCTTCAATTAAATTCAAATCGCTGAATATCATTGTAAAGTTATTGCACTACTAAGGATAGCTAAGAAAAGAAAATGCCAAGAAACCTGCTTAATTTTTATTTTATTTTACTAATTAAACTGCTGACTGTACAAAAGCTTTTAGTTACCACCCATTGGTACTACTACTAAGTCGTAAGTCTAGATTTATTTTAATTTAGTTCTGTAACTAAATTAAAATAAATCTTTTATGTGAAAATAAACGATTCTAACGATTTTGTAGAATGAATGTTGCAATAAAGGGGTTGACGGGGGCGAAAAATATCGATCTAGCTAGGTGTCATATCTGAGAAAATTCGTTTTCGCTTTTTCACCCGAGGAAAGCTTGGTCGACCAAGCTAGACTTTTAGTCTAGCTCAAAACACTGGACAAGCCAGGTATTCTAGGACGGCAATATTCATGTCAAACTGAGAATTAAAGTAGGCAATAATGATTAAAGTGCAGTATGATGTAGCTAATTTACGATTATTTGCGACCTAGTGTATTTACTGTGAGACCGCATACTGTGGTTATTATAAAATTATCTGATTTATTAGACGGTCTAGCTGCTTACGGCGGCTTCGCCCGACCTAATTCTTTTTCTTAAAATAAAAGTAGCATAAGTTACTCCTTTTAACTTCAGCTATCTGCCAGTGAAAGTCCCGTCAAAATCGGTCCAGCCGTTTCGGAGATTAGCCGGAACAAACAGAATGAAGCCAAAAAAAAATCCACCTTTTCTGAAGTCGGCAAAAAAAAAAAATTGTTCTAAGTACCTACCGTATATCCGTTAATATGCATTTAGTACAAAACTTCTATTTTGACATAAATAATAGACAATTCAATTTTATTTATTTGTATTATAGACTATAGATTTCTAGATAAAGGGTTCTGCAGTGCAGCCGTATAGTCTGTTCTAAAAGTACTTGTCTAATTAATTAAAGTGTTTGCATCTACAGGTAGGTTTTGTAGCCCATTTGTTTACATCTTCATAAAATACTTTTGGAACGGATCATAGAGTCTACAGTTATTCTATTTTGACGTGACGTTGTACAAATCTGATTTAGCTTTTGTTAGGTAATTCCTGGTTTAGAAATATCAGTGCAATATATATCATACAAAATGAATTTAAACATGCAATTAGGTCCGAGCCGCATTAGATTATACCCTGATTACAACCGAGTACCAAGAAATACATTTTATTACTAATTGACGGTTTAGATTCAGATTAAATAAACATTGTTTGGCTTCAAGTCATTTTGTTAGCATATTTAGTAACTAAAAGATCTCTATGTATTTTACTGAGTGTAGTAAATAATAAAATAAATAATATACTACAAAAGTTCCCGTCAGGAGAAGCTATAAACATTGTACACTAAAAACTTCTACTAAGTTACGTAGCGACAATTCAATCAACAACAAATAATCCCAAATTCAATCAATTAACGATATAAATCGCTGTCGTCTAATGTTTTGTGGTACAGGAACGCGCCTGAGTTCCAGTCATCATCATCATCACCATCAGCCTATTATGTTCCCACTGCTGGGACACAGGCCTCCTCTCGGTGAGAGGGAGTGGGCCGTAATCCACCACGCGGGCCCAGTGCGGGTTGGTAGATGTCACATGTCTTCGAATTTTTGGTTCTAAGACATGCCGGTTTCCTCACGATGTTTTCCTTCACCGTTTTTGAGAGCAGTGGTGATGAAATTATTTACACAAAGTAAAGCGCCTGCTTGGGTTTGAACCCACGACCTACAACTCGTAAGTCGGGGCCGATACCACTGGGCCACCACTGCTCTGAATTCCAGTACCACAAAACATTAGACGACAGCGATTTATATCGCTAAAATATAACCCGACCAAGTGAAATTGCTCGTTAGTTTCGTATTACACGTATGTTACTTTGAATTGATTGAATTTGGGATTAATTATTTCGCTACGTAACTTAGTAGAAGTTTTTTGTTTACATTTACGAGTATAGCTTCTCCTGACGGGGACCTTAGGAATGCTAACATAGAACTTCTAACCGAAATTTTTTTTTTTTTTTTGCTAAAATTGACCACAACCTTTGTATAATTGTTACGCTGAAAAATCTGCAAAAAGGGACTACAAGGAAGGGAAGGGGGCTGCAACTAAATGACCTAGTGTGGTCGAGACTGCTAGACCGCCTCTGCATCAGTACTAGATGTTACATGATAACATGATATAACGTACATATCCCATACGATTATTAATTTATGACGATTAGGTAACACAAATTATAATAAATTACCATAAAGGTACCAAATGCGTGTATCAATTTGTTTTTAAACATGTTTGTCCGACATTTGCATAGATGTTAAT
Source organism: Conistra vaccinii (assembly GCA_948150665.1). Lineage (NCBI taxonomy): Eukaryota > Metazoa > Arthropoda > Insecta > Lepidoptera > Noctuidae > Conistra > Conistra vaccinii. Next base: position 2,052,976 of record OX411320.1, on the reverse strand, counting down.
CAAAGTTTTCAATCTACGCTAACTCTTTGCGAGATAATTATGATGATCATTATTATGTTTTATTGCTTGTATTGCATGATACTTATGTAAATCTATTTTGGCTTACCCACATATCGGTCTGTGAACTCGGGAAAATATAGAATCCCACATGTGACTGTTCTATTACCCTAGGCCAGGGGTCGGCAACCTTTTGAGACGGCAGAGCCTAAAGTTACAATTTCCAAATGTCCCAGTTTTTAAAGAGCCAATAATATAGTATTTGCTTAATTCGATTTTTTATTTAAAATAAACGACTAAACGAAATAATATTTATTCATATAAAAACAAATAAATGTTTTCAGCACAAAACATATAATAGTATTTTAGCTAGCTGCTAGAATAATAAAATAATTAATATAATTACAGCTATTTCATAAAATATAGTTACATCAATGCATGCATGCGTGCATTGGCTTTGCATGCCTTTTGAAAGTTTGGTTAAATCTGGATCATAACTTAGATTTTTGTTTATGAAACTGGGGAGCCGCAACTTTATATCGAAAGAGCCGCATGCGGCTCGCGAACCGCAGGTTGCCGACACCTGCCCTAGGCCGATAAAATAATATCATTTTTTCCTAATTGTGTTTACATTGTGTTTATGACGGTTTTCCGAGGGAAGGAGCCGTGCCCCTACATGTGACGGTTCCTAAATTACCCAAAACTAATAATTTTTAAAATTTTCCACATTATTACTTATTACTTAGTACAAGAACAGAAGATTTACTCTGCAAAATAATTTAATTTATATAGCGACTCTTGCTACGACACAATATAGTGCAATTCGAGTAAAATTAATCAATTTATTACAGTCTGTGTAATACCTCACAATTATAACTAAATGCCAATCATTTTACCCCATCGCCTTCGAGATAACTGCGATTCGTCTCAGTCATTACCGAGTAACATAACATATATTATGTCTTTGATAGTAACTAGTAATTACTAGTAATTATGGAGCTCGGAGCTAAATAATAACAGCCGCATGGGCTGATCAAGGGTTAAGCTACACTTGCCTCGGTAGGTGGGTGGATGGGTCAACATCTATTACTCCTCGGAAAGCACGTTAATTCGTCAGTTCGTCTCGGCTGTCATTCGTAGATCTTTGACAGTCGTTACGGGTAGTCAGAAACCCGAAAGTCTGACAACTGGTCTTACTAAGGGGTATCGTGTTACCCAGGAACTGGGTTGCGGTTAGACTGGAAGCTGCCCAAATATAAGTAGTTGGGAAAAAGCTACGCAGATTGAGTAACTAGTAAATTAACTATACTCGATTTGAAATAAGATTACATATTTTAACAAACCCTTTAAAAGTGGTTAAAATACCAACTTTTTACTGCAGCTGCCATTTGTCATGCCACCAACGCAATAGATGTCAAAATCAGTTGAACGGACTGTAAAAATAGGTTTAGTTAAATGCCTAATATTATTTCAAATAGAGTATAGTTTTAAATGTTATCTAGTTGCTATAATAACGATGAGTTTACCAGGAAAATTGACCGGGTAATAAATAAGCTCATAAAGTTAGTAATTTAGATTCCAAACTGCATTATGTGTCTATGAGTAATTTTGCGTGCAAATTGTGTTAACGTTTGCGACATTAAAGAGGAGTTAAAAAGGTTCATTTTTTTTTAAGGTAACCTTTTTTTCCGTGTAAGTAATTATCGCAACAGCAATTTTCATTAATTCATGTAAAAAATAAGTGTTTTGACAGTCGTTCTGTTTTTTATATTGTGTAAAATACATAATTTTTTATTTTCTCTTTTCAGTTACCTAGATGTGTTTTTATGTTTTTTTTAATCATTATAAGTTATTTTTTTGTATTTGCAGTTGTAAATGTTGCAATATTAAATATTATAAATAGTCTATGTCACTCAGGATATTCGAGCGCAGTAGGCATTTAGCGCTACCTCAATCCCCGCGAGCCAGTCGCGCGGACACGCAGTTCAAATGAACTCGCTGACCCCGCTGTGCAAAAATTTTGCGTCACAGTAAAACATTATAACAGTAAGTACAATTAACTTTGTTTTACGGAATTCATGTTAATGTTTCGGGTGTTTCGTTTTTAGGGAAATATAAGCAACACAATTTATTTTATTACCTACCTACAATTGTTTATTTTTTATGTCACTAACACTGTTTCCTTTTCTTTCATGACTGTTACAGCGCTTCCGCTTACAATGCGGTTTTTTGAATTTTTGTTTGATTAGAAAACTACTGGAGGGATTGTATTGGGAGTTTCGGTATTCTGTAGCTTTAGTTTTCACCTATCACATAGGATTTATGTTTTATAACTAGGTTATACTCCACGCGTACGAAGTCACGGGCTTAAGCTAGTAATTTATTATTACTTAAATAAATTCCAATAAAACTCATTACAATATAATACAGTGTGTATTATATTGTAATGAGTTTTATTGAAATAGTAAATTCTTCATCATTCATCAAAAATCACAAAACGGTGCTTGGACCTGGTTGCTGCAAATCTGGTTGAGGTAGAGAATGTGTACTGGATGCGCACTTATCAGGCTGCTCATTTTCCTTGTCGATAGATAGATAGATCAATGCAAAAAAGCCACTTTAAGCTGAGTTCAGACCAGCGCGACTTGTCGTGCGACGCGACACCGTTTATTGTTATACCACGGTAATACCTATTATCATACTGTAAAGTTTTGTATTGTTCGTGTCGCGTCGCGCGACGAGTCGCGCTGGTCTGCAAAAGCCTTCAGCCGCATTTGCAGGGTTATCCCTATTGCTAAGTTTCATAGGTACCTATGTAGTGTATTATAATAAAAAACGAAGTATAAAAAAAAAACAAATTATTAAAAAAAACAAAAAACCCGATTGCAAAAACATAACTGAAAAGAGAATAACAAGCATTATAATTAGGGCATGCAATTATCCGCTCATTTTACTATTCGAATATTTCGGATACTGCCAGACAACTATTCGAATATATCCGGATAATATGGATATTTTGGAAACCACTGTAAAAGAGGTAAATTAAACTTATATTAGTTTACAATCGACATTTTTATTACAAAAACTCTTCAATAATCGTATACTAAAGTATCTGTCATTGACGAGAAAAGCTATCATCCACGGGTTATCTACCAATGGTATAATAGATCGTGAGCTGGTCAAATGCTATCTTTGTTAAGATGGCTAGAACAATTGAAAGCACATTAGATGAAGACTGTAAGTCTTATAAAGTAGTGCTTGGTAATAATTGAGACAAAATCACACTACTGACATTGCTAGATGTCAAAGTATCTGATGTATAAGTTGGATCAGCACAAACTAGTAGCCGCGAATGGCATGTACACACATCAAAAGTGTCTAGGGATCAAGCATTTTTATGCGGATTTCTTGAGATTGAGATGTGGCTTTGTAATAAATTTATGATTTTATAAATTTATATGGATCCTTTTTGGTGCATTTCATAATTTGAATCAGGAACTGTGAATCAAATTCGAGTAAAAGATGAAAATCAGCTGTCAATATTTTCCCTATAAAAACATACAACGCATTGAAGACATTATTAGTGCTACTGTTTCCCTACTACTGATTAAAACCAACGTTATTATGGAGCAGCGACGTCATTTAAGCAGGGAAGAAATGCTCAGAGCCGTGGGAATGATAGAAGCTGGTTCCCGGCAACGTACTGTGGCTTTAGCTCTGAATACAAGTCAGAGTGTTATCAGTCGACTTTGGACACGTTACCGAAGCACTGGTACCGTGGCTGAGCGCCATGGAGGACGGTATCGCTGCACCACACGGAGACAAGACCGATACATTCAAATCTTAGCTCGAAGAGCTCCAACAATAACCGCCATGATGTTAGCCGTGAGGTTTCATCACTCTTCAGGGAACTTAATTAGCGACCAAACAGTCAGAAACCGCTTGCATGAAGTGAACCTTCATTCCCGAAGACCGCTACGGGTACCACCTATAGCAATGCACAATCGTAGGATTCGATATCAATGGGCTCTTGAACACAGAAATTGGGCAGAAGAACAATGGCGTTTCGTGTGCTTTTCTGATGAGTCTCGTTTTGGTATGAGACCGGATACAAGACGTATACGACACTGGAGAACCCCTGGACGCCAACAGCGATTAAAATCCTGCCAGGAAGTCCATCCTTATAGTGGTGGAACCATCATGGTATGGGCGGGTATTTGGATCGGCGGAAGAACTGAGTTGATTTGGATTAGAGGCAACCTCAACGCTCAAATTTATGCTGAGACGATTGTATCAGACGTCATCGTTCCTCTACAAGTGCAAATCGGTCCCTTATTTCAGTTAATGCATGATAATGCACGACCGCACACCGCAAGAGTTGTAAGACAGACTCTCGCCGCAGCTAACATCAATGTCCTGCCCTGGCCTGCTCAGTCGCCAGACTTGAACCCGATTGAGCATGCATGGGATATGCTACAGAGAAGAGCTCTGCCGAATATGGAGGGTATCCAGTCGCAAGAAGACCTTTTTTTGTTGTTGCAACGAACATGGGCGGCCATTCCACAGCGTGATTTGGATGAACTCATTTTGAGTATGCCAAACCGATGTTCTTGTGTTGTTAGTGTTCGCGGTAGAAACACGGATTATTAATTGTTTAAGTTACCCAATAAAATTTTAAAGAAAACTGTTATTTCAGTCTTTTTTTCGAACTTTAATGTTAGTGGTTCAAATGTCAAAAATCCCTTTATTAGGAAAATGGCAAATTTCTTTATTAATGCAAAGGTGACTTGGTTTATCGTTACTGTGACAAACGAAAACACTTTATTTGATGAATCCTTAAAGAAAATTTTAATTAATATCAATCAGGAGAAAAGTTATTGCAAAAATATATGTTGATCCCTAGACACTTTTGATGTGTGTACTTTCATCGATTCCCTGAATATGAACTATCTTTTGTGCGTTTTGGGTCATTCAGTTCTTGTTATCGCGATTGTGCAGTCCTATCTTCCGTTGGACATATATGTGAAACTGTGGGTATTCCTAAAGAAGACTTTCCGGATTGGGTTTTTACGGTCCAGGCAGGAAACGAATTAATGCAAATCATGAATGCCGAGAATCATGATGAGGCCTCTGCTCCGCATTCCTACTTCCCATATCAATCTGATTTTGGGTTGGTTACCAAAACAGCTTGTTCCAGTGTAGCAAATCCTAACCTTTTCTTTATGTTGCATTTAGCAGGAACTCTATTTTGTTCTGTGAGATCTCGTCAAGCAAGACACAATACAGAGATGAATCTAGAGAACAACACTACTAATCAAAGCCATCATTCTTGCCAATGCCTTTAAAGTAAATGCCAAGCTTGTCAATGCATTCACTGTTGATGGTCAACCTGCAGAGTCCTTTCAATTTCTTTGCTTATTTTCTCTGTTGAAGTAAATGATATTTCAGTTTCTGCTGCTTGTAATCACTGAGTGCTACGTCATCACCATCGCTGTCGTCAACTGAAGTCGAGCTCTGTGCAAAAGCACTTTTAAATTTTCTCTATGATGAATCTACATAGTAATTGTGTCATTAGATGGATTTTTGAAGATATAGCATGAATTGTCACGATTGCGAATACCTATTTTATTAAAACACAACGTTAAATGTTATATTATCAAAAGGAAAATGGAACAAAAGTAACTATCCGTATTATCCGCCCATTGTATATTTTGTAATGTATTACTTTTTTTTTTCTTGTAATATATTATCTGATGTACAATAAAGTATATATAAATAAATAAATAAATATCCGGATAGTAAAACAAATGATATTCGGATAATATTTTCGACGGATATCCAGATAATTCGGATATCCGGATAGCATGCCCTAATTATAATCTATAGAATTTTGATATGGCAGGCAATTTCCCACAGGAAGTCAGCCAGTAAATCGGTAAGTCTGCCGGTTAGTCAGTCGGTAAGTCGGTCGGTAAGTCAGGCGATAACAGATATCTACACTAGTCACTATTTTGTGTGAAAGTACAACAACATCAACAACCTTGCATTATTATTATAATTTGTACAATAGATACCTACAGTAGACGCGCGAGTTGAATTGATGCAGAGTAGGTACACTAGGTACATGTCTGACGCTCACAGAACCTACCTATTGCGCCTGAGCGAGAAGCAAATACTGCCGTCGCGTCATCGCTATTCTAAATCCCATTATAAAAATCGAGTTGTAGGGTAGGTACTTACTGTTAGCCTGTGCACTTTTTTGTAAATACGCATTTGTATCTTGGTATCGATAAACTGCAAAGATAAAAAGTTTATTTGCAAAAATGATCTTTGGTGTAGTTGTGCTACTGTTCTTTCTGTAAACTGTAATATTAAAAACGAGTAGGTAGTTTTAATATACGTAGAAAAATTATAATCAAACTTACCTTATTTTTTTTTTAAGCTTCCCCAGTTCTATCCTGGATATATTTTTTTTCCTTCTGTTCTTATTCCCCATAATTTAATCTTAAATACCTCTTATACTACAACTTAAACTAATATCTACAGTTAAATTATTAATACTAGAACCTAAAACTATATAATATACAGACTGATTTTAAATACTAACAAACACGGAAAATAACATTAATTTATCGTATATTTTGCGGGGAACGCAGCGAGCTAGCAACAGCGACACAGGTCCTACCTCAAAGACGCCTGGCCGGCTACTGAATGGAAGCGCGCGGGCCGCCTTATTAAATAATATCTTGTTAAAACAATAAAAAACTGTTTTGAGAAAAATTAACCGTAGAATATTCTTTGTAATTTCATTGCCGATTTTTTGACATGTTTTTCGGAAGTAAAAGTTGGGTCTACTTCGAGTACGACTTAAAAAACGATAAAAAAATCGCGAAAACAGAGAGTTTTCGCGATTTTTTTTGATCGAGTGAAGTTGTTAATATCGTGTTTTGAACCGTAGAATAATCAAGAATATTTCTTAAACTACAACATGTATTTTTATCAGATCAAAACTAACAATATTTGATTGTTTAATGTTGAATCAAAAATAGGTCGATTCTGAGAGTCCTGGCCTTAAGACGAATTTAATAACACCTCATTATGTTAAAATTCATGAAGCCGGTCGTCAGGCTACAGAGCGTGCCACCGGCACCGGTGCCACTCATAGATAATTTATATTTCTATGGTGCTACTACTATAGACTACTAGAGCGTGCGAATTCTCTCGAAAAACATTACCCTCCATCTGGGGCAGTCGAGTAAAAAAATGAATTAAATTAGTGCTTATCGAATTTCGTCCTTCCTCATAATTATTTCTTTTTCCAAAAAAGGATTAACATTTTCCTTAATTTTTCCTCCTAGTGTTATTTTGAATAGTCTATTTATAAAACCATGGAATTTACCTGCATTCCGCGATGCATATCAGTAGGAAAATGTTATAATGAAGTGGGAACTTTGTGGTATTTATATCTACTACCTATTATAATCAAGGATAATGATTGCAATTTTTATATTTTTTTATATTCCTGAGGTTGAATTAAAACCCCGACGTCACCAACCGGTTTTTATCGATAGGGATTTCTGATATTTTTAATTAATTTCTTGTATTTTTTAACATTATTTTAATATGTTACGTAGACCGAAGGACTTAGTAACAATATTCTTATAAAAGAAGAGTGTCAACTGTCAATGGAGTTCCTTGTGCATTCTTCTCCATAGAAATATATCTACAAACGTACCTACTTCTTCTCCATACAAAATATACCTTCTTCTTCTACGGATAAGCAGGATACAAAGGTCTAAAAAGTTGTGTTACAGCCAAATTAGACCCATTTTAAATTTTCCATACAAACAGAGATTTCCAGTTATCTGTTTTTAAGTAAGACATTCCGAAAATGTTGTTTTTAGACCTTTGTATCCTGCATATGCGTATGAAGTTTCATTGAAATCGGTTCAGTCATTTCGAAAAACAAGGGCTTGAAAGTTTGTAAGAAATGCCGTACGACGACCTAAACGCTCTTAAAGCCTATGTTCGATGGGAGATATTATTGAATAGAGAGTAATTTCGATTACGAAATACCTACTTCGGTCTATATGTAAACATTCGATTAAATCTTTGATCAATTACGAAACGAAATTCTTTCTAAACAAGCATCTCCCTTTTAACGAAAAATACGACGATCATAAATTAGAAATCAAAAATCTTTTAGAACCTCCTTTGATCGTGAAACTTTAATCTTTGTATGAATCTGTTCCAAAAACTATAAAATGGCTGCCGTCGGCGTCGCGACCGCGCCAGACTTTGTGTCCGACACACTCAAATAGAGCTGGAAATTGTGTCAAATTGTATAACCAGACGATAGATGTGGATTGGACTATTGGGTTACGAAGTTAATGTTGCATTAAGATAGCAAAATGACCGTACCGGTTGACAATAATTTCCTGCACACCAGTATTTTTCTATATAGAATACTTGGTTACAATTCCTTTCGGCATAAAAATACGTTTCTAAACTCAAACGACCTTTACAATTAAGTACGTCAATGTACGGCCGAGCTTTTCAGGTGTCAGGTTCAAGAGTACAACTCGTTTCATTCAATGATATCCAATGGCAAAAGTTCGTGCTGCCCAAAAGTTATTCAATAAACTACATAATAAAAAAATAAGCCTTATATTTCGTAAAAAAAAAAGTAGTACATTGTTCTAGCTAAACCTACTGGAGTTTCAATTTCTATCGTGTGGGAGTTTTTTTTTAATATACGGGGTGTCCGGGACATCGACGCGAAGCCTGATACCAAGGATTCAGTACATGATTCTGAACCCCCCACCGTTGAAATTTTTCGTCGGTTATTAAAAAAAATCAGCTGCTCCATACATTTTGACCGCGTAGGTATTGCACTTTTCTATGAAACAGCAGATTTTTTTTTTTAATAACCGACGAAAAATTTCAACGCAGGAGGGTTCAGAACCATGTACTGAATCCATGGTAACCGGCTTCGCGTCGATGTCCCTGCCACCCTGTATGCTAGGTACGAGTATCTAGTTGGTTTTCCAGAACCCCTTCTCGGGTGAAGGCCTCCTCCAAAGATTTCCAATGTTACCTATTCTGAGCTTTCTGTATCCAAGCGTGACCAGCCGTCTGGCCATCTCGTAAGGGTCTTTCTCTGTAGCGCTTACCCAGAGGGCCAATATACTACGTAGTATATAATATAAAACAAAGTCCCCCCCGCGCTCCTCGTCTATATGTCTGAGTGCGATAAACTACAAAACTACCAAATTAATTTTCATACGGTTTTCACCAATGGACGGAGCGATTCATGAGGAAGGTTTAGGTGTATAATTAATTAAGATTATGTATAAATTGGCTGAAATATGACGATGATTGTTGAAGATGTCGGAAATAATCATGCCGACTTGAGCTTCACTGGGCTGCGCCGCGTAAACCAATAGAGATAGGTACCTACCGTATATGAAATCAATATAATTACGGAATTATTTCTCCCTTGGGGTATTTTTAGACATCCACGCGGGCGAAGCCGCGGGTAAAAGCTACGAAAAGTTAAAGAAATAAGTAAAAGTAGTAGTATTAGTAAGAGATAAATTATTATTATTAACCTAACTTAACCTAATAATATTATATTTTTTGATTTTTCACGAAAGTTACAGGTAAGTATCTAAATTCATCAAAGTAATATTATAAATACGAAAGTAATTCTGTCAGTCTGTTACCTTTTCACATCTTAACGGATTTCGACGAAACTTGGCACACTGGTGACCTGAAGGTGACATGGGGTTAGTATTAAGACGATACATTATTTTATCCCGGTATTACGTTCCCTTGGGAGAATTTCCGACCGGGCTAAGTCGCGGCTAAAATCACATAGCTTTTAAACTTGTGCAACTAAGTGCAGCTGTCTGTAAACCTTCAGGCTACCTCGACATAATAGGTGACATCTAGTTAATAATAAAATAAGCTTCCGACCATGACAGGTTGGTAACTAATCTTCATCCTAATAAGGCTGCAGCGTGATGGCACATGTCATTGTACACACGATTTAGTGAGGCATGCGCCTGAGACGATCGTGGTCATCGCGAGGTAATACGATACCGATGCATGGTGTATAAAGTAATGAAGGTTAAGAACTGGCTTTTTAGGTAGGTATAGCATTGTTTAAAGTTTTAAGCGCATTATTAAAAAAAAAAGACGTGTGGCACTCGGAGACTGCCGCGGTAAAGCTATTGCATAGCTGTTTTTATCAACTTATGCAATTATAATACAACCAATGCCACCTAGAGGCGAGTTGCTGAACTAAAGAGACAGGGGTGTTAGGTTATTTTCGTTAGAGCTCTTACACACGAGCGGCATGTTCCCAACGGCAGAGGTAACTGCAGCTGTCGACGCGCGTCGGCGGCAACCGTCGACGCGTCGCAGGCAGCAGTCGACTTATAACGACACTTTGCCGCGTCCGCCATTTTGTCAGTCGACTGCAAATAGTTCAAGAGTGCGCACACGTCGCAAATTTGTAAAATGAGTTCTACTGACGAAATTGATAATGAATTGCTAATTATGGCAGTAAAGAAAAATGCTTGTATTTGGAATTATAAATTGAAAGATTATAGTAATAAAACAATAAAAAACAGAGCATGGATGGCGGTTTGTGAAGAAGTTGTAAAAGCCCATCTTGATCTCTATTGATTAATATTTCTTGAACCCACAATGAACGTGTTTTTATTTTTCGTTTTCGTCGGCGTCGACGAAGTAAAAGCAATAACAGTGTTTCTTCTTCGGAATCCATTTTACAACTGACTCCTATACTAAGAGAGCAGACGACGGCTGCCGCTGATCTTCGAAGTTGAAATGTCGACGGCTGCCGTCGATGCGTCAACGGAAGCCGTCGACGCGTCGACGGTTGCCGCCGACGCGCGTCGACGGCTGCAGTTACCTCTGCCGTTGGGAACATGCCGCTCGTGTGTAAGAGCTCTTACGGAATTTCTGATTCGGTCTCCATGCTCAAAGCCCGCGATAGAAGCTATGCAACAGCTTAAAAATACAACCAACTTCCCCACAAAACACTGCAAAGTGAAATAATACTTTAATTTTGGAAGTCGGTGGCAAAAAACGAAAATTCTGAACCAAAGACTTCCGGACTTCCGAAATTAAAGTAATTTTTCACATCATGGTGTTTTTTTTTTAAAGTCATTTGTTATTTTTTTGCTAAAAGTAAAAAAAAAAAATATAACTTGTAAAAGTGATTCCGTCCTATTTACAGAATAACCAAATTAAATTTCCTTTTAGAACAACCTTAATTCACCTGGAATGGTGTAAATCCCATATAAAGAGGTTTACCTACTTCACGTATACTTTACTACTTCGTAGTGTGCCAGAAGCTTTATTTCCAGTCTGGCTCTTTCTTTAATCTTATTATTTTTCTTCGAACTTCTGTTCCTTTCAATAATATACAGCATCGGCTGGTCAAACTTGGAGCAGACATACACATTCTTGAATGATTTTATCCTCGGTTCCTATAAACAAAAACGAATCGTTTTCCTACTAAATGGTAGAATTTTTTATTCCCAAACTGGGCATATAAATAGATTCGTAAGCTAATTTTACCTATGATAGCCACTTCCATATGGGAAAGTTGACTTTGCAAACATCGGTCTTGGTTATTTATTGGTAAAGATAAATTAAGGGGACTACAAGATCTAAACGCAAGTTTTATAATGCTTAAAAGTATTATGATCCACTACAGTAAACAAAATCTAAAAAATATATTATATTTTTCAGGATATATGCTAGTAAGATAGTGTGTTGAAAACTTAATACTATTAAATATCACGAACATACCTCCAAAAATATCTTTTAACGATTAAAATTCATAATAATATGCATGCAATTATTCTGATTTTTTGTCAGACTTATTCTACAAGCAATATATTACAGTAATAGTGTTTTTTTTTATTTTATAGTTTCAATCAATAGATTTTTTTGTAAATAGACAATTTCCTTCATAATTTACAACAAATTACCAGCGATGTGTCATCGCGCTTCTCTTTTTTTGTATGCAAGCCTCCACTATCGGTCTGTAAATTATAGGAATCGACCACTATCTAACTCTATCTTTTCATTGTATTAACATATAACATTCTTTCATTATCAGTTAAAGTGTTGTCATTAATGTTTATGATCATAATTAATAGCCCAAGGGTGGAAGAATAATTCTTAGTTTTACGACCCCTGGCGTCTATGATGCCATCAAAATTATTTACAACTGGCCATTAAAAATGAACTTATAGATCCTTAACCTGTTTATTATGTAGTTATTTATTCAACAAGGATATAATTGAAGCATGGAGAACATAGTTTATTTGCTTGATGGCAATATCAATTAAAAGAGATCACCGTTTTAACAACTTTTTTATTAGCAGCTAGATAAACTAGGTTTTTGTATTGTCTGTGGTTTACCAAGCGGTTAGAGGTTGTAAATCAACAATAATCTTTTCTTCAGTAGGATTTTAAACACGACACGGCTAATGGTGCGTTGTTGGTATTTCTTACCTGATTCTTCAGTAATTTTGGTTAAAAACTTGGGGCCTCAAAGTCTTTTCAAAGTGCCAATGGATTTCACAAATATTTGAGTTTCCATTGAATTATATAAAATTTATTAAATGTATCTATCTATCTATAGCCTAGCCTTTTCCCACTATGTTAGGGTCGGCTTCCAGTCTAACCGGATGCAGCTTTGAACATTTTTTTGTGCATGATATTTTTAATAAGTAATTTTTGGCCGGTAAAGTAAATATTCAATAACTGTTTTTTAATCATACAAATTGCCCGCTCATTACCTGAACACTTTGTCATCGCAACCGCGATATTTATGCTGTGTGAGAAATTTAATTATGGGAAAGTAATTTTTTGTTTGATTACATCATCCCGGCTAAACCGCTATACCGATTTTCATGCAATTTGGTAGCGAGATGGCTTGAAACCTTAGTAAGAAAATAAGCATACTTTTATTCTACATTTATTCCCTAAAGGGGTGGATTAGGGTGTTTCAAGTTAGTATGGGAAAATCCGGGCGAATCAAGTCGCGGGCAGATTGTTAACTTCATTATGCTGTGGTAGTTATTCGACATAAATATTGTAACAATCATTGTGCTTGGCAGGCGAATTAGTGATCGGAACTTGTTATTAGTAGACAGAAGGACGCTGCCTGCTGCCCATTCTCTTGGAAGAATTCTTTAGGTGTAAATTACAGAATCAAAGCTGACCTTCATACTCCTTTGCCAAATAGTTTACATTTGGGATCTCGCACACTAGACGGCCAGTCGTGGCCGTCTAGTGGTATTATATGGTGTGCGGCTAGTTGGCCGTTGCGACCAAGTGCGCGATTCGTATCGGTTTCTATAGTTTACCTGGTCGCTGCGACCACCGGTCGAGGTCGTGGCCGTCTGCCGCGCGAGATCCCTTAGATTAGACACTTAGGGCTGATTTACCAATAATCTAATAACTTTTATCTGAAGAGTTGATATGTTTTACATACAAACCCGCAATATTTGGTCTTGAGTTAGAAGATATCTGCCTATTAAAAATATCAGCCCTAAAAGGTCTTATATTTTATAAACGTTGCTTAAAGTTAAGTAGAAAAAATAATATTCGGGACACGCACTGGAAATACAAAAAAGCAATAAAAAAGTAGCATTTAAAAACTAACAAAATAATAACGACCTTGCGTAATAGTGTTTAACATCAAAGTATGAAATGCTTAGATAACATTTGTTTTCCATAATTTTTTTGACGTTTATAACTTTATAAGACTCACCTCCCATCCTATTCAAAAGCGATATTTTCGCGCGAATTCGCGAGTGTTGCGTTTATATTCCTTTTTGTTCGGAAAACCGGAAAGCGCCATCTGTCGGCACGAACCAAACAGTTCAAGTTCACCTAAAAAGCTTACACTGAAAAAAGCTCATTCATAACTTTCAACTAGCCTTATTGGTCTAGGTCTCAAGCGCAACTCACAAAATAACTCGCAAAAATTGTGGGTAAACCGAACATCTCTGCCAACCCCTACGAAGAATAGAGTCGTGATGTAAATCATCGTTAACCGCGTCTGTGGTCTAGTGGTTAAACTAACTGTCGCAGACCCAGAGGTCCGGGGTTCGATACCCAGTGGGAGCAAAATTTTCAGAAAGTTTTAAAGTTAGCCAGGCGGACTAAGAACAAGCGCTACCACCAGGTAGCGCTTGTTCTTAGTCCTACCACCATCTTATCTAAGTCTGTCGCCATAACAACAATGGTAACCAGCATTGTTGCGTTTCGGCAGTTAGAGATAAGATAGCCAGTTCCTCTGTGGTTGAGGATTCCGGGTGAAGCTAAGTAGCTTCCACCTTCGGCCTGATCATCACTTACCATCAGGTGAGATGCAGGCTAAGAGCATCCCCGATGTGGGTAAAAAAAAAGAACTAAGTAGGTATTCTTTTAATCTCTATATTATCTATTTTGTTAAGTAGGTACCTGTACTTGTTGAAAGGCCTACTTTGTCCTCCATATTATTTAAAAATGTTGTAAAAGTCAATTATTTTTAAAAGAGTAACCGTGTAGTTTCTTGCCGGCTCTTCTCCACAGCGGCACATGCATATGAGATAAATAAAATATTTTAATTTTGAAATGTTGTGAGTGCATTTATTCAATTATAACGAACAGCCCACGTGCACAAGTTAAAAATAAACGCCATAACTTTTACTTCCTCATCGGTAATAACTACATTAATGCGCGGCACAATATTGATCGGAGCTTGGCCTAAAATGGCGGCCTATTTGGCTATGCGCGAGCGCACATCTGTGCAAAGTTCCGGGTTCTCTTCCTGTGTTGTGACCGATATTTATTGAGGAATTGAGACTTGGATTGTAATGGTAAATAAATACTTACTTACATAAATATTTCGATGTGTAGTGATGTTCTGGGCTCTGCGATAAAGGTCTTACTTACGCATTGATGATAATTGGGTTATGGCAGTGATCTTAAACGTCCATAATAATCGAATCGAATACCAAACCGACGTAAAAAGCACCTCGATATCAGCATGACAACAAAAAAAATGTTAGTAGTAGTACCTGTCTACTTCCAAATATGGGCTTAAACTCAAACTCAAAGCATTTATTTCAATTAAACCATTTACAGGCACTTTTGAAGTGTCAAAGAGTCGGTCAGTTAGTCAGAAAGTTGAAGCTAGTTGCCCATTCCAAAAAGTAGATCTCTGTGGAGAAGAACGGGCAAGAAACTCCCAGGACACTCTTTTAAATATAGATATTACAAAACACAAGCTTGTGAGAACAATGTGAAAAAAAACAGAAACAATTCAAAACATTAATTATTATTATTATTTTTATATGTCTACATATCTCGGGACCCTGGGGTCCCGGACCTTTGGAAGGCGTACGAGGGGCCGAAGCCAACTCGCAGAGGCCCCTTAGACAATTTCATATGGAATGAGGCACCAACCGACGATTATCCCTGTATGTACTATGCAAGTGCACCCAAGGATAATCCGGCGGGGCTATTACCTATCTTGCAGAAGCAATGCGATAGCGATCATTTGTTTCATTTTGACAGTTCAACAACATTCAATGCGATAATTACGTTGCAGAGCAGAATTAAATTTCGAACTTATCAAGCAATGGATTAGTAATCTGTTTCAAAACGAATTGATTGTGTAATACATAATTAGGGTACCGGTTGGTGCAGGACTATTGCATAAAACGGAAACAAACATTATTGGGTTATGGGTTTGAGTGGCTATAGTGGTTTGGTTACCTAGAACTATGGAAGGTCTAGTCCCCTGCCTGATCAATGTTATGGTATACTCGGATAAAATGGCTTGCACACTCAAAAATGGGCCCCTGAAAACGGTCGCTAGCACAAAGTGACGTAGCGACAAGGGGGCATCATGTCCTGAGGTGCTTATGAGGAGTGGAGCGGTATTCCAAGGCTTTCAGAACAATCCCAGAGCCCGTAAGATGGTCAAGATCCCTACGAGTACTTACTGGAATACTTCCTTCCTCCGAGCACGTTTGCTCTTGCGAATCTCCACTCAAGCCGGCCAATTAAGGCAAGAATGAGGTGGGAGCACTGTTCCTCGTCAGTGTTCACTTCAGCCGGCCAATAAAGGCAAGCCAGAGATGAGGAACAAGATTTCTCCCGGGAGATAGGGTCCGTGGGGTCGCTACTGCCCAACAGCTCGCCACATGCTGCCCTGCGGTTTTCTGTATCTCTCTTGGTCTGGCTCCTCATCCTAGACCCGTTCCGGCAAAGTAAAATCTATCGGCAAAGACCTAGAGTTTGGAGCGCGCAAGCCCCACCACGACGTCAACGTAGAGATACGGCAGTGGGGTTATTATTATTATTATTTCAAAAGATTAAAAATAAGCCTTGGCAGAAAAGAGATGACCAGTCTCAACTGACGGCGCCCGTTCACGAACATGACGCGTGGATCAGCATCATCCAGCTCAACCATTTTGTAGGGAACCGAATGATCGGTTACCGTTCGCCAATGTCACTGTGCTGGCTCAAGTAATAGAGACAAAATTAAATACCTACATACCACGGTTCTATAAATGCTCTCATTCCTTCCATCAATTAACTTGCGGTAACATTATCTAAAATATTTTAGTACCTACAAGCGACTTGATTTCTAAGAACCGTGACACAGTCATGACATAATTTGTAAATATAGTTTTAGGCACGATTATAGCTAAATATTTGCTGGATTTTATAGCGTTATTATGTTATAAAGACAAATTCTGTTTAATATCAACTGTTGAGCTTCAAAATTGTTGCATAAAACTGAACTTGACCTTTATGAAATCCTCAGGGTAGAAGTTTATAAAAAGAAAAACCCAGGTGACTTTGGAATGTCTTCTACAAAAACAATTAGGAAAAATTATATGATCAAATCAACAAACTTTTTTGAACCATTATTGATATTTAAGTACCGAGGATTAAGTAACTTACCTTTTTCACTTAAAGTTCATAGATCAATCTGCCTAGCCTTGGCAAGGCTCTGGCATCTGGCTGACCGTGGCAAGCGTAGCTTCAAGCTTTGTGCAGACCAGCGCGACTTATTATACCGTGAAGTTTTCTTAGAAATTGTATTGTTCGTGTCGCGTCGCGCGACAAGTCGAGCTGGTCTGCAAAAGCCTTAACCTAATCGATCGACCCGTGCGGCTGTTATTACAACTCAAACTCAAACTCTTTATTGCATTCATGTGTACATCTACTTGTTACATTTACTTATGTAGTAAGTTCCAACATGATACCCGGAATGATTGTAATGAATTTATTAATACGAGTATTAATAAATTGGACAAACAAGCATACAGTGCAAGTTTGACGTTGTTTGTTTTTTGTCTGTTTGGTATTGTTGTTTGTGTGTTGTTTGTGTTTGTTTTGTTGTTTGTGTGTTGTTTGTGTTTGTTTTGTTGTTTGTGTGTTGTTTGTGTTTGTTTTGTTGTTTGTGTGTTGTTTGTGTTTGTTTTGATGTTTGTGTGTTGTTTGTGTTTGTTTTGTTGTTTGTGTGTTGTTTGTGTTTGTTTTGTTGTTTGTGTGTTGTTTGTGTTTGTTTTGTTGTTTGTGTGTTGTTTGTGTTTGTTTGTTGTGGGTTTGTTTGTTTGTTTTGTTTGTTTTGTTTCTTAAACACGATAGAAGTTGAATATGGGGAATAGTTATACTTTTTATCCCGATATTCCCACGGGATCGAAACTTATGCGGGTGAAACCGCGGGGCGTAGCTAGTAATATTATAAATGCGAAAGTTTCTTATAATAATCTTCCTGTGAACGAGGAAATATCCTTGCGGCCTGCCGTATACCACATAAGAATGCAATAACTTCATTCCTCCTAGGAATAGAACATAAAAGTTTGATGGCTCTATCTTGTGGTCAACATAACGTACAATCGGTTCAGGATATGAGGTCAAATTGCTGTCCAAGTGTCCAGTACTCGTTGTATATTATTAAGGCGGGTACAAACGGCAATTTACTGTGTAGTTATTAACAAAATTTTATTTGCATTTTTAATAGCTGCGATAATCAACAATTAATGTACCCGGGTGGTGATCTGACCCGTTAATGTTTTGAAGGAGGTTGCCACACAGGTCATCAGCATTCTTCTGCCTTTATCCAAAGTTATTTGGGGTCGGCTTCCAGTCTAACCGGATGCAGCTGAATATCAGTCATTTACATGGAGCGACTGCCTATCTGACTTCCACAACCCAGTAACTGGGTAATACGATACCCCTTGGTAAGACTGGTTATCAGACTTTCGGGCTTCTGACGACCCGTAACTACTGTCAAAGATCCTCGAAAGACAGCCAGGACTTCCGGTATGTAATAATGGTCACCCATCCACGGACCGACCCCGGCAAGCGTAGCTTAACCTGTAGGATCAATCCGTGTGGCTGTTATTACTTAGCCACGAGCTCCCTCTACCAAATGAAAAAGAATTTCGGTCAAACAAAATCGGTCCACAATCCACAATTGACGTAAATTGACGTAAATGTCGACGAAACAAAAACATACAGTCGGACATAGAACCTCGTTCTTTTTTGGATGTCGGTTGAAAAGTCGTGTCTTCGTTCTTCATTGATGACACAAACAGACACACAGAAAAATACTACTATCTATAGGTATGGTGTCTATTGGTTGTTTTGTTCACCTTAACAAACAAAGTAACAGAAATTTTTCATCACACCTATTCGAAAAACGACAATTGCCTATAGAGGATAGCGGGAGCAAAATTCAACTTTGCTCCTGGGAGTTTGAGGTTTCTCTCTTCTGATTGGTCCACTCCGTGCTTTTGATAGCGTACTGATTTGCGTAGTTAGGTTGGAGGCACTCGCGTGAAGGTTTAATATGAAAAAAAAATCGAGTAAGTCTCAGTAGTGATGAAAAATAGTGTGTATCACTCGGGGCCAAAATATTTTTTTTCTCGGGCGGCGTATATTGAATTCCTCGCTAAGCTCATGATTCTACTTTAGTTTTTACTATATCCTGTGGATTTTACTATAGAATCCTTCGCTTAGCTCTGAATTAAAAATAACGCCCTGGAAGAACAAAATATTACTTTGTCCCCTTGTAACACAAATAACTATTAAACACTTGATAATATTAACGATTGATCGACGGACAACTTGACCCCACATCCTTTAATGATAACAGTTATGTCCGTAATTAGTTTTCACACAATCTCTGGTCAAATAGTTCTACGAGAGAAAATTACAATTAAAATCTTGGGTCGGGAAATAAGGTGGTGTTGTGTTTTTCCAGGCTATTGTTGCTTCAATTAATGCAGTAAATTACCTACCTTGTCCCGTCTGCTCATCTACTTGTGATGATGATATCCTTATTACAAAAAAACTAGCTTCTTGCCCGCAACTTCGTCCGCGAACCTTCCTCAAGAAATGGGCTATCCAATGAAAAAATATTTATTTAAATCCGGCTGGTAGTTTTGGAGATTACCCCCTACATACAAGCTTACAAACAAACAAATAAGTACACAAATATTACCTCCTTATGTAAGTATTGATAAACAATTTCATTTAACCACAAAACATTTTAAAATAGTTTGACGGCGGAGTTTTTTGCCCATTCTTCTCCATACGAAAACTACCTTTTGGAAGGGACGACTAGAATCAATTATATTTTTTTGTACATTTTGACGGTCAAAAGTGCCCTAGAAGGGGGCTACTTATTTGAAATAAATGATTTGACTTTGACCATCTTGGTACGTCACCTTGTGTACGAAATGTAGCATCTTTAAAAGACTTTTCTAGCTAAAATTACTATTGTAAAGTTGATACGATGGAGACATAATAATTATGCAAAATCGAACCCAGACTGGCGCTTTACTTTGTGCAAATTATTTCATCACCACTGCTCTCAAAACGGTGAAGGAAACAGGTATGTCCGAAAATTCGAAGACAATATGTGACATCCAACAACCCGCACTGGGCCGGCGTGGTGGACTCTCACTGAGAGGAGGCCTGTGTCCCAGCAGTGGGAACATTTTAGGCTGATTATGTAATAAATATACGATTGAAATGGCCTCCAGTTCAGATCCCAGCACCTACAAAAAGACTAGCTATCGTACCTAATAGACTTTTAACAACCACAATTTTCTAGACCATCAAAGAACAACAACCACAATTTTCTAGACCATCAAAGACTAATAAATTTTCGTACTTCCTAGTACTCTGTGATAAAGCAGTCCTATTTATCTCATGACGTCACGCTACAGCGGCGTGTGCGCAAGTTATCGCGCATTAAAAGACAAGTGCACCACTGATTTATCGGCTGACAGTCTGACACTTAGTCATAAAGTCACAACTCAGAAACACTTACGATCTATAGCTTCTTAGGAATCGAAAAATAATGGTTACTTAGAATTCTAAACTGCTTCTTGGGTCTAGTATTTGAAAACCCAGTAAAGGTGCTTCCTCACCGGGAGCATTCTTCTGTAATGTAACGTTCAGAGTCGAGCATTACATCAGTCGGAAAATACCCCATGGGAAAGTCCTACCGGGATAAAAAGTTTCCCATGTCCTACCCAGTAGGTCATGCTCTATCCATTCTAGGAGCAGTGGTGGCCCAGTGGTACCGGTCCCAACTTACGACGTACGGTCATGGATTCGAACCCTGACAGGCGTTTTGCTTTGTGTAAATAATTTCATCACCACTGCTCTCAAAACGGTGAAAGAAAACATCGTGAGGAAACCGGCATGTTCGAAAATTCGAAGACAATATTTGACATCTAACAATCCGCACTGGGCCCGCGTAGTGCATTAATTTACAGTCCTCTCGAAGAGTGTCCCAGCAGTGGGAACATTACAGACTGATTATGCTATAAATCCATTTTAGACGTCCCATTTCATCTAGATGCGTATACCAGTGAGATCACAATAAACAAGAGCCTAATAAATCATCTAAAGTGCTGTCAAGTAGATAAACAGGAGTGAGACATTTAATAGCTTATTATATTAGAGGGCTTCATTTATAATGACAAATACTCTTTGTTTCCAAAGTAGGCTTGGTTTAAAAGTAATGAATTTCATTTCTCTGAATAAGACAGTGTGTCGAAATTTATAGTTCAAATAAAAATTTATAAAAAATTCTATTTGGTTGCTAAATCATTTCATTTTTAAATAAAGATAAATAAATAAATTTCAAAAACCTAGGCCATGTCGGCTTGCACAATATCACAAAAAGTTTTCTCTCGAACGTAAATTCCTCCTTTTCGATCAAAACTTTTACATTTTTCGTAGGAAGATGATTATTTTATATCTGAAAGAATACTTCATTTCATAACAATGAAAATTGCAAAAAAATAATGTGAAAAAGCCGTGTAAAACTAAAGATATTTTTTTTTTAACCGTTGCCATACAATATTCAACATTTTTTTTTTTGTTATTTACTCGAAAACTTTCAAGAATTGCGAAACATGCATGGGGTATTTTCGGATACCCCTGGGCATGAGGAATCTATTTTTTATTTATGACGTCACTATTTAGACCACCCTGTGTATTTTGTCGTGTTATTTTTGCCATCGACACGCTAAGATGAAGACAATAAGCGATAGCGTTACTAGATGTCTCCATGGACTGTATTGTGTCTTTGAAGAATTTTGAGCGATACAGCTGTAGGTATCCTCAATCGGTCTTGCCGAAGATTCAGCACTCTTAATCCTACTATATCGCCCTGGCAGAAATGCCCGCCAATCTATACTTAAAATAAAATCGTAGCGAAGTCAAAACTGTACACTTCTGAATTCGCTAACGGCAAGTGAACTTCCGGCGCACATCATCCAGCTGAAGGTCGGTGCCCCGATAACTCCGCCGAAACTGTGTAACGGAACCCAGCTCAAAGTCATGTCTTTGCAGCGAAACGTCATCAAGGTGGAAATTCTAACAAGTTATGGCGTTGGCGAGACAGTGTTTATACCGCGTATACCACTAATTCCCCACAATTACCCACGTCCAATTTAATCGCGTGCAGTTCCCTGTGAGCGTATGCTTTGCGAAGATTATCAACAAGTCACAGGGGCAGAAACTGAAGGCTGCGGGTGTCGACCTCAGGACAAGCTGCTTCTCACACGGACAACTGTACGTCGCTTGCTCCCGAGTCCTCTGTATATTTTGGTTGCTGAGAACAAAACTACAAACGTAGTTTATAGGGAAGTTTTATAAAAATGTGAATTTTGTGTCTTAGAACCAAAAATTCGAAGACATGTGACATCTACCAACCCGCACTGGGCCCGCGTGGTAGATTACAGCCCACTCCCTCTCACAGAGAGGAGGCCTGTGTCCCAGCAGTGGGAACATTAATAGGCTGATGATGATGATGATGATGATAAAAATGTGGCTGTTATTGTAGTTTATTGTGGTGTCTTACGACTTTCATGCGAATTAAGTCGCGGGCAGAAGCTAGTAAATTAATAAACTAAATTGATTTTAATAAATACAATTTATAATAACATAAAGTTCAACGAGGACTCCATGGATACACTCCATACAACGATATTCGATTAAAATGTCAAACTAAAACTGTAAAAAGAGCAAGTTTTTGATCGATCGGCGCACACGCAGCGCGGTTATTTACTGATCGTTACTTTGTTTATTTTTGCGAAACAGGTTATTTCTGACCATAGTATGTAATGACTTCATTTCTGTGGTCAGTTCAGACGATACAATAATAGAATCTGAATGATTAAAATTTAATACCAATTCTGGTAGGTACCTTTAGATATATATATATATATATATAGTCATTAGAGTACCTATATATATATTTATATATATATATATTTATAGGTACTCTAATGACTTATTCACTAATAACATATTACATGAAAGAACTGATATAACACACAGCTTAGACATAGATAAAAAATATAAAAAATAGCGTTGATTCTGAAAGTGGGCCACGCCGCAAATAGATGTCCAATATTTCAGTGTTATGAATTGAAATTTGTAACATTGACTGTGATTTTGTAACCGTTTTAGGTGTAAAAAAGGCATTTGGAAAGTTTCCAAATACTTTTTTTACATCTAAAACTAATTATTTGGTGTTACGATATTAATTATTGCATTTCGTAATCAATATTCAGTAGTTAGCCACATTTCATATTTCCATACAGTAATATTTATTTATTTATTTTTATTTATTTATTAACTATGGAAGACTTACAGCTAAAACAAACAGAATAGAAAATAGTATGTGAGACTGACAGCCAATTAAAAGTCTTCACTTCTAAGATTCTATTGCCAAACTAATCAAAACAAGTAAATATTTGACAGCTATTTAAGACGTAGCCAACTTTTTAACCGACTTTCAAAAAGGAGGAGGTTCTATGTTCATAGCGTATGTATTTATTTTTATGTATGTCCCTCGAAATTTTCGCCAATTGTAGAACGATTTTAAAAATTGAGTTTTTTTTTTAAAGGGTGTTGTGGTCCCAAATAAATTGTATTAACTTTGTTTGGATACTTTTTGAGTTAGCTTCAATAATACGTACTTTTCCAACTTGGTATACAATGTGGAGACTACAATACAACAAAAAATTAAAATACTGGCACTACTAATGCATAAGATTATTTTGGAACTGTCAAATAAATTCTAGCTTCGAAATTAAAAAATGAGTTTTTCAAACAAATTAAATGTAATGTATGCCGGATACACCCTAAGCCTATAAATTCCGTTTATCCAACTAGGCCTTGGGTGAATTCTCGGGCATACATTTCCGAATATCCACCTTAGGGTGGATTTTTGGGGTGGATAAACGGAATAGCCCGAGTCGACTATGGGTTTTGCCGAGCTATAATGACTAAACTATTGAATATATTCAATTGAATTTGTGTATACAGAATGGGAACGGCATTATGGACACGCCGTTTATTTTTTGTTGTATTGTCGTCTCCACCTTGTATATGGACGTTGTTATAAGTTCACTATTATTTAAATCTAGCAGGTAGTGGTATTCGAATATGTGAAACCGATTATTTTAGCAGAACATTAATATTAAATGTAATTTTATAATTTAATAGGTACTAAATATAATTAAAATTAAATTTATTTAATTCAGACTAATTGATATGTCCATAAATTGTTAGTTACAAAGGTCTTAAAAACTATGTTAGTCATAAATACATCACTAAAATTTAAAATACAAAAATATTAAAATCACTCATGTCAAAATAAAATATGTCATGATAATAGTGTCATCTCGTTAAGTGAAGCTGGATGAACCTACCTAACACTGCAGACTCTGGCCTCTCCGAGATCATTCTTAGGATTCTGTTGGCGCTTCTTCGAATCCGGCGCATCAGAGAAGCTGTTTTCTTACGCATAATGGCGTAAAAGTCATCGACTCTTGCATCAGAAAACGCATCGCTGCAAAATCGAGGGAGCCTCGCCAGAATCCTAAAGGCGTTATTGTACTGTATACGAAGAGCGTTGTAGGCTCGCTGGGTGTAGGTGAACCATAAAGCTCTGGCGTAAAAGTTTTGGCAGTAGGCCCTGATCAGCGTTACTTTTACGTCTACTGTACACCTTGCGAACCTATGAACCAAGATGTTAGCACGCACTGACAACGCTCTTCGTTCCCGCTCGATATCTGTATCGTCATTCAGGGTCTCTGTCACAATGTGCCCAAGGTACTTAAACTGAGAGACACGTTCTAAAGGCACTCCGTTCAGATAGACAGGTGGTATATGCTCCGGTTGCTTGTTCCTACCTGTAATGACCATACACACACTCTTCTTCTCGTTGTACCTCAGCCCGTGCGCCACAGCATATGACTCACAGATATAGATCAGTTTTCTTAAACCACTGAGTGATGGGCTCCGCAACACCATGTCGTCTGTGTAGCTGATGTTATTAACACTGACGTTATCTATATGACAACCGACCGACATGGCTGTTACTGAGCCCGTCTATTAGTTGACAATTTCATTATGTTTTCGGAAAATTAGTACAGTACGACACAACTTAGATGTAGCATAGATTTGAACATTTTCATTAATTCGTTTCAATTTCATGAATGTATTTGGCTATAAGACTTTACAATTTATTGCGTTTTCGAAAGATCATTTTCACCTAAAGCAGTAATAAAGATTAGCGATTTTGTAGGCGCACTCAGTTCGGATGGTGATTGGTTTTACGAATTTTGCCGATGCTACATCTAAGTTGTGTCGTACTGTAACTAGGTATTTTTTAGGAAGTTTGATATTTCTTTTGGAAAAGTTTATTATTTGAAAGTACAGCTTATTTATCGTAGAGTTGTAATTTGAATAAGTACATGTTTGTTTGTTAAATGCAACATTTTTTTTCGGTTAATTTTAGTATTAATATTTCGGTAATTCACTTTAACACAGCTTAGTTAGTATTACAGTCAACCACAGATCGTTGGAAGTTAATTTGCTTTTTTGAAGCTTTATTATTTCCCATTTAAAAAATAGTTGTGCAAGAACTATCTGTCAAGTACCTAAACCTTTTAGTACCCTTCTTAAACTGTTGGCCTCATTAACAAAGTCAACATTACTTTGTAACTATTAGGTACAGTACGACACAACTTAGATGTAGCATAGATTTGAAAATTTTCATTCATTCATTTCAATTTCACGAATGTGTTTGGCTATAAGACTTTACAAGTTATTGCGTTTTCGAAAGATAATTTTCACCTAAAGCAGTACCTACAACCGGGGGTACTTTGAATCACGGGGTGACTTTGATCGAAACTTCCATTCATATAAAATCGCGAATTGCGTTAAACGAAACGCAATTTGGTAGTTTTTTTTTTTCAATGTTAGCAACACTGAAGAACTGTTAAATCCTTTTTTGAGGACGCGCTGGGAATTCATCAACGATTTTTAATTGAAAAAGTTAAATGTATTGTTCTTCTAAATAACTGTGCTGCAAAATTTTTATTGGGGCTACTTTGTAATCACGTAATAAAACCGGGGGTATCAAAGTAACCCCCATTCTACGTATAACTTTATCAGCCAGTTTTTATTTTTTTTCTCAATTTCAAGACATATTTTTTCACTAATGATTACAGTAATCGATATCAATAAAAAAACCGATAATTAGACATTTTTTGTATTTTTTTACACCCACTTTAAAAGATATGGACTTTGAAAGTTCAATATTGATCAAAGTAACCCTGGTCGACGGTAATAAAGATTGGTGATTTTGAAGGCGCACTCAGTTCGGATGGTGATCGGTTTTACGAATTTTGCCGATGCTACATCTAAGTTGTGTCGTACTGTACAGTATGTTTGAGAAACATCCAAACTTCTACAATAAAATATTACAGTAGGAGGTAGGATAGGATAAGATGTAAGAGGTCACTTGTTAATTTAAAATCATTGATAAATGGTAAAACATATATACAGGGTGGCAGGCGTCGGTTATTAAAAAACAATATCTGCTGTTTCATAGAAAAGTGCAATACCTACGCGGTCAAAATGAATGGAACAGGAGTTTTTTTTTTTAAATAACCGACAAAAAATTTCAACGCAGGGGTGTTCTGAATCATGTACTGAATCCATGGTAACAGGCTTCGCGTCGATGTCCCTGACACCCTGTATTTATTTAGTTAATTTCGATACAGTTAAGAACTAAACAGTTAAGTTAAATGTTTCTTTTGGGTAAAATGTGAAGAAACGTTAAGCTCTTATGAGAAGTATACGTCCTGGTGTTTAACTTCGATATCCTTAAAGTACATGTTAGGTTGCCTGAAGGAACCCTGATGCCCGGGGCGGTCGAATGGATAACCAAAGGGCTTATTGTCCAAGATGTAGCTCTCGAACACATTCTCTCCCTTCTTAACGCTGTTGTATGGGTATACGAACACAAACAGCTGGAATGGATATCCACTGGGGGTACCCTTAGGCAGCATCAGTCTCCTAGGCATATAGTCAGGCACAGTTGACATATCATAAGGTACCTTTCCTTGGTCTAACCACTGGTAGATCTGGCTGATGGGGATGGAGTCATCCTTGAAGAACGCAAATTCGCTAGATTTGCGCTCAATCTTGTTCTCACCAGGGACAAGTTTCTGCACGAACCAGTCCAGTTCGTAGAATTTCATCATAATCTCTTCAATGGAAACTGTGTTTCCATTTGAATCGTACTTAGGTCCGATGAAGACCTTGATGACAGCATCCGACGCAACATCTGTCTTAACGTCTACAGAGACACTGAATGCTTTGTGGTACAAGCTTGGCTGACGAATACTGAAACCATTAGGGTAAGACTTGAGCTCTTCCTGGCTGAAGAACACGCTGCTTGTGGCATCGAATTCGAAGTAATCGAAGTAAGTGGTCAGTTCGCTAACATTCACGTCGTAGATCTGAACACCATCGAAAAGAAGATCATTGTGAGAGTAAGGTTTAACGTACTCTTTATGGGCAATATGGTAGTCGACGATTCTCTGGTAGAGCTGGTAGAATGCAGGGTCACGCAAAGAAGTCTGGTAGAAGTCAAGAGCGGTCGGCATGAAAGTGTATCTGAAAATAATAAACAATGATTTTAATGTTTTGACAATTGGCGGCTTATTTCAACAACACCCGGCCAAATGGAACCAACTATTCCAACTAGTCTTTTGTCGTAAAGTCCTGGCACTACTACTGCTATCGGGGGGCTCGGCTGAGCCCCCAGATCTAAATCGAGCAAAATAAAAGCGGCACGGCCGTACCATCCTTTTCTCGAAGCAGTTCAGGCCATTTTCGACCCCCTATATCATCGTTGTGGATAAAACTAGAAGACTGAATTTTCAATAACGAAGCAGGCATTGTACATATAAACATGGTATATTTCAAATTTCATTCATTTTGAATCAGTAGTTTAAGAATTATAACTAGTCATTTGTCACTCACTGACTGACTGACTGACCGATCATCATAACTCTAAGGCACTTCGAGCAGACATAGATTATAATTAGTGTTTAGTGGATAAATCAAGGAAAAACTAAAATATTTTGTGGTTTCGGTCTGGTTTTCTAGATACACCAACTGCATAAATAACTTTGTAATCCCATATAAATGTATAGGATCACAAAGTTACATTTGCAGTTACTGAATCAGTATACCTGTATATGTATAATCTACAAAAAGAAATGAAATTAGCAGCACTAAACAATCTTATTTAATATAATATGTATTACTTATGAGACACATTGTGTTTTTATGCAATGGCAAAGTCAATCTATTTTATTTAAAACATAAAAGATTATTAATATTGTTAAGATCACTATAAGATGTTGTTAGGTTAGCTAATTACGTAATAACTTAAGACAGAAGGTCCCTTAAAGTAGGGACTTAATAAAGTAACCGACTTGGTATTACATGGATCTCGCAACTTTATACGGTAGAAGAACTGCGAGAGTTGCGAGACATGTTTTTTTTTACAATTTTTGTTTTTGATGGCATTATTTTAACTAGAATAAACTTAAGCAGCTAAGAACAGTTTCATCGAAAACTCACTTGTCAAAAGGCTTGAGACTCGCGCCGAGCACTTGGCGAGCGATAATTTCGTAGTTCATTACCTCCTCGGGCTGAAAATATTTCATGCACGCATTAGTTTTCATGTAAGTTATGATCATGAAACTGAAACAATAGGATTTATCTTACAGATACTTACAGTCTTGAATTCGCCTTTCTTCTCATAGTTATCCAAGAAGCGTATGAATTCGTAGTTCTTCTCAGTGTAAATATTGAAATCGTTGCTCCTTTGAGCGAAAGGCAAGTTTCCAGTCAGTTGGGGGTAGTAGCCAGTCTTGAAGCTAGAATACCAAGAGAATTTAGGAATTTCACCCAAGCCGTTGCAAAGACGCTCCAAGGAGTAACGAGCCAGAAGTTGCTGGTAGTAATAGAAAAAAAATTCACCCAGACGATCTTTGATTACATTAAGTTTTTCAGACTTCCACCAGAAAGGCATGTACGAGTGGAAGTAGTAGTAGTAGGAGTTCAAACCAATGTCTTCAGTGAAGTATGACAGCTTCTGTTCCTGGTTGGGGTAAGTCAGGGAGTTAGAGTAGTTAGCGTAGTATACGTAGTAGTCGTTCTCTTTCACGATACCGTCTTGGGCAGCAGTTTCAACGTCGAACAAACCATTTTGCATCTTGGTGCGGTACATCTTGAGCAGAGTTTCCTGGTTGATGAAGAACTGAGGGTACACTTCATAAGGCGCCGGCAGAACGATGCCGGTAGTATCAGTTCTTTGGACAACGGCTATGTAGTACGCGTATAAGAACTGTTCTTGGTTCAGGTAAACCTTAGCCCAAGCCGCGGTTTTGTAGAAGGTGTCGAAGTCCTTGGCGTAGTACATGATGCGGAAAAGAGCGATGGCTTCATCCCTCATCCTTTCGTAGAAGATGGAAAACTTGTGATATTTCGGCAGGAATCCGGTTCTGTACAGTACCAAGAATTCCTCGACAGCATTTATTTTCTGCAAAAATGCATAGCGTTAACATATTCTTAAGAATTTTTAGGAGCTACGTTGAAGTCATTACTAAAAATACTCACTATGTAATTGTTGATGTTAGCTTCGATGTTGTATTCGCTGCCAACTTCGTAGTACTCAGAGTCTACGTCAAGTTGTTCGGAGTGTTCGAAAAGCGCCAGAAATTTCTTCTGGGGGTCAACAAACTCAGGTTCAACTGTTAAAAATTACATATTATCAGTAAATTCCTTTACCATGAACGAACTTGGCTGAAAATGCGAGGAAAAATCAGCACATTTCAACTGTTATTTTGAAACAGAGGCTTGTGGTTAGGCTACATAGATTAGCACTTTCCATCAGTTTATCATTATGTGAGTGACCAGATTGGTGGTCAATCAAAAGCACGTAACGTGGTATCGGTAGGTACTAATAGAAATATTGGTTGAGAAACAGTTTCACATTTCACCAGTACCTACCATGTCATTGAAGGTCCAACGGCAGTTATTGAGAATTTACTAATGTAAAACTCAAAAATAATGATTTTGCAACCCGGGGATCAAAATCAAGTCAAGTATGCTCACCTCACACACTTGCAAACAGTAAACCTACGAAGCGGTAAAAAAAAATTACGTAAATCTGAAGTACTTAGTTCTTACCAGTCTTCAGTTTGATCTCATGTTTCGGAGGGACAGCACTGCCCAACGCCAGAGTGACGAGCCCCGCAAGGAATAAGACAGTCTTCATGGTTTCCACGCTGCTGCTGTTTTCACAACTGTTTCAATTCTGTTGGCCGGCCCACCTTATATATGGTGAGTGTCTGGTACCTAAACACGTGACTTTACTCATCATTATGAACAACTTTTACTATAGGACTAAATATAAAAGTACGAAAAAAATATCTGCTGTTCCCTACATTTTGACGAATTATGCGAACATAAATATAGGGAACAGCAATTTTCTTTTTCGTGATTTCGGTTTTGTTCTCATAGTCAAAGTTGTTCCTAATGATGAGTAAAGTCATGTGTTTAAGTATCGGTCACTAATTACTAGTCACCCTAGATACTGCCCTGAATACATCGATATCTGTATTACAAAATTGTGATAAAGAAAGTAAAATACTTTCTTTATCACAATGCTTCGTCAGGCTAAAAGTCACCCAAAGGG
Source organism: Conistra vaccinii (assembly GCA_948150665.1). Lineage (NCBI taxonomy): Eukaryota > Metazoa > Arthropoda > Insecta > Lepidoptera > Noctuidae > Conistra > Conistra vaccinii. The sequence goes on along the minus strand of OX411320.1, from coordinate 2,022,324 downwards.
CAATGGAGGCTAATAAAGGTCTATGCTAGGAGTTTTCCTACGTGATTGAATCAGCAATTAAGAGATCCGCAGGAGAACCAAGGTAACCGACATAACCCGAGGAATTGCCAAACTTAAGTGGCAATGGGCAGGACACATTGCTCGCAGAACAGATGGCCCATGGGGCCGAAAGGTTCTATAGTGGCGACCGCGTACCGGAAGACGTAGCGTTGGAAGGCCTCTCACAAGATGGACCGATGACCTTGTAAAGACCGAAGGAATCCGCTGGATGCGGGAAGCACAGAATCGGTCGAAATGGCGGTGCTTGGGGGAGACCTGTGTCCAGCAGGGGACGTCTTTCGGCTGATATGATGATGATTTATACGTGAAATTTTGAACACATTTACTTGAAGTGTTCATTGAACAACTGTGTTGACTGTAGCTACATTGTATACCTACTTACCAGAGAAGTTCTCGTCGTACTTAAACTGTCATTTTAATCAATGAGCAAACATTGCACCGTCTTCTTAACGAAACACTTGAGTCAATTGTGGCTGTGTATCTTAGTAAACGTCTGGTTGTAATTAAATGACATGCAAGCAATAAGATGCTTTATTATCATCTTTGTAAGACAGTCCTTTCGAAATGGCGTGAAGGTCGAATTTGGTAAGTAGACACAGGTGGTTGGAGAAAAGAGACACATCAAACAAAATATGGATGCAGTGTATGTACGATGATGTGACTAGGAAGAAAGTGAACTCAGAAATTAATCATCTAATTACATTAATATTAATAATGACCCTACCACCGTCGTATATGTACGTTGACGTCGTCGTGGTGGGACTTGCGCGCTCCTCAACGTTAGATCTGTGCGAGCAGAGTTTACTTTGCCGCACCAGGTCTAGGGTGAGGAGCCAGATCAAAAGAACATAAATCCGCAGGGCAGCATGTGGCGAGCTGTTGGGCAGTAGAGACCCAACTCCTATCTGCCGGGAGAAGTCTTGTTCCTCACCTCTGGCTTTGCCTTTTTTTATTGGCCGGTTGGCGTGAACACTGATGAGGAACAGAGGGCCTCTAGTGTGAGTTTCATTTAACCTTCTCGATCATACGCATCGAGCGCGTTCGGCGTTCCGATTGGTCCTTCACCGGTGAAGGCTGGCCGGCTGCCAATCGGAGCGCCAAACGCGGTCGATGCGTTTGATCGAGATGGTAAAATGAAACTCACACTAAGCCCTCAGAGCTCCCACCTCTTTCTTGCCTTTACTGGCCGGTTTGGGTGGAGATTCGCAGGAGCAAACGTGCTCAGAATAAGGACGTATTCCAGACAGATGCAGGGATCTTGACCGTACTTCCAGGAATGTTCTGATAGTCGTGGAATACATCTTCACTCCTCATAAACATCTCAGGACATGTTGCCCTCTTGTCGGTGTGCAAGTCACCCCCTACCATTTATGTGTAATTTATATAAAACATTGGTCAGAGAGGGGCCATAGTCTTTCTATAGTTTTAGATAAAGAGTTCACTTTACCCACCCAAACCCATATCCTTGAGTGCACTTGCATAGTGCATACAGGGATAATCGTCATCGGTGACAGAAAACATCGTGAGGAAGTCTGGACTTACATGTTCTTGGGTCGATCTCCAGAGGCATTTTTTTTCGTGTCGGGCTGGATAAACCCATTTTAAAATCGAAAAACGTTTTCAAAATATTTTTTTATATACAGTTTGGTGCCTAATCTACGTGAAACAAGGCTAGTATTATGAATAAGTTTATTTTAAATATTTAAAAAAAAATCTTAAACCCTTCAATCCTGATCGCTCTGGGTTGACCCAACTCCCGATTGAATGAAAAAAATATTTTTTAACTTTTTAATGAGAAGGTTCTTAAGAAACAATTTATTTAGATTACATAATAAATAGTTAATCTTCATAGTAATAAAATATTTTTTGTTATATTAACAATACTTTTGCCACAATTTGAATTTAAAATCGTGACCGGGCATTTTTTCTCATCGCTCTGCCCTGAGGTGAAACATCGCGCTCATCCCTAGTTACGCGTTATAGACACTCTATTCCCCTCCCGCGGGGCAACCCCAGTAGTGGTCTAACCGCCGAGGAGGATACCTGTGTGCCAAGTACCCACGGTCCAACATTACGAAGGTAAGTTTATGATTGCTCTGGATTTGGTTCTCGAATTTTATGATTGCTATGGCACGTTATTTAAATTAAATAGTAAGCTTGTGAATGTGTTTGTTATGTGAATTAAGTGATCGTTATGATGTTTTTTATGAGAAGTAATCACAACTTTCTACTGCTTTTACATTCGGCTATATTTATGATTTTGTTGCTTTTTCTGATCGCTATGGCTGTGATTGCTCTGTCCAAAAAGACCAGAGCGATGATATTTTGCATTAATTGTACGTTAAAAATCTATTTTAAGTAGTAGTACCGGACTGTAACAATGACAAACGATGAACTATGCATATAACCTTTAATATATAACTTTTCTTGGGTTTCTTTGGATAACCTAAACCCATAAACAGATTTTGACGTATTTTACCTTGATGATATTATTATACTGGCATTTAGCTAACCACAACTGTAAACCTTTCTTCTCTAAAATTTAATGGCAACTATTGTTTCAGATTGAAATCATGCCTCGAAATAAATTATCTATTGAAGAAAAACGTCTTAGGAAGAAATTGGCTGAGCGTCGTAGAATGGCCAAAATAAAAAATGATCCAGCACCCTAATTACGTAATGCACTATCAATTTTAAATTGAAACCAATTGAAAAAGATTACCAGTCCATTGCTTCATAAGTTCGACAAAAAAAAATTGAGCAGATTCTTTTTGTCGAACTTATGAAGCAATTTCAATTTAAAATTGATCGTGCATTGCGTAATTGGGGGGGCAGATCTATACGCACAATGGCTTGTAAAGTCAAGAGAGAGTTACCAAAGGAAGAAAGCTCGGGGCACAGTACTACCAATGAGTGATTTGATGTGATCATGTTACACGTACACTGAATATGACTGAAAATCGCTAAATAAATAATATTTTATCAATATTTATTTTTTTTGTTTCACTGATTTCACCATTTATGATCGCTCTGGCACCAATTATGATTGCTCTGGTCGCGAAATTTTTTGAACTTAAATATTTCCATAACTGTTTGTGTAAATTGAAGGCCAATAGTAAAAATGTACTATTTAAATATTCTTCTTTTTAACGAGATACATAATTACCATTAAATATCAATATCTGAAAAGCACCAGAGCGATCACACGAATACGCCCGTTTTGGAGATTGACCCTCTTAAGCTTCAACATGCAGAGAGCAATTGATCCATACTCTTTCTACTTCAGGACAAAAAAAACTTTGCTCTGAAGTGCAATATGCACTTTTTTTTCTTTTTCGTGTGGTTAGTGACTAACCTGGTGTCAGAGTTTTTATGACACCCATGGGGTTCTGATTTGGCTTCACATGCCCGTCGAGAAATATCTCTCAGGCATGCGGTTTTCTCACGATGTTTTTTCTTCACCGGTTTCTTTAATTGTCACTTGCTTCAAGCTAGTGACAATTATTATACAATACGCACATGAATCCGAAAACTCAGAGGTCTTGGGTATCGAACTCGAGACTTATGACTTGGCAGTCCGTCTCACCACTAGGTTACCTCTGCTACCTGCTAGGCACTTAGAAATAAAATTAACATAACATCAATCAATCTTCCTAGCCTTTTTTCCCAACTATCTTGGGGTCGGCTTCCAGTCTAACCGGATGCAGCTGAATACAGTATTTTACATGGAGCGACTGCCTATCGGACCTCCGCAACCCAGTAACTGGGTAATACGATACCCCTTGGTAAGACTGGTGTCAGACTTTCGGGCTTCTGACGACTCGTAACGACTGTCAAAGATCCACAAATGACACCCGGGACCAACGGCTTAACGTGCTTTCCGAGGCACGGAGGAGTCTCGGTATGTAAAGATGGTCACCCATCCACTGACCAACCCCGGCAAGCGTAGCTTAACCTGATGGATCGACCCGTGCGGCTTGTTATTACTTAGCCACGAGCTCCTCCAAAATTAACATAACATGAAGGTGTATATTGTTTCGACAAGCTCTCTCCGCCTTTTTTTGGTTGTCAACAATGTTGCTATAAAATGTTTTTGTAATGATGAATGAACAAGAAAAACTTGCTTTTGTTCCAGGCAGCTTTGTTTGGGTAAAAATGTTGCTTGGCCAGTGTTTACTGCAGAAAGTAATTTAGTAATTCTGACCCTTGAGGTAGACTTGTTTGGGGAAAAGAATTTTGAGCCGTCCACGAGTGACCAGTTACAAACTCAAATTACTAATGAGTGCCCAGAATGTCACAATACTAGTATTTCTTGTCCGACGTTCCACCATTCAAAATATTTTATTTCACATAAACCATGAGCACTCAGAAGCTAGGTGCACGGTTCCAATTGGTCGTTTCCTATAAAGAAGAGCCGGCAAGAAACTCCACGGTTACTCTTTTAGAAATAAATGGTTTTTACAATGTTTTCGAATTACAATGTTAATAAGTACGGGAGGACAGTTGAAATACAAGTGCTGTGACAGTCTGGCTACTCATTGGTGGTTTGTGTTTACATAAAGTCTCCGGCAGACAGGCGCGACACGACGGTGCGACGCGATTTAGGTAAAACAATTTCAATGAAGTTTTCATAGAAATATTTCAACTAGAGTGTATTATCTATGGCGTCGTGTCTCTCTGCAGGATCCTTTACTTGTCCCGAGACGCGCGGTAGGAACTTTGAACCCTCAACATGCTCAGTATATCTGAGTCTCTTTTTTTATTAGGTACTGATGCAAAGAAAACGACAAGGAGAAATAATAAAAAAGGAACTTGCGTCCACGCGTCGAGAGCGCGCTAAGGGCACGGTATACGGTATTCCAACTTCATAGACACGGACGAAGCGCGAGCTATAGCGCCTCTCGATCGAGGTATGCGTGAGGTACGCAGACAGTCGCGACTGTGCCGCAGTGACGAACGGATGGTGTGTCGTTTTTTTTACAATAACCGCGCGATTTTTTCACAAAAATAAGTTCAAGTACATATTTAATATGACGAATAGGTGTAGGATATATTGTGCTGTTACATGCAACCAAAAGCATGAATTCATCAATAACGCATCCAGATATAAGCTTTTTTAAATAACCTAGCAACTCTGAAAGGTAAGACTATAAAACAATTTTACTAACTAGTAGATAGGTACATTCGTGTCTTTTTAATGGATAAGTATTTCCTTTTATATCCCGAAAAATGGATTATTAATAAATAATGTGAATAGAGTAAAGTGATTGACACGAGTGAAATAGGTAGTTATAGGCGGTTCATGAATCGTGATATGGTAGGTACGCTTGTGTTAAAATCACAAAACTAAATGGAAACACAAAGTAGGCAAATGTAATTAAAATACTGGAGGCGGGCAGCCCTATCGCATGTTTACGTACCGCGCGGCTGTAGGCATTTATTTCTAAGATATGGCTTAGTTATTATACCGTCTACCGTGCTAAGGGTGCCCGGGAGGGGCGCTTGTATGACGCACGCCCTTTGACGGCAGCGCTTGTTATGTTACATAAAAATTCATACAATTTTATTGAGCGCCCAAAACGCAACGTACAATACGCGCGCCTCGGGCGCTTGTAATGACTTCGGCCTTAGGGTTTTCAAAAACCGTAGCTTTTAACAATGGTGGCTAGCCCAGTATGGTAGACGGTAGAGGTTAAGGTATCGTTTTCCATTTCTGGGTAGCAAAAAGTAGGTAAACTGGTTCTATATTTAAAATCTCCTTTGTTATTATTTTTACTTGTTGTTCTTCAGGTTTTATTTCATTGGTTTTATAATTATTCAATATTCATATGTCTCTTCCTACTTCTATTCTGCTTTTTTCACAGTTCCAAAGTCTATAGCCATTATTAGTATAGCCTACTATTCTGAGTTTTTCCCCTCTTGGTTCTAGTTTTTTCAAATTTGCCAAATGTTTTGCATAAACAAATGTACCAAATTCTTGAATGTTGGATATGTCTGGACGCTTGGAATACCATACTTCATATGGTGTCTTTTTCTGTATAGAGTCACTGGGTAATCTGTTTATTTGACAGATACTTTAAGAAGTATAATCTTCCCTTCCTTCCTGCTATGTCAAAATTGTATACCGTTTATTCTTACAATAAAACTATTATTTATTAAAGTAATGTTTTATGCTGGATTCTGTCCGCCCTAACCCTTTTCAGATATAAATAATTAGTGTTCCAATTGTAACTACATAACATTACCCTTGTATTCCCCGAAGAGTTACGCAGAGGTGTACTTATAGTGCCAATTATGTTTAAGTCCCATGTAATAGGGAGCTCGTGGATAAGTAATAACAGCCGCATGGCATGGCTGTGGTAATAACAGTCAGTGGATGGGTGACCATCTTTAGATACAGAGACTCCTCCGTGCCTCGGAAAGCATTCCGGCAGTCATTCGTGGATTTTTTTCAGTCGTTACGGGTCGTCAGAAGCCCGAAAGTCTGACAACCAGTTCTACCAAGGGGTATCGTATTACCCAGTTACTGCAGGTTTGTGGAGGTCATAAGCAGTCGCTCTATGTAAAATACTGGTATTCAGCTGCATCCGGTTAGACTGGAAGCTGACCCCAATTCAAATTCAAATTCAAAAGTCATTTATTCAAATTAGGCTGAGAATCAGCACTTTTCGAACGTCAAAATTACATAAGACAGTCCCCCAAAAACGCCCGCCCTTCACCACTTCCTAGTGCTTTTGGTGGAGAGAAGAAGTGGTGCAACAAACTCCCCAGCAGCACAGCTGTCTGTTCAGTTAGAAAAAAAAAAAAAAACTTGATTCTATACAATAGTATGCAAATAATTTACATTACTCAACACAAAACATTCAATAAAATATATGCCATAATGACAGCTAGCACGCGCCAATGTACCAACAAAAAAAAATATCGAAATCTAAACTCAAGCTAAAATAAAAACTAAAAACGTAAACAGAACTTAAGAGGGTGGATCCTAAAAGTTGGCAACGTCGTAAATAGCTCTCAAATATTTACCTGTTTCGATTAATTTGGAAATAATACTGTATGGAAATAAGAAATGTGGCTAACCAATTGACTAGAATATTAATAATGAATTGCAATTATAACATTGAATTTGATGTTGTACCTGTTTTAGGTGAAAAAAAGGCATTTGGAAAGTTTCCAAATACTTTTTTTACATCTAAAACTAACTAATTGGTGTTACGATATTAATTACTGCATTTCATAATCAATATTCTAGTTCGCTAGTTAGCCACATTTTTTATTTCCATACAGAAATATTATCAAATTAATCAAAACAGCGAAATATTTGACATCTATTTGCGACGTTGCCAACTTTCAGAATAAACACTCTTAATACCCGAATTATAAAGCCTCCAGGCATAAAGGGCGTACCCGCTTACATATAGCTAATAAAGCTGTAACTCGAAGTCACATAATTGGATATGATAAACTAGGACCATTGAAGTAAAAATAAATCAAAAATAGATCAACAGTTAGGCAAGAATAATATATAATCTACTGTCGAGGTCGCTAGCTAATCACATATTGCAATACAACTCATACGAAAACATTGTAATGAGTAGATCATGTCAACAATAAATAAAAATAAAGGCGACATATTGTTTCCGGTTGTTCTCGTCTTGCTAACGGCGAGTACTTGCACAGACACAATCTAGTAGCTAGGATTATCCACCAGCAACTTGCCTTGCAATACAACCTTGTGGAGTCAGAAGTACCATACTACAGGTATGTGCCCGACCCAGTTCTCGAGAATGGTCAGGCCACATTGTATTGGGATCGATCTATCATCACTGACAGGACTATTGTAGCTAATAAGCCTGATATTGTGGTGATAGATCGACGAGAACGCCGTGCAATGATTGTTGATATTGCTGTCCCTCATGACGAGAATCTCGTGAAAGCTGAGAAAGATAAAAAAATCAAGTATCTTGACTTAGCACACGAGTTTGTCGACATGTGGGACGTGGACTCTGCAATAATTGTACCGATAATCGTAACGGTTAATGGCCTAATAGCGGAGAGCCTCGACCAACACCTCAGGAGGCTCTCATTGCGCGGCTGGGTCAAGGGCTTGATTCAGAAAGCAGTACTCCTAGACACGGCACGCATAGTGAGGAGGTTCCTCTCTCTAGAGCCCTGACCGCCGGCAGCTTGGACCCTGTTCCTGATGCCGATGGGCGATCTTTTTTTTAAGAAATATTTAAAAATGTAATTTATATGTATTAAAATGAAATAAAAGAAAATAAAAATAAAATAAATTGTATAATAAAGTCAAATAAATTAAACATTCTATAAACTCATATAACCTGTCAGTAGGTAAGCTAATTCTGGAGAAAGAACATAAACATTGTCTTGAGTTAATCACAGCGACCAACTATTTTTATCGCTTAAGTAGTCATTGATAGAATAGTATGCCTTTGAACAAAGGTTGGATTTTACTTTAGCTTTAAACGCATTAAAAGGCAAATCTAGCAGAGAAGTGGGTAGCTTGTTATAAAAGGTTATACCAAGCCTAACAAATGAGTTATGAACCTTATGAAGCCGGTGAAAAGGAGCTCGTAATTTGTCTTTATTTCTGGTGTTTATATTGTGGATATCACTGTTTTTAGTGTATACGTGTATATTTTGCCTAATATATAAGATATTGGCGAAGATGAATTGTGAATACAGTTGGAAAAAGGCCCAATACAGTTGGGAATTTGGGAAAAGGCTAGGCAGATTTTTTTAAAGGAGGCGAGCCCATTGCCATCGACCGGGCAAGAATCCAGACTCCAGGCTGCTACTGAGAAATTTCGGGTGGAAAAATCCAATAACACTTAGTCCGGCCTGGAAATCAAACCCAAGACCTCATGTTCAGCGCGACCACTAGGCCATCGAGACAGTCCAATTATAATTAACTTTTAATAAACTTGCGGTTTTGTAAAGAATCTGAGTGATTCAATGGAATGGCAATAAATATAAGTCATGGTCATAAAAATATGGAGACACAATGTGAAGTTGATGAAAACAAACAGAAGTTTCAATTCAATTTAATTCAATTCAATAATCATTTATTCTCTCTGTTAATGCGTACAGGAAATGTCTCAGCTGTATTCCACCTTTATGAGAGACTGGTGCCTGATATAGGTTTTTGGGAAAACCTGACAGGTCACCAGGCTCCACGGTTAGAATTACCTTTTACTAGATACCGGGCAAAAGTCTAAATTAAACAATATGCTTAACAAAAATAAGAACTCTTAGGATGCAAGTTAGCAACTCTGAAGGAAAACATTACAGAAAACCCACAAGATTCTGAGTGTTATGACGAAATACAGTGCGTTTCTCAGAAACTGCCTTGTTTATTTATGCAACAGTTATGAAAGTACACACTCGGCAACATATCGTTGCTATATCTTCAACAGAATAGTTATAGCAACGATTTAGAGATGAAATAGATATAGTAAAGAGATGTTATGACAGTTGTGAAACGCGGTGGCTTCATCTGCTAAATATTATTACCTATATTTATTGGTGTTGAAAGATCCATTCACCGTAATGGAAAGTTTGAGATCATCCGGGTTAATAAATAAAACAGTTAAAGATTCATAATTGGGAAAAGTACCTACTCAGGCGACTGTGAACGCTATCAAACCAGGACCACGGTAACAGTATAAATAAGTACTTCATCATCATCATCATCATCATCAGCCTATTAATGTTCCCACTGCTGGGACACAGGTCTCCTCTCTGTGAGAGGGAGTGGGCCGTAATCTACCACGTGGGCCCAGTGCGGGTTGGTAGATGTCACATGTCTTCGAATTTTTGGTTCTAAGACATGCCGGTTTCCTCACGATGTTTTCCTTCACCGTTTTGAGAGCAGTGGTGATGAAATTATTTACACAAAGTAAAGCGCCTGCTTGGGTTCGAACCCACGAGTCACGACCTACAACTCGTAAGTCGGGGCCGGTGCCACTGGGCCACTACTGTTCATAGTAACTATAATAAGTACTTAACAGTATTATATCTTCAGAGAAAACGCGTTCAAATCTCAGTGTAGGTATATCAGTGCGCGACAGTTACGCACGGACACGGAAGCTTTATCTACCGAGTAACCGTAGGTAAGTAATTATTTCAAGGTCACTGCCGAGATATAATGCTGTTACTTATTTATACTTTGCCGCGGTCCAAGTTGCCAGGGCCTATTTTTACAAGCTTTTATTTAACTTGCCGTGTTACTTAGTATGTACTTATTGGTCAAATCTTGCAACCTGAATTAAAACCACTTCCTCTTAACTTACGGAATTGTTTTTTTTTTTTCTTCAGGCCTCTGGGAGCACCTCGCGACAAGTTCTTTTGTTTAATCAAAATTTTTGTACAGTTACAAGGAAAAGTATTGAAAGAAAAACATATTCTGGTTGGATGGCGGGCAAAGGCTTCGTTTCTGAAAATGAAAACAGAGTGAAGGAGTGATTTTTCAGGCCAACTAAGTCACTAGTTCATTTTTTATTACTGTTATTGTTAACCGAAAAATAGTGGTGTGAAATAATGGATTTCGTTTGGAATAATACTTGGTACTTAACAATCAAATCAATCTGCCTAGCCTTTTCCCAACTATGTTGGGGTCGGCTTCCAGTCTAACCGAATACAGCTAAATTTTACATGGAGCGACTGCCTATCTGACCTCCACAACCCAGTAACTGTAATGGGCTATACGATACCCCCCAAGTAGCAAAGTTTGGTCATGTGAATATCCTAGGAGCATGTATTTTTTTGTCCTATTGAAATCCTACAAACGTTTATAAAGCCGCATTTGGGCGCAGTTTATAGGACCATTACGCACTAAAGTCGTTTTTTTACAGTCAGGTAAAGTGCAATTCAATTGTATAATTATCTTATTAAATGCTTTTACAAGATATAATGGTCCTATAAAGATCCGGTTAATGCACTGAATAAGCGGGATTAGTCCTCCAATGATCTGACTACTGCCGGTACTGGTTTAATTCATCCAACAATTGGCAGCGCGATGCTATTACTAGAGCATTCGTTCGATCATCTTTTTGTAACGATGCCGTGCTGGTAACTTAAGAAAAAAATAAAATATTTTCAAAGAGGAAGTATTCCACATTCTAATAATCTATTTGCAATAGGTAACTTTTGTCTTTTGACTGTTGTGTATAGAATGCCTACTCAACTTGCGAAATTAATTTTATTGATGAAGTGTTTGATGCTAATAAACATATCTTCACGCCCCATCAAAACTAAACATATTTGTTATTATTTTATTCGATAATAATTAACAAATACTTAAGCCGCCATGGGATCTGGATTACGTGTCATAATATTGCATTATTAAAACTTTTATAAAACAATTTAGTCAAAGTTAAGACTACTACAGGATATACCTACTTCGCCACCATATTTAAGTTTTAAGGTTCTTAGTAATACAATAGAAAGAACTCCGCATGCCAGTACATTTAAGATAATGTTTTAAACAGAACTAATATTTTCAGAATAGTGTCAAAATTACTTTGAAACGATTTTATATTTATCTATAAAATTGAATACGAAATAGGTCAAGAGTGGGCTGTGTAGGGATGCAAACCGGTAATAGCAAATGTAGGACAATAATAAGTAGAATCTTACCTCCTCTTACCTAAAAATCGGAGGGCATGCTAGTTTGGTGCTAACAATCCATTATACGTCACGACTGAGACAAATCAATCCTATAATATACTTGACCTATAGCAGCTATATCTAAGACGTTTATAAAAGTGCATGTCTTATAGAAGAATGAAACAAGACGTTAACAAGAGCAAACAAGATCACGACTAAGTCAAATCAATCCTATAATATCCTTGACCTATAGCAGCTATATCTAAAACATTTATAAAAGTGCATGTCTTATAGAAGAATGAAACAAGACATTAACAAGAGCAAATAATTATATTAAATGCATTTATAGGATCAAAAGCGACACTTTCCTAATTAGTTCTATAACATGCGCTTATAAGACTGCACGCTCTAGTAAGAATCTTATAAAGTAATCCTGTAAACGTTTATAAACCTAATTATATGAGCGTATGTACTTGTAGCGCAAATCGTCTTGTAAGATGCTGTTGTCAAACCACTGCCTTAGTCAAAGCGTTTATTAGATTTCTATATGACGTTTATTCTTATAAGTCGATTACTATAGGAAAATTTTGCTACTTGGGGGGCCTACCCTTGGTAAGACTGGTTGTCAGACTTTCTGGTAATCTGACAATCCGTAACGACTGTCGTCAAAGATCCACGAATGTCAGCCGGGGCCAATGCTTTCCGAGGCACGGAGGAGACTCGGTATGTAAAGATGGTCACCCATCTACGGACAAACCCCGGCAAGCGTAGCTTAACCTGATGGATCGACCCGTGCGGCTGTTATTATTTAGCCACGCTCCTCAGTTACAAGAAAGAGTATTTAAAATAAAAAAAGGAAAACATATTCTGGTTGGTTTGCGGGCAAACGCTTCGTTTCTGAATATGGTAAAAGAGTGCAGGAGCGATTTAATTGGCGATGTTTTAGGCCAACTAATTCCCTAATTCAATTTTCATTAATATGTTTTTTTTTTTCGTAAAATAGTGATGCGAAATATGGAGTTAGTTTAGAATAATACTTGGTACATATCGAACCATGTAGCCACGCAAAATCAATCGAGCAATATACCTCACTACTCTACCTAGTGACCTGTTTATACCAAACTAACCAACAACTTCCCCGACTGTCTGTGCCGCTTGTATAACACGTATACCTAACTGATAACCTCCCGGCTCCTTAGTGAATGGACCCACAATCTGCGCAAGCGCATGTGACCCCAAACCGGACCGTTCGGTGAATGCTTACTAGATAAAGTTATTTATGTTGGATTTGTGTGAAGTTGTTTGCAAGGTATGTAAATTATGTGAGAATGACAACTAGGTATTTGTATTTACAACATAATTATAGTGCTTCAAGAATAACTCAATATTTAGACTCTTGAATGACAATGATTTGTGGCTTGTTCGTAAACATTATTATTTTTTAGGGTTCCGCACGTTCGAATGAAAAAAAACGGAACTTTTATAGGATCACTCGTATCTGTCTGTCTGTCCTTCGGTCACAGGCAATTTGCTCCGATCTACTGGACCGATTAAGTTTAAATTCGGTATCCTTATGAATTTCTGTGACGTAAAAAATGCATTTTGAAAATATGGGGGAAAAATTTTTAAGCTAAGAAAAAGCCACTTTTTCTTAGCTTAAAAATTTTTAATTTTTTTTTGTAAATAAACAAAATATTGGCGAACACTAAAAACCTCTGCCGTCCTTCGTTGGAAATAGGTACCGTCGTCATGTTATACTATGTTTGCTATGCATAAAGATCTATCACCCATTAAATTCTCCGATCCTGGTCATTGCACTGTCTCGACATGTCAGCAATAAAACGTGGACGACAAGACTATTACAGTCTGTGATGCGACTGTTAGGCATGTCCTATTACCGGATTCCTTGCATAAGGGATCTCGCGCACTAGACGCTCCGGCCATTCGTGGCCGACTAGTGATATTGTATGGTGGCCGGCTAGTTGGCCGTTGCGACCAAGTGCACGATTCGTATTGGTTTTTATAGTACCTGGTCGCTGCGACCACTGGCCGTTGTCGTGGTCTAGTACGTCGAGATCCCTTACTGAGCAAATGTCAAACGATATGTGTTTTAGATTTTTGATGTGTAACATCTCCTTTCGCTTTCCTGCAATCTGTGGCAGTGATTTCATAAAAAGGGACGGAAGTGTGTAACCGGAAGCCGGGGAAGCACGCTATTTAATTTGATCGGAGCGGGTTGCTATTTTTGATATTAACATAAATGTGCATATTTTTCAACTCAAAATCTAAATCAATTTGCCAGCACTTCGAATGCGTATCATTATTGGTCGCTCCTAGTCCTATCACTGGCATGCCGATAATAAGTGTCTTGGAAACACGTAATTCCGCGGCAGATGTCACAAGCGGCTCGGCGTGCAAGCCGCTTTTACGACCAGCTTATATTATGTGAAAACTGAACTTTCCCAACACTAATTGGTAGAAATGGTAGAAACTTATTTAATTCTGTGACGTATCGGTAGCTCATTTGTACATTTTGATTAAAGCTTTGTGCAGACCAACGCGACTTGTCGCGCGTCGCGACACCGGTTATTGTTATACCGTGAAATTTTCATAGAAATTTTATTGTTCGTGTCGCTGGTCTGCAAAAGCCTTAACACTGTTATTTTTCACATAGTCTCTTAATTGATACATAATGATACGATACATTACTTTTCAGCGTTTCATGCAATAGGGTAGTATTCTTAAAATTTTACATTAAGATTTAATTGTTTTACTGGTCGTCCTTTGCTCCTTTTTCCATCCCTTGGGTACCACTCTATTATTAATTTCATATGTCCAAACCATCGCCCTTTTTTTGTTTTACTTACATACTTTATTCGCATCTTCTAAGTTATACTTTTTTAAATCTTACTTTATTAATATTGTCATTGGTAAAGATACAAGAGTCTTAGTTTTAACCAATAACGGCCCGTAAATTACAGGAATCAGCCATAAGTTGCGGACAACAGCACTATTATTATGGGGTCGACCACCCATAAAGTTTGCATCGTTTGCATGTCACTTCCGGTATGATGAGATGAATGCAATAGATATCAAAAGACAACTCAATTTACCATAATTTACCAGTTACAGGTTAAGTACCTTTAAAAGTTTTACCTCAATATGTAAGGTGCAAATAATGCGTAATTGAAATCTTGAAAACAAAATTAGCATGTACCTACGCAGGATAAGTTTTAAACCGTTCAATTCGGTAAAAAGACAACTTTCGATCTCCCCCTGCTGTAATTAAATCGCGTAAGCCGCATAAAGTACTTAAATTGCCAGACCATCATTAAAACTAACTGCGAAAAAATAGGAAAAAATATATCCTCCAGCCCGTTAGTCCTCACATTCACAATAATAAAATTAAAGTAATATAATACTTTACAAAGTCAACATGTCATTTGCTGGACAAAGTCACATTCGGTCATTAGTATATAAAAAAGAGTGTAGAGCAAAGTTAAAATTCTGAAAAAATAAGTCTGATAAAGAGCACGGAATGGCCGCGCTCGCGCAGCGTCTAGAGACATAAATAATTTGACTTTGACTTTGAGTTTCGCTAGCTAATTCAATTGGACCCTGTATACTTACCTACTTAGACATTCTCAATTGGTTTCTGTAGCGTAACCTTCACTTACAAATCCAGTTTCTTCCGAGGGCTGGTCGAGTCAATATCAGTCATTGGCCATCGGGAATGAGACGCAAAAACTAACTCGAGAAAAACTAGATTCTGAGCAATTTCGCGACCAGTTGATCTTGTTGTAATTACCTATGCTCATCTAGGCATTACATTTTTTAAGTCTGGACTTCTGTTGGTAAAGCATAATAAAACTTTGATAGCTGAAGAATATTTTAAGTTGGAAAAGTTGTACCAAAAAACGCTGGAGTGACGGTTTGGACTAGTTTCTGATTGGCCGGAGAAGCCACAACATAAGGAAGACTGAAAAAGTATAGAGGAGACCTTTGCCAAGCTGTAGGACAAGATAGTGAGCCAAAAAATGCATGGTTTTCTCCTGTTTCACCACGTCTTGGAAAAATTCCGGCAATTAATACGTGGGTAGGACCAACGACTAGACATGCGTCAGATATATCAAAACGTATCTAAAATCTGATTTCAGTCACAAATCGTATCGTATGTAACATAATTCGACCTAGACAAACCGATTTCACAAAACCACAAGAGTAGATATAGCGTAAGCTAGTATTTTTTATGTTTGGATAGTTTTGATCGATGCACTTACAACCGAATTATAAATATAATATTACTGAGGAGATCGAAACTGGGAACCGGAGGCGCCAGAGCCGCTCCTAAAATCGATTTTGAAAACGCCCATGTCTACCAACGACGCAGATAATACCACGTTGGTCTACTTACTTACTGCACTTGAGTATTTACTTTATTATAATTTATTATGCGGCGAGCGAATCTATTGCGACTATGAAATGGAAAACACCCAAAAACACTGCCCGATCCCCGTCAAACCCTGGATCGAACAGTCTAAGAAGTCTGTCTTCGCAATAGACTCGCTCGCCGGTAAATGTTGGTACTTCCTTACATATTATAAAACAAAGTCGCCCGCCGCGTCTGTCTGTCTGTCTGTCTGTCTGTCTGTCTGAACGCGATAAACTCAAAAACTGCCGAACGGATTTTCAAACGGTTTTCACCATTGGACGGAGTGATTCATGTGGAAGGTTTTAGGTTTTGTGTAAATTGGCTGAAATATGACGATTATTGTTGAAGATGTCGGAAAAAATCATGCCGACTGGGAGCTTTACTGGCGAGCGCTGCGTAAGTCGTGAGAGATAAATCAAATTTATGTTCTAGAGTATTGTATATCTTAAAAATTGCAACAAAAAAGTCCGCGATGGCATATGTCTATCTTTTAAGGGTGACCCACAATAACCATTTTTATCTTTCAAAATTGTATAAAATTTTCATTGTTATTTCCGAAGCTATTTTGACCGGTATCTTATTAATCCTTATCCAATTAAATAGGTTATTTAAATTGGGCATTCAATTTCGATTAAAATATGCCTTTACATCACATCATTTAAATGAATAGTTTAAGAGATATCACAGTTTCAAAATTACGCGTAACAAAATAATTATGGTTGACCACGCGGGCGCTGTAGTAGCCTACCACTGCGTCCGCTGAAAGTTAGTCAATGATCTTTTCCTTGGCTATTAGGTATGTATTCCCGGTAGAACGTTCCCGTGGGATATTTTGCGACATCCACGCGGGCGAAGCCGCGGGTAAAAGCTAGTATATTATAAATCTTTGTCGATCCCTACAGGCGCAGTGATAAGAGATGTTTGTAACTAATTTCTACGCTAATAAACTCCTACTTATTTAATCCTACTCGGTACACAACAATTTTGTCATTTCATCAAGGTACAAACACCAGTTGCTCTTTCTAAAACAACATAACATTACGGCAGCTCAACGCCTTATCATCTCGTTGTAAATCAATTGGCAAGCAGGTTACCGAGGTGTTCAGTGATAAGATAATCACCGCATTATGCTGCATTGTAATGTTTGCAGTTATTGTTGTTGACCTAGTACTAGACTAGTAGACGGTAGATTTGTTAACCATTTTTTTTTTGTTGAGTACTTACACCCTAATTCATTCATTATTAATATTCAATCTTCCTATAAGCCTTTTTCCCAACTATCTTGGGGTCGGCTTCCAGTCTAACCGGATGCAGCTGAATACCAGTATTTTACATGGAACAACTGCATAGCTGACCTCCACAACCCAGTAACTGGGTAATACGATACCCTTTGGTAAGACTGGTGTCAGACTTTCGGGCTTCGACTTCGTAACGACTGTGAAAGATCCACGAATGACAGCCGGGACTAAGGGCTCGTGCTTTCCGAGGCACGGAGGAGTCTCGGTATGTAAAGATGGTCACCCATCCACTGACCAACCCCGGCAAGTGTAGCTTAACTTGATGGACCGACCCGTGCGGCTTGTTATTACTTAGCCACGAGCTCCTCTATTATATACAATGTGGAGACTACAATACAACAATAAATGAAAATACTGGCACTACTAATGCATAAGAGTATTTTGGAACTGTCAAATAAATCCTAGATTTGAAATTAAAAATGAGTTTTACAAACAAATTAAATGTAGTGTATGCCGGATTTTCCCTAAGCCTATAAATTCCGTTTATCCAACTAGGCCTAGGGTGGATTCTCGGGCATACGTTGCCGAATATCCATCTTATGGTGGATTTTTGGGGTGGATAAACGGAATAACCCGAGTCAAGTATGGATTTTGACGAGCTATATTGACTAAACTATTGAATATATTCAATTGAAATTTTGTATACAGAATGGGAACGTCATTAGCGACACGCCGTTTAACTTTTTGTTGTATTGTCGTCTCCACCTTGTATATATATTATGCGACGTTGCCCACTTTCAGAATAAACGCTCGTCATCTAGTATTACTCTACGGATTCATTACAGCATTGTCCTTGACCACTTGATATTCTGCCTACCCTTTAAAAAGGCAATGATGATAAACCAGCATACCAAGTGATATTACCGCGTTCTTCGAAAACGAGGCAGGTGCAACGGAAGTATACGATGCAGAGGTAATCGCGGTGAAATTAGTTGCAGATCCAACAATCAATTTACAAACCTAGCTTCAAAGTAACAGGGTTCAAATTGAATGTAATGTTATGAGTAATTTTGACGAGGTAAGGTTTACACTTTAGAGAATTAGACGCGGGTGTTGCTTGCCAAGCTTTTGATGCCAAATTACGTGTTATTTTAGATGCAGTTTTAGTTAATGTCTACAATGTAACGCGTCATAATATTATTGTAGTTCAATTGGCTTTCTACTGTGAAGGCAGATTTGATCTTCATTCAAATAAAGTCTGAATTTGATAGATACGTTTCAGGATTTGGGAATGTAAGAAACAAGGGAATCAAACTAAAAATATTCATTTGTCACAACACACAGAGACGGTAAGATGGATTACAGACAGCCTTTGGGTTTTTTTTTTTTTTTTGTTAGCCTATATTGTGTCCCACTGCTGGGCAAAGGCCTTCCCCTTTCTCCTTCCAAATCTCTCGGTTTTGTGCGATTTCAGGCCATGTTGGCCCCGCAAACATGATAAGATCGTCACACCACCTTTGCCGCGGTCTGCCTCGACGGCGATGTCCTCCTTCAGGCGTCCAGTGAGTGACGACTCTTGCCCATCTCTCCGGGTGCATTCCTTTGGGTTACACTAATTAAATTACATTTATTGACTAATTAAATTACTGTTAAATAAAATTAGGTAACTTTGATAAAAAGCGTGTCGTCCCGTCCCCTCCCGTATGGGAGAACATATTTTTAAACTACAATGTTAAGTTTTTCTTGGAATAATTTCATCCCAAATACGAAACCCTTCATTTTGCGCGGGCCGACACGAACTTGACTGGTTTTTTAAATTTCTCCTACCAATGTTTTTCTCTGCACCACTCAAAGGTTGACAGGTAGAATTATGCCTATCGCATAAGTCACCTATAGCCGGATTTAAATTACGAAACTAGTTGCGCGAAATTAGTTATCCATTGATAGTTTCACGAGTCAATAGATAATTATTTACACGTAAAACTATCAATGTATAACTAATTTCGCGCAACTAGTTTCGTAATGTAAATCCAGCTTAAGGCTGCCTGTCCACTGGAGGGGAGAGGAGAGGAGAGGAGCGGAGATATGTCATTATTAACCAATCAAATCTAAACTCAGGGGCGGAGTCAAGATTCTATTGGTTAATATTGGCACATCTCCGCTCCTCTTTTCTCCTCTCCGCTCCAGTGGACAGGCAGCCTTAAGCTTGCAGTATTAAATAAATAAAATGATACACTTTTACACGATCCAATCCGGTTTCTTCATCCAAATTGAAAAGCAAAAGTTAATCATGTAATTGGGGCGTAAGATCCACCGCTGAGCTTTCAAAGATTTTAACTTAGATTTTTACTTAAGTGAAGAAGTACCTAAACCAGTTTAAAACTGGCTAGAACCAGGTAATTTTTTACTCTTAGTTACAGAATAGTGACATACTTATGAAACAATTGACGCCGCTGGCAACTGCTCTCATTGCATAAGTGTGCATGTAAACTATTCTGACAGGATTCCTCCGTATTGTTTCACTATTTGTTGTAACTTGTAATGTAGGTGACGTCCGGTGAAGTGCTTGCAAGCACAATATTCATATACATTCCTACTTAATTACGCAAAGGCTTTTGAATTAGATTATCATAATTATATTGGTACATTTGTAGTCAGGGCATTTTGTGACAATGGAAGGACTACTGCTCTAGCTCTGCGTCTAAATATTTAGTAAAAGGATCGATACAATATATGATTGTCACAAGAGAAATTTTAGATCTATAGGAAATCAGGAATGGACTTTCTCAAGGCTTCATTCTCGGCCTGGCTTTATTTTCCATTTAGAATACCGTAGTTCCTAATATATTTTTAATTTTATTCAGCGTGTTTGTCCTATAATGTAATTTCTCCTGTTTGACTTATGTGCCAGACAGTTTCAAAAACTTTCAAGGACATACGGAAATATCCATAAACAAACATGGAAATTTTCTAAACTCTTCATAAAAATAAACAAAATAAAAAGCATTCTCCTCTTAGTGTTTTTGAGATCAAAGTATTCGATTGATTATTTTTTCTTTGAAGTTCATCGATTGAGTCGGCGGAGAGCAGTGAAAAGAAACAGATGGCTACTATAAATACTGCTGCTATTCTGGGTAGCGGGTTCAAGCCCGCGCGGTGCATTCCTGGGCTATGACTACATGCTTTTGAACTTAAGTTATAAGGGCAACTTTGTGGTAATGTACTGCAATTACATTGAGATAACTTGATTGAAAGTTACGTTCGCCATTTTGGAATTAAGTACTTATCATTAATAGCGTTGGTACTTGTTGTACGTCAAAATTATTTACCAAAACTTGTAAATTGTAAAAGAGTGACTATGGAGATTTTTCCCGTTCTTCTACATAAGAATCACCTCTGTGGTGTTACCACTCAAAGGGGTTCAATTCCTAGCGGGGGCAAACATTTCTGCTTGGTTTGGTTGGTGGTAGGGCTTGTTCTAAGTCCACCTCGCTAGCTACCACCATCTTATCTACATCTGTCGCCATGACAACAATGTTAACAGCATTGTTGTGTTATGACAGTTAGGGTAAGAATGCCAGTTCCTCTGTGGTTGAGTATTCCGGGTGAAGCTCGCTTTCACTTTTTGGCGCCTAGAATCAATTCTATTTTGGACTTCTACACATGTATTTAAAACCTACTA
The DNA here is from genome assembly GCA_948150665.1 of Conistra vaccinii. Taxonomy (NCBI): domain Eukaryota; kingdom Metazoa; phylum Arthropoda; class Insecta; order Lepidoptera; family Noctuidae; genus Conistra; species Conistra vaccinii. The sequence goes on along the minus strand of OX411320.1, from coordinate 2,001,281 downwards.
ATAGTATAAAGTGAAGCTTTATATGTTTGGCTGTTTGTTAATCAAACACGCAAAAACGGCTAAATGGATTTGTTAAATTATGCACATAGATAGTTTATAACCTAACACTATCCCAGTAGTAGATTCTCGTGGGATAATTTTCGACCTCCACACGGGCGAAACCGCGGGCAAAAGCTAGTAATTAGAATAATTTGGATGTCAATTTATGAATTCACTAATGGTCACCCATCATCTCGAGACGCGTGCCCTGTCATCTCTAAATACTCAAGATTATCTTATATCTACGTTATCTGATATCTGTCTGATATCGTTATCGATGATCTTATATCTAAATGCAATTGGTGTGGCTGAATTTTGTGCCAAACAAAGAATTAGCTTACCATCGTAGCATCCTAAAGGCTGGATGGGTTTTAATACCTACATGAGCTGTGTATCGACTCGTCAAGGTCAATACCTAAAATCAAAATGGCGGTTTTGAGACGCAGTTAAAATGTAAAATTTTGAAAAAGATATCGTACCTTGACCCAGCACTCTGATGCAGTTGATGGTGGTAGATGCATCAAATGTGAAATTAAAATAAATTAACTGAAAAGTGATCTTGTATCCAATTTTTGTTTGGATACAAGATCACTTTTCAGTTAATTTTATGTATCACACTTCATTTGACACAATGGCAGCCACGTCCGACACAGCTCTATTTTAGCTTTCCGGGTAACATTCGTCAATACCAGAGGGCCAATTCCCGTAATTTTTAAGCACGTTCGCATTCGCATCTCATTCGCAATCTGTCAAAAATACAATCAATTTGCCAACATTTGTGACAAGTTTGGCAGATTGCGCCTAGAATGTGAACGTTTTTATATGTACGAGAATTGGCCTTCTGCTTGTTCTATAAAATTATGCTCTCAAAGGAAACTGTCCACCGCATACGAGTAGCCAAAAGGGCCATGGAGTGAGCCATGCTTGGCATAACCCTACTAGACCGAGTGCACCGAACACCGAAATCCGTCGTCGCGGTCGGTCGAAAGTCTACGACGCCGACGTCGGAGACAGGGCCTCGGCGCTTGAAGTGGAGTTAGGCAGGTTATCTAGTGAGATGCGGAGATGGCCGATGGAGTAAAGCAAAAGAAACCACGGCCCTCCAAACGCGCGTTGGGTTGATGATATCGTCAAAGTCGTGGCAAACACCAGAGACGCACGGAACCGGAAAGAATGGCAGAAAAAAGGGGAGGTCTGTAGCGGTTACACCGCCACATACGAACTATGCAGCAAAGACATGACGTTACACCAATCCTGCATCGCGCAGTTAGAGTTTACTGCGCGAACGACATAGATGAGACTATCCGAAATCAACTTACGGTCAGTTGACCGCCAGACACAACACCCGTCTGGTTGGCGGATCCTCTCATTTCTATGGTGGATGAGTGAACTTTACACCCTGTTCCTCATACCCCTAAAGGTCTATACCCAGCAGTGGGTGATTCCGTTCCCGATCATGATGACTATAAAACTGCAACGTAAATGAAGATTAGTATCTATCACAAGACAATGTATTGAATGTTGAATTACTGCCAAAGAACAACTTGTAACCACGATTGGCATGTTGTAGTAGTATTTACTATGTGCCTACAATGTAGGTGGGACATTGTATTGTCGATGTCGTAAGTTAATTGTAATGTAACTGAGGTTGAAACTATTTCACACACAACTATTTGTCACATTGGTCTTTAGCAAAAATAAACTTTGATAAGTATTTTATGACGTGATGGCCCATCGGCTAAGACCTCGTCTCTCATGCAAGAAACCACAACGGCTTCAAATCTGGACAAGTACCAATGTGACTTCGAATCCAGGACGTCAAGCTCAGAAGTAGCTATTGCAACCAAGGCCAACGAGGCTGTTCCAAATACAGGCTACCTTCCTTTGATATAGGGCAAGTCTTTGAAGTCTTTTAATCGTATCAATTAATTTAATTTGACTCGAGGTTCATTCAAATGTCACATATTGAGCTGTTTCTTCAACGTATCGTTACATAGAAATGTCTGACTTGCTCGTAAATTGCGAACTACACAATTTATTAACCCACTCACGGAACTGGGTCACTGAATGTGAAAACTATGTAGCTACACAAATTGACAGTAGAATTTATGACTGTATTACATGCGTCGCCTTTTATAGCTTTATATCCTGCAAATTGTATGCATTTATACGAAATACATGATCGCTGTATGTTTATGTTTGTTATAACAAATTGATGTTTGAACTGATGACGGATTTATTGCGTGGAGGACTCGTTTTTAACTCAACGTGTATATTACTTAATTTGTGGTTTTAAATAATGGTCACAGGTACTCATAGCAAATGAGTGTGTACCGTGTGCTTGGTGATAGCTAAATCTATATTGTATTTCAAAATAAAATAGATGTCAAATATTTCGCTGTTTTGATTAATTTGGTAATATTACTGTATGGAAATATGAAATATGGCTAACTAGTGAACTAAAATATTGATTACAAAATGCAATAATTAATACGAAGTGTATAGAGGACCGTTAGGGGCACTCTCTCCGCCGCGGATAAAATGTCTTTAATGCGGCATACTAGTAGCGCTGCCTCGGCCTGGCTAGAGTGCCGTAAGCATTGTATTGTCAATGTCATTGTCACTGTCATTTGTTATTTTGTTTGATTGTTGAGGTTAGTCCACGTTTGCTATAAACTTCAGTAACCATAATGTTCAAAAATTCGAAATTTTGTTATTGTACCTACTTATTTATCTTTACTTCTAAAACTATTCTGTCATAATATCGAGTACTATAATAATTGAATGTCCTAATTTTGAATGAAATAAAGTCATATGTCCTAAGTATTGTTTTATATAATGTGTATTAGACCGAATGTTCATTTATAATTAAATTAAAAGCTAAAAATTTGGTTTTAGTGACAGAAACGAATCGCTGTAGGTAAATCCGACTCCACGCAGTCTTGTTTACCCTACCCCTAGAGTGTTATTTAGAATCGCGTAGGCGCGGAGGGGCGAGGCGGCCCGCGAGTTGAGGAGCAGGTGGTTGTAACGCTCCCGGCCAGCAAGACGAAGCTGCGGCGGTGAGCTTTAAACCATCTGCAACGATAAGCTCGCGTGGGACCGCCGGAACCCCGCAGCGCCGAAGCCGTGACAGAAACCATGCCTGCTGCATGTTGCATCCTCGCTTGCATGTTGCATCCTCGCTTGCATGCTGCATGCTTGCTTACATGCTATAATATGTTGCATGCTTTGCTTACATCCTACATGTTGCATGCTGCATGCAAGTTGCATGCATGGTGTGGTTTTAAACATGTGTTTTGTGGTGGTTCCCTGTCGTACTATTTATTTTACGTTTTTTTAAATAATACCTCATTTTTATAACCTTATTTTTAAAAACATTCAGTTCACGTCACTAGTATGTCGCAAACTGACGGCACTTAATACACTGCTGAGATAGAGTGACGTAAACGGCACTTAATAAACTGCGGAGACAGAGTGCCCCTAACGGTCCTCTATACACTGCCTATACTCCATTTATTATAGCATTAGAAAAAAGAGGCTCGTAGAAGCAGGACTGCAAAACATTTTATTTTAAAGTTAAGTTATAACTTTGTTACATAAATCGAAGACAGTACTAAATACGCAAAATAAACGAAATAAAATGCCTTTTATTTTAAATAATGCTTTATTTATAATAACATCTTCACAACACATTACAAACTTGCAACAAAACGAATGAATGAAACAACCAATCACATGATGATTTTTTAAGGAACATTTTACTAACAATACTTTATTTCAAATAACAACTTACAACATACAATACGTTGGTGAAACTTCTTCGTCTTCATCAGCTAATTTAGTCACTATCATCAGATGATGAAGATGATAAAGTTTCACCGACGTTAATAATAAATCTTTCTACCACATTATCCATTATGCTTTTTAACCACTCCTGTACCTATATCAGCATTTCGTGTGGCTGTAGCCGGCAGCTTCTCCAGTTTCCTGGAGTGGTATGGCGCATTGTCCATAACAATTACAGCGCCACTCTCAATATTGGTCAAAATTAACTTGAACCACTTTTCAAAATTAAAAGCAGATCCATTTCAGAGTGGTAATCTCAGTCACCTTTCTTTGCGTCAAATATTAATGCAGCATCTAAAAACATTAAAATTGCAGCATTTAAAAACCCTTCAGTTGATCCTGTGAAATAAAATAAATAAAAGTAAATTTTTCCGTACCCTGTATATAATTTCATTGCTGGAAATAGATCTTAATACTATAACAAAATAGCAACAATATTTATTACTTTTAGTTCGCTTTGCATTTGTTAATTTATAATACAATAATATTATTTATTAATAGTCAATGATAAAATGTTAATGGTGAGGACAGTGAACAAAATATTATATTAAAAGTAAATCAAGTACATACCAATATGACCATTGATAAGCCGCCTTCCTTTTCCCGTTGGGTTCTTTAAACCAGTGGAAAGACCTGACCGATGTGCTTCTTTTGAGGACTTAATAGTGCTGTCTTGCCATATTAAACTTTTCATGAGACCTGTATGTATGATAAAAGGTTATTAATTTAAATACAATATTAATTTAAGCAAATGAACGAAATGATGTTATACTTTTAATTAAATTCTAATAATTTAACTGTAATTAAATCATAATGCTACTGAATACAGGAGATCATACACTGTTTGGTTCATAAAAAACTGTTAAGAAATATTAGAAGCACTGTACCTTCATTTAGCCAAGTCTCATCTAAATAATATATTTTTCTTCTTTGCCTTTTTATTTCATGAAGATATTTTAGTCTACATAGGACGATCTCCTGCCTGTCTATGAGTGCACTTTTTCTACTCCGTTTGATAATTATGTGAACTTTAATGTTTCTTTAATTATTATATACAGACTGCTGCTCTTAAAATCTGGCAGAGACTCATCACTGTTTACTGTTTCCAATATCTTAGCCAAGGTGGGTAACTCATTATTAAAGAAGAAGGAATAAATTTTCCTAAGTATTCCGCTAAATGTCATATCATCAAAATCATCATGTTTTAGGTGCTTCCGCTGGTGGGAGGGTTGCAGGGGGACCTTCTGTGTTGTACTCTTTGAGTATGTTGTACACAGTAGCCCGAGATACGCCTATAAATAACAAAATATATGTTTTATCACAATGCATGTTACTTACAAATATTTTTATAGTAATAATTTTATGAATCATTCTTACCGGCAACTTCTGCGGTCTTGTTTATCATCTCAGTCTTATAACAAGGAGTACCTGCAGGCCAGGACTCCAACTGCTTAAAAATATTGATCACTGTTTGCTTTTCTACAGAACCAAGTGCAGTTTGCTTCATTCTCTTTTTCTTGGGAGACATTACTATGTCGTCGTGGTCAACTTTATGGCCACGGTTATTTCGCCTTTGGTTTTAGTCAGAGTTTGAACTTATAATAATAGATTGTAAGTCACCCGGACCCGCACCGGGATCATCCATAGCGCAACAAAACGTAGCGTTTTGTATAAAACAACCCAATAACAACACTAATAACGAAAACAAAACAAAAACCAAGGAAAAATAGGGAACAAATAACAACAAAATCACAAAACTTCGACAAACAATACCAACAAGTATTCACAATTTACAAGTGAAATAGTGAATGACATTTGTTTGACATGACAATCACAGAACATTTACGTCAATTTCATGGACGGCATAAACCGGTAAAATTAGAAATACCCCGCTGTCATCGCTTATGAAGGGATTAGCTGACATTTTAGATTTGGTAGAATTATAGTAAAACGAAAAACGTTCTCGGTATTGTTCACTCCTGCTTCTTTTAGGTTTTTAAGATTGACACTTTATTTTAAATTGGAATGAAATAATATATTTAAATGAAAGCCACATAATTTCATAAAATAAATGGTTAAACTGATTACAATGAAGTGTCACCGCCTGGTATAAAAATAGATTATAATAAATTTGGCGATAATCGTAACTGTAACAAGTTTAATGTACTTTTGTTACAAAGTGTACTCAAAAAGAACCTTTTTTAACTTCTGTCTAATGCTATTGTAAATAGAGTATAGTTAATATCGTAACACCGAATATTTAGTTTTAGATGCAAAAAAAGTATTTGGAGACTTTTCAAATCTTTTTACCCCTAAAACGGTTACAACATTAAATTCAGTATTATAATTGCAATTCATTATTAATATTCTAGATCACTAGTTAGCCATATTTCTTAAGTCCACACAGTAATATTGCCAAATTAATCAAAACAGGTAAATGAAATGAAATTGTTTATTCTGTAAATAGGATATTGGAATCACTTTTACACGTCATATTAAAATGTATGTTAAAAATTAGCTAGATGAGTTCGGCAACTATTTGCAAATATTTGACAACTATTTGCGAAATTGCCAACTTTTAGAAAAAACCTCTTAAGGCAACGATAAGCTACTTTTAATGATTATACACCGAAAATTACGTATAAACAAGTAGTGTTAATGATTTGGAAAAAATATATGAATATTTTAGATTATATTTACATTACATAGTGAAATTAATTTGTAAAGTTGTGTCTAACGCGGATAAAAAACTGCGAATTACGCAAAAGCTATCAAGCGTATTTTTCTGAAACCTTCACCATTTTAAGGATAATTAAAATATTAATCTTTTAGTATACGTGTTTTATTCAAATACCTTTTGTCTTATGTATAAATGAGTTAATAAAGCGTCAAATTGGGGACAGCGCTCCTTGATGAGCGAGTCCTATTACTGGCTGGACGTACGACGCGTTGCATGAGCTCAGTAGGTACAGAACACGCAAGCTAACCACTCAAGCTCACTGGCATGTATCTGCGTCTTTAGTACGTTTATTAATTCACAGAGCGAATTAGGTTAAGACTCCCGGGAGTCAAAATCAAACAATAAATTTTCTCTCTTTGGACGACGTTTGACAAGTTAGGCACTTTTTGTTTTAAAGTATATAATAAATCTGTACATACTATTCGAGAAAAGGCTGGTACAGTACAACACAACTTAGATGTAGCATAGATTTGAAAATTTATCATTCATTCATCTCAATGTATATGGCTATAAGACTGTACAATTTATTGCGTTTTCGAAAGATCATTTTCACCTGAAGCAGTAATAAAGATTGGTGATATCGAAGGCGCACTCAGTTCGGATTGTGTTAGGTTTTACGAATTTTGCCGATGCTACATCTAAGTTGTGCCGTGCTTTACGGCTCTGCCTTTTTTTTTTGTTTGTTTTTGCTCGACTCGACACTGCCGCATGCCGGTGCCCCCAGATTAAATAAAACTGATGGTCACATATTACGAGTATACAGACACAAAGTCTGTATGTGTCTAAAAGTCTGTTACATAATATGTGCCACCGCGTTGTTTTTCTAAACTACGCAAAGAATTTTAATGTGGTCTTCACCATTATTTTGAGATTTTATTCTGGAAAGATTATGTGTATATTAAATTTAAATACAACTAAGAAATTTCGATATTTTGTCAAGTCGTATGAAAACCCGTACGAAGCAGGGACTGGTCGTTATTTATATTACGTACTTATTGTAACTTATCCCGCTCTCCTCATTATTTCCAGGAACTTGGTGAGGGAGACTACCCAATGGACTCTGACTGGGACTCGGATGACCTGGTCGACTCCAGTTCCACGTCCAAGCCGCAGATACTTCGGGTCACGCCCTCGGCCATCACGAGGCAAGAGCCGGTGAAGACCGTGGTGGTGTCTGCTGTGGAGTCGATCGCAGCCACTAACGCAAGACCCAGGATCTTGGAAGACCGTGAGTTGCTTTTGTATGATCAAGCAGAAGGATACTGGTAAAATGGAGTAAATAGAGATGCAGGGTAAATTCTTTAGAGGCATGAGGAACAGGGTGTAAAGTTCACTCATCCTCTATAAAAAAGGGAGGATCCTCCGACCAGACGGGTCGTCAACTGCCCAATGATTTATGTCGGGAGGTGGTATATATACTCGTCGTGCGGTAAACTCTGCTTGCGCGATTCAGGATTTGTGTGAAGTCAGGTCTTTGATGCGTAGTTCGCATGTGGCGTTGTAGATGCCGCCACGATCTCTTGGGACATATTTAACTGATGCTCTAACAACTTATTGACATTCTAATGATGATGATGATTCTAATGATTCTTTTGAAATTAATGAATCTCCAAAAACTTTATGAGCTTGTCATGATGCACTTTAAAAAATGAGCCTCTTTTTAAGTTTGTGGCCTTTTCTCACTGTTGGTCGCAGTCATAAATCTATGGTACCCCGACCAAACGGGTTAGGTCTGCTTAGAACTGTGACCAGCCGCGCGCGAGCCGAACGAGGGTAGCAAGCGGTGACGCGGCAACGGTCCGCGGGCGTGTTCAATAAATAGTTTTAGGAAAGCAAAATGAAAATTATTTGAGATTTAGGTAAATACAAGCCAAATCCCTTTTATCAAATGCCATTTTTCTCTCAATTTACCCTTTACCGGTTTATGGTAGCTATCAACAGAAAAATTATGAGTAATAAAAAAACAACCGTCCTAAATTCCAGCAATCACTCCAGTGGAGCGTGCGGCGCTTCGGCGGGCAGCCATGAGCAGCATGAGCGACCTGCTGAGGAACGGCAAGTGCGTGGACCCTCAGCCGCGCTGGCTCATCGTGAGGCAGCTGGCCCCGGCCGCCGACACCAGGTGGGTTTAAACTCTTCGTCAGTATTCAAATACTTTCCTGTAACAAGTCAGGACTCATAATACCTTTTGAAGCTACGGCACTGAGCAGACTATTGCATAAAAAACTATAGGTATTCCTCTCAGCACGCGTAGCATGATGCTTTCTATGTCTACGAAGAGTAGACACAGCTTTTTCTATACAAAGTGACATTTCCTTTCTTCATTTTTGACATCGCACCGTAGAAATCTTTCTTCAATCTGTCACTTTGTCTTTCGTTTCTAACTATCTTTGTCTAGGTCATTTTACTCAGAGTAATAAGTAGACTATTTCAGAAGAAAGTTTTCTATACCAAATTGTCAAAATCACTCTGACGACTGACAGTTGTCTATGGTAGTGAAATATTCTACTCGACGGTCACAAAGTATACAGGGTTATCTGCAAAATCATGATATTACAGAAGAGCGTTTTAAACGCAAAACTGTGATAACTAATAGAAGAAGAAAGCTATCTTCTCCTATTTTACATCATTTAGTTAATATTACCAAGGAAATGGTTAAGGCCAATATTACTGTAATGTTTTTTGTTCCAAAACACGGTACTTCGACACACTGAAAAAAATAAGCTGTACTTAGTTGTGTTTAACGTGACTTAATATCAGTAAAAATTGACAATCAAACAGTAAAAACATCCTATGACGAAACAAAGAATTCTGAGTCGAATTATAAAGAGTGAATTTCGTAAAAAGTGCAGTTGCCTCTTTCTACTTTGCTGCCGTCGTACTGTCTACACGGAACGTCATTTTTGTCTACTCTTCCGTCGACAAAGCGGTGCTCATGCTACGCCTGCAGGCCGCGCGGCGCGATTTCGCGACAACCCGTCAAGCCGCGCGGCACGCCCGCGGCGCGTCAGAGATAAGAGCTCGCTAATATAAACAAAAACTGAGAGCTTTTTGTTACGTAAATAGTCTTATCGTTAATGGTTTTGGGTTCCTGATTAGACAAAGGATTTTTTATAATACTTAGAATCTTTGTAAGCGAACGCTAGTATTGATAAATAAACATTCTTATCAGATTCTTATAAGAAAATCCTTTGTTCATTGTTTTGATTATTTATAATAAAACTACTGGTTCGATTCACATGAAATTTCGCAGGATACATTATGAATACATATACTATCGGTCAAAACCATTATTTACGGATAAACACAATAAATAAAAACACATATAATTAAAAAAGTTCAATAAATAGATAACCGTATCATTACGTAACATTATTTAGTTGACAAAAAAATATTGAACTCTTTTTTTTCTGTATTATGTATTTTTATTATTTATTAGTTATTCAAGAATATAAAATAAATGACTTACCAGCGATTACATACACAAAACACACACAAAACTCAAAATTTCACATCAACACGTTTTTTCACTACCGAGTTTGTTTACATTTTTTGATGGGTCCGTAATAGGTAATTACGATGTTATTTAGCGCAAGTATTAACTATATACGATGACGACACTACTTAATTATTGAAATAACACCATTTCCCGTCGATTTACACTTAAAAAACAATAGAAAGCAAATAAATAGAACGCGGAGTGCAGCGCGCTGAACGCATGCGCAGTCGCCATTTTGCCGTGCCAAAATGTTCAATTTTTACTTTTTTCTAGAATTGTTTCTGCATATTTTGACGTTTTAGTCGATTTATTTAAGAGCCTGGCCACGACTTTGAGCGGGGCGGCAAGCGGAGCGGCGAGCGGGGCGGCGAGCGGCAAGCGGGGCGTTGCCCATGCCACGTACTTGACAGTAGCGTTAGCGGCAGCAACCGCGGTGGACGTACTTAGACTTTTGATTTTTTTTTATTAACATGGCGTTATCCAAAGTGGCTCTTCTTTGCCTCGAAAGCAGTTCTTATTTGAAACAGGATATTTTGAATATGCGGGAAGGAGTGCACGCGTCCGATAATTTGTTCCCAGCTTATCCCTAGACGGTGTTGATCACAGATCATGTAACTTTAGTTGTTGAGATAGAGCTCGTACAGAAATGGTCTAAAACTGACAACTTCTACGGCCCCCTAATTCATTATTTTTGAAGATAAAAACATATAAAAATTATATTTGTTCTCTACTCGATGCGCTCTAGACAATGATACCCCACTAGGGCTTCCAATACCGGGATCCCGGTATTAGCTAATACCGGGATCCCGGAATTTTTTTGTCATTTTTCAATACCGGTATTGAAATGTCCAATACCGGGATACCGGTATTGGTGATTTTATTTTATTATCAGTAGACAGACACCTACATTGAAACAATTTCTTTTTATTACACATTATATTTCCAACCAATTTTTTATCAGGGTCAAAACCGCGTATTTTAATTATCTCGTGGTTTATTTCGACAGTTCCTAGTTACATTTTATTACTACTTGCCTCACTTTTGACGGCTGATGCTTGCCTTAAATTCATGCTGCAAAAACTAGATTAAGCAGACATCTTCATTAGCCGAAACCTTGCCTCAGCCCTCCGTATGCGCATAAACCAGAGACAGCTGTTAATATCTGGTGTTATCCAATACTTACACGAAGTTGAAACTTTTATTGCTGAAGAAGAGGATATTTTATTTTATAAATCCCACCTCAAATGAGATACACAATGTCATCGTGAGATTAGAACGAGTTACAATATCAAAGAAACTTACAGAATGGGAATACCTTTTTGATGATAGTGATAGTGACAGTGAGAGAATTCCTTTGTCACGCCTGCATCCCAATGCAGAAATAGAAGCTAAAACTCAAAGGAAAGTAAAATACTGGTATTCAGCTGCATCCTATTAGACTGGAAGCCGACCCCAAGATAGTTGGAAAAAGGCTAGGAAGATTTAAGATTGAAAGAACCGAAACAATTATGAATTTATGACTGATTTATTTGATTAAAGTAAAAAAAATATTATATTATTATTTCATTCTTAAGAGATTATATGCATCATAATATGATATGATACGTAATATTATTACGTTATAGCTCAAGATACTATGTTCCACTCAGCAGTAACTTTAGTAAGTCGGGAAGAAAGAGCCTTAAAAGCACCGTGCATGAACAATTTTGACAAATTTTTATGTGATTTTAGTAAAAAATATTGTATGTTGATTATAAAGAGATTTATTTTATAAAAAATATATATTATTTTATAGATTATTTGAATTAAACATTTTATTTAAAAATATAACCTATTATTTTGTTATTTTTATAAAGAGATTCTGTTTACAACTAAGTTATAAAAAAAATATTTGGCCAAAATTTCCAATACCGGGATCCCGGGATCCCGGTATTGGAAATTTTCAATACGGTATTAATACCGGTATTGAAAAAATACGGTACTGCCGTTGTCCGTACCGCTCTGAGTAGTGGCATCTCATTCACTCGCCCATACATTTGTTCAAGCCGCGCAGGCGCGACCGCGCCGCTCGCCGCTGCCGCGAAACGCTTGGCAAATACCGCTCCCGCTGCCGCTGTGAGCGGCGCGCCGTGGCATGCTTCATACATTTCTATACATTTGTTTTTACCGCTCGCCGCCCCGCTCACCGCTGCCGCTGCTAGCGGCAAGGTCGTGGCCAGACCGTAACAACTATATTATCCTACCATAGATCAAAACCAACCACAGACCATATCAGCCCGTATGTTTAATACGAATATAGCTTATTTCCGTCAGTCCGGACTGTGTTCCCGGGGACACGAGGAGAGTTGAGTGTATTGGGAGTTTTTGTGCGCCTGGGGCTGAGGTGAGGACTTACCGGTTAATTACTTGATAGCAAAGATCAAAGTAGCATACGTCTATGCGCAAGGTCCAGTTGCATCAACCTAAAATCTTATTAATGGCTTGGCCATTTTATCTAATACTAATATTATAATATTAAACAGGTAAAATTTGTTTATTTGTAAGTGTTTAATCTCTGGAATTACCAGTCGGATTTAAAAATATTTTTTGCATTGGATAACCCAATTATTGAAGAAGATTATAGGCTCGCGGATGAAGTCGCGGGCAGAAGCAAGTGAAATATAAAGTTATATTTTTTTTAGTTTATTTGTCGTAGTCTGTCAGCGTCACACTTCTAATTCGGTCTGACATGTAAAGAAGATGCCTGAATGTCATTCTGCAGCATTGTGAGTCGATTAAAAGCAGATTAAATCGTGTCATCACACGTCACAATCATGAGGCGACAAAAATAGCCCTTGCCATTTGCCATAGTAAATGTACTGTCGCTACTTCGATGTCGTCATGTCGTTCTCGTTGACGTCCCGTTCACGGGGCGGTGGACAAACGGCCTTAGAGTGACAAACATGAATGTGATCGTACGTCAACTACATCGCCTTTGTTTATCTATTGAAATTTCTCCTGAGTGGAGCATCTCCACTTACTTGATGGTCGAAACCCATTCACGTACAAACACAGACTCCGGCAGAGTTCCACTTCATAGCACTCTCTGTGTGCATTTCCGTTGCGGAAACCCATTCTTCAAAAAGTAACAGCAGCGCGGAAATAGTCAGTGACGTGGGCCATAATCATTGAAGAGCTCTAGGATAAATGGGATAGGAGTGTAAAAAATCCATGGAACACATCCATGCGTTTAGCAGCAACATCTTAACCTTAACCTCGCAAAACGGCTGAACCGCTTGGCCGTCCACAGCTGCGCGGATCGATAGATATCTGAGCTTAAGCTGCGCTAACCGAGTTCAGTTTATGGATGGGTGACCGTTTCCATAACATATCGAGACTCAAACTGTGCCTCGGAGAGTACGTAAAGCCGTTGGTTCAGCGCCCGATACCCCCCGGTCGTGTTGAATTCCCGTCCCTTCGGGCTATGGAAGTAAGGAACACTCTGCCTCACTTGTGTTTCCGTTGCGCACACACTTGTGCACTATAATATCTCCTGCATTCACGGGGCCAATCTCAACGGAAAATGACTGCCGTGACCGACATTCGGTCTGGAGGATATTATTAATGGTTTTACTGTTCTGAAAACATCCTCCGCCGTTTTACAGATACTTGCCGCCATGCGTTCAGCTGCATCGCTGTGCTCCTGACTCCGGCTGCTGCGTCAATGAAAGCGAGGTCTGCGCCGCAATAGAAGGCAAGACAGTAGTCTTACCATTCTACGTAAGTCTATTTTTTAATATATCTATCGCAGTGCAATACATAGAGGATAGGTACAATAAAATTGATAAGTACCTAAAGATAAAATCAAAGTCCTTAAAGTACTAGTTTTATTTCTGGTATTTACTATCTACTTACCCATTATTTGTTTCCTATAGCTCCACAAAGCACTTGGTCCAATGAGCATAGTAAGGATGCAGTTCTTCAACCACACCCGATGCGCTTGCGTCTCCCGGGAGACTCTGCAAATGACTATGCCCGCCACAGCTGGGAAGGCAAGCTATAGCGACAGTGAGGAGGAGCTGGACAGACCCTTGCGAAGAACTGTGGTTCTTGCGAAGAGCCAGAACGACTGGAGGACACCGACCGAAGAACCTCATTTGGAAAAGGATGAGGAACCCACAGCATCTTCTCAGTTACGCAGGTAGTTAAGACTTTTCATTCAATAAGTGATGGGACCCACTTTTTGTTATGTTGTTTGGAGTTTTGGCGGTGATTTGTGATAGTAAATTATCTTAAAATTACAGATGCACCTGCCCAGCTCTGTTCCTGGCAAGCATGACAGACAATGAGCCTTGTTCATGTATCTGCGACTGGCCTGACGCGGGCCGTCGCCGCGACTGTCAGTACCTGGCCAAGGGTAGAGAACACTTCGGGCTTCGGGACAGAGTCTGCGTCGCAAGCGGAGACTGTACCCCGCCCTCCTGCGAGTACGGAGCTTACGACAGAAGTATCGGCAAGTGCCCTCTACGAAGGTATAGGAGGATGAAGTTCCACTCTCGAGGCAGATACCAGGAGAAGACTATGGTGGTGTGAGGGAATGGTGCAGTTTAGATCGAGGTATTCTATGGTATTATGCAAGCATTAGGGGATTTGAGGGCAGTCTCTCAGCTCTGACTAAAGTTCTACCAGCTCTTGTTCTAACCTGAGTTAAATTTGACTAGTGCTATAGAATTTATGCCATTGTTGGCTTAAAAAAAAACAAAATATTGTTGCTAAAAATCAAAATATTAACTGCAGTTAAATTTCGTGAGGGTTTATATACAACCTTATTTTTTGTTTATACTTAAACCTCTTAAGGGGTCATTGTAGTCATAATTATGAACAACTTTGACTATGGGACACACGCTAAAATCGCAAAAAAAAATATGCTGTTCCCTACATTTTGACGAGATATGCGAACATAAAATGTAGGAAACAGCTTATTTTTTTTCTGTGTTGTTTGGTTATAGTGAAAGAACTTCATAATGATGAGTACAATGGGCGTCATTGTACTCATCATTTAAGAGGTTTAGTAAAAACAAAAAATAACGTTGTATATGGCAAAGTAACACGAGTGAATTTTCTTGTTAACTCTGTGAAGATACTCGAGAAAGTTTAAACAATTGTAGAAATACTATTGTTAAATAAGTCGCCAGCTCACTGAGCACGAGTGCTCGAATGGTTGGGGATTTGTTTCAAGTCAAGTGCCTAAGGGCGGATTCGACTAAACTTTTATACCTTGTTTAAGGCTGAGAATAAATTTTGAATTTTGACAGCTTTTCCATACAAAAACTGTCAGACGACAAATTTATTCCAAGACTTTGATAAAATCAACCCTAAATGTTTCTTTATTTTTCACCTCGCACGTACGGGTCACGTGTTGCCACTGCCAGTGATAATGTCAAATAATAGTAGGTATAAGGCAAAAACTCGTTCATCCTGGTGGATTTCCTTAGGTCGATTTTAATGCAAAGCGAAACGGGCTGGCGGGTTATAATATAGGTATTCAAATTATATGAATTAAAAACAAGAGAAACATAAGTATTTCTTAAATATTAATGCAGTAATGACATTGAAAATTTTCGCCATTTACCTACATATTACCTATAATGTAAACTGAATTATATTTGACGAGTCCCCCTATTTGTGCAAGTGGAGTAATAAATGAGACTGTTTATTGCATATATTAAATTGTTTACTATGTATTTAAATATTAATTTTATGTGCATTATGTGAAAAAACTCTGTCCGACCCGTGCTGGCTTTCAACACGATTCTTCAACTATCTCAAACTGCTCGCTAATGTCAAATTATCTACGGTGTTATAAAGATCTGCTGTTCCATATTAAAGTTTAATACCTACTGTTCTAAACTGTATGGGACAGCAGAATTTTTTTTTTGCGATTTAAAAGTTGGTCCCATAGTAAAAGTTATTCAGTTCGATGGTCTAAACCACCTCTTAAAGTTTGTAAAGTTAATTTTTTAACACCTTAATGTCACGCAAACAAACCTAACCTAAAACTTACATTACAAAACTAGTAACGCAAACTTAGTTATTCATTAATAGTTTCAAGTGTAAATTGATAATTATTTCTACGTGAAACTGTCAAGGAATATCTAGGTATGCAAAATTTTAACAGAATCTATCTGTACGGTTATGACCACAATAGAAACAAGTTTTGTCGACGGAAGAATAGGCAAAATCTATTCTTCCGTCGACAAAACCCGTTTCTGTGGTTGGTATGCTACGCGTGCTGGTAGTTATGCGTGATGACATTCAGACAAACAGACAAAAAGTCTTAAAACTACATTTTCGGGCATTAGAATCGTTCCCAGACCTCGTAGCAATAACTTTTTTTCAACAATATTCAATGTACAGTTTTGACTGACTATGCATCTATAGGCAATACTTGCCTTTAATTTCGGGTCTGACAGTGTTTTTACAACAAGCTGTACCTATGTATATCGTGCCATATATTATGCTAAACCGAGTCATTTTCGTATATTTTCGATTTTGTGCTCAATGATGTGTTAGGTAAATTATGAAACAATAAGCTGCCGATAATTATGGTAAGGGTACCATTCCGAATCCGGCCGCAGGCGGCAGCAGTGTTCCAGTCGGTAGATAGAATATAGAAAAGCGTGTTATCGCTCGAACGTTGGCGGCACTACTGGTCTGCGGTCGGGCTACACATGTCGCCTGTCGCTCGCCCGTAGCTGCCAACAACGTGTCGTGCCGGAAGGTGTTTCATAGAAATTCATAGAAACCAGTCGTTTCGCGGCGACGCGTCGCCGCGTCGCCTGCAGTTGCCTCCTACGGTCGGGATGATTTTGCGGAGTGAATCTTCTGTACTTGTACTATTATGTATTCTGTGACGGCACGTCAACGAGAACGAGATGACGGCAGTACATTTACTATGGCCGCGTAATCTCGTTTCTCGTTGACGTCCCGTTCACGGTGCGGTGGACAAACAGTGTAATGATGAATTGCACGTTTTAAAACACGTCACGACACGTCGCCTGCAGTTGCCTCCTGCGGTCGGGTTCGGAATGGTACCTTAAAATCCTCTTTTAGAAAAGTAGGTACATAAACTACCTACCTACAACTGCTGTAAAAATACCCTTAACGAAGCCGAGAGTCATTTGTTTTTCCTGGATATACCTGGAAATCTTCTGGTTACGGAGATATTGGAGGTTCCAAATTTTTTTTTTTTTTTTTAACGAAAACAAGTTTTAAATGTCACAAATTCGCGTAGTGGAACTCCAGTAGCGGAACTTGACGCGAGGCAGTTGAATTGAACTACTGTGGTTTTGCTGCTACGGTTTCGCGGCGGAGGTGTGCTACTGGAGTTATAAATATGGTGGACAATCTTAGACTGTAAATGTATTGCATGGTGTCGCCATGTTTACTTATAGAACAGTTGACCTCGTAATTGCTTTGGCATCCTAAGGCCCTTTGTACACACACGTTCTTCTTGCCGTGAAAAACTACTGTTGATTTGCGGTGTGTAGCCACGGTCGTCAGTGATGTATGAAATGGAAGCTTGTTGACAGACACGGCGGCACTACGGCACGCATATACCTACAAGCTCACACGATTTTTCTATGACGTGGGTAGCACGCCGTACTGTAAGGAAACCACTGTGTGCAACGGGCCTAAGACCGTTTGTCTACCGCACCGTGAACGGGACCAGGCCAGGCGCACTCCGCATTTTAGGTATGAAGCTACAAGTACGCGGCAGACTCGACTTGTAGGGCCAATTCAGTGGGCGTAACGTAGTCAGACAGAAGATAGAGTTACGCGATATAAAGAGAGGCAACTTCTAGGTGAATATAACTGTAGGTAATTAGCGCTGTGGAACCTGAATTGCACTTTATTGTGTCGTAGCAAGAGACGCTATTTATTTAAATGATTTTGCGGAGTGAATCTTCTGTACTTGTACTATTATGTATTCTGTGACGGGACGTCAACGAGAACGAGATGACGACAGTACATTTACTATGGCCGCGTAATCTCGTTTCTCGTTGACGTCCCGTTCACGGTGCGGTGGACAAACAGTGTAATGATGAATGTCACTTGCACGTTTTAAAACGTCAAGCTCTATTTTTGCTTTAAACACTGATGTGACAGATAGATAGTTTCAATTTCACTATTGCGGCGAATTTTTTCGAGTATTGGATTTTCGACGCTCTGCTTAGTGCCGAGAGTTGAATATCCAACAGTGTGTTTTCTTGACGGGCTGGGATACGCTCTGGATGCGCTCTGTTGGACTTTTAATGCTCGGCTCTATACCGAGAGTTGAAAATACAGTGTAGGAAAAAATCGCCGCGATTAAAATACGTCCGTGCAAACCTGGGCTTGCTGAAGTTTCAATTTACTGGGAGTTTATCAAAAGTGAGACTTAAGGAATTAAGAGGTCGACAATATCTAAATCGATTGATATCGTCCTATCGCATAATATATATTTTTTGTAACGTTTGTCAATCTGGTAAACATTCGATAATTGTTTTATTTATAAGATTATTATTATTTTAAGTTGTAAATAAACATGATTTTAAAGTAACATATTTGTTTTCTTCTCAATAAAATGTCTCTATGAATTACTATCAGAATTTGCTGTCCTTTTCTATTACGTATTAGGTAGCCTATCCTTTTCCCAACTATGTAAGGGTTGGTTCCAGTCTAACCGGATGCAGCTGAAAACCAACGTTTTACGTGGAGTAACTGCCTATCTGACCTCCACAACACGATACTTAATTGACTCAGGCGTGAGTCGTGACTGCGGAAATCCATTATAAAATACAATAGACAACGTATATTTAGTAACCTAATCCGCCTAACTGTTCTTAAAGAGTCATAAAGAACCCTGTAAGAAACCGACGTGTTTTACCTCTCAACGAGGCATCCTCAGGATGACGATTGACTTGTTGATTTGTTGTGTCGGGCGGTGAAGCTCACTCTACGTTCGGC
This sequence comes from Conistra vaccinii, assembly GCA_948150665.1. Classification (NCBI taxonomy): domain Eukaryota; kingdom Metazoa; phylum Arthropoda; class Insecta; order Lepidoptera; family Noctuidae; genus Conistra; species Conistra vaccinii. The sequence continues at coordinate 1,982,166 of OX411320.1, read as the reverse complement.
GTTTGTCGTTGCAACACGTCGTGTCCGGGTTCGCAACAAGCCAATCATCATCCTGAGGATGCCTCGTTGAGAGGTGAAACACGTTTCGACTTCTTAAAGGGTTCTTTATGACTCTTTAAGAACAGTTTAAGCGAATTAGGTTACTATAAATATACGTCCGTTACGTGAGCAGTGGTGGCCCAGTGGTAACGGCCCCGACTTACGAGTTGTAGGTCGTGGGTTCGAACCCCAGAAGGCGCTTTACTTTGTGTAAATAATTTCATCACCACTGCTCTCAAAACGGTGAGGAAACCGGCATGTCTTAGAACCAAAAATTCGAAGACATGTGACATCTACCAACCCGCACTGGGCCCGCGTGGTAGATTACAGCCCACCTCCTCTCACAGAGAGGAGGCCTGTGTCCCAGCAGTGGGAACATTAATAGGCTGATGATGATGATGATGAAATATACGTCATCTATTGTATTTTTTGGGTATTCCCAGAAAACGTCAGTCGACAGACAGACCCAGAGAATCCAGGCAGACCCAGGAGAAGATGGCGAGACGAGCTTGTCGCCTACAGACAGGACTGATCCACACTGGCTCAAAACAGAGAAGAGTGGAAAGGAAAAACGGAGCCCTGCAGTGGGACAACACAGGCTAAAAATAAATAAATAAATTGTATTTTTTAGGTAGGTAGCACTTAACCTCTTGGTAAGACTGTTTTTCAGACTTTAGGGCTTCTGAGTACCCGTAAACTGTCAAAGATTTAACGATTTAAAGATTTGACGTACTTACCGCGACACGGAGGGGTCTCAATATGTAAAATATGTAATGTAACCACAGAGCGACCTTTGCAAGTCTTCTATCAACCCGTGCGGCTGTTATTATTTAGCGACAAGCCCTATTTGGTAGTCTCATGCAGTATTTGCTTACCACAATTCCAATAAAGGCAGACAAACCATGCCATAACCTTGGATTAACACTTAAAACTATAAAAATACCTAAAAGTTTTTTTTTTGTTATTTGTCTTCCGGGTGGTACAGACACGTATTGTATACTTTCTACATAATATTTGTTATATGCACAACTGTCGCTAGGTACGTCGTTATTATAATTTTCTTCTCAGACAGCAAATAAAATAAGACATTTAAGTAAATATAGGTACTTACTTACTAACTTTTCGAACGCGACTGCATGCAGATATTTATCCAAGTGCAAAGTTTGTACCTACAAAGTAAATAATAATTAAGTTTAATTTAAATATAAATGTAAAATATGAGCTCATATCCTTTTAAATTAGGTGGTACAAAGGGGTAGGTAACCCCTATCGTTTCGCCAACGATGTAGGTAAACAACAATGGCCGCTTAATATTTTCTTTTTTTTTTCTTTTGAATTGAATTAAAATTGTTTATTTTGTAGAAGTCACAAGTCATAACTCATTTATTCATTTGTTTAACATAGGTGGACAATTATAATGGTATATAAAATAATAAAGAGCTTGCTATGTTATGCCAGAGGGCGTACAAATGTTTCTAATGCAATAATCATTGAATAATAAAAAAAATATACATAAAAATTACACATTTCATAATACAAATTAATATAATTGATATTGGAATCCGTTTTACACGTCATATATTATATAAAAAAAAAAATCATATCATATTAAAAAAAATATAAAAAATGAGCTAGATGAGTTCGGCGTTTCCTATCTGACTAATCTGAGACTAAAGGTCGAAACAAACTCACAGGTCGCAGTCTCTTTTAAAATCCAGACATAATCTTGATCAGACCATATGAGGACCATGAAGATTAGTCTGAAATGCTCTTTGGAGGCAAAACTACACAAATTTGAGTGGCCCTATCTGGTCAGTGCAAGCAGTCAGTAATGTGTAGCTCCACTCAGAACTTAAGGAGCTTTTAGTGATGTGGTTGTATGAATATTAAGTTCAGGGGTTACAATTATTTGGCGGTACGTAGGCTGAGTGCCAAAAATACCGCCCCAGGACCCGACGGCTTACCAGGGAAAGCCTGGGTCCTAGCCATGGAGGCTCTCGGGCCTCGACTAAGGGGGCTCCTTAGCGCGTGCATGGAGAGGGGCCAGTTCCCACTTCGCTGGAAGACAGGGAAACTGGTCCTCATGAGGAAGCCCTGCGGACTCTCCGTCCGCTTACCGGCCCATCGTGCTGCTCGACGAGGTGGGCAAGCTCTTTGAAAGAGTTATTGCAAACGGCCACGTCGGGCAGCTGGTACGAGTGGGGCCGGATTTGGCGGATAGCCAGTTCGGCTTCCGCCGAGGGCGCTCTACGGTGGAGGCCATCATGCGCGTGCGAGCCCTCACGACGGGGGATGCTGTGGCCCGGGGTGGGGTCGTGTTGGCGGTGTCTCTAGACATCGCCAACGCCTTCAACACCCTACCCTGGAGTTGCATCAAGGAGGCACTCCGGTATCACCGGATGCCGACCTACCTGTCGGTTTTTCGAGGCCTATTTGACGGACAGGGCCGTCATCTACCCCGGTCACCAGGGAGAATGGAACCGGCGAGAGATGTCGTGCGGTGTCCCACAGGGATCGGTCCTGGGGCCGCATCTGTGGGACATCGGATACGACTGGGTGCTGCGCGCCGACCTCCCTAGTGGTGTCAGCGTAGTATGCTACGCTGACGACACGCTGGTCCTGGCGCAGGGGAGGACGCACGAGGCGGCGGCCGAACTGGCGACACGTGGGGTTGCGACGATCGTCGACCGGATCCGGCAATTGGGACTCGAGGTGGCCCTGCACAAGTCCGAGCTCATGTGCTTTCATGGCCCTCGGAACGCGCCACAGTCGGGTTCCCAAATAACGGAAGGAGGGGTTCACATCGGCGTCGAGGTGACGATGAAGTACCTGGGACTCGTCCTCGACAGCCGGTGGAATTTCGTGGAGCATTTCCGACGTTTGGCTCCCAAACTGGAGCGGGCCGGGGCTGCCTTGAAGCGGCTTCTGCCAATCTAGGGGGTCCAAACACCTCCTGTCGGAGGCTCTACGCGAGGGTCGTGCGGTCCATGGCCCTTTACGGGGCACCGGTGTGGGCGCGAACCTTAAGGTTGCGGCCAGACCGCCGGTTGCATGCAGCCCAAAGGGTCATGGCTATCCGGATGGTCCGGGGATACCGTACGGTCTCCGGCGAGGCGGCGAGCCTCCTTGCCGGAACGCCGCCATGGGTCTGGAGGCGAAGGTCCTCGCCCACATTTGGGAGTGGCGCGAGGAGATGAAGCGCCGGGGTGTAACTCCGCTGCCGCGAGAAATCACGGTACAGCGGACAGAGCTCCGGCGGGATCTCATGGCGGCTTGGAGTGTGCGATTGTCGCAACCCAGATTTGGGCACGCCACAATTACGGCGATAAGTCCCCTCTTTGAGGAGTGGCTAGAGAGGCGCCACGGCGTCCTCACCTTCCGCCTGACGCAGGTCGTCACCGGACACGGTTGTTTCGGGAGGTACCTGTTTCGCATAAGGCGGGAGGAAACGCCCGGGTGTCACCATTGTGTGGATCGTCCGGAGGACACGGTGGAGCATACGGTGAAGGTTTGCCCGGCTTGGGTGGACCACCGCCGTGTCCTCGTGGAGGCGATCGGCGGCAGTGACCTCTCGCGTCCGGCCCTGGTCCAGGCCATGGTGCGGAGCGAGAGGGCATGGCAAGCCGTCACCTCCTTCTGCGAAGCAGTAATGCTCGCGAAGGAGGAGGCGGAGCGCGCGAGGGAGTGGCAAACGCCGCGCCCTACCAGCCCTAGCCGCCGCCGCCGTAGGAGACGTCCCGCTAGGACCGATGCCCGCCGGGGTTGCGGGTAGTCCCAAGGGGAAACCGTGGCCCCTGGCATGGCAAGGGAAGGAACACGCGATTTCAATGTTGGTCCCGTAGTAACAGTTATTCAGATTGATGGTCTAAAGCACCTCTGAAAGTTTTTAAAGTTATTTTTTTAACACCTTATATATCTATATATATCCAATAATAGGGATTGACATGTATTTTATTTTTTTGGAGTGAAAACTTCTTTAGACACATAGAGCACTTTTTGGAATGGGTAAAAAAAAATTTTACTCGCGTCAGGCGTCACGTGACCTGATCGAAAATTCGTAAGACGGAGGGAGAGTAGAATTGACAGCCACTGTTTTATTTTTTTGGAATTGTTTTAATGGAGCTACAGCTTTCGTTCTTATACTGACAGCAAGCCACATTAAAAGCCACACAAATTCCTGACATTTTCGTTAGATAGCGTTTTTTCACTTCCATCGGCAGTCTCCAAAGACTGACCCGCATGTTTTTTTTTTATATTGGACACGTATTTTTCTTTTTTTACGTAATCAAAAAATCAAAAGATTACGGCAATACATTGGAGTTAAAATGTTGGACGTAGCAAGCCCCAACTTTAATGCGTTTTATCAAAATATTTTTTTATTATAGGTATTATATTACATAGACAGGCTGGACTTTTTTGGACATAGACAGGTTGGTTTTAGGAATTACTTTAGATTCAAAATTGCAATGGGGCGCCCACATTAGAACTCTTTCAGGTAGATTAAGTTCAGCTGCATATGCAGTAAGAAAAATAAGGCAGTTGACTGATATAGCTACAGCTAGGTTAGTATACTTTGCTTATTTCCACAGTATTATGTCTTATGGCGTTCTGTTGTGGGGATCGGCAGCTGACGTAGATTCAATTTTCATTTTACAAAAGAGGGCAATACGCGCTATCTATAAAATTGGTCCTCGCGAGTCTCTTAGAAACAAATTCAAAGAAATTGATATACTGACTCTGCCTTCTCTTTATATCTTAGAAAATATTTTGTATGTTCGGAAAAACTTAGGACTTTTCAAAATAAGAAGCGATTTCCATAATATAAATACACGTAGTAGACATGAAATTGTGATACCCAAATTTAGATTAACTAAAACAAGCAAGTCATTTCTTATAAACAGCATCCGATTTTATAACAAGTTGCCAAAGTCGGTTACAGAACTTAGCGATGGGAAGTTCAAAACCCACATCAAACGTGTCCTTATCAGGAAAGCATATTATAAAATTAAAGACTACGTTGAAGACAAAGAAGTTTGGCAATAATTCCCTCTGCACGTGTGGCTTCCCTGGTACCTCATTAACGGCAAAATATGTAAGATTCTATTAACTGCTCTCAAATTACCATGTTTATATTTTTGTTTTATTTACATTCTTCCTTGACATAATCATAATTTTATTTGACATTATATACCTACTATTTAATTTTCAACTTTTTATTAGTGACTTTTGTGGACATGTTAATTATTCAGATTTGTTACAGTTGTAATAGCAATCATGTCATTTCGTTTAAAATAGTTTTTATTTTTATTAATTTATTTATCTTTTATATAGATTCTTTTCTATTTTGTGAATGTGAGAACGCTGTAGGCTTAGTGGACTGTACACTTGTTGACCATCTTCTATTTTGTTAAGTACATACTTGGTACTTGTTGAAAGACCTACACTGTCCTCGCATACCTAATAATACTGTATTTTTATATTTTTTTTGTTGTAAATATTGTAAAACCCAATTATTTTTAAAAGAGTAACCGTGGAATTTCTTGCCGGCTCTTCTCCATAGGAAACGACCAATTGGAACCGTGCGTAGCTTCTGACGTTTCATAAGTGCCCATGTAGGTTTATGTGAAATAAAATATTTTGAATTTTGAATTTTGGACCAAAAATACACGTCATAAAAAAAAAAATAGATTCCTCATGTCTAGGGGTATTCGAAAATACCCCATGTATGTTCCGCGATTTTTTGTAGTTTTCGAGTTATTATTTTTTTTGTAATTTTTTCGAGTTTTCTTGCCGGTGGAGCTTCAAAAATTCATATATTTTTTTGTAGTGAGTATTTTCCAGTTTTTTTTTTGCGACGTATCGTCTTTAATGTTACTTTCATACATAAAATAATAAACTTGCTAACATTCCTGCAAGTTACTCAAAAAAGTATCGATAGCAGGAATTTAAGTTTTTAGTGGTTAGACTGAAATTTTCAACTTCAATTTAAAAATACAAAAATTAGGTTCCATATATTCTAGCTGACTTTAAAAACTATGCAGGTTCCTAAGCTACGCAAGAAATAAAAATAAAGTTAGTTCATAACCTTCTAATAATTCACTGTAGGTAATCGGCCTTCGAAGGTTAGGCTAAAAATCCTTTTAAGCTTTAAAATAGGCGGACCAAATAGCGACGCCATAAAAAAAAAACTTGAAAATACTCACTACAAAAAAGGTATCAATTTTTTCCACCGGCAAAAAAAAAACAAAAAAAATATGTAACTCTAAAACTACAAAAATCGCGGAACATACATGGGGTATTTTTGAATACCCCTGGACATGAGGAATCTATATTTCTTTTATGACGTGTATTTTTGGTCCATCCTGTATATGGCAAAGTAAAAAATACGTGTCTAATATTTTTTACTATCCGACTGGCGGACTAAATAGTTTTTTTTTTACCCATACAACATCCCTATTCTTTGAACGAGTTATTTCATATCTGCTAAAAAATACATACATAACAATATTTGTTTGTCCTTAGTGCTGGTGCTAATCTAAGCGTCAGCTGCTCCTGCAGCGGGGGATTCCAAAGTTAAATCATGGGTTGTTACTAGGCTATAAAAAAAAGATTTTTGGGATCAAACTCAAACTGACCTTAACTAGGTATACACAAATAAATAATCGAATAATAAATAAAATAGTAACGTAGTCAAAACTGTACATTGAATATTTAAAACAAAAGTAATTGCTAGTGTTTGAACGAGACTAATGCCGAAAATATAGTTTTTTACCATAGATATGCGTGTTTTTACCATAGATATGCGTGTTTTTTACCATTTTTGTCCGTTTTTGTATGTCCGGATTGGCGCAAAAACGGCTGAGCAGATTTGGATGAAATTAGGTACACAGATAGGTAGTTTATAACCTGGATTAGCACTTTTAATCCCGGCAGTGACTTCCCGTGGGAAAGTTTGAGTAGGTATGTGTGGCTATACGAGTAGGGAAAGACTAAAGAAACGATGGATGAACTGGGAACACCCAAATACTCCGAAATATTTTATTCCGAATTTCGTTGTTCCGATTTTCAAAAGTCCGAATTTCATAATCCCTAAGAATTATAATGTCTATTATTAAAAATCACGAAATTCATTTTACCGAAAGGTTTGGTTTCCGATTTTCATACGTTCGAAGAATCAAATGCTCGATGGGTTCTCGGTCCGAAAAACGACATTCCGATTTTCAATACTTCGAATAAACTACTAAAATTAGGATTCTCATCTTGATTCAATTAGTATAATATTTAGTTACGCATTATAAATTCAAAATCTATGACTTATTAATTTAAAAACGTCTACTTTGGTCCCCTCTATTGTTGGTGAATCATTTGGGTTAGGTTAGGTTAGATCAGTGACCATTAACGCGCGAAGGCGAGCGACCGTAGGGAGCGTGCCGTGGTAGCGGCCGCCGAGCGCCAGATCTCCTCTATTGTTGGTGAATCATTTGGGTTAGGTTAGGTTAGATTAGTGACCATTAACGCGCGAAGGCGAGCGACCGCAGGGAGCGTGCCGCGGCAGCGGCCGCCGAGCGCCAGATCCCTCTATTGTTTGTGAATCATTTGGGTTAGGTTAGATAAGTGACCCTAACGCGCGAAGGCGAGCGACCGCAGGGAGCGTGCCTCGGCAACGGCCGCCGAGTGCCAGATCCCCTCTATTATTGGTGGATCATTTGGGTTAGGTTAGGTTAGATCAGTGACCATTAACGCGCGAAGGCGAGCGACCGTAGGGAGCGTGCTGCGGCAGCGGCCGCCTAGTGCCAGATTCCCTCTATTGTTGGTCAATCATTTGGGTTAGGTTAGGTTAGATCAGTGACCATTAACGCGCGAAGGCGAGCGACCGTAGGGAGCGTGCCGCGGCAGCGGCCGCCGAGCGCCAGATCCCCTCTATTGTTTGTGAATCATTTGGGTTAGGTTAGGTTAGATTAGTGACCCTAACGCGCGAAGGCGAGCGACCGTAGGGAGCGTGCCGCGGCAGCGGCCGCCGAGTGCCAGATCCCCTCTATTATTGGTGGATCATTTGGGTTAGGTTAGGTTAAATCAGTGACCATTAACGCGCGAAGGCGAGCTACCATAGGGAGTGTGCCGCGGCAACGGTCGCCGAGCGCCAGATCCCCTTTATTGTTGGTGAATCATATGGGTTAGGTTGGAACTGTGACCAGTGTGTTTTGTTGTCTTGCTTTTTAGTTTTACAAGGCCTTTTTATTTCGGAATTCTAATTAATCCATACTTTTATAATCGGAATTCGTATTTTTGATGTTTCGAATTATCATTAATTCGGACTTTTTGTTATTCGATCTATTGAAACTCGATATTTTGAGAATAGTAATTATAAACGTTAGGAATATTGAAATTTCGGAATTATAAAAATAGGATTAATGATAAATCGGAGTTGTTATATTAGGGATTTTGAAATTCGTATTTGTGACTTTCGGAATAAAGTTTTTCGTATTTATGTAGTGTACCCGGATGAACTATGTGAAAGATGATTTATGGTTAGGAAGGGAGTGACTATCGATGACTACTATAAATTGCGATAAAGGTAGGAGAATGATGATCTATGGAGAGTAAGGCAATGTGGTCAAAGAAAGATGACCCAAATTTTTAAGCAAAAAAACACAATTTTTGATAATTGAAAAAGTTTTTGCCTGAATCAGGAATCGGGAGATGGGAGCAAGGCGAAATCCGTAACTGTGGCTAGTAGACCATAGGGTCAAAGGAAAAAAATGGCCAAAAATGTAGTTTAATTCTCCTCCAAGATCGAGGTCATGGACATCTTGGGGGAGAATTAAACTACATCTTTGGAACAGCGTTCTAAGCCGGGATTCGAAACCGATATACTAGGTAATGCATTCCAATTTTCATATGGATATGTACCTAATAAAGACACGAATTTAGGGTAGGGGTGTGCAGCACTGCGCAGTTTTACTACTATGTGCTCTAAAAAAAAGATGAAGCATTTTAGAATCAACATAGGTCTTTATTCATTTACCTAAGTTATCTGCCTAGTAAGAAAACTTATAAAAAACAAATTAAAGGTAACGGTTAAGAAACTATTTTAAAAAATTGCAGCATCCTTAATGCGCACTTTTGCACAACGTATGAGGACAAGAGTGCGCAGCCAGATGTGCAAGCTTGCGCACGTAGGTCAAGATTGCGCATCACTCACAAATCTCAAATTTGAAGCTACCATGGCCGACTATGCTGTGCATTTTTCGTGCCAACAGCTTTTGCAAGAAATACGCTCAATCCAGTCTTCTATAATTGGTTCTCTAAGCACTTCTGAGCAACCTGGAGATGCCCAATTTTTCTTCCTTGATGCTATTGCTGGCTTCTTTGGTTTAACAGTCTAAGTCTTGTAAGGTAAACGTTTATCATTCTTCTTTTAAATTTTTCTTCGAGTATTCTTTTGTGTAGAGAGCTCCTTAAAATTTCAGACCTTTTACTTCTTTTTTCGGTCCCGCGTCAGATGAATTTGGATATGGCGACAACTCCAATAATTAACCTTTATCTGTTACATTCGATTGGACACTTTTTTTCCCTGTTGTTCTTTGTCTTCTTGACAACATAAAAATATAAATAACTAGTTTATTAGTATACCTGCAAACACATATAATTATAAAATACATAACATCTTAAATACAAGTTTGATACAGTGTACAAGACTGCGCGCGCATACTTGTACACGATGGCTATGCGCACTCTTGCACATGGGGCACGAAAGACCTTTTAAAGAGCACTACTGCCATCTTTTGGACAGGACGTCGTATTAACGTTAGTGAAACACGTTTCGATAGTAATTTGATAGAAATAAACACATAAAAACAGCTTACCTGGATTAGGTACATTTAAAACAATCACGTTTTCAAAACAACTAAATATTGTAACACAGGTACCAAATTTAGTTTTTTTCGAATAAATCTTCAGAAATTGTATTAAAAACGAAAATTCTTGTACCGACACGTTTAAAATGTTGATAGTGCGCTGTGCACTGAAGATGGCCCGCAGAAGACTGCTTCCTGATTGGAGAATCGCTATGCGTATTCTTATACACTGCGCAATCTTGCACACCCCTACCCTAGATAACTAACTACCTACATCTAATTTACTGTGCCAACAAACTATGCAAAAAAAAACATTATTTTAGTAGTTGTAGTACATAAAGTAGTGACAGTAATAGATGTGCATTTTTTTAGCTTGCGTGATCAAAAGGATAAATGTGTTTTTTTTTTTAAACTAATGCAGTTTTTCATATGATTTTCTCTGAGAAGAAAGACGAAACGAGAAGTAGGACATGCCGGTTTCCTCACGATGTTTTCCTTCACCGTTAAAAAAACGAGCGAACCTTACAGTAGTCGCTTACGATGTGTAACAATTGACATCCCACCTTGGTAATAAGCAACATTAAAGAGGCGGGGCTTCGTCAACGTCTTTTCTGACGGCCAACTCTAGCACCGCGCGCGCTCATTGGGATCAAATAGCGCGCATTTCTCCGGCTTCCTGTTACACACTTCCGTCCCTTTTCATGAAATGCACTTCCACAGATTTCCCACTCCACAGATTGCAGGAAAGCGAGAAGAAAGATGTTACCTACACATCAAAAAACATTTTTTTTGTGTCTATAATCTGTATGTCTATCTGTCTGTCTGTTTGTTCCTGCAAATCTCCGAAACGGCTGGATCTATTTTGACGGGACTTTCACTGGCAGATAGCTGATGTTATATGAAGTAACTACTTTTATTATAGAACAAAAAGAATAAGTGTCCGCGTGCATCGGGTGAAGACACGGGCATCGCTACGCACACACACATACATATTATACGTACCTGCATAATTATTATATGTATCAAGTGCATATTAGTATGCATTGTAAATATTCTAGAACTATCTTGAGTCTACAGGAAGTATTACGGTGCGTCGAGTACCTATAAATTAATTACGTTTCAATTTACATTTCGGCTCCGTGTTTGCGCAGATGTAAAAGCTAAACTAATATTCGGATCATATAAAAGGCTTCGTTCTGTGACCGAAGTTACACGTTGCTCATCATCGGGTTACAAAGACGTGCTTCGACAAACATTGTAACAAATAATTCTCTTCCAAAATGAAGACTGTTCTGTTATTGGTCGTATTTGTCGCAATCGTAAGTAAATTTTCTTTTTTATCAATTTAAAAATGTCCGGCTCGTTGATTAGTTCCGTTTAGCAAGGAGCTGCTAAGGGCGAGATTAGCAGATCACACTCTGACATTACTTAGCTAAGCGTCGCATACGAATATGACCATTAATCTTTTAAGAATAAAGATCATATTCGTATGTCAGTCTGCGAATCTTACCCTAACACCCGACTGGTGAATTGAGAATTTTGAATATCACGGGCTGATGCGCTAAGGTAAAAATCATCAATTCATATTCATATTCATTTATTCATCAAATATAAGCTAACAGTTTACACCAAATCACTTATAATATCTATGCTAATTCTACAAATTTACATTTTTTTTTTTTAAATTAAAGCTTCTTAGATTTAAAAAATAAACTAATAAATTATAATAATAAAAATGGAGTAAGATAAAATTTGTAAACTAAAAACAAAACAAAACTTAGTTCGTATTACCCTATTGAATAACTAGTTCATGAATTCATAACATTTGAGGCTAATTCTTTACTGAAGGAGTTGTATTGTATTCATGGGCGTACCCAGGGGGGGGGCAGGGGGGGCAGCTGCCCCCCCCCCTAGATTTTGCATAACTAAGTACCTACTACTGTTGTCCATACAAGTTGTGTTAGAGTTATGTTAGAGTCACGTTAGGACTTACTTTACAATTACAATTTACTTATGCATAATTTTGGAAAAAACCGCACTTCGCGGCTGGTCATATTGTATCATGCGAAACGTGTCTCGGTCACATTGTAGCAAACACACAGTTTATTATTTGATTTTGCTACCGATAAACCAGGCACTAGCGGACTAAGGTGCAGTCCGCCTCGAGTCCTGGGAGGGCCCCAAAAACGCAGAAATACTTTTTAAAGAAATCCTAAATAAATAAACAAGACCAAAATATAAATCTTATTTTCAGTAAGTGAAAGGCAGTTTGTAGTTGGGGAACCCCTACGCATGCTAAATATAAATGTAGGGTGCTAAAATATTCGAGTTCGCTTCGCTCGCTCTTGCAACCTACATTCTCTTTTTTCCCAGACTTCTCTGCGTAAATCGACAAAGCAACTCCTATTTATGTACGAATAGTCAAATGAAAACCTTACCTATCCGGGGTAGGGTGCTAAAATTTTCGAGCTCGCTACGCTCGCTCTTGCATCCTACCGTTTCACAATTTACTGTATATGTTGACAAAGTAATTCCTATTTTTTTTTATTTAAAAAATACTGTTTTGGTTTTCTATGGTATTCAAAAGGCTTGTCCATAATGCACAGAGCACTATTATAATACTGCCATAATGAATTAGGCCGCTATGGTTCTCATGGCCTCAATTCGTCTGATGCTCTAGCTTTTCTATATCAATAGTCAAATGAAAACTTAACGTTTTCAAAGCGCTCTGTCTTGGCCGGCCCGGGGCCGCAAGACCAAATGGGGGACCCCTATTTGGTTTTGCGGCCCCGGGCTTAAGACATTAGTCCACCACTGAAAACAGGATCTCCTGCGAGTGTTTTGTTTCCCCTACACACTACATACTCATGTTTCGTGAAGTGTGTACTTGTGTAGGGTAAAAAATGTGCGGGTGACGCGGCTTGAAATTTCTGATTTGCCCCCCCCTGGGCCAAAAGCTGGGTACGCCCATGATTGTACCTATTGCTAATTCGAATGGTGATAGAAAACGTCAGGGTAGTCCCTGACGCATTCGCAATAAATAACGGCGAGTTTGACAAATTCTTAACTTCTTTCTAATTCTGAAATCCGAAACCGGTTGCTTACCTCGAGCTGTGCAATCGCCAAAAACATGTAAATATTATATTTCGCGGAATGGAATCGTTCTTGGTCAAATATTCAGCTTCAACTGTACCTACGTTGATATTGCACTATAAATAATAATTGGAGGTGTTCAAAGATAATGAACCACTTATTACCTATAACATATTATTATATTATTAAGTACACAGGTGTTCCATTCTTGTAGCGAGCTCGTTAGTTCTGTTGCGATAAAATTGTAATGAACGCGTAGATCCGGACATACATACACTCCAAACTGTAATTAGTTCGACCAACAGGTGTGCGATATGTCATAAGCTCGACAAGTCGTAAGGTCGGCAGGTTGTTTGTGTGACAGGTCATTTGTGCGACAGGTCGTTAGTGCGACAGGTCGTTAGTGCGACAAGCAATGTAGGTACGTTGAATTGTGAGTAATACGGTGCTAAATACCGATGGGGCTACTACTTTTTATATTTTTTGGAACGAAGTTTTAAACACGACTTCTAATTTTGTTTTTTTACTTACCTACTCCTCGTAAGTGAATCTTAAAACTTGAAGTATTTGCAAAAAAAAAAACAAAGAAAGTTAAATCAGATTCTAATGCTTTATTTTCGCTCTATGGTTGTTTAAAAACTGAAAAATTTATACATTTAAGTATCTATTTGTAGCAGAAAAATATCATAAACTCTTAATACTCTATGAAAACCGTAGATGAAAACTATCCTTAAAACGCACTTAAAATTCTGGTGCAGTGACAGTTGAACAGACTTGTTGCAATTGAACAGACTTGATACAGTTTAATAGAATTGTTACAGTTGAACAAACTTGTTACAGTTGAACAGACTCATTACAGTTGTACTAGGAAAAACGAACTTACTGCTACAACAACTGCTGCAATATAAAGGTGCTGTCAATGTTATGTTGATACTACGCAAGGACTTGAGGTTGACTGTACGCACGGTACATACTATTAAGTACTAATTAGCAGTGAATTTTTTTGTTACAGGCGGGTTTAACCTTCGCTCAAACTGCCTCAGATTCAACCGACTCTAATGTTACAACTACAACGGCCGACACTACCTCCGGGTCAACCGTAACGGAAACCGTTGAATCTTCTACTACGCCAGCGTCTGTTACAACTACATCGGCCGGCACTACCTCCGGGTCAACCGTAACGGGAACAGTTGCATCTTCTACTACGCCAGCGTCTAATGATACAACTACAACGGCCGGCACTACCTCCGGGTCAACCGTAACGGGAACAGTTGCATCTTCTACTCCGAAAGCGTCTGACAACTCCGTAAATCAAATAATAGACGGCTTAGGACAAACAGCAACAGGACTAGTTAACCTAGGAGTCGGAATAGCATCAGGAGTAGGAGGAGTAGTAGGAGGAGTAGTAGGAGGAGTAGTAGGAGGAGTAGTAGGAGGAGTGACAGACATAATAGGTATGTATTTTTTAAATATTTTAGCTATTTTAAGGCATTAATTATTTTGGTATTTGATATCCACAAAACAACTGGGGGCCTACCACCAGATCTTATAGCAGTATTATATTAATCATACTTCAGTTGGGGAAAGAGATGGAGCTATATGACCTGTAGAGCTTCATCTCTTTCTTACACGAATGTATTATTAAAATAATACTACCCTAGGAGCTTGTGGTAGGCCCCCTGAACGCTTTGAAACAAATCGACTTGAAGCAAAATACGCAAAAGTCGTACAATGATGCTGATTAGCTCTTCTGTACCTACACGATGTGACGGGGTTTTCAGGACGAAGTTTGGCTTTGCTCACGAAGGGAAAGAAGATTAGTCTGGGTTGCTGTCACCGGACTCGGTGAAGAGAATATAATTACCTACGTTGATATTGGTACTTACTCCATTCAAACCTTGCTCGTTCTGAGCACCGATGTATATATATATATATTTTTTATATATTTTATTGGCTTTCTTTGATTATGACGGCCTAAAAGGAAAATACATTTCTAAAATTCTTATAATCGCTTACTGACAATTATTGTTCCCATGTCAGCAGAAGCCGAAAGAATTTGATCTCATTATATAACTCTTAATGCTGTTTAAACTATAAAATTATACATAAAAGAAGATTGATAAAAAAGGCTAATTATTATTTGAAAATAACATACGTTTTAAATCTAAAGCGCTAGCTTAATTACTTATTAATTGATTGTTGATTCAAGTTCTGATAGACTACTGAGGATAGGCTACTGAATCAGATAAATTTACTTAAATCGAATAAAAAAAAAAAAAACATCCATTACCGGCTTACCGGTTAAAAAACACACAATGGCCGCGACAACATCGCTGTCTGTGAGCTTGATTCCCTTATCTACATGGAGTAGGATAAGGAGCAGGTACAGCATGGTATCTGTTTGGAGTATCTATCTTTGGAGTAGTATTTGTACCTACCTGTAGCCGTCTGCGTTCGACATCCAAGATGGCAGATTTTCAGATTGACAATCGTGAGCCACAGTCTTGTTTGATACCGTTTTTGCCACCTGTTATGTATTTATTTATTTAAACTTTACGCACTCCAAAAAGGTACAAATTCGGACTTAATGCCTTAGGCATTCTCTACCAGTGAACCAAGGGTGGTGAAGAGATTTGATTGCAGGTGCTCTGTTTGAGAGGAACTAAGAAAAAATGTATTAAAAATACATATATCATACAGCATTATAACTAAAATTGATGCAAAAGTACTTAAATAGGTTATAGACTATATACACATATACATATTTACTATAATGTATACCTAAATTATATAAATATATATATAATACGAATTACAATACAATACAATATAATTTATTCAAAAATAAAAATTGAAGGGGGAATTCAAGGGACATAGGAGTTGAGATGGCTCTACTCTATTTATTTTGAAAATAACTCCGCAATTTCCGCTTAAATGCAAACCGACTGGTGGCTGTTCTGATATCAAGAGGAAGCGCATTCCAAAGAAGAATGGACTGAATATGAAAGGAAGAATGAACAAAGTCAGAACTATGAGAAGGAAGGAAAAGATTGTTAGCGGAACGCAGACTCTTAGTGTGTGAAGAACATAGATATTGGAAGTAAGTTACAAGATTAGAAGGAGGAGTGGGAGAGTTGAGAAGGGAGAAACACGTGGTCAAAGCGCGCAAACTTCTCCTTTGGCGAATGGACATCCATTTGAGCTCAGATCTATAGCTCTACATATGGTCATATTTTCTGAGGTTGAATATGAACCGGATGACAATTGTTGAGCAGTCTGTCGAGCTTATCCAACAAAAACGCATTCAAGTCAAAGTAGCACACGTCACCATAGTCGATGATAGGGAAAATCAAAATCTGCACTTGCAAGCATAGTTTTCGTCTTAGCGGGCAAAAAGTTTCTCAGACGATACAGGGATCGCAGAGTACCGTTGACCTTTTGACTGACACTAGAGACCTGGCGCTGCCAGCTAAGTATCGAGTCAATATGCAAACCGAGATCTTTCACAGAAGAGGTAATGGGTACGACGGTACCATTGAAAATAAGAGGACGAGAGCTAAGCGTCACCCTTCCCATCATGTGTCAGCTCCCAATTATAATGGCCTGACACTTTGAGAGGTTTACTTATACCCCAAAACTATCAGACCACTTTTTGATGGCATCTAAATCCCGGTTTACATCTGCTATAGCGTCCAATTAACCTTCAACCCGCTCAGTTGTACATATTTAAAGACCGTCGGCATAAAGATGATACGAACACCGAAGACAGTGAGTTATAAAATTAATGAAGATGGAGACTAACAATGGAGAAAGAATACCGCGTTGTGGAACACCAGCATCCAGATCGCGACAACTCGATGATCTCTCATCAACGCGAACCGACTGCTGACATCCCCGAAGATAAGATAAGAACCATTCCAGAGCCACGGAAGAAACCATAAGATGAGAGAGGATAGAAAGGAGAATGGGATTAGAGAAATCAAACGGTAACCATGGTATCCTCCATACCGTCTCTAACGTCACCAGTCACTTTAAGGAGAGCGGAGGCTGTTCTGTGCCCAGGCCTGAATCCAGACTGAAAAGAGCTAACAAGGTTGTTCCGGTGAACAAACCCCGTAAAGTGCTTGTGTACGTAGGCCTCCTTCCTTTTTAGACAGGAATAGGAGAATGGAAATGGGTCGAAAGTGACTGGGTAGGGAGGGATTTGAAATTTTAGGGAGTGGCGGTTGATAGCATCAAGGCCTTTTACTTGTATTAGGAAAATCTACATAACATGGTCTGCCGATACCAAGAGTACCAAGGAACTTTCAAATATATCAGCAGTTGAAGAAGAAGATATGTTCTCGAGAATATGGTGGCGTTTAGCGTTGCTTTTTTATTCTCACCTGATTACACCAATTTCTAGCAGCTTTGAAAAAGTTCTGATTTGCATCACTGCGATCCTTTTTAAATTTACGAAAGGCCCGATCTCTACGCCTCATCGCCATCCAAACCTCTGTGTGTAATCCAAGGAGCAGGAGGACGCCGAAGTTCAATGATCCTAACAGGGGCGTGTTTGCCGTAAAGAGCACGGACCGTCCGATCGAAAATCCGCATTTTTCGCAAATCCGCAGTCTACAGCTGTCGCCGCTGCGAGGTATTCCCAACTGAGGTCTGACGAATCCTGACGAAATTTCTCAACGGCCATGCGCGCAAAACACCTCATGTGCAGAACTTTTGAGACAGGTTTAGGCGGTTTTTGGACATACGAAAGTAAGATGAGAGCATGATGGGAAAAACCAGGAGCGGGACACTGACCATGAGAGGAAACAAGAGAGAGTAGATGTAAGGACTAAGTCGAGCCAAGTGTCATTGCCTGAGATATTGAAATGAGTAGGTAGGTTGCAGTGAAAGTATATTGAGACTAACGGATTCAATGATGTGAAGAAGTTTACAGGATCGGGGATTGTGGTGAGCAGGGTCAGTGTTAAAATTGCTCATGATGACGCAATGTGCATACTGTGACTCATCGCCAATTCAGGTTTGGAAAAATTGTCAACGGCAGGTGGACAATAGACAACACCAAAAAGGGCCTTGGCTCCTTTGATGTAGACCTCCAAAAAGAGGTATTCAGCGGAAGCATGGTATTGTGAAGGAGATGAGGCAATGATTTTGAATGGGAAATCGCTACGAAGATAGATAGCTACACCACCCCCTTTCCAATACTATCATTGCGAATAAGAGAGAAACCTGGTAGAGAGAAGATGAGGTTTGAACCAGCTCTCAGAAATCAGAACGGCATGGTGGGCATTGGCGTCGGTAAAGGTGTCCAACAGATCACTGTAGTGACTTGGGACACTGCGCATTTATATGGCCGACATTAAACAAATAACCTTTCTGACTGAAGCTTCGACTCATCTCTCTCTAATAAGAATCATCATCAGATGACATAAAACACCGTAGGCGCGGGCTTGCGGACGGAGAGGAATGGGTAGCTCGCCGTCCGATAAGGACCAAGCCCGGGTCGACGGCACGTTGTGTTCCACGCGCGCCTCCGCCCTGAAAGAACACGGGTGGGTTTTAATCAATAAGAGTCTGACACGCCCTTCCGCTCCATCCAGAGCGGCAAAAGTTATTAGATGACTTCCCACAAAAAAAAAAAGGCTGGCCTCCAAAACCAACAGATGAATCCCTGCTCTTCTTATGGTACTTAACCAACAAGGGATTGAGTTCCGCCAAAGAAGAACTCTTATGCCGTGCTCCGTCGGGGGATCTGATAACAATAAGCCCGTCCTGAGTTCAACATAGCATACCGAAGTGCAGGCGCGCCCTGCTGAATACAGTTTGCCTAGACCTAGTCAAGGATTCCTTGACTGTGACCGTGGAGCCCTTTAATGCAGACTTTGCCTTCCAAACAGCAGATTTCAGGTCAAAATTGGAGAACCTTACCAATATAGGTCTGCTAGTCCTTTGCTTGATGTTCCAAGTCTATGACACACATTGATGGACGATGCAGTGATGTCAGGCAGAGCCAGTTTTTTCTTCAGCATGTCCAAAACAAGAGCCCTGCAATCCTTTTTGTTCGATTCAGCAATCCCGGTGAAAATGAGAGCTTTCCGACGAAATCTTGTCTCCAGTCCATCAACCGCTCTAGAGCACTTCATGATCTGCTTCCTAAGAAGTCCCAGCACGCCAAACATAAGCTCACGAAATGACCGGAACCCTTCAGCAATCTTTGCCACGGTGTCCTTTGCGGGTCCAGCACATTGAATCTGTGCCTCAAACTCACCCATCTTCTTAAAGAAGCACTCCTCGAGGTTCTTCTGCGCCGATTGGATATCATCCAGTTGAGAGGACATCGTGAAGTGTTTAAACTTGAGTGACTAGGTCTAGTGAGAAGCTGGCAGGTGGTGTAGTTTGAGTGCTTGCGTTACATGGATTGTTTCACCAATGTAAGTGCTGCTTGCAATTATAAATACTTAATAACAATTTTAACTCAAATATATTTACGAAGTTACGTGTAAACATTTTTGCACCTACCCCCGAACTGTTGCCGTTTCGGTCGACTTCAGGAAGCTATTGCGGCTTTTCAATTTGCTTCTACTTTTCCTGAGGAAGTAAAGAGGGTATCTTGCGTCGGTCTATTGTACCTTCTTTTCAATCAAGTAGGTACCTTCTTTTTAGAACGTCGAAGGAAATATACCTGGCATGCTTCCATGTTGATCTTAAGATACACCGTGTTTTAAAAAGCACCTTTGATATAGAAATCTAATCAGGTAGACGTTAGTCAATTACTAATAGTTGGTACTTACCTACATTGGAAAGTAATCTCACAACGTTGACGGTCTCGCGCCGATTATCGCTGACAAGTCGACCAAGCAACGGGTTGTTATTTGGCTTTGTACAGACGCCTTACTCATCTTTGATAAATTGAGTAAGTCGAAGAATCTGTCTACAACAAACCTTTCTCCGTAGTCCAAATATTCTGAGATCAGCTCGGTTTCGATTAGGGGCTGAAGACTGATATTAAAGTATTACCTAACCGTTCCTGAAGACTATGAGTGTGGTGTAGGAGGAAATCGAACTGAAAATGGTGTTCACCTTGACTGAAGTGAGCCTTGATTTTGTCCATTGTTTCGAAAGCCTTGTGACTCTATACTATGATGTGATAAAGCCATGATTGTTCCAGTGTGAGAAAGAGACGGAGCTATACAGCATAAATAACACTATCTCATTTTCACAGCGGAACATAATGGCTTTAACACATCACAGTAGGTACGGCCCCTGGGTCGTGGCCGTGCGTCGCAGTGGGTGATCTACAAAGCGAAGCTAAGAAGGTGCGTAGCTGAGCGGTGGGCTGCTGTGGAGCGGCGTTTTATAACCGTCAAGAAATAACGTTACGGTTACGTTAAGAAAAAACGTATCAATTAAATAAATTTTACTATTAGTGTACCTAATTTCTTTTTACAGTTCTCGTTCCCAAGTTGATAAAGAACGTGGGTAATTACATCAAGGCAGTGACAGACCTCTTGCAAAAGATTTCCAGCACGGTGACAAGCGATGTTGTGAAAAAAATTACTGACGAATTAAATAATAAGCTGGTTGACATTATGAAAACTGCTACAAGTGTTGATGATTTAATAAAAAAGATTGAGAACTTAACAACAGACGTTTTGAAAAAATATATCGTTCTGAACTTACAGTATAGCATTGAACTGAAAGAGATAATTAAGTCATTCTGTTCTGACGAAAATAACGCAAGCAGCAGTGCAGCACCGACCACAACCGCCACAGCCGCAACAACAGCGAAAATAGGACTGGCTAACATTATAGGTATGTATTTTTTAAATATTGCAGCTATTATAAGGCATTATTTATTTTGGTGTCCACAAAACAACGGAATGCTTTGAAACAAATCTATTTGAAGCAAAATAGGTACGCAAAAGTCGTACAATGATGCTGATTAGCTCTTCTGCAAACGGTATGATTGGGTATTCATCACCAAGTGTGGCTTTGCTAGAGCTCACGAAGGGAAAGAAAATTAGTCTGGGTCGCTGTCACCTGATACCTGATACCGGGTGAAAAGGATTATATAATATTTTGGTATTGGTACTCCGTTCAAACCTTGCTCGCTCCGAGCAGCGTAGGAGCGCAATCTGGCGCAATACGTGCTGCGGACACTGTCAATTCAAAGATTTTCCCAAATAGATCTCACCTCGGGAATCGAAACCAGTTATTACCCTTGGAAACTCTAGTGGTATTTAATTACTGATCTAAATTTGGATGGACGGAGTTGAGAACTAGTGCGTTAGCGCATAAACAAATAGTACAGACCTACCAGGGATGTTGCGGATGCATATTTTTGCAACGAGTTTTTGTTTGGCTTTGTAAGTACTCATCTTCGATGAATTGTGTAAGTCCAGAAAAAACCTTTTCCCGTAGTCCACATATTCGGAGATCAGCGTGTTACACCACACGCGGAGGAAATCGAATTGAAGATGGCGTTCACCTAGACTGAAGTGAGCCTTGGTTTTGTCCATTGTTAAGAAAGCTTTGTGATTCTACCACGGCACTGGGTCGTGGCCGTGGGTCACAGTGGACGATGCCGCCTACTTACCTACACATGCCTAGATTAGCTGTGGGCTGCTGTGGAGCGGCACCTTAAAGCCGTCAAGAAAGAAATTAATTATAGGTACTATTAGTGTAATTTGATTTTTTACAGACCGACTAATTGGCTAAGTGGCTGTGTGACGATGAAGATTTGGACTCTAGTGCAGCTTCCGAAAAATAACGACAACCCAAAAACGAACGTAACAAATCCAATGGATGCCACTTTAGTTAATAATTTGCATTACGGAATTTCTGTAGCAACAGTACAACAACAATCAACAACAACAACAATTTCCAAAATAACAAGTAATATAGAAATCAACGAAATCTTATGTAAATTACAAAACTTTTGGTGGCATCGTGAGTTTAACAAAATCATGGCTTTTTTATATAAATACTTTGAGTTAACGTGTTTGCTAAATATCTGTGCTTAGCGCAGTAAGAGTTTTGAAAATTATTCATACGGTTCCGACAAGTCAGAATAAACAAGAGTGCAACAATCACCGTCCTTATGCACTAGTGGGCAAGAGTGGGCAAGCGTTATCAGCTCTGTTGGGAATTCGTGGACACTATGTTTATTCTAAGCAAGTTGCAGCAGTAATGGTCAGATCACAAACACCATGGCAGCGACTCGATACGCATTGCAGTCTCGTCAATCACCACCAAAATTAGCTTATAACGGTTCAGCTGACAGAATAGAAACTTCATGGAAGAAGAACAGTACGAGGAAGTATTTTAGGATGCGAGAGAAGAAAATATACCTAAAGTCAAGAATCCAGTTTTCTTAAAGCTTAGGACGATAGAAACGGGACGCTTGACGGCTTCATCATCTCAAACTAGCAGGTATGTGAATAAGTTAGAAAAAAAAAGAAGAATTATGGGCTTTTATAGCGCATGGTTTTTTTTATACTTAGATTCAGGTGAATCTACGGTTATCGTCTCTGCATTTCTCTTCATCATGATTTTTTTGTTTATTCACCAAAGGCAGAAACATTATTCAAAAGACGTTTAGAAATTAGGAATATCTTACAGCTTTTCCGGAGATATGAGCGTGAAATGCCGTCACTGATTGAGCCCACAATGACTGACAGATTGGGTCTAATAAGCTTGTGCTGCCATCTGAACCAGCATCAACTGGAAGAACCCTCAAATGTGACAAAGATGATCTAACTTACCAAATATTTTTCACAGACATCCAAAAATCACTCGCAGCAGACATGGACCTTAAGATGCTTATGATGGAAGACGGGACACCTAAAGGAAAGTGCTACTGCTCATGCAACCTCAATAGTCAGCCTGTTTTTTTGGCGCTAAACCCTTCCGATTTGCCCGCAATTTATGCCGTTCAGTAGGAACGCCAATGTTGCCTTAACATGTTTGTTCTTATGCATTTAAATCATTTCTACTACCCCTTGAAAATATTTCCTTACTGCGCTAAAATTACACAGAAATATGTATTTATATTCAAAATTTTATAAATCTTAGTCTTATCGAAAATAAAATTTGCATTGTTAAACAGTGTTTTTGTTATACACCTAATGAGTGGTTTGCGCTCTGAGCGCTGTTCGAGCAAGATGTGAAATTTTCCACAAAGGCGAGGACTTGGTGCGAAGATAGGGTTATCGCCACATTCCGTGGTTACTACGCCGTGCACGCGGGTCGTGTCCGCAGTTACTGCACTTCGGCATGAATGTGTAGTGAGCGAGAATTGGAGAATTAACGAATCCCACAAGTACAGTCACGAGCATAAATATATTACTATGAACAACTGAGCAATAATACACGCACGCCGGAACTCATTATATCTTCTAAACTAAGACCCGACTAATTCTGTGACTTGGCGACAAATTGCGACTAATTAGCGACAAAATTTCGGAGAAAACAAATCGTCGCTAGGTGCCCTAGTTTTTGAGTTATAAATGTGGCCAAGCAGGGGAGATTCTCCGCAGCTCGGCCACCTTGAAACGCTTATAATTTTTGAACCAGTGACCGACAGATTCTAATATTTGGCGTGATTCCGACAAATTAGCGACTAAATTTGGGAGAAAATAGATCTTCGCTAGGTTCCCTAACTTAATTGGGCCAAGCTGGGGAGTCTCTCCAGCTCGGCCACCAAGAAACCCATATAACTTTTGAACCAGTGACCGACAAATTCTGATATTTGGCGACATTAGCGATTAATTTTTTGTGTCATCAAAATTAAAATCCCTGATGGTGGCCATGCTAGTGTCAGCCACACCGTTAAGCTGTTGGTCCCAGCTGTCATTTGTAGATCTTTGACAGTTGTTACGGGTCGTCAGAAGCCCGAAAATCTGACAACCATGCAGTCTACCAAGGGTAATTGAACGTGCTTGTCACGGGAACTGTCGAAGAAACACCAAAACTATCTGGCGAGACATGCGACGCATACTTTATTGTGAGGTTATCTAAAACTTTTGTGACACGGGGAGTGTAGGAAATACAAGAAAAAGCCAAATTATTAGAATTAGACATATAATTAAGAATGGACAGCGGTCGGCTAGGTGGCCAGCGTGCAGAGCATGGCGGTGCCGCGCTTGACCCAGAACTCGGCGGACTCCTTGCCGGCCGGCAGCTCGCACGCCACCACGAACGCGCCCATGCGCCGCGGGTAGTAGTAGCACGGGCACGTGTAGCGGTCTGCGGGACGGCAACGCCTGCTACACGGTCCCCAACCGCGTCCCGACAGAGGTGACCTTCGTGATTTACAACCGTGTAGATGATCGTTTACGACCAAATGTTGAAACTATTTTTCCGGTTGCCAACCAAGGTCACCTTTGTCGGGGACGCCATTGGCAACCGTGTAGCAGGCACTTTAACTGATGCACTTGTGTTTGACGTATACTCCGTTGGTTTAGGTAATATATTAGGAGTAAACAAACAAAAACGGGCCAAGTACGTGTCGGACTACGCACAATGAAGGGTTCCGTAGTTGGGATGAATTATCCCAAGAACAAACTTAACATTTTAGCTGAAAAACATGTTCTTCCATACATTCCAACTGTAAATGTAAGTTTGTATGCCATGCACAATATTGAGAGATTTACCATAATATTATTTTAAGACCATAGACTTCTTATAAGTTTTCCTTTAATATATGAGTAAAGAACCATTCTCTGTATTTTTTCAAAATTTTAGGCTCAGTAGTTTCGGAGATAGAAGTGGAATGGTAAATTTTCATCAATTTTCTTAAATATATCTAAAAGTATTCATTTTAAAATTATGAAAAAATAAAACCGTGGCTCGGAAAGCACGTTACGCCACTGGTCCCGGCTATCATTCGTGGATATTTGACAGTCGTTACGAGTAGTCAGAAGCCCGGAAGTCTGACACCAGGTATTACCAAGGGGTATCAAATTACAGTACGACACAACTTAGATGTAGCAACGGCAAAATTCGTAAAACCGATTACCATCCGAACTGAGTGCGCCTCATATGGCCTGACCAAGATTATGTCTGGACTTTAAAAGAGACTGTGACCTCTGAGTTTGTTTCGGCCTTTCTTCTCAGAGTAGTCAGATAGGAAACGCCGAACTCATCTAGCTAATTTTTAACATACATTTTAATATGACGTGTAAAAGTGATTCCAATATCCTATTTACAGAATAAACAATTTCATTTCATTTCATTTCATTTCAAAATAACCAATCTTTATTACTGCTTCAGGTGAAAATGATCTTTCGAAAACGCAATAACTTGTAAAGTCTTCTAGCCAAATACATTCGTAAAATTGAAATGAATGAATGAAAATTTTCAAATCTATGCTACATCTAAGTTGTGTCGTACTGTACCCAGTTAGTAGGTTATGGAGGTCAGAGGCAGTCGCTCCATGAAAAATACTGGTATTCAGCTGGAAGCCAACACCAACATAGTTGAGAAAGGGCTAAGGTGATTGTTGTTGTTTGATGATTCTAATGATTAAAAGCGTGACTTACTGCGCACGCGCTTGCCGGTGGCGCGCACGGGCTTGAAGTGTATGGGCGACATCGGGAACACCAGCTGCATGGGCAGCGGCTCCTGCAGGCAGCCGTCCTTGCGGAACCACGACGCGCCCTCCAGGTACTGCCCTCTGCGCACGCGCACACACGGGTACCGTATTATGTGGCATATCGATATTTAGAAAAGGGGTGCTATACAGGATGGATTTTTGAGATGGGGTAGCAAGGACAGCTACCTTAACCGTTGTAGCTACAGGAAAACGGTGTTAGGAGACTGTCCTTAACTTTTTGAGAAATTTTGATCTGCATTCACAAATTTTGAAAAAAATGTACAGTCAGCAAGAAAATGGGCAGTTTTCACAAAAACTTTTTTTGATGCCAATCGATCCTGTTTCATATAAGGATCAAAAACCTTTATTGGACCAACTGAGGTTTGAGTACTAGAAAAGTCAGAAATCACAAAAACTTTTCCCATACATTAACTTGTTTTTTATGATGGATAGATTGACCACTACAATGATGGCTGGCCAAAAAAAAACAAAAAAGCTTCGAATTTGGATCGTATACCTACGCGTCATAATTATGAACTTTATAAAAAGAAATACGACAGCGTTCAGGAACTCAAAGATCACTTACCACGATTCTGTATGGAATTAATCCTAGCCAGCTGCTACTCGCTCTGTAATAAACAGAATAAACCTATGCCTACGTCAAAACGGCTACCATTTTGAGCACCTCATATCTAAGAGCAGAAAAGTAAAATTTCTAGGTGAATCCATATGTAAAGTTTAAAGTTTTTAATCTAATAAATACGTATAATACGTAAAGTAGAAGTTATTGTTTTTTGTTTGTTTTTCGATCAGTCTTTTTTGTAGCGGCCAGTATTTCGATGGTAAAAAATGTAAGTTGGACTCTCATTGCTTACAAAATGAATGGGAAAAGTTTTTTGTGATTTCTGACTTTTCTAGTACTCAAACCTCAGTTGGTTCAATAGAGGTTTTTGATCCTTATATGAAACAGGATCGATTGGCATCAAAAAAAGTTTTTGTGAAAACTGCCCATTTTCTTGCTGACTGTACCTAAATTTTTTTCAAAATTTGTGAATGCAGATCAAAATTTCTCAAAAAGTTAAGGACAGTCTCCTAAGACCGTTTTCCTGTAGCTACAACGGTTAAGGTAGCTGTCCTTGCCAGCCCATCTCAAAAATCCATCCTGTATGTATATCAAACGCAATCAGAATGTTGGGTCACAAAAGGGATGAATGAAGGGTAACTGTATGCAGTTCAGATGAGAATGCTAAGAGGGATATATGTTACGCGAATGGATAGTAATAAGAAATGAGTATATAAAGGGAAGTCTGAAAATGGCACCGGTGACTGAAAAGTTGTGTGGAATGCGGTTGTCGTGGTGTGGGCTTGGTATAAATTATATATTTGGTTATAGCAGTAGGGGAACGGCTAAGGGATTTTACCAGTGAAACTGAACACGATTAGCATTTCTAAAACGCGTCCAAGAGCTGTCAGTGTCAAAATTGTTATGGAATATTGTACACTGACAGCTCTTGAACGCGTTTAGATGTGCTGAACGCGTTCAATTTCATTGGTGAAATCCGCACTTAGTTTAGTAGTAACCTCTGAGTTTGTTTCGGCCTTTCTTCTCAGAGTAGTCATATAGAAAGCGCCGAACTCATCTAGGTTATTTTTAATATAATTATATTTTTTATAAGACGTGTGACGTCCTAACCTATGGTGCACAAAGTTGGTCTCTTACTGAATAACAGAAGTCCAAACTCAAGATTTGCCAACGGGCAATGGAGCGCAGCATAATAGGTGTCAAGCGAACAGATCGGGTTAGAAACACCACCCTGTGGAGAAAAAACAGCCAAGCTGAAGTGGGAGTGGGCCGGCCACGTCGCACGAATGCACCCGGAGAGATGGGCAAGGATCGTCACTCACTGGACGCCTGAAGGAGGACATCGCCGTCGAGGCAGACCGCGCCGAAGGTGGTGTGACGATCTTATCATGTTTGCGGGGCCAACATGGCCTGAAATCGCACAAAACAGAGAGATTTGGAAGGAGAAAGGGGAGGCCTTTGCCCAGCAGTGGGACACACTAAAGGCTAACAAAAAAAAAAATAAGACGTGTAAAAACGATTCCGATATCCTATTTACAGAAAAAACAATTTAATTTCATTTCAGTATGACAGAAACTACGCGTCGCCATTTTGTTTTTTAGGGTTCCGTAACCCAAAGGGTGCCCTATTACTAAGCCTCCACTGTCCGTCCGTCAGTGTTGGGCAAAAGTTAATTGTGAAAACAATTAACAGTTAACAATTAAATTGCCAGATTTAATTGCAATTAACAATTAAAATAATTAATTGTAATTGCAAGATAGACAATTAACAATAATTAATTGTGGTTGTAAAATTTTGCAATTATAATTAATTATTTGATTATTTGTTAATTGTTTGATGCATGTTTACAATTACAGTTAATCCTATCCTACTTCCTACTAATATTGTCTGTTTAGCATTTTATGTGTTTGTAAACTGTATTAACACAAAGAATACTTTTTCTCAAACATGCTTGGAAATTCGAACATTATTTTGACAACCTTCTTCGAGATAATTCGGAATGTGCTGTACTGGTCAAAAACAAGCGACCGCCCGACCGGCAATCTTAGTATGAAAATCCATATCTGTCGTGTTTAGCGGCCAAATAAATTACTATGAAAACTCATATCTGTCGTGTTATTTAAAAATGGAACTAACTGTTTACTTCAATACATGGCAACCAAGGAGGTAACTTAATATCAAAGAATTTATTTAAATTTCGAATTGGCTTAGCAAATGGACCTGCCCCCCAATTACGCAATGCACGATCAATTTTAAATTGAAACCAATTGAAAAAGATTGCCAGTCCATTGCTCATCTTAAGTTCGACAAAAAAATCTGCTCAATTTTTTTTGTCGAACTTATGAAGCAATGGACTGGCAATCTTTTTCAATTGGTTTTAATTTAAAATTGATCGTGCAATACGTAATTAGGGTGCTGTTTAGTAAAGAAGAAACAAATGAAAACACGGACGCGTGAAAAATTTTCTTTGTTCGTCATTGATTCTGGAATTTATAATTAATTAAATTAGTTTGAATTACCGCGCATTGTTTGAGAAAAGT
Source organism: Conistra vaccinii (assembly GCA_948150665.1). NCBI lineage: Eukaryota > Metazoa > Arthropoda > Insecta > Lepidoptera > Noctuidae > Conistra > Conistra vaccinii. The sequence goes on along the minus strand of OX411320.1, from coordinate 1,953,459 downwards.
ACTATATAAACCTTGGCCGCAACCAGGCATTGATGCCTCGACAGTAATGTACTATAATCCCGGGAGTACATTCCCGTACGTGAGTTTTTATATTCATCAAATAGTATTAATTGTTATAATAAACAATTGATGATTAAGTTAATTGTAAATAACAATATTTTTTTTATTAGCAATTAAATTAATTGTGAATTAAATAAACTTGAGCACTGACCAAATGGGTGAGGTTAAGTTAGGGCAAGTAACTAAGCTAGGGCATCGCGGTCAAACGGGTTAGGTTTGTTTGGAACTGTGACCAGCCGCGCGCGAGCTGAGCAAGCAAAGCGAGCGTTGCCACTACGGCAGCGGCCGCTACGTCCAAGTTGGTCGCAATTAATTGGCTATTCAGTATTTTAAGGATGAAGAGTATTCGAAGGAAGTTTTTGAGGCACACAAAAGGAGGCAAATTTATTACATTAGAGTGTACCTACGTTAATATTTTTTAAACATTATAGAAGATTAGTTAGGGTGTGTTATAGGTTCTGTGTGTATATGAAATGAAATGTTCATTCAATGTTATACAATGAATTTAATGTAAACAAGTAATATTGCAACGGGCGAGCGTGTATGACGGTATGACCAGATGTATGAACGTAAACGAGGCAAAAGGAGTATGTAAGGATCGTAGCAGATGGCGTTCTGTAGTTTCTGCCTACCCCCATGGGAAGATGGCGTCAGTTTATGTATGTATGTGTAAGTAACTAATATTAGGTAGGATAATATAAAATGACGCGAATGACGCGGTTCGCGGTTATGACCAGCTGTGTGTCGTAACATATTCGAACTGTCTCTGCTCACAGATGACGACGTCTTTAAGTACTTGAGTTCGCAGGTTGTGTGCTTGTGTGGGTTACATACCACTATACCATCAAAACGGGAATTATTTTGAGGTACGATTGAAAAGATGCCTTAAATAAATAGAAAACACATGACAAGTTTCTGAGTAAGCTGTAGGTGTCCCTAGCCCGTACCGGACGTAGACCCCGCCGTCCCGGGGCGGCCGCACGAAGCCGGCCTCCTCCAGCGGCATGACGGTGAACTCCCAGCACAGCGTGTCGATGGGCCAGCTCTCGCCGCGGGCCGTCGTCTGGAACAGTACTACGTTACTTAACAGAAGTAGGGTTGGGCAGAGGTATACTACCTACAGTACACCCACATTTCGCCAGTTATGTTTAAGTCCCAAGAGTCGAGCCTATCGCCCTCAACCGGGCAGGCCCAGATTTACGCTTAGGCACACACGGCAGGGGCGTAGGGGCCCAGCCAGTCTACGGGGTTTTAACTTTAAAACTTTTTATGGCATAATTGCGAAAAACGCTTACTCATACCTATTAATTCCTGACAAGTCTCCGTATTCCGTCAAACTAACGGTTGCGGTCTTTGAATGTAGTTACAACGAGCGTAAAAGTGCTTAAATTAATTAGTCATTTGTGGTAAAGTCTGGAGACATCGCATGTAAAGGTCTCTTGAGGCCCCTTTAAGTGGGCTAGTGCTGTGCTGTATGTGTGTGTGTATGTGTGTGTGTGTATGGTGGCTACAAAAGGGGGAAGAAGTCGTATGTTGTGCTTGTGATGTGTGGTGTTATGCGAATGGATAGAATAACAAATGAGTATAAGTACCTATGTATAAGAGGAAGTAGGACAGCGCCTCCGACTGAAACGTTTTGAGGAAATCGGTTGTCATGGTATGGGCGAATGTTGTGAGGAAAGTTTTGAGTATGAACATATGGCTATAAGAGTAGGGGAAGACCGAATAAACGATTGATGGACTGTGTCAAAGATGATACGGCTAGAAAGGGGGTGACTACCGAGATGACGACTAATAGAGAAGTATGGAAAACGTGATAAGTGTAAAACTGGGGTGAGTAGTGGCGGTCGTGAGGAGGCGTGATGGGCACCTGCATGACGGCGGTGAGGAAGCCGGTGGGCGCCACGAAGGCCGGCAGCCAGCACAGCGTGGGCGGCGCGCGCGGGGCCCGCGCCCACGCGCCCAGGTGCGCCCCGCGCTGGGACAGCTCGCGGCACCACGCGCCCAGCGGCTTCATGGACGGCCGGCCTGCCACGGGACAGCCACTCAGAAAGGTGCTAGATTCAATGCTACGGCTCAAATTATGATGAACACATATCAAAGATGGCTGAATGTTATTCTGTGGTCATAATGTCAACATTTTGCTGTTCAAGAAAACGTGGAAGCTCTTGGTTGCCCCTGTAATGGCTGTCCCAAACGAGAGTTATCGCTGTTTCCGAAGAATTGAAGGAAGGTGTAAACCTATCCAGGATTATCACGATATGAGGATAGATCTTTCCGTAAACTTCAAGCGGTACTGATGTCCTGCACCTATAGGTACACAGTTTGTCCATCGCACCGAGAACGGGACGTCAACCAGAAATGAGATTACGCGACCATAGTAAATGTACAGAGAGCAGTGGTGGCCCAGTAGTAACGGCCGCGACTTACGAGTTGTAGATCGTAGGTTCGAGCCCAGGCAAGCGCTTTACTTTTTGTAAATTATTACATCACCATTGCTCTCAAAACAGTGAAGGAAAACATCGTTTAGAAACCGGCATGTCCTAGAACCAAAAATTCGAAGACATGTGACATCTACCAACCCGCACTGGGCCCGCGTGGTGAATTACGGCCTACTGCCTATAGCGACCCTAGCGAAATGATTAGCTGAATTGCATTTATGTCATGGAAAGGAAACGCCATGCAAAGTCGACTTTACGTTTGGTTTGAGTGACTTTGCGTGCGGCTCTTGTCGTGGCAACACGTCGTGTCCGAGTTTGCAACAAGTCAATCGTCATTCTGAGGATGCCTCGTTGAGAGGTGAAAAACGTGTCGATTTCTTACAGGGTTGTTTAGGACTCTTTAATAACAACCGACGACGCCGGTTGTTTTTTTTTTGTAAAAAGCCTACCTTGCCCATTACTATAATTTTTAAACTACGTTTACATTAAAACTTACTTTTAAACACTATTAAATAAGCAAACGTGTAAGGCATGTTACATACCACAAGAAACCATATTAAATTAACTAATGAAAACATAATAACAACTGTATCTATATTGGCGGAGAAGTGTAACTTTTCTACGCGTTTGTGCATAAGGAGGTAAATGTACAATCTTTTGCTTAGCTAATATAAACGCTATGCACTTTACAAATAAATTCATATTCGTAAGACCCGCTACCTTTACTTAGTATAAAAAATCAAAGTGCTATTTGTGAATCTTGCTCTAAGATCGACCTTGAACTACAGTTTATTCTACGCATATACAATGTGGAGACTACCATACAACAAAAAATTTAAATACTGGCACTACTAATGCTTAAGAGTATTTTGGAACTGTCAAATAAATCCTAGCTTCGAAATAAAAAAATGAGTTTTTCAAACAAACTAAATGTAATGTATGCCAGATCCACCCTAAGCTTATAAATTCCGTTTATCCAACTAGGCCTTGGGTGAATTCTCGGGCATACATTTCAGTATATCCACCATATGGTGGATTTTTGGGGTGAATAAACGGAATAGCCCGAGCCGACTATGGATTTTGCCGAGCTATAATGACTAAACTATTGAATATATTCAATTGAATTTTTGTATACAGAATGGGAACGTCATTATGGACACGCCGTTTAATTTTTTGTTGTATGGTCGTCTCCACCTTGTATAAAGTTTTACCTCTAAGCCAGAACTCGGGCGTCCTGCCCTCAAAGATGCACGAGTACATCGTTTCTAGCATCTCAGACATCACGACTAGACCTTCGATGGCTCGTCGCATCTCCTGCATCAAAGGAAGAGCATCAAGAGAAGTCTCCATAGTCACCCATCCATGAACCGACCTCGACAAGTGTAGCTTAACCTAATTGTTTGAAACTTTTTCACTGACGGCACGCAAAATCCTGTATCGCGCAAGCAGAACTTACCGCGCGATGAGTATGTATACGTGACGTACCTATTGAAAGTCAGCCCTTTGAACATGAGTGACCAAGACTCAGCCAAGTGATTCAAAACGGTGAAAAATTTTCTGCGAGCAACTTGAAAATAGCGCTCGCTCGGCTAGCGCGCGGTGGTTCACAGTTCTAACCTAACCAATTTCACACAGTTAACTAAATGACTACACGACATTCAGCCATCTGGTTAAACATTGCGCTCAATGACTTGGCTAGTTGTCCTTCAGCTATTTCAATGGATACCGTTCAATGAACGACCTAGGCGTCCAATTAGCTGGCTAATTTAACCAGATGGCTGCGATATATATACAACGTCCTGACGTCAATCGTCGGGCAGTAGCCCACCAGACGCAACACCGGTCTGGTCGGCGGATCCTCCCTTTTATATAGAGGATGAGTGAAATTTACACCCTGTTCCTCATACCTCTGTACTGGTGACCCCGACGTGATACCCCGACGGCGACGTCTCATACCTTTTTATTTTTAAGTCAAAGGTTACCTATTTTTTTTTGAGGGTGGTGGGAAATCATCAAATAATTTCACCCGCTCTGGACGGACCGAAAGAGCGTGTCAGACTCTTACTGACTAAAACCCACCCGTGTTTCTTCCTTCAGTTGCCTGTACGTTGCCAGGGGCCACTGTAAGGTCGAAAGTTACCTTGAGTCCTGATATAATGATGCGGAGGAGAGTGTTGTAGTACATGAGCTCCTGCAGCAGCGACACACACATGGGCATCACGATCTCGGGACCCATCATACGCTCCGTCGTCTCCACGTCTATCTTGGCGGGCAGCTTGACCAGCATCTCACTGGCTAGCTCGTCCACCTTAAGGACACGCCCTCATCATCACCAGAACTTAAATACAAGTCTGGTACACTTATTTATTACCAGCTTCGAAACGTGGTGCCGGAGGTGGATGCTCCGAATTCCATGGACAGGTAAATTCTCACTTCTCCCAATTTGATATTTTTACGAGACCGGCTGCTATCCTACCATTTTATCTTTACACAAATCGATAAAATGTCTGGAATAGCGGGATTTAGTTTCCAAACATGTACAAATACAGTCAACTGTGGCATCTTTACTTTCCATGAGTAACTTTACCCATGAGTTGACGGTACGTGGTTTTGGAAAAACAATCCCAGCTATCTAATTACGCAACACATTTTCGTAAATGATTCCGACTAATCTGTTACATTTTGACAGTTCAGCAATATTCATTGCATAATTTACGTTGTTGAGCAGATTGTTTTTCGAACTTATGAAGCAATGGATTAGCAATCTGTTTCAATACGATTCAAATTCAGATCGATCGTGTATTACGTAATTAGGTTACAGTGTGGCTACCATGAGTTTCATTTAACCTTCTCGATCAAACGCATCGAGCGCGTTCGGCGTTCCGATTGGCCCTTCACCGGTGAAGGCTGGCCGGCTGCCAATCGGAGTGCCAAACGCGGTCGATGCGTTTGATCGAGATGGTAAAATGAAACTCATGGTAGCCACACAGGTCCCATCGCATCGGTGTCCTATCGCAGGTAGGTGGAAGAGATTTCTTTAGAAATAAGCATCACCTTTGTACGTATTTTTCTGTTCTCTTCTTCTTGTCTGTTTTTAAATGTGTGTACATAAATGGTTAACTAAACAAATAAACAACTTTAATACCTACACAAAGTTCAGATTGCGTTACAATTTTATACATTTTTATGAGTTTATCAATAGTACTAGTCATTCTGAAATAAATTTAATTTACACTACGTTAAAGTTGATATTCGTTTAAGTGGATATAACACCAATTGGAAAGAAGGAATAGACTTTATGTGAATGACGTACCTTCTGATCCTCCCCGCCGCCCGCGCCGCCGCCGCCCGTGCTGGCCAGCGCGAACAGCGTCGAGCACAGGATCAAGGCGTCCTGAGAAACAAAATGTTTTTTTTATACATACTGAAAGGAGTCTGATAAAAAAAAGAACGAACTTACAGTAGTCGCATAATATAATGTACTTATGTGATTTAAGAACAAAATGTACCTAGGTAGTTCGTTTCTTTTGATAAACCTTTTTGCATACTAAAGTTTATTGCAATTTCTGACTTTTGTGACTCCGTATCAAAGTTGCGACAAACAAATGCGCGACAAATGCTGGAGCGACAGTACGATAGGTCGACCATCAGCGGTGCGACAGCACATCAGCTCGACGAACGTTAGCGCGACAGATTGTTTTCACGACAAACGATGGCACGACGAAACTTTTGATCGACGAACGTTATTGCGACCGATTGTTTTCACGACCATCGATGGGACGATGAAACTTTTGATCTACGAACGATAGCGCGACACAATTTTCGCTCGACAAATTAAAGCACGACAAACATTTCTATAATATTTTGTTGCTAATGGCAGATAACAAAAAAATGTGAAGTACTAAGTACTTTCGTTTTGAATGTTTTTATTGACAATATTCTTTATTGTCAATGTTAAATAACTGCAGTGCGCGAGTGCAGTTACGAGCAAGGTAAGCGAAAACCATGTATTAAAGAACCTAAAACTTAAAAAAAAAATCTTATCTGCTATTAGCAACAAAATATTATAGAAATGTTTGTCGTGCTTTAGTTTGTCGAGTAAAAATTGTGTCGCGCTATCGTTCGTCGATCAAAAGTTTCGGCGTCCCATCGATGGTCGTGAAAACAATCGGTCGCAATAACGTTCGTCGATCAAAAGTTTCGTCGTACCATCGTTTGTCGTGAAAACAATCTGTCGCGCTAACTTCGTCGACCTGATGTGCTGTCGCACCGTTGATGGTCGGCCTATCGTACTGTCGCTCCAGCATTTGTCGCAACTTTGATACGGAGTCGACTTTTGTATGTACAAGTCAGAAAGTTTAAAAATATTTAAATTAACTTTTCTCAGAACGTCGGAAACCACAGGCAAAATACTATCAAATTCTCAAAGGAAATAAAATTATAACGCGTATTCGTTCGAAATTTGAAATCCCATTTTTTTTATTTTCGGCCAGTCTATCCATCGTGAAAAGTAGGTTAGAGACTCATTTCCCACGAAATGTATGAGAAAAGTTTTTTGCGATTTCTGACTTTTCTAGTACTCAAACCTCAGTGGGTCTAATAGATTTTTTTGATCCTTATAAGAAACAGAATCGATTGGCATCAAAAAAAGTTTTGTGAAAACTGCCCATTTTCTTGCTGACCGTATTTTTTTTTTCAAAATCTGTGAATGCAGGTCATAAAGTCTCAAAAAGTTAAGGACAGTCTCGTAAGACCGTTTGTTTTCCTGTAGCCGTAGTTGTCCTTACTGCCCCATCTCAAAAAACCACCATATATTATGTTCTGTGCACAGATTGCATGAAAGCGAGAGGAAACACATCAAAAACAGTGTTGCTATTGTCAAATTAACAAGAGATTTACACTTAAAAGAAAAATACATAAAAACACTTTTAAACTTTAAAATTAAATTATGTGTTAATAATACGAGATGAAGTTGGTGTTTCGTATCAGACTCGGAGAAAAAATACCGACACCTCGAACGTAAGTACCTGATTACTTACGTCACAAAATAACACACACTTGTAATAACAAATTATTTGACAATCTGTCATTGAGAAGTTATTTCATTGATAAAATGAGGTTTTATAATTACGTATAGGTATATTATATACATCCACGGTACGTTTTGTTCTTGTTAGCGTGTCGATAGCAATCAGAATGGATTCGGCTCAGAAATCGGCTATGAATTTGGCGCCAACGTAGAGTCCAGTAGTTCCGTAACGTGTAGACGACAGGATCCACAAGACAATAACTTTAATTTCGGAAGTCGGTGGCAAAAAACGAAAATTCAAAATTCAAAACGAAAGACTCCAACTTCCGAAATAAAAGTTGTTTCACTTTGTAGTGTTTTTTGGAACTCGGTTGTTTTTTTTTTGTAAAATGTTCTTATAACCAGACACTTTTGTGAGAGTGTATAGTACCTGCGCGAGCGTGGCCACGTCGGCCGACGCGTGCTGGCCGATGGACTCGGCGCGCTCGGAGGCCGGCAGCAGGTCCAGGAAGTCGCGGTAGGACTCCAGCGAGCCGTCCCGCGGGATGTGGTACGCCGGGATCGTCGCTAATCTGCCCGATACAACACGACACGACATCAGCACTTTTTGAACGTCAAAATGACATAAGGCAATCCCTCGGCACACCCGCCCTTCACCACTTCCTAGTGCTTTAGCTGGCGAGAAGAATTGGTGCAACAAACTGTCTAGCAGCACAGCTGTCTGTTCAGTTAGAAGAACTTCATTCTATACAATAATATCCAAAGTAAAAATCAACTGTGTATCGTCAAAGACCGTGTCCGTTTAACTTACTAAGTAATGAAAAAGAAGTTGTGATATCAGCTACGTTTTCCTCTGACAGTTCTGACGTATGTCAAATAACAATATAAATAGTAGCTTTTTTTATTATTATTAATTTTCATAGAATATTTTTAACACCTGAATATTATAATTATTTTTTTCATCTTCCGCATATCTTATATGATAGCCACATTTCATATTTCCAAACAGTAATATTGCCAAATGAATCAAAATAGACATTTATATTTGACATCTATTTGCGACGTTGTCTATTTTCAGAATACGCAGTCGACTAACGACTTTTCAGTAAAAAATTTAAAAATAGTTATAAGGTACACTGAACAAAAGAAAACCTGACCTGTAGAAAGGTGTTTCGAGCGCATCCTCGTTGAAGAACTGGTTGATGTACGCGATGAGCACGCGCTTGTCCCAGTCGTCCGTGATGTGGCCGCCGTAGTTGATGATCGCGAACAGGTAGCGCAGCGCGTCCCACGGCGTCTCCTCGTACTCCTCCAGGTAGGCCGCCAGCAGGTTGTCCGACACCTGCCCGACACTCCGCTCATCATCAGCATTCTCTTACCCTTATCCCAATGTATTAGTGGTCGGCGCAACATGAGCCTTTCTTCCACATTTCTCTACTTCTTTCGTCATCTCGGTAGTCACCCCCTTTCTAGCCATATCATCTTCCATACAGTCCATCCATCGTTTCTTTGGTCTTCCCCTACGTATAGTCATCGACATTCATACTCAAAACTTTCCTCACGACATTTCCCTCATTCCTCCGCATCACATGCCCATACCATGACTTCCGTGTAACACCACACATCCGTCTTAGCATTCTCATCTCAGGTGCATGTCTTTCATTCACCCCTTTTGTGGCCCAACATTCTGATCCATACAAGAGAACAAGTTCCCTAAGTTTAAGGGGAATGCGGGAGTCGCAGATTGTTCCCGTGAGTTGTGACCTGCTGCCATTTCATCCATCCAGTGTTAATTCTGTGCTTAAACACTGGAACATCTGCGGTGGACACTCCAATCATATACGTTTGTTTGTGCACACGACAAAGATTTCAATCGTAGATTTGCCGTCACCGTACCAAGACGCGCGAAAAAGAGGGCATGGGAAGCCGTCACCCGCAGTGTCCTTCTGCGAAGCAGTAAGCGAAGGGAGTGCGTGAGGGAGAGGCAAATTTTGCGACTTCACGCTCCTAGCCCCCGCAGGAGACGCCCTGGGCGTCGGGTATCCCGAGCCGATTTCCGGCCACCGTAGGCGCGGGCTTGCAGACGTTCGGCAATGGGTAGCTCGCCGTCCGATAAGGACCAGGCGCGGGGTGACGTCAGCACTACTGACGGGTCCGCTAGGGCCGATGCCTGCCGGGGTTGCGGGAATGTCCTAAGGGGAGACCGTGGCCCCTGGCAACGTACAGGCAACTGAAGGAACACGGGTGGGTTTTAGTCAGTAAGAATCTGACACGACCTTCCGCTCCGCCCAGAACGGCAGAAGTTATTTGATGATATCACAACCAGAAAAAAAAAACAAAAGTGTACATACTAGAAGAGTAAGCACGTACATTAATAATGGCGTTTTCATGACATTCAAGTCATTTGTGACTGACGTGTGTCATGAACCTTAAGGCTGGTTTCACAGCTGTCTGGGAGACCCGTACGGGCCGTCCGTACACGGGAAACTCGTACGGGTAGCGTCCGCAGTGCTCCGAGGGAGTAGTACGATACGTTATACGGGCTCTACGCGAAGCGGGTCGCGTACGGACCAATGAAATCCGTGTCACTGTGAAACGATGTTATAGCGCGTACGGGTGTACCGGACAGCTGTGTAACCAGCCTTAGCGCGTCTGTGCACTACGCGGAATTTTACCGTCCGGCAGTCTGATTCCAAAGTAGTATTAACATTTATATAATATATAAATGTTAATACTACTTTGGTCGGAAATAACCGTAAAAAATCGGACTGCCGGGCGGTAAAATTCCGTGTAGTGCACAAATGCCTTTAAAGCTACAACTCACGTCAAAGTCTGCGTCATTGAAGCTGTAGACCGCGTTGTAGCCGAGCTGCCGGAAGCGCTTGCGGGCGATGAGCGTGCAGTGGAAGAACGACACGCAGTACAGCAGGCGACGGTACTTGGGACTCGCCTCGTCGAACCGGTCCTCGTTGACGTTCGCGAACAGACGGACTAGGTTGCCTTTCAGACCCTGTCGAAATTCAATTTAGTAGAAGGAAAAAAAGAAAAAAATTAGGACACGCGCAGGAAGTACGAACGATAAAAAAGGAACATGTAAGAGTAACAAAATAATTAAAGCTAACAAAGACCTGCGTGAGACCAAAAATGCTCCTATCTCAGCATAATGCTGCGACAAGAAAAGACAAGCCGTGTTCCTGATGGGATTTCTCATCGGCAACTTTTAAGGAGTCTTACACTGGGGTTAATTTCAATCGATGAAGGGTAGAGCTTTAATAGCCAGTGGTCCACACTAGCCCTGGACAACTAAGCTAACAAAATTCATGGAGAGAGGCCTTTGCCCAGCAGTGGGATGGTGCAGGTTGCCAGTATCAAGTGATGTCGTACCTGTGGCGGCTCCGTGGTCATCTTGATGCTCCTCTGCAGTATGTGGAGCGGGAAGTGGTCGTCCGGCATGGAGGACAGCCAGAGCCTGAAGCGCGGGTGGATCTTGGGGTTGTCCAGGCCGCGCAGCGAGCCCAGCCACTCGCACGCCAGGTGGCAGTTGGCCAGGAACACCCAGCCGCCTTCCTTCATGCCGTGGGATAGCATCCTGGGGCAAGGAATAGAGGACTAAGTCTACTTACTTATAAACGTTGCAATGGTCTCGCCATTATGAGTTTATGACACTAACCCAGAGTTTAGCTACTTGACCCTCTCACATATCATCATCTGCCTATGAGCCTTTTCTCAAGTATTTTGGGGTTGGCGTCCAGTCTAACCGGATGCAGCTGAATACCAGTATTTTACATGGAGCGACTGCCTATCTGACCACAACCCAGTTACTGGGTAACACGATACTCCTTGGTAGACTGGGTGTCAGACTCTCTGGCTTCCGACAAGCCGTAACAACTGTCAAAGATCTACAAATAACAGCCGGGACCACGGGTTAAATAGTTTAAGTTTAACCCTAGCTTTTACTTCTTGGTGGCGCAAGATGAATTGTTTGATTAAACCTGAATTAGCTGCTGACTCTGAGTTATTTAAATTAACCCATAAACGTGCAAGTGAGCCTCGATAGAAATTTAGAAAAAAAAATTGGTCAATATTTTAAAACTAGATGGCGCCTGTTTGCAATTGTTTTTTTTTGTCCGTCAAGTAGATTATAAAAAAAATACGGGACACGTATTTTTTTTTTTGTACGTAATCAAAAGATTACGGCAATACGACAACGTCACTCGCCGGTAGATTTTATACTGACTTGTGACATAGCGAGCCCCCACTCCCCAACTTTAATGCGTTTTATCTAAACCATTTTTTATTAATATGTTAAAGCAAAAAATACTTATCTAATATTTTTTCATTATCTGACTGACGTGACGGACTAATGAGATTTTTTTTTGTTCCCCAATCATCATCCATATTAAGATAATTAAGTATGTAAGTCTTACCATGCAGGGTCATTGTCAAGGACTTTTTGAAGAAATAGTTATTTGTGTTACAAGGGGACAAAGTAATCTTTTGTTCTTCCAGGGCGTTATTTTGAATTCAGAGCTAAGCGAAGGATTCTATAGTAACGTAGAATCCTGAGATTAGCGAGGAATTCAATATACGCCGCCCGAGAACAAAATATTTTGTCCCCGAGTGATACACACTATTTTTCATCACTACCTATGAGAAAAATAAAGAGCTACTTATTCGATTTTTTTTTTACATTAAACCTTCAAGCGAGCGCCACTAACCTAACAACGCAAATCAGTACGCTATCAAAAGCTCGGAGTGGACCAATCAGAAGAGAGAAACCTCAAACTCCCTAGGGAGCAAAGTTGAATTTTGCTCCCGCTATTCTCTATAGGCAATTGTCGTTTTTCGAATAGGTGTGATGAAAAAGCCATTGCAGCTTTGAGTTGACCTGTCCGGACAGACGGAATGCATGCTAACACTCGTAGTAGCACACAGCACAGCGCAGTCCCTACCTGGTGGCCGTGGGCGCCTGGCCCTGGCCCAGGCTGAGCGACGCGAAGCGGTCGTACATCTTCACGTCCATGGACAGCTGGATCAGCGCCGCGGTCGGGTCCACGCCCGGAGACAGCACGAACAGCAGGGACGTCTTCCATGTCGACTCTTCATATGCATACTTGGGTAAAAGACAAAAACACTTACAAATAGTTCTCCTTATATTTTTTTAAGTTTCCTAAGGCGCGTTGAGCAGTTTTTGGGTGACAGCGCACTAGCACTGACAGCGAGCTACAGCTTTCGTTCTTGTAGTGACAGCAAGCCACATAAATTCCTGACATTTTCGTTAGATGGCGTAACTTAGTTTTCACTTCTATCTGCCCCGCATGTTTTTTTTTTTAATAAATTTACCCGACTGCAACTAAAACGTTCAAAACATGCTCACTTTTGTGCAGTCTGAGCGTACGCTGAGACGCAGGGCCACGCAGTGCACGGCAGAGCAGATTTTGTAATGCATAGACGTACTGACAGCTGCGTACGTGTTTATTAACACCATACTATGTACAACTACATTCTTACAAATAAATAAAATTCTAATTCTACGCTGAGGCGCAGGCACGTGCGACGCAGACGTGTACAGTACGACACAACTTAGATGTAAGTAGCATAGATTTGAAAATTTTCATTCATTCATTTCAATTTTACGAATGTATTTGGCTATAAGACTTTACAAGTTATTGCGTTTTCGAAAGATCATTTTCACCTGAAGCAGTAATAAAGATTGGTGATTTTGAAGGTGCACTCAGTTCGGATGGTGATCGGTTTTACGAATTTTGCCGATGCTACATCTAAGTTGTGTCGTACTGTATCTGTACTGCTTTGCGTCTCTTTGTAGAGCCAGCATAGATTTCTGCGCAAGGCATGCTGGTCGTCACTTGTTTTTTTGCTGAGACGCAAGTAACGCAGCACAGCCGTCTATTGCTTGTACTAGCTAGGCCGTGAATGTGTCTGTGTAGCTGCGGCGCAGCGTGCGCTCGCGACCTGTCTGCCTCGCCTGCCCTACCCTGCAATATCTGCACTATGCTATCCTGCGTCTCAGCATACGCTTAGCCTGATCGTCTGATGCAGTTGTTGGCAGTTGTTTCAGTACAATCGGCAGATTAGGTGCCACCACTTTTTTTTTAAGACTTTTCTTATAGACGTCTAAAATTCGCCAATTTAATTTCACATAAAGCTGTTTTCAGACCAGCGCGCTTTGTCGCGCGATGCGACACCGGTTATTGTTATACCGTGAAGTTTTGTATTGTTCGTGTCGCGTTGCGCGACAAATCTCGCTGGTTTGGAAACAGCTTAACAGTCAAAATCGGTTGAACGGACAGTAAAAAAGGTTTATTTAAATGTCTAATCTTATTTCAAATGGAGTATAGTTGATGAAGCTGTGTGCAATACGAAGATTTAAATCGCTATATTCTCCCTACCGCGGCGCAGTGCAGACGGACGCGCACGTTACCCGAATGTCCAGCACGGGCGGCTCCACGTAGTGCAGACGGACGCGCACGTTACCCGAATGTCCAGCACGGGCGGCTCCACGTAGTGCAGACGGACGCGCACGTTACCCGAATGTCCAGCACGGGCGGCTCCACGTAGTGCAGACGGACGCGCACGTTACCCGAATGTCCAGCACGGGCGGCTCCACGTAGTGCAGACGGACGCGCACGTTACCCGAATGTCCAGCACGGGCGGCTCCACGTAGTGCAGACGGACGCGCACGTTACCCGAATGTCCAGCACGGGCGGCTCCACGTAGTGCAGACGGACGCGCACGTTACCCGAATGTCCAGCACGGGCGGCTCCACGTAGTGCAGACGGACGCGCACGTTACCCGAATGTCCAGCACGGGCGGCTCCACGTAGTGCAGACGGACGCGCACGTTACCCGAATGTCCAGCACGGGCGGCTCCACGTAGTGCAGACGGACGCGCACGTTACCCGAATGTCCAGCACGGGCGGCTCCACGTAGTGCAGACGGACGCGCACGTTACCCGAATGTCCAGCACGGGCGGCTCCACGTAGTGCAGACGGACGCGCACGTTACCCGAATGTCCAGCACGGGCGGCTCCACGTAGTGCAGACGGACGCGCACGTTACCCGAATGTCCAGCACGGGCGGCTCCACGTAGTGCAGACGGACGCGCACGTTACCCGAATGTCCAGCACGGGCGGCTCCACGTAGTGCAGACGGACGCGCACGTTACCCGAATGTCCAGCACGGGCGGCTCCACGTAGTGCAGACGGACGCGCACGTTACCCGAATGTCCAGCACGGGCGGCTCCACGTAGTGCAGACGGACGCGCACGTTACCCGAATGTCCAGCACGGGCGGCTCCACGTAGTGCAGACGGACGCGCACGTTACCCGAATGTCCAGCACGGGCGGCTCCACGTAGCGCGGGCCCAGCACGTTGACGATGAACGTAGTTATGCAGGGCGACACGCGGTCCACTCGCAGGCAGCGCACGAACAGGATCTTCTGGAAGTCGTTGCACTGGTCGTTCCAGTCACCTGGCGATTACGAGCAAATATTATCATCATCTATTCGCCTTTTCCCAACTATGTCGGGTTCAGCTTCCAGTCTACCCGGCAGGGATCTCACGCACTAGACGGCCACGACCACCAGTAAATTACAGCCCACTACCTCTCGCAGAGAGGAGGCCTGTGTCCCAGCAGTGGGAACATTATAGGCTGATTATGCTTAACTTTAACGTAGTGTTTTTTCAAGTCGTAAAAAAGGCACTTTTTTGAGCGCTTACAAGGCGTGCGCTGACTAAACCGTTACAGATAGATAAAATGTATGTTCTACTGGATTGTATATCTTAACAAAATCAACAGAAAACTCCCCGATAGCATTTATGTCTATCTACTAACTTACTAAGGATGACCCACAGTAACCATTTTTAGGGTTCCTTAGTCAACAAGGAACCCTTTTAGTTTCGCCATGTCCGTCTGTCTGTCTATCTGATCTGTCCGCGGTTTAGCTCAGAGACTCTTAGTACTAGAAAGTTGTATTTTTTTTAGGGTACCTTTCCCTACACGTAAACTGGGGATGTTTTTTGTTCTTGTCTATTCCATGGTATAGGGTGTCGTTGAAAAGGTCGTTCAAAAATATTGTGATTGTTTGAAAACCATTTTTGGATTCACGAATCCATTTGCGAAATATTAAGCTTAAAAAAGTGTTAATTATTTAATTAAGTATAACATGTTAATTTATTACGTGTAGGTTTATTTTAATATCTATACAATGTGGAGACTACCATACAACAAATTTAACGGTGTGTCTATAATGACGTTCCCATTCTGTATACGAAAATTCAATTGAATATATTCAATAGTTTAGTCATTATAGCTCGGCAAAATCTATAGTCGGCTCGGGCTATTTCAGTTATCCACCCCAAAAATCCACCCTAATGTGGATATTCTGAAATGTATGCCCGAGAATTCACCCAAGGCCTAGTTGGATAAACGGAATTTATAGGCTTAGGGTGGATCCGGCATACATTACATTTAATTTGTTTGAAAAACTCGTTTCAAACGAAATTCTTCATCGGTTATTTAAAAAAAAATCAGCTGTTCCATACATTTTGACCGCGTAGGTATTGCACTTTTCTATGAAACAGCAGATTTTTTTTTAAATAACCGATGAAAAATTTCAACGCAGTAGGGTTCAGAATCATGTACTGAATCCATGGTAACCGGCTTCGCGTCGATGTCCCTGCCACCCTGTATACAGGGTGGACCAATAATACACGTCATAAAAAAGTATAAAGATTCATCATGTCCAGGGGCATTAGAAAATACCCCATGTACCTATGTTCCGCGATTTTTTGTAGTTTTCGAGTTATCATTTTTTTTGTAATTTTTTTTTGAGTTTTCTTGCCGGTGGAACCTCAAAAATTCATATCTTTTTTGTAGTGAGTATTTTCCAGTTTTTGTTTAAGGCGTCGCTATTTGGACCACCTATTTTAAAGCTTAAAAGGATTTTTAGCCTAACCTTGGAAGGCCGATTACAGTGAATTATTAGAAGGTTAAGTAATAACTTTTTTTTTATTTTTTGCGTTGCTTGGCAACCTGCATAGTTTTTAAAGTCAGCTAGAAATATATTCTAGCTGACTTTAAAAACTATGCAGGTTGCCCAAACCCTCATTTTTGTACCTCATTTTTGTAACGTACTTTTATATTTGTAATTGTACTTTTATAGTTGTACGGAACCTCATTTTTGTATTTTTAAATTGAAGTTGAAAATTTCAGTCTTACCACTAAAAACTTAAACTGCTATCGATACTTTTTTGAGGAACTTGCAGGAATGTTAGCAAGTTTATTATTTTATGTATGAAAGTAACATTCAAGACGATACTGTCACAAAAAAAACTGAAAAATACTCACTACAAAAATATATGAATTTTTGAAGCTCCACCGGCAAGAAAAGTCGAAAAAATTACAAAAAAAATAATAACTCGAAAACTACAAAAAATCGCGGAACATACATGGGGTATTTTCAAATACCCCTAGCCTAGACATGAGGAATCTATTTTTTTTTATAACGTATTGTTTTGGTCCACCCTGTATATATATAATTCATCCGAACGTGTTTTTCACGTAACTGCTCCTAAACGGCTGGACCAATTTGGATGAAATTTTGTGTGTATATTTGAGTGGGTCGCTGAATGGTATGAAAATACAATTGGACCCGGTAGGTGACGCTGTTCGGGCAGAATAGCCTTTGCTAGGTCCGCTAGTATATAATATTTTATTAGTTGTGTTGTTTAAATTGAAAATTGTTTTAAATAATTTCATGTCTAGTTAATATTTTCAACTCTACGAGTAAGTAAAGATAATTGCTTATTTAAAAAAGCCTTACTATTAATATTTGCATGCCAAAATATGGCGAAATGTGTCATCGACTCATAGCACAAAAATACTCATTTAACACCATTGTATTACCACATTTAATTCAAATGAATAACTTTGACCTTAAGGGGGATGCGCCAAGGTAGCCCGCGAAATTCAAATTTTCTTAGGTTATTTGCAATTTGCAGGTCAGTGTCAGGTTGAAGGAAAAGGTAATGCTTAATCAAATGCTCAATCATTTTAATACCAATAAAATCTTACATGATCAACAGTATGGCTTCATCAAGGGACGTTGTACGACTGACGCCGATGTCACCTTATTAAAACACATATTTACGGCGTGGGAAGAGGCCCAAGACGCCATAGGAATTTTCTGTGACCTCTCCAAGGCATTTGACTGCGTCGACCATGAAACCTTAATTTTGAAACTTGAGCATTACGGACTTGGAAAACTTGCGCTCTGTTTAGTTAAATCTTATTTAAATGATAGACAACAGCAAGTTCAAATAAATGGTGTCAATTCACTCGGTTTAAAAGTTAAAATGGGTGTTCCACAAGGATCAATATTGGGTCCTTTCCTCTTTTTAGTATATATTAATGATCTACCCCATTTATTAAAAACTCAACCACAAATGGTGTTATTTGCTGATGATACTTCATTAATTTTTAAAATTAATAGACGTGCAGCAAATCTTGACGACGTAAATAACGCCCTGCAGCAGGTCCACAATTGGTTCTGCTAATAATTTAGTATTAAATGGGAAAAAAACTAAGTGCATAAGATTTTCTTTACCAAATTAATGTCAAAAGTAGTAATTGTGAGATAGTATTAAATCAAGAGAAACTACAATTCGTCGATCAAACTGTTTTCCTGGGGATCACGCTCGACTCTAGGCTTCAATGGGGTCCTCATTTAACATCCCTTTCAGGACGACTAAGTTCGGCAGCATATGCTGTGAGAAAAATCCGTCAATTTACGGATGTAGATACCGCGAGGCTAGTCTATTTTAGTTACTTTCATAGTATTATGTCGTACGGTATTCTACTATGGGGACGGGCTGCAGACATCGAGTCTATTTTTATTCTGCAGAAAAGAGCCATCAGAGCCATATATGGCCTCCGCAGGCGCGACTCTCTAAGGGAACTGTTTAAAGATATTAACATCATGACGGTACCTTGTCAATATAATTCTATGAAAACATTATGTACGTAAGGAAAAATCTACATCTTTTTAGTAAAAGAGGTTCAAGACACAATTATATCACTAGGAATAGGGACCAATTAGTTCAACCGGGTTTCAGGCTGGCTAAAGTAGACTCATCATTCATGGGGTACTGTTTAAAATGCTACAATAAAATACCTCCCCACATACTTCGGCCGAATGAAACGAAATTTAAATCTTATATTAAACGCACACTATGCAGTCAAGCATATTATAAGTTGGGGGATTACATCGCTGATAAAAATGCTTGGCTCAACGCTGGTCCTGCTCCACAAGGGCGCATAAACTAATTGTATAGCATCTGAAAATACTGTTGAAGCTGCGGAAGATTTTAAAAACTATCCTTGCATTGTATAAATTCAATCTCTTAGCATTGTATAATTGCATAGCACATGTGTGAGAACTATGTACAGACTATAAAGCTACCTATTAGGTACTGGGTATGTCTTTCATTGACTTGAATGTGCCCTGGCGGCTGAGAGTATGTCATGCTCACTCTAATGTCACGCTGACGGTGGCGTGTGTGTTGGATCATTTAGCTCCCTTCAAAATGGTTGAGTTGAATGGTGCTAATCCATGCGTCATGTTCGTGAACGGGCGCCGTCAGTTGTGACTGGTCATCTCATAGCTGCCATGGCTTATTTTAATTTGATTTAATTTTTGAATTGTTTTATTTTTGTTTTTTTATCTTTTATTACGGACGCTTTTAACGTTTTGCATCGTTCTCACATGTATAAGTTCAACATAAATGATGTAACCAATATTTTGTAACCAAATTTTTATTTAAAAGAGTGTCCGTGGAGTTTCTTGCCCGTTCTTCTCCATAGGAACCTACTACGTTTTGGAATGGGCAACTAGCTTCATCTTTCTGACTGACCGACCCCTTGACAGTTCAAAAGTGCCTGTAATTGGTTTATTTGAAATAAATGCTTTGAGTTTGAGTTTGAGTTGTATCTTGATTAAAATATGATTTGCGAGCGTAACCAATATGGTTTTACAGAATTATAATCATTAGAATCAGCAATACAACTACTTAGGTTAACATAATCCCCAAATGTCATGATTTCATGAAATAGTCATTCAACGGGATTACATGAACATATAGAGTTGTATTGATGATTTCTATAATTATAATTTTATAAATAAACATTTGATACGATCGCAAATCATATTTAGATCAACATACAACCTGATACTAACCTGCAAATTGCAAAAAACGTAAGAAAATTTGAATTTCGCGGGCTACCCTGACGCTTTCACCTTAACGTGTGTGGGATGAATTGCGCAAGTATCCGAGCCATTCGGTGTCACGCAGACTTGTGCAAGTCTAAACTTACGCAAGTATATCGTAACGTGTATGGCTACCATAATTATCTAATCTCACCAATGAGCGGCTGCGTCTCGGGCTCGGGGTGCAGGTACCAGTCCTTCCACTCCTTGCTGAGGGTCTCGAACATGTCCACCAAGCCGTGGAAGCCGGGCAGCTTGTCCAGCTCCGTGATGTTGTCCCAGCACTCGTCTGGCATCCAGTCTGGAATCAAACATTGATAGACAGGCCCCGACTTAGAGACCCAGGGCCCCTAGGTACTATCCTAGTTTTTAACCCACAAAGACTATACTGGGGTCCTTGGCGGTTTGTAAAAAAAGAAACGAACATTTGTGCTATTTTAGGTGATCTCATAAATTGACACTGGCCATATAAAATATGAGTTAGATACAACTCATTACTGTGGGGGTCGCTACGGCACATACAAGTATAAAATCTACACTCTCTAACTCAATGTATCTTTTGTTAACGTAAAAAAAGAAACAATATGTCCAATATTTAATAAAAACCACTAGACGCATAAAAAATTTTTTTTGTCAATATCAATCCCTATTCTGCCAACGAAAAAAATATGTATGCTCCAAATAACAAGGAACAGAAAACCGAAATTAGGTGTGGCATGTGCCGAAAACCCATGCTCAGGGAATGCTGGGAGTGCCTGACAATTAAACTTTGATTTTTGTGTTTGTGTGTGTAGGTATCTATAAGGCTGATTAACTAGCCAGCTCAATAAAAATAATTGGTAATTAAAATTGTGCGGAAATCGGTTGTCATGGTATGGGCATGTGATGCGGAGGAATGAGGAAAATGTCGTGAAGAAAGTTTTGAGTATGAATGTCGATGGCTATAAGAGTAGGGGAAGACCAAAGAAACGATGGATGGACTGTGTGAAAAATGATATGGCTAGAAAGGGGGTGACTACCGAGATGACGACTAATAGAGAAGTGTGGAAGAAAGGGTCATGTTGCGCCGACCACAAATAAAAGTGGGATAAGGGCAGGAGAATGATGATGGTAATTAAAATTGTCAGGCATATACAGGGAGTCAGGGACATCGACGCGAAACCCGTTACCATAGATTCAGTACATGATTCTGAACCCCACTGCGTTGAAATTTTTCGTCCGTTATCATAAAAAAAATCGAAAAGAATCATATACTGAATCCATGGTAACACGCTTCGCGTCGATGTCCCTGCCACCCGGTATATATTGTTTAAAATCTATGAACTTCGTTACGTTGGGGTCCTCCTGGACCCCAGTGTAGTAGTAGTGTTCATCTAGGGAAGGGAACGGTTAATCTTACTAGTAGGATTGTCCAGCTGCTCTGACCGGTCCAGTACCACTCCGCCCTTCAGCAGGAAGATGTACTCTCCAAAGTTCATCTTGCCGGCTTGGAACAGGATTCGGGACACCATGTGGAATGATAGCAATAGCTTGTGACGCTCGAATAGGGCTCGGCAGGTGTTTCTATAAGTAATCATTATAATTCAATCATTTCTATAAATGTTATTATTATGCTATTAAGTATGTGTGTGTGTGTATGTTCGTCTCTATGTTCCCTCATAACCACCACAGTAATACCACATTTTAACGTACTGTCTACTCAATGTATGTTTATTTTTTAATTATCTACCAGACAAAAAAAAAATTACTCAATATCCCTATTATTGTTTGTACTTATAACATTGTTTTAAATTATAATTGATATCGACGAAAATTTTGGTTATAAAATTAACCTCAATTGTGAAATGAAAACATCTTTATGGTGACTTAAAATTAGAATTTCGGGTTTATCACCCACTTGCACGAAGACAAACATTACGTAATGGATCATTTACGTTAATGTTTTCATTACTTTGTTCAAAGAACCATTAAAATCGAATATAATGTTGCTTTCTGCAACAAGTTAATGGAAGATTAATTGTATTTAATGACAGCTTTAAAAGTTAAAGTTCGCTACTGCAACTGGCCGTAAGTATTCGAAATATATTCAAAGCAATCAATTTGTCAGTGACAGTTCAAATAGCCACCCAAAGGTTACGTTTTCTGACAGTTTTTTTTTACATTTTCAGAAAGTTTTTGAACAAACTTTAGATATGTACTAACTTGTAAACAGCATAAGTATGGAACTCATTAAGATTGCTGATCCTGTCTTCAACCTCGACCGCCTTAGGGCTGCGGTCTATGGAGTACATGAACAGGTCGATGTAGGCGTCCAGGGAGAACTGGTACATGGGGTCTATGCGCGACAGGTCGTTGAGCGCGAAGAACAACACTGAAGCGCGCACCGCTGTCGGCACGTAAGCCTGACGAGGAAAGAAATAACTTATCTTATACAAGGTTTAGGTCTAATTGAAATAACCTGCAAAAAACGGTCTTTGAATTTTTACATTTAACTCGTGAAACTCTTATACTCTTAAGAGCGTGCATCGTAAAAATTGGCAACGTCATAAATAGCTGTCAAATATTTACCTGTTTTAATTAATTTAGAAATAATACTTTATGGATTTATGAAATGTGGCTAACTAGCAAGCTAGAATATTAATAATTAATTGCAATTGGAACATTGAATTTGATGTTGTACCCGTCTTAGGTGTAAAAAAGGCATTTGGTGAGTTTCCAAATAATTTTTTTACATCTAAAACTGAATATTCGGTGTTACGATAATCAATATTCTAGTTCGCTAGTTAGCCACATTTCTTATTTGCATACAGTATATTTCTAAATTAATTAAAACAGGTACATTTTTGACAGCTATTTACGACGTTGGCAACTTTTAGAGCTCTCGCCCACGGCGGCTATCGATACATATGCGCGACAGCATCGCTATCGATACATATGCGCGACAGCATCGCTACAAAAAGTCGCCGTGGGCGAGGGGCCTTAGCATGCACGCTCTAACTTCTAGGCGAATATAACTGTAGGTAATCTTCTGACTACGTTACACTTACTGAATTGGCCCGACAAGACGGGCCCGCCGCGTACTTGTACTTTCCAAACTATCTTAAAATGGGGAGTGAACCATTTGTGTTCATCCGTGGTTTTGCTTGATTATGTTCATGAAGGTATTTAGTTTGCTTCATGAAAACCAATTTTCTGTGAAATAAGTTGACGTGATATCTTCACCCTCCTTCTATTTAATTAATTTTACTGAAAACGCTGGTAAAATACGGGTATTTTACGGTCATTTATATAAATTACGGTAAAATTACCGGCAATTCATGAAGTATTAAAATTTTAATTTCTTTTAAATCCCGCGCGCGTAAAGTATCAAAATCATTACGCGTTATTGCTTTCTTTCTTTCTTTCTAGTGTTTTAGTGGGTAAAACATCATGAGGGAACTGGCATGTCTGAGAGATATTTCTCGACGGCACGTGAAGTCAAGTCACAGGCCCATGGACGGCTTTAAAACTCTGACATCAGGCTAGTCACTAACCACACGAAAATAAGAAGTGGTTATGACTGTATACGTGTACTACTGTGTACGTTTAATACGTGTGTTTACCGATAATTACCATATTTTACCGTAAAATACCGTAAATTAAGTAAAATAACATTTTTCCCCTAATTATATCATGGTAATTTTACCGTTTTAAATCCCTACTTTCCTCCCCCCATTTTGAGTTTTTGTAATACTGGAGGGTCACTGTATTATGACCTCCGAGCGCCAGCGCCAAGGTACTCACAGCTCTAGCAGTATCGATCTCCTTCTCCGTGACCTGCGAGGTGATGAGGGCTTCTTTAACATCCTGCGAGGTGCGCTGCGAGGTCTGCAGCGTCACGAACAACTCCTCGTTCTCCAGGAGAGGCACTTGAGACTCGTACATAATGCGGAGGAGGTCGTTTTCGAGGTCCAACTGGTGAGGAAAGGCTTGTGATTAGGAGGCTATAAGGATCATTTTAACTAAATACTAAAACAGCATTTTCTTCTTGATTTTCAGAAAGAAAACGTCGGCAGCATACAGTTTAAAAAAACGAATCATTGATTGGTCTCTCTACTTACATCAGTATAGCGGTATTTAGTAAAATAATCCACTTAATATTTTCTGCTTTTAGAGGTATGACGAACAGGGTGTAAAGTTCACTCATCCACCATAGAAAATGGAGGATCCTCGCGACCAGACGGGTGTTATATCTGGCGGGCAACTGCCCGTAAGTTGATTTCGGATAGTCTTATCTATGTTGTTCGCGCGGTAAACTCTAACTGCGTGATGCAGGTATTGTGTAATATTCAAGGCAAAAAATCAATCTTCCTAGCCTTTTTCCCAACTATCTTGGGGTCGGCTTCCAGTCTAACCGGATGCAGCTGAATAGCAGTATTTTACATGGAGCGACTGCCTATCTGACCTCCACAACCCAGTAACTGGGTAATACGATACCCCTTTGTAAGACTGGTGTCAGACTTTCGGGCTTCTGACGACTCGTAACGACAGTCAAAGATCCACAAATGACAGCCGGGACCAACGGCTTAACGTGCTTTCCGAGGCACGGAGGAGTCTCGGTATGTAAAGATACCGAGACAATGCGGTAGCTTTGAAGTTTATACCCTATTTATATAGTAAAAATTTTTTGCCATCCGGATCACGCGGGCCGTTTTCCGTCATCCGGTTGCCTCTCCAAAAATTTTGATGTTGTGCCCCCCCCCTATATCTCCGCCCCCGCCCATTTGGGGTCCATTTGGATGGTACGGGGGGGGTTCGGTATCA
Organism: Conistra vaccinii; assembly: GCA_948150665.1. Lineage (NCBI taxonomy): Eukaryota > Metazoa > Arthropoda > Insecta > Lepidoptera > Noctuidae > Conistra > Conistra vaccinii. Next base: position 1,928,842 of record OX411320.1, on the reverse strand, counting down.
CTTCAAGACCCAGATTACTACTTGCCATCCGGTTGCCTCTCCGATAAAATTTTACGTGCCATTGCTTTAACTATAACGTCATGTCTTTGCTGCGTAGTTCGTATGTGGCGGTGTAACCGCTACAATATAATAGTATACTCACCAGCACTTTCTGGTTGTGCGCTATGGAGAGCACGAGCGTGTCCTTCATCTGCTCCAGCTGCGGCCGCTCCTTGCGCACCACGATGCCCAGCAGCTGCGCCGTGAGTCCCTGCTCCTTCACCGCGAAATTCACCATCGTCGTCTTTGTTAGGATTTCTGGTGTGTAGACTGGGTTGCCTGGTGGGAAAATATATGCTGAACTTAGCACCGCACTTAGGCTGCCTGTCCATTGAAGCGAAGCGAGGCAGCGGAGCGGAGCGAGGGAGTAATGCTGAGTGGAGTTCCAGTCTGTGTCTGTCCATTGACGCGGAGCGAGGTAGTGCGGAGCGGAGTTGCAGACTGTGCGAAGCTAGGCCGAGTTCCCGCGACGAGTAATTTGAGCAGGCTGTAATACCGCGCGGCCGGATTTTTTCCGCTTCCCCGCTATGCTTCTGAGCTCCGCTTGCTCGCTCCGGTTCCCGGAATTGTAAACGCATGTACTAAAAAAGATTTATTAGTACATGCGTTGGTTTTAGAATCCAAGCATTTTTTTTTTCATTTTTTTGTTCACGGTAACAAATATTCACAAAAAAATTTAAAGGTTGGAAACTACGCATAACTACAAGACCACCTGAAAACACTATTTAATTCGTTTTACAGTGTTTTATAACACGGTTTTAAACCTAATGCCGTTGACTGTCCGCGATGGTTAGCTTTAGCGCAAACGTAATTCCGGTAACCCTCCCGGAGCGTTCACTTCCAATACAAAATGGCGACAAAATTCAGTGCTACCAATCGCCTCACGGCTCAAGTTATAATGAACGCACTGTAGTAAACTCACCAAGCTTAGTCGTCAAATAAAGACGGAAGTTAGGATGGTAGGACACCATCTTATCGTTGAACTTGATGACCTTGGATTCGCCGATGGTCACGACGGCCTTATCCAGAATGGGTGCGATGGACGGGTCCAGGACCTCGCCCACATTCTGGACAAGGATGGGCTTGCCCGTCGAGAGGCAGTGTTCCATTAACTTTAAATAGTTCGGCTGGCCAAAATCGCAAATCTAGAGACAATAATATTATTAGCATTTTTTGTTAGCTATGTAATGAATATGACACGATTTGTAATGGTTATGATTCTGTAAAAACATATTTGTTACGGTCGTGAATCATATTCTGCTCAACATACGACCTGATACTGACCTGCGTAATTTCAAAATAACTTAAGATCTTTTTTATTTTTTTATTGCTGAATGGCCTGAATCGTCATCCTGAGGATTCCTCGTTGAGAGGTGAAGCACGTGTCGATTTCTTATTGGGTTCTTTATGACTCTTTAAGAACAGGTAAGCGGATTAGGTTACTAAATATACGTTGTCTATTGTATTTTATAACGGATTTCCGCAAAGTCACGTCTCAGTCAATTAACTAGCTCTATTTTTTTATTTTATTTTTGTGAGAAATCTTCAAATAACTTCTCCCGCTCTGGGCGGAGCGGCATGGCGTGTCGGACTCGCACTGACTAAAACCCACCCGGGTTCGTTCAGTTGCCTGTACGTTGCCAGGGGCCACGGTAACCCCGGCAGGCATCGGCCCTAGCGGACCCCGTCAGAATTAATTAGCCCTAAGCCTGTATAGTTAACTTCGTATTTGCTTTACCACTTTAGAGAATAATTCCTAGTGAATTTAAACTAATTTGATCTTGGAAAGACTCAGGGATTCAGGGATTAAAATTCTGAATGGTGATGAAACTACTTAAATAGCAACCTGTATGTCGTTGGTCTCCTCGAGGCGCGACATCCAGATGAGCGCCTGGCCCTGCGGGTCCACGGCCAGCGGCCAGCGCGTGGCGCGCACCACTATGATGCCATTCTCCGCACTGAAGGCGTCGTCTATAGCACAACTATTCATAAAGCTCCGTTTACACCGAACAAAACTCCAACTTAGAGCGATGCCACACGGACGTTACCAATACGTTGCGTCGTTGCAGCGCAGTAAATTCGACGCAGTCAATGTGCTGCGTCGGCGCTGCGCTGTCACCTTCGATATGCTATTAAATACTCCGCTGCCGCTCGGTCGTTTCAACGCAGCTCTCTTCTATATCCTTCCTATTCTTGTGCTTTGTGTCGACGTCCGTCATTATAATGCATCATGTGGCATGTCATTCAGATTTATATGTAGAACGACGGAGCGTCACCGCACAGCCGACGCAGCGCCAACGCAACGCACAGACAACGCCAGTGTGGCACCGCCCATACAATATGTAAATAAAACCCTGTCCGATTCGAAAGGGGCACATAGGTAGATACTGCAATAACATTTAGTATCAAAAAGTAATAAAAATATTATTATTAATGAAAATAAAAAAGTTATTGTTATTTAAAATTCACATTTTTGGTACCAAAATTGCCCCAAATCCATAACAAATGAGCAAATTTTCAACAGGAGTCATAAGTTATTGTAGACATCCGCTTAACGACAGCCGCCCGAACCAGATGTAAAATTACGCATGAATTTAGTTATAATTTAGTTAATTTTACCTTTTTTATTTTTTCTAAATATTACCACATAAATAGATTCTCTCTCAGACGATACTTAACAACACCCTCACCAGGCTCACCAAGCTCTGACAGGGTTTTTTGTACATTTTGTATAATCTGTTCTAAAGGCATTTGATAAAAGTCTAGACTAACCCTATGTTCAGGTTAAATTAAACTCAAACTAAATTAAATTAAATTAAACTCAATTATTATTATATTTTAACTAAATTAAATTAGTAACATAACATCACGCCTTATTTCCCCGAAGGGTTAGGCCTTTGATCCCGGCTGTCATTCGTAGATCATTGACAGTCATTACGGGTCGTTAGAAGCCCGAAAGTCTGACAACCAGTCTTACCAAGGCCTATCGTGTACCCCAGTAAGTGGGTTGTGGAAGTTCGATAGGTAGTCGCTCCATGTAAAATACTGGTATTCAACTGCATCCGGTTAGACTAGAAGCCGACCCCCGTACCCCAACATAGTTGGGAAAAGGCTACGCAGATTCCCTCTGCCTACCTTTAGGCAATAATAGCGTGATATTACGTTGAATAATCAATGACTAACCAGGTAATCCCATATATTTCCAATCCCTTAGCGTGGCATCATCTAGTAGAAACTTTTGCATGCTTAGGTCCATCGTCACGGGCAGATTTTCGTTGCATACCTACAAAGTAGTGGAGTAATAATTAGATCTAAGTTTAGTTACAAGTATTTGAATGAATGGTTCCATTTACGTCGGGCCGAGAACCTTGTATCGCTTCTATTACCCTACGTCGAGTCTACGATTTTCTGTCCCGTTTCTACTTAACGTCGAGTTTCTTTACCCCGCTGCTATTAAACGTTAAGTTTAATAAAATCATATTTTGAAGTACAGTTAGGTTCACATTCTTTTATGTGTTATTTATTGTATTCGTATAAATAATTATTCTAAAAAAAGTAACTTTCTGAATCTATATAAATCACAGTCTAATCATCACAGTCTAATATCAGTGTAAATGTAAATCAGCATAAATAATTATTGTATTATAGATATATAAAATAATTACAATAGGTACTAACTAAGTACTAATCTTAGTTAGTACCTATTGTAATTATTTTATAAAACTTGTTAGTTAAAATTTGTGATTTAAATTGTAGTGGTTACACCGCCACACATACGAACTACTATGCGAGCCAACTAAGAATGGGATCGCGCTTGTTGCCAACTTCACACGATAGCAGTACTTTCCTGAGTATTCCTGACAGATAAAGTACTGCAAAACTGTCAAAATGGCAACAAAATGGCATCTTGACAGGCGCATTCTTAGTTGGCTCGCATAGTACGCAACGAAGACATGACGTCACTCAATTCCTGCATCGCGCAATTAGAGTTTACCGAGCGAAAAACATAGATAAGACTATCCGAAATCAACATATGGGCAGTTGCCCGCCAGATATAACACCCGTCTGGTTGGAGGATCCTCCTTTTTCTATGGTGGATGAGTGAACTTTACACCCTCATACCTCTAAATTGGTGACCCCGAGAATGAACGTCAACGCAGCCTTCGTGCAACTTTCTTCAGCGTGACGTCATCATCATCATCATCACTCCCGCAAGCTTTCGTGAGGCGAGTCACACAGCCAGCCAGCACCCACGGCTTCAACGGGTATCCTGACCACCAGCATGCAGCGAACGCGCATTCCTGGTCATCACCCTCAGCCTCATCAGCAACCTTGGCACAGCACCTGCACTTCCGGCCGGTCTCACAAGCAGAGCCTATTCTACCCTCTCCTGGTCGACGCAAGCAGTCAGCCACAACCCAGCGCTGTACCACATCCGACTCACTGGATGACGACGCAGCGCCACCTCGACTCACTGGGGAATCGCCGCAATCACCTCAATCACCGCAACCACCGCAATCTCCACAATCACCACAATCGCCGCAATCACCGCAAACAGTTCCGACTCATCGTGAACTGTGCGGCACCCGGTTCCGACTCACTGGAACCACAGCTGGCACTGTGAAGCATCGCAAGATCCAAGACTCAGCCCACTCAATTCTTGCATCGCGCAGTTAGAGTAACTGCGCGATGCAAGAATTGAGTGACGTCATGTCTTCGTTGCGTAGTTCGTATGTGGCAGTGTAACCACTACAATTATATATTTTAATGGACATATACAATAAATTACAAGTATTAATTAAAAAAATAACAAATAACAAATTGAATACTTTTATAAATAAATTAAAACTACATATTTCCATTATCTAAATGCTATAAGACCTCGGTACCTAAGACGCTGTAGTAGTGTTACCTCTATGAACCAGTCACCCATGAGACTCTCGCGGTACTCCGACACGAAGGGCCCGAGGTAGGCCACGAAGCCGGTGGCTATCAGGCAGTCGCCCGGTAGGTTGTCGAACTCCTTGTCCAAGCGCTCCACTGTCAGCTCCCAGCGCTCTTTCTCACCTGGTCGTCACAAAAGAAATTGTTATGTGTTTTGATTTAAATTGTTAGTAATTTTACTGTTATAGGACTACTAATTGTAATTTAACTACTATAATAAAAAATAAACATGAATTAAATAAAATTTATTTTAAAGATTAACCTTAGTAAAACCAACAGCATCTTAAAAACATTGGCCGACAAGGTGGACAGCCCCTTTATTAGGCACTGGATGCGGCGGCACGTGCCAACATGTGTTGAGTCACGTAGGTATTAATGTAATGTTGTAGTTAGGTTAGTTTGTATGTTTTACTAACACAGTTTTTTAAGTTTTTGTTACGAATTCTTTATGGATTGTATTGATCCGAAATAAATGAAATAATAATAATAAATTACGGTTTTGTCAGTACCGCCCCACAACGGGATGCAGTACAGTCACGAGCACTAATTAGCAAAATTCAAAAGCGATTTTCTCGTGGAATATTGACTGCAACTTTGTTATAAGGTCTATTACATATTTATGTGGGTTCCAAAATACTATATTCGTAACATCATAAAATATTAATCAACACAGTAAGAGCAAATCACTTTTAAAAGTTGCTTAGTGTATACATATTGGTGCTCGTGATTGTACATAATGATAGACTGACAAAGGCAGGTACACAAGAGTCAGAGTTTCCGAACTGGCGGATTGCCTGAGTTCTTTAAAAAATATATATTAGTCTTCTGATTCTAGTGCAGAGTGCCTCTATATGCGCGTGCCAGTTAAGTTCTTCGTCAATAATCACTCCCAAGTTCTTAATATTGGGCACTGTGCTAAGAGTAAGACAGTTGCAACCCACTGACTGATTAGGGGGACAAGTGTGAGCTTTAGTTTTATGAGAGAAAGAGAATGGGGTTACTGAATGTGGTCGGTAGAACCTGATTAGTTTCGTCTTATCTGAATTCAACGTCAGCAAGTTAGTTGACAGCCATTCGATTATTCATACATCTGCTCTATTTCTGGCTTGCTCCCAGTCTTTGTCAAACACTAAAAGTGCCGTATCGTTTGCATAAGAGCAAATTACGCAATTAGAGATGGAGAGCCTGCATAAATCATTGACATATATTTGGAAAAGTGTCGGTCCTTGTGGCATGCCATAAGTGAGCTTTTCATATGAATTGGTAACTAAATCAATGATAACACACTGGGATCTATCGCAGAGGTAGTCTTTAAATAATTTGAGAGTTACTCTACGCAGTCCTAAGCTTTCCATGTTTGAAATAAGTCGAGGGACAGAGACCGTGTCAAAAGCTTTGGTTAAGTCTAAGAAGATGCCATATATAGCAGTTCAGTTTATTATCTTGTTTGCTTACCAGACTATTAGTGAAGGCAGTACGGCCAGATCTAAAGCCGTACTGGTTTTGAGCAATTTTTTTTTTTTAAAGGTACCTAAGTAATTTTTCAGAATTTTCTCCAGAATTTATGACAGCGTGCGAAATAGGTCTATAGTTTGTGACTCTGTCTCTGCACTCTCTGCCCCCGCTTTTAACCGGGAAGATTTCCCCGGGAAGATTCCAGAGTCTATGGACGGGTTACAAAAATGAGTGACTACGGGGGTTTAGGTAGAACGCAAAATCTTGATAACTCTGGCTGGAATATTATCCCACTCTGAATCGCAGTCACTGCGAGGTCATGGATAATTCTACCTACTTGTTTAGTCCGAGAGTGGCGGTGAGAGTTAGTTTGATGTCAACATTCATATCACCTATTAAGATAATGTTAACGTAGGATTGCAAAAAAGAAAATACGCCTTGCAGACTTATAAAAGTTCAGCGCCAGCTTATCATATAGGATGAACAGGATATAGAAACATACCAGACAATCCAGTGATCAAAGCCTCAGCTCTCTCCAACTTAAGCTGCAGCATCCTGGACTTTCGTTCCAGTTCTTCCTTCTGCGCCAACTTCTCATCATATTCCTTCTGTAAGCGCGCTATCATTTCGCTGAGTTCGCGCAACTTCGCGCGCGCTTCGGCTAAGATCTGCTGCTTCACGCGCAGGGATTCTAGGGCTTCTTCCAGACGCTCCTTCTTTGGTTTTACTATCCTGGTTGGGAAGAAGTAATTTTACTGGATATGGTTCGGAAACGCATGTAGAGGTGCGTTCACACCAGCGCACGCATACGAACCGCGCATGCTGGGCGCCTCGAATGGCTATGAACGCGTCACATACTACGCGCGCGCGCGCATATAGCGGACGATTCGCGTGCAAATATCCACACTTGCGCAATTGAAGCTCACGCGCACGAACCGGGAGAGGACATTTAACTTGCACACGAACTGCTCGCTGACCGCTCGCAAACATGTCCATAGGTGCCCATATTATATTCTTAAGATGCACGCTAACCGCACTGTTCTGTGACCTGGGTGCTACACACTTGTTCGGGTCGGCATAATTCGGCACAGTCGGGCGGTAAAATTCTACTACTATTAAACGCGAAAGTTTGTCAGGATGGATGTATGAATGTTTATTACTCTTTTACGCAAAAACTACTAAACAGATTTTGATGAAGCTTTACAGTAATTTACAGATAAAAATAATAAAATCTCGTTGACGACTGGTTGTCAGACTTTCGGGCTTCTGATGACCCGTACCAACTGTCAAAGATCCATGAATGAGTCCGGAACCAACGGCTTTCCGAGGCACGGAGGAGTCTCGGTATGTAAAGATGGTCACTCATCAACGGGCCAACCCCGGCAAGCGTAGCTTACCGTGGGGCAGTTATTACTTAGCCACGAGTGATTGCGACGTCTATGTAAGTTTGTTAACGGAGACTTACTTGTATATCTTGCCATACTTCTCCATAGCCCGCACCCACAGACACAGCGACTTCGCAGCCGCAGAAACCGTACCCACAATCTCAGGGTCGAAGTCAGGCTTCACAGTATAAGTGCCGATCTTCTTCAGAATCTTGTCGGTGATGTTGTCCTTGTCGAAGTCTCGCAGTCGGTCCAGGAAGTATTGGTCACCGAGCTGGCGCTTTGCTTCAGCCCAGGTTGGTTCTTTCTGTTACCAAAAAAAAGGTAAACATTTGCAAAAAAAAAATTGTAGAAGGTAGTCCAATACTTAACACTTTGCTCAGCAGTACCGCTTACGTCCACTAGCCACCTATTACATGGGACTTAAAACATAACTGGTGAAATGTGGGTGTACTTAAGTACACCTCTACCCAACACTTCGGGAAACCAGGCGTAATGTTGTTGTACAAAATGTAGCACACACCTGCAACAATATGAGTACAGCTTCCAGCACCATCTCCACTTTATAAGGGGGCTTCGCGTAAGACTTCACTTCTGAGATATCCTTCTTGTTCAAAGCGTCCAAGGCCTGTGAGAATAAAAAAAATACAATAAACGTGGATATATTTAGTACCCTATTACGCTTAAGTGTTCCTAAAGAGTCATAAAAAACCCATTAAGAAATCGACACGTATTTCATCCCTCAACGAGGCATCCGCAGGATAACGATAGACTTCAGCGTGTTGCCATGCCGAGCGCCGGACGCAGAGTGAGCCATACCGCCCGACAACTCCAACTGTATTTTATAATGGATTTCCGCAAGATCACACCTAAATCGACTAACTAGAATAAAAAAAAACAAGGGTTCATATTGTTGGCAAACCCAAACTAAAAATTGTACTACAATGTACTAGACAGGGTGGCACTCGGGGTGTAGCGCTATGAGCGTGAATAGTCGAGTGTTGCTAAAATATGACAATTAGTAAGTTCCTAATCACAACACTAAAAACGTGCTACAACACTGACATCTCTGAGACGCACTCCATTTCGTTTCCGCTTAAAAGCGCTGAAAGCTATCCTTTAAATATAAGTATGTGCCCCGAATCTGAGGTGTCTCCGTACGGGCTGAGGGCGGGACCCCTTACCTAAGCCACCGAGGTCTTACAAAGGCCTCCCCTACCTGCAGCCTCCGAGCCTGTGCTGACAGGCAGCCTCCACGTGCTGCCGCCGCTCCCTGCCAGGCGTGTTACGAGGCCCTCCGGCCTACTGCTGAGCCAGTGCTGAACAGGCCCCCCACGTCTACCACGTGCTGCCAAGGACGCTACCCTTCTTACCTTTATGTCCGAGTGCTCAGAACTCAGTGAACCAGTGGACATTACCCACGACCTAGACGCGTTACTACCACCTTTCTATCTATCCTGTAAATATACTAACTACCTACCTATCCGTTAACGGCCTGCGCAGCCTACCCTGCGCAGCCCTAGTCGTTACAGTGGCAGGGACATCAACAATATCAGGCGAATCAATACAACAAGAAATACACGAAATTGTGTATCCTCTCATGGAATTATCGGGTTTTAAAGCCAATTTTTGTTCTTTTTAGAAAAACAAGAATTCAGTATGGAAATATTAGTATTTTTAATGTCTTAATCATTTTCGTTTGCGGCCAAAAATAAGACTAAAGCCAAAGCTTCTTTTCGTTTTCGGCTGAAAATCCATTTCCGGTAGGACACTAACCTTGATAGCTTCTTCTAGAGCCGGCATGGCACTAGCCAGGTCCCGCATGGCGGCATCAGCCAACTTCTTGCACTGGACCTCTTCCTCCATGGTCTTCTTGCTCCTGGCTGCAACGCTGCGTTGTTGCTCATCGGCGTTCCGTTGTTGCACGTTTATCACGCCCATGTATTCGATGCATTGTTCTGTGTATAAGCCTACTTGGACCTAGAAACAGAACATTTGATTGTAAATTGGAAACCCGGCCGGTTACACGGTGCGAGCTACTAGCGTTGACAATAGACAACCCCTGCCACTTTTTACTGGCATGACAGTATCTCGACTCGGTCACACGAGTGCAAGCTGCTGGCGTGACAGGAGACAGCTACTGAACCTTTGTACCCGTATGTCATAGCAGAGAATACACCTGGAGTGCGCCTGAGCGTACGAGTTACTACCATTTAGTTACTTCTATTAAAGTTCCGAAACCACAATAAAAAATCCTTCAAATTAACTACGGAACATCTAAAATTGGGTGGCCCAGCGAAGCCGATCTACATCTCAGAAAACCTATCCGCCAGGAACAAGAGACTTTTCTTCCTGGCTCGAGATGCCGCTAAATCGAACGAATTCCAGTTTTGTTGGGTCTCACATGGAAAGATTTTTGTTCGTGAAAAAGTTGGAAAACCCCATTTTCATGTTAAAAATGAGGCGGATCTTGCTTGTGTTATTAAATCACCGTGACTATGTAGGCACTCTCCAAGAATCCCGGATCTATTGATTTTATTTTATGTATCCTATACTAAATGTTATTGTAGCAAAAATATTTGTAAAAATTGCGTTATTCGCTTAATATCTCTGTACTACACCGTAACCACACACATTCCTCTTCTCTCATATCCACACACCTTACCACCACACAACATATTCCGCAAGTCCCACTCATCACTTCAGTTCTGTACTTCCTATAAATCACATTCCACAAAATACTGTATAATACCTCTTTATTCCTGTTTTTTATTCACAACTTTCAGCCTAGTTACGTCGAATAATTTCAGTACACATAACTGTACCTACCCAGTTCTACTTTTTTGCTCCCCGGTTGTCTCAAAAATAAAAGATGGGTGATTTGTCCATTATAAACAATGAGGTAGAACATGTCTCTGTGTCAAATTATTATGTTTGCTCACCTGAAAATAGTGCAAACTATCTTAACAATTCAATGTACGACTTTAAAATATTACACACCAATATACGTAGCCTGAACTGTAATTTTGATAATCTTGTGTTATTTATGAGTAGACTGACGTATTTACCAGACGTTGTAATACTTACGGAGTGCTGGCTGAGCAAATGTCAAATGATCCCCACCTTAAACGCTTACAACTCCCATATCTCGTCTTTTAATCAAAATGATGGCGTAGTCGCCTACATTAGGGACTGCTATAATCCTACCATTGAAATACCGCACTGCAGCGATGCTAATTGCCTATTACTCAAATTCTCAAATAAAGTTGCTCTTGTTGCTCTATATCGCTCTCCGTCATGCAGAGATCTGACACAGTTTCTATGCAGTCTTGACAGCATCCTTGGGACTCCTGCTCAATTTAAAACCGCTGCTATCATTGGAGATCTTAATATAAATATTGTACCTGATAGTTCTGACCCTAATGCCGACGAGTACCTAAATCTCACAGCGTCTCATGCAATGCTTTCCGCTCACTCTCTTCCTACAAGACTGTCAAGCTGTCTAGATCATGTGATAATCCGTTGCCAATCCCCTGTAACAACTCTAATACTCGATTCCGTCATAACAGATCACTCCCCTGTCATGCTTTTCTGTAACATGCACACGAAAATCAAAGTCAACCGTAGTTATTGTAACCCTAAGATTGATGTCCCTGGAGTTGTTGAATGCATCAAAAACACTGACTTCTCATCAATTCTTAACTCTAAAGATCCAAATGAAGCTGCTGAGTCTCTTGTCTCTACAATGTCTTCAGCTATCAAGGCTCACACCCACACATCAGTTACCCCAAGTAGGCGACGCATTATTAAACCCTGGATAACTCCAGGCCTCTTAAGGTGCATAAGGCATAGAGATAAATTATACCGAACATTTAAAAAATATCCAGACAACGAAACACACAAGTTAGTTTTCTATCGCTACCGAAACTTTTGTAATAATTTACTTAAAAAAGTCAAAACCGAGCATGAACGCGCAGAGTTTCAGAAGGCTAGAAGTAACCCGAAAGCTACATGGGCTCTTATTAAACAGATAGCAAACTTAAACCAAAACAGAACATCGTCTTCAGATCTCCTAAAGTGCTGTGAAAATCCTTCTCAATCAGCTGACATGGTAAATGACTATTTCGCTAATGTGGGCACACTATTGGCATCCAAAATTCAGCAACCAGTACCCCAAAACAATTCTACATCCAGTAAAGTAGATAAAGCTTCCTCTAAATCAACACCGTTACATTCAATGGCTCTTTACAGTGTTGATGAACCCGAGCTTAATAATATAATTATTGGTCTAAAGGACAAATGCGCCGTTGGCATTGACGGTATTCCCGCCTCTATTGTAAAAGCAACCAGATCTATTATCATCCCGGTGCTGGTCCACGTTTTTAATTTGTGCCTTTCATCAGGTATCTTCCCTGACATATTTAAAACCGCGATTATACACCCAATTCACAAATCTGGTGACAAAGACAGTGTCACTAATTATAGACCCATATCGGTACTTACGACTCTCTCAAAAATCTTAGAAAAAGTTATTAACAAAATCCTTACAAAATTCAACATTCTAGCAAGTAACCAGTTTGGCTTCAGAAGTGGTAAAACGACTGATGACGCTGTATTAGAACTAACAGATACTATCATTAATAATATTGATAATAAAAGAAAAACATTGGCTATCTTTTTAGATCTATCTAAAGCTTTTGACACTGTCTCTGTCCCCAAGTACTCCTCTCGAAGCTGGAAGATGTTGGTATCCGCGGCACTGCCCAGGATATCTTCAGAAGTTATCTGACAGGTCGTGGGCAGCACGTAAAAATCGATCAACACTTAAGCCGACAGGAGATGGTCACCTTTGGTGTACCTCAGGGCAGCGTGCTTGGGCCGAGCCTTTTCCTAATTTATGTAAATGAGCTGTGTCGCTTATCTCTCCCTAACTGCAAAATAGTTACTTACGCTGACGATACGGCTCTAATAATTCATGGCCGCGATTGGAGTGAAACTCGTAAAAATGCTGAACTAGCCCTTAGTATTGTCATGAAATGGTTAGCTACAAATCTTCTTACTTTGAATGTGTTTTTCCATAAATAAGTCAGGTCAGCCCCTAAAACCTATTGCCCTTCACGCTCACTCTTGCATAAACCCAGATTCTGTCTCTAGCTGTGGCTGCCCTCTATTAGAAGGCTCCCAGACTATTAAATATCTTGGTGTTGTAGTTGACTGTCACCTGAAATGGCACCAGCAAATTGGTTCTGTCGTGGCACGCCTGAGAAAACTTTTGTATGTTTTTAAGAAACTTAGAGGCTCAGCGGATTTTAAAACCTTAATAAGTATCTATTTTGCACTTGCTCAGTCAGTGTTAGGTTATTGCCTGACTGTCTGGGGTGGTGCGCACAAAACAACAATGTTGCGGATTGAGAGAGCTCAGAGAGCAGTTTTGAAGGTCCTTGCTAGGAAACCAATCCGCTTTCCTACGACATCACTTTACTCTCTCTGTCAGGTCCTGACGGTCAGACAGTTGTTCATTTCTCAGGTAGTGCTCCGTAAGCATACCCAGCTGAATTATGAACCAGCTAAATCTAGCAGCAGACGCCGTTCTGATAGAGTATGTGAGGTAAAGCCTCGGACAACTGTAGCGGCACGCCGCCATTTTACCTACATGAGCTCTAAAATATATAATAGAATAAATAAAAATATCTACATCTATTCTGTGCCCAGAAATGAATGCAAGAAAAAACTCGACATTTTATTAAAATCTCTTACTTATGATGCAACAGAAAAACTTGTGGTTTAACATCTCGGAAAAACACACACATCCCAAAAAACTCACAACACAACCTCACCCTCTCTTACTCAACATTAGGTACTCACATACACGGCACTTTCTTCAATTTTAATTTTATTTTTTTGTTTTTTTCTTTTCTTTAAATAATTGTTAAAAGTTATGTATTCGTCTTGGAACAACCTACCCTCTCATTAGGAGTCGGGCGTTGGTAGCTGCGCCCAGGGTTGGGCAGTATTTGAATTACTTGTAATTGAAATACGTAATTGAAATACAAATACGTAATTGGTATTTGTAATTCAATTACTTCTTATAAATGTAATTTGTAATTAGTATTTCAAATACCTGACGCTGAGGTATTTTGTAGTTAGTATTTCAAATACTTATGGCTCCAAAATACATTTGAACATAAATACATTTAGCGATCTTATGAATGGGTGCGATCTGCAGAAAATAGCGCTCGATAGCTTTCGTAAGCAAAATGGCGACCGCAAAATATGTAATATCTTTAAAGTTGGCAACACTGCACTTAACTGTACTGTAGTCTGTACTGCAGGTACATACGTCAAATTGTCAATTACATAACTTGTCAATTTTATTGTAATTTTCATTCGGCGATGGAGTGAATCCTGTGAATGCTGTGACATATTATAAAATATGATGGTAAGAATAAATATATTCGCTTTGCCTTAGGCTGGGTTGGATTAGTTCTATTCTATTTATATACCTAACCTAACACCAGACTGTATTTTGTAATTTTTATTTTGTATTTTATATTTCAAATACACGACTTAAAAATATTTTGTAATTTGTATTTTAAATAAGTGCGGGATAGTATTTTGTAATTTGTATTTTAATTAAAGCAAAGCATGTATTTTGCCCAGCTCTGGCTGCGCCACAGTTTTTAACTATTGCAGCTATCATCGTTTAACATTTGTTTGACTTGTATGTATTTGTTTTTTTTTGTTCCCAATAAATGATTTTTAATATTTTAATATTTAATATTTCAGTCATAGCAACGCTATTTAAATAGCTCAGGTCCCCGTCAGGAGAAGCTATAAGTTTTGCAAACAAAAAAATTCTTCTAAGTTATGTAGCGAAATAATTAATCCCAAATTCAATCAACTCAAAGTAACACGTGTAATACGAAACTAACGGGCAATTTCACTTGGTCGGGTTATATTTTAGCGATATAAATCGCTGTCATTAAAATTAATTGTATATATTTAGTTTTAAGAATGACATTTGAATATTTGTACACCATATGTTATGGTAGAATGTATAGAACTTAAAAAATGTTAACACCATACTATTGTAAAACTACATTCTTACAAATAAATAAATTCTGACTCTGTCGTCCAATGTTTTGTGGTACTGGAACTCAGGCGCTGTCCTGTACCACAAAACATTAGACGACAGCGCTTTATATCGTTAATTGATTGAATTTGATTTTTTTAATTTGAATTTGAATTGGTCGCTGCGTAACTTAGTAGAAGTTTTTCGTTTACAATATTTATAGCTTCTCCTGACGGGGACTTTATATCCATGTTTCATTCGTAGCAATACAAGGTTTGACGTGCCGGTGACGCGACGTCGACTGAGATGCGCCGGTAGTGACGTGACTGATATGTGTAGCCAACGTCCTACAACTTCTACGTAACTATATTTTTTGACGTGACTGATCGGCGACTGGGCCGAACCGGCGAATGGGCTTTATCAGAAGGCTAGAGTCACCCAAAGGGCAATGGAGAGGGCTATGCTTGGAGTTTCCCTACGTGATCGAATCAGAAATGAAGAGATCCGTAAGAGAACCAAAGTAACTGACATAGCTCGAAGAATTGCCAAACTTAAGTGGCAATGGGCAGAGCACATTGCTCGTGGAACAGATGACCGATGGGACCGCGTACCGGAAGACGAAGCGTTGGAAGGCCTCCCACAAGATGGACCGATGACCTTGTGAAGGCCGCAGGGATCCGCTGGATGCGGGAAGCACAGAATCGGTCGAAGTGGCGGTGCTTGGGGGAGGCCTATGACCAGCAGTGGACGTCTTTTGGCTGAAATGATGATGATGATGATGATGATCGGCGACTTGATGTTGACTTGAGTGACGTGTGTGCATAGATCTTTACTACAAGACAAGGTCTTTCTCGTCTTGTACTTTGATATTACATTGATAATAGCACTAAAATCTAAAATTACATCAAACCCTCCTAATTCCTACGACTAAATATATTTTCGTAAGTAACAACAACTACAGGAGTTCGTCACCTTGGCCTCGGCCAGCTCCTCGGACATCTGGCCGACCAGTCTCGTGGTCTCCTCGACCTTGCCCAGACCGTTGCGCAGTTTGTTGGCTTGCAGAGCTACCTCTATGCGTTTGGCTTTCAACATCCTGGCGAGAACAACAACAAATTATTATCATCAGTACGGATAGATTCCGCTCCCATCACATCGGGCTCAGCAATTTAGAGGTATGAGGAACAGGGTGTAAAGTTCACTCATCCTCTATAGGAAGGGAGGATCCTCGGACCAGACGGGTGTCATGTCTGGCGGGCAGCTACCCACCGATTGATGTCGGATATGTCGTTCGCGCGGTAAACTCTAATTGCGCGACGCAGGATTTGTGTGACGTCAGGATTTTTGTGTGACGTAAGGTCTTTGATGCGTAGTTCGCATGTGGTGATGTAAATG
The DNA here is from genome assembly GCA_948150665.1 of Conistra vaccinii. Lineage (NCBI taxonomy): Eukaryota > Metazoa > Arthropoda > Insecta > Lepidoptera > Noctuidae > Conistra > Conistra vaccinii. Next base: position 1,912,552 of record OX411320.1, on the reverse strand, counting down.
TCGCTACATGACTATGAGAGTGAGAAGCATCATTTGGTTATACTAGCTGCTGCCCGCGGCTAAGCCCGCGTGGAACCTAACTCTCTTTCTAAAATAAATGTAATTATAACGCATATTCGTTCGAAATTTGAAATACCATTTTTTTCTTTATTTTCGGCCAGTCATCGTAAAAAGTAGGTTGGTCTTATTTCCTACGAAATGTATGGAAAAGTTATTTGCGATTTCTGACTTTTCTAATACTCAATCCTCAATCCTACGGAGCACCTAACTACCTACCTACCTACCTACCCTACCCTACCTATCTACCTTCCCTACCTACCTATCTACCTACCTATCCTACCTACATACCTACTTACATACCTACCTACCTACCCTACCTTTACCTACCTATCCTAAGAACCTTTTCCTGACAATAACAAACACAACAAAAAAACCATTAGCGAAATTGGTCCAGCCGTTCACACGTGATGCCGTGACCAAGGAAATAGGGATTCATTTTTATATATATTATATAGATGTGAAGACTATGCACCTTGAATAAAATTACTATACCACAATAGGTAAAAAGAATTTGAAATGAAGCAACGACATATAAATTAATTATGTGATAGATACATGGTGGTCACATATTTACAAACATTGTAAAAATATATGTTTTTTCAAAAAAAAAAATACAATTATTAATAAGTCAGTGTGTGAGGAAGTTATCACAGAATGTAAAATCAATGTTATACAATAAAAATAAATTACAATTAAATTAGCAACAGTATCAGGTTGTACGTTGAGTTAAATATGATTTGCGACCGTATCAAAATCAACACAACTCTATAAGTTCATGTAAACCCCAAACGTCATGATTTCATGAAATCACACACATTTGGGGGTTATTCTATCATATGGAGTTGCATAGCTGATTCTAATGATTATAATTCTGTAAAGCCATATTTGTTACGCTCGCAAATTATATTTTAATCAAGATACAACCTGACACTGACCTGCAAATTGCAAAAAAACTTGGCGCATCCCCCTTAACAAAACGGGCCTATTATATTTTGACAACTATAACTAAGTAAACAATTGATTTGGTAACGATTCTTATGTATTCTATTAAGTTGTTGTTGTGACCTTTGAATATGTTTCTATCGCTCTTAATGATCCTGTTGATTACGAGAGTCTTGATAGTCTTCTTACTGTTTTGCGGAGTTATGAGCCATGTCGTAATGAAGCGACAGGTCAGCTTTGGATTCAACAGTCCCCTGAGTTCCCCGACGTATGGCCAAAGGCAGCAAGATTTCTTGCACTCGAAAGAAGGACACACTTACAAGAAGATAGTAGTGCCCGCTCTGTGCGGGGCCGCGGGGTCCGCTGCGGCCTCCGCCACATGCGCGCAAAATCCAACGAAATTATTTGACTCAAAACTCACTATGCAATTAATTGAAAAACGCCATAGTCTATCTGTTTGTATCTCGTTTGGTTGTGTAAAATTATATTTTGTACACAAAAATATGTCGTCTTATATTGTTATTTAATCAGTTACCTAATTAAATAAATAAATCTCATATCAATTATTAAACGGTAAAAACGGTATTTTATTTTTATCATAATTAGTTTGCAATACCACTCGATAATCGTAACGTGAAACGTTAACTTCGGGAGCTCGAACTGGGAGTGACTCATGGGTCGTGGAACGATAGGGGGGTATTATTTCTTAAATTTCTTAGGACTGGATTTACGCAGTGTCGATTCCCGAAGTTGCATTGCATTTCGGTTCGTGAGCGAGTCGTCGATTACACGCACAAAATCATCACGGTTCAAACCGTCCAACAGTATGAACAGCAGATTTTTTTTTCGCGTTTTCGGGTTTGTTCCCATAGTAAAAGTAGTTCATAATAATGAGTAAAGTCACGTGTTTAAGTATCAGTCACTAATTACCAGTCACCCTATAATCCTATATATACAGGATGGAAGGGTAAACACCGTTGTCACTCAAACTATGGGTAGTTGGCTTAAATACAAACATAAAAAACCGAGTAAAAAAAAATTACGTTATTTTCTTTAACAAATATTAAAAAGGTTATTGTCCGACACCGTCCGCAAATTCATGGATATGCGCCCGCCCGAGTGACGTAATCAATCGCCGCCCGTCCTACCTACCTACACAACACATGAATAAATACAATACAACCTTTTCCTGGCTTAAGACAGGCAAAAATACCTACCTTAGGAATTGCGTGACGATTCTAAATGTACATCTTTAAAAAAAAAGTTGTGATTTTCCATTGAATTTATGTTCTATAAACGAAACCAAACCACTGGTTTGAAGGATAACGGTGTTTACCCTAACACCCTATATACAAATTACAAGGTCCCATTAAAATAGATGGGACTTTTAACACTCCATCCATCCAAAAAAAAGCACATATTAAAGTGGTTTTATTTTGACCTAAAATAATAAATGGCATTGGCTAACCAACATTTTTAATATATTTTCATTAACTGATTTTTTTCTTGTAAGTATGCGTTTTTCTTATTATTTTTTTACCATTGTCGTTATTTTGATGGTCCGAACGATTTCTAAAAGTTTGTCCATCTATTTTAATGGGACCTTATATACTCGTCGCGCGGTAAACCTTGCTTGCGCGATTCAGGATGTGTGTGACGTCAGGTCTTTGACACGTAGTTGTCACGTGGCGTTGTAGATGCCGCCACAGGAGGATGTAGATAATGTCCACTTACTCCTGATAGCCCGAGACGAGCTCGAGGTAGTTGGTGGGCGTGACGTAGTTGGTGCGCCTCATCTCCTGCCACATCTTGACGCAGTACCTGCCCACGGACGAGTGGATGAGCGACATCGTGGACGCGACGGACGCGCGGAGGATGTCTTCGCGACTCTCGATCAAGGACTCCATTCTACGGATCTGAAAAAAAAGAAAAAAAAATAGTATAAAGAACTTAAAAAAGATTATTTGAATTTATTATCTGTCTGTCTGTTACGTTTCATGCCATTACGGCTGAACAGATTTAGATGAAATCTAGCGATAGGACAGATACTTTGAATGTCGGTAATACGTTCCTGTGGGAAAATTTCCAACCTTTACACGGGCGAAGCCACGGGCTAGATAGATAAAGTGCAAAAAAAAATGTATACGATAATAATAGTAAGGGAGGCCATGATGCTAAATGGGGTTTTACTCAAGCGTCGTGGGAAACTATTGTATTTTTTATCACATCTATTCAAAAAGACGTAGTTTAATCCTCGCAAACAGGGACCAAAATAGCTTTTTAATCCCTAGGGACTAAAAAGCTATTTTGGTTGTGATTTGAATTTGGAATGTGGATATTGTTAGTAAAAGTTCTATTCACCAAAGAGATGGATCACGAACATTGTATGAATAAGTAACAGGCTGGCAAGAGAGAGAGAAAGTGTGAATTTGATCAAAATTAAAATCCAAGATGGCGGATGCGACATTTTTAAATTTTTCGTCTAGCGTATCGTTTTCATAGTTTTCGACGGTGGTAAATCCAATAGTGAGGTCAAAATGTAAATCCAAGAAAGCGCATGCGAATATTTTAAAATTTTTCGTCATGGGTATCGTTTTCATAGTTTTCGACGGTGGGAAATCTGATAGTGAGGTCAAAATGTAAATCTAAGATGGCGGATGCGAAAATTTAAAAATTTGTCGTCATGGGTGTCAATTTTATAGTTTTCGAGGGTGGTAAAGCCGATAGTGAGGTCAAAATGTAAATCCAAGATGGCGGATGCGAAAATTTTCAAATTTTTCGTAATGGGTATCGTTTTCATAGTTTTCGAGGGTGGTAAAGCCAATAGTGGTGTCAAAGTTTAAATCCAAGATGGCGGATGCGAAATTTTTTAAATTTTTCGTCATGGGTATCGTTTTTATAGTTTTCGAGGGTGGTAAAGCCGATAGTGAGGTCAAAATGTGAATTCAACATGGCAGCTGATACTTTTCATTTGTTTTTTTTTTTTTTTGTTTAAAATCATACGTGAGTAGGAAATTCGTTCCTGATGGGGGTCGGACCGCACACGTTACTTTTCTCATAGAGGGTGATAAAAAGTAGAGTATTCACCTCGGGAGCAACACTATTTTAAGCTCGAGTGGTGTACTTTGAATTCTTACTTCGCTCCGCTTTGGATTCAAAGTAACACTCTCGCCCTAAAAATAGTTGTTTGCTCCCTTGGCAAACAATCTACTATGGTTTACAACTAGATTAAATGGTAGGAAGAAAAGGTCATCATTATGATGTTGACCATTTCACCGGTGGGGGAAGCGAGGGCTTTCAAAAATGTAAAATAACTCGAGCACGTGAGATATTGATAGTGTACGTCATGTCCCACGTGTTTTTGATGAAGGAGGTTTGTTAATCTGCCGGGTTGCATTGTGGGGCAGGCCGTACAGAGGAGTACGATCGACGACGTATATTTAGTAACCTAATTCGCTTAGCTGTTTTTAAAGGGTGATAAAGAACCGTGTCAGAAATCGACACGTGTTTCACCTCTCAGCGAGGCATCCTCAGGATGACGATTGACTTGTTGCGAACTTGGACACGAGGAAAAAAAACCCCTCTCTTTTTACCCTTCTGTACAGAAGGGTAAAAAGTGTGGAGTTTTTTTTTTCCTCCTCACTTTTTCCCATTCTGTACGGAAGGGCAAAAATTCATCCATTCCAATCCATTCAAAAGACTGATGATTCGGCCGTGACACAAGCTCGTGGCGGTGTTTTGTAAACGCAGGACATTGAGCTGAACCGACTATATAGTAATCTGACGCGCTCAAGTATTTAACTATCGATTTTTTTACTTATAGCTTTAGCTGATCGACACTCCTAGACGCGCGGTACTCAACAGGGCGCTACGTACCCGCGGCCCCGTGATGCAGGCCAGCAGCTCGACGCGCGGTACTCAACAGGGCGTTACGTACCCGCGGCCCCGTGATGCAGGCCAGCAGCTCGACGCGCGGTACTCAACAGGGCGCTACGTACCCGCGGCCCCGTGATGCAGGCCAGCAGCTCGACGCGCGGTACTCAACAGGGCGCTACGTACCCGCGGCCCCGTGATGCAGGCCAGCAGCTCGACGCGCGGTACTCAACAGGGCGCTACGTACCCGCGGCCCCGTGATGCAGGCCAGCAGCTCGACGCGCGGTACTCAACAGGGCGCTACGCGCGGCCCCGTGATGCAGGCCAGCAGCTCGACGCGCGGTACTCAACAGGGCGCTACGTACCCGCGGCCCCGTGATGCAGGCCAGCAGCTCGACGCGCGGTACTCAACAGGGCGCTACGTACCCGCGGCCCCGTGATGCAGGCCAGCAGCTCGACGCGCGGTACTCAACAGGGCGCTACGTACCCGCGGCCCCGTGATGCAGGCCAGCAGCTCGACGCGCGGTACTCAACAGGGCGCTACGTACCCGCGGCCCCGTGATGCAGGCCAGCAGCTCGACGCGCGGTACTCAACAGGGCGCTACGTACCCGCGGCCCCGTGATGCAGGCCAGCAGCTCGACGCGCGGTACTCAACAGGGCGCTACGTACCCGCGGCCCCGTGATGCAGGCCAGCAGCTCGTCGCGCGGTACTCAACAGGGCGCTACGTACCCGCGGCCCCGTGATGCAGGCCAGCAGCTCGACGCGCGGTACTCAACAGGGCGCTACGTACCCGCGGCCCCGTGATGCAGGCCAGCAGCTCGACGCGCGGTACTCAACAGGGCGCTACGTACCCGCGGCCCCGTGATGCAGGCCAGCAGCTCGACGCGCGGTACTCAACAGGGCGCTACGTACCCGCGGCCCCGTGATGCAGGCCAGCAGCTCGACGCGCGGTACTCAACAGGGCGCTACGTACCCGCGGCCCCGTGATGCAGGCCAGCAGCTCGACGCGCGGTACTCAACAGGGCGCTACGTACCCGCGGCCCCGTGATGCAGGCCAGCAGCTCGACGCGCGGTACTCAACAGGGCGCTACGTACCCGCGGCCCCGTGATGCAGGCCAGCAGCTCGACGCGCGGTACTCAACAGGGCGCTACGTACCCGCGGCCCCGTGATGCAGGCCAGCAGCTCGACGCGCGGTACTCAACAGGGCGCTACGTACCCGCGGCCCCGTGATGCAGGCCAGCAGCTCGACGCGCGGTACTCAACAGGGCGCTACGTACCCGCGGCCCCGTGATGCAGGCCAGCAGCTCGACGCGCGGTACTCAACAGGGCGCTACGTACCCGCGGCCCCGTGATGCAGGCCAGCAGCTCGACGCGCGGTACTCAACAGGGCGCTACGTACCCGCGGCCCCGTGATGCAGGCCAGCAGCTCGACGCGCGGTACTCAACAGGGCGCTACGTACCCGCGGCCCCGTGATGCAGGCCAGCAGCTCGACGCGCGGTACTCAACAGGGCGCTACGTACCCGCGGCCCCGTGATGCAGGCCAGCAGCTCGACGCGCGGTACTCAACAGGGCGCTACGTACCCGCGGCCCCGTGATGCAGGCCAGCAGCTCGACGCGCGGTACTCAACAGGGCGCTACGTACCCGCGGCCCCGTGATGCAGGCCAGCAGCTCGACGCGCGGTACTCAACAGGGCGCTACGTACCCGCGGCCCCGTGATGCAGGCCAGCAGCTCGACGCGCGGTACTCAACAGGGCGCTACGTACCCGCGGCCCCGTGATGCAGGCCAGCAGCTCGACGCGCGGTACTCAACAGGGCGCTACGTACCCGCGGCCCCGTGATGCAGGCCAGCAGCTCGACGCGCGGTACTCAACAGGGCGCTACGTACCCGCGGCCCCGTGATGCAGGCCAGCAGCTCGACGCGCGGTACTCAACAGGGCGCTACGTACCCGCGGCCCCGTGATGCAGGCCAGCAGCTCGACGCGCGGTACTCAACAGGGCGCTACGTACCCGCGGCCCCGTGATGCAGGCCAGCAGCTCGACGCGCGGTACTCAACAGGGCGCTACGTACCCGCGGCCCCGTGATGCAGGCCAGCAGCTCGACGCGCGGTACTCAACAGGGCGCTACGTACCCGCGGCCCCGTGATGCAGGCCAGCAGCTCGACGCGCGGTACTCAACAGGGCGCTACGTACCCGCGGCCCCGTGATGCAGGCCAGCAGCTCGACGCGCGGTACTCAACAGGGCGCTACGTACCCGCGGCCCCGTGATGCAGGCCAGCAGCTCGACGCGCGGTACTCAACAGGGCGCTACGTACCCGCGGCCCCGTGATGCAGGCCAGCAGCTCGACGCGCGGTACTCAACAGGGCGCTACGTACCCGCGGCCCCGTGATGCAGGCCAGCAGCTCGACGCGCGGTACTCAACAGGGCGCTACGTACCCGCGGCCCCGTGATGCAGGCCAGCAGCTCGACGCGCGGTACTCAACAGGGCGCTACGTACCCGCGGCCCCGTGATGCAGGCCAGCAGCTCGACGCGCGGTACTCAACAGGGCGCTACGTACCCGCGGCCCCGTGATGCAGGCCAGCAGCTCGACGCGCGGTACTCAACAGGGCGCTACGTACCCTGGGCCCCGTGATGCAGGCCAGCAGCTCGACGCCCGTGAGGAACTTGTAGGCCACCTCCAGCAGCGCCTCGCGCGGCCACTCCAGGAACCAGTTCGTGGTCGTCGCGTTGATCAGAGCTGGGTATTGGCGGATGCGGTTTCTGTGACAAAAAAACAGCAATATTCAAAAGTTATGTATACAAGAAGTAAGGAATATAGACGAGGAACTTCCTTGACCTGAGCCTGAGACCCTGAGAACCTTCACTTGTAAGATACTTATCAAAACAAATCTGACGAGCCCAACACAACAGAGCTAGCTTATCAAGTTGAGGTGTTCCTGTGGCCACCTTCCAGCAATTTCATCAGATCCTGGACTAAATCTTGGGATATAGTTTTTGTCAAGACAAAACTAACGAGTCCAAACACATCAGGGCTTTCTTATTTTGTTGAGGAGTTCCTGTGGCCACCATCACTCTAGACTTCAACTAGGGCTATGGTACTTGTCAAGACAAATCAATATAGCCGAAAGACAACGGGGCTATGCTGTTTCTCTGAAGAGTTCCTATGGTATGCTTCCGGCTCCATCATCAAATCCTTGACTACACCTTGGGGTAACGTACCTACTTGTAAAGACAGCCAAATAGCCACAAGACACTGGGACTATCCTGTTTATTTGAGAAGTCCTATAGCCACCATCTGACTCCATCATCAGATCCTAGACTACACCTTGGGCTAACGTAGTTGTCAAAACAAATTCAAATGGCCTAACTATTTCGAAGATAGATCGGTGAGCTAGTAATAACAATATAGTACCTGAACTCTTCCCCAATAGGACTGAAGCACAGTACGATGTGCAGGTTGCTTCTCACTCGGTCTACTAGGAACTGGTATATGAGCTCTTGGGTCTGCATCAAGTTAGCGGTTTTCATCGGCTTTTCCAGAGCAGTTTTTATCTGTTAATATGTAAACACACTTTACAGGACATGTCGAATGATAATAAAATATAAAAAAAAAAAAAAAAAAACACATATACCTACATGGGCAATTAAGAAACGTCAGAAGCTACGCACGGTTCCAAACGTGATGCTTTTTCTAAAAGCTTTATTTTTTATTATAATTTTGTGTGACTTCAGGATTTTGTGTGACGTCAGGATCTTATGTGACGTCAGGACTTTGTGTGACGTCAGGTCTTTGATGCGTTCGCATATGGCGATGTAGATGCCGCCACATAATAATGTGTAAAATTACTTACATCTTCAAACTCATCAGGTTTGTAAAGGTTGGTGATCTCGCCGCTGCTGAGCAGGTTGTTCATGATCTCGGTGAAGGCCTCGTCGGCGATCTGCGTGTCCGAGAAGATGAACGTGGTCTTCTTTTGATCTACTCCACAGCCCGTGTATAGCATCTGGGTGGGAATTGTGAAAATAGCTTTATTCGTGGAAATATTAATCCACTAGCTGCGCCCCGCGGTTTCACCCACATAATTCTCGATCGCACGGGATTTTTTGGAATAAAAAGTATCCTCTGTCCTAGTCCAGGTCAGGGTCTATCCATGTGCCAATTTTCATCCAAATCTGTTTACCTGTTTTAGAGCGAAAACGTAACAAACAAAGTTATTTTCGCAATTATACTATTAAGTTTATTTATTTATTTATTTATTTATTTGGATCTCCAACAAAGATTACACCTTACATGCTAAAAATAAAACATAAAAAGATACAAATCCTTGTGCATCTTCAATTATAGGAGACCACAGCTTGCATTAAGATATCAAACAATCAATTATTAATATGGAAATAAAACAATTTAAAGTAAAAACAACAAGAATCAAAATTAAAATTATAAAAAAAAAAAAAACTATATATACCTATTGAGTTGAACAGTAGGGATGAAGGTCAACTCCTACTCAATATTAACTTTTGCGTGTAACAGCAACTTAAATTTACTTAGGCCGTTGTAGAAAATGTCTATATCGTCGGAAGAACATGACAGTGAGTTGTATTGATTGGTCATCCTAACAATCGGCGAGTGTTTACCTAGATTTGTTCTGTGTTGAGGGGCTTTCAGTAAAGGGCCGGGATAGCGAGGAATACGGGAAGGGACGTTAATGCGTAATTTGCTAAGAAGATCTGGACAGTCAATGCCATTATTGAATAATTTATACAGGAACAACATGTCGGAGATAGTGCGGCGAGATTTTAAATCTTTGAGTTTGAAGTGATTTAGTCTATGTTCGTAAGATCTACAATTTCTTACTTTAAACCTAAACGCTAGATGACGGACAAGTCTCTTTTGAACCCTTTCAATGCGACTTATGTGGACTTGGTACGAAGGATTCCACACCGTGCTGCAATATTCAAGTTGGCTTCGTACGTAACTGTTGAATAAAAGTAATGTAGTGGATGGTTTTTTAAATTCTTTTGAAGATCTCAAAATAAAGCCAAGAGCTCGGTAAGCTGAATTAAGCATTTGGTCTATATGATTTATAAAATTAAGTTTACTATCCAAGTATACTCCTAAGTCACGAATAACTGTTACTTCTGTTAGTGTGTTTCCCTGAATATTGTAAACAGATTCGACTTTGTTGTGTTTTCTAGTAAATTTTATATGAAAACATTTAGTACAATTCAAGTATATTTTATTGTTGGTACACCATTGACTCAGACTATCCAAATCAATTTGTAATAGCTGTGTATCGACATTATTCAAAATTACACGGGTCAGTTTTAAGTCATCAGCAAAAAGGTATGGTGTGGAGTATTTAAATATGTCTGATATGTCGTTAATAAACACATTAAAAAACAACGGCCCTAGATTGGACCCCTGGGGTACACCGGATGTTGCAATGTAGGGATCTGACTCATTACAATCTACAACCACTGAAGAAGTCCTATTTTCGAGGTAAGTTCTACACCAGCTCAGCGGATGAACGAACGGATACTGCGGATGTTAGTTCAGTGACATAATTAACAAGATTTGTGTTTGTAGATCTTTTAACCATAAAACCATGCTGATTAGTGGATATTAATTGTTTAACGTGGTCGTGCAATACTGGGCACACCAGTGATTCAAAGACCTTAGACAAAGTACACAGAATGGAGATGGGTCGATAATTAGATATCACCTCCCGTTTCCCATTCTTGTGAATAGGTACTATTCTAGCTTTTTTCCATTTATTTGGAAAAACCGCAGTTTTTAGCGAGGTATTATAAATATTTGCCAGTGGAGAAGACAAATACTCTGCACATCCCAACCAGAACATTGGGGTCACATTGTCAGGTCCAGCACCTTTAGATATGTCGAGTCCAGAGAGTTTATTAAATACAGCTTCAGGAAGGAGTAGTTAGGATAGTCCATATCTACATATACAAATAAATAAAATTGAAGTGTCTGTTTGTAATGTCAAAATAACAGCTTTAAGTAAATGCATATGAAAGTATATACGATCCATATAACAAAAAAACATTTTTTTTTTTTTTTGTGTCTGTCTGTCTGTCTGTTTGTTCCGGCTAATCTCCGAAACGGTTGGACCGATTTTGACGGGACTTTTATTAGTAGATAGCTTAGGTCACTAGGCGTAAAATAGGCTACTTTTTATTCCGATATTCCCACGGTAACATTGGGATTAAAAGGAAAAACTCATTTACGCGGGTGAAGCCGTGGGACGCAGCTAGTTATTATTATAAATACGAATGTCACTCTGTCTGTTTATTTGTTACCGTGCCACGCTTTAAGACTGAAAAGATTTATCTTCTTTTTACTATCCACATCGGGTAAGCTCTTTCCCTGCATCACACCAGATGGGAAGTGATGATCAGGCCGAAGGTGGAAGCGGGCTTCAGCCGGAATCCTCAACCACAGAGGAACTGGCTATCTTATATCTAACTGCAGAAACACAACAATGCTGTTTACATTGTTGTTATGGCGACAGACTTAGATAAGATGGTGGAAGCTAGCCAGGCGGACTTAGAACAAGCCGAACCGAGCAGAAAATTTTGCCCGCACTGGCAATCGAACCCGGGACCTCTGGGTTTGAGACAGGTGGTGTAAGCACCAGACTACCATCTATCTTTCGATTTGGCCATGAGTGTCCCACTGCTGGGCAAAGGCCTCCCTTTCCCTTTTCCAAACACGGCCGTCCATTGCCATTGCAGGTATTGTTCATGAAAGGACAGGTAACCTTTAAGTCCTCCCGGAATTCTTTCAGGCCATAGGTCTTGGTGACGACGACGGTGAACGCGTTATACTCGCAAATGTAGGTCGCAAGTCTCGTCAGGCACGTGCGGCCGGAACCACCTGATGATAAATAAGTAATGTATGTACTTAGTAACCTAGTTCTGATTTGCATGTACCTAGCTTATTCTTGAATATTTCTACACCAGCAATGGTAGTATGTGTGAAACAGTGTTTTAATATAAGATCTTAATGTACCATATACTGAGAAATAAATAAATACAATACAATACAATACAATACAATGGTTTAAAATAAGTTTGTATTTATTTATTTACTAGCTTATTAGCCTACTAGCAAATTTTCTACTTTTGTAAATCTATATTTATAATATAAAAAATTAATCCCTATTTCCTTGGTCACGGCATCACGCGTGAACGGCTGGACCAATTTCGCTAATTCTTTTTTTGTTGTGTTTGTTATAGTAAGGAGATGGTTCTTAGGACAGGTAGGTGAAGGTAGGGTAGGTAGGTAGGTAGGTATACAAGTAGGTAGGTATGTATGTTGGTAAAGTAGGTATGTAGGTAGGGTGGGTAGGTATGTAGGTAGGGTGGGTAGGTATGTATGTATGTAGGTAGGTATGTATGTTGGTAAAGTAGGTATGTAGGTAGGGTGGGTAGGTATGTATGTATGTAGGTAAGTAGGTAGGGTAAGGTAGGTAAGTAGGTAGGAAGGGTAGGGTAGGTAGGAAGGGTAGGGTAGGTAGGTAGGGTAGGTAGGTAGGTAGGGTAGGTAGGTTGTATGTAGGTAGGTGTAGATATAAAGTAGGTAGGTATGTATGTAGGTAGGAAGGTATGTATGTAGGTAGGAAGGTAGGTAGTTAGGGTAGGTAGGTGCGCCGCAGATAAGTGCTTACCCGTGCGTAGCCGGGGCGGGCAGCTAGTATTAAATAATAGTTAATACTTGTTCTTTGTTTACCATTGATCATCACTGTAAATGTTTACAGAAAAACCAAATCGTTATGAACTCACTACCTACGCAAGCCTATGTTCCAACACCAATATCTCTTACACAAATTATCATAGAATCGAGTTTTAAGTATCATTATTTAGGTAAATTAAACATCTATTAGGCGTGTAGATAAAAAAAAAGATAGTTCCCGGGCGTCAATTTTGTAATAACCTTGATAAACTAAAAAAACAATGTTAATTTTAACGTGATATTGATATTTTAGCATTTATTTCAATATGATGCAGCATTTACTGTCAGTATTTAAGTTATTTAACCCATTGTTAACACTTTTCGCTTATTAAAAGTTTTTTTTACGTTAATTGGACATTAAATTCCAAAGTTAAAGTACTTTTAGTATGCACGCTTCATAAAATGCGATCAAAATACAAAAATGGCTCCCATTCATGGGGGGATGGGTTTCGACCCCCCATGTAGAATAATTTTATTGATAAAATAGAGCAAACTACCTTCCCTTTAAGTGTGTACAGTCCGAGACCAAACACATTGTATAGTAGGATAGTAGGATGGCTACTAGTTAACTAAAATATTGATAACCATAATTAATATCGTAACACCGAATATTTAGTTTTAGATGCAAAAAAAGTATTTGGAAACATTTCCAAAAGCCTTATTTTACACCTAAAACGTCAACATCAAATTCATTGTTGCAATTGCAATTCATATTCTAGTTCACTAGCTAGCCCCATTACAAAAACAGCGAAATATTTGAAATCTATTTGCGACGACGTTGCCCACTTTCAGAATAAACACTCTTAAGATAAAAATTAATATTCTTTTAACATATTTTAACGAAACTCAAGGCATCGAGTTGTTTGTCGCTATGTGCTATGCCTATTTGGCAACCTAGTCTACAACATTAGTTAGCATTTCTATAGTCAATGAAGAAAATTATTTATAAAAGGCGGGGACAAACTAGTAACCGGAAATATGGTGTAAGTTTTGTTTGTGGGCCTGCGATACAAAAATTCTATAGATTATAATGCTTGTTTTTCTCTATTCAGTCATGTGTTTTTGCAGTCGCGTTTTTTGTTTTATAAATAATTTTCTTTATTTCAAGGTTTTTAGTTTTATTAACCCTTTCTTTGCAGTCTGGTTAAAAGTACGAAATTTATCAATTCCGGTCAACCGAAAAGAGAATTTTACGATCAATAGAAACAAAAGTGCTTTCCATCTGATCATAATACGGCGTTCCTCAACTCTTCTTTTCTCTATTTTTATTAATGTTATAACTTCCGAGCTTCAGTGTGCGTGTCATCTGTATGCAGATGACTTGCAGTTGTACTGTCAAGGGAGAGTTCATGAAATACCTGACGCTATCGACAAGTTAAATAGGGACTTGGCAGCCATAAAATCTTGGTCTGATAGATTTGGTGTTGCAGTAAACCCTAATAAGTGTCAGGCGATCATAATAGGGAGTCCTCGTAGTGTCAGTAAGGAGGATGGTTCAACTTTGCCACCAGTTCTCTACAATGGTACGATCGTTCCATTTAGCACTGACGTGAAGGATCTAGGCTTGCACATCGATCTAGGCTTGCACATCTAGGCTTGCACATCTGAACTGGCGTAGTCATGTCGCTAGGGTCAGCCAGAAGGTTACTGGAATGCTGCGGACTGTGTACCGACAAAAAAATTTATTACTATCAAGTAGGTACCAAGACAATGCTTGTGCAGTCCTTAATTTTCCCTATCATCGATTATGGTGATGTCTGCTATTATGACCTGAATGCAGATCTCCTCGACAAACTTGACCGTCTTCTCAATAACTGCATTCGATTCGTTTTTCAAACTCCGTAAATATGATCATGTCTCTACGCATCGGTAGCTTCTAAAGTGGTTGCCCATACGCCAGCGCAGAGAGCAAAGGGCACTGACCACCTTGTCCCTCTCCCTCTTCCCCTAGTTATCTAGCTCCCCACTTCCAGTACATTTGCGCAAACCACAATAGAACTCTACGTTCATCACACAATCGTCTTCTTCTATGTCCCACTCACCGCACTGACTTCATTCACTCTTCCTTCTTCGTTCAGTCTATCTCTCTGTGGAATGCGCTCCCCCAAGAAATCAGGATGGCAATCAACCGATTAACCTTTAAACTTAAATTTTGCGAGCACATTCGTAAGAACCTGCCAGTATCATCACAACGGTAATTAATTTTTTTCCCCATTGTTTGTCTTATTTGTTTTAAGTATATTCGTGTATTTATTTGTTATTATATGTATATAAATTTTAGGTATATTATATAGTTTTGATAGTTATATGTATATCCTTAGATTTAAATAAATATAATTATTCAACAATTTTCGACATTGCACCTACCACTGTTTGTCTCTGCATCACCCAAAGGTTGACTGGTAGAAAATGCCTATGCCTCTCTACATTTTTGTGCTTAGTGTTAAATAAATAAATTATACAGGCTCAAAACACAAATAGTTTAGTGAAGCACAGCGCAGATTTGATCAGGCTGTACCACATTGCAAAAATCTATCTACAATAATTTTCCAACATATTGAATGGACCATTGCACGTGCCCGTAAAAAGGTATGAGAAGTGCCTTTGTTTGGCCGTCATTTTCAATTCTGCATCGGGTCGCAGCGCATTGCATTGCCAACAAAAAAATGCGGTGTGGCCCGCCTGTAGTCATGACGGCCAAACAAAGGCACTTCTCATGCCGTTTCACGGGCATACAACTTATTCCTGTGATGAACGTGCAAGTGGCCATTTTCAATTTGTTTCTTTACTGGTGCAGGTTATAACACTGACCTATCCCAACACAGAGCAAGTGGCCCCTCTGCTGCGAGATGACGCGCACGATGCGACAGACGTGCTCTATGGCGTCCTTGAACAGCACCAGGTCCATCTTGACCACGCCGGGGCAGCTGTTGTACTCTTCCAGCTGGTTTGTGACGAATCTAGGTAAAACATTTTATACAACGTTATTTTTTGTTTATACTAAACGTCTTAACTTACTTACTCATCATTATGAACAACATTGACGAGATATGCGAACATAAATCAGTATTTTTTTTCTCAATTTTAGCTTTGCACTTACTTGCGCAGCGCCTCAGGATCGTTCATATCATCGTAGATCTCGTACGGGTTCAGGAAGTGTCCGTACAGCGGCGGACTCTTGGAGGGACACAGCGCGTGGAAGGTCAGCTCGAAGTGCTTGCCCAGCATGTCGCTGATGTGGTTCATGAACCAGTCGCGGTCTCTGGCAGGAGGAATGGTTATAGATGACTATTTTTGTAGTCGGTAGATTAGAATAATATTTATTTGTGAAATATGCAAAATTATGATCCAATTGTTGCGCTAATTTTAATATAAATTACTTTTAAGCTAGCTAAATAAAGTTTCACCTAATAGTGATTATTTATATTATTATAACTTTATAAGGGAAAAAAACCTGTTTAGCCAAAAATACTTAACTCACACTCAAAGCATTTATTTCTAATAAACCAATAACCAGGCATTATTGAATTGTAAAGAAAAACAAAACATTGCCGATGTAAACATTGCCGATGTCACCCGAACTCAACCGAAAGAAATGTTCGGCTTGGCCGACCAGTCGGCTAGTCGGTCAAATTCATAGTCGGCCTATCTCTAGTAGTTATTTAAAAATACATATTGACAATTCAAGCCTACCCAAAAAACCAGAAATTAGTTCTACACTTACAGAGAGGAAATCTATAAGAAACCTTAAAATAACATGGTAAATCTCCCAATATAGTGCGTACAAAGTTACATTTGCAGTTGGAATGTATAGAGAACATGATTTTTCAACTACAATGTTACTAAGTTTGTTCTTGAGATATTCATCCCAACTACGGAAACCTCCATTGTGCGTGGTCCGACACGCACTTGTTTATTAATAAAACTTAAGAATTGATATAACTCACTTGTCATCAGTCAATCGGTCGCAGAAGACTCGGAAGCACTCGTGCATCCACAGCCGTAAGAACCGCGGCTTCGTGTTCGTGTAGTCTTTGTTGCTACGCAGCAGACCCTGGGCGAGAATTACTTTTCTGTTTTACGTTGAAGTTTTGCTATAACTATTATAAAGAGGCAATAGACATCGAGAACGTAGTGGACTACTGTAGGGTTCGAAGTAATATGTTGGCCCGTAGATTCTCCCGTTGTAGTGACCAAGTCAAGATTAACCTCTTCAAGGCTTTCTGTCAGGGTCTTAATGCAAGTGATCTATGGGTCAGCTACCCCAAAAGATCGCTAGATGCCTTACACGTCCAGTATAATAATGTTTTTAGGATGCTGTTGGGACTGCCCCGCTTCTGTAGTGCATCAGAGATGTTTTCGCAAAACCGAACTGTCGGTTTCCACGAAGTCATACGCAATAAAGTTGCTTCACTGGTGCATCGAACGCGGGTCAGTCACAATAGGATCCTGAAAGTCGTGGGGGAGAGTCTTTACTCCCCTGTTCTGACAGTAAAGCATACTTATATCTGGTGAACCGAGCTCTGCTCAAGGTGAAAATATAAACATATCGTCTAGGTACACCAACGTTTTATCAGATTTTTTTATAAAGAAAACGATTTTTCCCAAATATGAGATCTAACTACACCGATTTTTCACCCCCGTAAATCCCTTAGTTGTAACTTTCATAGAAATCGTTGGAGCCGTTTCCGAGATTCAGATTATATTTATACAAGAATTGCTCGTTTAAAGGTATCAGATTAGCTATAAGGTATTTTTTCACTAACAAGATGGATTATTTTGTCTTCAGAAACTGAAAAAATAAATAAATATTGGGTTAGGTTCATTAAAACACGAATAAATGTATGATTTCGAAAAACGCTGCACGCGCCAGAGCTGCCTGCCGCGTCATTCGGCACTGTTGTTCGTGGTTTACTTCTCAACAGTTTTTAACATTCAAATAGTTTTTTAACGGAAAGGAATGGAAATATGATGTTTAGAGTTTCTAAGTTAGTTCTCTTCGAGTCTCGGAACCTAAAGATTGTCTTCAAGAAGTCTAAAGTCTATACTGATATTACATTGAGTAGCTAATAAAATAGTTTGTTAAATATTGCTATATATCAATTGTGTGCAACAAGATAAATACAGAAATATTCGTACCTACTGAAAAGTCATTTCATTTCACAATCTACATTATACATACCTGGAATATCTTGGAGATGTCCCTCAAATTGAACAGGTAGTGCATCTTGTTGGGGGTAGGCAGGAGCTTAGCCACGATGTTGTTGAACATGTCTATCGTCGCTATCAGCACGGTTTTACCTGGATTTAATTCGAATCTTATTTTGTAGTGGTTACACCGCTACATAGGAACTACGCAGCAAAGACATGACGTCACACAATTCCTGCATCGCGCAGTTAGAGTTTACCGAGCGAAAAAAAACATAGATAAGACTATCCGAAATCAACTTACGGGCAGTTGCCCGCCAGACATAACACCCGTCTGGTTGGGGGATCCTCCCTTTTCTATGGTGGATGAGTGAACTTTACACCCTGTTCCTCATACCTCTACAATTTTAACAACGATGTGTGGTATTCCACGAATGGATAGAATAAGAAATGAGTACGTAAGAGGCAGTCTGAAAGTGACACCGGTGACCGAAAAGTTGTGCAGAAATCGGTTGTCACGGTATGGGCATGTGATGCGGAGGAATGAGGAAACAGTCGTGAGGAAAGTTTTGAGTATGAATGTCGATGGCTATAAGAGTAGGGGAAGACCGAAGAAACGATGGATGGCCTGTGTGAAAGATGATATGGCTAGAAAGGGGGTGACTACCGAGATGACGACTAATATAGAAGTATGGAAGAAATGGACATGTTGTACCGACCACTAATAAATTGGGATAAGGGCAGGAGAATGATGATTTATTCTGCATGTTTGTGGGTATACTAAAGGTACACCTGTACAAACGACCGCAACAAACGATTTTGAAAAATCAACCGCTGTTGGGGTGAAAAAGGGGAAACAGTTTATATGAAAATATTCTTACAGGGAAAGGAAGAAATGTTGATTTGTTGTACAAACGAAAGCACGTCAGTCAACCTACTCCTACATAGTTTGAAGCTGGCGTCTGTACATAGTTTGAAGGGGAAAGTACGAAAGTTAAGCGGATGAAGTGTGAAATAATATTAAAATCAAAAGTAATTTACTCAAACTAGACTGAGAATCAGCACTTTTCGAACGTCAAAATTACATAAGACAGTCCCCCAAATTACCCACCCTTCACCACTTCCAAGGTAATTTTATTTTTTTTTGGGTGGGATTCTTCAAATGACTTTTCCCGCTCTGGTCGGAGCGGAAGGGTGTGTCTCTTACTGACTAAAAGCCACACGTGTTTCTTCCCTTGCCTGTTTGTTGCCAGGGGCCACGGTCTCCCCTTAGGACTTCCCGCAACCCCGGCAGGCATCGGCCCTAGCGGACCCCGTCAATTTTGCTGACATCTCTTTGAGGCGCGCGTCTACCCGGGCCTGGTCCTTATCGGACGGCGAGCTTCCTAGCCCACCCTTACCATCGCCCTATTTACATACGAACAATTGACTAAATTCGCTCACCAACAGACTTGGTCTCCTCGTCAAAGTCCTGCAGATGCTGCCCCAGCATGGTGCCGAAGATCTTGACGAGCTGCTGCTGCGTGGGCGACGACAGGTAGAACGCGTGGAAGCACGACAGCAGCCGCGGCGGCAGCGCCGAGCGCGCGCCCCCCGGGGGGCCCGCCGCGCCGCACAGGACCATGTTCTGCGGGGGTTGGCTGTCAGGCCTACTCGCACCACAAATCACTAAATACGTTTAGCGATAAAACAACTAGTGACCGACCGAAGGTACGGTTTCGGTTTCGGCAAGTTCCAGCAAAAAAACTAGTTCCGGCAGAAGTCAACCACCGATCGTCGGAAGTTAATTTGTTTTTCGGAAGCTTTAGCTTTAATCTTGAGACAGTTGCTGATAGGGTCTCATTCCCGCTTTGAAGGTCCCTTGTTAGGTAAGTCATCTGACTTACTTGGACTGACTCAGACTTTTATTTCTTTTATTTCATTTAAATACATATAAATTACATTTTTAAATATTTCTTAAAAAGAGATATAAAAAACATTTAAAAATATAAAAAATAGTCGCCCATCGGCATCAGGAACAGGGTCAAAGCTGCCGGTGGTCAGGGCTCTAGAGAGAGGAACCTCCTCACTATGCGTGCCGTGTCTAGGAGTACTGCTTTCTGAATCAAGCCCTTCACCCAGCCGCGCAATGAGAGCCTCCTGAGGTGTTGGTCGAGGCTCTCCGCTATTAGGCCATCAACCGTTACGATTATCGGTACAATGATTGCAGAGTCCACGTCCCACATGTCGACAACCTCGTGTGCTAAGTCAAGATACTTGATTTTTTTATCTTTCTCAGCTTTCACGAGATTCTCGTCATGAGGGACAGCAATATCAACAATCATTGCACGGCGTTCTCGTCGATCTATCACCACAATATCAGGCTTATTAGCTACAATAGTCTTGTCAGTGATGATAGATCGATCCCAATAAAATGTGGCGTGACCATTCTCGAGAACTGGGTCGGGCTCATACCTGTAGTATGGTACTTCTGACTCCACAAGGTTGTATTGCAAGGCAAGTTGCTGGTGGATAATCCTAGCTACTTATTATAGTAATAATTAATAGTAGTAATTTTCAATTTAATTCAAAATTTACTTTCAATGTCAATTTTATTTGATTTTTGTTTTCTATAATTTATTTCAAATTTTAATTCATAAAGATATAAATTGACATCCTCATTACTAACATAGTTTTAAGGTACTTAATGTAATAAGTACTAATAAAATATGGACACTTTCATAGCCTCAATCAAAGGTTTTTTTTTTTTCGCGTTAAAAAATAAACCAGGACGAACGACGTAGTCCAAGTAGGAGGCTTCCCAAAAGAAGTGAGAGTATACCTTGACATTCTTGCGCCACTGCTTGACCCTATCGAACCAGTACCCGTAGTCGTGCCACAGCCGCACCAGCTCCAGCGGCGGCTGCGAGCCGTACGTGTCGCGCACTGGCATGTTGATGTCGTCCATAAATGCTATCATCTTCTTGCCTGTTAAGCACACATCATGCCCATTCTTTATCTTATTCATAGATGTACCATCATCTGCCTCTTCCCAACTATGTTGGGGTCGGCTTCCAGTCTAACCGGATGCAGCTGAATACCAGTATTTTACATGGAGCGACTGCCTATCTGACCTAGTTACTGGATAACACGATACCCCTTGGTAAGACTAGTTGTCAACCTTTGGGGCTTCTAACTACCCGAACGACTGTCAAAGATCTATAAATGACAGCCGGGACCAACGGCTTAACGTGCTTTCCGAGGCACGGAAGGGTCTTCCGTCCTTACGGAGATCATGGTCTACCCATTTGCCAAATTTAATCCAAATACGTTCAGCCATATTGGCGCGAAAGCGTAACAAACAAACTCACTTTAGCATTTATCATATTACTAGCTGCGCCCCGCGGTTTCACCCACAGTCTCAATTCAGAAACAATTATCGGGATAAAATAACAAGTATATTACTTGTTTGCTATCCTAGCTTGAAAAACTAACCTCGTGTAACCCCTTCCTTATTAAGTCCTTATATATATTTATTTATATATAAGGGCTGATTATGACTTAATCTGCCCGGCTCACATTTTCATATAACTCTACCCCTCCCCTCACACGAAACCTCCATCATAAAAGCGAGATGCTGGATGAGAACACCACCTCCACAGCAGTATTATTTTAATATTACTTTAGTGTGGGAAAGAGATGAAACTCTACAGGACGTATAGCTCCATCTCTTTCTCCCACTGAAGTAAGATTAAAATAATATTGTTTTAAAAGGGGTGATGCTGACCAACCCACGGGTCCTCCCTGGATTGGTCAGCTTCAGGCCTAAAAACCACCAATAACCATCTCCTGAGTATCAAGAGCCCAGGTCCTGACCTCCAGCCGGCACGTAGTTCCCTTTGGTCCTCTTCTCGAGCCGGGACTCGATGATGTCCTGCACGTTAGCCGCCGTGGTCTGCGCGGACATGTTGATGAACTGGGTACTGTACCTGTCATACAATATATAGGATACTTATACAACATGTTCCTTTTGATATCCCATTACTCTAGGGTATAAATGAGACCATATCAAACAAAAAAAAAACGACTTCCAAAAGAGACACTACAAAGTCAAAAATAACTTTAACTTTGGAAGTCGCTGTATTTGGTTTTGAACTTCCATTTTTTGCCACCGACTTCCAAAATTAAAGTTATTTTTGACTTTGTAGTGTCTTTTTTGGAACTTTTTGTAAAAAAAAAAACTTTTTTTTGTTGTGGTACCTACCCCACACAAATTCGAATACTATGTTAATAAAAGTGACAAGAACTTATCATATCATCCACATAGACATTAGTGGGAAAAATACGTATTATTGAAGCTAACTCAAAAATTATCCTAGCAAAGTTTTATATGGGACCACCTCGTGAGCATATCCTTTCAAACAGAAAAACAATTTTAAAAATCAGTCCACAATTGACGGACAAATCGCGTAACAAACCCTGATTTCCTTTATGTCTCTTCCTTTACTTACTTGCTGGGGTCCAAGCTGACCAGGGTGCCTTGCACGAGGAAGGTCTTCCCGGTGCCTGTGGGTCCTCCTATCAGGACGCCGTACCCTGCCTTTAGCATATCGAGTGCGACGATCTGCACGCGGAGGAACTCCATCGTTGGCACCAGGATCGTGTGGAAACCGGCGCTGAAGAGGTGAAGGAACTTGTGGATTATCTATACATATTATAGCTAGCTAGCTTCTGCCCGCGACTTCGTCCGCGTGAAATTTCGGCCACCGACCCACCCCGTCGCATCCCATCGCCCGCAAGCACTAGTATTAGGTATTTCGATTTCAGTTAGCGTTATTTCAGCCTTTTTTTTCTTTTTGCTCGGCTCCTAAGAGTCATAGCGTGATGTTACATATCTTATAACGTACCTTAAGAATTGGGATATCCAATTCAAAAGAATTTTTCATATCCGACTGGTAGTCCGGAGATTACCCCCTACATACAATATACAAACTAATTGGGGTACAAGCGAAAAAGTTTTTTATTTTTTAATTAGAAAATTTTTCACAAAAAAAGAAAGATACGTAATAGAAACACTCTGTACACGCGCACTTGTCTTTCAACGTGGAAAGACTGAGAGATGAGTGCGCGTGTACAGACTCATACAGAGTGTTGGTTGGATTTGATCCGTAACACATTTTCGGGTCTCACTCTCAATCGAAATATAATCAGTTTTACCTGCACGCACGACCGCCATTTTGTTTCAACTTATGTGCCGCGACCTGTACTGACCTGTCTCTAGATTACGATTTTGTCAATTGAAACGGTTAACTATTGTCTAGCCAAATTCTTTGACGATTTTCTTTACCATCGAAGTGCAAAATCACCGTCAGTGTATCATATTAATCAGTTGTGGAAACTTGTAATTGGCCATCTTTTACACATTGTACTAGTTTTATAGAAATGTATTAGCTGTAAGTTTTCCTAAAAGTAATAAAATAAAATAAAATATTTTATTTTTATTATTGCTAAAATGTAAAGAAGCCTTCATAAGATAAATTCTACTAGCCTACACCTAGTACTGACTTGGGATTATATCTCCAGTTGTCAGGCAGCTTCTCCTCCCACAGTTTGAAGACCTGCAGCCTCTCATCCACATAGTAGTCGTAGACGGTGTCCTTGAGCGGGAAGATGCCCTCGTGCTCGCGGACCCAGTTGTCCAGCTTTCGACGAGCCTCGTCCTCCAGGGTAGCACAGACTGACCAGATCATGCTGTGACGAAAACTTAAATCAGTAATGACCATGTGAATGCACCTGTTTTAGTGTTGCGGGCCGTATATGCTGGTAAATGTTGCACAGCATTGTTTCAGCTACATGTTTTTGATAAATACGGTATAAGTAACGTACGCAAAAAGGAATCTCATCTTGGCGAAGTTCTCCAGGTCGTTCTGCTCGTCCGGCACGCTGGGCGGCGGCTCGGGCGCCAGGCCCAGCAGGCGGCACAGCGACTTCACGCCCGTCAGCTCCTGGCCGCGCACGCTCTCGCCCTCCGCCAGCTGCAGGCGCTTCAGCTCCAGCACGGGCGTCAGGATCGACAGGAAGTAGCGGCGGAGCTGGCGACACAGCGGGCAGTCATCAAGAGTGGGTAAGGCAAACTTAAATACGGTAACTTAAAAAAAATTAAGCCAAACCATTAACTCAAGATAATAATTATTAAAATACATAAATAAATTAAATATTCGAAGAAAAAGAACAATTTGTAATTAAATAATTTCCCCCTTACTAATAAACGTTGTATCGCCTATAAAGTTACACAACGCTGTGTCTTCTTCTTTCGAATGTCAAATTACTGACGACTGAAAGAGAGAAATCGGTGTGTAACTATACAGGCGATATACAACGTTTATTAATAAGGGGGTTTAAATACAATTACCAGAATACATAATAAATAATATAAACACAAATAAGCGCTTTTCCTCCTCTCTCCCACAACGCTGTGCCCGACAGAGTCCATAATGGTTTCATTAATTTTACGCCTACCAACTGTAATGTTTTGCCAACATTATGCAATGCAATTAAGTATTCTGAATTTAATAAATGTCCATATATAGATCCAACATCAGGAGGAGCTCGTGGCTAAGTAATAACAGCCGCATGGATGAATCTTGCCGGAGTTGGTCCGTGGATGGGTGACCATCTTTACATACCGAGTCTCCTCCTTGCCTCGGAAGGCACGTTAAGCCGCTGGTCCCGGCTGCCAATTGTGTATATTTGACAGTCGTTACGAGTCGTCAGAAGCCCGAAAGTCTGTCACCAGTCTTACCAAGGGGTATCGTATTACCCAGTAACTGGGTTGTGGAGGTCAGATAGGCAGTCGCTCCATGTAAAATACTGGTATTCAGCTGCATCCGGTTGGGGTTTTTGGGGTCGGCTCCCAGTCTGGAAGCCGACCAGAACATAGTTGGGAAAAGAATGATGAGGGATTGATGATAACCAATAGTAGTGGAGAGAGCTCATTTTAACAAAAAAAAAAAAAAAAAAAAAAAATATTAACGACATTGTTACAAAAACGACTAACTAATTTGTCAATTATGTCCATAAAACGTGATATGGTTAAAAAAAAAATACTGAGTATTATAATTATTATAATAGAAGATTTTTCAGAACGGTGATCAAAGAAGTTTGCTCTCCATCATGGATTACATTGTTTTTGGAAGAGGGTGATCAAAGAAGTTCGCTCCCCGTCATGGAGTACATCGTTTGTGGAAGGGGATGATCAAAGAAGTTCGCTCCCCGTCATGGAGTACATCGTTTTTGGAAGTGGGTGATCAAAGAAGTTTGCTCCCCGTCATGGAGTACATCGTTTGTGGAAGGGGCGGACGAGGTGGGCAAACTGGTTTGGGCACCCCAAAGCAGTTTGGAATACTTCCGCGGTCCCTGCTACACAGAATAATACCGAGTCACATTGTATGAGCCGTCCGACTAGTCCCAACTGAAAGTTATTTAAATATCAAGTTACAGAAAGGTAAATAAAAACAAAGGCTCACTCACAATGTCCTTGTATTCAGGATTCTCGAGAGTATCCAGCCAGGAGTTGACGAAGGGCCACCAGCCCCAGTCCTTGTAGTCGTTGTACACCATTCCGTTGCGCGACACCGTGGCTGGCGACGCCACTGCTAAGTCCAGGGTCTCGATGAGCAGGGTCACCTACATGGAACAATAGACAACATCTCATATTTTTCAATATGCTTGTTTCTGTATCCTAAGGGCGCTTGTACACGGTAAGAAAATTTACCGTGTCTGCGGCAGACAAGACAAATTCTTCGTGTACACGACAAGAATTTTGTCTGTTCTACACACGAAAACTTTTCGTGTCTTCCGCAGACAAGACCAATCGGAACGTGTACACGACACGATTTTTTTCGTGCAGTCGTCAGTCGGGCGTAGGGCGCGCAAGTAATAACAAGTCTGATAATCATTTTCGTTTATTTATGAAAATGTTAACTACAAAGCAAAAAAGAATGATAATTGCATATTATTATTATAACAAAAGTTATTAGTTATAAGTTATTATTATATCAAAATTTTGACGATGTAAACAGTGCACTCTCAATGGTTACGGATTGGTTTACAACAAATAACTTAGTTCTCAACTCCAAGAAAACGAAATGTATAAAGTTCGCTTTACCGAATGTTAGAAATCTAGGACCCAACATCGTCTTAGATAAAGAAGTGCTTGAAACTGTGGGCTCGGCAGTTTTTCTGGGCATAACAGTAGATGCCAAACTTCAGTGGGGCCCACATATTTCAAGTCTAGCGGGAAGGCTCAGCTCGGCCGCCTACGCTGTCAGGAAAGTAAGACAATACACTGACGTTGATACAGCTCGATTAGTCTATTTTAGTTATTTCCATAGCGTTATGTCCTATGGTATTCTGCTGTGGGGCAAAGCCGCTGACATTCAAAATATATTTGTTCTTCAAAAACGAGCTGTCCGAGCAATTTACCAACTAGGTACCAGAGTCTCTCTGAGAGATTTTTTTAAAGATATTGGTATTCTTACAGTGGCATCACAATTCATCTTCGCCAATATCTTATATATTAGGCAAAATATACACGTATACACTAAAAACAGTGATATCCACAATATTAACACCAGAAATAAAGACAAATTACGAGCTCCTTTTCACCGGCTTCATAAGGTTCATAACTCATTTGTTGGGCTTGGTATAACCTTTTATAACAAGCTACCCACTTCTCTGCTAGATTTGCCTTTTAATGCGTTTAAAGCTAAAGTAAAATCCAACCTTTGTTCAAAGGCATACTATTCTATCAATGACTACTTAAGCGATAAAAATAGTTGGTCGCTGTGATTAACTCAAGACAATGTTTATGTTCTTTCTCCAGAATTAGCTTACCTACTGACAGGTTATATGAGTTTATAGAATGTTTAATTTATTTGACTTTATTATACAATTTATTTTATTTTTATTTATTGTTGACATGATCTACTCATTACAATGTTTTCGTATGAGTTGTATTGCAATATGTGATTAGCTAGCGACCTCGACAGTAGATTATATATTATTCTTGCCTAACTGTTGATCTATTTTTGATTTATTTTTACTTCCATGGTCCTAGTTTATCATATCTAATTATGTGACTTCGAGTTACAGCTTTATTAGCTATATGTAAGCGGGCACGCCCTTTAGGCTGCCTGTCCACTGGAGCGGAGAGGAGAAAAGAGGAGCGGAGATGTGCCAATATTAACCAATAGAATCTTGACTCTGCCCCTGAGTTTAGATCAGTGATCCTAAGTCAAGATTCTATTGGTTAATATTTTCACATCTCCGCTCCTCTTTTCTCCTCTCCGCTCCAGTGGACAGGCAGCCTTATGCCTGGAGGCTTTATAATTCGGGTATTAAGTTCTGTTTACGTTTTTAGTTTTTATTTTTGCTTGAGTTTAGATTTCGATATTTTTTTTGTTGGTACATTGGCGCGTGCTAGCTGTCATTATGGCATATATTTTTTATTGAATGTTTTGTGTTGAGTAATGTAAATTATTTGCATACTATTGTATAGAATCAATTATTTTTTTCTAACTGAACAGACAGCTGTGCTGCTGGGGAGTTTGTTGCGCCACTTCGTCTCTCCAGCAAAAGCACTAGGAAGTGGTGAAGGGCGGGCGTTTTTGGGGGACTGTCTTATGTAATTTTGACGTTCGAAAAGTGCTGATTCTCAGCCTAATTTGAATAAATGACTTTTGAATTTTGAATTTTTAAATTAAAAATTTAAAAAACCCCCGACACAAACAAAATCCTTTAAAAAGTTATAAAAATAAAAGTCCTGGCTCTTTAAGTTTAATATAATTTATTTTTATTTTTTGTTTGTGTCGGGGGTTTTTTAAATTTTAAATTTAACTTTTATTTCCTGCTTTTTAAACTTTATATACGTATTACTAGTACATACGCTACGATCGACACGTGCCTCGCTTTTATCGCTATACGTACGCTATACGTTTCCCACAGTAAAGTTAGTTACTAATTTACCCTGTTTTTTTTGCTTCTCCATTATCAGACCCTGATAAATATATATCTATAACCTATTCATTGAGACCATTCCAATGAGCCCAAACACAATACCACTGCTGTAAGTTGGTGAGGAGTTGGGTATCCTGCAAATACCAGGTAATGCTGCAGCATCAGTTCAAGGTTACTATGTTATTCTAATACCATTGAAGTAACAAATTACCAAATTTAGACTCAATCAGACCTGTGGAAGATGCTCAAATCCATTCATCAATTAGAAAAAACCTGATATTCTTCAAACGGCTGACTAGATTTTTTTCAATCATAGCTAAGAACACTCCCGATCAAGCCACCTTTCAAACAAAACAAAAAAAATCTAAATCGGTTCAACCGTTTGGGAGCTACAATGCCACAGACAGATACACAGATACACAGACACACAGATACACACGTTAAACTTATAACACCCCTTCGTTTTCCGTCGGGGGTTAAAAATGAAAAAGGAAACAAAAAACAAGAGACTTTACTGGCTGAACCCTACTACTCCGCCCCCCACCGCTCCGCAACAACGTTCGCCGCGTCGTGTCTTGCGCAGACAAGATTTTTTTTCGTGCACCGCTGCGAGCAGTGTTCACAGTTATTTTCTAGTTACGACACGAATTCTTGCGTAGGCCCGACGTATTTTCTTACCGTGTACAAGCGCCCTAAGCCTAACTAATTTTATAAATGCGAAGGTGAGTCTGTTTGTGTGTTTCTTACGCTTTCAGGCTAAAACGGATTTGGATGAAATTTTGCACATGGGTAGGCCATGACCTGGGTCTTCTTCTTAGCGTGTCGATGGCAAAAATAACACGAAGTAAATACATAATATAATTATGTTCTAAGTTTTTTAAATTTGTTTGGCCCAAAACTCAGCAACGCGGATACCGTTCGCTGACGCTGCCATTAGGTCCTCAGGAGTGCAGGTGACAGGGCATGCGGAGCAATATGGGAGGTGAGCCATTGTTTGTGGAGAGACGCCGCATACACACCGAAGGTCTGAGCCGTCCATGAACCCCACTTGTGGAGGTTGTCCTTGCTACGACCTACTTGGGCACGAAGTCTATTTAATGTTTTCCAAGTAGGCCACGGTAACTTGTGCCCGGGTGGGAGGCTCTCTGATGGATCAATGAAGGAATCAGGGGGCTTAAACAGTTCTTGCCAAAGATCACATCTTGCTGTGGAGGGGTTACCATCGGCTGGACTCACGCACCCAACAAATTTTTTGCGGCTTTTAAGCCTTTGCGGAACTGGTTTAAAGTTGTGCATTGGATGACGTGAGTCATCTTGTAACTTCGCTCTCTCGATGCGGCTGGCTATAGTCCTACGGATTTCTGGAGGCGCGATGCCAGCCAGTGGATACAGCATACGCAACGGGGTCGGTTTTACATAGGATGGACCTGGGTTAGGACATAGGATAATTTTTATCCCGTTAATCCGACGGGAATGAGACTTATGTGGGTGAAACCGCGGGGCGCAGCTTGTCTAAAAAAAAATACATCTAAAAATAAGACACACGTATCTTTAGAAAAAAAAAAATGTTTTCGATAGTTAATTGACTCGTCTATTGTATTTTATTCTGTTTTAGTTTTTATAAAATGTCTTTGAAATTCGTTCTATTTTAAACAAACAAACGCCAAAATGTATGAAACTGTATTCGTGTTAATTTAAAGTATTCTGTGGCCCTCCTTTAATTGAAGTGTACTAACTAACACTTAATTGTTTTTTGTGTGGTAATGTTTTGTTGGTGGTCCTCAACACAGGCCAAATAAAAAACCAAGACATACCGCTGCGAACAATACAGTGAAGCATGCCAAAACTACACCTCCGCTCTGTGCATACACGCTCACACGCACACATTTACAATCAAACTACACCTTACTAAGTGCACACATGTTTATGAAATCGGCCTCACGCCACTTTTGACAGCGCTATGTATTGTTTTTTTATTTTTTCTGATGTCCCCTGAATAATTAATAAACATTTGACATACCTGTGCGGGCATAGATATTCTCTCACTGTTGACCAGAGTCAGCAGTTTGTTATCATCCATCACAGAATTAAGGTTCTCTATCCATATCGCGTCCACGGGACCATCAAATATTATCCATTTCATATCTGGGGACTCATCTGCAGGACAACATCGGAAATGAAGTTTCAAAAAAAAATAACGAAAACACATACTTAACACATTAATAAAAACAAGGGAGCCTTAGGCTGTTTGCCCACTGGAGCGGAGAGGAGAGGAGAGGTGCGGAGATGTGCCAATATTAACCAATAGAATCTAAACTCCGGTCCAGAGTTGCGATTCTATTGGTTAATATTGACACATCTCCGCTCCTCTCCTCTCCTCTCCGCTCCAGTGGACAGGCAGCCTTAGGGGTCGCCTCCACGAGCGAGGGAATCGCAGCGATGCGACGAGAAACTGAGTGCGAGCGAAACATCATCGTATCGCCGCGCGCCCGGGGCAAGCGCGCTGTCTTCGAGTCGTCGCGGACACGCGGCGATTCCATTACGAGTCGCGACGATACGCTGGCGGAATAATCCTCGTTCGTGGAGATACACGACGTAGAAGCGCGGATCCGTTGCGATTCTCTCGCTCGTGGAGGCGGCCCCTTACAGTTGTCGCATATGATGTGCAACATCTGATATTTCACTTTGGTAATAAGCAACATTAAAGGGCTTGTGGCTAAGTAATAACACCCGCACGGGTCGATCGGTCAGGTTAAGCTACGCTTGCTGCAGTTGGTCCGTGGATGGGTGACCATCTTTACATACCAAGATCTCTCCGTGTCTCGGAAAGCCGTTGGTCCCAGCTGTCATTTATAGACCTTTGACAGTCGTTACGGGTCGTCAAAGCCCGGAAAGTCTGACAAACAGTCACACGAAGGGGTATCGTATTACCCAGTTACTGGGTTTTAGAGGTCAGATAGGCAGTTCCTATATGTAAAATACTGGTATTCAGCTGCATCCTGTTAAACTGGAACCGAACACAACATAGTTGGGAAAAGGCTAGGCAGATTGACGACACCCAAAAACCAATGAAATCACCAAAAAAAAGCAACCGACGACCGTCGGAAGTCGGTTGTTTTTATTTTGTAAGGTTTTCTATAAAAAACATTTTCATCACACCTATTCGAAAAACGACAATTGCCTATAGAGGATAGCGGGAGCAAAATTCAACTTTGCTCCCTAGGGAGTTTGAGGTTTCTCTCTTCTGATTGGTCCACTCCGCGCTTTTGATAACGTACTGATTTGCGTTGTTAGGTTGGAGGGGCTCGCGTGAAGGTTTAATGTAAAAAAAGTCGAGTAAGTAGCTTTTTAGGGTTCCGTACCCGAAGGGTGACAAACGGAACCCTATTCATAAGCCTCCGCTGTCCGTCTGTCTGTCAGCGAGCTCTATCTCATGAACCGTAATAGGTAGGCAGTTGAAAATTTCACAGATTGAGCATTTCTATTGCCGCAAGAGGAACAAATAATAAAATTAAAAAATAAAGGGGGGTCGCCATACAATAAAATTAAATTTTGAAAAAAAAATAATCTGTCCCTGGCATGTGGGGTATCATTGTCTAGAGCTCATCAAGTAGAAAATAAATATAATTTTTATTTGTTTTTATCTTCAAAAATGATGAATTATGGGGCCGTAGAAGTTGTCTGTTTTAGACCATTTTTGTACGAGCTCTATCTCAACAACTAAACAAATTAGGAATTTGAAACTTGTGTGTATCATGTACCATATACTGTTTATAATCAACAAATACTAAAAACATCGATTAATAACGTATTTTATATAATATGGGCGATTTACTGCAACTTAAAAATAATATTTTGTATTTCATGCTAATATTATGCGATATAAATTCCACAGATAACTATTTACTAGTCGGAGTAATGACATGGAATTAGTAAGTACCTACTATCATGACAGCATATACTATTTCGATCATCCAAAAAGGTCTACAAAATAAGCTCTCTTCAAAAGATTTTAAAACCGGCCAGTATTTTTTGAGTTTAAGAACTTTATCGACTTTTTTCAAAGTATCCCTAGACGGTGTTGATGTGTGTACTCGTACCTCATGTTAAAACTACACTCCAATAGACGATAATATTCAGTAACATTGAAATGAATGGTGGTACATACAGGGTAGTATTCAGTTACCTTAAACCGTTGTGGATACAATTTCATATTGAGAAAACTTATTTGTGTAAAAATATTCAGCCACGGCGGCCAATCTCAATGGAGACTAGCCTTCGGCGTGGGAGATATTATAGTGCACAAGTGTATGCGCAGACACGAGTGCACTCTCTCTTCCCTCACTCTCATAGTCCGATGGGATGTGTAAAAATAATTCTTATTTTCGCTTGAGTTTAGATTTCGATATTTTTTTTTGTTGGTACATTGGCGTGTGCTAGCTGTCATTATGGTAAATATATTTTATTTAATGTTTCGTGTTGAGTAATGTAAAATATTTGCATACTATTGTATAGAATCAAGTTTTTTTTCGTAACTGAACAGACAGCTGCGCTGCTGGCGAGTTTGTTGCGCCACTTCTTCTTTCCAGCAAAAGCACTAGGAAGTGGTGAAGGGCGGGCGTTTTTGGGGGACTGTCTTATGTAATTTTGACGTTCGAAAAGTGCTGATTCTCAGCCTAGTTTGAATAAATGACTTTTGAATTTGAATTATGACTATCAAAAATAACGTAATACCTGTATTGACGGAATGTTGTAATTAAAATTTGGCGTACTACTTACATTCTATTTTGTACAATATAGTCTGATGTAGCAAGAGAAATCCTTTTATTTATAAGTAACTAGCTTACCCGGCCCGGCTTCGCACGGTTAGCACTAAGTACTTATCTACGGCGCACCTACCTTTCCTAATTACATATTTCTACCTAATAACCTACCCTACCTACCTACCCTAACTGCTACCTAACCTAACCTACCTACCCTACATATCTACCTGCTTACCTACCACATATACCTATTTCAATCAATCAATCTTCCTAGCCTTTTTCCCAACTATCTTGGGGTCGGCTTCCAGTCTTACCGGTTGCAGCTGAATACCAGTATTTTACATGGAGCGACTGCCTATCTGACCTCCACAACCCAGTTACTGTTACAACACATATCTTACCTATTTATACCTACTAATACTATGTTAGTAGCAAATAAATAACTTTGAATTTAGTTAATGCATGTTACTAAAATAAATGAAATAAACTTCTACACCTATAATAATTTAACACAACAACATTTTTTCATTAAAATTAGACAATTTCTTTACAAATCTTTATGTTTTTTTATAGCGCCTCTGTTGTTACCTTTATACTTTCGTATTACAAAAATAGTGTTAAATCTTGTACGACATGGTATGGAACCCTTCGTGTGCGAGTCCGACTCGCACTTGACCGATTTATTATTTTTCTCACAGGTAATGATGAAAAATAGTGTGTATCACTCGGGGACAAAATATTTTGTTCTCGGGCGGCATATATTGAATTCCTCGCTAAGCTCAGGATTCTACTTTAGAATCCCTCGCTAGGCTTGGGATTCTACTATAGAATCCTTCGCTTAGCTCTGAATACAAAATAACGCCCTGGAAGAACAAAATATTACTTTGTCCCCTTGTAACACAAATAACTATTCTATTCCAAAACCACGTAATACACGATCAATCAGAACTTGAATCGTTTTAAAACAGATTGCTAATAATCCATTGCTTCATAAGTTCGAAAAAAAATCTGTTCAACAACGTAAATAACGCAATGAATATTATTGAACTGTCAACATGAAACAGATTAGTTGGAATCATTTACGAAAATGTGTTGCGTATTAGATAGCTGAAGCCCAAAGCCGTCTTACCTTGACAAGTATTCCTCATAATCGAAGACAGGACGCCGTCCTTCCACTCCCCTGTCGCCAGGTTGTACTCCCCGTACAGTTCACCCAGGGTCAAAGCCTTGGGGTTAATAGGGAATGTCTGGACTTGTTCGAAGCCTGGTTGGTTCTCCCGGTTCAGGCGGCTTAAGGTGTTAGCTAATATTTTCCAGGATACCGACTTTGCGGTGTTGGTGTCCCCGAGAAGAATGCTTGAATGGCGGGAGTTCTGGGTGAAAATTGTGATGTTAGGATATTTGAATACTGCCTCGTTGGTCTTATTCTGCCTGTCCACCGGAGCGGAAAGGAGAGGAGAGGAGCAGAGAAGTGTCAATATTAACCAATAGAATCAAAACTCCGCTCCAGAGGTGCGATTCTATTGGTTTATTTTGGCACATCTCCGCTCCTCTCCTCTCCTCTCCGCTCCGGTGGACAGGCAGCCTTATGGTCGCTAGCGCTACTGCTAAGCATGAGTTCCTGGGTTCGATTCCCAGGTTGGGCAAATTTTTATTGAGTTTTTTTTTATATGGAATTTCTCGGTAGCAACCCGGAGTCTGGATTTGTGCCCGGTTGATGGCAATAGTGTCGCCCCCTATTACATGAGACTTAAACATAATTGGCGAAATGTGGGTGAACTATAGGTACACCTCTGCCCAACTCTTCGGGAAAACAAAGCGTAATGATATGTTATGTTATGTTCTGATATTTGAATAATAAAGTGTTAGACATAAACGAAGACATAATTAACATAAAGGCGGAGACTGATTTGTAACGTTTGTTTGTAATGTATCATTCGAGGCGAGCTTGGTTACAACACGGCGATACACAAGACGCGGCGAACGCTCGCTTCGAGCACATGGCTCGAGCGCGCTCTATTTCTTGTTACATAACTGCAATATACTAAACGTGGCGAAACGCTCATTTCGAGAACTTCACTCAAGCGGGCTCCATTTGTACGTACTTTCTTCGTCTCCGCAGTGATGGCCGTCTCCAACAGAGCGTAGTCCAGGGTCCGGATCTCCTCGTAAAGAAAACAACGCTTACACAAAGAACTACAACTAACCTTCGTCTCATAAGTCTGTATAACTTTATGTAACGCTGCCTTAACCGGCTGCAAGCCTGCAAGCCTCATCTCCGCGGTGATGGCCGTCTCCAGCAGGTCGTAGTCCAGGGTCGGGATCTCCACATCAGGGAAGATGTCCTGCATGATGCCGTCGAAGAGAGGCACGTCCTTGGCAGTCAGGCGGGCTACGTTCATATCGCGCATGGCTAGGATTACCATCTGTGGGGGAAATGGGAGCTGTTGGATTATTTTATCTATGAGTATAACTTTCAAAAATATGTTATTCTTCCTTTCTTCCTTTAAGGGTACTTCTTAACAACTAATAAATTCGTCACAATAAAGGAAAAATCTCATCTTCCATAGAAAATTATCCCCACGTCTGACAGCAGAGATCTAAAAAAATCACTTAATCCTTACGGATAACATACGAAAAAAATGCTCTGAACATTCGTTCAGGGGTTTTTCAGAGCATTTTCCTATGTTAGCCAGTAAGAAATTAGAACCGGAAATGTTTTATTGCATTTCTAGTCGTTCTACAACTAAAGTCTCCAGATTTTATTTATTTATTTATACTTTATTGTACACCAGAAAATACATACCAAAAATAAATTTAAATTACAAAACATACAATGGGCGGCCTTATCGCTTTCTGCGATCTCAGATTTTACTAAACTATATCTACCCCTGAAATAATATTCAGAGCAAATTTTTCGTAGTGAGCCAGTAAGGATTAAAACCGGATGTATGTATTTTTTTTTAATTCTTTGTTAGTAAATTTTTAAGATACTTCTTTTTGCTGGCAGACGTCGGGTATTTTTGAGCCTTCTCTTTTTCAACACCACACATACCTACGCTATTTTTCCAATACTCCCCGATAGCTTTAAAAAACTTCAATATCTATGTCTGGTAGTCCGTTATCTTACCTCTTGTTCAGGCAGATGAGGATAGGCTCTCCTCTTGATGCCAGCGTACCGCAGTAACGCGACCATGGAGCGCAGACCAAAGTCGTAATGTGCCTGTTTGGACAATTGCTGCATAGCCAACTCATATAACGTGAACACCTGGAATTAAGTGACGTTTACTGGTCATGCTAGCTTAACTCTCAATTTTTCTGCTTTAAATGAACAAAATAATTTTGTTGCTCACAGAGTCAGCAACAAAATGTCCCTGCATCGGGAAAAGCAATATTATGTAAAAGCAGAGCAGTTGACATTATGCTATTGTAACTTAGATAAATTATAAACTTTTTCGTTTTTGCCACCGACTTCCGAAATTTTAGTTATTTTTCACTTTATAGTGGAAGTCGGTTGTTTTTTATGTGAAAAAGTTTTTTTCCTTTAATTTTTTCTGCCACTGGCTTCCAAAACAATAAATTCATAGTAAAAACCATTCGAGCATCTTCGTAGAATTGGTTAGTACAGAATCTCCGCGTGTTTTGAAGATCAATAAATAAAAGGAAAAACATTTGGCTTACAAAAATTTCACTGATTTTTCAATCGGCACTTTATGATGTGATGGCGCCTGTAATAGCTTACAAATAAAAGTATAGCTTATCTTTTCGATAAAATATAATTCCAGCAGGACGTTATTATTGCGGCCCAAATAACAATGTAGTATGGCATCTGTTTCCTCACATTGAGCAGTCAAGATTAAAGGAAGTTCGTAAAAACGTATAAATATAACAAGCCATCATACAGTACCGCCATTTTTTTTTTCATAGGCCTTTAACCGATTATAATAAAATAGAAACGAAAGAAAAAATATTTATTGGGACTCGCACAGAAAGATCACAAAACTAAACACACTCTTAGAAACAAAAAAAAAACAAAAGTAAAATGAAAAAAAAAAACATAATGTCCTGAACGAGGCCAAAAGGTTCCTATTCCAGCATGA
The DNA here is from genome assembly GCA_948150665.1 of Conistra vaccinii. Classification (NCBI taxonomy): domain Eukaryota; kingdom Metazoa; phylum Arthropoda; class Insecta; order Lepidoptera; family Noctuidae; genus Conistra; species Conistra vaccinii. Next base: position 1,875,913 of record OX411320.1, on the reverse strand, counting down.
TGTTGCGACATTAGAGCAGTGGTGGTGGCCCAGTGGTAACGGCCCCGACTGACTTACGAGTTGTAGGTCGTGGATTCAAACCCAAGCAGGCGCTTTACTTTGTGTAAATAATTTCATCACCACTGCTCTCAAAACGGTGAAGGAAAACATCGTGAGGAAACCGGCATGTCTTAGAACCAAACATTCGAAGACATGTGACATCTACCAACCCGCACTGGGCCTTCGTGGTGGTAGGTTACAGCCCACTCCCTCTCACAGAGAGGAGGCCTGTGTCCCAGCAGTGGGAACATTAATAGGCTGATTATGTTGCGACATTAAAAAATTATCAAATGGTAGGAATGTATCATCTGTACCTTCTTAGCATTAATTTTGTAAGCGGTGAAGCCATCAGAGAAGAGCGTATTCTCTGCGATGGTGAGCGAATCTGGCACACACATGGCGATCGGACGGAACATCGACTTTAAGTTATCTGGCAACTCTGTTCGGCCCGCATAACTATGGTAAGAGGATATTTAGTGTTATTAAGGTCATATAACGAACAAGATAACAGTATATTTTTCGAAACGATTTCGTCTTTAAAACCTAAGAAATGTTTTTTTTCGGTTACTTTCAAAATAAACGTTATAAAAACGTTTTTGAAAAAGAACAATAATCGTTGTCGGTTAATAAAACGTTTTTAACCGTTACTTTTTCCATTTTTGGGTTGATCAATGTGAAATCAATGATGTCATGAAATGAAGATAGGCTACAATTTAACTAATCAAGTTCATGCTTGTCGGCGCACGCCCCGTGCGCGGCTGCGTCCTGCGGAATAAACCGATTTTGGTTTTGCGGAATAAACGTTCTCATTTCGTTTTCGTTCCGAACAAAATGTTGTTCAAAGAATTGTTAGAAACGTTTTTAAAACGTTATTTTTAAAAACGGTTCAGAACCCTGAATAGATTAGGATTTTGTAAAAAATATTTGAAAATATAATTTATATATTATGAATATGTAATAAAGCAAAAATATTTAAAAATTTAAGGGGGTGGTTCCTTTTAATTTGTATCCCATAAAAGAAAAGTGTTCTTTCATACGAAATATTTAAAAATGAAAGTAGTGTAAAATTGTATGATGGTACGGAAACCCTTGTTTACATGGTAATTATAATGATGTTATATTACGACTATAGTCCACTCACCCAGGATTCATAGTAATAAAGATCCCGCAGTTGGAGTCCACCTTGATTTCGTCGCCTTCGAACACGAACTTCTTGAGGAACAGCGAGAGCGCCATCAGGATGGACAGGATCTGCTGCGCCACGACCGACAGCACCTCGATGTTGATGCGGTTGAACTCGTCGAAGCAACCCCAGCAACCGCTTTGGGCGATACCTAATGACAAAAATATATTGTTTTATTACCTTCCGTCGTATAAAAACACTTAAGGTATCTGCACACAGCGGGCGGGGCGGGGCGGGGCGGCGACGGGGCGCTGGCGTGACGGGAGCGGTCACACTGCGGGCGCGATCACGTCCCGTCCCGCCGCGAATTGAGATAGAAAGAATATAAATAAAGTAAAGAGTTATAAGTTCAAAGTAACTAAGTTAGTTAAAGTAACTTATAAATTATTAGTTACAAACTATAAGTTAAAGTTTTAAGCTTTAATACAATCTCTCAATTCTGAATGTAACCGTCACGCCCCGCCCCGCCGCTTCTGACCTGTATTCACGCCCGGCGGGGCGGCGGCGTGGTGTGACGGTTACCGTCGCGCCGGGCGGGACGGGTCTGTGTGGAGTCGTCCGTAGTATCTAGTACATTACAACTGCTCAGCGTCACGTCACCGTCCCGTCCCGCCCCGCCCCGCCCGCTGTGTGCAGAGACCTTTAAATAAACACTATGCAGCGTTACAACTAAGGGAAAGAGTGTTTTCGATGAACTCTGGCACCCAGAGTAAGATTTAGCTTATGTTTAGGGTGCCAGCGTCCTCGCCTATCATTTGAACACATAATGATAAAATGACCATGTTAATATATATTTAGTAGCTCGTAGCTAGCCTCTGCGGCCATGACTACTTAATATTCCTGTGGCCAGTGGCGTAGCTACCGGAGGGCTAGACGGGGCAGTGCCCCGGGGCCCCCAAGCTCAGAAGGCCTTTCGGACTCTGACTTACAAACTATAAATTGAATTAGTGAAAATTTCTCCCACATTCGAATTATAAAAAAACTACATTCCAGTAACGCGACTTTAATAATGGCAACTTATTTATGTACGTCAAAAAACGTCGAATTCGGAACACGACGAATAAGGAACAAACGATTTTAAATAGTTTAGTTGGGGCCCTAGTTTATTTTTTTCCCCAGGGCCTTTTGTTACCTAGCTACGCCACTGCCTGTGGCTAACTTAAGCTTCTACACTCAAAGCCTCCAGCCAGGGGCAAAACTATGTTAATTAATACGAGGCGAGCGCTCGCTATGGGCAGCACCCCCTTTGGGGTACGAACCTCAGTGGCAAAGTGGCGGTCGCTATTCATATTACAAAGAGGTGTGATGTATGTCGCGTAAACTCTAATTTAATAACAAATAATTATATGTATTTTAAAACCGTCACATAAGGGCCGGTTCGAGGTCCTTAGGAACGCATTAAATCTCAACTTTATGGTCTGTCAGCTCGACACGTTACCCTAATTAATAACAAAAAAATCCTATTTCTTCAAAATTGTAAAAACAATATTGGACCTCTTACAATTCCATTATTTTATACTTTATGGGAAGCACGTTGACGAGTTCTAGTGACTTGATACCATGGCAGGGATCGTCAACATACGGGCCGCAAAGTTGTATGAACAAACGTGCTCATACATGAATATAACAAAAGTAAGGTAAAGAAATCAATTAACAAATAGAAATCTAGAGCCATGCTTGAAACTTAAAACCTATGAGCCATTCATGGGACATACAAAGCCAGTGCTCCCAATAATGTAGTTATTAATTAATCCAATAACTGTAGTTATATTATTGGATTAATTATTATATTATTCTAGCCGCCAGCTAAAATACTTCAATATTATTCTGTGCTAAAACATTTGTATGTTTTATAATAAAATGTATAAAAATTCAAAAGGTTGACCGCCTCTGCACACAAGGAGTCACAGATTATTCCCGCTACATCTGTTTATCATAAATTCCCTCAGACCCGACCATTTCGGCCATTGAGAAACAATTAAGAGATTTTAAGTCTTTGTTGCAAAAAACCCGTAAGTCAGGGGGCTGAGAATCCGATGTTCGACGGGGATTTTTGTAAGGAATTTGATAGAGATTGATATTTGAAAAGGATAGTTAGTTCTAGACCCTGTGAATAGACGGACGTCCGAATCTAGGCTAGCGAAATAAGTTAGGACGTGCCCAAGTGGGCTGTCGTAAGATAGCTAGTGTTATTTATTAAGTTAAATATAGTTTGGTTGAAGCCCTGATTAGTCTATTGTAGTATTAGTAACTAGTAATTCAAACTAGTATTAGTGATTAGTCTAACGTAGTATGTGTGTGTGTGTGTGTGTGTGTGGTGATGCGACTGGGTGAGTCTTTAAATGTAATAATTATCCCAGGCTGGTAACATAATTAAGGTTCCTGCGACTAAACTCTTATTAGTATCGAGTTTAAATTAACGCTACATTCTCGTGTATTATGTGCCCATAAAATCCTAATCCATACCTTGGCAAATTATTGTCAGTTGCGTTTGGCTATAGGGAACTGGCGACGGCCTTCCACCATACTTGACACGAGCACTAATGCTCAAGACTGTTGACGACCGTTGACCTTGAACTGACGCACCACATTTGGAAGGCAGAGCCATAAATACTCACACCTCTTTTAGAGTTGAACTAGGCTAATAAAGCCAATCTATAATTGCATTATAAAAACAACCAAACGTTAGTGATGATCTTTGTATCCAAAAAGGTTCCGCCACAGAGCTCTTTGCGTGAGGTTTGCTGACGTACATTTCCGGTAGAGGGGGTAGGCTTCACTAAATACCTGAACTGAATTGATAGTTCGTTCTAAGGAACGCTAGAAATCGTGTCTCGTTAAGCCACTCTACAACCGGCTTTCGGGCCTCTTACAAATTATATTAGCGAGACACGTTACTTGGATGCCTAGATAGAAACGCCCCGTTGTCGATAAGGACGATCCACACGGTTGCCGATTACATTGAAAGCATCCTCTAAATGGGGCAGATTAACGAAATGTGAAGAGACGAAATACCTCTTTGACGTTCATCAAGTACAATCGTAATGAGTTTTGCTAGAAACTGAATCTACGTGCGCTTGTGCTAGTTTTGTGTTAACTTTGTAATAAAAAGGGGCTAGGCTGTAGGGTAGGGCCGTAAAGGGTCCTTCACATTAGCACGCGATTAGAATTTCTGAATACTAAACTTGTCTTCCTCAATAACGGTTGGACTTTGCAGTACTCTGTCATAGGATTGGGTAAGACAATTATATAGTGCTTAGGGAACGTGATCCGTTAGAATCGTATTAGTTCCTCAGAGGTTCTATGCGTTAGGTCTAACAAGTCACGTAGAATGAGGCAAACGTTGTAATACGGTTTCCGGTCTCAGTGAAGTGGGAACATTGTAAACAGACAAATTAACGTAGCTATAAATAATGATTTGAAGCGCAAGCGTAACGATCCCTTAACCCCTCCACCTTAACAAAGCTGTATTACAGATATTGGTGCGCAACTGCGAGTGGAGGAGATGTTGGCATTCTAACATTTATAATACTCAATAATATTATACCACATACTTTTGCATACCCTCTTGTCTTATTAGCTTCATATTATATTAATATTATAATACTTATGTTTACTAACTGTGTGTTCCCAATATTAACTTCCTTTATCCAATCCTCGTCCCCTAGCTTTTATAAGTCGGGGCGAGGTACAGTAGTTTGGGAACACTTCTCTTTCTTATATCGGTGGGAGAGTGCCCAGTCTGGTGTCGAGCTCTACAAGGCAGTACGGTGGTGGGGTGCTGCCTTTCCCCCAAAAGGGGGAACCGATCTAGACACTAAAATTAACATAATTAGGAAAAACGAAAATTTTATCAGCCTAGGGTAATTTAGGTATTGTCACAGAGGCAAAATTATCCGTTGCTTTGTAAGAGACAAGCAGTTATGATCAGATTTCAACTTACTTCTCTGATAAAAGCTACATGCGGACGAAGTCGAAAGCAGAAGCTAGTCAACGTACATATATATTCAGACGATTTTTTTCCTTGGAAATGTTTTTTTTTTGAAACATAACTGTGTTTTTTCTGAAATAAAATTTAGGATTATTTCCTTATAAAGAGCAGTTGTGGTGAGAGTTGTGTGGTTGTGGTGACTTACGAGTTGTAGGTCATAGGTTCGAACCCAGACAGGCGCTTTATTTTGAGTAAATTATTTCATCACCGCTGCTCTCAAAACGGCGAAGGAAAACAACGTGAGGAAACCGGCATGTCCTAGAACCAAAAATTCGACTACCAACTGCCTTGCCTCTCACAGAAGTGTCCCAGCAGTGAGAACATTAATAGGCTGATTATGCTATTATTACACTTCTAACATACAAATTATTTACCAGAAAAACACTTGGCCATGGACTTGTAGTCGAGTCCGTCGGAGCAGTTGGTGACGACGACCCAGCGCGCCAGCGCGCGGCCCAGGTCCTTCACGGTCTCCGTCTTGCCCGTGCCGGCCGGGCCCTGCGGGCTGCCGCCGCGGAACATGTGCAGGGCTGTTGTTAGCGTTATGTAGCATCTGAGGGGCATCAGAAAGGCATGTAATTTAACCCCAAATTATTATTTAATTATAGCCAAGTTCAAAATAATCATAATTTCTTCATGGTGTTTAACAAGGGGTAAGAGACGCATATTATGTAATTTCTTTTATCTGTTTGGACACAGCATTGTGCCTAGAAATAGTACATTACTGTCGAGGCCAGCAATTAGGGCATTGATGGACTATCGTGAAAACATACGTGAGTCCATCAATGCCTGGTTGCGGCCAAGGCTTGTATAGTACTTTTCTCAAACAATGCGCGGAAATTCAAACCAAGTAAATCTATAATATAAAAATGAGTCGCTGAATGTGTTGCTAAGCGCAAAACTCGAGAACGGTTGGACCGATTTCGCTAATTCTTTTTTTTAAATATTCCTTGAAGTACGAGGATGGTTCTTACGGAGAGAAAAGGTCAATAGTTGAACAATGCGATACGAAGTTCGCCGGGTCAGCTAGTTATTTATAAATTCCAGAATCATCTTCTATAATATAAAAATGAGTCGCTGAATGTGTTGCTAAGCGCAAAACTCGAGAACGGTTGGACCGATTTCGCTAATTCTTTTTTTTAAATATTCCTTGAAGTACGAGGATGGTTCTTACGGAGAGAAAAGGTCAATAGTTGAACAATGCGATACGAAGTTCGCCGGGTCAGCTAGTTATTTATAAATTCCAGAATCAATGACGAACAAAGAAAATTTTTCACGCGCCAATATGATCATTTGTTTCTTCACAGCTCTATATGCTAAGCCAGTTCGAAATTTAAATAAAATCTTTGATAAGTTACCTCCTTGGTTGTTATGTGGAAGTAAAAAGTTAGTTCCATTTATAAATAACACGACAGATATGAGTTTTGATAGTAATTTATTTGGCCGCTAATCACGACAGATATGAATTTTCATACTAAGATTGCCGGCCTGATGCTCGCTTGTTTTTGACCAGTAGTAATTTCAATTTATCTCGAAGAAGGTTGTCAAAATAATGTTCGAATTTCTTAGCATGTTTGAGAAAAATAAGATTTTCTACGCCATATTTAGTCACCTGTCAGTAAGTGGCGTGATGACGAGTCGCCCCGAGTTCCCGATGTACTCGTACGTGTAGATAGAGCTCGTGTTCGTCTGCTTGATGTAGCAGTCTTCTCTCTCGCGGTCCCAGTAGAACTTCAGCTGAGAGAACCACTCGAATACGCTCACGTTCATACAGCCTGGGGGGTGTAGGAAGGTAAGTTAAAAGAATAATAATCTATCTTATATAAAAGGAGAAACTGACTGACTGACTGACTAACATATCAACGCACAGCCGAAACTACTGGGACTAGGAACGCGAAATTTTGCACACAGCTTGCTTTTATGAAGTAGGGGAGCACTAAGTAAGGGTTTTTGAAAGTTCCACCTTTAAGGTGGCGAAAGGGGGGATTTTGTTTGTATTTCATGAGTTAATAAACTTGCTCGATTTCGACTTAGCTGCCATAGTATGAATTAAATAATACCCCAAAAGCTTTCAGATTGCATGAGTTTCATCACTGTTGAGAGTTGGTACCAACATGACGCAATGTCCTTTCAGCTTTCTAGGACTTCAGGAAGTAGGTATCCTAAGAATTTGGTGATCATCAGTGAGTCAAGTGACGAAATCGGGGTTTTCTAAATATCAATAAAATCTAATGTATAAGAGCTATGCAATTGAAACTTTTATATGTTTAATAAGTCTGTTACTGTTGACATCATATAGCGAGAATTTTGTTTATTTGGTATAATTCAAACCCAAGTTATGAGGTTTCAAAAAAATAGGTAGTGCCCTTGTGCTTCGCTTGACTCGTCTTGGCGGGGACACTACACTACTGTGCCCCCAGATAATAGTGTTGAAATATTACTAACCCATTTTATACATCCTATCAACCGTATCTCTAGAATGTATCTCAATGACACAGAGCGCGTTCACTTTACAGCGCAGAATCTTGCTGATCTCCTTCCGGGACATCATCTGAAGAGTGCTGAGGATGATGTTCTGCTTCTTGCGCAGTTTCTTTAAAGGTTTCTTCTCCTGCATGATTTCGCAGCGGCGGAGAGTTCGTGTGCAGTCGGATGTCCATTGGATCTATACAAGTTTCAAGGTAGTTGAAATAGTTAGATGCACCTGACCACCTCTTAACTTGGTCACATTTCTGTTTCGTTGATGATATCATTTGAATAGTATTATCTCGGTTAAGGTACCTACCATTCCGTCGAGTGCCCGACGTGTCGCCGCGACACGACTGGATTCTATGAATTCTCTAATTTCTATGAAATATCTTCCGTAGCTAGCGACACGTCGTTTTACAGTTAAGTACGGGCGAGCGACAGACGACACGTGTAGCCCGAGCGCAGACCAGAGGGCCTAGACAAATTAGACAAATGACATTCGCTTCGGAGCGATTCTATTTCGACAATCGCTATCGCTTCAACGACATACCTACACTACGTTTCGCTATCGTCTGATCCATTGGTCTCTGGTCTCTCTCTGGTCTGGCTCTGGTCTTTCGTTAGCAAGTTATCGTTCGAGGCTGTATGAATGGAATGATGTTATATATTGTCTAGCTAATTTCTATTCGTTGAGCTATGATCACGTGACGTTTCGATAGCTTTTGTCAATCCCATACATTTTTGACTTTTCTACTAGCGTTGTCGCTAATCGAATGTTACTTTGTCTAGGCCCTCTGTAGTGCCGCCAACGCTCGAGCGATAACACGTTTTTCTATCTTCTATCTACCGACTGGCATATGGGCAGCTGCCGCCTGCGCTCGGGTTCGGAATCATCGCGACGTGTCGCCGCGATATGACGCCGCGACGTGTGGCCTGCAGTTGCCGCCTGCGGTCGAGTACGGAATGGTACCTTAACCCCGGTAGCACACCTCCGACGTGAAACCAAAGCAGCGAAACCGCAGTAGGTCAATTCAAAAGACTCAACATGACGCCAGTCAGTACAATTGAACTACTGCGGTTTCGCTGCTATGGTTTCGCGGCAGAGGTGTGCTACCGGCCGCGGCGTTCCTCATACAAAAAATTGTATCTGTCGTTACATGCGGGATTCTTTCGCACGAGGAGACGGCCTCTAAGTGAGACGGAGAATGAAGCGCCCTAGGACAAGGCCCGATGTGTCATATGTGTGGATAGAACTAGTTAGCCACAGCGGCAGTCATATGGGGCAGCCGTAAGGCTCTAAGATGCGATTTGCAATATTTCTATTAACCGTACACCGTGGAACGGTTTTCAAAGACTGTCAGGTGGTTGTTGTTTTTAACTTACTTCAAAAAAGGAGGAGGTTCTCAGTTCGTCGGAATCTTTTTAATTTTTTTATTATATGTTCTAACCTTGCTGGATGTGATCCCAAGTTGTCCTGGCCAGTCGTTGATCCACACTTCTCTTTGGTACTTACACTTCCTCAAAGCCAACCGCGTCAAAATCAATTGCTAGAAATGCAATTTTGCAGTTAAATAGACTGTTTCAGATTTAATTATAATTGGTCGATATTTACGTTGACCAATCTAATCAATTAACATGGTATTTCGAATTATTCCGATATGTCACCCTGGTTTATTCCCTTAGGGAGACAGATCCGGCCAAGTGCGTGTCGGAGCACGCACTATAACGGGTTCCGTAGTCGGAATTTATCCCACATGTTTTTGCAAGTACAATAAATTGGCCGATTACTTGTTGACTTGTAGAGGCTACTTAGCTGTAATAGTTTTCCTTTTAATATCGTTATATTATATACTACAGCCGTGAATTTTTTCACATAATCTAAAACCAACCATTTAGCTGGCAGGGGCTTGACTATAACAAAAATTTGCACTTAATTACTTAATATTTCGCAAACGAATCCCTGCATTCAAAACGTTTTGATATACTCTCAATATTTTTGAACGACCTTTCCAACGACACCCCACACCATGGGATAGACCCGAAAAAAAACATCCCTACTTTACGGGTACCCTCAAATTTCTTTTTCTTACTTTTATTTTACTACTTTGTCGGCGTGATTAATATGTATACCCATGCCAATTTCCAGCTTTCTTTTCTCGGAGCTAAGCTGTGGACATACAGACAGGCAGACGGACATGGCGACACTATAAGCACAGATAATATAGTACAACGTACAGATACCCAATTCCATACAAAGAAATAACACCTCCCTAAGTCGGGCTATTGACTGGCTACAGCGTAAAATGTGGTACAGTTATGACAAATTGAGTAAAACGCCATTTATTGCAAAGAGCCCTAAACAAAAAGATTTTATCTTTTTTTGTTGAAAATACTTTATTATATATATAATAATTTTAATTAATTTAAATTTAAAAATGAATAATTAATAATTATTAAACAAGGAAGTTTTGATTTTTAGTAATCTTATTTCGCCAAACTCTTCCGTTTATCGCTTTTTAGTGACTGTTAATTTCATAATTGTTACCTATGCTGCCATCTATGATCTTTTTTCAAGACTAATTATAATTTGTTCGAATTGAGACCCCATGCTATAAGGTTTCCTTCTTGACTACGGTACCCAAAAACCTAGGTTAGTTATGTACTTCCTACTTTTATAGCTACAACTTTATGGGCTAGCGTCGACCTGGCGTAATAGACTTGCGCTAGTTGAAATAAAGTTGAAAATCAATTAACCATACCATATGTGTGAGGAACATGGTTTAGGCGGGTATTACACTATCAAATATCTTGGATCATATATAGGATGCTATCTCGTATCCTACATATATGACCTCTTGGATCATATCTGTGTATTACACTATACTTTAACTAGGATCCAATTTTTTGTCATAATAAGTGGTTGCAATCGTTTCTTAAAACAAAATACTGAAGCCTTTCTTCACACAATATTACAAATAGATCAGCAATGAAGCCAAAACAATGAACTCCCGGCCGCCTGGCTGTAGTTTCAGTAGTTTGCTTTTTTTTAGTACAGCAGTGCTGCCAACAATAATTTTAAAATTCCACTAAGCATATTGTGAACTTCGCCATAATTTCGTTGTACTTAATTTTTATCCGTCAATAAAACCGTCAGTTAAGAATATCGCAGTAGCAAAACTGAATAGGCAAAACCACATAATTTTATGGACGGATTTTGTACCAGGAAATTATGAAAATAAATGTGAAAATTTTATACATAATATTCAATATGGCAAGACCTGTTTCTTTGATCCAATCTAACAGCAAATGTCAAAAATCTTTGATCAAAGACGATTTGATTCATATGTTTGTATTACATTATCATATAACTAGTACTCACAGATATGGGATCCTAGATATATGATAGTGTAATACCCCCCTTAGTCTATTGATATTGGACTTTATTTCAACTAGCGCTTTGATGCTCGCCCAGACTAAGGCCCGGAATCCACCAAACCGGAGAGGAGAGGAGACGAAAGGAGATGTGTGTGAATAAACCAATCCGATTTCGTTATTTCCACATCTCTTCTCCGCTTAGCTTGGGTGGTAATGGATCAAGCGGAGAGGAGAGATGTCTCATTTTTCTATAAATTTTGTGCGGCGAGCGAACAAGCGGCACGGCCGGCAGAGCGAAGCGGCGCGGCAGAGCGGACAAAGCTCACATCTCCTCTCCGCTACACTTGTCCTCTCCGCTTTGGTGGAAATAACCTGCCAGCTTCGCAGCACATCTCCTCTCCTCTCCGCTTTGGAGGATACCGGGCCTAATGCAGGTTTTCTTATTTCCGACAGTATTTCAATGAGTCCAACGTCCATCTTTGTTTGAACACCGCTTTATGATCCGCTTCGACAGGTCTACGCTCTTAGGCCAGGTTCGCACGGACGTGTTTTTATCGCGGTGATTTTTTTTCGTACACTGGATTTCATCAACTCACGGTATTGAGCCGAGCATGAGAATCAAACGGAGCGCATTCAGCGGGTATCCGAGCGCGTCAAGAAAACACACTGTTGGATATTCAACTCTCGGCACTAAGCAGAGCGTCGAAAATCCAATACGCGAAAAAAAATCGCCGCGTTAAAAACACATTTAGAACCACAACCTTTTTATACTGGTTTATTGGTTATACAACGTTATTTTTTGTTTATACTAAACCTTTTAAGGGGTCATTGTACTCATCATTATGAACAACTTTCACTATGGGACTAAAGCTATATCGCGAAAAAAAAGCAGCTGTTCCCTACATTTACATTCGCATATCTAGTCAAAATGACCCCTTAAGAGGTTTAGTCTAAACAAAAAATAACATTGTATGTCGGCAATCTGCGATGCAGACCTCATTTACATCCAAATGACCCCTTTTGACTCCTATACGAATGTCAACAATTTTAGAGTCATTTGACATTTTATATTTTTATTTAATTCATTTTAAAATATAAAATGCCAAATTACTCGAAAATGGTAAACATTGGCATAGGGGTCATGAATAACGTGACCATTTATTTTTTGGGAACTATATTTTCTATCACCAAAATTTATATTTGTCATCAAGTTGTATCACCTAATAAATACATCTATCGCCACGAAATATTTTCGTTCTCAGATAAACAAAAATTGTTCCCAGGTATGAATTATCAAATTAATGTTAATATATGTGTAAAATAAGAGATCGATAACCAATAAAATTATATTGCATTACATGAATATAAACTTCGTTCTTATAATAACAGTTTTGTTACTTAAATAATAGCTCTGTGCTCAGAATGGTAGATCTGTCACCAAATAAATCGATTATCGATCCCTGACTGCGACTCCTTTTTATTTGATATTTTGTCACCAATACAGTAGTAACATTTTATTTCGTTCAGATATTAAATTAATAGTATTCGTTACCAATTTAATACATCAATTTATAATTTTAATGAAAAAATGATCAAAGGGGCGGAGACAAATTGGCGCGCTTTAAAAATTTACCAATCCGGCCTCAACGATGGGTTGTAGGTAACTAGGTTCGATCGCACGATGCGCGACGCGGGCGGCGGGTAATTATTTTAAACAATAAATATTGATTATTTTGACTTTAATTGTTTTATTTACTACTCTGCTAAAAATTTTATATTTAAATATAATTTATACTACCAGTGGAAATTTAAAACCTTGGGAGTCTAGTTAAGTAGCAGAATCTTTTGGTTGAAACGATGATGACAACCCTAATTTTTTATTTGAACTTAATGCAATTTTCTAGTAACATAATATGATTTATTGGTGATCTCTTTAAATTAGTTTGCTTAAATACTTATTAGGACACACCTATTATAATACATACAAAAACATTTATTTGGTACTAGACCTTATATCTCAGGATTTTAGGTGATTTATTGTGGAACTGATTTTGCATTGTTTGGTGACTACATTTTGGTGACAGATCTACTATTTTGAGGACAAACCCTATTATTTAAGAAACACAAAACTAATTAAATTGGTGATAGCTTAAATGATACCCTTATTTTTTTACTCAAAACGGGACTTAGGTTTATTTATCTCAATTATAATAGGGCAGATTCATAAAGGAAACTTATTTTTGAAAATACCAGCATACTCGTATGTTCTCATTTTCTCAATGAAAAAAAAACTTTTTTAATAAAAAAAATCTTATCAATATGATGTACTTAATTAAAAATTAAGCAGGATAAATTTTCGGTCATTTTTACATTTGTCTGCAGAACAACTTTCTTTTAATACAGCTGGTGATGATTTTAAATAAGAATAAAGTTCATGGCACGTTTTTTTAATATTCAACTTAGTAATCAACATCGCCAAGCCTGTAACTGGGTTTTTTCAGACGTCCACAATTTATTATTAAAGAAAGACTCTGAGAACGGGACAATTTTGCGTCCCCAGGTGTTTTTCGGGGACACTGGGACGTAGAACCGAAAAAAGGGACGGTCCCGTTAAAAACGGGACGTATGGTCACGTTAGTCATGAAGGGTCATTTAATTGCAAATGACCTCTCCTACATCTCGACATATATAACCAATAACTCTGTATATCTACTTAATAATGCAATTCACGAGCGCACGTCGTGCGAGTCTTATATCTTTGTAATAAGGTATAAATTCGAATGATCGACACGCTTTTGTGAAATGCAACATCTGTACCAATTTATTTATTATTTTATTTATTTATTATTTAATTATTTATTTTATAAATTACAAACTTACACTTAAACAAAGCACACAATTAGACCTCTGGGGTCTGTCTTAGCATGCCATGGCCTGAGATTTGATCAACGCGCTATTGACAGTTATTTTATAATCGAGTTGATGTAATGTTCCTTCAGCTTACGCTTTATGTTTTTACTATTCATTGAGTCTCTAATGTCTACAGGTATTTGGTTTAGTAAATTGGGTATTGTGAAAGAAGCGGTACGCCTGCCATAAAAGTTATTTTTGCGAGGCACTTGAAATGATTTAGATTTGGCTTGTCGTGTATTCACGTCATATTTAACTGGGGTTAGCAAATCACTGTTATCAAAATGTTCTATGAGGAATAGATACTCAGCGCGCGCCTGAACAGGTAATACCTTGCAATGTTTAAATAACCCTGTGTAATTATCTTGGTATTTATTTTTTACATAGTTCGGTACTACAAGTTTCAGCAAACGTGTTTGTAAATTATGTATTTTATCTAGATACGTTTTAAATGTGCGTCCATAACTGGTGAGTCCATAGGAGACTATCGATTCGGCAAGAGCTGTGTACATTTGAAGAAGGATTCTGTACGGTATATTGCGCTTTATAATCGAAAACTTGGTGAGTATCGCACGTAACTTACCGCAAACAGATTCCACCTGGTAACTCCAGTTGAATCGGTTATCAATTATTAATCCCAGATAGGTATGACATGGGACTTGCTCTATAGGCGCGCAGTGGCAGTCTGGTACGCTTTTATGCAGACAATCATGACAGTGAGCTATGATTTGAAAGGGATGGGAGGTACATAAGTGACTTGAACGTACGTGTATAACTTTAGTTTTTTGTGGATTCAGAACAAGTCCCATGTCATGGGCCCACTTAGTCATAGAAGTAAAATCGTTCTGCAAATATTCTGCGGCCAAACCAAGGTTTTTGTTAGCAGATAGTATACAGGTGTCATCAGCGTATTGATAAAGGGAACAGTGTGTTATAATATTTTCAAGGTCATTAACGTATGCCAGATAGTGGAGTGGACCAGACACTGAACCTTGGGCTGTGCCTTGCGTCACGTTTACATGCCTGCTAAGGCTAGGACCAACTTTGACGCGATAACTTCGGTTCCGAAGGTATTCTTTGCACCAGTCGAGTAATTTCCCTCTTATACCAGAGTTTTCGAGTGTTTTTAATAGTGTACTATGCCCGAGTGTGTCAAAAGCCTTGCTGAAATCAATGAATATAAGTATAACATGCTGCTTCTCATCAAGGTAGGTGTTAACTTCATCAGTAAAATTGGAAAGTAGTTGAGCTGTAGATTTCTTGCTTTGGAAGCCATACTGTGCTTTAGAAATTATGTCATTGTCCCGATAAAAAGTGTGTATTTGGTCACATATAAATTTTTCAACTATTTTATTTATTGCGGGCAATATCGTTATAGGTCTGTAATTTGCCAAGTCATTGAATTTACCTTTTTTATGAATGGGCCTAACTATACCTGTTTTTAATTCTGACGGATATTTGCCTTGTTGGATACTCGCATTAATTAACTTTACTATTGCATTCACAATTTTATCTCCTATCATTTTGATGTCCATGATTCTTATTGAGTCATATCCAGCTGATTTATTAGCATTTAAGTTTTTAATGATTTTAATAATTTTAAGAGGTGTAGCTTTTCTAAAAAATATTGATTTATCTTGGGATTTCATAAATTCACGTTCATCCAACAATTAAGTCTGAAAAGCTTACATCTCTGAGCACAACCCTCATGGTACGCTCAAGTCCATTAAGCCATACTTCGGCAGGTCCGTCCAATACCAAGTTATACTTCCATTCAATACATTCTCCATCTTCTGACCTCATGGCCTTAGCCACGGCTAGACCCATGGCGTTCTGGAAAACAGTAAGAGTCAGGCAGGTGTACAAGGTGGAGACATTACGACAATAAATTAAACTACGTATTATATCTAACGACATTCTTAATCTGCATACGAAAATTCTATCAAATATATCCAAAAGTTTAGTCACTATAGTTAGTCAAAGATTGGCAAAACCCATAGTCGGCCCATCACTATTATTTAGTTTGTTTGAAAAAACCACTTTTTAAATTTCTATGCTAGGATTTATTTGATGGTTCCAAAATACTCTTATGCATTTGTATTGCCAGTATTTTCATTTATCGTCGTATTGTTGTCGCCACTCTGTTTAAAATAAACTTTATTTCAATGTCCATATTTTGTATAATTTTGCGAAGTGCACATTCTGCGTCAAACTTGGGTTTGACGCAGAATGTGCACTTCGCAAAATTATACAAATACATATTCACATTGCTTGGGTTGGCCCAAGCAATGTGAATATGTATTTGGAAAAATAAGTGCTAGCAAAAACATTGGTTGAGCTACCTTATATGACTGTTGTAATGCCTACAACCAGCTGTTTTGCCAAACAACTCTTTTAGGTAAGACAGCCAGGAGCCAGCTGATGACGGAAGGAAGATTGGTCAGTCAGTACAGCAATATTTCTAACTGTTAATTACCGTCAATAAAACCCAGTTGCAATTAGTCAAAAATATATTTATATTAAATCTTAATTTTATTTTTCATTTTGTATAACTAGGTATAATATACAGGATGGAAGGGTGAACACCGTTGTCACTCAAACTATGGGTAGTTGGCTTAAATATAAACATAAAAAACCGAGTAAAAAAAAATTACGTTATTTTCTTTAACAAATATTAAAAAGGTTATTGTCCGACACCGTCCGCAAATTCATGGATAAACGCCCGCCCGAGTGACGTAATCGATCGCCGCCCGTCCTACCACCTACACAACACATGAATAAATACAATACAACCTCTTCCTGGCTTAAGACAGGCAAAAATACCTACCTTAGGAATTGCGTGACGATTCTAAATGTACATCTTTAAAAAAAAAAGTTGTGATTTTCCATTGAATTTATGTTCTATAAACGAAACCAAACCACTGGTTTGAAGGATAACGGTGTTTACCCTAACACCCTGTATATATCAGGATTTATTTAGTGGTAGCATCTACATCGCCACATACACACATCAAAAGTGTCTAGGGATCAAGCATTTTTATGCGGATTTCTTGAGATTGAGATGTGGCTTTGTAATAAATTTATGATTTTATAAATTTATATGGATCCTTTTTGGTGCATTTCATAATTTGAATCAGGAACTGTGAATCAAATTCGAGTAAAAGATGAAAATCAGCTGTCAATATTTTCCCTATAAAAACATACAACGCATTGAAGACATTATTAGTGCTACTGTTTCCCTACTACTGATTAAAACCAACGTTATTATGGAGCAGCGACGTCATTTAAGCAGGGAAGAAATGCTCAGAGCCGTGGGAATGATAGAAGCTGGTTCCCGGCAACGTACTGTGGCTTTAGCTCTGAATACAAGTCAGAGTGTTATCAGTAGACTTTGGACACGTTACCGAAGCACTGGTAGCGTGGCTGAGCGCCATGGAGGACGGTATCGCTGCACCACACGGAGACAAGACCGATACATTCAAATCTTAGCTCGAAGAGCTCCAACAATAACCGCCATGATGTTAGCCGTGAGGCTTCATCACTCTTCAGGGAACTTAATTAGCGACCAAACAGTCAGAAACCGCTTGCATGAAGTGAACCTTCATTCCCGAAGACCGCTACGGGTACCACCTATAGCAATGCACAATCGTAGGATTCGATATCAATGGGCTCTTGAACACAGAAATTGGGCAGAAGAACAATGGCGTTTCGTGTGCTTTTCTGATGAGTCTCGTTTTGGTATGAGACCGGATACAAGACGTATACGACACTGGAGAACCCCTGGACGCCAACAGCGATTAAAATCCTGCCAGGAAGTCCATCCTTATAGTGGTGGAACCATCATGGTATGGGCGGGTATTTGGATCGGCGGAAGAACTGAGTTGATTTGGATCAGAGGCAACCTCAACGCTCAAATTTATGCTGAGACGATTGTATCAGACGTCATCGTTCCTCTACAAGTGCAAATCGGTCCCTTATTTCAGTTAATGCATGATAATGCACGACCGCACACCGCAAGAGTTGTAAGACAGACTCTCGCCGCAGCTAACATCAATGTCCTGCCCTGGCCTGCTCAGTCGCCAGACTTGAACCCGATTGAGCATGCATGGGATATGCTACAGAGAAGAGCTCTGCCGAATATGGAGGGTATCCAGTCGCAAGAAGACCTTTTTTTGTTGTTGCAACGAACATGGGCGGCCATTCCACTGCGTGATTTGGATGAACTCATTTTGAGTATGCCAAACCGATGTTCTTGTGTTGTTAGTGTTCGCGGTAGAAACACGGATTATTAATTGTTTAAGTTACCCAATAAAATTTTAAAGAAAACTGTTATTTCAGTCTTTTTTTCGAACTTTAATGTTAGTGGTTCAAATGTCAAAAATCCCTTTATTAGGAAAATGGCAAATTTCTTTATTAATGCAAAGGTGACTTGGTTTATCGTTACTGTGACAAACGAAAACACTTTATTTGATGAATCCTTAAAGAAAATTTTAATTAATATCAATCAGGAGAAAAGTTATTGCAAAAATATATGTTGATCCCTAGACACTTTTGATGTGTGTATACAGTTACTCACAAGACAACACACATCTGGTCGGAGGATCCTCCTTTTTCTCCCTGTTCCTCAAACCTCTATACTGGTGACCCCGACGTGATCGACAGCGCAGCCTTCGTGCAACAACTTTAGTGTGACATCATAATCACTTCCTCAAGCTTTCGAGCGGTGAGTCACACAGCCAGCCAGCACCCACGGCGTACGATTCATGTGCGTATTGTATAATTATCACTTTCTTCATAAACGGTGAAGGCAAATATCGTGAGGAAACGGGAATGCCTGTATAACATTTTTCTCGACGGCATGTGAAGCCAAGTCAGAGGCTCGTGGGCGGCTTTAAAACTCCGACACAAGGTTAGTCACTAACACACGAAAAGAAACTGTCAATATGGCTTAAAGTATTGGTAACCGTTTTCCAAACCATATGCCTTGGGGGGTTTTATTTAGGTATTTTGAGTATAGTTTTCGATATTTTTTTGTTGTTATAGACGTGTGCTAGCAGACATTATGGCAAATAATTTAATTGAATATTCTGTGTCTCGTAATGTTAATTACTTTGCATACCTCCTAATCCTGCTATTGTATGGAATCAAGGTTACCTACTATTGTATCCTATAACTGAACAGACAGTAGTGCTGCTGGGCAGTTTGTGGAGCCACTTTTTCCCCGCTAAAGCACTAGGAAGTGGTGAAGAGCGGACGTTTGAGGTACCGTCTTATCTTGCTGATTCTCAGCCTAATTTGAACATTGACTTTTGTTTGTTTGTTTAAAACCGCAGCTGTCGTGGTGTCGCTTGCTGTCGATCTGCGGTCGCCTTCGGAAAAGCTCCTTAACACCCATAAATGTCGAGTAATTCTCAAGTATCCAATACAAGTTTCCATAACTTTTTAATTTTAACACTACCCGGTGTTTGAATTTATAAGTTTATCAGAATGAGCATATCTGCCATACGTAACACCATGTATCTTCTCTGGTAACGTCAACAAGATCTTCAGAACTGCTTTCTTTACGTCATCTGAGCGACATGACCACACTAAATGCAGGTATTCATTCAATAGGCCTCTAGCTTGCGATGTTGGGTGGTACATAAGGAGAATTACTAGAGCCTGGAAATAAAAAAGGAGATTTTATTTCACCCATGCTAACACTGCGAGAAAGCGTAGGGGCAGACCCCCATAGAAGATGGCAGGATAACTGGTCGTTCTCATTATCGCTGAATAAGAAGAGCTTTAATTCATGGGGATAGCGCTTTAATGATGACATTTTATATGACTTCAAATTTAAAAAGAATTCACTTTTTTACTGTTATTTTGTACATAATTTTTTACTCTCTGTTGTAAATATGAGATTATGTAAAGCTAATGCTATTTGATGGGAAAAGTAGGCTTAGTATGTTACAGTTAGAAAGAGACGTCTAGTAACTGCTAGAAGCATGTCACATCATTATTTTGTCCAGAAATACTCACTCTAACATACAATGCAGCTTCCTTAACATCCTTCCAGTTATGTTCCCACGGAGGGCACTTTCTCAACAAGTACAACAGTTTGTTCCAATTGTGTGAGTATATGGCCTTACAGCACGCTATTCGGTACACAGATTTGAAGCTCCGAAGGTCACTATCTGCATACTTCATGTTGGTTCTATTTTGTTGGAGTTTCAATAAGTTTCTCTTGCAATATATTTTGATAGGATCAAAGTTTGATGGTGCCTCCATTAATTCAATAACTTTATTCTGTAAATAAAATTTTGTCATCAGTTTATTTGGAATAGCTCTAAGTAGAAGATAAATAAATGCTAAATAATTAAACATAATGGCAAAAATGTAAATTGATTGAGTTTATGAAAATCAATACTTTGAATTTTATGTGCTAAAATACTGAAATCTATGGATATCATTATATTAATTTTAGAATTTATGAATGAATGTACTAATAAATAATACTCTCAAACACAACTTTCTTTGAAACCAAATGTACAAGTGGACTTTTAGCTTATCTGGATTTTCCGCTTAAGTTCTTAATTTTGACAAATGCCTACTCCAAGCCCACAAAGTATATTTCTACACATTTCTCTGCTGCAAAGGGTCTCATTTGTCCTGTTATATGAGAAAAATTTGAAAACCTTCGAGAAAAATTTAAAGAAATAGGCATTCTGACTGTAGCTTCTCAATATTATATATTAGAAAACCTATTGTATGTACAGAAAAATATATCAAATTTTAAGAAAATGTCTGATATTCATAGTTTAAATACCAGGAATAAACACAACCTTGCTGTACATCACACTCGTCTCCACAGAGTAAGCAACTCGTTCATGGGTCAATGTATACGCTTTTTTTTATTAACCGTTTATTAAACGATTTAAAAACTGCATTAAAACCAAACTTTGTAAAAAAGGGTATTATAGAATTTCCGATTATTTAGAAGATAAAAAAGCATGGGATTGAGCTGCTCGCTCTGCTAAACCTTGTAATAAAACCTTGAAACTTGACATTATAATTATTCAGTAAAATCATCAAATTATACCAGTTTTATATAAACATTGACATTGTTGAATATTTCATACAAAATGACATGATTACTTTGTAAAGTATTATATTATTTTAATTATTGTGAATGTGAGGACTATGTGGATATATATTTTTTTTCTCTTCTCTATTTTCTTTTCTTTTTCAGTTAGTTTTAATGACGGTCTGGCAATTTGAGTAGTTTATGCGGCCTACCCAAATGTCCTTTCTTTGGTACTGTTCGTCGAGTTGAGCTCCTTAAGTTCAGAGTTGAGCTCCGCGATTACTGACAAATGCTTGCACTGACTGGACAGGTCCACTCAAAGCTGTATGGTTCTTTCCTCAAAAGACCATTTCAGACACTAGTCTACATGGTCCTCATATGGCCTGACCAAGATTATGTCTGGACTTTAAAAGAGACTGTGACCTCTTTGTTTCGGCCTTTCTTCTCAGAGTAGTCAGATAGGAAACGCAGAACTCATCTAGCTAATTTTTAACATAAATTTTAATATGACGTGTAAAAGTGATTCCAATATCCTATTTACAGAATAAACAATTTCATTTCATTTATGATAAACTAGATTCAACCGGCAACTTCATTCGCGTGAAATTTTTGTTTTAACAAAGTATATCCCTGTTGCCCGTGGCTTATTTTGCGATCCAGAATGAAAAGTAGCCTATGTCCTTCTCCTTCTCAAGGTATACTCTTGTGCCAAATTACATCAAAATCCGTTCAGCCATTTTAGCGTGAAAGTGTAACAAATAAACAAACTCACTTTCGCATTTATAATATTAGTTAGGATAACACACGGCAATCGACTCGGACTCACATATTTTACCTCTTTATTTCTTTAGAGTATAGGTACATCGTTAAGTACCGATAAAAAGATCTGTAAGTTTTGAATAATATAATGTAAACTTGAGTTTGAGGTTAGATATAAGTTTACTCACAAAACATTGCAATTATTGAAAAAATACATATTTCGAACACAAAATGAAAAGCGTGGTGTTCACAAAAAATAAGAACTTTCATATTTACTTTATACATAAACAAAAGTACTCGGTATTCAAGCGTGAGATAAGTACAAATAATTTTAATACTTACCATCGTACTCATGGGTACATATAGACATTTATCCAAGATTTCTTCCATTTTAATAGATGAACATCAATTTTAACACTAATAACGATCTTCAGGAATGATACAATTTATTTGCAGTCTTGAAAAAGCTTTTTTTTTCCGAATTAGCGCCAAAACTTTTATCAATATCAACAAGACAAACACGACTCGAGTAAGTTTGACAATGACATATGGTTTGACATTGACAACAGAGCATAATATGACGTAAAAAGTGCTGCCAGTCATTTGATAAAAAAACTACCAAATATTTTAATTCAATAAACGAGTTCTTTGCAATAATAATTAGGGTATTACACCATGCTCTATAAATGCAATGTCTATTTGTCTGTCCCTTAGCCCGCTTTTATCTCGAGCACTACATAGTCGACTACTAAGGGTCTAAGGCTCAATAAACAGTCAGAGGGCAATGAACGGCAACGTCGAGCTAGGCAAGTAGTGTCACAGCCACAGTCTCGTGCTATGTAGAATGCCATCCCCCTTTTATGTTCGCAATTTAGATCTTCACTAAAATCTCAAAATGCCCACCGTCCAGCATTTCATGAAACGCCTCTCTGCTATCCTATGCCCTGATTGCAGCGGCCGCCTACTACACCCCCTCCCGCATAAGTAGGATTCGTCCCCATCACTCGATCCAAGACGAACCCAGTTTGTAAGTTTTATGCCCTGGCTGCTGGCTGGAGGGCTTCATTTATTGAGGCTCCCACAGAAAGTCCGGTTTTAAGCAGCAGACAACCTCCTTGGCTGACCTGCGAGATGCCATAAATAAAAAAAACAGGATAACTACAGCCAGCGGCCCCCTGTTTCTGAGCAAGTAGTCGCAAGCCACCGCTTCGTGTGGTCGTTCGCGGCGCCGCAGATGTCCGCGTGACTTTTTCTAATGTCTCAAAGTGATATCTACTATGTATTTTAGTAATTAAGTTTAATTACCTTTTCAATCCTTATTTTATTCACATTATCAAACAATTTTTTCAAATGAGGTTGTATCAACGATGGTCTCTTTGAATTTCCAAGGATTTCCAGTAAATCATCATTAGATATAAAGTAAAATCTTGGGAACAGTTGTCGTTTCGTCTCAAGATATTTTTCGAGAGCTCGGAGGATGCCATCCAAGTTATCCACCATTTGGTTCAATTTATTAAAAAGGTACGGGGATGGCTTGTAAAGGCAAGCTTCTATCGCGTTTTTTCCGGCATACATGCTATCAAGAAACATATTTTCTAATAAAGAATCTATAACAGCAACATAAGTAACTAATGTCTTAAATTCCAAATACACCCAGTATTAGGAATTTAGGACATTATGCTAGGGAGATACCTGCCTACTAGCTAGTCTAAGGCTGCGTTTCCACCAGAGATGAGCGAGGATGCGTAGCGAGGTATGTGTGTGAAACTAACCAATAACTTAGCTCAAGCTATGACAGTGAAGAGATGTACCTAATTGGTTAGTTTCACACACTTCCCGCGCTACGCATCCTCGCTCATCTCTGGTGGAAACGCTGCCTAAACGTGGGATCGGTATCTAAATTTAAATTATTATTTAGTTGCAGCACTCACTTAGAAGTGACTTCTGTCCAAGCGGTGGTCAAGGTACCAAATACGATAACTTCCGCTGGCAATTGCTTTCTAATGTCTTCACCACCAAAAATTGTTTCTAGATAGAGGTAACGCCTCTGAACTTGTAAAGAAATCTGTTACAGAAAAATGTTATTAAACATACACTCTTAAAAGATTGTATCCAAAATGTACCTACCGTATACCTAACCTACCTGCTTAGTTAGGTATAAACATTCTAAAATTAATTGCTTACTTCAATACATTCTGCTACATATCCCAATGACTTCTCCCAGTAGTCAACTTCTTTAATGAACGGTTCTACATATTTTGTCGATTTCATTGACGACAGTTGCACTTGATGATCTTCAAGAAACTAAGAAATTTTAAAGTTTTATTACCATTATTTTGTGCTCAAGCCTGAACTAAAAATTTTGCAAATTTTCGTTCAAACCAACCTGCATAACATCGTCTACAGTTTTAATCTTGTATATGTCTCCCCTGTGATGCGCCATCTCGAAGGTCGTCGCCGTCCACACTTCTCTGATAGCTTTGAGTCCGTTCTCAATGTTCAGTTCCATAGTAGCAGCATTTGATATTTCTGCTATTTCGTCTGCATACGCTTGGAAGTTTAGTTCCATTATCAAGTCTAATTTAAAGTCTGGTGAATCTTGGTCAAACTCTCTGTATGTATCAAATAAATGTGAAATTAAATAGGCATAAGAAAAAACAGAGTACCTACTTCCACTTTGCCCTTGTGGATTCTGCCCACTAGGGTGCCAGCATCTTAGAATTTGTGTAGGTGCTCGTATTTTATATTTGTTTGGAAAATAAAGAAATGTATACTATACCTAGCTAAATAAAAATGTAACTAGGACTGGTAACGTTAGACTTACTACATACCTAGGTAGTGTTTTTAAATAAAATTACGAAATTAATTATTTAGTCATTTTTATTAAATATTAATCTTTATTTATGTAAGTACCTACCTACTATTTGTTACTGGGAGGACCGGCACCCTAATTACGTAATGCACGATCAATTTTAAATTGAAACCAATTGAAAAAGATTGCCAGTCCATTGCTTCATAAGTTCGACAAAAAAAATCTGCTAAATTTTTTTTGTCGAACTTATGAAGCAATGGACTGGCAATCTTTTAGGGGGCAGGTTGTAAGTCACAGATTTAATAATAATACGATTTGTAACAAATAAAATAATATCTTAGTAAATACACACCAATACTAAACCTTTATTAATTTTATTTATTTGTATTCTTCAACTTTACATTTGTGTCGAACAATGGTTTTAACAATAGTAATTCTAACAATAAATGTAACTCAAAAATTAAACAGTACTTATCGTAAAGTCAGGAAAACAAAATCACTGAAATGCAATAATTTGTTCTTACTGGTTCGTTTTTCATAATAAGTTCAAAATCACAAATTGATTCCTTCAATTGATTGTAGTGGAAAAATTTTACGATCCTTGTAATTTGCATTTTTATTTTATTCAAACTTTGTTCAACAATGTTGGTAATGTTGATCTAAGTATTCAATACATACTTTGTTAAACACTACACAAGCTATTTTTATGCGGTTCCTTTTTAAATAATAAATTATTAAGCTTGACTGTACCTTTCTCTAAGCCACAAATTGAGATAGGCGTATCCGGTTCCGGTACGGTGAAGCGCTATATGCCCCGCAGCGTCACATCCCTTCCAATCCGGCAGGTAGTGAGGGGGTAAAAGCTTATTAATTCAGAGCGACATCCGAACTGTAGTTTCTTACCTGCGCAACAAAGGCGGCACAGACACAGCCCCTCCTAAACCTAACATACGAAGTCTTAGACGAAATACATCGTTATCGAATACTTATGTCGGTATATCACTTTCCCGGTCGATACAAATACGTAGCAGATGGGCTTTCAAGGAAATCTGCCCCGACAGAATGGCATTCGCTTCTCTGTACTACCGAGAAAGTCTTTCTAAATTTCGGAGTTCCCGAAATAGATCTTTTTGCGTCACTTGCACGTTGCACACACACGCTCATGTGGTATGTGAATTTAGATCAGGCGGCTGTTTTCCACAATGCCTTCGGTCGCCTTTGGCACTACAGATTAGCAAGGATATTCCCATCACCATGTCTGATACCCAAAGTATTAGCGCACCTGAACCAGGCAACCGGCATGTACCTGGTGGTAACACCCGATTAGGAGGTCTTTTCGAGAGCAGATGTGGTGGCTCGCTCCATGCGCCCTATACCAGGTGAGAGATTTGAACCAAGTCTTGATAGACACAACAACCAATCAACCGCCTCCACAAGTTTGTCAATTGAATTTAATACAGGGTGGCCATCGCTCTCGGCAGAAAGATCGGATAAAAATTTTAGAAGATAGCTGGAGGAAATCGACCTTAAATACTTATAAGCCGGCATGGTTACGATGGTGTATATGGTCACGTGACAACAATGTGAGCTCTATAAGTCCAACCCCTGAAGATGTGGCTTGATTTGCATCTTAAATTTAAATTTGCCTTTAATACAATTGCAGTACCTACATAAATCTGTGTTATGTAACTTTTGTCGTCCACTAAGTGTCTTCTCATTAAGTTCTCACATTATTATAAAGTAAATATTATATAGCATTAAAACAGCCACCCAAAGCAAGAAGTCCTATTTGGGACATTATTGTTTTAGATTCTTAGTTAACAAAATTCCCTCCAAAATATAATAGTTGGAAATTTCTAAAAGGGCTTATGAAATTATCTTTTTATTGTGTTGCGGCGCAGAGTCTGTGACCTTACATTATTTATTGACTATTACATTATAAAGAAAACTTTGTAAAGGGTGATGATTTTGTAGTTTTTGGCTGATTTTTGTGTCCAAAACTGTTAGTACTTGCTTCGGCAGTACATATACTAAAATTGGAACGATACAGAGAAGATAAGCATGGCCCCTGCGCAAGGATGACACGCAAAATCGTGAAGCGTTGCACATTCAATCCGGTTGGCGTTTAATTAAAGGTGAGTCGAACTCTAACATTGACCTAATTTATTGGATTGACAAATTAATATAATCTTTATACTTAACAAAGATTATAGGTATGTGCGATCGGCAGTAGCGTCGGCTAGTTGGTCAGATAATATTCCCATTGATTATATTTTGGAGATGAAATTGGCGCTGTGCTTAACTATTATGAATAAGAAATCAAGGATTACAGGTCTACAAATGCATTGAGTCGATCAAATCTGATCAGTAATCTCTATCAAACGGTAAGATGATTTACTTAATCGTAATATCGATGTAATGTTATAATTAAAGTCATGGGTACTAATTCTATTGAATGAATTAAAGTTCAACTATCAAAAGTTTAAAATGAAGAAATTTTAATAACTTTATTGATCACATTGGCGTTCTAATTTAGTCCCAATCCAGCAGTCGATAACAAACACTTGTGGCTTAATTTGTGGCTTAGAGAAAGGTACAGTCAAGCTTAATAGAACAATTTTACCTAAAAATAAAATTGATATTAAGCATACTTACCTTTCTCTAAGCCAATTTATATTTCTGTCTGCTGATTCTTAATGTTAAATGTATGTGATTGACATCCTTATCAATCACTGTAAATTGAGCCGCAATGAGGCTTATGGATAACGTCGCGCGCTGCGCAAACGTATCCCCACTACCTGCCGGATTGGAAGGGATGTGAAGCTGCGGGCCTTATAGCGCTTCACCGTACCGGAACCGGATACGCCTATCTCAATTTGTGGCTTAGAGAAAGGTAAGTATGCTTAATATCAATTTTATTTTTAGGTAAAATTGTTCTATTAATACAATCATGTTAAAGTGGTGTTTTTTTTTTTTTTCGCTGCATTAGTAGTACTACGTAAATAATCTCAATATTGACAACTTACACATTCATAAGGACCTTTATTCTATCCCAGTGCCTCTGCCTCATACACGGATTTTTTAAATCGCCAATCAGAGGTAGTGTTCGCCGAAATGCATCGACTTTAATTCTAGTAGTATCTATAATATCCCAATTTTTATCCTTTAATTGCCGAGAAAGCCGATTGAAATTTCTGAAATAATATATAAACTTAAGGCACATAAAATCGTCATTTTATGTGTTAAAAATACACGGCTTGGCTGTCGTCAGGCCGTGTATTTTTAACCGACTTCCAAAAAGTATATCCACCGATTTCTCCATCAATTGTGGTCCTATTTTGAAAATCCCTTTTTTTTGTATAAAATGGTTAGCTAAGAGCTAACCATTTCATACAAAAAAAAAGGTTTTTTTAATAAAATTTATAAGGGACCTTCCTTATAAATTTTATTAACTTTGCATTGATATTTTTTAAATTAGCTTTATATTTCCCACTTGGTTTATGTGGATGATATTATGATGAAGGTCCTGGCACTGTTATTTACATAGCAGGTAGTGCTATTCAAATTTGTGTGGATTCCACAACTAAATAGAGAAAAATAAAAACTATTATTTTTGACTTTGTAGTGTTTTTTTTTTTTTTAAGTCGTTTGTTTTTTGTTATATTATGCGTACCTATCAATTACTCAAAAAAAAATCTCGTAAAATCTCGTAAAAATCACTGTAAGTAGGCAAGTACCTGAACAAAAACATAACATTTTCTTCCATCTCGGCAGTCTCCATTTCCCAAAAGGTTTGGTTTTTATATTTTTCCCAAGACTCCTCCCATTGATTTACCAATCCCCAAACTTCCTCCAACTTCTCTAGTTCCTTCTCCATTTTCTGAAGATCCAGATTCACTGGTGTACTACAATCAATGAATTTCAATTGTAAATAATTAATTTTTATCACATCTATTCAAAAAGACGTAGTTTAATCCTCGTAAACAGGGACCAAAATAGCTTTTTAATCCCTAGGGACTAAAAGTGATTTGAATTTGTAATTTGGATATTGTTAGTAAAAGTTCTATTCACCAAAGAGATCGATCACGAACATTGTATGAATAAGTAACAGGCTGGCAAGAGAGAAAGTGTGAATTTGATCAAAATACAAATCTAAGATTGCGGATGCGAATTTTTTTAAATTTTTCGTCATGGGTATCGTTTTCATAGTTTTCAACGGTGGTAAAGCCGATAGTGAGGTCAAAATGTAAATCCAAGATGGCGGATGCGAAAATTTTAAAATGTTTCGTCATGGGTATCGTTTTCCTAATTTTCGAGGTTGGTAAAGCCGATAGTGAGGTCAAAATTTAAATCCACGATGGCGGATGCGATTTTTTTTTATCATGGGTATCGTTTTCATAGTTTTCGAGGGTGGTAAAGCCCATAGTGAGGTCAAAATGCGAATCCAACATGGCAATCATGGCACTGCGATATTTTTTTCATACATTTTTTATTTTGTGTATCATACGTGAGTAGGAAATTCGTTCCTGATGAGGGTCGGACCGCACACATTTGTTTTCTCATAGAGGGTGATAAAAATTAGAGTGTTCACCTCGGGAGCAACACTATTTTAAACTCGAGTGATGTACTTTGTATTCCTCGCTGCGCTCAGGATTCTAAGAAACACTCTCGCCTTAAAAATAGTTGTTTGCTCCCTTGACAAACAATCTACTATTAAATTCTGGTACGTTCTTCAACTAAGCCCACAGGGCAAACGCAAAAAATGAAGACCTTACGCACGATGGGAACATAACAATATCAAAAAATAGCTGGACCAAGCGGCACCGGTCACCTTGTACCAAGTAAGTCAAGCCAGATATAAATTGCCGGGCAAAGTGGCATAATTTGTATAAGGCGCCGCGTTGTCTGTCACCTGTTGTGACAGACAAAAATTTAAAAAATAGTTTGGTCCGTGGACAGGTGACTATCTTTGCACACCAAGACCCCTCCGTGTCTCGGAAAGCACGTTATTTATAAATCTTTGACAGTCGTTAGGGGCAGTCAGAAGCCCGAAAGTCTGTCAACCATTTGCAAGGAGATCGAATTACCCAGTAACTGGGTTGTGGAGGTCAGATAGGCAGTCGCTTGATTGGAAGCCGACCGCAACATAGTTGGGAAAAGGCTAAGCAGATGATGATGATGATAAGAAATTACTACATAATTTAATTGAAAGTTATTTACGTTAGATTGAACACAGCAAGACCATCGCGTATAAGTTGTTCCTGTTCCCGTAATGCATTAAGTTGATCTCTGAAAGCTTTCAACTGGGACAGGGCATCTTTAGCAGTTATATCGGAGGAAATTGGTGCCGTCTTATAGAATTCTTCACAAAATTCTTTTGCAGCTTCTTT
Source organism: Conistra vaccinii (assembly GCA_948150665.1). Taxonomy (NCBI): domain Eukaryota; kingdom Metazoa; phylum Arthropoda; class Insecta; order Lepidoptera; family Noctuidae; genus Conistra; species Conistra vaccinii. The sequence goes on along the minus strand of OX411320.1, from coordinate 1,845,919 downwards.
AAATACCTGAGACAAATTGTGAAATTAAAAAGTTGTAGTTGCGGTTATACGACATGAGAACCATCTGCGCCCGCGTTTTCATGATCATAAACGTAGTTCCGCCGACTTCCGCCACGCATTTCAACGCAATCGCCGCGCTTTATTCACGCTGCCACCGCGTAGTTTCTCCGCTCATTTAATTTAAATCGTACTTGCGTTACCAAGCTAATAGAGCGTAAGTCTTAGGCTATAAACAGTACCTACTACACTTGTCTTGTAAATGGTCGCCGCGTTGCGAGCGCGTTGTGTAGACGCGAAGATTGAAAAATAAACTCACCCTTATTAAGTCCTTAATAGGAATATTTTAGTTGTAGACTCGGTAAGCTCGATGTGTGTTTATTAATAATAATAATATAATATGTGAGCCTTATTCATCTTACCTCTGCTTGATCCAACAATCCAGCTTTGAATCTGTCTTTGCTAGCTTCGAGATTTTTTTTAGCTTCTTCCAAAAGCGTTAAATAAGCTGACCATAAACTAGGTATGTTCTCATGACGAGTCGTCATATCAGAACTGAGTTCAACGTCAAATTTTACTGAAACAATAGAGTAACATAACACAATTTATGTGAATGAAATAGGGTTTCAGGCGCAGGTAGGTGGATAGGGTGCAGGGAGCTAGGAGGAAAAACAAAGAAACACCATCCAGAAATAGTTAGAACAAAAAACGCCTACAATGTAAGAAAAACGGAACATATTACAAAAAAAATCATTTCTCGAAAACTACAAAATATCGCGGAACATACATGGGGGTTCAATCGATGGGTATTGGTGTCCCCTGATCACAGACCTTTGCTGATACAGGTTGCGAGGGACACCCTGTATAGCAGATTTTAGAAAACAAAAAGGAATATTTAAAAAAAAATGTACCATGAGTCCATGACCATGTAAAGTATCAAAATAAAGGGCTTCAGGAGACGATTTAAATAAATAACACTATAAGACTGAAAATAAATAAAATAAATATTTTTTTCTTTTGCCAACTTTCATTCACATTTTTTTTTAATTGTGAACTATCTTCCATATTTTAACAGTCATTTGAAAAATTAAGGGTAAATCAATTCAATTTCTGTTTTTTCTTAGGTTGCAAGTTTTTCAACCACTCAGATCGGCACCCTAACGTAATGCACGATCAATTTTAAATTGAAACCAATTGAAAAAGATTGCCAGTCCATTGCTTCATAAGTTCGACAAAAAAATCTGCTCAATTTTTTTTCGTCGTTGATCGTGCATTGCGTAATTGGGGGGCAGGTTTAGCACTTCTTACACTCCAATCACATTTTGTACCTGTCTTCTTAGGTAATATTAAATAAAATAAAATAGGTATGAACTTACCCAATGTGTTCATTTGGTCAGTTATCGGAGGGAATGTTTTCTCAGTCATGATTATTTCCGAAATTAAGCGCTCGTAAGTGTCTATGGCTATCTGGAGCTCTTTTAAATCGTAAGGAGTCTATAAAATGAACATTCTGTTATTGTATGTATCATGAATTGATAAAAGGGGGTTATGGTTTTATTAAAATTATTATGCTAAAATCAATGTAATAAAGACAATCTTTTTTTTTACGTACCCTCATAGCTTCTTCGCTACTCTTTTCAACATAAGCATATATAACATCAATGTCGGCCTCTGTAATTGTTCTTAGTAATTCTCCCAACCTGGTTTGCCAAACGATGCAGTGTGCTATGATGGATTTCTTTAATTCACTCGAGTTAAGGGTAATAAAATGGATCTGGGAAAAAAGAAATAGTTTGGTTCGATCACGCCGTAAGCTATGAGAAGACAATTAAATGATTTAGGTGACAAGATTCCACCAGCCAGGCCATAGAGTGAAACTGCCCACAGACCAGACCACATTAGCCCTTTTTTTTGTAATAATAGAGATTTATACCGCGTGTACATGCCGTGTAGCCGGTCACACAGTGGGGCTTGAAGGATGTGGTTTTGCAGGTTAGCCAGCTACACGGTCGGACTTGAGCGGTATTTCTGGAGCATCAATTAAACGTACGCAGCAGATCGGTATTGATTAAAATTTTGATTTCATCTCGGCCTACATTACGCAGAGTAAAATTATTGAAAAGTAACGTTCTTTTATACAAAGTAGGTAATATTAGAAATGAAGTACCTGGTTAACTGTTTCTTGCACTTGGACAGAATTTGCAAGATTGCTGTAGTTAATAATAAGATAATCAAACTCCTCTGCAGTATGCTTTTCTTCTCGATATTTTTTCAGAAAGTCATCTTTATCCACCTTCCAGATATGCATGTAAGGATCCCACATTCCCATATGTTGGTGTATTAGTTTTATATTATAGTCAATTTCTGAAAATTATGATTATTTGTATACTTTCACGATTACAGGAATACTGCGAAGCAAGAGGGATTTGAATGTATCCATGTCAATAGACTAGAATTTTATAATACCTAGTTTAGGTACAGGTCGACATTAAAGAGTGTGACAAATAAAACTAAATATTCCTATGATAATGGCACTACTTTGCCGACAAGTGCTTGTAGGTTTTGATTTGATCACCCACACAGCAGGTGGCACATTAATTCAACTAAGGCCGCGCGCACTTTTTTGAATTTCACTCTTGCGTATTCGTACGAATACGCACGAACAATCCCGACCTTCCAAGTACAAAGGGAGCGCGCAGACTGGGTGCGACTATAGTTCCGACGTCCGAAACAATCCGAACTTGGGATTTTTTACATATAACCCTATTTGTAGGAACAGGGTTATATTGTCGGAACACTACCTATTTGTCGGAAAAAAAAATATCCAGTGTGTGCGCCCAATTCGTAAGACCATAGTCGTACCTACGTGTACGCACGAGTGAAATTCGTACGAAAACGCATCGAAAGTACGCGCGGCCCTATTTCCCATTCGAAATGACACAAGTGCGGTAATTGCGCGCTCATTTTTTCCAAACTCTTGTTTGCCAAGCTGTAGAGAGCGCCAGTTTCGTAGTTCAATTATGACTAGCGGCAGCGATTAAACGTAGACTATATTAAAACGGGTTCTTGCGATGTTCAGAGAGCTCTCGCGATATTGCGTGTGACTGGTGACATGAGTTGAAGAGCAGTCGATTTATTCTGTATAAATCTCAGCGTTAAAACTTAGGTGAAGTGAGCTATGATTCCACCATGCTAGGGATTGACACTATACACCGAATTGTCTACTGCTGAATAGGTACTTGCGAAGAGTAGGTAAGTAAGCTGAGTAAGTATACTCAATATTTTAAGTATTCCACATTCTTGTAACTCGAGTAACGTTTATTAATACGGGCCTAAGAAATCATTGTGGACCCTGTCGGGCACAGCAAAATAGTAGGAGGAAGCTGTGAAAACTTATTTTAATTATTCTGAGCTAAATCTTATACAAGAACATCTTACAGTACACTACTACTGTACACACAACAATCTGTAGGTATAGACGTAGCACATCAAGTTACTACAATCTGTCGAATTTCTTTAATAGATTTTCAACTTTGTCCCTAAGGAATAAGTTTCAATGTTGATTGGGAAAATTTGTCAGATTGGAGTAGGTTGATGTGCTGGCGTCTGTATATTTCTAGTATATGCTAACCTCTTATTGTGCGGAAATCATATACAATGCGAGATCAGCTTTAACTGGAAATGTATAGCAAGAAGGCGTGAGTTTATGTATGTATGTATATTATAGGTATAAGTTTACCATCATCAATTAACTTCTGGAGCTTATTACAATCTTGGTCCATAGCTACAGCTTCGTAAAACTTTCTTAATCCTCCTGAAGGCAGACTAAACTTTTCATATATACGAGGGACTGTAGCCATTATTACGATTATTTCTTCAAGAACTGTCGTGAATGTATCTTGGATTTCAAATTTTGGAGGTTCGTATAAAATTTCTTTTCCCGAGAGGTAGAGACTCATTTTTATTAGAGGTGACGGTGCCATTGTACCTGTGAGTATTATGAAACAGAGTAATTTAAGTATTTATTGAATTCTTTATAATTATCTCCTTTATTTCATTATATAAGTACATGTAAATCATATTTTTTAATATTAGAATACAAATTGTAAAATTTAAAAATAGTAGCCCACCGCCCGGTATCGCGAACAGGGTCCAAACTACGCCGCGGTGGTCAGGGCTCCAGAGAGAGGAACCTTTATAATTATTTCTTTTATTTCATTTTAATACATATTTAAATTACATTTTTAAATATTTCTTAAAAAAAAGATATAACCAAACATTTAAAAATATAAAAAATAGTCGCCCATCGGCATCAGGAACAAGCTGCTAGGTGGTCAGGGCTCTAGAGAGAGGAACCTCCTCACTATGCGTGCCGTGTCTAGGAGTACTGCTTTCTGAATCAAGCCCTTGACCCAGCCGCGCAATGAGAGCCTCCTGAGGTGTTGGTCGAGGCTCTCCGCTATTAGGCCATTAACCGTTACGATTATCGGTACAATGATTGCAGAGTCCACGTCCCACATGTCGACAACCTCGTGTGCTAAGTCAAGATACTTGATTTTTTTATCTTTCTCAGCTTTCACGAGATTCTCGTCATGAGGGACAGCAATATCAACAATCATTGCACGGCGTTCTCGTCGATCTATCACCACAATATCAGGCTTATTAGCTACAATAGTCCTGTCAGTGATGATAGATCGATCCCAATACAATGTGGCCTGACCATTCTCGAGAACTGGGTCGGGCACATACCTGTAGTATGGTACTTCTGACTCCACAAGGTTGTATTGCAAGGCTAGTTGCTGGTGGATAATCCTAGCTACTAGATTGTGTCTGTGCAAGTACTCGCCGTTAGCAAGACGAGAACAACCGGAAACAATATGTCGGATTGATTCACCGGGACGGTGGCATGCCCGACAAATGTCAACCGTACCATCCTTGACAATGTATTTCCGATAATTATTCGTCATGATAACTTCATCCATAATCGCACAGACAAAACCTTCGGTTTCTCCGAAGAGGTCGCCGAAGCGCAGCCAGGATATAGACGCCAAAAAGTCTACGTCAGGCCCATGAAGGGCCCGGAAAAAGCGTCCGTGAAGCTCTTTGCCTTGCCATACTTCCTTACGATCGTTAGTATCCAGTACTGCAGGTTTGCGCCAGTTCTCTTTCGCCAAGGAGAGCGGGGTGAGGCCCTTGTCCACTGCGACCACATCTCGGTGCATCCCCACGTCAGTTTGAAGGAAATATTCCCTGAGACTGTAAATCTCGCGGTTGTGGAGGGTTTTGGCATTCAAGAAACCTCGACCCCCACACTTCCGCGGGATGTACAGTCTCATCACTGATGACCGTGGGTGATGCATCCGATTTGCTGTCAGCAATGTACGGACCTTCCTATCCAGAGCGTCAAGTTCCGTCTGAGTCCATTTGAGTATGCCGAAAGAGTACATCAAAACCGGCATGACCCAACCGTTGAAGGCGCGCACCTTGTTTCCGCCTGATAAAAGACTATTTAGTACCTTATTCAGGCGGCCAAAGAAACGCTCCCTCAACGATTGTTTCATGTCGGCAACATTGATGCCTAATGCTTCCGACATACCCAAATACTTGTAGGTTTCAGTTGAGGAGAGGGATCTAAGGTGTATGGAATCCGAGAGTTGGGTTCCCACGGATTCCATAATCCCTCCTCGCTTTACATGCATGACTGCACATTTGTCCACACCAAATTCCATCCTGATGGCGCTACTGAACGTTTCTGTTACCTTCAGTAGCTCCATCAGTCGCAAATTGTTGGGGGCAAAGAGTTTCAAGTCATCCATGTAAAGGAGGTGAGATATTACCTGACCACCTCTTCTCAACCGATAGCCTAGACCTGAATCCTCCAGCAGTGTGCTTAGAGGATTCAAGGCTAAGCAAAACCAAAGTGGGCTCAGACTATCGCCCTGAAATATTCCCCGCTCAATCCTGATTGGTTCATCGGTCCTCCGGATTTGTCGACATCCTGGGTAGAGAAGAACCGTCCTCCATTGCCCCATTCATGACATCAGGAAGGTGCGCAGAGTTGCATCTATCTTGTACAACTCCAGCACCCTCATGAGCCATGTATGTGGCACCGAATCATAGGCCTTCTTATAATCTATCCAACATGTCGACAAATCCTTCCGGGATCTACGGACCTGTTGGTTTATGGTCATGTCTATAAGGAGCAGCTCTTTAGTACCGCGGGACCCATTCTTACATCCATTCTGAGACACAGACATAATGGAGTTGGAGTCAATATGTTGTACAATTTTTGCTCTAAGAATGGATGTAAGAACTTTATAGACCGTAGGTAAACATGTGATTGGTCTATAGTTTTTAGGTTCCGCAGTACTACCCGATTTATAGAGCAGGTGGGTAACTCCTGTCGTAAAGAACACAGGTAGCGACCCAGTCTCTAGAGATGACTGGAATTGTGAGGCTAAGCAGGCGTGTGATCTTTGTAGCCATTTAAGCCAGAAATTGTGCAGTCCGTCCGGTCCTGGAGATTTCCAGTTAGGCAACGGACGAACTGCACGGGCTACATCCAGAGGGCTGATGTTAATAGCTTCCATATCTGGTATTGAATCACACGTCCGCTCAACAACACGCATCCAATCACCTTCAGTGTGACTGACGGGCACCGACCAGATGCTTCGCCAAAAAGCACTCATGGCCTCATTTTCCGGTGGACGCGCGTCAGTCACACCTTGAGTGGGAATGGGTCGCTCCCATGCTCTGTATACCCACCTTTCATCGCTCTGGAACATGCGGTTCTGAGCGTATCGATCCACTCTTCGCCTATACCGACGGATACGGTTTGCCCATGCATAAACTTTCTGCTTCAGGAAGTCGATGCGCTCTGTGACACAGGAAACATATTCTCGAGGACTAATACTAGTCCCCGAGAACGCCCGCCTCACAAAGCGCATCACCCTTGGGCGTGTATTACCCTCCCTGAAGCAGATGAGCTTCCCGATGAGTACCCTGGCCTCATTAATACGACGCTCAATCCTGCATTGCCAGGCTGGCGCGGCAGGTTTTGGCTGTACAGCTCGGTCAGTGTTTGGAAATTTGACACGAGCTATACGGCATGCCGCAACAGCCGTGCAATACAAGATTGAGTGTGTATCGCAGAGGTCTGCGCTGCTTTCCATAAAATTCGGTAACAACGCATCCAGGGCACACACCAGCGCCCTGTTTCTTTAATAATTATTATTATATTTGCTAAATAGCAAAAACATCTCTCTTTCGTTTGGCAGCTGGATCAAGGGCTTGATACTAATACAGAACCTTACTCAAGACTCAAGCATTACTTAAAACTAGTTTCAACCAATCAAAAGGCTTTAAACGAGTTTTAAGTAATGCTTGAGTTTTGAGTAAGGTTCAGTAATATATACGGGCCTGGTACAGGCGTGGCGGCGCGGTGTCGCGGCGGTACAACGGACTACGGCTTGGGTTCTGGTTGGGACCGCTGCCGCTGGTAGTTTGCACCCTGTTCCTGATACCAATGAATCTAATGAATTTATAAACTTTTTTTTAAATGCAATGTTATCACTTACCATCTCCATGTACACACTTGTACATGTTTTGCATAGTTGCTTTGAGGCTTAATCTCAAAGCATCTTCTAGAAGCATGTCAAATCTCCTAACGTATTTAACCCAATGTTCTGCCATCTTAAATAAAATAAAACAGTATTATTTTTTATTGGATTTGTGACCAGTTGATGGCAACAGGCTCGCCCCTTCTTAATTACCTACATAGAAAACAGGAGTGTTATTGTGTAATTTATTTTTAACAGACTTCCAATAACGAGGAGGTTCTATGTTCACCTGTTTTTTTTTTATGTAGGTATTTTCATCGACTATTTCGTCTATGACGTATATTTAGTAACCTAACCCGCTTTACTGTTCATAAAGAGTCCTAAAAACCCTGTAAGAAATCGACACGTGTTTCACCTCTCAACGAGGCATCCTCAGGATGACGATTGAGTTTTTGCGAACCAGGACACGAGGTGTTGCCACGACAAGCACCGAACGCAAAGACTTTGCGTTCCTCTATTGTATTTTATAATGGATTTCCGCAAAGTCACGCCTGAGTCAATTAACTATCAGTTTTTGTTTTTAGTAAAAAGTTTTTTCTTTATTATTAAGGACCTCTCACTATCACAGCTCCTTGAAGTAGGTACTGTAGTAGATACCACAATATAGGTAATATAATAATGAATATAAAATATAAAAAAATGATATTTTAAACCGTATATACCTGAGTAATATAGGCTTCGAAACCCTCGTAAACAATGATGAGATAAATCACTATAACTTTATACATTTCTAGGACTTCATCCATAGCATTTTGTTCCATTTTCCGTATTGTAGCTCGTAAAACTTTTATATCAAAAACATTATAAATATCAAATTCGATGAATGGAGTGTCGCAAATTTTCTCCATTATTTTCACTAAATTAACATTACAGTTTTTGTATGTTGTTAAAAAATCTTGAAGCTGAAAATGTTAATTAAGCAAGTATAGATATTACAGGTTTAAATAAATAAAGTTTCAGTACTTATTACGAGGTAATATGAAATCCGAAAATAATTACTTCTCCGATTTGCACAACACAATCTGCAATATATGCATCTGACATTGTAGAAGTCCACGTCAGTTTTGTTATCCCTGGTTGAACTTTTTTCTCACAAGCCTGGAAATAAATTTTTACCATTTAGTAGTATTGTTTAATAATTGGCAGCATTGCGTTCGCAAACGGTAACCAATGTATTTTAATCCCAAAAATGTAAGAAAAGTGAACGTGAACGTGAGTTTGCTTATAGCAAAAAATATGTATATTATTATTAATAGATTCTCATAAAATTATATATTATTTACAGTTTTATGCACAGACTTTAGGTTTTATGTTGTTGGATTGTAAACAGTATAAAACGAAACGCAGTTGTCAAAAACATTGTCAAAAACCAAATGTCTGAATGAATTAGGGAACGTCAAAAAATTTAAACCGAAGTCCGAATTTGTCAACACATCACAATAATGATTGATTTCCCTAAAATTACGAATTATTTTATTATTTAGTCATCATAATATTGTGGTCGGTGGGTAGCCTTAGGGGCGGATTAAAAATGAATCTAGGCGATCCTGAGTTAGAACTGATTGACCCAACACCAAATGTGCATTCGTTGTTTATACATTTTGATAAAATGTTTTTCTGGACAAAACTAGCCAGCAGAGCCGTAGTAAGATGGAGTAAAAGAATGTACTCCTGTGCAGGCGTATGCTCGTAAGTATTATTGATGTTCCCGCTTAATTGTACTAGAAATGGTTTATGAACGGTAGGTCGCGTCAATTGCTTGAGTATTTAGGGAAACAGCTTATGTATCAATGAGTGGATGAATGTCTGATGATTTTAAGAGTAGGTAGATGAGCAAAGGAGAGAGAGACTGTAATAACCTACTCTTTAAGCCACTCTCGTTGGTAGCATTCCCCTGTAACAGTTCTCATTCGAGTGAGGTGATTCATTCGATCACTGACTGAGGAGAACTGAGGATTACAATGCCCAACCTGTAATGGTACAATTTGTAATGTATTATTACTTTCATGGGGACCATTTGCCTGTAATATAAGAGTAGTAAGTGGGAGCACCCGTGCTGCAATTTGTAACATGAATGTGAATCTGATTGAATCTATGATTGTTATATTAGAGGCAAATGTTCATAAGTTAGTGAGGCAGTATTGAAAAATGCTCAAAATCAAGTCTTGATTTTTTTACATTACAGTAGAATGAGTGAAGTGGTCCCTTTGCCTTGCCTTGCCAAAAAAGCCAAAAATACAATCTTATTTTTTGTTTATACTAAATCTCTTAAGGAGTCATTGTACTCATCATTATGAACAACTTTCACTATGGGACCAAAGCTGAAATCACGAAATTAAATCGGCTGTTCCCTGCATACATGTATATGATCGCATATCTCATTAATATGGAAAGGACAGGTGCGTAGTACTCGCAACCGGCGAGCGTGTATGACCAGATGTATGAACATTAACAAGGCAAAAGGAGTATGTGAGGATCGTAGCAAGTGGCGTTCTGTAGTTTCTGCCCACCCACATGGGAAGAAGGCGTGAGTTTATGTATGTTTATGTGTGTTCAAGTTTAATTATGACCTAATACTGTGAGTTGATGGGGAAATTTCTTTATAACAATTTTTATTTAACTTTTTTTTTCTCATTAAACTTTACTTATATTTTTTATATGCACTTGTTTCTGTGACAAGTATCCTATTTTTCTGTAGTTCTAATTTCGATTCATGGGACCAGGGGAAGACTAATATTAGTTTTAACTGCTTTATTTTCAGGTATGAAGGCCGTTGTGGTCTCTGTGATATTGCATTGAGTGAACCACTGCTAAAGTTGCGACCACGCAAGGACCTCATCGAGACACTGCTCCATGAGATGATACATGCATTCCTGTTTGTGACAAACAGAGACCAAGACAGAGATGGCCACGGACCCAACTTCCAAGCACATATGCACAGGATCAACAAGTGTGCAGGCCTAAATATTAGTATTTACCATAGTTTTCATGATGAGGTAATTTTAAATCATGTAAACAGTATGTTATATGTATATTTGGGAGTGCCTTCACTGCCGGCACCGTTGGGAACCGGCAGGACGTTACTATCGGCAGCCGAGATTAAAAATATCGGCAGCCGACGCCCACTCCCAACCGGTGGCGTGGCGTTAATGGAAACCCTTCCAATATTCAGAACCCCAACTAACTAATCCTTTAATTTTTTTGATAATAAATATTAATGGAAAAAAAAATGCCTATCCCGCCTATCTATTCCATATGCCAAATTGCCAACCCCAATTTCCGCTTTTTATATTGACTGATATAATTTCAGGTGCATCTTTATCAAACTCACTGGTGGCGTTGCAATGGCCCCTGTCAGAAGAGAAGGCCGCACTTTGGTATAGTTCGACGTTCCATGAACAGGGCACCGGGGCCCAGTGACTATTGGTGGACCAACCACCTCAAAACATGTGGAGGCAAGTTCATTAAAATAAAAGAACCACAAAAAGAACAAAAGTCCAAAGTAAAGAAGAATACTACCACTAAACCAAATGCAGATATCACTAAATATATTACTAATAACATCAAAACTATTAATAATGTACCTAATAGCAATAATTCTGTATTAAAAGATTCTACTAATGTCACTGCTAGCTCTAAAACAAACACAAATAGTGCAAGTACTGTTGTAGTTAGCAAAAAGGGAAAAATAACAGCGCCTAAACCACCCTCAAAACCTGTCTTCACTGGGAGTGGCAACACTTTAAACACAGGAAGCAAACCTTATACTGTAGGTGTGACAGAAACAGTGAGAATGATATGGGCCAATAAACAAATAAATACAAAGGAGCCTGTGAAAAAGGTTGATCCTAGTCTTAAGATACCTATTAAAAGTAAAGAGACAGGTACTTTTAAAGAACCTGGAAGAGGAGTAGCAGTTTCCACTCCAAAACATAAAACAGAATCCACTGATTTAAAATCTCCTCCCACAAAAATGAGGAAAATAGAAGATTACTTTAATGCCACATCAATATTAAAAGACGTATATGGTGATGATTACAATTTAATGCAGTCAAAGAATAATAAAAAGTTAGTTGCAGTTAATGTTAAGGTTGAGTTAGTTGATTGCCCCATTTGTAGCGGTAAGTTTAGTAATGAAGAAATCAATAGGCATTTGGATGAATGTTTGAATAAGGATATCATTGAGAAACTGAGTAAGGATTGTATTGAAAGTGTTCAAGAAACTCAAACTAGTCAAAGGGAACCAGATATACAAACTGCAAACAAACCCAAACCGAAAGAAATAATAGGTCTAATACCACCAAAACTTGAATTTAAACCAAAAGTTGAATTAACGCCATTACCAGAAAGTAATAATAATAACCTTATAGACTTTGATAATATGATTTTCGCTACTAGTAACATAAAATCAGAAAAACCTGATATAATTAAACAAAAAACTGGATTACCACCAGTACCAGAAAATAATAATAATAACGTTATAGATTTGACTCATTTAAATTTCGATATTAATAACATAAATACAGTGAAAACTGAACCAAATGATATGTGTTTTCTACCAGTTCCTGCATTTAAACCAATACCATCCCTTCCAGAAAACACTGATAATGATCTTATAGATTTGACTCATTTAGATTTCGATACTAGTATCATAAAAAATGTAGATAAAGGCAAAAGAAAAACAGAATCACAAGCTTCATTACAATCTGAGATTTTCATTGATGAATCGTTATTATTACGTAAGGAAAGGGATGAACAATTCGAAGCTTATTGTAACGAAAGAGGAAATATAGTTAGCTTAATTACATTAGACAGAGGAGATGTAGTAGGGGAAGAAGAAGAAGAAGATGAAGTGAAAGCAGGTCCCAGCAACGAAGAGGTCTTTGGCCAGAGGTGTCCATGTTGTGGCACGAGATTCGAGAAACCAGTACAAGAACATCTAGATGAATGCTTGATGTTCTTTAATAAGAATCACAAACATACAATACCTGAAGAAGGGGCTAGTACAAGCTTTAGTAATAATAATACAAGAATTTCTATAGAAGATGAGGAAGACGATATATGTGATGAGTCTCAGGAGCTCAATGAGACTGGTACAAAGACTCCTTGTCCTTGCTGCATGAAGATGGTGGAACAGGATGATATGAAGGAACATTTGGATGTGTGTTTGCTGTTATAGTTGGATATATTCATAAACTAGCTGTTCCCAGCGATTTCATTTTTCTTATACAAATATTCAGAATGAAAAGTAGCTTAAGCAGCTATGTCCTCCAGGTCCCAGGCTATCCACTTGTCAAATTTCATAACAATTGGTTCAGTGATTAAGCGTAAACAGGTATCAGGCTGTTAGACTTACATAATAATTATTCATTTCGCATTTTATGGATTATAATTATGATTATGATAGCTAAGTTTTCTTTTTTAGTAAGTGCTTAGATAATTTTGTTTATTTTGATGATGGTGCCATTTATTATTATTTTCAGTTTATTATTTATGTTATGTATAATTTAAATGACTTTAAAAGTTTCAATTTAATGATAGTGTAATGCATTTAACTTCTACTAAATGATAAATCATGTGATATTAGAATAAATAATTATATTGTTATAAATTAATTGCTATTTTTTATGCTGAAAATAGTTTCAAGAGCGAGTGTCAGTCATGTGACTTCTAATTGCGTTAACATAAGGTTTAAATTGCAATGACTGATGCAAGCTCGCGAAATGTTACAATGATATCTAGCGGTAGGCCGGTAGCATAATAAATAAGTACCAAAGTGCTTAATTTATAATGTGTCAAAAAGATAAGGCACTCTGTGATAAGATAACAAATATGTTGAAATACAAGTTATATGTTATCAGAAGGTCAGCCTATGCGTATATTATTTGCCATATATTAGCTGTTGTCCGCGACTTCGTCTGCGGACCAGGAAGAAAAGTAGTCTATGTCCTTCTCCAGGACACCCATGTAAAAATTTCATCCAAATCCGTTCAGCCGGTGTAGCGTGAAAGCGTAACAAACAACCTCACTATCCTATTGTCATATATTAAACTGGGCGAAGCCCGAAGAATTGCCAAACTTAAGTGACAATGGGCAGGGCACATTGCTCGCAGAACAGATGGCCGATGAGGCCGAAAGTATCTGGAGTGGCGACCGCCACAAGATGGACCGATGACCTTGTAAAGGCCGCAGGAATCCGCTGGATACGGGAAGCACAGAATCGGTCGAAGTGGCGGTCCTTGGGGGAGGCTTATGTCGAGCAGTAGACGTCTTTCGGCTGATATGATGATGATGATGAGACTGGGCGAAACAGTTCGACTGAATGTAAAGTACCTAATGCATAAAAATATACACTTCGTACAGCAACAAACATAGATTTTTCATATTGTTTAAAATGACACAAAAACGTTCGATGCACTGCTTTATAGCATGGCATGTACGGTACGTAAATAGATCAGAGTAGGTATTATTATTATTTTACTATAGTGCTCGCGGAACTAGTGGCCGCGCCTTAGGTAATACATTATTATAGAAATAGATTCAGCGCCTTATCTTACTTCTATTCCGGCGCCGTACTTCGCGACGGCAACACGCGTTGAAAGTTCCGGCTAGTTTAGACAAAACGCACATGAGATTGCCAGATGACTGGCCACCTAAGGCGCGGAGTGGCACGTGGCAGACGTTGTCCTGCCCGCACAGTGCCACCTACTGGGTTCAATTATATTTTCAAACCATCCCGAAACCCACTCAAATACACACAATGACACAAAGTTTCATTCAAATCTGTCCAGCCGTTTAGGAGGAGTTAGGTGACAAAGACACGTACCGAAGAATGATATAATATAAAGATTGGTTCCTATTTTTTTAATAGGTATTGAGCTCAATGAAAAAAAACAAAACTGTAGTGTAAATCGACTGTTGATGACCTAAGCTTGCGATATGCCTAGCATTATATCATAGCAATTTCTTCCGAAAGCGTCATTATTCATTATGTACGGCAGGGGTTCCCAAAATTTTTCAGTTTGCGGCCCACTAACAGGCTTTATATGTATTTTGTCTCGGCGCCCTAGCTAATCGAAATAGGGTACAATGATAGGATACAGATTGATGATGGGTAGTAGCTTGGTGCACAAAAATTTAAAAAATCCACAGTGGGAAGCTGAGTTTTTATATTTATCGTAAGTAACTACCTATCGGCGAGTGAGCGACGTATGCAGCGCGACGAGCGATTTGAATTGTTTATATATCCGCAAATACCTAAGTTTAGTTTCCAGAGAATGGTAAAGAGCAGCGCTTCACTGCGCCCCTCTTTACTCTGTAGGGCGCACCAGGGTGCCACGGCGCACACTTTGGGAACCCCTGGGGCCTGGCCCTGGTGTACGGCATAATGTACTTATAGTAGTACCTACATGCTGTCATATTCTTCAGGCTCACTTCATGCAATCCCAGGACCTTTGTATAATCGCTAGAGTCCAACCGCGTTTTCAGAATTTTCGTCTGATATCTCCATTTTCGGCCGTTTTTATTTATTTAATTATCGAGTTTCTTGTGGCACTCTAGTGTCACTGCCTCGGCCCGGCTAGGGTGCCGTGAGCGTTGCATTGTCACTGTCACTTGTTATTTAGGTTAGGTTAGGTTAGAACTGTGACCACACAACGCACGAGCCGAGCGAGCGTAGCGAGCGGTGCCGCGGTAGCGGCCGGCTAAGTGCCAGGGTCCGTTTAGGCACAAGAGAATGTAATGTTTTGGGAATGTGGTGTTTTACAGCGATCTAACCTCGACAATCAAACAAAATACCAAGTGACGTGACTTAGTGACAGTGACAATGACAATCCAATGCTTGCAGCACTTTAGCCGGGCCGAGGCGGTGTTACTAGGGTGCCTGTAGTGGCATTTTATCCGATAGGGATAGAGTGCCAATGGTGGCACTCTATACACCGCCTTTAATTATTTGGATGTTGCTAAAAAAATTGAAGCTTACCTACCTACCCTACTGACAAATTAATACTTTCAATTCTTTTATTCAGAGAAAATCGATAGTTCAACAATGAAAAGCACACTATACTAAAAATGAAAAAAAAAACAGTTGCTTTTCACGCGAATAACATCAGATTCTTAGAATATTCTAAGATCAGATTGTTTGATTTTATTATAGGTACCTAGATAGGTATGTGTTTGAGAAAAGTATGAAGTTTCATGCGATTTAAGTTTAATTTAAACAGTTAAACATAATAATTAAAAGATTGACGCTGTATTTCTTTTATTTTTACCAAAGACAAACATATACTTTAACACAACAATTTTTTTTTTCGTCTTCGTTTCGTCGGAAAATGCAGATCATCAGGCCGATATTCGTTGTCGTTTTCGGCCGAAATAAAAACAATTTTCGGTCGGACTTTAATAATCACCAATGATGTTGAAGCCGCAGCCATCAGCAATGTGTTGCAGAGGAAGCCCAATTTCGCTCTAATACCTAGCAGTCCACACAACCGAAGACCGCTTACCTTGGGAGAATGATGCGCCCTATCTGTGGCCGCGATCCTCAGCAGTTTGTGAACGACGAAAAAGATGGCCTGCATACCAGATTTCGGTTCCGTGGCCAAACATTCTTAGTAATTTACTGAAGCGAACCAACTTTGTCGGTGTGGCGACTCTTAAGTGCGGATTTCACCAATGACATTGAACGCGTTCAGCACATCTAAACGTGTTCAAGAGCTGTCAGTGTACAATATTCCATAATAATTTTGACACTAGCAGCTCCTGAACGCGTTTTAGAAATGCTGATCGCGTTCAGTTTAATTGTCTCGAAGTCCAGCAGTGCACGTCTTTCAGTTGAAATGATGATGATGAGGAATAACTTACTACGATCAGCGGCTTGAACAGCAGCCTCTCCTCATCAGAGAGCGAGTCCAGGATCTTGTTGTACCCCTTCACGACAGCCAACACGCTTTCGTAGACGTAGTTCACTGTCTGTCCCTTTGCGTAAACCTGGGATTCATGCATAATCGTCGTGAATAGGTGTAGAATTGAAATACGCCCCGTATCTATATGGTAATTTTACTAATACTCCACAGTAACATTTTGCGTTTATCCTACGCGCCTTTCGCGATTTATGAGAGTTCAGAGTTATAAACAACATGTAAAAAAAAACCCTGTCCGATCCGTGAGGCTGTTGTTAAGTTATCGTAGGTACTGAGAGTCTAATTATGTTAATAAGAAAAAAAGAAGAACCCCCTTTTTTTCATCAATGGTGAATTTTACCGTGTTTATTACCTACATGGGGCGGGGCGTTGTATAGCCGGTGTAGGTATAGCGGGGATTTGGGGTATTTTTTGTACCAAAATTTTTGAGAATTTTAAATAGCAATTACTTTTTTATTTTCAATAATAATAAAAAGAGATATCCTACCTACTTACTTATTTCTTTTTGTTAATGTTTTACCTATTAGATGTGCCCCTTTCGGGTTGGACAGGGTTTTTTTTTAAACATATCGTATACAATAGGTATGTTCACCTAGTCAAACCCAGTGCAATCAGAATGGTTGATAGTAATATTAACACCTTCAGTCTGCTGTCATTAACGAGACACAACAGAATTTTAATTGTTATGCCCACCTGCACCCTAATTACGTAATGCACGATCAATTTTAAATTGAAACCAATTGAAAAAGATTGCCAGTCCATTGCCTCATAAGTTCGACAGCAAAAAATTGAGCAGATTTTTTTAGTCGAACATAAGAAGCAATGGACTGGCAATATTTTTCAATTGGTTTCAATTTAAAATTGATCGTGCATTGCGTAATTGGGGGCTGATGTCCACCGTAACGGTCAAGCGGTTTAATTTATAAGCCTCGAATCAATTTGATAATACTTAATTACTTAGAGTGAATTTAGCCTGTCTTTGACTTCTAATCGCATTATTCCTTTGTTTTTTTATGATAGAAGTCCGGGGGTTCTGTCACTAGTCTGTAATCAAATTATTTAGTCAGTCTTACCTGATAAGCATGCAGCGGTATGTCCATGAATAAGTTCTCCCAGTGTGCAGCTTCAAGGCACAGTTCCAGAATAGACCTGAATGTTATGAATAAATCATTCGATTAGCACGTTCAGTGCAGTGCCGGTAGGCTCCTGGATGGTTCACCGAGCCGCAAAATGAGCCCTCTCGGTTTTTCATAACGAATACAGCATTATAAACCGTGAAAATAAAATCAGATTTATATTTTAACAAGATTAGTATTTGCGTTGGTTTTAAAATCAAAGGTTTATTTTTTTCGCGGGATCAAATATTCATTTCCTTCCTGTTGTTTTTCTATTTCATGTTAGCACTCCTGACGGTTGCCCATTAAATTCTTCTGTCCCACTAAGCATTTTCCATTTGAATTCCAACGCGACGTGCATTGAAATACACCTTAGGTTTCTAACAATAGATTTCTTAGGTTCTAACTGGGCTACCTATAAAAAAAGGTTGGAGACTACGTATAGCGACAAGACCCGCTGAAAATACAATTTGACTTCGTTTAACAGTGTTTTATAACACGGTTTTAAACCTAATGCTGTTGACCGTCCGCGCGACGGTTAACTTTAGCCCAAACGTAATGCCGGGTAACCATCCCGGAGGGTTCACTTCCAATATGTATGGCGGCATGGCGTATGAGTTCTATGAAAAGTAGGTGGAGTCGAAAGTTTTAACGTGTTAACCCATCAACATATTAGTTCTTAGATACTTACGAATCAATGTTACATTCTAAGAGACCGGGATTCTCGACGCTCCTTCTCATCAGGGTCTTGTTGAGTCCTGCACCACATCTTTCGTCCACATTGTGCTGTTGGACACAAATTATGTTTAATATAGAGTTAGATAGAATAATGTGGAATATAGAGTTATACGGGGTGGCAGGGACATCGACGCGAAGCCGGTTACCATGGATTCAGTACATGATTCTGAACCCCCCTGCGTTGAAATTTTTCGTCGGTTATTTAAAAAAAAATCTGCTGCTCCATACATTTTGACCGCGTAGGTATTGCACTTTTCTATGAAACAGCTGTTTATTTTTTAAATAACCGACGAAAAATTTCAACGTAGGGGGGTTCAGAATCATGTACTGAATCCATGGTAACCGGCTTCGCGTCGATGTCCCTGCCACCCTGTATAGTCAAGTGATGTGGTTAACACCATGTACCTAGCATACCCTCCTGAATAACTTCAGGATAGTTTACTGGAAGAAATGAAATGAAATGAAATTGTTTATTCTCTAAATAGGGTATCGGAATCACTTTTACCTACATTAAAAAAATATTATAAATAAGCTAGATGAGTTCGGCGTTTCCTATCTGACTACTCTGAGAAGAAAGGCCGAAACGAACTCAGAGGTCACAGTCTCTTTTAAAGTCCAGACATAATCTGGTCAAGCCATATGAGGACTATGTAGGTAGATTAGTGTCTGAAATGGTCTTTTAAGGAAAGAACTACATAAATTTGAGTGGAGTTGTCCAGTTAGTGCAAGCATTTGTCAGTAATCGTGGAGCTCAACTCGACGAACAGTACCAGAGAAGAAATCATGGATACATGCATAACCCTGCACAACAGGCGACTATATACCTCAATCATTTAGAACAACACTTCTAAAGCATCTTGACCCAGTGGTTTTGGTCTATATATTAGTCTTCTTTATGGCACTCTTCTTTTTTATATGATCTATGATGATCTATGATGGCACTAAACTACATTGTCGTTTGAAAGAAACAGTTTTCTGGTATGACCCAGATCTCTCACCTTTCAAAAACTGGGCATTACTACCGTCACAAGACCGTCGTAAGAGCAGTGGTGGCCTAGTGGTAACGGCCCCGACTTACGAGTTGTAGGTCGTGGGTTCAAACCCAAGCAGGCGCTTTACTTTGTGTAAATAATTTCATCTCCCACTGCTCTTAAAACGGTGAAGGAAAACATCGTGAGGAAACCGCCATGTCTTAGAACTAAAAATTCGAAGACATGTGACATCTACCAACCCGCACTGGGCCCGCGTGGTAGATTACAGCCCACTCCCTCTCACAGAGAGGAGGCCTGTGTCCCAGCAGTGGGAACATTAATAGGCTGATTGGTTACTACCGTCACACACCCATGGCTGACGTCCAGATGAGTTGCATAAGTAACTTTGTCCCTTATTACGTCATGACATACCGTCCAAGAGATCCAAATCTCCCTGACGGCGACATCAATGGCCCCCATGAGTCTGTTCACGTGCATGATCACGTCTTCAGAGTTGCTGCACGGTAGAAGCCATGCGGACGCATCTGTCATTACCTGTTGGAGAATAAAATAGCTCATAAGTATTAAGTTTTAGTAGAACTCTATTGACAGCAGTGGTGGTCCCGTGGTAACGGCCGCGACTTACGAGTTGTAGGTCGTAGGTTCGAACACTTCGAACCCAGACATGACAGGCGCTTTACTTTGTGGTAAATTATTTTCTCCTCACCACCGCACCGCTCTCAAAACGGTGAAGGAAAACATCGTAAGGAAACCGGCATGTCTTACTTAGACTTTGGGTCTTTTCAATTCGAAGACATGTGACATCTACCAACCCGCACTGTGCCTGCGTGGTGGATTACGACCCACTCCCTCTCACTGAGAGAACGCCGGTGTCCCAGCCAGCAGTGGGAATATGAAAAGGCTGATTATGTTAGAACCATAGATATAAGTTATATTTCTATGGCTAGAACTCAAGTTTTCAGTGATTTTTGGGCTGATTTGTTACATGATTCATTTGGTAGAAGACACCCTCGCGGTGTTATCTTAACAATTTTATAACGTTGCTCGAGTAATTTTTGAGTTGGTTTCAATAACAGTACCCTAATATTGTAATACACGATCAATCAGAATCTGAATCGTTTTGAAACAGATTGCTAATCCAGTGCTTCATTAGTTCGAAAAACAAATCTGCTGAACAACGTAAATAACGCAATGAATGTTGTTGAACTTTCAAAATGAAACAAAAAAAAAACAATAGACGACGTATATTTAGTAACTTTATCCGCTTAACTGTTCTTAAAGAGTCTTAAGCAACCCTGTAAGAAATCGACACGTGTTGCACGGGTTGCACCTATCAACGAAGCATCCTTAGGATGACGATTGACTTGTTGCGAACTCGGACACGACGTGTTGCCACGACAAGAGCCTGGGATAGGATTGCTGCTCGGCCAAGCAGCAATCCTATACAAGTGGGGGTGTCGGGCGGTTGTAGCTCACTTTGCGTTCGACTCTTGTTGATGTTGTGTGTGTACACGAATTTGTGTGAGGTACCTACTGTACCTACCTACAACAAAAAAGTGAAAAATATAAACGTTTTACAAAAAAAAAATACACGCCTGCGCTTTGGTTTTGTTTGTTTTTTGTATATTTCCAAATTGCCACCTACCTACTTTCGAAACTAAAATTATTATTCACTTTGTAGTCGCTTTTTTCAAGCCCCTTTTTTGTCTTGTAAAACGTTTTTTTCTACGCTTAGAACCTGAAGTCATGACAGCTGATCTTCCAAACCTTGGAACTCTCTTTTCATTAAGCCACAAGAATGGCCGCGAAGATATTGATGCCGAGCCGTGGCGAGGAAAATTACTAGCTAAGTCACGAGCCTAGACAGACGAGAGACCGGTTATAAAGAAGACGGAGAACAAACCACTTACTTTCTTAAGGTACATGAGTCTGTTCTTCCGCATCCGGAGTATGGCGGCTCTGCCCGCGAAGTTGGGCATGTCGGCTGGGGCCATGCTGCGCGTCGAAACCATGTCCTTCTTAGCCTCTTGTACCTCTTCGCTGAACATCGCCCACATCTAGAAAGTATAAAATAAAATACATTCATTTGCAGAAAACATGACGCTAAGAAAAAAACACAAATACTTACAAAATAAATAAGTGCGTGTTGGACCACGCACAAAGAATTCTCAATTCGACAGTGTTTTGTCTTCGTGTTGGACAAATTATTGAGATGCCGCATGTTAGGAATCTGATGGGGGGGGGGGGGGGGGTAACACCTGGCATGACCTTTGGGAAAACGTACCTTTTTTTTTTTGGGTGGGAAATCATCCAATGACTTCTCACGCTCTGGGCGGAGCGGAAGGGCGTGTCAGACTCTTACTGACTAAAACCCACCCGTGTTCCTTCCCTTGCCTTGCCAGGGGCCACGGTTTCCCCTTGGGACTACCCACAACCCCGGCAGGCATCGGCCCTAGCGGACCCCGTCAGTTTTGCTGACATCTCTTTGAGGCGCGCGTGGAACACGACGCGCTGTCGACCCGGGCCTGGTCCTTATCGGACGGCGAGCTGCCCTCTGCTCTCCGTCCGCAGGCCCGCGCCTACGGTGGCCGGAAATCGGCTATCAATTCCCGACGCCCGGGACGTCTCCTACGGCGGGAAATGGTACCTACCTCAGCAGTTTTCCTTTTGAAGACACGTCTGAGATTCTTCCGTTTGGAGTAATTGTTGAGAGAGTAGAGAGCTAACACAGCCTCTTCTACATGGTTGACGCCTTCAAACACCGAGTCTACCAGGTTCTCTATTATAATCTGTCAAGCAATAAATATTTTTTTATCACATCTATTCAAAAAGACGTAGTTTAATCCTCGTAAACAGGGACCAAAATAGCGTTTTAATCCCTAGGGACTAAAAGTGATTTGAATTTGGAATGTGGAAATTGTTAGTAAAAGTTCTATTCACCAAAGAGATCGATCACGAACATTGTATGAATAAGTAACAGGCTGGCAAGAGAGAAAGTGTGAATTTGATCAAAATTAAAATCCAAGATGGCGGATTCGCATTTTTTTTTTCATTGTTTTCGACTGTGGTAAAGCCGATAGTGAGGTCAAAATTTAAATCCAAGATGGCGGATGCGAAAATTTTCAAATTTTTCGTCATGGGTATCGTTTTCGTAGTTTTTGACGGTGGTAAAGCCGATAGTGAGGTCAATATGTAAATCCAAGATGGCGGACGCGAAAGTTTTCCAATTTTTCGTCATGGGTATCGTTTTCATAGTTTTCGAGGGTGATAAAGCCGCTAGTGAGGTCAAAATTTAAATCCAAGATGGCGGATGCGAAAATTTTCAAATTTTTCGTCATGGGTATCGTTTTCGTAGTTTTTGACGGTGGTAAAGCCGATAGTGAGGTCAATATGTAAATCCAAGATGGCGGACGCGAAAGTTTTCCAATTTTTCGTCATGGGTATCGTTTTCATAGTTTTCGAGGGTGATAAAGCCGCTAGTGAGGTGAAAATTTAAATCCAAGATGGCGGATGCGAAAATTTTCTAATTTTTCGTCATGGGTATAGTTTTCGTAGTTTTTGACGGTGGTAAAGCCGATAGTGAGGTCAAAATTTAAATCCAAGATGGTGGATGCGAAAATTTAAAAAAAATCATCATGGGTATCGTTTTCATAGTTTTCGAAGGTGGTAAACCCGATAGTGAGGTCAAAATATGAATCCAACATGACGTCTGCGAATTTTTTTTATTTTCATAATTTTTTTATTTTGTGTAAATCAGTGAGTAGGAAATTCGTTCCTGATGGGGGTCGGACCGCACACGTTTGTTTTCTCATAGAGGGTGATAAAAAGTAGAGTGTTCACCTCGGGAGCAACACTATTTTAAGCTCGAGTGATGTACTTTGAATCCCTCGCTGCGCTCAGGATTCTACTTTAGAATCCTTCGCTCCGCTTTGGATTCAAAGAAACACTCTCGCCTTAAAAATAGTTGTTTGCTCCCTTAGTAAACAATCTACTATTGTTTTAATTAGCAATGAGAAGAAATGCTTGGTTTGGTGGACTCCTTGAAAAGAGACGTGCAAAGTTGTGCGACACCAGATTGCCATCCGACTTTGCCTGGAGGCTTTTATTCGGGTATTAAGGTATGTTTACGTTTTTAGTTTTTATTTTCGCTTGAGTATAGATTTCCGATGTTTTTGTTGGTATATTGGCGTGTGCTAGCTGTCATTACCTATGGCAAATATATTTTATTTAACGTTTTGTGTTGAGTAATGTAAATTATTTGTACACAATTGTATACAATGAAGTATTTTCTAACTGAACAGACAGCTGTGCTGCTGGGGAGTAAGTTGCGCCACTTCTTTCTTCCCAGCTAAAGCACTAGGAAGTAGTGAAGGGCCCGCCCTTCACAGTCCAGAGGTCCCCCAAAAAGGCCCGCCTTTTTGGGGGACCTCTGGACTGTTACAGGGCCCTCAACGGACCTGTAATTTTGACGTTCGAAAAGTACGGATGAATGACTTTTGAATTTGGAATTTTGAAGGTATAAATAAGTTAGATTAAACCCTGACTCTTTGTCGTTATTTCTGGAAAGTGTATAACTTACATGTTTTTTCCAGCAGTGATACAACAAAATATAATGCTTTTTTAACTGATCACGGAGACATACTTGTCAACCTCCGAAGTCTTAGATACCACACCCAAGATCTGATGACCCGTCGCACTTAAGGCGACGATAACCGATTTTTAATGATTTTATTCTGAAGATCACGTCTAAACGAGTAGTATTAATGATTTGGAAAAAAATATGTTAAATTAGAACATTTTCTTGAATATTTTAGATTATTTTTATATTATCATTAAAATTAAGCTTAAACAATTTCTCTCACCTCAATATCTTTAATGATGATCCTGAAGCCGAGTATGTCGTCGTACCACGAAGGTGCCTGGACATCAAGGATGGTGCCAGATACACCAGTAATATCGAGAAGGGCATTGGAGAACATTTTCTCTATCTTCTCACATTTGGCTTCGAAGTGATCTCCTTTGGCACCGCCGAAGTACGGTTTGGATATTTCTTCCAGCTCATTGATTCTGGAATTTATTTACATAGTCGCATATATATGATGTGTAGCATCTGACATCTTGGCTGACAGTATCAACCTCTCGGAAAATGGGTTGGTGCCATGTGACAGCCAACTCTAGCACCGCGCACGCTCATTGGTCAAATCAAATAGCGCACACTTCCCGGGGGGCTTTCTGTTACACACTTCCGTCGCTTTTCACGAAATCACTGCCACAAATTGCAGGAAAGCGAGAGGAAGGGAAGAGGATGTTACATATCTTCGGGGTGGATCCTGAGACGAGTAGATGGAAATGAATTTGCATATTAGAGGGGGACTTTGAAATGAGCCCCTGTTATAGAAAAGTTGAGGAGGAAATGATTGAATGTCGTTGTATGGACAGATAATGCAAAGGACTGAGGAGCATGTGACAAGATAAGTGTTGAGTGTATATATGTGAATGGCTATCAGAAAAGGGGCAGGCTAAAGCAAAAAATAATGGTCTGTGTGAATTCTCGGGAAGAGACAAGAAATAAAATTTTTGGCACTAATAGCGGATATGGAATCACGCTCTAATTTTAATACCTAAGTGTTAAAGAGGGAACAGGGTCTGCGAGGAGTTAGAAAAATAGGTATTTGAAGAAACTATTGCCGTCGTCTTACCTCTAGCTCTCTAGAGGCATTATTCAGGAAGAATAAATGGGAATACAATTGTATGGAGAATCACAGGCCCTGTTCCCTCTAAAATTGCCAGGATAAATATAACTAGATCACACTTACCTGCCAAAAATGATCATGCAGTTACAAACATCAAGCATATCGAAGCACCTCTGGATGAACGAGTCAATATAGTTGAAGATCGCTCCAGTATCCAGTTCCCAGCTGTTAGGGTTCTCTTCATTATGCGCTTCTACCATCACATCGTAGATCTCCCTGTATTTCTTACAGCAGTCTATGCACTTACTGAACTCGCCTATTGCCTTTACAGTATTACCTTGGAAGAGTTCCTCTAACTTGATATAATTCCGACATAAAATTATGATTTGGTTGCTCAGAGATTTGAACAAGTTCGTGATTCTAGTTTCAGAGTTGTAGGTAGGAGATTCCATCCATATGAAACGAAATAAGTTTATAAGATTCGGTACATGAGTGGATATCTCGTCAGGGTCAACGACGCACTCTAGAACTGCGCATGGTTGTTTGATGACCTGCAAGTACTCGATGTTGGAGGTAGCCTCCCCGACTTTCTGGGCGATTTCTTCGCAGAGAGATTGGAACTGGTGGATGAATGTGGAGTGAGTGGTGACCAGGATCTTCGTGATATGTTTCACTGCCGGGTTCTTGAGCTGGTGCAGTAAGGCGTTCAGGTTCTCGTCTGTAATTTAATTATTTAGTATTGCGGGTTTTGGTTAGGTACAGACGCCAGCACATCAAGTTACCTACTACAATCTGTCAAATTTCTTTAATAGATTTTTAACTTTATCGCTAAAGTATAAGGTTCAATGTTGATTGGGAAAAATTGACAGAGTGGAGAAGGTTGATGTGCTGGCGTCTGTACCTTACTTATTTTGCTGAGCTAATTAATAAAAAATAATTCCAACGAAGAGAACAAGTCCTACTCACGTCTATAAACCCAGAAGTCATATTCATCGCTGGGACAAAGCAACTCCTTTTGCGAAGCCACAAAAGCCGTGTCCTCTAAACACGACTTGATCTGATGGGTCCAGTAGACGACCACACCTTCGAGTCTCTTCACCAGCTCTCGGTCAGCACTGGCCTTTTCAAAAGACAGGTTTTGGCCCTCCCTGGGTATGTAAAGGACGGTTAAGCCTAACATCTTATAGTACATGTCGGTCAACTTAGCCAGGAATGTGTGGATGTGGGTGCAGAACTCGCTTTTAACGCCTGGAAAAAAAGAAAGCTTTAAATGTGGACCTAACCACAGAAATAATTTGGTTGGTTGTTTTATTAGTTTGTAAGATGAACTTTTATTTTTTTTTATTTCATTAAGTACTTACTGTCCGGCCACGCAGTAACAGCGAAGAAATATGGTGCATAAACGTATTCCATGGTTTGAATCACATTCGATTCAATAGAATCCCTGAACGTCCCGAATATGATATCATCATGGAATGATTCCACCTTGAAGACAAAGTCTGGGGGCCTTAAGAAAAATGTCAAATCAAAAACAGGAGCCTTAGGGATCTCGTGACCAGCTTTGAGCTTGTCTAATTCGAAATAGATGCAGAGAACAAAGCTCTTAGGTTCCAGGACCCAATCTTCAATGACCTTCTTCGTTTCTTCGTTCCAGTCTTCAGGACGGAGGTCGTAGAGTACTGTCATTTTCATGATGAAGCCCACCAGCTGCTCTAGTTCTTCGGGTTCGTATATCGGTTTAACGGGCGTTTCGGCTAACTCGCGTAGGAGTTGGGCGCGGCGTTCGCGTTCTAGAAAAGGATAAGTTATGGGCTCAGATAACAGAATACTTCAAGGCTTCCTGCAGCTGGAGCCGCACCGGCGGCGGCGCCGGTCCGCATGTTTGTGTATAAGTATGAATTAATATCGCCCATGACCGCACCATCTCCGCCACCGGCGGCGCCGTCGATTTTATATTTTCATTCCGAAATGTTCAGATTTATTTTTTATCGGTTCGGTTCCGGTGCGGCTCCGGCGTGAATTATGTGGATAAAGATAAGTACCTAGATTTAACTCTAATAAAAGTTGTAGACACAGTCCGAATAGATGCCTAGATTATTTTCCGTGTGGATAATTTAGTTTTATATTGAGACTAGCTAAATATACTACTATTATATTGAGACTAGATAATAAATATCCCGCGCAAAAGCGCGGGATATTTTCAAATAACTTCTCCCGCTTTGGGCGGAGCGGGAGGACGTGTCAGACTCTTACTGACTAAAACCCACCCGTGTTCCTTCAGTTGCCTGTACGTTGCCAGGGGCCACGGCAACCCTTTCGCTCAGTATAATTCCTGGTAATTGGCATAACAACAATAAATAACAACACAAGGTGTATCTAGCTAGACCAGACGCTAATTTTCAGCTGCAACCCACGAGTGCCATATGGTTGTCGGTTACCAGACCAGTCTTAGCTGGATGCAGCTGATTATCAGTATTTTTCATGGAGCGACTGCCTGTCCGCCTGTGAACGGATACGTTCGCTAGCGACGGTACGGAGCCGTTCGTACAGTCAACTTCATGCTGGACGTGATCGGCTGTGTCCGCATCCGTTCGTATCCTTTCCGATCCGATGCGATGCGAGCCGTTTGGTGGAAATCATCTTTTAAATACAAGACATAGAAGGGTTGACTAGCAAAGTTAATAAGTTATATAAAAGTTTAGTTAAATTCAATTTGAATTCTACTTGGCTCACTCGGTATTGACGAGCGAACGTTTATTCTAAAAGTTGGTAACGTCGTCGCAAATAGATGTCAAATATTTTTCCATGTTTTGATTAATTTGGCAATATTACTGTATGGAAATAAGAAATATGGCTAACTAACGAACTAGAATATTGATTATGAACGCATTGCATAAATAAATAATATCTTAACGCCGAATATTTAGTTTAAAGATGCAAAAAAAGTAAGTATTTGGAAACTTTCCAAACGCCTTTTTTACACCTAAAACGGTTACAACATCAAATTCAGTGATAAGTAATATTTCCAAATTAATCAAAACAGGTAAATATATGCCAGCTATTTGCGACGTTGCCAACTTTTAGGATAAACTCTCTATTAAAAAGAAGTTATTACCTCTGTCTTCTTCAGAATCATGACTCAAGTCATCGCTCCACGCGATCTTGGGCCGCTTCTTCGGCTTCTCGAAGGCTACGGCCGCAGTTGGTTTCACGGGTTCCACCTTTTGCTCAATTGGCCCGGCCTCTTGCGTATCTAGTACGGCTTCTTGCGTATCTAGTGCGGCTTCTTGCGTATCTAGTGCGGCGACTTGCGTATCTAGTGCGGCGGCCTCTTCCTTATCTGGTGCGGCTTCTTGCGCAGCTAGTGCGGCATCTTGCTTATCTGGTGCGGCATCTGGCGCGACGTCTGTCGCCACATCCGCCATTTTGGCGATAGCTATCTAATAACCGCACTAATTAACTACTCAGCAACTTAATTGACACAATAAATTACGAGAAAATTGTTATTTTCAATTTATTGACAAAATCTATGTTTACCGAAGAAAACAATAGAATGACATATTTTTTTAAAGGCTCCCGCCTTTTTTTTTTTTTTTAAGTGTTTTTATATGCGGCCAGTAGCTTAGATAGTAAAAAAGAGTCTGAATTTATCGATGTCACGTTGCATAGTAACGTTGAGGGGTGTTGGTTGAGTATAAAGCGCCGGCCACACCGCCAGCTAGCGGGCGGGAGGGCTAGGCGGGCGAACATCGTTTCACCTCTTTACATGGTTAGTCGGTAGCTCGCGGTGTGAACCGAAGTATGTAAAGAGGTGAAACGATGTTCGCCCGCCCGCCCGCTAGCTGGCGGTGTGACCTGCGCTTAAAGCCCACGTACGCACGGACGTAAAAATATCGCGGCGGGATTTTATCGAGCACTGGTTTTTCATCTCTCGGTGTTAAGCCGAGCGTTGAGTATCCAACGCGATGGCTGGGACTAAGACGCACTCTCATACCAGGCGCGTAGAAAAAAACACACTGTTGAATTTTCAACTTTCGGCGGCGCTAAGCATTGAAAATCCAGTGCACGAAAAAAGAACGCGCGGGAAAAGTCGCCCGTGTGAACCTGGGCAAAGAGAGTAGGTAGGTATAAACACGCGCCGGGTGTTAGGCCATTGAATTGAATGCATAATATTGCTTTACCTACCCTACTTACATTCACAGGTTCACTGACCGCGAAGCAGACACAATCAATACCTATTTTATTTAAGGCCTATTCAGATATCGCGATATCGCTGACGCCGGTCGTCATCAATAATAATTTTGGAAACAGTTAATTTTGGACCGATTTTGAAAACTCTTTTTTCATTTGGTAGAGGAAGTTTGCGCGGTGATCCCTTATTTTTAATACCTTTGCTTGGGAAGTTTTTGAGTTAGTTTCATTATAGGAACCTGTGTATTTTTCCACTTAGTCTGTTGACGATGTTATAATAATAACTTCCTGTTACTATTATTTACATAGCAGAAAGTGTACTAACCAAAAAAGTGAAAAACAAAACTTACCAAAAAAAGAAGTCTGTTGTTTTCATTTGTAAACAGTTTTTCAGTAAACTTTTTGCATCAATCGAGACTTGGTTTTTGGTTTATGGATGGTTTATGGTAGGTAATGTCATGGAGCGTCAACCTTGTGTCATTTGTCGGAGAAATCAGTAATTTATAACATAATAATAATTAATCGTGAAGGAAGAGTGTATCAACCGTTTTTCCTAAGATATAAAGCCTACTTATATTTATTAGTTTATTTTATGGTTAATAATCTACACTGCCATCGCCAAAACAGGAATAAATACAGTTAAACACACGGTCAAACCCACCGCGAGTGCTCTTGGTGAAGGAATTCGTGATTGCAGTGTAATGTTACTTCAAAGGTGATTCTCTCTTTTTACACGGTCTCTCAATGCTGAACATCGTGAGCTATCTTGTAGTTGTCATGCCAGGCTTGGCGCCAAATATCGGTCCGATGTCGGTATGTTGGTCCTGATCTTTCTGAAAAGATAATGTCGACCCCTTGGTGAATACTAAGTTAAATATTTATTGTATTTATAGACATCTACCTATAGTACCTATGTTCTAGTTCCATTAGCGATGTCTTCAGAATAGCATAGTTTTTAACATGTATTTTTTTCATGTGTATAATCTTTCCTCTCGCTCTCTTGAAATCTTTGGGAGTGATTTCGTGAAAAGGGACGGAAGTGACACGAAGCCGGGGAAGCGCGCACTATTTGATTTAACCAATGAGTGCGCGCGGTGCTATTGTTACAGAGCTAGTGTTGGCCGTAAGAAACTACCTCCCCGCCCCATTAATGTTGCTTATTATTTTGCTTTAATTTGACAGCTATTTAAGAGCCCTATCACAAAATTGCGTTCTCACAGATTAGGCACGGTAGACGGTAGGCCAACTTCATAGAAACGGACGAAGCGCGAGCTATACCTACGCGCCTCGATCGAGGTATGCGCGAGGTACGCAGACAGTCGCGTCTGTGCCGCAGTGACGAACGAACGGTGTGTTGTTTTTTAACAATAACCACGCGATTTTTACACTAAAAATAAATTGTACATATTTAATATGACGAGTAGGATATATTGTTGCTGTTTTTGGTTGCATGAATTTGGCAATAACGCATCCAGAGATAACTTTTTTTAGATTACCTGGAAACTTTGAAAGGTATTATTATTATTAACAAACAACAACAACAAAATTATTTTATAGTCTTACTATAAAATAATTTTACTTACTGGTAGGTAGGTACATATTGTGTGTATTTTTAATGGATAAGTATTTCCTTTTATCTCCCGAAAAAAAGATGTCTGGATTAATAAATAAAGTGAATAGAGTAAAGGAAAGTGATAACACGAGTGAAATAGGTAGTTATAGGAGGTTTATGAATTAATACGGTAGGTACGCTTGTTTTAAAACCTCGGGCATTTGTGTTTTGTTTTGTTATTCAATTCACAAAGTATTTTATTTATTTGTGTAGATAAAAAAAGTATATTTACAATCACAAAACTAAATGGAAACACAAAGTAGGCAAATGTAATTAAAATACTGGAGGCGGGCAGCCCTATCGCATGTTTACGTACCGCGCGGCTGTAGGCACTTATTTCTAAGATATGGCTTAGTCATTCTACCGTCTACCGTGGATTAGGTATATTGAAGCACGGCGACGACTCGCTCGGTGTCACGTGTTCACTACACTGTATTGTAGCTACGAATAAACGACTTTGATACTTTTTTGTTATTTAGTTATTTGTTATTATTTTTCTTATTGTTTATTACTTACTATATATATTACTTAAAATACTTTGAGTATTTATAATGACTGGAGAAGCCTTACGAACACTTCCCCTTTGTATATGAACAACAACAAAATGTTCGTGTACGTTCATAAAAAATACTTTCAAATCGATTCTAACGCATTTTGTTAATCGTTATAAGGGCGCGCGGAGCTCCGTGTAAATGCCTAGCTGTGCTATTAAATTCTGTAAAAAACGTTCAAAAACGTTATACTTACGTAAAGAACCGAATAACCTTCCTTAAGTCAATATTTTTTTATAATATTTACTCATGTTTTTATTGAAATTAAAAATCCTAACCTCATAATACATTTAGATTCTTCGTTCGATCCAACTATGATTGAACATAAAAATCGATTCATAATCGAGTATTTTCCTCACATTGCTTCTGTGACGTCAACAAGTCTTGGTACATCTCGATTTTATGTTCATAAAGATCAAAATACTTTAATTTTGCATTACGAAAATATACGCAAAATCAACAAAATTTACTTACGATTGACATGCGATTATGTCCTTTAGTAAAAATGATAGCGAGACTACCGTAGAGTTGAGGTCATGTTTGAAACCTAAATTGACATGTCAATAATTCCGTATGCCAGCCACACACATAACGATTTGCTTGCGCAAACTTAGGCTTGCGCAAATCTAACTTGACGTGTTTTCAAAGAAATTTGCGCAAATTTCTTCCCACACACGTAACGATTTGCTTGCGCAAACTTAGGCTTGCGCAAATCTAACTTAACGTGTTTTCAAAGAAATCTGCGCAAATTTCTTCCCACACACGTAACGATTTGCTTGCGCAAGCCTAAATTTGCGCAAGCAAATCATTACGTGTGTGGCTCATTCATTATAATGAATTACTTAGTAAATATTTTTGATAATTGTTTTTTTAATTTTTCCTGATTGTTTTGTGTTTTATGTATGTCCATTGAAATGGTTTAGCATTTTTTTTTTACTTGTCCTATTTTATTATTGAGATTATTACAATTTAGTTACTTTTATTTAATTGTAGTTATTTTCTCTTCTTGTTAAATTTTTTCTATTTTATGCAGCTGTTTTATTTCATGGATTCAAGCAGAATACCAAATGAATATCGATATCGATAAAAAAATGGTATGAACGCCTTTTAGTCTTCTCTAGCTTCTAGGAAATAGAACAATAGCTGATCGCCCAGGCGAGCACCTATTGGTTTTTTTTCGTAGAAGTTACCTCGTCCCCCGCCAAAAGTGACAGACATAAGGCTTCTCCAGTGATAATCTAATTTAAAATACTGTTAATAATGAAAAGTAATTGAATAATCAGATGAGGGACTAAAACTGGTAGGTATCACAAAAATCAATAGATTCGTACCCGTTTTCGCCGACCTTTTCGACCCATGCTTGAAATAAACATAACAGTCAGTAAGTAACAATTCCTTATGCTAGCCACACACGTAACGATTTGCTTGCGCAAATTTAGGCTTGCGCAAGCTAATCGTTACGTGTGTGGGAAGTTTGCGCAAAGTTCGCAAAAGTGGCGCAAATTTCTTTGAAAACCCGTCAATTTAGGTTTGCGCAAGCCTAATTTTGCGTAAGCAAATCGTTACCTTTTTGGCTGGCATTATGCCAGCCACATACGTAACGATTTAATAAAATAAAAATTATTTATTTCAGACGTTACAGTCCATAGATTGTTAGTAATTAGTTAGTAACAATTTGTGCTTACCTGCTATGTTAGTAATGTTAGTGAGTTTCTTTAATTAACTTGTTAAACCTAAAGCCACCTCCACCAGGTGCCCCTGAATGAGACAGTCTGGTTTCGCAACAATCATTTTCAGGATGCCATTCCGACTGTTACGTAAACGTTGTAGTAAGAATGCTGCTTTCTTACGCATAATGGCATGAAAGCCATCCGTATGTGCTTCCGCGATTTACTTGCGCAAATTTAGTTTTGCGCAAGCAAATCGTTACGTGTGTGGGAAGAAATTTGCGCAAATTTCTTTGAAAACCCGTCAATTTAGATTTGCGCAAGCCTAAGTTTGCGCAAGAAAATCGTTACGTGTGTGGTTGGCATTATGCACAGTATTCCGAACAAAAAAGTCTGTCTATTTTGGCGGGGGACGAGGTAACAAAAAAACGATAGGTTCTCGCCCGGGCGATCAGCTATTGTTCTATTTCCTAGAAGCTAGAGAAGACTAATGCCAGCCACACACGTAACGATTTGCTTGCGCAAACTTAGGCTTGCGCAAATTTGCTTGACACCGGTATTGACCACACACGGCTCAAATTTGCTTGTAACGATATCATTTCTGTTTAGTCGATAGTATTTCTAGTAGTCCAGGTGTGTTGTGTTACGCGATAATGGCATCCATTGATGACGCTTTGGCAATAGTCGGCCTAATAATCGCTACAAAAAAAAGAAAATACGTAAAATAAATGTTTGCTAATTTCGCGAATTGCCTTCCGAATCTAGCGAATCGGCGAATCGGCCGTCGCCTTCATAGAAATCCATAGAAACCAGCCAGTCAGTGCAGTTGCCGCATGTAGTCAGCTACGGAATTGTTCTTGGCATACGCCGATAAAGCTCCCAGTCGGCAAGATTTTTTCCGACATCTTCAATTGTCTTCCTTCATCGTCATATTTCAGCCAATTTATACAAAACCTTAATGAATTATACACATAAACATTCCTCATGAATCACTTCGTCCATTGGTGAAAATCGTATGAAAATCTGTTCGATAGTTTTTGAGTTTATCGCATTTAGGCAGATAGACATTCGCAGCGGGAGGACAAAGTTTACTTCAAATTAGTACTATTATTGTTGATTAAAAAAAAACTACTGAAATTTGATCACATGCCCCACACACGCTCAAGCGCGCAAACTCAAATTTGCACAAGCGTAGAATCGAAAATTGTAACTGCAGCCACACACGTAACGATTTGCTTGCGCAAACTTAGGGTTGCATAAATCTCCAGCCACACACGCAACGATTTGCTTGCGCAAACTTAGGCTTGCGCAAATCTTACTGTGTTTTCAAAACAGATTGCGCAAATTTCGTCCCACACTCGTAACGATTTGCTTGCGCAAGCCTAAATTTGCGCAAGCAAATCGTTACGTGTGTGGCTGGCATTAATCACACAAGGTAGTCTCGCTATAACATAAAACGAGATGTACCAAGACTGTAACGTCACAGAAGCAATGTGAGGAAAATACTCGATTATGAATTGAGTTTTATGTTGAATCATGGTTGGATCGAATGAAAAATCGATATGTAAGTATTATGAGGTAAGGATTTTTAATTTCAATAAAAACATGAGTAAATATTATAAAAAATATATTAACATGTGGAAGGTTATTGGGTTCTATAGGTACGTAAGTTTGACGTTTTTGAACGCTTTTTACAGAATTTAACAGCACAGCTAGACATTTGCACGGAGCTCCGCGCGCCCTTATAACGATTAACGAAGTGCGTTAGAATCGTTTTGAAAGTAGTTTTTATGAACGTACACGAACATTTTGTTGTTGTTCATACCCAGAGGGGAAGTGTTCGTAAGGCTTCTTCGGCCATATAATATTATAGTGAAAGAACAATTAGTATTTTTTTTTAAATTACCTATAACGAGTCAACAATAAACTTTTCCATCTATCTTCTATCCTATATACATGTATATCTATATATTTAAAAATGAACCCCTATTTCCTTGGTCACGGCATCACGCGTGAGCGGCTGGACCAATTTCGCTCATTCTTTTTTTGTTATGTTTGTTATAGTAAGGAGAAGGTTCTTAGGATAGGTAGGTGAAGGTAGGGTAGGTAGGTATGCAAGGAGGTAGGTATGTATGTAGGTAGGTAGGTTTGCAAGGAGGTAGGTATGTATGTAGGTAGGGTAGGTAGGTAGGCAGGAAGGGTAGTTAGGGTAGGTAGGGTAGGTAGGTATGTATTTAGGTAGGTTTAGGTAAGTAGGTAGATATGTAGGTAGGTAGGTAGGTGCGCCATAGATAAGTACTTAGTACTACCCGTGCGAAGCTGGGGCGGGCAGCTAGTATACATATAAAAATGAATCCCTATTTACTTGGTCACGGCATCACGCGTGAACGGCTGGACCATTTTCGCTAATTCTTTTTTTGTTGTGTTTGTTATTGTAAGAAGAAGGTTCTTAGGATAGGAAGGTGAAGGTAGGGTAGGTAGGTATGTAGGTAGGACAGGTAGGTAGATAGGTAGGTAGGGTATTTTGTTATTGTAAGGAGAAGGTTCTTAGGATAGGTAGGTGAAGTTAGGGTAGGTATGCAAGTAGGTAGGTAGATATGTAGGTAGGATAGGTAAGTAGATAGGTAGGTATGTAAGAAGGTAGGTAGGTAGGTAGGCACGGTAGGTTGGTAGGTACGTAGGTAGGTATGTAGGTAGATAGGTATGTATGTATGTAGGTAGGTAGGCAGGTAGGCAGGCAGGTAGGCAGGTAGGTAGGTAAGTAGTGTAGTATAAGAAATCAGCTTCTGCCACTTGTTAAAAAAATGCTTGGTGAGAATCGAACCCACACTTGCATAGGATAACTAAATACAAAGAAAAATAACAGGAGATTTTAAATATGATTTGTATTGTAATTTAAAAGTAAAGAAAAAAGAAACAGTTAGGTATAAAAGGAAATAAATTAAAGGACTATTGCGAGCCGCTTATCACTATGGTTGTTTTTTTATTTACCGAACGGAGAATTATGCGGTTTAGGGTTGAGTGTACGATCGCACGCGGGTTATTTATGTATAGGCCTTTACTAATTTAATCCCGGAGACGCGAGGTAGAACAGAGCTATTAAACCGGCAATAAATCTGAGTTCAGCACAGTCGATGGATTGCCTAGCTTAAGATTCGAAAATAAAGTAAAGACTAATCCGATGAAGTTTATGAGGCTATGAGCCCTGAGTTCCTGAAGACCGAGCGCCGTCTTGCTGCTTTCT
The DNA here is from genome assembly GCA_948150665.1 of Conistra vaccinii. NCBI lineage: Eukaryota > Metazoa > Arthropoda > Insecta > Lepidoptera > Noctuidae > Conistra > Conistra vaccinii. The sequence goes on along the minus strand of OX411320.1, from coordinate 1,809,579 downwards.
GGTACGATCTCGTCTCGGTTGCCGGAGAAACCCGACGAGGTTGGAAGACGTGGGTCTGTGTTGACGCAGGCTGGGACTAGAGAACGCCAGGATCCTGTCCACGCGACGGACCGGGGTCCCGGGAAAGGCCTCGCGGCCTTGTTATCTGTCAAGGTCCGAAAACGAGAGAGTTTTAGAAACGGCATAGGCTAGATTACGCGATTAGTGAGACGCGAGAGTGTATGATTTGATAAACGGGAAATTGGTTGAATACTCACATGTTTGTACAGTAAATACTTCACCAATAATAGTGGTTCTAGACGCTCGCTTGGCTGGTACGAACTACAGATTTAACTTGAGGACTAGACACCACAATGAACACGATACGCTTAATTAAAACTGCGACCAGCTAGCACAAAGATACTATCGTCATCTTTTTGATAAATTTCTTGAACTGGAAACAGGACGCTTGAAGCAGAAAGAAAAATTATTTTATTCCATGACGTTTTATCCAGAGCGACTCACAATAGAATGACGCAAGTCAAAAAAATTGTTTTCCTTCGAACGATATAGAATTCAAAATTTGAAAATGTGCTCAATTCGAAATTTTTAAAAGAAATAATAGTTTATGAAACTTTTACAACTACAAAAGAGGCTTGAACGGCAGCGCAATGCTGCAGTAGGTAGGGTAGGTGGGTAGGTATGTATGTATGTAGGTAGGTGTAGGTAGGTGTAGGTAGGTGTAGGTAGGTGTAGGTAGGTGTAGGTAGGTGTAGGTAGGTGTAGGTAGGTGTAGGTAGGTGTAGGTAGGTGTAGGTAGGTGTAGGTAGGTGTAGGTAGGTGTAGGTAGGTGTAGGTAGGTGTAGGTAGGTGTAGGTAGGTGTAGGTAGGTAGGTATGTATGTAGGTATGTAGGTAGGTAGGTAGATAGGTAGGTGCGCCGTAGAGAAGTACTTAGTGCTACCCGTGCAAAGCCGGGGCGGGCAGCTAGTAAGTATAAAATAATTGTTCAATATAACAAGAGTTACAAAGAATACTTTCATGATCAAAATAGTTAGTCGCACTATACACTTTTTGCTGGATCATTTGGCGCGAAAAATTTCGGCACAGGTCCAACCTCAACGAGCGCTCGCGCAGTACTGAATGCCAGAAGTCCACGCATCGTATTATAAAGCGATTTGGCAGGTTGTAATTACGTTTATTTTGAATTATATATTTTTTTTAATTTTTTTGAATTATGATATTTTAATTTCTTATTGAACTAACGTATATTCTGGTATAAATTTTACGTAGTAATCTTAATGTAGTAAGGAGAAATTCACTGTTAATTCTGAGCGTTTTTAGTAGTTTTATGTTTTTGAATTTGATTTTTTTTACAGTTATTCCATACATATTTCAAAATTCCGAGGCCGCTATGAACTAGACCACTATTTAAGAGATATTATTATATTTTTTAAATTTCATTTGCTTATATGCAATAGTTCAATCCACGAGCTCGAAAAAGTGCCGTCGCGCATTTTATGAAAAACTTGTTTCGGAATTTTGGCTTTATTTAAGTAGATAAGAAAAAAAATCAAAAAGCGAGGCCGCTATGTACTATAATAATAACTATTCTCCACCACTCAATAACTCATACTTGTCGAAGTCTTTCAGTTTCTAAGAATGAGAACGCCAAAGTTGTCCATTTACGCAAAAATCAGGGTCAAAATGTAATAGCCCTCTTAAGACGTTGCCAACTTTTAGGATGCACGTATGTTACACATCATGCGGCTACTGGGCTCGCTCGTTTTTTTTGTTTCCTTTTTTCGTACGTTTCTCATCGCTACTGCGGCTGCGGCACCATTGCCATGGAGAAAAATAAAATAGAATTTATCTGAAAATTAAAATATAAGTGCCCGATTCGGATTTTAATTATTTAGGTTTAAGTGTAGCGGCACATCTGCGGAACGTTCGGCGCGGAACGTTCCATTGCGTCATGTGACGCTTGCTCATGAACCGACGTAACGTTCGGCTGATGTGTCATAGGTAACTTGAAAAACATTAGGAGCGTATTCAACCGAACCTTCCGCGCCGAACGTTCGGCAGGTGTGGCGCGACCCTAAATGATACAGAGTCTGACGGATAAGTGTTGGTAAGTGGGTGATTTGTGTTGTAAATTTTATTGACTTAGGGCGAAAGCGTCAGGGTAGCCCGCGAAATTCGAATTTGCTTACGTTGTTTACGCACGTCAGTATCAGGTTGTATGTTGATCTAAATAAGATTCGCGGCCGTATCAAAAGTTCATCAATACAACTCTATAATTTCATGTAATTCCAGTGGCGGATCCAAGATTCTGAATAAGATCTGTCGTTTGTGGGGAAGGCGATTCATAATGAGCTGGATATTTAGTACACTTATGTCCTCCGTATTTGTCCTTCATTATAATGGAAAATACTGCAGCATTACTTTCGAATTAAATGTATGAAATTTTGAAATTACCGAAACTATCGGCGCCTCGGAACCTTCCCGCCGCTCAGTCTCGGTCTCACTCAGCTCGCGAGCAGTAGCGTGCGAGCGAGATAAAGAGTGAATTTGAGGTGAGGTATTATGGACTCTTAAGTGCCCGCTACACGGTCACCAACCGCGTCCCGAAAGAGGCGACCTTGGTGGTTTACAACCGTGTAGATGATGATTTACGACCAAACGTTGAAACAACTTTGCCGGTCGCCAACCGCGTCCCCGACAGAGGTAACTTTGGTTGGCGACCGGCAAAGTTGTTTCTACGTTATCAGGCGTTTTAAATCCAATAGTAATTTCACAGACGCAGCTAGCATGCTCCAACAAAATGTTGGATGGCGTGGGGCGTGTTCACGTTCAGTAGAGACGGGCGCGCGCGGCTCGCGGGGGTGCTGCGCGCGCTACTCATCGCCCAGCTCGTGGTGTCTTTGTGCATGGTCATCTTCTGCTACAACACCAGCCTGAGGGTCATGCTGCTGCTCAAGCATATACATAAGGTTAGGAAAAAAACTTTTTACAAAAAAAGAACAACCGACTTCCAAAAAAGACACTACAAAGTCAAAAATAACTTTAATTTCGGAAGTCGGTGTATTTGGTTTTGAACTTTCGTTTTTTGCCACCGACTTCCGAAATTAAAGTTATTTTTGACTTTGTAGTGTCTTTTTTGGAAGTCGGTTGTTCTTTTTTTGTAAAAAGTTTTTATTTTGCACTTTTTAGTTGTGGTACTTACAGTGATTGGAAGTATCATTATATCATCCATATAAACTAAGTGGGAAAAATACGTATTATTGAAGCTTACTCAAAAACTATCCAAGTAAAGTTAATAAAATTGATATGGGACCACCTCGGGAGCATACCCTTTCAAACAAAAAAAGAATTTTCAAAATCGGTCCACAATTGACGGAGAAATCGTGTAACAAACATACAAAAAAAAAAAAAAAAACAGACGAATTGAGAACCTCCTCCTTTTGGAAGTCGGTTAATAAAGACAACATTAACGATAGCGTAACATCACGCAGGGTTTCCATAATGGGTTAGGCAGAACTGTCCTATAGTAACGACACCCACATTTCGCCAGTTATGTTTTAAATCCCATGTATGGGGGCGACCCTATTGCCATTGCCATCAACCGGGTACATATCCAGACTTCGGGCTGCTTCTAAGAAATTCCTGATGGAAAAACCCAATAGCACTGCCTGACCTGGGAATCGAATCCAGGACCTCATGCTCAGCAGTCGCTTGCGACCACTAGACCATTATAACATTAATGATGTAACCAATGTCGTATCCTAGGCATGTGAACCTTATCGATCAATAAGACAGAATGGAATTTTTGTATCCAATATTTTGTAATATTATGAAGAACAATATAATTTATTTAAAAAGCTTTCTTGGCTTTTCTTGTCCATACTCCATAGGAACTTGTAACGCTTTGTAATGGGCAATTAGCTTCATCTTTCTGACTGACCGACTCTTTTGACAATTCAAAAGTGCCAGTAAATGGTTTAATTGCAATAAATGCTTTACGTTTGAGTTTGAAAGACAAAGTCAGATATTATTTGTTATCTTGAGTACAACCTGGACGAGACTGGCATAGGAATGTGGAGACTGGCGCAAAAAAAGGCGCAGCAGTGGCCCGGGTGAAGTCGGGTGGGTGAGGTCAGCCAGCCCTTAGGCTCAATTCAATTCTTCAATTCTATTTATTCAGTAACAATATACATTGCGTTCGAAATAATCTAACATGAAACATAAATATACACAAATGTTACAAAATGACGATGATACAGATATTATTATTAAAAAAAAAAAAAAAAAAAAATCATGCAATTTAAATTAAATTACGAAATATTATTAAGGTTAAAAATATTAAAACCCTCCCTGTCCACTGGAGTGGAGAGGAGAGGAGAGGAGCGGAGATGTGCCAAAATTAACCAATATAATCGCACCTCGAGCGGAGTTTTGATTCTATTGGTTAATACTGACACATCTCCGCTCCTCTCCTCTCCTCTCCGCTCCGGTGGACAGGCAGACAGACAGCCTTAATAAGGCCTTTTGCATCTTTGGTGGGTCGTGAAATGAAACCTGCTGCGGTGATTGGTTTCTGGTGATTTATTGATGATTACCCACAGTGCAGCGCAGTGTGATTAATACCCCGAAAGGAGGTTTAAAGTCCTAGTGAAGGTCGCAGGAGTCGCTAGATGTAGACAGCGCTTTTGGCCACCTTTAGGCAGAACGCTGTCCAGCTGTGGCTTTCTATCGGCAGAAATGATGACGACTAAAGATTTAGTGCTGGATTCACAGCTGTCCGGGAAACCCGTACGGGCCACCCATATACGGGCTCGCAGAACGGAGACACGTGAGGCTCTAGAACAGATTCACAGCGAAGCGGATTGGTCCGTACACGACGCGCTCCGCATATAGCCCGTACAACGTATCGTACCTACTACTCCCTCGTTTGAGAGCACTGCGGGCGCTTCCCTTACGGGTCTCCCGTGTACGGACGGCCCGTACGTACGGGTCTCCCGGACAGCTGTGAAACCAGCCTTAGGCTGCCTGTCCACTGGAGCGGAGGAGAGAAAAGAGGAGCGGAGATGTGCAAATATTAACCAATAGAATCTTGACTCCGCCCCTGAGTTTAGATTGGTTAATATTGACACATCTCCACTCCTCTCCGGTGGACAGGCAGCCTTAAGGTTGTGTGTACCTACTGTTTATATAGAAGTTTTGACTTCAAATTGATCTTGACATCCCATTTTGATTGTATTTTTTTTTTTTTTTTGTGCTCTCTCTTTAATAAAATAAATAACTATTATAGCCTGCGCAGACGACGGATTTTTGTCCGCGAATTTTTTATTGAAGATTTGTAACGAGTCCGCGGGTCGCGCTCAGTCGATCTCGCGGTCTGAATGGAACTGATTGCCTGATCCAAGCTCCTCTGATGCTTACGTGAGATCGACTGAGCGCGACCCGCGGACTCGTTACGCCCTTCTCAATAAAAAGTCCGCGGACAAAAATCCGTCGTCAGCGCAGGCTATTAAGGAACGCTGATAAGAAAAAGAGCAAAGCCATGTTGTAGGTGTATCTCGAGAAAAACATAAACAATAATTGCAGGTGACAGTGATCCTTCTCTACGGCCTCATCTTGTTTCAAGCGTATGGCATGAAACTACACTACACTGGTGGACTGCGCCTCATCGCCGTACTGCTCAAGTGTCCGCATTGGAAGCGAGCCACCCTGGTCAGCAGTGTGTGGCTGGTCAGCGGCTCCCTGGTCGCAGCTAATGGCATGCTAGTGTATCTCGCGTGTCGGGGGACATTGAAGGTTCGAAAAATATCATCAATCCGTTTTAGTTTTTGTATTTCACAGTTAAAATGAGTAAAATATTGCTCGGTATCCCGCAGTGTTTGAAGACTAAGTTCTTCAACCAGTGCGTCCTGCCCGTTATGATATATACGGTGCACTGGACACTGACAGTCGGGCTGGTCCACAAATTCAAAGTCGCTCAGCGCGCTATGGAGCGGGGTATGCTCGCAGTTTCTTTGAAGGATAAGATCTGAAATGAAGTTATCCAGAAAAGAACCAGAGTTACCAACATAGCCTGCAGAGTAAGCAAGCTGTAGTTGCAGTGGGCTGCCCATGTTTGTCGAAGGACCGATGGCCGGTGGAGCAGACGAGTCCTGGAGTGGAGACCACGTGTCGTCAAGCGTAGTGTGGGACGTCCCCCAGCTAGATCGACCGACGACCTTAAAAGTTGACTGGATGCGGAGGGCGGAGGACAGGGTGTTGTGGCGCAGCCTGGGAGAGGCCTATGCTGCGATAGCCTATTGCAGTTCTCTGCTGGACAAAGGCCTCTCCTGCTCTCGCTGCTGGAGTTGATGGATTGTTCTGGTTGCAGGCTCTAATGAAGGAGCTGTCTTCGTCGTTACGTATTGGAATCACACAATATCTCACAGAGCCGACGTGGAAAGCGCTCTTGGATACAATGCAGGTAGAAGTTATTCTGTTACTTTACTAATCGTAAGTAGGGTACCTAGTTTGGTACGATAAAGCTAAAGTTGAATTTTATCTTTAATTTCACATCTTATACCTGTACCTACATTCATAGCAAATAAAGTTCTGATTCTGATTCATTCGCAAGTTAAGTTGAATCTATCAGGGCAGTTACTTACGTGTCGGGTCGGCATGATTCAGCACATTCGGGCAACCAAATAGAATACCTAGGCAGATAGACTAGGCTAGGTAGACAGGCGCTTTACTTTGTGTAAACTATTTCATCACCACTGCTCTCAAAATGGTAAAGGAAAACATCGTGAGGAAACCGGCATGTCCTAGAATCAAAAATTCGAAGACGTGACATTACCAAAGCACCAACCCGCACTGGGCCTGCGTGGTGGATTACGGACAACTCCCTCTCACTGGGAGGAGGCCTGTGTCCCAATAGTGGTAACATTTAAAGGCTGATTATGTATGTGTGTTCAGGAAAAAACTGCTCGGTTTAGATCGAATCATCGAACCGAAAATGATTCAGCGAGGGTATAAAGATGCCGATTAGAGTTTACCGATCGGCACGAACCGAATAAAAGTCAAATATGTTTAGTCATTGCGTAGTAATACCGGCGAATTGAATGTGCCGACCCGAGTATGTGTGTAGCACCACTTATATTTTCTGTAATCCAGATAGAGCTCAGTTGCTGTGGTGCCGACAAGCCGACAGACTGGCACGAAATCCCTTGGATCAACATGGACTTCCTAAACGAGGGATCAGACCTAGTTATGAAGTGAGTTACCTAGCAGTTCTCTTATTTTAAGGGTTTTATACTAGGTCAAATTAAGTTAGCTAGTTAAACTAAAATAAAATTGATTTGATGTTTCTTTTAGGTCAACGACCGCAGGTGTGTTATTACTACTATATTGTTAGGACCAAAAAAAGTTGTTGTAAAAACTGCTTATTTTCTTGCTGACTTAACTTTTTTTCAAAATCTGTGACTGCAATTCAAAATGTCTCAATGTCTCTTAAGACCGTTTTTCTGTAGCTATAATGGTGAAGGAATGGTGGTGGTGAGGCCCTTACTGCACCATCTCAAAAATCCACCCTGTTTAGTAATGTTACGAGTATACAAATATTAGGTATTTATTATATCAGAGAACTCTCATCAAAATAATCACTAAGCCTGTAGCATTTCTGTAATCATTTAACAGTAACATACCCATCACAATTACACAGGGTCAAATTAAATTAGTTAGCTAAGCTACACAGTTTAGCTAGCTAGTTTAATTTGATCCTGTCTATCTGACAGGTGTCAGGAAAGCATTCTCAAATGTTGAATGGTGATGATTTGCTGTAGATTAGCGGGCGCGGACGGCAAGGTCCTGCCCCCCGTGTCGCCGTACTCGTGCTGCACGCCGCGCGTGCTCGCGCCGTGCTACCACGACCCCTTGCAGCAGGTACATGCCATCGAACAGAAACATCCATTTTCAAACATGACATCCAATGTCATGTAGGTCAGATCGTTCACTCACTACGCGTAACGTCCGTATGGCCCTATTGTATTCTTGAAGGTGCATTTTTTCTCGGATCAGTCGCTTTACAGCCGTTCTACCTAAGTACACTCAACGTTGGCGAACAGTCTGTCTAAAGCCGCAGCTATATCTACTATACTTGCAATAATATTGCCAATACATACGATATTGTCAACATTATTGCGTGTATTGGCGACAAAAGTATCCCCTGATAAGTCTGCTCGCCTAGTACCATGCTTCAACTTTGCGTTTTGACTGTGCTGGACTGACGGACATAGAGCGACTAATCGTAAAATATGAAGGTCAACGGCCGTAATGTGATCGATCCCAAAAAATGCGTCGTCCAAATACAATAGGGCCATAAACGGACGTTACGCGTAGCGGCCGTAGTGCGACTCCGTCTAGAATGCGTAGATGAGGGCTTTGTCATGGGTCTGTTCATACAACCAACCATCCAACTGCATGCTTCTCTAACATCCAACATGCTTCATCATTCATCCCATTTCCATCATCGTTCAACCAAGCACTTCACTTCACTTGGTTTTAGCACTTCGGCGGCCTGGGCGAGATATCTGCGGCATCCCTCACAACTCTTGGAGAGTAGAGGGGTGAAAATGTAAGCTTTTATTCCTGTGCAACACAGTATACTGTTAATATGAGATACTTCGTTAACTTATGCAGAAAAGGGAGCCTGCGTTTATATGTTGTACACGTAGTTACGTACGGGAATTTCAACTCCAAACTGCGTCTTACTAACTGAAAATATACCTACCTTGTGAAATCAATTCGGCTTCGGCGCCCCTTGATGTCTGGCGCCCTTCGCGGTCACCCAACCGCACCCTACCCCAACCGTACTGGTTCAACCATCATCTACCATGCAACATGTTCACCTGACTCACCATTGTCGTGCCCAGTCGGAGTGGCGCGAGGTGTGGTCGGAAGCGTCCCCGCTGCTGTCGGCGTCGCTGCACACGCGCGGCTGCGTGGAGGCGGTGCGCGCGCCGCTCACTCGCGCGCTGCTGGCGCTGCAGTTCTTCAACATGCTCGTCTTCCTGTTCCAAGTAAGTTTTTACAACGAAAAATTAAAGTGCTCGTCCAGAATTAACCCGATGCTAGTCGTGACTTAGTCCTAAACTAGCTGGCCGTGACTTGTCTGATGTGTTTCCAGATCCTGATAGTGGTGCTGACGCAGCTGCTGCGCACGAGCGCGCGCGAGGCGGTGCTGCGCGGCGACTGCGGCGGCTCCGGCCGCGCCGTGCTGCTCGGGAGCCTCACGGTGCAGCAGCCGCAACAGGTACCTATACATCACATTCTCCCCCGACCCTTGTTTGATGAACCGCCAGCCCGCGCCGAAGCTGAGCCTGTAGCTTTCAATTCCCCTGTTAATAATAATTATCCAGATTTGATCCAGCCTGTCCCATCTAGCTGTCCTCCCCCCAGCGACGCCCTAACCTGAGGTTCGTACTCCTCAGGGGATGCCGTTAGCGAGCAGTCGCCTAGTATACAATTATACCCTGGTTGGAGGTTTTAAGTTAGTAAGTAGCCTAAGGCAGCCACAGGACAGCCCAAGTAGTCACGATCTCGGAGGTCAACTACGAGATGCGATAGTAAAAATAAAAACTGTCACGGCTAAGCAGACTCTACAAGTTAACGAGTAATAATCGCCCAACTTACATTTTTAGTTGAAACTGTTGAAAACTACAATGTTAATGTTAAGTTCGTTCTTGGAATAAATTCATCCTATCTACGGCCCCCTTCATGGTGCGTGGTCCGACATGTACTTACCCGGTTTTTAGTTGCTAGCTCTAATCGTTTCTCGCTTATCGTCGTCGTCGGTGCCTACATGAGTATGCCTCTATACATTTTTGTGTGCCCTTGTCTCATATTACTTGGGGTCGGTAACTCGGTACCTACAACTTTTTTTTCGTCCACTCTCCCCTATCTGTCGTCAATCTTATGAATCACTTCATTTTCTTTCATTCATCCCTCACATAATCTTTTCTTTGGTCTTCTTCTCCCTCTCCATTCATCATTATTTTAGTTACCTATATATGTTTCATCCGTCCTCAATGTCCTCATCACATGCCCACAAGACAAACGATTTACGATTCCTTTTCTGTAACTGGCGCCACTTTCAAACTTCCTCTAATATACCAACGGTTAGGTAGGTGGCATGACTATCGCTGCGGTTCATTCGTCCGAGGAGGTGGCGCCTAACTTAAACCCGTCTTGTCTGAACTTGTTTGTAGTTTAGTTTAGAAGCTTGTAACTAGGTGGTGTTGTTGATGCTTTATTACCTACTGTGCGTTTGCACTGGCGAAACATTCACAACAAAACATGTTGGGTTGGTATCTCTATTTTCTGTCAATTTTCCATACAATGTTTGACAGGAACTAGAGATTTCAACATGTTTTGTCGTGATGTTTCGCCAGTGCAAACGCACAGTTACAGAATATTATTTTGTATGAAATTCGTGTTTCTATTTTCATCTTCCCAACTATGTGTCATGGACTCATGGGTATATTTACGTATTTACCCCGCGTTTACGCATGTTATGTCCACTGTAATATTGTTCGTTTCAGTCAGTTCACAATCACAACTTGTTTGTGGTGTAAACAATTTACGCCCATGGTAAAAAAAATGGTTAAAACTGTACTTATTTATACAAAATAGTAAACCATGGCTAGGTTTACCATTTCAAAATTTGCAGTCTTAAAAAAACGCCGGACATTTGCATAATTCCGAAATCAATTATGTAGCAACTTTTAGTAAAAAAAAACCCGTAGTTTAAAATTGCGGACTATCCTCAGATAGGGGCCAAAAATCCGGGCTAATCTGGACAGAATTGTCTGAAACAAAGTCAATACAAGTTTGAATATGACAATATTGATAAGTCTCAGGGCTTTGTTGTCAAAATTAATGACCCTAGTATACAAAGGACTAGTCATGGAATATCCGAGGGGACGGCGCGTACGCAGTCCCCACTATCAAAAATTACGCATCCGAGTTATCCACATTAGGGATAATCGCAGGGGTCAACCCGACCGCAGTGCAATGGGAAGGCCTCGCCCTGGGGGAACCGCCTGAATGATCACGGTATCCCCTATGCCAGGTAAGTATGAATTCTTTACAAAAATTCACGAGGGTCGTTCAACGGCGGAGAATCTTAACACCGCGATTCAGAAACATGACGTAAATGTATAGCGCCATCTAGCGAATATAAACTGTACAAAACTACGATTCCTCCCATGCCATATTTGTATTATACCTCTTTTGTTAGGTAAAAGTATCTATAGTTATATTTATTAGTATACTTTACTATTCAATAAATTGTGGTTTCACAATCAGTTTTTACAATCGACGGTCTTTGAAAATACCCTACGCATTAAAGTCTGCCTTTGTACATACATATTTATTCTTCTGCATAACGTTTTATAAAAAAAAAAAAAAAAATACTTCATTGATGGGTATATTACAATACAATTTTACCCATCATCATCATGATGATGATGATGATGATGATGATGGGTAAAATTGTATTGTCATTGTAAAATGAACAGAGTACCTATATCAAGTAATTAAAACATGAAAAAGGTTGTAGGAACTACAAATAGAAACTCATGAGAGTTTTTGCTCAATTAACATAGCTATCTCAATAACATCATGCGGTCAACCCCCCCTGTACCTACGCACCTGAAATTGTATTTTACTGTTCACCACTCACCACCTGTAACATGTTTTTATTTCAACTCAATCAAGGTTTCCTGCAATAATATCAGCTGAAACACCTTGACTTTCTTTAAAGTGTTTAAAGTATTATGTTTGTGCAGCTGTGTCATACCGTCATACTTTGTGTTTGAGAATACATTTCGCACCTTTAAAGTAAAACCGTTACTAAACGAAATTATACAATTTTACAGGAGAGCCAAAATTAGAAAAATGTCACTGTTTTTTGTCAATAAAATCTGAGTGCAGGGTTCTATATGACATTTAATGAGGTCATAATATAGATCTCAGTTTACATTATGACACGTGATTTAGGAAAGTAATTTTTTTTAATTAACAGTATTTTTATTTATATTTATTTTGATTTATATTATTATAGTAACACTTTACCATTAATAATTTGTTAATTATGGTATATTACTTATTATTATTACTATGAAATTACAGTGCAATTGATGTTACTAAATAGAAAACTATTAAAATTTCATAAATACAATAATATTATTCAACATTTAAATTAAAAATCATGAAGTTGGCATTCGTTATGGTGTTATAATATTACCAAATAAAAAAAACATTCGAAATTAATAATGTTTTATTACAAATTAAAGAGAGATTCATACAATCATTTTGCATAGTTATTTATCAATCAGTCTTGAGTTTGTACCTTTAAATCACAGCATTTAGGTACGTCTCTTACTATATTAACTACTTAATAAGTATCTTATTACATTTACAATCAGTTCGACTAGTAACAAACCAACTGGAAATAGCATTTTTTTTTAGTTTAACAAAGTTTCAATCACAGCATTATTTCCCTATCCACGAAAGCTACTCAGGGCTAACCAAAGTTATGTTGACTTGTATTACGGGGGGACTTCCCCATGCTGCGAAGATGGGTGCGGCTTCATGTCGTAATTTAAGCTGTGTTGTGTTCGAATACTAACATTAGTTTTTAAGTATTACTAACAAGAATATGGACCTGGTCTGAAATAAATGTTTAATAAATAATAAATAAATAATATTACTTAATTAGAATAATGAGGCAAACCTATTGCCATATAAAATGTTATATAAAATATAAACTGTAACATTTTATCAATGAAATTTTATTATGAATTGCATAATTTCATAACACAAAAACTGTGTTTAAACAAATTGAAACACTTTTCCTATTAAAACAAATCAACAACTTACCTTTTTTGTGACGTACAGCCGTGTTTATCCAAATAATAACACTATTACTTTAAACTTCCGTCATCACTCTTCTACGAACATGTTCTTATTGATATAGACACAATATTGTATTTCGTGAGCCGATCATAACTCGGTTTAGTAACGCTTTAATTTACCGCTAAATGGCGTAAAATACTACATTTTACAAAAATGACAAGTTTATCTTGCAGTTTACGTGTATTTTAGATAGATGGCATTGATAACTCAATTCATGAAAATTTTCGTTTAGTAACGGTTTTACTTTAAAGGTGCGATTTATAATTGTTAAAATAACGCCTTGATTTTACTATTTCAATGCACAAAATACTCTTTTCTAATCTCACAGTTTCTCTATGAAAACTGACTACCTACCTAAGTATTATGTTTCTAATTAATGAGATGCACAGACAGATGGGGGTCCTGCTGGCCAGTATGGCCCACTAGCACCACTAATCACGTTTAGCGCTAAACGTATTTTCAACATAATTCTGTCTCTGTCAACTTCAAGCAATAGATAGAATGAAATGGCACGATGTTTTAAATTCGTTTATAGTAAAATAAACTAAGAGATTCGTGGTGCTAGCGGGCCTTAGGCCGTCCCCACCGCCCCGCTCGGCCACTGCTCCCACAGAACATATTTACTGACCGCTCCTCGCAATTGGTTTCGTGCCCGCAGCCTTAGCCTAGCCTGTTGCAGTTGGCACCCATTTGTAGAGATTTTCAGACAGATTACCATTTTGTTTTCCAGCCGAGTCCCAGCTCGAGCCATGAAGAGCATAACTCGAGCACGAGCGCGGGCGTGGCAGCCGGGGGCAGCTACTGTGCCAACTGGCACCGCCGCACACGACGGAGACACTCCTACATCAGGACTAGGACCAGCTACCCTTATTTGTCTTAGTAAGTCCTTGAAAATTATTGAAGTCTTTTCTACCAAATGTAGAGGTTATGCCATTAATTTAGGCACACTTCTCCCACAAATTACTATATACATTTAACGCTAACCATATTTAAAACCACTTTCTGTCATTCACTCATTACATTACTCATCATTTCAACTTCAAATGATTGACCGAAACAGAACGACGTTTTAAATTATTTTAGCGCTAAACGTGTTTAGTGATATGTGGTGCAAGCGGGCTTTACTCTGTGTCCTAACCTAAAGCACAGCCTAAAACAATCGTCGCACGAGTAAGGTCTATGTTCAGTAGGTGGCGCTAAACGTGTTGAGTGATCTGTGGTGCCAGCGGGCCTTACTCTGTGTCCTAACCTAAAGCAATTGTCGCATGAGACACGGCCTGAATCGAGACCGGAATGTTCATTTTAAGGTATATGTTTGGTGTTCAATGTGTTCATCATTAATGTCGATGTAGTGCAGTGCTTGAGTATTTACGGTCTGTTTTATTTAAACACCTCCTGATAAGTTCCCATTAACCGACAGCGCTTACCAACGAGCAGCATTTTATTTGTATTTATATACTTATTATACATTATGTGTATCTATTGTTCGGTATTTAACCTCTAATTAATTTGTTTCAGGCATTTTTGAGATTTCAAAGGGAAGTGCAGTGTTTGTGCGTGTACTTTATATTGTGGTGAGAGTTCCAATAGGTTGCTAGTTAATTACGGAAAATGTCAGGCTTTGAACAATGAAAAGTGCAGGTTTGTAGATGAACTATTAGGTAACACGTCGGTTATTTTATAATTATGTAAGATGTGTAAGTACATAAGAAGTATATGTAAAATAAAATAGCAAACTGAATCAATGCAAAGGCTTTATTTTCGACGTTTTATAAACAGTCCTTACTAGCTAATAATTAAGTAACGTAGCGCTGATGCGAATGATACATTATGTCGGGGCGCGGGGCGGCTCGATGGAATGTGTTCGATGGCGCGGTGATGTCACGCCCCACCGCGCGGGAGGGGCTGCCGGGGCCGCTCACAGGGGCGGGGGCCCGTCCGGGTAGCGCAGCACGGGGTCGAGCGCCAGCGGGCTCCTGCGGCAGTCGCTGCTGGCGTGCGGCGCCAGCGCGGCCGCGCCCAGCAGCAGCAGCAGCAGCGCCTGGAAGGGCAGCGAGGCGCGCGCCACGCGGCACACGAAGCGCAGGCCGCGCGCCATGCCGAACAGCGCGCCGTCCTCGCTCGTGTCCTCCTCTTCATCTACTACCGGTCTGTGAAGGTAGATAACACTGTTAATACCTGCTTTGTAAGTTTTAGTAGCTTTTGCAGTTGAAGTTAAGTAGGTAATCTTGTTAACTAGGTGAATGTTGTATCAGCGAGTCGGAAAAGAAATATTAGGTAATTTAAGTTAAAAAAATATGAAAAAATTATTGGTCTTTCGATCCTCGTAGTCGTAGTGTATTTTTTTTTGTCTGTAGTACCGAATACTTTTTTTAATATTAAGTAGGTACAATAACAAACTGCAAATAATTTATTCGTACGATCGTCACGAAAATAAAAATGAAGTAGGAAAGACAGATAAAAAGTCTTAGAAAACAGAATTTTCACTGAATAGAAGTAATTACTGGAAAAAATAAAATTAATATAAAAATTTGTCTAGACTACATAAGAAAACTGTTACGCAAAATAAGAGGTGGTTAGGCGTTCAAACTTATGTTATAGCGATGATACACTTTTCACGATCTTTCAATTATTAAAAAAATAATTAAGTGCGATTTCACCAATGAAATTGAACGCGTTCAGCACATCTAAACGCGTTCAAGAGCTGTTAGTGTAAAATATTACATAACAATTTTAACACTGATAGCTCTTGATATTGAACGCGTTTTACAAATGCTGATCGAGTTTAGTTTCATCGGTGAAATCAGCCCTAAGTAATCTAGGAAAAATGAATTTTATTGCTGCGTTTGTATAAAAGTGCAACATGCAATCCACAAATTGGGGTTCCCCAATCAAACAAACATTTTAGAATAGGTTTTTAAGTTATGGTTATACAATGGTTTGGCAATATTTTTTTCATTGTATATGTAAATAAATATTTAAAAAAATATCTCATCGTTGCATCTTAAATCTTTTTATTTATGCAGAAAATGTCACACAATAAAAAATATCTACAACTCTCTTAAAAGTGTATCAACCGCTACTAGTACGAGTATATCTACGCAGGTGTACTTACTGTGACTCGTCGAGCGGCGGCAGTTGCAAGCTCGACAGTTCGTCCTCGTCGTCCTCCATAAGCTACGAATAACAAAATACGTCAACATACTGTGCGAAGCGACTACTTCGTGGTAGGACCTACGTGTTGCAAACACTGCACGGAATACTGAGGAATTTAAGTTGGGTGGTCTACGTCAAAGATATTACTGAGAGTTTTGTTCTGTCTAGCCTTTTCTCAACTATGTTGGGGTCGGCTTCCAGTCTAACCGGATGCAGCTGAACTTGAACTGTACTTTACAATAGAGCGACTACCTATCTGACCTCCACAACCCAGTAACTGGGTAATACGATACCCCTCATTAAGACTGGTTGTCAGACTTTCGGGCTTCCGAGGATCCGTAACGACTGTCAAAGAGCTACGAGTGACAGCCAGGACCAACGGCTTAACATGCTTTCTGAGGCACGGATTTGCTACAATATTGGAAATATCAAGTTATCTATTTATGAATCGAACTTTGAAAATTGGTACCAAAATAATCTTTTTTCATTTCGAATAATATAGATTCTAAATAGGATGACAGTATTTTTCAGTAATATTGTATTTATTTCTCCCTTTATCACTGCACCTTGTAGTGTAATGGATTCAAGTGCAACAAAGATCCAATGAACCATTGTAACCAACCCTGTATTATTGGTATCAGTGTAGTGTTTGCATTTCAAATTCAAATCACAACTCTATCATCAAAATAATATCTCATCAAATCTATTTGAACTGGTTTCTATGTACTATAACAGTTGTCAGTAAACTTTTCACAGTAACAGTTACATTACGCGTTACAGTTTGTGTTACATGTCGTGTTCTAACAAAATGAAAGCTTGCTCAGTGTCTGCCGTTACTGTGCTGTGGCAGTTGAAGCGTGGGTGAGGCAAAATACTATGTTAGAATTTAAATCTTTTCTGATTTTGATTAGGTAGGTACTTCTTGTTTTTGTAAAAGTGTTTTCTTTATTATGGAAGTTTGGATGTCATTAATGTGTAGCTGTAGTACACAAAGGCGCTATGATATCACTGTTGGTATTTTATGGGTATTTAAATCGAAAGTAAAAAAACATTGCCATTAATCTAAGGCCCTCTTGCACCAAAAACATATTTCTGTCTCTGTCATAGAAAGTCGAAGAAAGGTAGAATATAGAGAGAAAAAGAATAGTGATTTATGGTGCAAATGGGCCTGTTACTGTACTCAAAGTGAGTAGATCATAAGCCTTTGTGTACTACAGCAGTTACAGTTAGTGGTGGTGTTATTTGTTACCTGTGGCGCCAGAGTAGCGGCGGCCGCAGCCAGCGCATGCGTGCTGCCAGCAGGCCGCCGCGCCAGCGCCGCGCCGAGCTTCAGCGCGTACACGGAACACAGCTTGCGTAGAGACTGCAGCCGCAGACGCAGCTCGGCCAATCGCGTGTGAGGACCTGCACCCGGCGCTAATAGCGCTGCAGCTTCGTGCAGAGCCATAACTCTCGGCTCCGCTCTTCGTAACTCATCTCTCAGTTCAGCAAACCGTCGGAAATCTCGTTGTAATTCGGCCGGTGCTCGGCCGAGGCGCAGCGGCTCCCGGGCTCTTACGGTCCTTTCGGCCGCTGCCAGTTTGGCCACCAGCTCCACAACGATATCGTGGAACTGCCGGTTGTGCAGCAAGGCCTGCTGCAGCTGCGCCTGCCAGCCGTGCGCGCGGCGGCACGCGGTGTCCCAGCGCGCGTTGGCGGCCGCCAGACGCGCGCGCACGCGCTCGGCCGCCGCCGCCGAGCGCGCGTGCGCCGCCACGTGCGACCCCACCACGTTTAGAGACACCACGATCGATTTGTGTGAGTCTAGGTCCAGAAGGAATTCACGGTGGTCCTGGAAGGCGAAAGACAAAGAATTTTACAAATAAATACACAAAATGAAAATTATAATACCACCATAATCAGCTTATAACGTTCGCACTGCGGACACGGGCCTCCTCTCTGTGTAGGATCTTATATTGAAAATGATCGAAGTGAGCTCTTCTATCGTAATAATTTTTTCGTCTATAAGTGTTTTGTGTGCATAAATAAATAAAAATATTCACACCGTAAAATTACATTTTTTTAAATTAATTTGTCTGCACCTATTCTATTTTATTTTAATATCCTATACCTGTATAACATCCTCCAAGGCATCGTACTGCTCGGGCGGTCCGGTGCGCGCGTCGTCAGTTGCCTCAGCGAACTGCAGCCACTGCTCCAGCCGCCAGAGGTCGTTGTCCAGCTGCTTCCAGTTGCGCTCCGAGCACAGTGGACACGTCAGCCGGCCAGATTCGCTAGAGTGGGAGAGGTATGATGTGTAGATGTCGTATATAGGCAACAGTGTGGCTAAGGACCAGAACCTTCTGCTAAGGCTCCTGTGAACGCCACTTAAGACCAAAAACTTCAGTTTAGGTTTGCATTTGCGCCACTCAAGACCAAAAAGTTAGTTTAGGTTCGCATTTGCACCACTGAGAAGCAAAAACTGCAGTTTAAGCTCGCGTTCGCCCCACTTAGGACCAAAAACTTCAGTTTAGGTTCACATTTACGCCACTTACGATCAGAATGATTAAATTGATTTAATTTAAATGGGGTAAATGGTCAGTTACATGGATATTACATATTAAGCATTATTAATTTATGTTTAAAAAAACTGTATTAGATAATAACAAGAGGCCAAACAATATTATGACTAGAACATTTTAAAATCTATATTTAAATTGAAAAGCTTCCTATTAGCATCTACCCAAACTTAAGATTTCAACATCACAATCTTTAATAATAAATATATACTTTAGCCATAGAATTATGATATCAAACAAACAAACAACTACATATATTCCCAAAATATAAAGCTAATAAAATAAAACTCTGTGTAAAGTGCAGTGCAGATACACCAATAAATAAAAAGTGTAATTATTTCAATAACTACTATAATACTGATTAATATCACATGCAATGTCGTATGCATTTCTGCTACACTACGTCAGCGACTAAGAAATAAAATAGACACGATAGTTCAAATGAATTTAAGGCCCGCTTGCACTACTAATCACTAAATGAGTTTAGCGCTAAAGGTTTTAAAAAAACCATTCCGTAAAATCATTAACAGAAATAAAACGATGTTTTAAATTGGTTTAGCGCTAAATGTATTTAGTCATTCATGGTGCAAGCGGGCCTTAAATTCGTGTTTCAATCTACTAAAATTAATTAAAAACGTTTGCTAAAAATCTACACATAAGTACAGTCCAACTATGAAAACTAACTACAAAACCTTAAAAAATCCCAAAATGTAGCAGAAATGTACCGAATATATAAAAACTACAAATATTAGGTAAGCAGTACTCACTGTTCGCACGTAAGCGCGTACGATGCTGAGTGGGGCAACCTAAAGGACGAAAAAACGCATGTGTTTAGAGCATGCCGGGTTAGGAAGCTGTTACACACGTGTCACGACCCGTGATAAAACTGATACGCCAGTGTGGAAGATGCCTTACGGCGTGGTACATTGAGTGCTAAAAGTTTACAGTGATAAAAAAAAATAAGTTGGGAGAAATAGAGTAGAATATATTGTGTGCTAAAGTTGAGGTTTAAAAGGATAGTACTGACGTAGTAATACAAAAAAAACAAAATGCACTAGGTACATCTGAAAGGAGTTGTGATGAGAGTTTCGATATGACAGGTATAATGTATGTCTAAAAACATGGCGTATCTAGATTTTATCATCTAGTCTGTGCACTCCACGGCATTTTGAGTATAACTTAGATTTATCAGTCTTTTATTTTATTTACAACTACTGAATTTACCATTTGATTTTATAATCATGAAATCGAATCAGTGATATAAATAATTAAACCTTTTATATTTGTATATAAATGCAAAAAAATAATGTACAGTCAGCCACACCAATTCATACCAAAAGATCGATCATCTTTCCATTGAACATTTTTTGGTCCTTTATTCCATATTGGACTGTGTTGCCAACTGTACGTCACCGATACAGTATCCACTGTTTTATAACAGCTTTAAGCCCCGTCACCAGTTGCCAAACAGTGCTATAAGTGCTACCATATAACAATCATCAAATAACAACATTGAAGACTTAAATACAGGGACATTTCATATAATGACACTATTGCTAAGGGGCTGTATGCAGACTAGACAAATAAAGTGAAAATTCAGGAATTAAGACTGCAAGGAGGACTATCTCAAATATGCAAGGGAA
The DNA here is from genome assembly GCA_948150665.1 of Conistra vaccinii. NCBI lineage: Eukaryota > Metazoa > Arthropoda > Insecta > Lepidoptera > Noctuidae > Conistra > Conistra vaccinii. The sequence continues at coordinate 1,789,269 of OX411320.1, read as the reverse complement.
AAAGAGTATAGCATTCTAATGCATTCATGAAATAGAGGGGAACTCAAGGCAAGAGGAAGGACTATTAATAAATGTTTCATTTCGTTTGCTTCAACAAAACGAACAGCAGTGCAATGCTAATAATTTGAAGAAAAAAACTGTGCATTAATAGTTTTATAACAATTTATTTCCTTTTTAAACAGGTGAAAGAAATAGTTGGAAGATCCGAAGCAAAGAATTTGTGGAAAACTTAAAAAAATGCTCTTTCATTTACATGGGCATAACTTTGAAAAGCAGATTCAAAGACACAAAAAGTCAGAAAGTTTTGCAGCTGAAGAAAAACTAGATCACACAAAGCATTTAGCAATTCTATACACCGTCATCTACATGAAATGTCCGAAAAAAAACAGTTAGATTTAAATCTTACAGGTCAAATTACACCAGATGCCAAAATCGCACATAATTACAGATAGCCAAGATCTATAATTGCGTGCATTCTGACCTTTGAATTCAAACTCACCTCAAGTTATTTATTTGGAGTTCCCGTTTCTTCGCTTGACTTAGTAAGTCTTCATAAGTTAGGGATAGAGATTCTACTTCTTTGAGCATGGCCTCGTCTTCTGTCGCATCACATTCTGTCAGGAGGAGTTCAGACAAATGTTTCGCCAGCTCCAAGGTTTGTCCAGGTTTGGCACCAGCTTTGGCTATATCTTTGGCGGCAGTGGCCAGTTCGTCACTGCTTGCCTTATCGTTGGGTTGTGAGTTGAGGGACAGACGGAGGGCCTCTAGGGCTTCCGAGGTTTCTTTGACGGCGGTCGCTAGTTCTGCTCGGTAGGTCTCCTTCGACGTGAGGGTGTCGACTTGGAGGGCGGCGTCTGTTTCCCATTTGAGGGTGTCCACCTGAATCAAAAAGTAAAGTTAGTTTATATGGTTTTTTCCTTTCAGTCTGTGGCAGATTACTGCTGGATATAAGACCTTACAAAAGGCTTTATTAACACGTTAAGAAAGCTGGGCAGTTACAGAGAATTTAAATATCGGGTTTTATTAGTTTAAAGTCCCGTTTGCACCACAGATCACTAAGCATGTTTAGCGCTAAACGAATTTAAAACATCGTCCCGCTTCTGTCATTCTTTTGATTATGACAGAGACAGAATGATGTTTTAAATAATTATGTTAGTGCTAAACGTATTTAATGATTTGTGATGCAAGTGGGCTTAATAAAGTAATCTTCGTTCCTTACCTGTACAGCAGAATCCACATCGCCGACGACCTCAGCTCTCGCCAGGTCGAGCCGTGTCCGCACATCTGCGAACAGTGCGCGGTACTCAGACACCATGTCCGACACTCCCGACGCCGTGGACACTGCGGCCGCCAGTCGGTCTGCGTCTTCTACTAGTGCTTGACATTCTAGGAGTTCTTGTTCAACGCCCTGGAGACAGAAGATAGAGTCAGATACATGGATATTTTAGAAGTATGGGCTTAGGGATAGAACTTAATAACAATTTTCAATGTATCGTATCAAGGTGAATTTGAGACTTAGACATAGATAAAGCATGGTTTTTACGACAATATCTTTCATGGCATTTTTTCGCGAAACGTTTTAAGAAGTTGCTGATGTTTGACAGTGAGATATCATTGTGGACAGTGCTTGTGTAAAATATGTGTATCCTATTATATTTAGAAAAAACTAAGGTACTTACATCAAGTTCCTTCAAAGTGCTGACAGTGTCGAGCGGCGTGGGCGCTAGATGCAGCGCTCTCGTGAGCCTCACGTCAGCCTCAGCGAGCGCTACCACGGCGGCCCCGTGCGCCGCCACGAACTGGCGGTGCACGTCGGAGCCGGCCGCGAGCACGCGCGCGCGCAGCTGCTGCCAGCGCCGCACGGCCGCGCGCAGGCGCGCCGCCTCGTCTGCGCCGCCCCCGCGTAGCTCCACCCCGCGGGCTGAAGCTATCCGGCTGTAAGCGTCTTCTAATTTTTTCACATCTCCCTCTATACTGTCCAGGTCTTTAATCACAGATTTAGACACACTCTCGTCCTCCGGCTCACCGCGTTGCTTCCTGGTCTCAATCTTTTCCACTCTCCTTTCAATTGAGTCGAGTTTCTTCTCAACTTTAGGTAGTAGTGAGTTGGCTAGTTCGGCGGATTTGCGAATTTCTTTGAGAGCGTTCTTTCGTGATTCGGACATCTCGCAGATGTTCTTCCATTTCTTTTCGACGATGTCTACACCGGTGTGAAGGTTGCGGAGGTCAAAGTTGCCTTTGAGCACGTCAGGGTCGTTGAACACGAGCTCGCAGAGATTTAGGGTCTCCCCTACTTCTCCACTTTCGTTTTCTATGTTCTTATGGATGTCATCCCGATCCTTGAATTTCTCGTCAACAGCTCTCGTCGTTAGGTATTCTAATACAACAGATGTAGATAAGTTAGATTCTATGGAATGTAGTTTTAACCTAATTTCAGTAAGCCGTTCTTCTAATTGAGATATCGTTTCCAGGAGTTCGTTGATCTTTGCTATTCTTGACCTTCCAGTCTCTTGCATTTTATGCCAGCGTTCTTGTACGTCCTTCAGTTGTTTAGATGTGTTTTTACTGTAAGATTTTTCATCTTTTTTAGATAGGTCGACTAGAGTAGAGCCAGTTTCAGTGAGCCATTCAAATTCTCGTTCTTTCAAGGCGGTTTCAGCTTGGACTTCGGAGTTTATCCTTCTGATGAGGTCTTGAGGGTCAATAGCTCCGATTTCCGTGCTTTGGCTCGAGGCTTCGAGTCGTGTTTCGAGTGTAGTGATCCATTCAACAAATCGTGTGACACGTGATTCGAATATTGTGTATACTTCCAACCTCTCTTGTAGTCGGTGGATGATTATGGATAGTTGATGTTCGAGGTCAGCGCGCTGTTGTTGCAGCTGCCACACCCTCTGGTTCACTAACCTTATGTCCTGCGGACTCAGACATTCCTTCAGTTGTTCTTGAATGACGCTGAGAGCTTCAATTTGGGTTTCAGTCTTCACAATCTTTGTTCTAAACTCTGAGTACTTGTCGATTGCCTTCTTAAGTTGTGGCCTTGATAATCTATCTTCATCTGAGTAAGACATGATTTCGTCTTGAGTCTTTGAGTATAGTTTGTGGAGTTCATTGTTCGATAGATTTTCGTATTCATTGATCAAGCCGAGTATTCTGTTAAGGAAGTCTCTCCAGGTGTCAAGACTTGCCTGTAAGTTATCGACTCTCTTGACGATGCCGGCGTATTCCATCCTTACAGATGCACCGTAGGCTTCTTCAGTGAATTCGAGAACTTTCTTTAGGTCCTTTAGCAATTTGTCAGATTGTCTCCTACCTTCAGGGACTTTGTCTGAGAGATTCTGTATCTTGGCCAGTATTTTTTGTATCCTCTTAATGTGAACGTATCTGAGTTGGAGCTTTTCCTTCTCGCGTTCCATTTCTTTGAGCCACCTGAGTAGCTCCGTGTACACTTCTCTGTAGTCATCCCACGCGGCGATCCTTGTACATACTTCATCGTGTCTTTCAACGATTCTGGCTAATGTTTCATTGTGTAGATTCGTCAGCGTGTCGAACTTGTCAGCTAGGTCCCTGTTCCTTGTTTCTCTGTTCTCGTTCATGAGGACTGACCTCTGTGATGCCAGTAGGTTCTTGTGCACCCTGCAGAGTCTTCTATGCTCTGTGAGGTTTTCATAGTCAGCCGGTACCGAGCCAGATAAGAACGATTGCAGATCTATTAAATATTCGTGCCATAGTCTTAGCGCTGTGGCTGCGTCTCCAGACCTGACTAGTGCGGTAGATAACCGATGGTAGTGGAGGAAGGTGTCTCTGAACATGGCCTGCCATAGTTCGAGGATCCTGACTATCGAGTGTTCGTCTGAAACGTCTCGGTCGATGTCTGGGAGCTCAGCCTTCGCTGGGGCGATGTCTGCTTCGCTCTTACCGAGAGCTATTAGATTGTCGCGAAGAGCGATCAGTTTGTCTTCGACTATTTCACCATCTTCATGTACTGGTGTTAGGTCCTTTAAAGAGAAAAGATAATTTACTATTGTGATTTTATTGTTTGAAGAGCCAACCGTCAATCCAGGATTTAATAGACTAATGGAAGATTTGCTCATAAAACTGATGCAATTAATGATAATAAAATTATGCGAAATCGACAAAAGAAACTGATTTCCAATCATTGCATTACGCTGTCTCGTGATCAATCGGTTGTGAATCTAGGCAGCTGTGCGTGACAATTGATTTCTGCTACAAGCTACAATTTATCAATAAGATCGAGACCACTTGAATTTTTTTCCGGTCAATGCCCTAGTTGTCTAATGTTATCTACAAAAAATGTTTTTTTGTGCACTGTTTATATTTTTCAGAGCTTTGGTCAGATTACTTGAATAATTTTAAATATTTGATTAGTCATCAAAAACTTTGATGTTGTTAGAACAATGAGGGTCTTAACTCAAAATGGTCTTATAGATTCATAGTTAAACATTTTTTCTAGTTTAATACATCCCATGCTGATTTCGGCTACGGTGACTGTTTCTGTTTCGTTATCGATGACTGTAGTAATCTTGACTGTGAAAGCTTTCGTGATTCTTCATTTTTTTTATGAATAAATAGACAAGATCGTCTATTTATCAATTCTACAATTTGAACTAAAGCATTAAATAACAAATCAATAAACGTATCGCAGTATTATGTGCGGTACAAAGTACAGGGCAATCAATACTGCCGTTATGTTCATAATAAATTCAAGAAGGCACACGACTTTATCCGTTAGATTGTGTTGATAGCGAATATGGTCCGAATGCAGGCCGTTTAGGAAACGTTGCATTATGCTGATCAGAATAACGGGGTCCTTGTAAAGGTATCAAGGTACAGCTGTACAAATAAGAAACTATTTCTAATCCAACTTGAAAAAAAAAATACAGCAAAGGCGTTTTTGGTAATCCCTAGTAGTTAAGAGCATTTATTGTTAAGGTTGGCAACGTCACAAATAGCTGTCAAATATTTACCTGTATTGATATTAGTGCATGTAAATATGAAATATCTCTAATTAGCGAACTAGAATATTAATAATGAATATAAATATAGATATTCCCAATATCGAAGACAAAATTTTCCAAAAAGGGGGACATGCTGTTCGATTGTCTAAAAGTTAGTAAACCCAATAATTAACATGGTTCCAAAGTTCATAGCTCCATTTGCTACTATTAGCTTTCATCGGAACGTTTACAAAATGGCTTTTTTGGTTGTCTGTCACAGAAGTTTTTTCTTCTATCTTCGTTCCTACAATAGTGCAGTGGTAGGTTCAATGAAACACGTACCTGTCTCATGTCGCACAGCTTCTCCTTCGCATGCTGAGCTTTAGCCCTGGCCAGCTGCCTGGCCTCCCCGAGGTCTGCCAGCGCCTGGACAGCGCCAGCCACCAGCTGCAGACGCCGAGCCAACGCATCGGCATCGGCTTGCAGGGCTCGGGAGCCGGTCTCGGCAGCAACGCGAGCGGCGAGGGAGCGGAGCTCTGCTACGCGGGCTTCCTGTTCTAGACATGCCTGGGGAGAAGAAGGTAAATCTATTAGAAAGATAGGATTAAATAGTATTGCTAAATAATAATGATAAAAATAGAATTCTCTAAGGGTGGTGTTTTTTTATTTGGTCTGAGTTTCAAAGGGCTATAGGAATTTCATACTACGAACGTTTGTAGAGGATTTAGGAAATTCTCGAAACTATTAGCTGCTGTAGACAAAAGGTGCTGCTAAATAAAGTGATGACTAATGAAACTTCAGTTTAACTTAGGTACTTCCACTAGGGCATGTTCTGAGCAGTCATTTCTAATTTCATTTAAAATGAAACAAGGAGAATATAATTGCATTTGTTAATCAGCTTGTGGTACAATTCTGTTAGCAGTCATTTCGGAGATCCTATTAACCCGTCTTCGCGTCATCTACGAAAATGAGGCTATCATTGCAATTCATAAAGCAATTACCTACTTTGATATTTTAAATGACTTCAGAATACCCCAATGAAATGATGATATCAAATTATCTTGTGAGATCGGACAGGATCTCTCAAATCATGAATATCGATCGACAAGTTTTAAAATTAACTTTATCACATTCCTCTTCGTATTATTCGGTGATCAATATACATAATTAGCACATTAGTATGTGTCGGTTCAAAGGACGAGCATCGGTGGCCTCGTGACCTGCTTGCTCAATGCTCGTTGAGTGCTTCTAATTTATCTGTTGCACAATAGCTGCTACTCCTGTAGGTGCTAGTTGTGTACTTATTCCTCTAGAAAAGTACCTATACGTAATTCGGCGTTGTTATAATAGTGATTATATTATAGAGGTATGAGGAACCGGGTGTAAAGTTCCCTTATTCTCTATAGAAAAAGGTGGTTCCCCCGACCAGACGGGTGTTTTGTCTGATGGACAACTGCCCAATGATTGTTGTCGGGGAAGTTATATTATAATAATTATAATGCTGATCGCGCGGTAAACTCTGTTTGCGCTGCTTGCGCGATGTAGGATGTTGTGTGACGTCAGGTCTTTGATGCGTAGTCAAAAATATAGTAATTTTCTTGTGCCTAAAGTTGAGTAAGATGAAGGGTTATCAAATTGTTTACACAATGAGCCTTTATCTATGTAAAGCGTCTTAAATCTGGGTGTCTACACGCATTATCTCAGTTGTTGCGAAATATTTGAGATCCTCTTTGGCATTCTTTGACAAATGTGCTTTATCACTATCAGTCACGTTTTTCTAACCTCCTAATCTAATAATATACTTAATTCTATCGTTATCCTATTATAAGATTATTATCTAACGTTTATAGCTATTCAATCTCGTTTTATTAGCCCTGGTATTTGAAAGTCTGATCAAGTCGCTGATCAGTCATCAGTAAAGGTGATGGTGATGGTGGCGTTTGTGTTGGATCATTTAGCTCCCTTCAAAATGGTTGAGCTGAATGGTGCTAATACATGCGTCATGTTCGTGAACGGGCGCCGTCAGTTGGGACTGGTCATCTCTTGGCTGCCGTGGCTTATTTTAATTTATTTTAATCCTTGAATTGTTTTATTTTTAATTTTTTATCTTTTTATTACGGACGCTTTTAACGTGCGCATCTTTTTTACATTGTTCTCACATGTATAATTTTTAAAACATGAATTATGTAACCACTATTTTGTAACAATTATTTCTTTAAAAGAGTGTCCGTGGAGTTTCTTGCCCGTTCTTCTCCATAGGTACCTACTACGCTTTGGAATGGGCAACTAGCTTCATATTTCTGACTGACTGACTCCTTGACATTCAAAAGTGCCTGTTTACGGTTTAATTGAAATAAATGATTTGAGTTTTGAGTTTGAGTTTGAGGGTCCCGCGAACATGCGCGATGCGACTCTGGTGGAAAAATTTCAATGAAAACTTCGCGGAAATTGTTCGATCGGTGTCGCGTCGTGTTTGCCAAAGGAATCTTAGTTGCCAAGAAACACAACAAAATATTGTATAGTTTTAAAAACACCAGGCTTTCTAGAAACCAACTGCCAGCAATCAAAGACCATTCTTTATTACCTACCAGACGATATTGTAATTATTGATTACAATGTTCATGTCAGTCACCGCATATCATTCGCAACTTGTACCGAACGGAAATCATCCATATACGGTCGGAATTAGTTCGTTTAGAGAGCTATCTAATGGAGCATGTGATGCATTCGACGACCATTGTATGTATTCATGAAACGTTACACACGTTGCATTCTGATCGAGGAAGCGCGTCATTTTAAGTTTTAATGCTTCAATTAGTATTTATTCAAGCAAAAATTTTGGTGTGGAGGTTTGGCGATTGATATAATCGGCGTTTTTATACAGTACTTACTTAAATATTTGTAAGTGCTAATTTCGTATTCTTCTATCATGTTACCATTGGATTTTCTCATGATAGCTCGTGCAAACTATTCCGCGGAGCTGACTCTCCAAGCTGCGCCGAAACTTTGTCACTTTTGTGGATTTTTAAATAAAGCTTTTCTCAATAAAGTATTTTTATTTTGCTACTTCACTCTACTGGTAATTATAATTACCTAACCAACAAAGTCCAATTTTAATAATAACACGTGTTAGATAAAGAAAGATACTAATCTGCTATTTTCGAAAAGTGATATTTTTAATTTTCACAATTTTTTTATCCACATGGTGGAAGCTGCCTGTATCTCACCTGATGGTAAGTGATGATCAGGCCGAAGGTGGAAGTGAGCTTCACCCGGAATCCTCAACCACAGAGGTTCCTCTGTGAAGCTATGGCTATCTTGCCTCTAACTGCCGAAACACAACAATGCTGTAAACATTGTTGTTATGGCGACAGACTTAGATAAGATGTTGGTAGCTGGTCAGGCGGACTTAAAACAAGCCCTACCACCCACCAAACCGAACAGAAAATTTTTCCCCCACCGGGACCTCTAGATCTGAGACAGGTGGTCTAACACCACAGAGGCGGTTAAATCTACAAAAGAAAGAACAGACAAAACTTTTCCAAAGAAAATTACTGATCGGAGAGTTCCGGTGGAAAATAAACCGGCCCGACACCGCTTCCGGTTAGCTTCCGCTTTGTAATGTGATTAGACGAAAAGAAATTGGATACTAATTACTAAGTTTCTTACAAACTTGTTGTTTTAATTAATCGTTTTTATGCTAAACCTGGTTGAATGTGGGCTAATAACGTACTTAGGTAAGTGTATTGGTCTGTTTTCCAGTATCCGCGGGTAGACGTTACTTACCTACTAGATGAATTAAGAAATAGAGCAGAATTTGTAAATATATAAAATTGTCTACCAGAAAAGTTGACCGCAGGTGGTAAAATAGGTCATAAAAATAAACAAGTAACATAGTTGGAGATCTAGGTACCTACTTAAATTATTGACCGACTTTTAAAAAGGCAGTTCTCAACTGAACTTCAAGTTTACTAATGACATCACCTGGACGGAAAATAGACGGATGAGACGGAAATTTTTCAAAAAAAATATCCGGAATTAACGTAACATTGAAATACTTAATACTGGTTATTTAAAGAAATATGTCTATCAACGAGGAAGCGATAAAGTTGTGTAATCAAGACCTTGGACTAGATAATGTTGTCGCCACGGTAAATATTAGATTAATCATAAAAACTTGGATTTTATATGTTTCTCGTTTTGTTCACGTTTAACATAAACACAAACACATTTCGCTTGTATTTCCCAAAAGGGAAGGCAGAAGGCTGACTGCCTCGTTGGTCTAGTGGGCGCAAGCGCTAGCTGAGCATGAGGACCTGATTTCGATTCCCAGGTCTGGCAAAGTGTTATAGGGTTTTCTATCTAGAATTTATCAGTACCAGTCCGGAGTCTGTATTTGCGCCCGGTTGATGGCAGTAGACTCGCCCCCTATTATTACATGGGACTTTAACATAACTGGCGAAACATAATAAGTACACCTCTGCCAACCCTTCGGGGAAATAAAGCGTGATGTTACGGTAGGCAGAAGTGTCCGCAACACATATTTCACGTATTTATGAGTCGCATACTACATCATTTCGACAAAAATCTGTACCTCTGATGGCTGAATTTCCCTAATTTTAGAAAACCAAATAATCTCTGTCTGACCCTTGAAGCGAACCCCATGCTCAGCAGTTTATACTCTTCAGACTTCTTACCCACTAAGTATGCCATCTAGTAATTTTATCAGTACCTAGTCGATAATTCAAAGAAAAATATAATTATGCGAATTGTCGACATGTCTGGTAATTAATGTTCCAGCACTAATAAAGCGTTTTTAGGGTTCTGTACCAAACGGAAATCTATTACTAAGCCTCGGCTGTCCGTCCGTCTGTCTGTCAGCGGGCTGTATCTCATAAACCGTTATAGGTAGAGACTTGAAGTTTTTGCAGATTGTTGTGTATATTTCTGTAATATATTGGTGCTATAACAACAAATAATAAAGTTAATATTTAAAGGGGAGGTGCTTTTTTCGGCGTTTTTTGGTCGATCTTAAAATACGGACCGGTACGAAACCCTCCGTGTGCGAGTGCGACTCGCATTTGACCAGTTTTATCAATCTGCAATCTTTGCTTAATTTTACGCATGATTGTGTTCATCTCTCGGATTTCTTTCATATCTTCGTCACGTCTTCACGCACGCTACGATATTCTTAGTAGCATCGCGAAATTCCGCAGATTCCTACATAATAATTATAATGCACAGACATAGTACCTACAGCCAAAAGCACAAATATTTAATTTACTAAACTTTGCGTGTGGTTACTGACTAACCTAGTGTCAGAGTTTTAAAGCCGCCCATGGGTATCTGAGTTGGCTTCACAAGCCGTCGACAAATATCTCTAAGGCATGCCGGTTTCCTCGCGATGTTTTCCTTCACCGTTTTTGAAGTAATTGATACCTAAATTATACAATACGCACATGAATCCGAAAAGTCAGAGGTGCGTGCCTTGGGTTCGAACTCGAGACTTTCACACAACTAGGCTATCACTGCTGTTGTACATTATAAACTTAGTGAAATATAATACTGATTTTCTCTTAAATCAGCGACTATAATTCTATAATTAAATTAAATAAATAAATAATAACTTTATTTCACAAAAATACAGATTTAACGTTTTATATAAACACAATTTAAATGAGCTTTAATTGTGCTAATTAAATTGTGTTCTGAACGTAGCATCTTCGCACACTTAACCATACTTTTGTATCTGTATCTTATTTTAACCGGAATAATACGAGAAACATAAACATGTTAATTGTTTTATATTAACTTTTCTAAACGCATTACATATTTTTGCCCTTGACTGTACACAGGTCATCCGTAACGCATCTGCGATGTTTCACGATAGCGATCGAAATAGATGCATTTTGTGTAGGTATATTTGCACACCGATGCAAATAATGGGAGGATCCGGTTCAGAATGTGTATGGCTATGGCAGGATTGGTATATAAATATGATCGTTTATAACCTACATGGAATATACAACTATCATTCTACTGCTCTCATCCCAATTTGTCATTTAATTAGATAGTAACCCTTAGTCATATCATCTTTCAAACAAGTCCATCCATCGTTTAAACAACAATATACCTAAACCAAAATATTATAGTTATGTATTTGATTTCTTTCTTTTCTATTTTTCTTTTCTATTTGATTTATATGCAGCCACAGAAATAATATCTGTAGGAAAATAATATATGCAGCGCTTAAACTTAACCCTTGCTTGATCTAACCCTTAAACACACGCGTGCGAAAATTACAAATACTTATGTAGATATAGACGATTATATATCTACATAATGTCATGTAAAATAGAATGTCTGGGGCATAATGTTATCGGCTTATGTCATCGTGCTGTCTGCTTGTGAGAAATATTGTAAATATATGCAATTGTAACGATTATGTAGGAGCATTAACATTACATAGTACCAATCGTATACATGGTATAGTGGATAGTAGGTAGGTATATGCAAAGATATATACTGATTTTTCGTACAAAAGTGCGAGCGTAAATTTTTATAAGATGTAGTTAATAATGATTTTAGCATTCTCTCGGCTCTCATAATTCTATAAATAAACATTTGATACGGCCGCGAGTCATATTTAGACCAACATACAACCTGATACTGACCTACAGGCTACCCTGACGCTTTCGCCTTAAGGGAAAAGGCTCGATTAATTTGTACCTAAGTAATTAATAGATGCCTACATTTCATGTAATTAAACATCGGTGCAAAATAAAAGGGTGTGTTGCTTTCACAGTAAACCATTTAAATTGATTGTCATTTTTGTCACTGAATATGTGCTATCCATTAATTTGCTAACTTCGCGTTAGCTAGTTATGCTGTTGTTATTTCTTATAATTTTATTTTGTACATTAATTTAGATTTTTATTCATAACTAGCTGACCTGTCAGAAGATGTCTTGTCAAAATTTCAATTTCGATTTTCCGGCTGTTCCTCTGGGTTTTCCTTAAATTTCTTTTTCCTAAACCATCCAAGTAAGATAAAAAAAAAAAACTAATTTCGAGTTTTTGCGAGGTAATTGATTTTTAATTTTTTATATCCTAGGTATAGATTATGTATTGGTGCCATACAGTGTCATCATAAATTTCGACATGCCATTGATCTCTTATTTAATACTAGGCATATGGCATATACATATTATACATGCAGTCATGCATGCATGGAGAGTGATTAATCACATCCCAACCAAAAACTAGGAATTACATACATTAATTTTCAAAAGTTATCGATAGCTTTCATAAGCTGGTCTTAACAAAACACTGTATTACCTAAGCTATCATAACAATGTTGATTCACTACGTAGACGGGTCAACTGCAACACAGCCAGGTTCACACGGTATCGTACGTACTCGTACATACATGATCGGCTAACAATTTCATACATTTATACTTCGCAACAGTAGGAGGAGCTCGTGGCTAAGTAATAACAAGCCGCACTGGTCGATCCATCAGGTTAAGCTACGCTTGCCGGGGTTGGTCAGTGGATGGGTGACCATCTTTACATACCGAGACTCCTCCGTGCCTCGGAAAGCACGTTAAGCCGTTGGTCCCGGCTGTCATTTGTGGATCTTTGACAGTCGTTACGAGTCGTCAGAAGCCCGAAAGTCTGACACCAGTCTTACCAAGGAGTATCGTATTACCCAGTTACTGGGTTGTGGAGGTCAGATAGGCAGTCGCTCCAAGTAAAATACTGGTATTCAGCTGCATCCGGTTAGACTGGAAGCCGACCCCAAGATAGTTGGGAAAAAGGCTAGGAAGATTGATTTTGATACTTCGCAACAGTAAAAGTGTTCGCTACTACCCGTTGCATCACTTTCATTATACTTTCATACTTTCTCCACGATATTAGGAGGCGATCGTGAGAATTATCGTAATGATTGTCGAAATTATGCTCCTATGTGTATGAGGCTATATTTGTGTATGTTTTAATGACACGACGTGTATATTTCGAAAGTGTGATTATTGATTTCGATGTGGAAATCAAACAATTGGTTGTTACTGTTATCGTAATGTTTTTTCATTTAGATTTTATGTGATACTAGCTACGCCTCGCGGTTTCTCCCGGATAAGTCTCGATCCCTTGGGAATACCGGGATAAAGAATACCCTATGTCCTAACTCAGGTCTTGGTCTACCTATTTGCTAAATTTCATTCAAATCCGTTCAGCCGTTTTAGCGGGAGAGCGTAACAAACAAACAAATATTCGGGCTGCGTAGCCCTTATCGCCCGGGTACATCAAAGGGTTTTAGCGTGCTAATTAGACTGTTGTCTCCGGACTGCGTAGACGCTCTGTCCAAATAATGGAGAGCCATCTATATTGTACGATAATTCGTTAAAATTATGAAGCTGCTCATGTTACCACCGCATTAGCGCGATAGGTATAACTTTTTCGAGAGATAATCATTCGAATCTTCGGCACGCATTGCTTCGTCATGATAGACGCAGATGCGGATGCAGCATTAGATACGTCGAGCGAACTAGTGATCAGGAGTATTCAGGAGGACCATAAAACACAGTAATGGAACACGCGCGTGGAAGTCGAAAAATATCATAATATTTTCTGAATTCCACGCAGACGGAGACGCGGGCACAGCTAAGTAATTGTTATTATGCCCTGACGATGTTGTGGTTTTATGAGAGAAACATCATGTGTTGTATAATCCACTATTATGGTATAGTAAAGGTAAACAATTAAGCGTATAGAGGTATGACGAACGGAATTTAGAAATACCACAGCTTGCAATGAAAGTTTACTTAATTAATTGCATTATCAGTTTTTGCATGGTCATTTCGATTCATACAACGGATGAGGCCTTGCAATAAATTCTCATCAAACCGACTTGACATCCGGCTGATAGCAATGTATCTATCATATATTGACATTATTATTTATACAATATTTTGCTTCAATATAATATGATGACCTATGGCACTGAAACGTGGTCGCTCACAATGGGTGTTAGAAGGTGTTAAAAGTCACCCAAAGGGCAATGGAGAGAGCTATGCTTGGAGCTTCCCCACGTGATCCAATCAGAAATGAAGAGATCCGTAAAATGACCAAGGTAACCGACAGTTAAGTGACAATGGGCAGGGCACATTGCTCGCAGAACAGATAGCCGATGGGACCGAAAGTTTCTGGAGTGGCGACCGCGTACCGGAAGACGTAGCGTTGAAAGGGCCCCCACAAGATGGACCAATGACCTTGTGAAAGCCGCAGGAATCCGCTGGATGCGGGAAGCACAGATCACAGACACTGGTCGATGATTGCTTGGGGAAGCCTATGTCCAGCAGTGGACGTCTGTCGACTGAAATGATGAATATGAGCAAAGAGAATATTTTCTGGTCTAATCTGTAAAAATCTTACCGTGAAAACTTAGGTGACTGAAGTGAGCTGATTATAAAGAAATGACAGCTCATCTTTAGTTATTACTCTGAGGCTCATATTTATTACAGACCGTTCACTATAACTTGTGCCTTACCGTCATGTTGGCATCATTGCTTGTCAAGCTTAGTTTCAATGTTTCAATCTCGTTTCAATACTCATAGATTTCAAAATGGCTACTGACAGAACAGTGCTACCATAACGTCACGGGACAAGGTTATCATGAACGGTCTGTACATTAGCTGAATAGCTACTTAGGTATGAACAATTGAACATCGATAAAAACAAAAATAAAATACATACGAACGAAGGCAGTTAATAAAAACTTTGTAAAAACTAAACCAACAGCGATTTGAGTCAAGCCTTGGTACCAGACGAAACATTTAAAAGATCATGACTGTACAGTTTAAAAGGGACTGTTACAAATCTGAACCGAACTAAAAATAACAGCACTTTTAATCATAAGCCTTAGTCATTACTAATGAGTAATCGTTGCGTCCTAAATTACTTTGAACACTAAAGAGTATCACGATATATTAATGGAACGGGCGTGCCTTTAGCATATGCAGCCAATTCGCTTAATGATGGCCAGGTTGAAACAACCCAGACATGCGATGTATTTGTATCTACTCAAAACTTGGGGCAATGGTCTTGAAAGCTTTTAAAATTATCGTAGTTATTAATATTGATATTAGTGTCTTTAAAAGGGAAAGTTTGACGTAGGTACTTTCAAAAGAATCAAATCATTGATAGTGACATTCACCTGGCTTGTAGTGTTTCTCGTTTTATGAGAGTACACTAGGTACCGTTGTGTTAAAACTAAGTAATAACTCTGTTTACATCATGTAAATTATCACCTGGCTCACTCAGATTTGCGATAAGAATTCCTACACCTACACCTGACTGACCAAATCTGCCTGATGTGTCTTACGGACAACTGATTTACTTCATAAGCCATTCTCACCTTCTCGAAAGTTTCCCTATAGATTTGGATAACATTCTTCGTCAATCCGAGCATATACATCAAAACTCAACTCCATGTTTAAATTTCCTAATTTCTACAGCCCATTTTACTTCCTATCCTGAAACTTTCAACGCTAATTTGTTGGTTTCCACGCTTGCCAGCGGTGTAAGTGATATGGATTGATTACCGCGCCGCGTGCCGGTCGTACCGCGAAGTTTGTACAACGCAAGGGCGCGGTATCACGCCCGCAATTAAGACGTTCCGCTGTTTTACCATAGAATTAGGGAGGTATAGACTGCACCAGATGTTTTTTGGTGGATCTTGGCAATGTAGTTCTTTCATAGTTATCCTGTCTCTGACAACAGCAACCCATTAGCAACCCATTAGCAACCTCATCTTAACAAGAATAAGGATCACTGTAATTTTATTTTAACAGACTTTTCAATGGTAGTAACTCAAATTACCCAACAACAACCTTATGTCACTGTAAGAGTGGCAGTTCCCGTAATTTTTAAGAACGTTCGCATTCTAGACTCATTCGCAATCTGTCAAAAATACAATCAATTTAGAAACATTTTTGACAACTTTGACAGATTGTGACATAAATGTGAACGTTTTATACGTAGACAGAATACTCTGTCTACGGTTTTATAAGTGCGAGAATTGGCCTTCTGAGGTAAAATAAATGCTCGACTTGGCGTGAAAGATGTGACAGGTAACGTCAGGTGGAAAAATAATAAATTAGAGTAGAAATTTGTCACAGTAATAGGTAAGTTAGACGTTCTTATAGTATTAGATAGTATTTACTGAAAAAAATGGGAAGTCTTTGCATGAGATAAGATATACTGCTGAAAGATAAGGACTAAGGATTGAACGACTTAATAGGTAATTAAGGTAAGTATAGTGATTTTTTTTTAAATATGCATACCCAGAGCGGAAATAGAGAATTTACCTAATAAACGTTTAAAAAAAAAATTGCAACTGACGTTAGAGTGGATCGGTCACGCACAACAATAATGCCCCAATTAGGATTAGAAATATATGCTTATTTTTCAACTTTCCTGTTTTCTTTGACCAATAAATCGATCATTTTTACTGCTTACATGAAAACAAAATGTTTGTTAATACATTACGATAATACTATGTTTTCCTTAATCGCGTTGCTGACGGAAACTCGGAAACCCGACAAAGCATCGTAATTTTAATTAACTGAACGATGATGGCATCCTTAAAACTGGTTCCTGAGTGAGACTTGTTTCAATTTAATTAATTAATACAGCATTTGTATGCACAATGATAATCTTCAGGTTTATAGCTAAATTACTGAAATCCTTGGGCGTTGTTAGGACGATGCAAGTTCATTGTCAGCTTTTCCTAAAGTTTGATTTGTTCAATACGAGTTGTATTAGCGTCCTTTTCAAACACAGCGTCATCTTTTGTGAACTTTCCTGCGGTTTCTGGAAACCAGCCTTTAATCTGTTGTTGTTGTTCATGTAAAATGATTTGATCAACCAATTTTTTTGGGGCTCTATCACAAATTGTTAATATGAGATGCGGCAGCGTTTTAGTTTTTGTGTTGTTTAGTTTTTCCAATACCATGTGTTTGTTTCTTGCAAAACTTTAATTTTAAAGTTTAAACGCATGTAGGTACCTTTTAAGGCCAGTAGTTAATACTGTCACAACTGTTCAGATAAAATGCGTTGTTTCCATGAAATTCAGTACAAATGTAGGTTTATTTAGATACATGGCATAATGGTCTGGACTGGTTATTTATGGGTTACATTAGCTTGATACGTGCAGTTTCGGCTATAAACTGTAATTTCTCAAGGTTATTTAAACATAACGGTTTTATATCTCATTGTGACGGCTTTTTGTTGGTACGTACGTATGTAATTAGCGGTCAGTCAGAACTAGCGATGAGTCAGTTCAGTTTACACCGAATTTAATAAACATCGCGAGTTTTAAGAAGTTTTTATCCTATTTGGATGTAGGAACTAAATAGAATCGTGTCTTGCCATATTTTATTACTGGCCTTACCCTTTACTTCTACGTCTGTCAATTGATATGAATCAGCATTGGTTGGTTAGCTGGCGGTGGTGGATGGTAGGTTGGGGGTGGTGGTTGGTGGTTGGGTGTTGATAATATTTTATAAAATCTAACAGTGCTAGCCCTAATAGGAAAAACTGAACTCAGAGTTTATGCGAGTGTAATTTGCCCCACCAAAATCAATTAGTGGGACACAGTGGAAGTCAAAATTGACGAATCATCCTAATATTGGTTTTATGCGAAAGCAATTTTCTATATTAATCCAAACATGACCAGATGTGGATGACAAGTTTTTATCAGAAACTAAAAAATAAACCATTTCAAGCATTCCAACTTGCTACGTTGAAGTTTTTGCACATATTAACTTAAGGCGATACATATTGATCGTCTTCGCATCTTCCGGATACGGTGATGAGAAATCGAAGCTGTTCCTAGTACTGACAGATCATGTTGGCACGGTTTATAATCACAAATACCTACCTACCTAATTACGTTGGTATGAAAAGAGTGCACAGGTGGTTAGTTCTGGCTTTTTGCCTAAGACCTGATGTAATAGCCCATGTAATTTATTTAGGACAATATGGTAGTCACAAATTGATGCAAGGTAAAGTCAGGAAAATTTATTCATATCAAATTAGAAATAGAAACCACTTAAATTGACAGTTGTGCAAATTGGATAGCAATTTTGCACAACTGTCAAAGAATGACAGTTGTGCAATCATGACAGCACGGGAGTAAAACCACCGAATTATCAGTAAGTACACAACAACTCAAAGGGAACGTCTAGTCACCACAGGGGATAGAGCGGGACTCTATTGAGGAGCTACCATTGAGTTGTACACACATACACATATCACATCACATTATTGATGTAGGTTTCAATTTGCTTAACAATAAATTTCCTTGACTGCACCTACTGTTGATTTTTATATGTGTGGTATCTTGATGGCAGCAGAAAAGTCTGACAAATATGCATGTTTTTTGTGACATTTTAATTTCTCTCTCTTTTAATCTAACATTCCGCATTTACATACAGGCTCACGGTTTTAGAAATAACCTTCGGAGGATTTCGATGTTTATAATAAAGTTTCAAAATTAGAACGTATCGCTAACCAATGGCGAAGCGTTACTTTTAGCGCCTCTTGCGTCATCTTGCAGACGATTTGCTGTCAAGATATGAGTCGGCAATGTTCGGGTCGACGGATTTTGACGATTGGATTGCATTGCGCGTAGGCAGAGGAATATAATCGCGCTACTTTATAAGGGCAGTAATTATGCATCAGATTTGAAAACTATATATAATAATAGCTGGTTTTTCAATCAAACATTTTAGTTTCAATAATATGGTATCAAAACATGGCATAACATGTGGTATAACAAATTGTGTAACATGTTTATTCTTTTAGGCCTAATAAATATTATTATTTTGGTATTTAAGTAAGTATTAAACTAAACTGGCATTTTAATTTCGAGTATTTTCGAGTCATTTAGACAAGGTTGGACAGAAAATAGTCAATGACTTTTCAGTAAGTATGTAACAAATACTTCAATTTTTCTCAAACAATATCTAATTTGCAAGACAATGCTATTTCGTAAGACATTGTGTGCTTGAACACAGAAATCAGCATCTTTGTAGGATTTTCTACCGCTGAATAGAGCATTCTACAATGCCCTACTCTCTTACACATGTCTAATTAATGCTAACTATTCAAATTGGTAAAATCGACCTACATTGAGCACAAATAAACCTACAATGCAAAATTAGCAACTAACAATCAGTTGTCGAAATATTGTAGGTACCGTACCTTAAATAGCTACTGATAAAAATATTTAATTAGGAAAATATTAACTGAAACCTTATCACTACCGGAACCAGTTAATCTGTCTTTGTTCCTAGCGTTATCAATTTCAACATACGTTTTAACAGAATTTAATGTTAGTTAGCACTTTAGGTAAATAAATACTTACTTACAAACTTAAATAGTAATTTAAATGCCATACCTACGCGTGATTTACCTATCAATACCTATGCACATAAATTGTTAAAAATATTCTAGAGAGACTAGGCTAAAATTGAATACCTAACCTTCACAATAAAACTGATGTAAAATAATCCTAAAAATAAGACAACACCTCGAAGTATCTACAATCTTGATGTATCAAACAAGGACAACATAAAAAACAGCCAAAAAATATCAACAACCAATTAATTCTATGACATAATATTGCAGCTGTTCCTTTTACAAAAAAGAACCTTACCAAATCGATTACAATACAAAACAATCAACCGTTTTACAATCAACAACTGTAGTGCAACGGTCGTGCAACAATTTCGATGTTACGTAGCATTATCTGTGCAATCTGTCCTACTGTAAGAGTTACCATCCGGATTTGCCCGGGTCTGTCATTTGTCCGGACTTTTAACCTTAGGGAATTTATTTTAGTTTTTTTATTATGAATACTGTAAAAGAAAAGATTTAAAAGAACAATGTCCGGCTTTTTTTCAGGACTGTTCAATACCCGACTGTAAATATGGCACAATCGACGTCAAGAAACAGTTCGACTTTAAAGAGTGTCGTCTCTTTCACTCCTACCTTCATTATAGTCTCTTTCTAAAAACCGATGTGTCAAATTAACCTAAAGGGCTACAAGAATCTTTTGGCGCTTGAATGAAATGACAGGGGGCGTTGTTTGAAAACATTTTTGTGAAATTGTATTGAAAAATCAAAATGGCGGCTTTAGTTCCGGTGTTTCACGCGCCAAAAATCCCTGTACCGTTTGTATACTTTCTTCTGCCGTGTCTAGGCATTCCTAGTTCTATCCTAGGCTAGGAGAGTTCGCCCTTGACAAGTTAACCGCGCGATAATCACAATGGCATCGCTACGAATGTTTTTAATTATGTTTTATTTGTTTGACTTTGAAAACTTCATTTTGAATAGATTTGCAGGGTAGTATGTTGGCTCGCCTGTATTTATTATTCGATTACTACATACTTATTTATCATTTTACTTTGGTGGAGTCGTAGGTAGGTAAGTGAACTAGATAAATTGGTGTACTTATTAGCAAACAATTTTCCTGCCAAGCTTTACGAGGTTTCGTGAAAATATCCATCAAAATAATTTAGAATGGATCGCAAATTCACAATTAACAATTTATCATATTTTTCTTATAGATTTAGAAGCGTGATGGATGAGAGATCAAAATTCTATGCGCATTTTGCATAATATTACTAACAATATTAAGTTACTCACTACTTAGTCTTGTTTATCTCCAATGACTATCCAAATATCTTGATAATACTACAAAATTAAAGTCAATATTCAACACACGGTTTTTAAATTTTCTTGTCATGTTGCCAGCCTAATTAAAAAACTACCTAAAAATTGAATTAGTTTTTTTGAACAAAGTTCTACCCTAGCAAGTCTGCGACCACGAATACATAAATTATGACTGCAGATGTAATTTAGAACCACGAACCACGGCCTTGTATGTAGGAGCTGACAAATTAGCCAAACTTCCTGTAATTGCTACTAATGATGGGTATATTATTTCTAAGGCTCTTTAAACGACTTCCAAAAAGGAGGAGGTTCTATGTTCGACTTTATGTATGTTTTTTTTTTTTTTTTATGTATGTTCACCGATATCTCCGCCAATTGTGGACCGATTTTGAAAATTATTTTTTTGTTTAAAAGGGTAAGCTCCCGAGGTGGTCCCATATAAATTTTATTAACTTTGCTTATATAGTTTTTGAGTTAGCTTCAATAATACATATTTTTCCCACTAAGTTTATATGGACGATATGATGATAACTTCCTGTCACTGTTATTTATTGCAGTTAGTGGTATTGGATATTGTGTGGGGTAGGTACCACAACTTAAAAGTGAAAAATAAAAACTTTTTACAAAAAAAAATTAAACCGACTTCCAAAAAAAAACCACTACAAAGTGAAAAATAACTTTAATTTCGGAAGTCGGTGGCAAAAAACGAAAATTAAAAAACAAAGACACCGACTTCCGAAATTAAAGTTATTTTTCACTTTGTAGTGGTTTTTTTTTGGAAGTCGGTTTAATTTTTTTTTGTAAAAAGTTTTTTCTGTTTGACTTTGCAACGAACTAATTTGCGAAAGCTAAACTAAAGTTGAGATAATTGATTTAATTTCTATGAGTAAGCTAAGTTTTTCAGTGGGTAGTATTAAGCGTAGGTAGACACATTGTTTTTCTTAATATGGCTTTTCAGTCATGGATTACTAACTATTGTTGTAGTTATAAAACTAATCTAATAGGGGTGACGACCAAGCCGCGTACCGCAAGGTTTAGATCGAGGGGCTCTAGAAAAGGATGCCTGGAAGGATTTATGGCAGGCCTTTCCACAGCAGCGGGACAATTTAGGCCATGTACATAGAGAATGGCCAGAGCGCTTCGTATTCAGTTGTGCAGTGAATACAGACCAAAAAGTAAAGTCAAAGTCAAAACGTTTTTTGCGAACTATGTTGGTGTTATGCTATGTTAGTACTTAGTACTAACTTAGTACGACTTAGCAGCCTTTTACAAGCATTGCAATTATCATTCGCCTGCCTTTTTCATCGTAAATTAGCATGCATTAAACATTTTTATTACTTAATTATTTTCTTGTAAGTATAGTAATACTAGAGAGACAAAGCGAATCCGCGGCCAGTAGTTATCACTTTAGTAGTACTACAGATATTGGCCGCACAGTCGTTTTGTCTCTTTCTAGAGAGTGGTCACTTTTGTGAGGTTAACGCTCAGTCTAATTCTCGATGTCTATGATGAACAATAAATAAAAAAATAGGGATGTTAAGCAACTTCTAAATTCCATCCTTTCGCTAGCCACCCACTTTCTTATAGGCTCTTCTCTCTGTAACGCGGTTTCTTCACCAACAATAGCCTATCCGCAAAAATACACCCATATTTCGCCAGATAAGCTTAAGTCCCATGTAATAGGGGTGACCGTCTTGATCAACCGGGCACAGATCAAAACTCCGGGTTGCGGCTGAGAAAGCCTTAATTGAAAAAGACTTTGCCCGACCTGGGAATTGAACCCAGAACCTAATGCTCAGTAGCAGCACATGCGACCACTAGATCAATCAATCTGTGTAGCCTTTTCCCATCTATGTTGGAGTCGGCTTCCAGTTTAACAGGATCCACATGCCATGCAGCTAAATACCCGTGTTTAACATGGAGCGACTGCCTATCTGACCTCCACAACCCAGTGACTGGGTAACAGGATACCCCTTGGCAAGACTGCGACTAACCAACGAATCAAAATGAAGTGCGCAAATGTAGTACGAGTGTTTGGGGTTACAGACCTGTCACTTTTCATGTATATGTATTGACATCCTTAACCCAGTTATATTATGACGTAACCTTTGTAAGTCCTTTTAGGTAAGCTCGTGACTAGAGATTACATAGTCATATTTATAAATAACAGTACCTAACAAATAATAATTTGAGTTTTCAATCGATTCTATTATCTATTCGGACTAATCTAACCATGACTGAGGAATTAGTCAATAGCTTTTCACGACATTTTTGCGAGTTTACTTATACCTGTTTTTTTTCTATGGACAAATAGGTACTAACATAGAAGCACCTCATGTGCTCCTAATCGTAAAAGTACCTAACTCCGTATTTTTCTGACCTATCTACAAATTAGATCTGACTACGAGACCGACCGAAAACGAAAATGAAATTCGGCCAAATTTTTTTTCGATCGGATTTTTTTTTTCTTGTTATTGTATATATATGTTTTGTTTGTTCACCTTCCAAAAAACTATCGACAAACAAAAAAAAAATCGTTTCGGTCATTTTCAGTCGGTCTCTATTTAGGAATAAATGTTTGATTGACCCTTCGCTAGAACGCGACGCCATCATCCAAATTGGATAGCTCCATCTATGTTATACAGCGGAAATACTGCTCCCTATTTAGCCCAACTTCCTCTCTAGTCCTATATGTAGTCCTAGCTGTATTTCTATTAATAAAGCCATACGGAAAAATTGTTGAAATATAAGCAGCATGTATTTTTGTCGTGTGTTTCCTCTGGCTTGCTCGCGTGATGATCTCACCGGTTGCTATTTGCACACAGATTACAATGAACTTTGCATTTATGTGTGGATAAACTTGGGTGTGCTGATAAATGTTATAGTTAGAGATTAAACTAGATACGCTAGACTGTATGACGCTAAAGAACCTTAGTTAGCTATAATAGCAAAAGCATGTTCTTAAGGGTCCCCGAAATAATCCAATTTTTACGTGATCGAAGCAATTGACAATATCACTGCAATTGCATTTTATCGTTTCGCGGACAATCGTAACTTATTTTTGCAAGGGCTAATGTAGGTATGACACAATCAAGGTTGATTTTCTACATATCTGTTACTTTAACTAATACTTGCACATATTTAAGTGCAAATCGTTGGTACATTTAGGGCAAAATACTGCCCTGCTAAACCGAAAGGCGCATAGGTACTCAATCGGAGTAAGTTTTGAGAAAATTTACTTTTTGTTAATTGAAAACTTAAGGAAATAAAGAACTTCTGAGTAGTTTTTTTTTTAATGTTTTAAGTTAGATAGCGGTATTTGGCTTATACCATTAGATGCGAAATTATTAGGTAGCTAAGTATTGAATAGTATACAAAACTAAAAGGGCGTATCTCAGAGATAGCCCCTTTCGGCTTAGCAGGGCAAAATATTTGAGCAAAGCTATGAATAAATCTTGAAGAGAGGTTATCTATTTAACACAGATTGATATAATCTTACCTCCTGAAGTGACATATTATCAGATTTATGACACTGTGATCCCGTGACACATATTCCTTATCACATCACAAAAAAAACACGATCATGTATCACATTTGACAATATCATGGCACCAATGACTGATTTAGCACCGCACTACATAATAAATACACTTATTTATGTCGTTAATGTACTCATTTACATATTTTTTTTATGTACCCACTGACGATGATTATAAAGAATAATTAAAAATCGAATGTTTACCGATTCGATAAGCCCTTAATTAAAATAAATATTAATTCATTACTTTATTTACATTTGAGGGTAGTGTTATTTTTACTTTATTATCTTAATATTGGTTTTGTTCGTTAATATTTATTTTTCAAAATAAACATACGACTCCCGCCATATCCCTGGCTCACTGCGCCGGCACTGGCATCACTGTTAAATTCAATTTGAATGCGGAATTCAAATTTTCAAATTTGGAACATCGCTTATAATGGAGTCACGGCCGCGTTCCAAGGTCGGCATTGTATGCAGTTGCTGCTTTTATCGCCTAATGATCAAATGAAATTATGCATAGTCAACAACTTTAGCATTGTTTCACTCGGCGAGTGTGTGACCTTGGCTGTTATCGATTTTGACACTTCGGATTTGGTATTTTCGATTATTCGAGTTATGTTTTCGAGTTTGTTCGTTTGTTTTTGCGCGTGTTTGTGCAGACGTCCTTCGTGGTGGACGCCCGCGAAGCGACTGGTCCGCGGTTGGCTGAACGCATTATCACATACGTTATCAGCGCGATTTTATTATGACTGTTCACAAAGTTTCACTTCATTAACTCCTCTTATCAAATGTTTTCGCACTACGAAGTGCTACGACGGCAACTCATTATTTTGACTGGATTCCGCTGAATTATTCAGTCGATTACCTCACCTGAATTTTGCGACGCGTTTAGTGGTTTTGCTGAATAAAAACTTTGTAGTGAAGTTAATAGCCGTTGTCAGTGAATTTCTATCAGAATCAACTTGTTACGAAGTTGTTTTAACTTTTAACTTTAGAGTGCTTTCAGTAACTTAGTCATTGGATTTGTGTTTAACACGCGATTGTTTTAGAAAAAAATGTAAAAGGGTTGAGTATTTTTGTGAGTCAGAAAACAACCTAACAATTAGACAATAAAACTATGTATCTAAACAGGGTTGGTAAATAATAGTAGGAGCCTAATGAACTAATTAATTAATGATTCTTTGTTCCTATACAGGGTGGCCGGGATGCACAACCACTACGCGGTCAAAAAGTAAAACAGTAAAAAAAAAAAAACAATTAACATCGAAAAATTTCAAGGCCAGAATCACTGAATCAATGGTTGTGTGTCGATGTCCCAGGCCTTGTATTTAAAGTCTTTCTAAATTATTTTCATAATTCTTATTATATTTTTGCTAAAAAACACTACGGTTTAGTTAACTGTTTCACGCAATTTTAGCGGTTCAAACACCGTTGTTTCACGCAACATACCTCTACATATCTACCTACATGAAGTAAGTAATTTAAAAAAATAGTATTCATTTTTCACTTTTTAGTTGTGGTAATAACAGTAGCAGGAACGTATCATAACATCATCCAGATAGGCTAAGTGGGAAAAATACGTATTATTGAAGCTAACTCAAAAACTACCCAAGAAAAGTTACTAAAATTTATATGTGACCACCTCTGAAGCATCATCTACCAAACAAACACGAATAATCAAAATCAATAAATAATTGGCGGAGTAATCACGTAACAAAAATACAAAAAAATATTTTGTCGAATTGAGAACGTCCTCCTTTTGTAAGTCAGTAAAAAAATATGAATAACTTTTACGTAGGTATTCCTAAGCTTGATCATTTTGGAAACTGCAATGATAGAAGATCCTAAAGACCTATGTTGTTTTCTATGAACAACGAAGATTTAAAAACTAGGTTGAGAGTGTGTCAACCTTTATACTTTACTGATTCCCCCGCTAGAATAATAAATGAGTAATAAATATACGCGGGAACCAATTAAAAATATTATATTTAACTACCCGTCATTAAATAATTACTCATATCAGATACCGTTTTTCTCAGCTCATTGTTTTGCATTAACATCAATACATAAATAAATAAAGACCCTAATTAATTCTGGGAAAGTATCGCTTCGGTCTATCACAAAAACACAACTAAGTAAGTGGAGTAAGATTGTGACAACAACAGAATAATGACTAGATATAATGACCCGAGTTTCCACGGCTATAGACTAATTATCAATTAGTAAACTGTTTAGAATTTCATGTTTTTTGGGACAAAGAATCACCCAACAACAAAATGAAAACAAGGAGATCTAAAAATCGAAAAACAATTTTCCATAAAAAAAACACGACCGTTTCATTTCCCACGGAATCCTAAAAAACTAGATTAAAAATAAACAATCGCACTTACTTCACAGCACTTACAAAACATAGGTGCACTATCGCACTTGCACGTTCAATGTCATTGGCGTGACTGATGACATCATGCGCGCGTGCAGCCGTAATAAATCGCTGTCACATTTGGCAGCAGCTGACAAGTGCGAAAACTGTCGATATGCGCATTAAGTAGGAACGGTCGTATACCCCATCACTATTAATAGTGTCGTGGTTTGCGATTATATCGATTTTAGGCAATAATTTGTAATTTCAATGGGTATTGTACTTATCAGTGAGCAGGCGTTTTTGTAATTTGCTATCTGTCTTGTGTATCAAGTACACCTCGACCGAGTTTTGCTATGGTGAAAAATGTGAAAATAGACAATGCTCATGTCATATAATAGTATAGGAAATACTACACACTATGAAAAACGTTCTAGGAATATCAAACTAAATTTGTTTTTGAAGTAAAATCTTCTTTAGCGGCGTTGTCTTTTTTTGGGATGTTTGTTAAACTCGCGTCAGGACGTGACCGTAAGATCCGTTGCCTAGCAACTCGTAAATATTAAAATAAATAGTCTTTGACATTACGTAAAGATAGCAAGGTAAGAAATTTTACACATAGGTACTGTTGGGTAGTATTTTTGTTGACTACTTACATTTTTTAAATAAATAAATATACTACTACTACTAATGAATATTGTATTTAACCACATAAATGATAGTACTTTTATACTGATAAATAAAGTAATTTGTGCGAAATTATTCCCTAACCATTCCAAAATATTCAAAAATGCACAACGTTAATGTTCAAGTTTTCACTTCTGCCGGCACTCCCGGAGTGCAACACGTTGTTTTTTTTAAATTAGAAGTATAGGAAATAGATACTGGGTGAAACACTCAAAAGTTAGGAGATTCCAAAGTTCACCCTGTATGTCAGACTTCCCATTCCTTCGTTGAGTTTTGTATAATTTTAATATCCTACATCGAATGAAATTATGATAAAGAATAATATGAAATCCTATCCATATTTACCTATTTTAAACATAATAAAAGTCTGCGAGATACCCTTGAAGTAATTAATCTGCTTTTATGAACACTTGAAAGTAAATAACATTTCTGCACCTGTTTTAATAATAGTTTACTAAAAGAATGACTGCGTAAGTTTAGTAATTAATAACAAAATTATGCACGTAAAATCAATCCTTTAATAACAATTTATAATATATTTATTTATTTCTCATTACAAAATGTTGATTTAGACAAGTGTTTAATCTAAAAAAATTACAAAGACTGGTGCCCGAAAAAGGCATAAATAAAAAACCTGTGTTACGGGTTACCGGGTTACAGAATCAACTTCAGCCACCCATGACTTCTACAAAGAAAATTCTTTGAGACTAGTTTTTAATAAAAAGTTTGGTGCTAAGTGCATAGACCTCTGTTTCAACAAAAAGTGGCAGTGCCACGCCCACTCACTAATTGTATAATAAAGTGTACAAAAAAGTGCTGATAGGCGTCTGTTTTACAAATACGGCATTTTGTTGATCGTGTAAGATTTTTTGGGAAATACTTTAGACGCATTTTATCATTTTATGGCCATGTCCATTTTGAAAATGTCAGTTTTTAAATTGCTGGCGGAATTTAAACATAGTTTTTGGACAGGTTTAAGAAAATAAATGACAGGTTGCTAACCTGTCCTTTTAAGCATAATACTTGCATTGGATATATCCTAACTTAATATTATAAATGCGAGAGTGAGTTTGTTTCTTTGTTACCCTTTCACCCTAAAACGGCTGAACGGATTTGGATGATATTTGGCACAAAGGTAGACCATGATCTGGAAACGGACAAGGTATACTTTTTATCCCTATCCACGGGATCGATACTTATGCGGGTGAAGCCGCGGGGCGCAGTTAGTTGTCCATAAAATGTAAAAACAAGCTTTATTTTTTTAATGGAACTACCAATAAGTATGGCGTTACACTCAAATTCAGTAAAAAAAACTCGTATTATTTCTCCTCATTATAAATAGCAAAAACTATATAACACTCGTGTGACACACGACACTGCGAAAAACTCGTGCGAATTTCCCATTTAATTTAGAAAAGTGCAACTACTTAACATGTGTATATGCCCAACCCCCTGAGACATAGCGTGATAGTATTTTACAACTGAAACGGAGGAGCATCGACCTTAATTCATTAGTTAGGTGCGGTCAGTAGCGTGAGTCATGGTCGTGGGTTCGAAGCTTTGTTTGCGCTATACTTATTGATCTTTGGGTGTATCCTTAGTTGAGTGCTTAACGGGTACTAGATAGCGGTAGTAAAAGAGTAGTTACGAATATTATGTGCTTAGAATAAATATTCCGAAAATAAGTTGTTAAGAAAAACTATAACTGGTTTTGGAAACTAAGCCAAAGTCAACTAAGTAAACTTAGGCCCGTATTACAGAACCTCACTCAAGAGACTCAAGCATTACTTAAAACTAGTTTCAACCAATTAAAAAAGGTTTTAAACGAGTTTTAAGTAATGCTTGAGTTTTCGAGTGAGGTTTACAGAACCTCACTCAAAACTGAAACGGGTCTTTTGGTTTTTTGGGTGGAAATCGTCAAATAACTTCTCCCGCTCTGAGCGGAGTGGGAGGGCGTGTCAGACTCTTACTGACTAATATCCACCCGTGTTCCTCCAGTTGCCTGTACGTTGCCAGGGGCCACGGTAGCCCTTTAAGACTTTCCCGCAACCCCGGCCACAATTTGTAAGCTATAAAGTAGTACCTATTCAAAAGTATTCCAAATGATTTTCTTATAAATTGTTTTATTATTGTTTGATGTAGGTATAAAAAGTTATCTGGTTTTTTTTTTAAATAATGTTCTAGTACTCTATTTGGTAGTAGGTACAGTGCTACTGCTTTCCTATAATTTAGACACATGCGAGATCTATATTATGACAAAGACTTTGGGTTAATGCTGTGTAAGTGTTGGTAAGCCTTTATAAATAAATAAATAAAATAATAAAAAATCCGGTTTTAAATGTCAGTCCAGGTCAACAAACAGTACCTAGGTACCTAAGCATTAAAGCAGTAACTACAGAAAACCGTTATTGTGAACTGAGAGGTCGTGTCCGGGCTGTTGTCACTTATTTGCTTAACGCTAAATAGCCATAGGCAAAGATTTGCAAAAAAAAAGACTGATATTTTTTTACTTATTTGCTATTTAATATACAGGGTGGAAGTGACATCGACGCGAAGCCGGTTACCATGGATTCAGTACATGATTCTGAACACACCGGCGTTCAAATTTTTCGTCGGTTATTAAAAAAAAAATCTGCTGTTTCATGCAATACCTACGCGGTCAAAATGTATGGAACAGCAGATTTTTTTTTAATAACCGACGAAAAATTTGAACCCAGGGGGGTTCAGAATCATGTACTGAATCCATGGTAACCGGCTTCACGTCGATGTCCCTGCCACCCTGTATAGGTATACTTAATGTTTTTATTTTGTTAATTTAAGTACCTGAATGCAAAATTAAGTTATAGTAATACCGCACTAATATAATTATATATTATGCTTAATTAATACTGTGTAGCCAAAACAAAATGGTTGACGTGTGGATTGTTATAGTGCATTTATTAAATAAACCGCGTATTGAGATTTTATAGACTGTCAAGTTAAAAGTCAATCTAAAACTTCATAAACTGTAACCACACTTTGTTAACACCACCCAATCAATTAGTAAAGGAAACAATATCATCTTCATACGCTGAAAACCTGTAAAACTAAAGCTAGTACTCACTTGGGCAGTGTGCGGCGCGTCATCAGGTCGCAGCGCGTGCACGCGCGCCTCCTGGAAGTCGGCGAAGGCGCGCACGGCGGCCGCGGCGTCGCGGTAGCGCTTCCATAGCTCCACGGCTTTGTGGTACCTTGGGAGCACGAAGTCAGTTAGAATTGATAAGATTTGATTTTGAAAGGAAGTCATGGCAGTTCGTCTTCCAAAGTTGACAGAATCTTTCGGAAAGGATGTGGGAACTATAAGGGTCAATATCTGGAAGAACTCGGGAATGCCTTATCCCAGCTGTGGGACAGTATCGACTATACAGAGACGAAACGGTAATGGCGAATCATTAGGTTTAACAACAATGCAAATTACCGAAATATAGGTATAATACAGACGACATAACTTGGCAGGTCTGAAAATAGGCACTACCAACTTTAAACTGCCAAGCTATAATGGCCGTATACTCATTGAAGAAATTCAGTTTCAATAACGATGATCCAATGAGAGGTTAATTCAATGAAGAATATTCAGATAAAGTCATATAAATTTAATGAAGCTAACCATGAACCTCCCTGGTTATCAAAGTGTCTTTTGAAAACTAAATATGATAAATAATAGATTTGTTGAGGATCGGCTCAAAGCAATTTGAATAAATTTTTAACGCCTTATTATGGTTATGTCCGAAGTCCACAGATAGTTTTATAATTCCAGCAGGCGCTTTGGTACTTACTTGTCACACAGTTGGTTCAGGTTGGTGCACGTGTGCTCATACGCCGCGGCGGCATCGTCCAGTTCCCTCCGGAGCCCGGCCGCCACGGAGGGCTCGCTGGAGGCCTCCAGCGGGGCCGCGGCCGCGCTCAGCTCGCCCACCAGCTCGCCGCTACGCCGGGAGAGGGACTCGCTTAGGGTCTGTTGGAGAAAATAAACAGTTAGTTTATTTTTATTTTTACCCACAACGGGTACTTAGCTAGCCAGGCGGACTTTGAACAAGCCCTACCACCAACCAAACCGAGCAGAAAATTTTGCTCTCACTGGGAATCGAACCCGGGACCTCTGGGTCTGAGACAGGTGGCTTAACCACTAGACCACAGAGGTGGTTATTTTTTTACAAATATGTCAATATAATGACGGCGGCATTCCGCGAAAGGAAGGCAGCAAAAATTTACATCCAGATTTCGCCAGTAAATACTCTGAATAGAAAAACCCTGCGAGATTCAAGAACCGTCTAAGGATTCCAAGCTCAGCAGTCGTTTTTTGAAGTTATCTGACGGATCATCTAACCGGAACCATCGTGAAGAAGCATGCCTGAGAGATATTTCTCGACGGCATACGAAGCCAAGTCAGAGGCCCATGGGCGGTTAAAACACTGACACCAGGTTAGTCATTAACCTCACGAAAAGAAGAAGAACGAAACCTATCCAAGGTTAGCGAAACACGCCCTAAGTGATAAGATAATATATTTGATATGATACGCGAATTCGTGATTTAAAAAAATACGTCTTACAAAAGAGCCTTGGAAAATAATTTAGCAAGAAATAGCACAGAATCGTTGCCGGTAGAAAGAATGGCCAGGGGCTTTATTTTTGCGATAGAGGAAAATATTATAACGAATTATTTGTGATTACTTGTGACATTTACACACATAACATCACACCTGTAATTCCCGGAGGGATAGGCAGAGGTGTACCTTATAGTACACCCACATTTCACCGTTATATTTTTTATTTAAGTCCCATGTAATAGGGGGCGAGCCTATTGCCATCAACCGGGCACAAATCCAGATTCCGGGGAGCTGAAAAATTCCAGATGGAAAAACCCAATAACACTTTGCCCGACCCGGGAATCGAAACCAGGACCTCATGCTCAGTAGTAGCGCTTGCGACCACTAGACCAATGAGGCAACTGCTTTGTTGATATTTACTTCCGGTCTAACCGGATGAAGTTGAATACCAGTATTTTTCATAGAGCGACTGCCTATCTGTGACCTCTACAACCCAGTACCTGGGTAATACCCCTTGGTAAGACTGGTTGTCAGACTTTCGGGCTTCTGACGATCGGTAACGACTGTCAAAGATCCACGAATGACAGTCAGGGGCGACGGCTTAACGCGCTTTCCGAGGCCCATTAAGCCGTTAACATATAACATAATCAGCCTATTAATGTTCCTACTGCTGGGACACAGGTCTCCTCTCCGTGAGAGGGGGTGGGCTGTAATCTGCCACGCGGGACCAGTTCGGGTTGGTAGATGTCACATGTCTTCGAATTTTTGGTTCTAAGATATGCCGGTTTCCTCACGATGTTTTCATTCACCGTTTTGAGAGCAGTGGTGATGAAATTATTTACACATTGTAAAGCGCCTGCTTGGGTTCGGACCCATGACCTACGGGCCACCACTGTTCTCAACCATTATGCCGTTATTGCTGTAATAATATAACATACATAAATCTAAAATAAAGCCACGCACCTCAAGTTTCTCAGTGGCCTTCAGCAGCCGGTCGTAGTCCACCTGCCCCTGCACGGTCAGCAGCTCCACCATGTAGTCGGCCTCGCGCACGGCGCCCTGCACCAGCTCCAGCTGGCGCTCGAAGCGGCGCCACAGCTGCAGCTTGGCGCGCAGGCGGGCGCTCAAGTCGCTGCATGCTGCTTCTAGTTCCGCGTGGGTTTCCTGTGAAGTGACAAAAAGGTTGGTAAAAAGATTCAAAAGATATTCAATACATTATAATTAAATTAAAAATGTATATAAAAGAAAAAAACTGTCATGAAAAGTCTAATTTTGATTAAGCAGAACATTTTTCCGAACACTTTAAGCACCACTTAAGATTTTCTTAAAAGCCTTGACATCGCCATTTTAAACTTCCAGACAGCATGAGAGTTAACGGCGACTTTAATTAAGAAGTTTCATTATGTTCGTAAAGAAACAATATTTACCTGCAGAGCAGAAATGTCTTTCTCGACGCCCGTAGGCGACACGACGACACGCAGACTGGTCGGTAGCGTGTGAAGCGACTGCCTCAACACCAAAATATCCCGCCATTGCGACGCCAACTCCTCAATCAACTTATCACAGTTCTCCGAAGCTCGTTCCACCACATCACTGCCCAACCTTTCAGCCGTTTCACACTCCTCAAGCGTTAATCTAGCTCTGCGCTGACTCTTCTGGCATCTGAGTATACCAGCTTGAACCTGCATGATCTTCTCCTTCAACAACATGCTGCGTTCAAGCTCTTCGGCTATCTGGTCATCAAGAATACCAGACTGCGTCAGTAAGGCACCGACGCGTTCAGATTCAGCGGTGGGCAATAGGATCAGCCTTCCGAGTTCGTTCTGTATTCTGTCTATACGGCCAGTCATGACTTGTAGTCTTTCAATATACAGGTTGAGTTCGTCTTCGCTCTTAATCACACCTTTGAGGGTGTCTAATGATGCGCGGAGTTCTCTTAGTTCTTCTTCGAGAATGTTAAGCTTCTCACCTGATGATACATCGCGGTCTGAGATGTTTTGAATGGCTGTGGAGTGGATGTTGTCGATCTTGGATGCCAAGTCACCCCATTTGTCTTCGATCTTAGAGAAGAATTGCCTCTGTACCATTTCGTCAGACACTGGTAGGATTTCTAAAGCCTTTTCGAATTGTACTCCAGATTCGTTCTTTAAGTTGTTGTAAACTTCATGTTGTGCCTTCAGTTCCCAGAATCTTCTGAGGTTGCCAGTGGTTGTAATGTTTTCTGGTGTAATGAACTCTAGTTCTCTGTTGGCAATCTTCATCCATCCTTCAATCCTGTCGATTAGAAGGTCGTAAGTCACCCAGTTTTCTTTGAAAGCATTTAATCTTGTCAACCTGGAATCCACATCTTCTTGTAACTTCAACAATGTGTCTAGTGCTACGGAACATTCAGTTTCTAAACCAGAACATACTATCAAGTTCTGTAGGCTTTCTGTGATGGATAGGAGACGCAACATCTTGGCGTAATGATGAGATACGTCCAGACTTATGGACTGGTAAAGGTTGATGTACTGTTCGTGATCTCTTGAAGTGACATTGCTCAAATCTGGGACTCTTTGTTGAGCTACAACCAGCCATTGACGTTCTTCCTTCATACCATGTTGGAGTAGCGACCATCTTGACGCTGCTAATGTCATTTGTTGAGCTCTGCTCGCAGCCCTATCAATGATAACTGTCGCTCTATCGTGTAGCGAATTGTGTAGAGACGAATATTTAGCTCTTGTTTCACTGTCTAGATTGTCTTCTAATGACTCAAGGATAGCTCTGCAATGGCTTAGATTTACGAAGAATTTCCTGTGTTTTTGAATTTCCTCATGTAGATGGTCTAAGTCGGAAACAATGATCTTTCCGTCTAGCAACGCTTCTGCAACATCAGTAATCTGTCCAAAGTCCTGAAGAGTCTGTTCATATTCTTCTGCCAAAGATGCAAGTTGTAACAGCCTGTCTCTTTCAGTGTTAATGGTGTTCTCAACTTGTTTGGTGTCATCGTCAGCGTTATACAATTTAGTTGGACACTCCCTCTTGGGGTTTGCTTCGACAAGACTGCGACATCTCTTGAACAATTTCCTGATAGTCACGAAATTATCCAAGTTGCTTGTTTCGATTGCATCTAACTTTTCCAATTTCTGTTGTGTTGGTATTTCCGACAGTACGATATCGTCTAGTGTATTTTTCACTGCTTCGACATCGTCGCTAAGTTTATCCGTGTCGTCTAAGAATTTGATCCATTCACTTTCCACTTCTTTCACTTTGACCGAGCTTTGACTGTTCAAAGTATTAACCGCGTCCACTTGACGCGTTAACGTTTCGATCAAAGTAATTATTTCTTCATTCACTTCCGTCACTTCTATTATATGCTTTAAATTTTGAACGTGCTTCTTGAGTGACTTAAGGCGTTCGGTTTCTTCCGTTGACTTCACGCCACTCACAGTCTGTCTCTGGATCTTGTATTGTATTTCTTCTAACCAGATTGAAATAGTTTCAATAACTATGATAACGCTTCTTTCTGTTCTTGTTGGATCATTACTTTCGATTGAATTCTTTACTTCATCTAATTCTTTGTTGACGACAAGGTTGTAAGATTGTTCTACTGACGGTTCTAACAACGCAACAGTCATGGAATCATCCGGGATGATCTTCTGTTCAGTTACTGATTGCGTTCGCTTTTCAAGAGCATCTAATAATCGAGCCTTTTCTGACTTTTGAGGTATGATAGTCTTGCTGGGTGATGGTGATTTGGATTTTGACCGTTGTACTACGTCAGAGTAGGTCAATTTATGTTGAGTTTGCTTTGGCATCGTCGGACTGGCTAGTTGAGAGATACCCTCATCTATTGAAGATGAGTCTCTAAGTGACATTTCTTCACTAGTCGGTGTTACTGACATAGAAAGTTCAGTGTTGATAGGATCTGATAGACTCTCGGGTGATTGCAATAGAGGTGATTCTGTCTTCTTCTTTGATTTCCGTTTCCTTTGTTTGTATTTGTCACCCAAAATAGATTGAGGAGGTTCTTCAAACGAGCGTTCACTTTCAATAAAGTCAGTAGTAGCTTGAGGAATTGAGATTTGAGCTCTGAGGTGAACTTCATAAGGTTCATCCGTGGAGGTGGAGATAGAATCTTCAGAATAGACCCTGGGTGATGTTTGTTGAGTGCTATCAATTGTAAAGACTTCTCGTCTTTCCAGGTCTAGTATTGGGATTGGTACTGGAGCTAGTTCTACAGGTGGTGATCTTGGAGACGTTTGCTGTGTGCTATCCACTGTTATGACTTCCTTCTTTGGTGGTTCAACCACTGGTGCAACTACAGGTACTATCACGGGTTCAACGACTGGTATTGGTTCAGGTTCTTGCTCTACAGGTGGCAATGGTACTTTAGGTACTTCCACCACTTCGGGCACCTGTACAATTGGCTCAGGTTCCCGAGGAGTAGTCTGCTGAGAAGTTTCAACAGTTTCAATCTCCTTTAGTTCAAGTTTCGGAGCTTCTACCTCTTCTCTTGGTGTCGTTTGCTGTGTACTGTCAACCGTGATGATTTCTTTCTTTATTTCAAGTGAAGGTAGTGAAGGTACTTCTACTGGTACAGGTACCTCTATTACAGGCTCTGGTTCAGGTGTATCAGACTGAGTGAAGGTACTGACAAGTGGGACCTCTGGCGTTTGCATACCCATCTCTGTTAACTCCTTCTCTTTGATAGGAGTAGTCGATGTTCCTTGTTCTGTAATCTCTTGTTGAACTGTTTGAATATCAGTTTCAGTCGTCTCTACTACCACTTCAGTACTCTTTTCGTCCTTCTGTACTACAGGTAATGGAGATGTTTGAATTTCTCGTGATTCTCGAATAATTTCAGGTGTTATAGATTTTTCAATAACAACAGGTTCTTCAACAACTGGTGAAGTCTGTGAGAACTTTTCTTCAGGAGTGACAATGTCATGTGGAATAACCTGAGTTGTAGCTTCAAGTTGTACGATTTGTTCTGGAGTTTCAGACCTGCTTGTTTGTATTTCAGTATCTGACATTAGTTTTTCTACTACAGTCGTCACTTCTTCGATTGTTTGTGTGTGAGCTTCTTTATCTTCGACTGGCGTTGTTTGTGTTATGACTTCGCTCATAGATGTAGGTGTTGTTTGCAGTTCAATATCAGATGTTTCAGGTCTTGGTACTTCCTCGATAGGCTCAGTTTCTTCAGGAGATGTTTGAATAGAGTATTCTTGGGTTGCAATTTCTTCGACTACTGGAACAGGGAATTTCAGAATCGTTCCTACTTCTCTCTCAGCAGTCTCTGGACTGCTTTGAACGCATTCTTCCACGATTTTAACTGTTGTTAAGTCAGAAGTTTCACTTATAGTGTGGTATGATTCTTCTTTCGGTGATGAAGCTTCAACTTCGGTTCCGAGTTTTGGACTTTCAGGTTTAACCTCCGGTTCTGGCTCTGGTTCCACTACAGGTTCAGGTTCAACATCAGGTTCTGAAGGAGATTTTGCTGGTTCAACAGGAGTCTTCTTCTTGCGTTTCTTATCTCTGCCCTTCTTTGAGGGTTCTAGCATTTCTACTGGTGTTGTCACAGTAGTGTCATCAGTTTCAGTAGTTGTAATTACTGGATATGCAGTTTCCTCACTAACTCCATGAGGCTTTCGCTTCTTATGTTTCTTCTTCCTATCAGGTGTTGCTATTGGTCCTAAAGAAATGTCTTCAGCCTCGTATCCTCGTTCTTCTGAGATAGTGAGAGATTCTGATTCGACGTACGAGTCTTCAATAACAGGTATTGCTGGTTCTTCAACTGAAGGTTCTTCCGGTGTTTCTACTTTCTCAATAACTGGTTCTTCAGGAACTTCTACAACGGGCTCTGGTGAAGGTTCAACGACTGGTGAAGGTATTTTGACAGGTTCAGGAACAACCTCTTGTACCAAAACTGGTTCTAATACCTCTTCTGTTGGTGTTGGAGATTCGCGTGGTGGTGATGTGGGAAGTTCCACATAGTGACTGAGAGATGAACTGTCAGAAGCTGCAATACTCTTGTCAGTTTCAATTTCAGTCGACTCACTGGTAGTTGAACCGGGCTTATGCTTCTTCTTCCTTTTACTCTTTTTAGGTTCTTTGACTGACTCTGGTGTGACTTCTGCTTTAGGTTGCTCGGCTACTACATCAGCCACAGGAACTTTGACTTTTTCTTTAGTGATTTTAACTTCACTTGGCAGAATCACTTCAATGTCCTTCTTCACAACGATTGGTTCAGCTTCAAAACCTTCAACCTTTAAGTCATATTGTACTTTAGGTTCCACCTTTTTCGCCTCTCGGTATTTAGTCAAAGACAATGCAATATCGACTGTTTGTTCAGGTTTGTCAGTCTGTGTATCTTGGGTATAAGGTTTGAAACCTCTCAGATCAGTATCCAAGCGTTCTGATTGCAGCAACATTGAAACGTCGTATTTAGTACCAGGTCTGTCTGTGTCTCTCAAAGGTTGTGCAGGACCAACAAATTCAGTTGTTTGAGATAGAACATCTTGTTTTTCGGGCTGGCCGAACGTCATCAAGAGTTTGTTGACACTGTCAGATGAACCTTGAACTTGGGGCTCGTACTGTCGAATGTAGGACATTTCTGGTGCCACAGGAACTTCGGTGACGTCAGATTCAGAAATAGTTGTTCCTACTTTCAATGTCTCTATTTCGACTGTAGACTGTGTTGGTGCCTTTTCAGTAGTTTTATGACTGACGATCTTTTCAACTTCAGTCTTAATAGTTTCAGGAATTTCAGGAATTCGCTCATATTTATCCGAGCCTTCTTGGATGACAAACTCTTTTGTCAATTCAACGATACCAATCTGTGGTTTGACAGTTTCAGTTTGTAGGAAACCATCTTCTATAGATACTGGTTTGTGTTCTTCAGGAACTGGGATCGGGTGTTGTTCAATAACTTCAAGTTCCTTTGCAACTGGTTCTTCAGGCTTTACAATATCCTTTTCAGGTTCCTTCACGATTGGTTCTTGAGGCTTTACTTCCTTTGGCACTGAAGGTACAGCTTCTTTCTTTTCTGGTATTGGCTGTTCTTTGATAGAAATATAAACTGATGATGGTTTTTCATCAGAATGTACTGGGTCCTTAGGTTCTGTGGCAGTACCTGTTGATACTTGAGTAACTTCTTTGATGCTAGTCTGAGAAACATCTTTAGGAATATCAAAGGGTATTTCCTCTGAAGGCTTTTCTTCAGTTTTAACAGGAGAGCGAATATTTTCAGCATGAATGCTCTCTTTCTCCAACATTTGTTTAGTTAGTTCTGAAATGTTGAACTGTGTCACGCCCGTTTGTTCTGTTATTTCTTGTGTGATGAATTGCACGCTGGCATCTTTAGGTTTCTGCTCTGGTACCACTTGTTTTTCAGGAGTTTTTGCCTTTTCTGTAAGTTTTTTATCTTCTACGGATAAAGGCTTTTCTGTAACTTTCAGTTCTTCTGCAGGTGACTTTGGTTTTTTAGGTTCAGGTTTTGATATAACATCCTTACCCAGTGTCTTAGTAACTTCAACTTGTTCAGTCACTTTAGTTGTGGTAATAACTTCTGGGATAACATCTACCGTTTCTTTAACTTGTGACGAAGGTTCAGGTAATTCAGGTTCTTCTATAGCTTCAATAGCCATTTCAGGTTGCTCTTCTCTTGTTACAGGTACAGCCGGTATTTTAGATACTATTGTATGATCCATTTCACTTCCTATGAAGCTCTTGTTAAGATCAACGAAACTTGTATCTTTAGGCACTTCAGGGGTGACATCAGTCACTTCTACAGCTTGGGCCAGTTCGGGTTCAGGTTCAAAAATGTCCTCAGTTGTGATAGTAGTTAGAGGTTCAGTTTGGATGGTTTCCTTTACAATTGTTACTGTTTCAGGTGTTTTGGAAACAAGTGTTTCAATTGTAGGTTTTCTTTCCTGAACACTGGTTGAAGTAGTTATTTCTTGTTGAGTTGTAGTGGTGACTGTTTTGCCGGATTCAACCTTGACTGACTCTTCACTTGTAGGTGCGTCATCTTTTTTAAATTTCTCAGGAACGACCTCATCCTTTTTCGGATTCTCAGGAACTGCCTGATCCTTTTTCAGTTTTTCAGGAACTGCATCCTCCTTTTTCGGTTTCTTAGAAACTTTCTTTTCTTTTTTCCGTTTTTCAGGAATGGGTTCTTCCTTTTTAGGTTTTTCTG
This sequence comes from Conistra vaccinii, assembly GCA_948150665.1. Taxonomy (NCBI): domain Eukaryota; kingdom Metazoa; phylum Arthropoda; class Insecta; order Lepidoptera; family Noctuidae; genus Conistra; species Conistra vaccinii. The sequence continues at coordinate 1,749,223 of OX411320.1, read as the reverse complement.
GTGTTTTGTGAATCGCAGAATAATCAATTTCAGTTCCAAGGAAATCTTTTGTGATATCGAAAAGTGACGTGTCTTTTTGTGTTTGCATTGTAGTCTCGGTGATTGTTGTTGGTTGTTTAGGTATGGTGTCAACTACTTTAGGTTCTGCGAGAACATCCTTCGCGGGTAACCGTTGTTCAGTTAATTTCATTTCTACAGTTACTTTTGGTTTTAACTCATCTGCCTTTGATGGTTTTTCGTCTACCGGTTCACCTGGTTCATCTTTAGGAACTTTAGATTCTTTCAATGGAATCTCTTTGATTTCTTCTGGTTTTTGAGAAACCTCCTTAATTTCTTGTGGTGTCTGAGGAACCTCTTTAATTTCTTCTGGTTTGTGAGGAACCTCTTTCATTTTTTCTGGTTTCTGAGGAACCTCTTTAATTCCTTCTGTTTTCTGAGGAACTTCTTTAACTTTTTCTGACTTCTGTGGTATCTCTTTGATTTCTTCTGGTACCTTTGGTACTTTGACAGGTGATGCTGGTATTTGAGAAACAGCAGAATGATCCATTTCACTACCAATCAGACTCTTAGTAATATCAATAAGACTTGTATCTTTGAATCCATTTGTTTCAGGAGTTTTGGTTACAACTGTCTTAGTTACCGTTTCAGTTACTGGTTTATCACTGTCGATTTCAGTAATTTTGCTTGTTTTAGTCGTTTTCTTAGTAACGGTAATTTGTGGTTCCGTAGATCGGACAGTTTCTTGAATCATTTGCATCACTGTATCAGGTTCTGGACCCTTATCTTTTGGCACATGTGCTACAACTTGTGGTTTGTCTACTTCACTAGTTTTTGTAATAGGTACTGGTTCAGTAGAAGTGACAACTGTCACAGTTTCCTTTTGTGTGTATTCAGGAACTGATGTTTCAGAAGTAGTAATAGTTGTTCTTGTCTTAGATTGTTCAGTTGGTCCAGTTACAGTAACTGTTTTAGTGGTCACTGTTGCGTCTGGGCCAGATCTAAGGACAGGTGTATGGTCATCTTCAGGTTTCTTTGAAAAATCTTCTGGAACAAATGAATGCTCCATTTCGCTGCCAATCAAACTCTTAGTGACGTCAATCAGACTTGTGTCTTTATGTGAATCAGTAGAAGCCACTGTAGTGAACTGAGATGTGAAATGTTTTGTTGTTGTAGTTGTTGAAAACATATCTGGTTGTTCCGACGATGTAATGGTAGTTACGTCAGGCTCAGTAAACTGGACAGTTTCTCTGACAATTTTGACAGATGTATCTGGTTGGTCACTTGGCTGTTCAATTGATTTAGGAATTGTCTCTTCAGTTACTGTCTGAATGATGTGTTTTACTTCAGGCCTGGAGTCAGCGAAATATTCGCTTTCACTGCCAATCAAGCTCTTTGTGACATCAACAATAGTAGTTCCTTTTTGTGTAGGTCCTACTGTGACGGTTGTCGTTTTAGTGACTTTTGGTACATCACTTGTAACATCTTCCTGAATAACTTCCAATACATCAGGTTTGCCTAATTTTACGTCAATTTCAGTGGTAATAGTTGAATCTGGAATGTACTCATCATCCGGTTCCTCAACTATTTGTTCTGTAACATGCTCTTTACCGTCAATGATCTGTACTTGTTTGATAATTCTTAAGCGTTTTGTTTTGACACCTTCGGTTTGAATGCTGTGTGATACTCTAGGTTCCTCTTCAATGACTTCAACATCATCAGGTTCCTCAATCACTTCTTCTGTTACATGTTCTTTACCGTCAATTATTGTTATGTGCTTGATGATACGTCTTCTTGTCCTTGTGATCTTTCTAGTGACCTTCTGTACAACTGTAGCCACGTTGGTGGAGGAAGATTCGAAGGTGGAATGATGCATTCCTCCAGTAATAATAGTCGTCTGACCTTCATGTGGTTCTTGAACTATGTAGGTAGTTTCATCAGGTTCTTGAATATGGACGTCATCGTCAGGTAGAATTTCGAAGGATTCAGAAACTGTCACAGTTTTAACTGGAGTGCTTTCTCGTTCCTGTGAGGATCGCACGGTAGTGGATTTTGTGAAGTGGGAGCGATGACCACTACTTTCTTTTTGGATGAAGTCCTGCATCATTTTCTCAAGCTGTTGGGCTTGGGTAAGCTCATCTGGTGCGTCTACATGTTGGGTTTGATCTTTGTCAAATTCAGGCTTATCGTCGGGCTTGTCATCACTTGGCTTGTCATGAGGTTTGTCACCTGCTGGCTTGTCATCTCTTGGTTTATCTCCCTGTGAAGAATCATCATCTTTGCGAGGTGGAAGCGCAGGGTGATCGCCTTTACCATCATCATCACCTTCATCTATTGTGGGTGGAACGTCGCCTCTTTCCCTCACATTGATGGAGACCCTCGGGATCTGTTCTTCCACGACTTCAACATTGTCAGGTTCTTCGATAATTTCCTCTGTTACGTGTTCTTTACCATCAATGATAACTACACGGCGTATGATACGCCTTCGAGTCTTGACGATTCTCTTAGTGACTTGTTGAACGACAGCTGTCACACTTGATGTGGATGTTTGAACTTGAGGTAGTTCTTGACCCTCGGCTAATAAGAAAATCTGTTCTGGATCCATATCCTTTTCCATAGTAATTGTCATATCAGGCCTAGATGTAAACTCCTGAATAGTTACTTCACCTCCAGGTAAGCGCGTTAAAACTTGGCCTCCGTAGTTCTGGTATTCCATGTGTTGTACTCCACCATCTTCTAAAGTAGTAGATGTTCCTGCTTTTTCATCTCTTATCACTATTTGAGAGTACGCCTGGTCGAGTGGGAGATCACTTGATAATATATGAGATTCATGTTGTTGGCTTTGCATTATATGCTGCCTTGTGACCAGTGTCTTTCGGATTTTCTTCACGATAATCCTTCTGGTACCGTCGGCATCAACTACGACTTCTGTGGTCGTTTCATCTGGTTCTACCATTACCGTCTCGAAGGACTGAGGCAGGCTATGTGTAATGTTCAGTTGTGAATCTTTCCTGAAGTTGTCATCTCTGTAGTTAGCATCAACTAGAAGCGATTTCTCGTCAAGTCTTTGCTCTCTAGTCACAGGTCGACTGGCAATTTCAATAGTCTCATGGCCGTCAGAAATAATCTGTCTGACTTGGATGTTTTCAAGAATTTCTTTTGTTTCGGAGTGCGGCTCACTCGTTTGTACTGCCATTTCCATGGGAGGAGCGCACGTGATGGCCATGTCATGCGTGATGATAGCGTCAGGTTGGCATAACACAGACTTGTCAGACACAGATGGGGGTTCTGACATGAGACTCTTGCCGGTCTGAGTTTCCATTGTCACAGTTTCTTTCACAACTTGGATTTGGACAGGTTCGGGCTGACTAGGTTTACTTTCATGTACTGTTACTTTCACACTCTCTTCAACAGAGGGTTGTTTAGATGGTACTTTCTCTGACGGTTCCTTTTCTTTGATGATTTCACTTTCTCTTGGTGAGACGACTTCTTCGGGCATCGACGTTGAGTCGATCGTCCTATCAGTCTGCGAGATGTCGTCTTCGACCACTTCTGGTGCCATTCTCATGTGCAGCAGCACTTGCCTTAACCTCTCAATTTCTATAATGACTAGATGCTTCGTTTCCTCTAACGCCTTCTGCGTCGCACTCAACCTCACCCTCAAAGACTGACTAGATTCATCTTGACTTATCACAGTTATTGACTTCAGTATAATCTCATATTCTTCGTACTCCCTGATGTAGCGCTCGTACACTTCTATGTATCTAACAATGTCCTCTTCAGTGAGAACTTCGGACTGCACGGTGGTTTCCTTGAGCCCGTTGTTGATGGTTTCGAGCCACTTGTCCAGTTTGGCGATCTTCTCCTTGTGTTCTTCAACCTCCTTCGCTTGACGATCCATCTCCTCTTTGGCGTCCTGAAATGAATAATTTGAATGTTAACTAACATCTCTATACATGAGATAAAAATACCATAATATTTTATGACCTTGTTTGTTACAACACTAGTTAAAACTGCATGCCGTAGAAATGTGTGAAACCTTAATATGTAATGTTTCTGATTATATATATATTTTCAACTACATTTAAAGTTTATTCGGCCCAATACTGACTTTGGCGTGCAAATTACGATAGGTAAATTTCTTAAACATCTGTTTTTATTCCTACTAAAATAAAATACATAAAAATAAATACATAAAAGTGTTAATAATAATAATGCAACAAACCAATTAATACCACCAACAGAAAGTAAAGTTGAAAGAGTTACCTTTCTTACCTGGATGATGTTAATGCCGTCCCTTGCCTGGTTCAGTAGCTTCTGTATCCTGGCCTTCATGACCACCAGTTCCTTGATGAGGGACTGCACCTCCGACTCTTGCCGGTACTCCATGATCTTCGTCTCCAGGATCTCGGCTGCTTCCTCGCACTTGACTAGAATTGTGATGCCCTCCTGAAATGTATGGAAAAAAAGGGTAAGTTTTAAGTAGTTTTATACAAAGTTGAATTCGCCTAATATACGTTTCTGTTACAGAATTTCAGAGAGGTGTTTTTTCTCTTAGTGAGGCCGGAAATTTTGTAGAGTAGATTATCTTAAGCTACATGCTAGTAATTTAATATTTACGCAACAGTTCAGAATTGTAAGAGAAGTAAAGGAGAAATAAGGTCCAAGCTGAGGTAAAACATTGCAAGATTTAACAGTAACGCATAACAAATAACATATCATCAGTTCATCACGCCTGTTTTCGACGAAGGGTTAGGCAGTTTTGATGAACGGTTTTGACGTGAACCACTGCTGCATGGTTCACGTACTGACTAATGTTAAGATATTATTTTAATTTTGTTTATCCATTATAACTTACATTTTTTAAAGTATTAATGTTATTTTCAATTTAAATGTAATTCTTTAATTTAATTTGATTAATAATTATTAATTTACATATTTAGTTTAATTGTATGATCCAAAGTTGATTGAAATAAATAAATAATAAATAAATATAATTTGAATGCCTAATCCCAAAAATCAATAATTCATTAATATTAATATAACATACGAGAGCTTACAACAACGCAGATTTAGGACAGCAACGTGACCTACAGAATAACAAATAACTACGTTGTTTTTCAAACATTAACGTTTTACACAATTTATAGCTGGGTTTAACTGAAGATAAACACAGTGAAGAAATCACATGAGCAGTAAAAATCTAAATGTGTTTAGTGGAATTAAAAGTGACGGCAGATGGCAACAACTGGCACTAACGAAGGTAATAGTACTTCGAAGGGCAAGATAATAGGTACTTTAAACAAAGATATTATGAAATATCCGCTAATAAAAGATTTTGAAACTAAAAACAGAAACCTATTCATCACTAGCAGTTTAACATACAGTTAGACTGCTAGTGATGAATAGGAGGCAGCTGAATACCAGTATTCTACATAGAACGACTGCCAATCTGACTTCCACAACCTAGTTAGGTACTGACACACAAACGTTTTTAAGCTTAGTATTCGCAACACGCCACCAGAACACTGTCGCACTATTATCTTACTAAAATGCATCGCACACACTAATTGATAGAGATAAACCAAAAATAATCATGGCGTCATAATTTCTTAGAAAACTTCTAAATATATCCGTGATGTGAGCTGGGAAACATGCTATTGCTCATACAAATTATGTCATAGGCTAATAAAAATTTAACAAACACTTATGTATAATTCATATTGAATTACTGACTATCTCTGTGGGGTCGGCAGAGTCATCAATATAATCTGTACTACTCGTAATATTATAAAGAGGTAAAGTTTGTGAGGTTGTAGGGGGATCTACTGAACCGATTTTGAAAATTGTTTTACCAATATAAAGCTACGTTATTTTTTGTGAGTGTCATAGGCTAAATTTATGTTTACCGCCCAACGAAGTTGGCAGGGGTCACTTAGTCATCAATAAAATCATCGATACAATGTATTTTGATGATGATATTCATAGCAATACTCTATTAGTTTAGTTTATTGCAATGTGAGTATTTAAAGGAGAATTTATTGATTTCAAGGTCGTGTGCCTGATGGTATTTCTCATCGGGAATCGTCGGTTGAGACTGGTCATCTCTTTTTTGCCAAGGCTTATTTTAAATCTTATACTTTGAATTGTCTCTATTTCTTTTTTTCGCATTGTTCTCACATATAGAAGCAACAAGAATAATGTACCCAGGATTTTATTTAAAAGAGTGTCCTGGGAGTTTCTTGCCCGTTCTTCTCCACAGAGATCTACTTATTGGAATGGGCGACTAGCTTCAACTTTCTGACTAACTGACCGACTCTTTGACAATTCAAAAGTGCCTGTAAATGGTTTAATTGAAATAAATGCTTTGAGTTTGAGTTTGAAAAATGACGACCTTCACACAAACTTTCTTCCCCTATTTATCCCCTTTAGGATATGAATTTTCAGAACTCCTTTCTTAGGGTTAACTTTCGTTATTTATGGAAGCCTTAAGTTCGAAATTTCATGCTTCTAGACGTGTTAGGCTTTGCATTTTCTGCCAGTAATCTTTCTTTTTCGTGTGGTTAATGACTACCCTGGTGTCGAGAGTTTTTATGTCACCTATGAGTTTCTGACTTCGCTTCCCATCCCGTCGAGAAATATCTCTCAGGCATGCCGGTTTCCTCACGATGTTTTCCTTCATCGTTTATGAAGCAAGTGACAATTACTAAGATTTTTACTAAGTATATTCAATTCTTTAGGCTCTATGAAATTTCGTACAGAGGCAGATTTAGGTAATGCCTTTGAATTTTTGTCAAACATGGCAGGTGCACAAACAAAACAGAATGTATGCCACCACCTCAGCTACAAGGAAAACAATATGTACTTTATAACTATAAATAACTACTTAATAAGTTACAAAGTTACAAACACATCACATTATTCTGGAAATTCGTTGCGTCGTCAGGACAAGTGAAGGTAATAAACATGCAGTCACCACCTTACAAGTAATGCAAATTGCAAGAAACACTCGTGAAGATGATTCATCGAGCTTCTATGTGTCCACCGAACTATTTTCTACTTGTAGTAAAGTACGGAACTCGTTAATTTTATGGGACGACATTTATAGAGCGTATTAGTTTTAACGACTCGGTTAAAATTATCTTTTAACGAGTATCTTGAATGTGCATACTTTGTTGACTGAAGCAAGAGACTCATGTATAAATATGGACAGTACAGGAATGTGCATTGAAGTTATTTGAAAACAATCTCTGAGCTCTTCTATTTCAAGGAACACTGATGGAAAATATTGTGAGGAAATCGACATATCCTATTTGAAAACATGTGTTACAAACTAAGCCTGCGTAATGCATAAGAGCCCGCTCCCATATGAACCCGGAGTCCAGTGAGATCACATTTGACTTATTACGTTCATAATTGATTTAGGAATGATCAAATACCGCATGCTTATGACCAACAATAGATTAGGATCTGACGTCATTAAACAGACCGTGGCAACCTCAATTCAAATTCGTCACATTGTTTTTGGAAATGATCACTCTATGCCGTCATGTCTAAATCAACAGCTGATGGCATAGTAAGTCTTGGAATCGCTTCAATACCGATTAATGTATTACTAAGTACTGTATTGAATATAATTGACATAAATATTGGACATTCCTTACAGAATTTATGGAATAAATATGTACCACTCAGCTATGAAACACCGAAAATACGGAAAAACACTGTTTCTTGGACAAATAGGTAGGTACCTATTTGTCCAAGAAACAGTGTTTTTTATTGACTAAAACAAACGTTATCTAAATAATATTTACAATACTTAAATGCCAATGTCACTTTAAGCAAATGGTCTAGGAACTGTGTGAAAAAAGGTCTTATTGAAGACACATGCAATATAATAGTAAATCACAGTTCTTGTTTACTATAACTCTTACAACTTTATTTGCGTGGGATGGTAAACAAGGCACCTACTCAAACACTAATGTCACTAATGTCAACGACGTTTGTTTCTCGGTGCAGTTCTAACATTAGCATAGTGTAAATAATTGAATGCTGATTCAGGTCAAGAGTCAAATCCTGGTTATATAACTGAGCACTTCAAACCTTAGTGAATCAGGGCAAAAGTCAAATTCAGGACATTTCATTTAGCTTTTCAGATCATATTGATATACTACGGGTCAGAAGTCATGTATGGTCATTTAATTCAAGCCTAGTTGACCACAGTGAACAGTGATTCCGGGCTTTACAATAAATTTTATGTGCCGAGACCGTTCCGCATGATTGACTGACAATGACCAATCCAAAGGGGTCTGTTGAATACTGGACATAAAACATAATAAAATAGAATTGAGCTCAATGGGTTTTGAAAAGCCTGCGGATACCGTATTGTAGGTATAAGTTAAATAGCAGTTTCAGATATTTCTAGGGTTGCCTTTAATTTGTACTTTGATTTGAAACACCCCATCAATAAAGAAGCAGCTTTTACAAAATAATTTCAAATGGGTAATATTTGCCAGACATTGTAAGCCCTAATTGAGTATCCTTAAGTTATTTTTAGTTGTTCACTGAGAGGTTAATTCTAATCAATAACTTAAATATACCTGTCACAATAAATAAACAAAAAAATACCTGTCAAAAATAAAACCACTATAGCACTTAAACACTTCACGAAAAACAATCGGTTAAATCGATTCCATCGTAAAATAATTTTCATTCGAATAATTCGTATCGACTGCACTGCGTTCGTTCACTTACTAGTGCCCTGCGAGAAGCCAAACACTAACATTATTATTAACTCTTATGTCGTAACGCACAGGTGACATCATTTGGTGAAACATCACAATATATGGACTAACTCACTGTCAAGGTCACAGCAGTGTTGGGAGATGATGGAACTGAAGTATTTTGTTGACGAACAATTAAATGTATGCAGCTATCAGTCACGTCTCGAATAATACTGATAACAGAAACAACGCAGCGCTTAATTACAGTTCTGTTAACAATCTTTTAACGTTAAACAGGGACAATGGTAAAAATATTTTCAACAGCTATATTTAGGTCACCATATTTAGCTTAATCTTTGTATGCATTAAAAATATTATTTTAGGAAGGTAAGTTAAAATGTAGCAGGTCATGGATGAAAAAAGTGACAAATTACAGTTACTGTGCATCTGTAAGAGTCACTTTTAGTTGCGCGATATAAACAGCTGATGCTGCATCTTTACAACTCCCAACAGCTGTAACTGAATTCTAGTTTTGTTTATAAGGCAGCTATCCGGGCAATTTTGAACGAAGATTCATATGAAGTCTGCTCGAAACCAATTTGTATAACGAGATAGCGAATCTATGTTTAGCATCATCTACGTCAGTAGGAATTTGGGTCTGTTATTTTTGATCAATGGCGTATATACAGTGAGACTTACCGTGAGACCTTCCTCCATGGCTTCCAGACTCTCATCAGGCAGGTCCGATAACCGCGTTTGTACATCTCTTATTTCTTCTAGCAGAGTTTCTATATCGTTAGATAATTCATCCTGAGAACACACGCTTTTATTAGCAAAACACTCTTGTAAAATAGAGACATAGAATCAAAAGTTTCAGTTTGTATTGGTTTATTTAAATTAATTTAACTGAAAAATATTTCAGATTTTGAAAATTAACTGTCATTTGCAAACAGACTAATGAAATGGAACGCATCACAATTGGCCCATTCTAAAATGAGTTTCACGTGACGTTACTTGGGATAATAAAATCAACGTGCATACTGTAGTATTTCAAAATGTAAAACACCATGCACTATCAGTTCACGTGAGGAAGTAAATCAAGATTAAATACATCTCTGGACCAATCGTTTTGGATACCGGCCAAAACATAAATTATGGGTTCGCATACTTGAGGAAACCAACGTAGGCATTCATTACGAATAATGCTAGAATTTATACTCGGCTTGTTCATTGGGAATGAGCGCAAAAGTAAAATTAACTTTATTTCATAAACACTACGGTATTATTTCATTTGGAACGGGATTTGTTTTTATGCATTAATTTTCGTTAATTTAAAGTTTAGGCCCAGTTAATCCAAATCTAGTTTTAATCTAACAATTGCAATGATTGACTTTTAACTTGTTGAAACTTTTGATTCCATATCGTCTAAAAACATATTGAAGGGTCAAACTGTCCACGTGATCATTCCGATGGACTATAAGGTTAGGAGCACAATACAACAACAAAAACAACAACAACAAAAAATCGATTTAGTTCATAACAATGTTGGCATGACATGCGAACTTTAGAAGTCTGCAAACTGGGACAGTTACTGGGCTATCGATAAAACAAAAAACTGGTCAGTCTGGTAACCAAGTGTCCTGTACCGTGGTCGCGTGATATTAAAGAATTTGGCATTCTAAATAGCTGATAATTGTGTTTCGGAAACAATAACATTCTTCAAGACAAGAGATTTGGAAAGTGTCGTTCAATTTTGAAAAAATGTGGTAGTTATGGAGGATTCAATTTTAAAGTATTAGGAATTTCTAAGATGGTTTTCTATTTTGAAATCTTTTAAAATTATAATAATATATTATCTACAAATTAATTCCCCCTAAATTACCAATTTATGTTAGTTTTAATTGTCAATAGCAGCGTGGTGAGGCGTGGCATTCACACCGATAAGCTTGGAGCGGATTCGGTACGGAACACTTGAAACAAGGATAAATCGACTATCAATTCTGGTTTAATTTTAGAATGACTGGATGCTTTTAAATACTTTGAACAAGACATTCAAAACAATACTGGTAAAAAAAAAACTTGAAAATTACCATTCATAATAATTTTGGACAAAGGTCTTGCAAACTAAACTACTGAAATTCAAAATGTAGCAAAAAATACGACTGACCTTAGCAAAACTTTCAAATTAAATTGCAGACTTTGTCAAAGTTCTTTGTAAATTACTAAGATTGCAGACTTTGAAGTCTTGTTTGTTCTGGGTTGCAGTTTTCATCAACTTTCAATGCCCAATTACAGACTCTCTATAAAATCTTCCTCATTTAAGCGGCAACAGTCTATCGTCTCGTAGTAGCCAAATTTTGACGGGGGGTAAACACTGATCATCATAAATAATAAAAATAAAACTATCATCATAATTTGTAAATAAAACAATGCACGTTATTTTTAAGATTTATTACAATAAAATATCAGATGACTGACAAAGACTAGAAATGTTCAAATCTGACTAGAGATGACTAGAGTATTATAATTCACACAATACAAAAATTTGCGAATAATAAAATGCGTTACTATACTACTGTAATAATTTACAGTGCACGCCAAAATATGGCACTACAAGACGAGCTGCGGCGTGGCTAAATACATCACAATACAGAGCTTCGTAACATGTGAAATTAAGAATTTAGTAATTATATCATGCCAAACATATAGTAGATATTTAAAAATCGTACAATACGACTGTGTGTCAGTCACCTTTGCTGTCCTCAGTGGCGTCTCCTCCGGCTCCTGTTTGGATGAGGATGGGGCTGGTGCTATGGGCAGGGTGGTTAGTATATCCTCCCTAGACACAGGCTTGTCCACAACGTCATCAACAACAGGTGTTTCGACGCTCAAGTATGAAGATTTGTCTTTCCAACTACACATGCCACCGGGTAGGTCCATGGATATGTAGTCGGGGTCATAAGGTGAACCAGATGAGTCTTTTGGTTCTTCGCCTTCAGAAGAGTGGCCAGAGCTTCCGCCCTGGTCTCTATCCTTATCGTTTTGATCTTTAATTTCTAATTCCGTGGTGTCATTAGTGGGTGTTTTAGTTTTACGAGCCAATAAAAGGAAGTATTGGCATTCAGCGTCGTGGTATAAGTGTTTTTCAGGCCAGAAAGAATTGTCATTGATAATGTTTTCCTCGACGCTAATGCCTTCGTCAATGTGAGGTTCATCAGTGTCTACAGGTGTTATTGTTTTTTCAACAGATTTACGTTCTATTAATAGTAATTCTGCATCATCAACATTGTGCTTGTCCGTCCAGAACTTATCCGCTTTTAGGTTTGTGAGATTGTTAGTAATGGTATCAATGTTAGAAAGTGGGACATTAGATGTAATATCGGCTCTAACAGATTCTTCTTCAGTGAACTTTAGGGCGTCTTGTGATTTTTCTTCTCCAGTTAGTGCTCTTGATACTTCCGATGGCACTGATTGGTCTTGTGATTTCTCGGTTTCAATAAAGGAAGTTACTGATTTCTTCAGTGTATCATCTTTCTGAGAAGCTTTTTCAGTTATTTCTGATTTAAAAACGAGTTTTTCTTTGGTCTTTTCTGATTCAATAAATGCGGTTACTTGTGCCGGTGATTTTTCTTCAAGTTTTTCGAATAAAAATGGGAAAATGCTTTCCTTTTCTAGAACAGGTTTTTCCGACACGATTTCAGGAGTTGGTTTTTCAGTTTTAGAAACAGTAGTTGTTTCTTTAACCTCAGTAACAGCTGTCTCTTGTTTAGCCATCGTTTGCTTAATCATTTCTTCCAGAACATCTTTTGATACAATTTTAGGTTTATCTGGCGATGCGATACTAGTAACTAATTGTGTATCAATTATACTGAAGTCTCTGGGAGTAATATCTTCTTCTTGAGTAACTAAAAGATTTTCCGAATGCTCCAAAGAATGAGTTTCAGTCATAGATAAAGGTTCGGTATCGTCTAGTAGTGAATCAATCATGCTCATGCTAATATGTTTATCATCGAGTTCTTCATCGTGTTTAAAGGTTTTATCTTCTGACGGTGCTTCAGGCAGTGGTTCCTCAAATGACTTAGGCTCCAAGCCATCAGGTTCAGGACTAGCCAGTGATGGAGTCATATTATCCAATAGCTCATCATACTGGTATTCAATAGAAGTTTGGGTATCGGTCAGTTCCTTGGGCGAACTGTCACTTAGTGAAGAATCATTTTCAGGTAACAACATTTCCTCAATTTCTCGTTGCAAGTCAGCCATTTTGCTCTCAAGTGACTGATCTTCAGCAATCGTGTCCTCAAGTTCTTGTATCTGAGTTTCAACCGATGATATTTCTTCAGTGATGAATTTGGCAGTAGATTGGATTGGCTCAACACTTTCAAATAGTTCATCTGATTTCGTAAGTGATGTTTCAACTGGAACATCATCTTTAATTTCTATTTTAAATGTTTCCGATGGCGTGTGTTGTATTTCCACGGAGATTGTTTCAGATAAATTACCAGGATCCATTTTCCAGAACTGAGCTTCTGAGAATACTCTATCTTTTATAGGTGTTTGAATGGATTCAGGTGTTGAAACAGGAGTGTCGACCTTCCTTAGCTGAGATTTTGTTAACACTTTAGGTACTGTTGCGATCTCTTGTTCAGAGGAAGTTACTTCTACAGCAGACGACGTCTCAGTAGCCTCAGTAGCTTCTACGGGTTTCTTATCTTTCTTCTTCTTTTTACTTTTCTTTTTAGTAGGTTCCGATTGAACAGGTAAAGATATAACTTTTTCTTCGTCTTTAGAACTTACGTTTTCTTCTATTTTACCTTCCACCTTTGATGTTTCTGAGATTTCAACCTCTTTGGGTGATTCTATCTTTTCCTCTACTGGTTTGATATCCTCTATAGGTTTAATAACCTTATCCTTTGACTTAGAAGAGCGTTTCTTTTTATCTTTCTTAGGTGGTTGTTTATCTTCATCGGATGTGCTTGGAGCTACAGTAGCTTTAGACTTAATTTCCTTTTCCTTGGATTTGGAGCTGCGGCTCTTTCTGGTTGGTTTCTTTGCTGGTTTTTCATCCTCTGAAGGGCTTTGCGTAGATTCAGCATCTTCTGGTTTTAGAGTGGTAGTCAATGGTTCAAATCTATTCTCGGACTTTTCACGAGTCTCACGTTTTTGTGATAAACTTGATTGTGAACGTGCTTCCCTAGATTTGGACCTAGATCGTCTACTTCTGTCAACAGTGATGAATCCTTCAGCATCAACCTCAACGTCGGGTTTGTGATGTTCGTTATCCGATTCGTCTACAAGGATCACTGGAGCTTTAGAAGAAACAGGCACTGGTGCTACGTGTGGTTCTTCTTCTTTATGCACTCTTTCAGGTGATGATCGTTTAGCTACTATCTTAGCCCAAGATCCAATTTTATGATCATTTTCCATCTGTGTGGTCTCTACAACTTCTTGAATTTCATACACAGGTGGCACCACTGGTGTTCTTTCTACTTTCTCGATCTCTTGTACTTTTTCTTTTCTTGGTTTTTTTTGTTCTGGTATTTCTCTTTCTTTTGGCTTCTCCGTAACTAGCTGTATAAATTCTTTATGTTCTTGAACTAGGCCTTCAGCCAGAACATCAGCGTATGACTTGCCTTCCTCGGCAGCTTTAGCCCATACATTAACTGGTTCAGGTAAAACTGAAGTGACTTCAGGTACAGAGGGTGCAGTTACCGGTAATGGCACAACTTCAGGCGGTTTGACAACTGAAACCTCCTTCTTATCGTCTCTTTCCTTCTTTTTCTTCTTTTTACTCTTTCTAGTTTTAGTTTCTACATGTTCTTCATGAACTTCTTCTGTAGTAACTTCAGCTTCCAATACTTTTTCAACTGGTGCTGATGTTTGTGGTACGACTTCTGCTTTTTCCTTCTTAGTTTGCAATACTGTTGAATACGATATTTGCGGTGCTGATGGTGTCTCTTCTGTCAACACTTTGATAGTTTCTTCTTCCATAGTAATAGGTGCAGGTGCATCTTCGACTACATCAGATCTACTCTCAGACACAGTAGTAATAGTCTGATACATGTAAGAGGGTGTAAACTCGGGTGCATCAGCCGACAATTTTGAATACAATACAGTGTTCGAATAAGAGGGTTTGAATTCGGGGATGGAGTCAATTTCGGGAAGGAGGTCATGCAAGCTATGTATAGGAGATTTCTCAACACGGCTAACAGTTTCAGTTTTGGTTAGTTGTGTTTCCCTAATGTCAGCTGAAACTATATTTTCCGTTTTAACGTCCGTAGGTTTATGCGTATCTATATCAGGTTGTTTAATCATTTCGGGTTCAGGTAGATTTATAACCGATTCTAAAACTTCAGTATGTGTGTCCGCCGAGATAGTGTCAGGCTTAGCTTCGGGCTCTAGATCCGTCGTGGTACCTAAATCTACGTATTCACTAGGATGCGGGATAGTAAAATCTTCTGTTGTTTCAACGATTTCAATATCTTCTAAGGGAGAGGGAGACCCTCCAGCCACGACTTCGTCGACAATTTCTTTTTCAGGACTTGCAGTTTGAATAGGTTCAGTTTGTAACAAAAGTTCTTGCTTCTTGTATTTGATAGAACGTTCAATGTCCTTGATGTCACCGAATACCACAGGCACAAGACTTTCATTGAGATCGTCAATAACGAAAGTTTCGTAAGCTGGTTTGGTTCTTGTAACAATGGTAGTAGTAGTAACAGCTGGTTTTTCAGCTTCCTGGAGAGCTTCTTTGATGAGGTCTTGGACTACTGCATGGTCGTCGCTAGTTTTAGGGGTTATAGACCGTGGATGTTCCGTAGTAATCTCACTGTGAGTAGACGAAATTTCTGTGACAATTTCAGAAACATGTGTTGATACTTCAATAACTTTTGAGTCGGCCTCGGAAATGTGTGATTCAATTTTCTTTGGTTCCGTCATGTTCACATCAGTAATAATATCTGCAACGTCACTGTGATCTATGATTTCAAATGTATCGTCTTCAACTGAACCTTCATGTTGAATAGTCTGAAGTTCTATTTTAGTTACGTCATCCACTTGGGGTTTATCCGCTTTATAAGAACTTTCTGTAACCTCAGCCGGTACAATTTCTTTAACTTGGCTTTCAAATACTGGAACTTTAAGTTCCAGCGTAGGTGTTCCAACATCAGTACTGCCGTAAACTACCACTATAGGTGTATTACTAAGATCGTCTACTTCAAACGACTGTTCAATCTTTTCCAATGAAGCCTTTTGAAGTGGAGACGGTAGCTCTACACGTTGGTGTATATTTTGCACAGGTTCTGTGACAATAGTTTCATTCGTAATAAAGTCAATACTATGTTCAGTGTTGGTTTTAGTGGACGTGGTTTGTTTATTACTAACAATTTGAAGTAATGTATCTTCTACGTGTGTGGAAGTTATGTCTTCATCCGGTAATTTAAGTTTTTCTTCAGGTTCTTTTTGTTTGGGCGGAATTTCTTTCACCGGTGATTTTAGTTTTTCTTCAGCAATATCAGCAACTTTATCTAATTTCGTAGATGCTAGAACACGTTCAGCATCTTGAATTTCATGATAACTGTGACGTGGAGGTTCAAACACAGTTGCTGCGACTGGTGATTTTTCTTCTTCTTTGATATCTACGACGACATCAGTCACTTTTTCTACAACTGACTCAACTATGCCAGCCGGTTCAGCTTCTGTTGGTAGAGTTGTATCAACCACTTCAGCAGACACTTCAAGCTCCTGTACAGAAACTCGTGAAGATGCAAGTAAACTTTCAGCATCATTTATTTCATGATAACTGTATCTTGGCACCTCGTAAATTAATTGTCTGATTGGTTCAGGCTCTGGAGCCACTTGTGGAACGTTTTCTATAGTGACACTTTCTATTTGACCATTACTAACAGAAGTGTCATTGTGACTAACGTGATTAGTGACCTTTTGTTCTGTTTTTGAGGTTGGTTCAGCAGTTACAGGAACAACAGGAATATTTTGTTCTTCCTTCGTTTCTTCTTCTATTATCAGTTCCTGCTTTTCTTCTATTTCTTTGGCTAGAGAAGGTTCTTTGCTTGTTTCTCTAGACTTAGTAACAATTGTAGCCAACAGATATTCAGCATCAGAAATCTCGTGATAGCCGACCCTCGGCGCTTCAAATATCTTGGGTTCAGGCTTCTTAGCCGTATCAACAGATACAACACTTTGAACGTAACTTTGAGATGAAACCGTTTCTTTAACAAGTGTTTTCGTAACTCCTTCAGTAACTGCTACACCTGTTGTCTCAATCTTGGTAGCTAAACGTTTTTCAGCATCAGATATTTCTTGATAGCTTACAGTTGGTACGTTATTTGCGAGTTCAGGTCTTATATCATTCAGTGTTTCAGCAACTGGTGTGTCAGTTTCCTTAGTTTTAAGAGTTTCAACTACTTTAGAAGTCACGCTTCCCGTTTTTGTTTCCTCAATTTCTGGCTGTTTGACCTCAGCAACTATTTCACTGACATGTTCCATTGTGTCAGATTGTTCACTCTTCGATTGAGCGAGACGTCTTTCAGCGTCAACAATTTCGTGATAACTATGACATGGTGTCTCTTCACATGATAATGGTCGTTTTACGACCTCAGAGTGTTTACGTTCTGTGACTTCTGTCACAGGCTCCTTCTCAGTAACCGTGTGCGCTATTGGTTCTTGAACAGGCTTTGAAACAATGCTTTCGTTGGTAATAAAATCAACGGTCCGCTCGGTGACGGTTTTGATCGTTGTTGTAGTCATTTTATCAAGAGCTTGAAGGAGACTATCTTGAGCTGAAACTGGTTTGTCTTTTTCAATCACTTGCGTGACTTCGTTTTTGTCTGATTCTTTAACCTCTTCTGGTTCTGGCCCTTCAATTTGACTCACTGAAGTAACTTGAGATATTTCAGGTTCAATGTTTGTGATGTTTGACTCTTCTCTAGGTTTTGATTGAGATGCCAAGATTATTTCAGCATCACGAATTTCATGGTAGCTTATTCTGGGTGCTTCTTCTTTTGCTGGAGACACTCTATTAGTGCGTTTTACTTTAGCATCCACTTGTTCTGTATCAGTTGACGGTTCAGGTTCTACTGAAGTATCTTGAGCCTCACTTGTAACTTTAGTTTTAGAAACAGTTTCAGAGACACGCAAAGACGAAACTGTTTCCGTATTTTCAGTTGTTGTTATTTCTGCCTTTTTATTAGATACCTGAGACGCTAAAATTATTTCAGCGTCTTTAATTTCATGGTAACTAATTCTAGGCGCTTCCTCGTTTACTAAAGGTACATGCGATTCTGTTACTTCAGCAGGCTTCTCGATACTTGCTGGTTTGATAATCGGTTGCTTTTCTAATTCTTGTGTCTGTGGCACCAAACTTAGTTCATCAGGTATAAAGATAACATTTGTATCAACGGTTGTTTGAGTGCTTAGTATAGAAGCATCAATTTTACCAACAGGTATTAGAACAAAGCTCTCTGATGAGATAAGATCAATAGTTTGTTGAGTATCAGTTTTTGTAGGCATATCCTCAGCAAATGTTTTAAGCAATACTTCTTGAAGTTTGTCTTGTGACGTTTGAGTCGTTTCTTCAGTTCTTACTTCTGGAGTTTCAGTAACTTGTGTTGCTATCACAATTTCAGCATCCTTTATTTCTTGGTAGTTAACTTTCGGTGTTTCTTCTCTTACAGGAGAAACTTCTTTAGGCTCTATTTTAGGTACAGGTTTGATAGATTCGATTGCTTGTACAGGCACTGTTTCTTCTTGTGCTATAATAACGTAATTTCCTTGTGAAGTCTGAGAGTCTCGTTGGCTTAACATTAATTGTGAGTAATCATAATCTAGCTTATAAGTATCCAAATTCTCCGAGTATGTCTTGACATCGTTAACTAACTCCTGATAAGGAATATTAGAATATTTCTCCTTATTTTTCTTTTCACCTTGTGATTTGTTGCGATCTTGTACTGAACCAAAAATGGCTTCTTCAAGTATATCGGAGAAATCTTCTTCAGTTAGTGGTTTTTCAGGTTTATTTGTACAGACTTCTTGAAGTTCCGTTGGTTTCGAGGTCTCAACTTCTTCAAACTGTACCTCCTGATCAACCGATTTTTCAACAGTTTCTGTAGTTGTAACCTCAGTAATAATATTCGCTACACTTTGTGTCGTTATCAGTTTCGAACTTGTCGATGTAATACTTGTAAGAGTATTGTTTTCTACGGTATCAGATGTTTCAACTGACGCTTGGACCGATTCCGTTTTAGTATCTTCAAGTTCAGTAACATCTGTTTTCGCAATACTACTTTCAGAACTGGATATTTTTTCTTTTTCTATGAACTCGTCTGTTGTAACCTTACTGTCTAAAACATTATCACTAACATTAATGGAAGACTTTTCATCAGTGATTTTGTTATTTATCGTTTCTTCACTTAAAACTACGTTTTCTTCAATAGATTGAGGTTCTTCTAACGAGTTACTCTTACTGCTAAATACTTTCACAGTCCTGATTGGTGGTAGTTTCTTTTCCTCATGTGTTATTAGGTATATAGTACGGGTTTCAACATCTTGAGTGATAGGTTCATACTGAGTTATCTCTTCAACGATGTTGTATGATCCTTCTTTCAACACGTCAGGTGAGAAGAACTTATCATTGTTATTCTGTTCGTTAGCAGGACTTGTGACAGGCGTCACAAGTTTTTTATCTTCTTCGGTTACTGTATTTCTATCTCTGACATTTTCAAAAGCTTTTTCAGGAAGAACAGCTGTTTCTATTGAAGATTCAACTTTGCTAACAGTTCGTTCTTTTTCTAGTAACGTATTAGTCGTTTCTTGCAGTATGGTTACTTGGTTAGCAACATATGCAGTTTCAGTAATTGTTAAGTCTGATTCCGGTTTACTGATTGGTTCTAAAGTGGTTTCAGTAACACCTTCTTCTTCTTCTAGCATGGCGTTCCAGTCTATATGTTCGATTGGTTGAACATTTTCAATGTCTTCTTCAGGTGATGTATCGTATTCAACCTTCTTTGAGGTTAATTCCTTCAGAATATCGTGCTCAGCTAATTTAAACTGAGTTGTTACTGACTTAGGCTGATCTTGTTTGCCTTTAGGTTTTGATGTCTTTTCCTTAGGTTTCTTTTTATGTCCATGTCCTTCAGTACGTTCAATTTCCTTTAGAGCTTTTTCAATATCATCATCATCAATCTTTTGTTTTTTAGATTTCCTCTTTTTATGCGATTTGACTTCTTCAAAAGCAGGTTCTTCTGGTTTTGTTTCTTCCAGAGGTGGTTCAGGTTCAGGAGCAGGCAATTCCTGTGCAGGAACAGTTTCTACTGGTACTTCCTTGACAATATTTTCCGGTTTCGATTTAGATTTTGACTTCTTTTTAGACCGTTTTGTCTCTTCGAGAGGTTGTGGTTCCTCAGTTTCCTTAAGACTACTTTCAATAATTTCAGCAGGCAGCTCAATTTCTTGTTGTACAACCACCGATTTTTCTATTGGATCCTCTTTAACTTCAGCATGTTTAGTCTTCTTAGATTTCTTTTTTTTTGATTGTTTAGGCTCTTCAACTTGTTCTACTAAGGTTGGTATTTCTGCTACAACAGGCTCTATAGGTGTCGTTTTGACGTCTTCCTCAATAATTTCAACAGTTTCAGTAGCTTCAAAGACTATCGGTTCTGGGGTTTTTTCATGTTTCTTTTGTTTCTTTTTCTTCTTATTTTTAGATGAGACTTCATGCGTTTTGACCTCTTCTTGTATCTCTCTCTGAGGTACTCTCGGCTCTGAGGGTACTTGTTCAATTTGTACTGAGTCTAGTTGCACAGACTCTGACTGTACCTGTTGCTGTTGTTCAGGTTCTAGGGACAGAGATTCAGCCTGCACAGTCTCCTGTTCGTAAGGTTCTAGTTGTGTTTGTAATGTCAGTAATCTTTCCTGCTTTACTTCTTTTGTCTGTACATTTTCCTCCAGCACGATTTCTGTTTGTTCCGATTGTACCAACTGCATCACTTCCGGTTGTTTTTGTTCAGCCTGAACTGGTTTCGGTTTTTCAGCTTCTAGCTTTATTTGTTCTAACTTTGGCTCTTCCACATTAGGTTGTTCGGATTTATCCATTTCCAGTTGTTCTTGTACCTGTTGTTCAGGTTCCGATTGAACCTGTTTTAATTGTACTTTTTCTGTTTGTTTTTGTTCCTGTTGTGTCTGTTCAGACTCTTTGGAAATAAATGCTGAAACAATGTCAGCTTCTGGTGCTGTTTTACCTTTCTTCTTTTTATTTTTTGAAGCTTTCTTGTTAGTTTGTTCTTCTTGTTTAGGAGTTTGATCTTGGATTGACAACAATTTAGTTTCTTTAGCTTCTGTAGCTTGTTCAATGTCTAGTTTCTCTTGAATGTTAATTTTTTCAGTTACAAATGCAACTGTGTCAGTGACTACATTCGCTTTTTCTATTTTTTCCGGCGTCTGCTCATGCCATTCCAGCTTTGTTTCAACAACAGGTTGTGACGAAATAAATTCGGTCACCGTATCATCAAGAGATGGTTTACTTTCATTATCAACGCTTACTTCCTGTGTTGTCTTTACAGATGATGTTTCAGTTACAGTTTCAAATACATTTGTGAATTCAACATGATGGGTTACATCAGAAGTTATTGTGGAAATATATTTAGAACTGTCTTTCTGTATCTCGTCTAGAGTGTGAATAACATTCTTGTCAGACTGCTCATTGATCGACAAAGCCTGTTGTTTATCTTCTGCTACTTCCGGTTGAGTAACATATTCAACAACTTGTGAAACAACTTCTGATTCCACAGATTTTGTTTCAACGGGTGTTTCTGTGCTCTTGCCAGAGTCAACAACAGAGATGACATCAGTTATACTACCAACAGAGCTACGCTCTGATTTCTCTGATTTATCTAAAGAAGCATGCTTTTGACTTTTCTTTTTCTTAGGTTTAGTTTCCTTCGTAACTGGTTCAACTGGAGCGGTCGTCTCAACAGTAACGAACTCGGTATTAACATCAATGGTTTTGACAGGTGATTCTTTGTGACCCTTCTTTTTCTTAGACCTAATTTGTGCATCTGTTTCTTTAATATGCTTTTTCAATTCAATTCCTTCGGGTTCTTTCGGAGTTTCCACTGTTATGACCTCAGTGATGCTGTCTTTGCTCTTATCACGAGGTTCTTTCGTCTTTTTCTTCTTTCTTTCTAGCTCTTCAATTTCTTTGAGAGCTTTTAGTATTTCATCTTCAGGCGATTTTGGTTTTTTAGGCTTTTGTTTTTTCTTAGGTTTCTTGTGTTCAACCTCTTCGATAGTTTCAGGCTCAGAGTCTTCTGCTACCAGCTCAGTGACAGTCTCTACGACTGTAGCACTGTGCTGCAGTTTTTTTGTAACTTCTTTGTAACCAACTTCTACAGTTGGCTCCACCGTCGCAGCTTTAACCAGTTTATCCCTTATTGGTGTTAGATCTACTTCTACGGGTTGTTCAGGTTCATCAAAATCTTGAACTTCGATAACCTTTTTCATCGTCTTTTTCTTTTTCATCGCTTGGACATCATGTGCCTTCGTAGGCCGTTTTTCAGGCCCGCGCCTCTGTCTTGGCATTTCCCTTGACCTACTTCTAGGAGGCGGTCGCTCGGGCCTATCAGGCCTTTCTAGTCTACTCGTTTTTTCCGGTCTTTCGGGTCTATCGGGTTTGAACCTCGGCGGTTCAATCTTCTCAACTTTCGATTCATATTGCTGAATCGGTGGAGATCTCTCGACGCATTCTACTACGATCTCCTTTACCAGCTCTACGTGTGCCACTTGTGGTTTCGGTAAGAACGTAACGCTATGAGTACGTGGCTGCTTGCGTAGCCCGAGTGCTAATATTTCCGCATACGATAATTCATGCGAGCGTTGTTTCAATGACGGGCTGATAGCCCTTTCCGATTGTTCCGTTTCTATGGGCTGTAATTCCTTCATTGGTTGTTCAGGCAACTTTTTCAGAGGCTCGGGTGATTCCCGATACACGGGTGATTCCCGGTACACGGGCGATTCCCGATACACGGGTGATTCCCGATACACGGGTGATTCGCGATATACGGGTGATTCCCGATACACGGTTGCCGGCACATCAATGGGCATCTCCCGGTACTCCACTGGGGGTTCTGCATAATATTCAGGAACCGGTTCCGGTTCCGCACGTGGAACAAAGTCATCATAGTAAACGATCACGTCACCGCCATAAGGCTCACTGACACTGATAGACTCGCTAACACGGGTGTCACTGCGCGACACTTCGTCGACGTCATCGACTCTCTCACTGAGCACACACGGTTCCGCGGGCACTTCCACATCGTCGGGCGGGGCGGGGTCGTCGGGCGCGCGGGAGCCGCGGGAGCTAGAGCGGGAGCCGGAGCCCTTGACTATCTCGGCGTAGGTGATGCCGCCCGGGGCCCAGCAGGGCGAGCGGGCCCGCGCGGCGGGGCCCGGGGCGGCGGGCGGGGCCAGGCGCGCTCGCTCTCGGCGCGCCGGCGAGCGCGCGCGCCTGTTGGAGCGCGCGTGCGCCGCGCTCGAGGCGAGCATGCTCAGAGTGGCGGCGTGCTCGTCGGTCGCCGGCATCACGAAGTACGGGTCCAGCGCGTAGATCGCTCCGGTCAGCTCTTCGATTCGCCGGGCGACCTCCTGATACGCAAGTACGGACAAACACATGATTTACAAGGGTGTCTCTCAGACGAGCGGACGGACTTGATGAGAGGTTGAGCGAAAGGAAACGACGGTGGCTGCGATGCGTCTCGTATATTTAACGTTTCGTATTATATGCTTATAAAAATTACAGGGACGAGATGACAAGGAATCGACTTATGAACTAAACGCGGTAGATCGCGGACTACGCGTCTCGCAGCGGTTCGGCGTCGGGACTGCCGCGCTGCACCAGGAGCTTCACTCGCTCGTTACGCGCCTGAATCTTGCTCTGGAGCGACTTGACGCGCTCGCGACTCTCCTAGCGGAGGATATCAGTTCGACGTGTTAGTAGCGGGGAGGGTGAGGAGGAGGGTGACAAAAAGAAAACAAAAGATAAATAAAAGATGATCGAGCTTTGGGGCTCGCAGGTGAGATGAAGCGTGCCCGCCACCTGCCCGGTCGCCCTGAGAGCCTCCAGGTCGGATAAACAAAACTAGAATACTCGCTAGCCACCTACTCGCGGGGTCTGTGCGGGTCGCGGACGGCTTACCTGCTGCTGCCGCTGCGCGCGCTCGGGCTCGCGCGGGCTGTAGTTGGGCTGCGCGGCGTGGCGCAGCGCCTGCTCGGCCTGCAGCAGCTGCGCGCGCAGGCGGGCTACGTCGGCGCAGTACGCGTCCACCTGCGCCAGCGCGCGCGCCAGCTGCGCGGCCTGCGCGCCCGTCTGCGCGCCCAGCGCGTCCAGGGCCGCGCCCAGGCCCCGCGCCGCCGCCTCCACGGCCTCGGGCCCCACGGACTGCGCCGCCACGCCGTCCGGCCCGAAGTGTACCTGCCACACACAACACGGGTCAGCACGAGTCACGACCTGCGAGCAGCGCTGCACCTAGAATCCAACAACAACAACACATATTCGACGAAGTCGACTCACGTTGAGTTTTTCCACTGCATATGAGATCTTCGTCTTTTGCGTGGAGATATCGTTTATCAATTTCTCCCTCAGGGCGAGACGATCCCTGAGCGGTTTCTTTGAATTCTGAGGTGCCTCTAGCGTCCTTGCGGTCGCTTCGAGCCAGTGCCCGACATCCTTTAATTTTTTCTCGCATCGCTCCCATTCTTCGGCTAGTTCCTGTAGTAGACCGTTCTGTAAATAATAAGATAAATTTATTTAGTATGTGGTTAGAGTTCGACCCGGCATCATAATCAGCGGTTGTACTGACTGTCTTCGCTAATCTCTTCTCGACGTCAACGGTCGCGTTCTCTGCTGCCTCTAGCCTAGACGGCAAGTCTCCCGGGCTGGTTACCCGTTCGATTGCCTCGATCTCCTTAGCCATATCCGCTAAATTCTTGGCTTGCTGCTTACAGCTCTTGAGCGCGTTCTGAAAACATAAATACATTTTAGTAAACATTCGCACATGATATTTTGATCGTCGGCTGTCGGCACGTACCCCATATTCAGTCTGTTTCTGTTGCGCTTCCTGCAAGTCGGCCAATGGGAGTGGCCGCGCAAGGAATGCACGCTGTGTCTCAACCCAAAGTAGGACTTTCTCGAGTAGAGTGAGGAAGCGCGCGACGGCGTCGCAGGCGTCCTCCACGGCGCCCTGGCGCGCCTCCAGCTCGCCGCACACGGCCGCGAACTGCTCCGCCAGCGCCGCCACCGTGCTCTGCACCAGGCGGCGCTCGGCCGCGTCGCGGCTGCCCTCCACGAGGGCGCGCGCGTTGCGCGTCAGGCGCTCCACGCGGTCCGCCACGCCGGGCACGTCGGCGCGCGTGGCCACCAGGCGCTCCCGGTAGGGCTCGGGCGCCAGGGTGCGCTCCCTCGCCGTGTGTTCGGCGGCGCGAACCCAAGCTTGCACATCCTCTACGTCGGTGGCGTACTCCGAACGCGCCGTGCGCGCACGCTTCCATTCCCTCTCCTTCTCTTCCATAGCTGCTGCCAGTGCCTCAGAGGATAGCTCTAGAGAGGACAGCTCCTGGGCGACGTCCGCCGGCGCCGATCCTCCGTATCGCTTCCTGCTCTCCTCCGTGAAGTTCTTCGTGCGCTCCACCAAGTCCGACACTTCTTTAGTCAAAGCGCGCACACTGTCCGCTTCGTCTTCGCCGAACACGTAGAAAGTCCTAACTTTCGCTGTCAACACTTCTATTTGCTGTCGGAGCTCGTCGATTCTCTCCGACACGCGGTCGAATTCGGACACAATGTCGTCGATCTCCGCGAGCCGCGCCGCAAGAGTCTGTCGCAATCTGCAAAATAAAAGCGATATTAAAGCGTACAGTTCGCACCGAGCGGCACGGGGTTGTGGTTTAGAGAGCGCGCGTGAGGTGTAGGTGCCAAAACGCGACGAAAATAATCCGGCGCGGCATGACGCTGCGCCCGTGACGGTGCAAGGTCGCGGCGCGGCGCTACGCTACCTCGTCGTTCGTGCTCGTTCGCTCGCGGCGCTCCGCTCGCGTCGCCCGCCCGTCGCTCAATGAACCGATCTCGATAGATTCGCTGGACGCATCTAATTTTAAATTCCACGTTCTAATGTTTGCACGGTGACATCATAGCGCGCGAGTTTTTTCGGTGCATTCGCCGGCCAGTGTTTACGTTTTGCACGCACACGCCCGACCGCGTTTACCTTATGCTAGGGTGACGCGAGCCGCGCGACCTTCAGCCGGCAGGCTGCCATATGTTAACTAAATGCGAGGTGGATCGTTAGTGTCGAACGCTCGGTGAACACAAGTCGCGAAATGGAAACGGTCCTCGTTGTAACGCAACAAAAATCGCAATGAATGACGACCGCAACCGCATGCAGCATGGCCGGCTGACGCAGCGCCGGTTTTATTGTATACGAGTAAATACACAAAGAAGTCACTTTTAAATGGGAATACGTACACAATTATACAAAAGATCCCGTGGGACAGTGTCCCCAGTCCACTGAAACACTATTGTGAGAGTGAGTCATCGCCGCCGGTCCACGTAGGCACGGACACATTTGTATCACATAATTCAGAAAAACGCGAGTATGTCGGCCGCACGGCGATGTAGGCACGTCCCAGTCTCCTTATAGCATAAAAATTCGTTTTGATACTGTAAAAACAGATTGTGTCGCTTATTTTCGGACCGGTCGGAGCGACTCTGGTTCGCGGAAGGGGACCGTGCGATTGTCTCGGGCAATCGTTCCGCAACGCACAGTTTCACAGAGATTCACTTTCATAGCGTTATTTTAACTTTAATGTTGAAGCAAATGTATTTTCTTGTTGCTAAAATGGCGTGTCGTTCTAAGTATATCCCTGTAGCCGGCTTCCAGTGCAGACTGTGAGGCCGTGACCTATTAAGCGCTGCGATCGCACGCATGCGCACTAAGCTCGGAAATACTAGTCTGCCAGTTTGAATAACGATTACACGTCTCCCCATGCCCTGTCGATTGTCTGGCTTTTGTTTCAGCGAAAAATCAACTCTGTTAACTGTAGCGTAAGTATTACATTGGCTTATGGAAGAGCATGGCGTAGGGCGTTATGGTCGCAGAGCGTTTCCTCTGATTGATTCTATTCTAGTCTGTAAGTGCGGAGAAACTCTCGGACATGTGAAAGTTCTAGTTGAAGCTCGCTTCTAGAGCTTCACAAGTACCAATATTATATGACAGAGCCAATCAATACAGCTGAAGTACAACAAAACATTAGGTAGATGGAATATTTTTATCTCTACTTCTGCTTATAATTTAAAGTATTTAAAGTAAATTTTTCCTCTATCTATTTTCGCTGAACCTTTTTACCGAATCACTCTACCTACAAATCCAAGGTTAATCACCAAATACAAAACGTGTTTCTCCAACAAATGGCAAACACATGCACACATAGGTATCAATATGTTAGGACAATACGGTATAATTAAGCCTGGCTTTGAGGGGTGAATATTGCATGGGGCTTCCCTCAGACCCGTCTCCCTGAAAATGTACGCAGACAAATTAAATGTAGGTATTTTTATGAAAGAAGCGTCTAGCCACGAATTCATTCGTATATCGTCACATCCCCTTGCAAATGGCATGAAAAGGAATGCGAAAATGACGGCTTCGTTGCAATTTAAACGTCGATTTTTGGGTTGTGCGCAGCGAAAAATAAAAAGCGAGTGCACAGGTCAATACTGAACTTTTCTATCTCTTTCTCGCAGTTATGAGCAAGTTGCTAAATATAGGATTTTATATTCAGTCTGCGAGGACTAGATCTAGAATAGTGACTGAAGGATTTACGCGTCATCGACGCCTAAGGGTAAACGAAAATAGCCTACATGGGTTGCAATGCCAACTTAAAGTGTAGGTATGTCCTGCATTTCCACGGCAGTCAGCCTTGCTATTCTATCTATACATATATCTTATGTGTCTCCGAAACGATCAAATTGAAATTGTCAATTTTTACGTGATTAATACTCATTGATGCGCAAGTTGATCATCTACCAAATGCAATAAAATTGAAGCACATGACAATATTATTACAATTGTAATGTTGTGCTTTAGTGACAGTACTGTAATCCTTCATGTTGATACAAGAGAAGAAGAAGCCAAGTATCGTCAAGGTAAAATAAACCCAAACATAGTCAAACGAGACACGACGGTACCATACAAAAACTTGTTTCTTTTATACTCAAAGGTTGTAGCAACAGCTTCAATATTAACACTGAGTTGTCAACAGACTTGAATAAGCGTGTTCACACAAACTTCGTCAATACTGAATACCTACTTACTAGAGTGAGTTATGTCATCGCTATTTCATGAGCAGGAAGCTCTGTGCGGTCACATTGTTACAGAACTGTGACTGTTTTATTTCGTCGTTAAATATAACTATGGCACAAAAGTGTGGTTGCACACTTCACCTTTACACCCTTAGTAATAAGGTTGAAAACTGGTCAACCGATATGTGGACGTTTGGTTAGAGCTATCGTTATTATAAAAAATTGTGTATCCTGTTACTGTGGAACAAATGTTTTACCTTGTGATTTCAGTTTCAAGTTCAGTAAGTAGGTATACGTTAATAGTATTTATCCTCATTTAAATGTGTGTTTCTGGTGACCTACAATTGTGATTACCTACTAGTATTACTAACTGGCTTCAGTAGAGCAGTACCTACTGATTTCAAAAAGTGACAACGTTTGGTAGGAAATTATAAAGTTCGTGGTAGTTTTTATCAGATCTTTTACGAGTTAAGCTGTTTTCAGACCAGCGCGATTTGTCGCGCAACGCGACAAGAACAATACAAAACTTCACGGTATAACAATATCCGGTGTCGCGTCGCGCGACAAATTGCGCTGGTCTGAAAACAGCTTTAACGTAAGAAACAGTAATATTGTACCACAGTTATCCTTTTCGGAGCACAAGGGTGAATTACTGTAAAAATATCCCATGACTTCAATACAAAATTAGCAACAAGTAGAGAGCGTGAATTACTGTGCCCAACAACAAACTAGATCAAAAAGAAAACTCATCTGAAAACACAAGAACGAATTCAGAGCCTAAAATAAACAGTGCGGAAGTTCTCACTTATATACAACGATATATAAATACAGTTGATAAACGGATATGCCGATAAGCAGTCAACGACCCAGCAAATGGCAATGTTGCCAAACTGTGCGTTGGCAGTGCGGCCGGAGATTGGCACGCGATGGCGGCGGACCATAACCCGGAGGAACGGTTAACGGCTTCCATGTGCACTCGACTGAAGACGCCTTTATGGGAAAACGAACCTTAAAGTTAGGCTGATCTTCATTTGTTTTGGCATTCAAAAAAGGCCCTCTTTACGGGAAAAGGAACCTTAAGATTAGGTTGAACTACTGTCATTGTTTGCAAGTTCAAGAGCTGCTCCGGCTACGGGATAAGTAGCTTTATAGGTATTCAGCGTTAAATCTTTCTTTACTACCTCCTCTAATAGCATCTTTAGCTTTAGTTTCATATTTACTACATTGGTGACCAAGTGAGTCTCTTATTTCATACGTAAATTTCCAGACGATGTTTTCTTGAAGTTAAACAAATATTGCCTTTCTAGCCCGACAGCTAACCCGCTTTCTTACAATTACAAAGGGTTACATACTGTCCAGTCTAAGACAGCAATTACTAAGATATAAAGTCATGTTAGCTTGCCAAATGTAGTCATTAAAGCATAATACATTCAAGACCGTTGCTTGTAGCGGTTTGAAGGGGAGCCCCATGCAACTAACGGTTAACACCTGTTACGGTTTCCATACTTGTCAGCGGAAAATTGGAATTGTACGGCGCGGTGCCATTACTATTATAGGGAAAAATTACCAATTCATTTCTGTATACTTAACAGTTGTATCGTTTGACAAGGAGTATTTTATTATTATGGCGTTATTCAGTTCCATGTGTTAAATTGCAAATTTAATTCTCACTCATTTTACGAGAGTATGTGGTGACTGAATTCGATTTAATTAATAATAAATTGTTATTCATTGAACCGGGTTACAGTAGGTCATGGTTTATACTTGTCACTCCTTATACTGGACTCTTTATATAAGCAATGTTTTAAATGCACTCGACAACGAGGTATGAAAACCTTGTGTGAAGAACACTAGAGGCTCTGCTGAGCTGTGAAGTGCAAAGCGTAACTTTAATGATAATAAAATTGAATATTTATAAACAGCTTCTTAAACTTTTAAACCTTGAAGGACAAATTCAAATGAGGATTTTAAATTACGTAACTTGACGAAACACGATGGTCAGTCTGTAGTCGTCCGACATGATTTTTGTAACTGACATCTTTGACTTTCTTTTCCAACTGATTTAGCGTTACTAAATAATTAAGATTTCAGAAACGGTGAACCATCCAAATGAATCGGACTCCCTATCCGTCACAGACACCCCTTTTCAACGTTACAAAATGTATATATCGCTACAATCTATGCAAAAGGGCCTTCTTAACCCTTTGGGCTGTATTATCAAAGCCATTACGAACAGTGTAAAGTATCAAAGAGACACAAATCCTCGTCTAGACACAATTAAATCATGACTTCATTGGCTACAAAGTCACATGGTGTCCGTGTATCAAGGTTGCTTGGTTTGCGCGATCCATCAAGAGACGTTCTGCTCAGTAAATCTCGGTATTTGTAGTTCCAAGGTAAAGGTCATTTGGGGTACAGGATTTTGTTCAATGTTGCGGAAAGTGAGCTGCCGAAATTGTATAGTTGGAAAGTTGCATTGATCTATGGGCCTTAGTAGGGACAGGAAGTTAGAAGCTGTGATTCGTTAAGAAATACTGGGAATTGATTTAAGTACAAACATCGTTAAGAATGACATATCAGAATTAAACGGAATGAAAACTATCGAGGAGTCTCTTTGGCTCTTCGATACTTGCAAATGCAAGTATAATACTTTAGAAACGATAAATATTTTAAATATGAAATCACTTTTAATGAAAATGATAATATATATTATGTCCTAAGTATAGACAGTTACTAATCGTGTCATCTACTAAATAAGCATCTGACGTCACTTCACTTAGATCTAAGGGTTATTTTAATAAACTACGAGATTTCTTAGCAAGCGATGATATCATAGCGGAGGACGAATATGCAAAGTGTACTCTAATCTCTAAAGCATAAAGTCTACGATAATTTGAAGATTATTTTCGCAAAAGCCAAATCATTTTAAGATCCTGTGTCATTGGTTGCGTAACGCAAATTTTTGTATGGGGCCGGAGATTTTTAACAAATTTGTTGAATCTTCCGTATTTTCTGTTCCATTCAAGATGGTTTCTTTTAATGCTACGCTGATATTTATTTGACTATACAATTTTAGTATCAGTTGCGTCTTATAGATATAGTTGACTCAATTCATATACAGGGCAGGACACGTAGTTACACATTGTATTTCAAAGTAAATAAATTTCTAAGGTTGCTATAACATGAGGTTGCGTTTGAATTTTATTTTCTGTGTTCTATTGACGGATTTATAATACGCAATACGTCTTTTTGGGTGTTCTGTTTCGTTTAGTGCAAGTAAATGTAATTATTTCTTTATTTCTCTTTTTCTTTCATATATATTGGATTTAGTTAAATGTGTTAAATTGTTTTTTTTATTATAACAAACATTTTCATCATTACAATGTTCTATTTTAGTTTCATCAAATATTTCAATCGCTACACTAATATTAAACAGAATACAGAGCCATTTGTTTTTATTATTATGTATTTTCTTTGAGTTCTCGTACAAATTCCTGTACGTTAAATCAGCGGGATATTATTGGTGTTCATGCACCGAACATGTCATGGCGACATGGTTTTATTTTGTTTGCACTAATAAAATCTATTTTATTTTTAAACTGTCTGGGGCTCATTTGTATGGAGCACTCAAATTTTTACACAATGACGAATTCTATTATGTATAAGAAACTATAAAATAACTAAACATATTTTGTAACTTGTAAGTAAAGCAACTTATTCTTTTCTTCCTTACTTAAAGAAAGAAGAAAGAAAATAAATGTCAACCTATTCCATGTATATTCTAGCTAGTTTCAGATTATTGTTTCGAATGCATTTTACTGTCTACGTGAAATAATATTATGAGAATATCCTAACTAATATTATTATAAATGCGAAAGTGAGTTTGTTACGCTTTAGAATTATGCGGGTAAAACCGCGGGGCGCCGCTACACTGTAATAAAATGACAACCAAGGACCGAGTCTCGAGTTATTTAAGACCAACGTTTATGTAATTCTCGACATTTTTCATTAATGTTGGGAAAACATTTGAGGAACTATAATTGGCTATTTAAGATTTTTATTCCACTTTAGTGTACCTACCCTTTGTAGCAGACAAGTCAGCCTAAATATAATTAATACATTACTTGAGTTTTTCTTAAATTCTCTCACGCTACTTTACTTAGTGCGCCTCTTTCTTCATTAGACGTTTGATAAACATAGTTAATTTTACCTACAGTTCTAAAATTATTAATAAGGTCGTTTGACATAATTCTGCAGTTTTAGATATCAGCATACAAAATTGTATTGTGTAATCCTGCATGAAGATAATTCGCCACGATAAGATAAAACGAAATATGGAATGTTTGCAACTCTACGTACAATTTTAGGGTTTTGTATCTCAAAAAGAAAAACGGAACCTTTATGGGAGCACTTCGTTGTCCGTCTGTCTGTCAGTCTGTCAAGACCCTATTTCTCAGGAACGCGTTGAATTATGAAGTTGAAATTGATATCAAATACACAGAACAGAAAAGAACAGGTCTGTGATCAAATACGTATTGCAGTTAGAGAATTGACTGTGACGTATATCGATGTGTGGGAGAACACGTTTTTCAACTACAATGTTGAGTTTGTTTTTGGGATAAAATCATCCCTTCATTGTGCACGTGGCTGGTTTTTTTAAAGATTGCCTTTTGTCAACAGTATTCTTCTCTGAAAATTCTTTATCATTAATAATAGATTTTCTCTTTTGACTTATACGTATCGACAAATAGTTCAGAACGCATTTGGTGGTTGTTTCTCTCCCTTGAAACTTTTATTCCTTGTCTTGTGTTTCCACCTTATTGCGTTGTATTATAAATTATGTACATCGAACTGGTTGCCAATTAAGTCTCGATGAATGTACTATCGCCCTTGGATGTCCTATACACTGGCATTACCAATTACGCATCAACTTGACCAATAACATTACCAAAAAACAATAACAATCTTTAAAATAGAGAGTGGAGAATACAATTTCGCTTGAAAGATTTTTACCAGCTGCAGAATTTATTTGGCAATACCTTCTTCAGGATTTTAAAACAACTTTAATGCGCTGTTATTGTGATCTTTACTGCTATTTAATAAAGTTTATTTTAGCACGTATGACCGGTAAATATAATTTGGCTATCCATTGTGGCATGGCGGTCGCATGTTTGGCGATGTTTGGTAAAGAATTTTAATGTTGGGAAACAAAATTAATCGTCAAGAAAGTAGAAATTGTGGAGATTCTTATTTTTAAACCTAGATTGATTTAGTGTAATTAAGGATAAGTGTAGGGAGGCATTAATGTCAACAGTTACATTGGCAGCGAAGAATTCAGTGGCAAAAATTTTAAGAGCTAAGTGACAAGTGACTGAGTGTCGCCATTTCTTGAGGTGGGATGTAACTTTTATAAGTATCCATTGACCTACACATAAGTTATTGTGTAGGTGTAATGTAGGTATATGCATGATGTAGCATGTTATGGGAACTTGAAGATAAATTCTTTTATCTAGTATCAAGCTAGCCGAGTATTACCGGTACTTCAAGACTCACACAAGAGAAACTACGGACCCGTTCGACTCGTATGAGGCGGAAAACAATTTTGATGGTCTATAGACAATATAGACATGAAAATATTAAGAAACCAAAACAATTTAAATATGGGACAGACCTGCCACCCAATTCCTCGGCTAATTACACGCAAATCTTTAAGCTATCCATCATAAAATCAACGCCAGAAACTGAATTCCAAAAAAACTTGCCACATATAATACTAACCACCCAGAATGTGAGACGCCAACACTTTTTACATCAACTATATCTGTTGATGACGAAATTGAAGCAAATGAATCTGAACTTAAAGCAGATGTAAGAAGGTTTGAAATGAAGACTGGTTTTGTAGGAGAAATAGCAAATATTTTTGTTTTGAATCTATGAGCGCCGCTGTCAGCTACTTGATGCTATGCCAGAAGTTTCTTCCGGAATTCATTGGCAGGGATGGACAACAAACTGGCCTACTTACCGAGTAAAGGTTTTTATGTAATTTTCAGAGAAAGAGCGACGCGAATCTGTTAATAAAAGTTGGTGGGTGAAAGCTGGACGCGAATAATATTTTTGTTGTCATTACATAATGCCAATGACCTATTTGAAATTTATTTTGAGAGTGTGATTTTCTCAGTTTCTAAGATGCCGAGAAAAGTATGAGACTGTAACTTTTGAATAAATCGTGATGGACAATTCTACCTCCTTTTGTCATTTGAGCAAAATCTTGACAGTGAATTCTAAAGCTTGATTTTCAAAGCCTTACACCACTCAGTATTGAAGAAGGCAAACCATAAATTATTCGTATTGGTTGAATAAATGAAACTATTAATACTCGTATCTTCACATAAATGCCAATTTTCTTGTCACAATGGTTAGCCTTTCGAATGCACCACCAACTGGCTGTAAGGAATTTAACAGCGTCGACATAGCGGGCCAGGCACTTAACCGTACGGAAACTTGTGTTCGTTCAAACTGCTTCTCATCTTTAATTTATTGAACAAAAGCTCTGAATTGAATTAAACTAAATACAGCGAGACTCAGAGATATGCGCTTCAAGTAATGGTAATAATATTTTCAGGAATAAAATACTTTTATAAAAGACGTTCACAAAGAGTGGACCGGTTAATTTTTTTGTCAAAGTTTCCTCTCTGATGACTGGGCCGGGAAAACATGTAGATAAAGTACTCAAGTAAATATAGATTTGTAATCCAATAGACGTACACAAGCTAGAAGCGTAATAACTTAACCTATTCGTCTCAATTGGCTCGTCAATCGAGCAACTGAAAGCCAATTAAGCGATATAAGCAACGGGTAGATCATATACGTAACATAATTTTTCCAGCTGTGAATGGATTTTCTTTTTGTCCACATCGTTAACTATATGGACCACAACAATGAAACTTAATAAAATTAGCAGATTATTAAGTTCTTTTGGGCTGCCGGCCTTGGTTTTTCTAACTGAACAGACAGTTTTGCTAATGGGGAGTTTATTGCGCCACTTCTTCTTCCCATCTAAAGCAGTAGGAAGTGGTGAAAGGCGGGCGTTTTCGGGGTGTAAGTATCTTATGTAATTTTAACGTTCGAAAACTAGTGATTCTCAGCCTAGTTTTATTAAATTACTTTTGATTTGATTTAACATTGCTCACTGGTGAGTCTTTACGAGAGAGCAAGACAAATGAAGAATAGATTTTTATTTGGAACAAAACTTGTAGCCACAGCACATGGGAGTTTCATTTTCGTCCAAACTTTTACTTAGTATTTGAGTCTTGTTACTTGTATTTGAATATAAATAAATAAATAAATTATATACGTAAAAGTTTTCGACCTGATCTAAAAACAGTTACAAGCCGTTCGATCTCTTTAAAACGCGAACTAAGATTCAAGATTCAACCAAGCTATGTCAGAAACATTACGATCTATTGCTTCTTTTTTCACTTAATTCATTGTTCCAAAGTTACACCTAACACTATTTGTGTCCCAAGGCTGCCCAAACGTTTTGCTTTTAATGCTTTCCCGCGAATCTAACGAGTTTCAAACTCACAGTTTGGTCATTAATTTTGCACGCGTCGGTAAATACTGTTTAATGCATTGATTGTTGGTTTTGGCACCTCACGTGGATAGATTAAATTAATTGGAATAATACGGATGGACAACGAAAACATATATCTTACCGTTGGTGATGTAATGCTGAAAAAAGATATACCTAAAAGCATCTGTTGGTTTAAAAAGCTTACTTGCATTTATTCTTCCCATCTCAATTTGTCAGAAAAAATTTAAAATGCTTAAAATCGAATACTGTAAATACCTCAAATTTCTTAAAATCTTTCAATTTCAATATATGCAATTTACGATGTAGTCAGAACATCTGGAGTTTCTGCAGAAGCTACGAGCGCTTCGGACGCCGTATCTCTTCCGCACATAGTAGTTTGGGCCCCGAACTAAGAATGAACACGATTTGACAGTAATTGTACCTACTCCCAATATGAATTTTCCCGTTCGAAAAATTTAATTTGAAACTTGTTTTGCCGGATCAACTACTTTCAGACGGCCCTGTATCTTCGTTGACGGACTTAGAGAGTAAACCCCTGGGCCTGCGTGGTGGATTAAGGTCTACTATCTCATAGAGAGGAGGCCTTTGTCCCAGCAGTGAGAACGTTACAGCCCAGGCTAATTATGCTTATGATGGAGTAATTTTTGGGATTTCTCCAATTCATTTGATGATCATAATCATCATCTTCCTACCCATATCGTAATTATGTAGGGCCGGTGGTGGTTCAGCATTCTTCTATATCCCGTCATAACAGTATTTACCCCCTTTCTAGCTATTTGAAGGATAAAACGTAATAAATTACCTCCTCACATACGCATTTTAAGAAAAAGTACCTATAGGCTCTATCATAGGACCCACTTTGATTGTAATTAAAACAATATATCTTAATTTGATTTGTTTACTTTAAAGGTAACTTCCCATTCCAAAGTCAAATGCAAGTAAACTCCAAACCAACACACAACACTTCCCTGCTTTCCACCAAGAACAGCTCAGTTACCTAAAAAAACTGACACACAATAGCACAATGACACACAACTTACTTCTCATAGGCTTCTACAAGTTCCTTGACGTTCTTCTCTGTGTCGTTGGCTGCGTCCTTTGAGTGTGGCTTTAGGATGCTGATCACGAAGTCAGCGTGTTCGAGTAGTTCGTCACGACTGTCTTCTAGGCTTGATACTTCGCTTTGTAGCTCCTGGGGAGAGAAAAAAAAAAGTTTACTAACACGTAAAATTATATTACTCTGCGAAGGGTTAGGTAGGGGGAATCTATTCTAATTAACCAGGCACAAATTCAGACTTCAAGTCGATATGTAGGGTCTTTAAAAAAAAGGATTTAAGTTCATATTATTATAGTGACGCATCGAATAACTCTTCGCCTACATAATGCAGTAATTGTTCCGGATTTAGGTGTTTATGCGTGCAAGATTAAACTTTTCTTATCGAGTATTACTAAGAACTACAATGAAGTTCTTTTACTAGGCCTTCCTAGACCTTTTTAAACAGAGGCTTTGATAAAATTCAACCATTTCATTATGAATCATTGCCAGCAAGCACATTTTTTACTAAATAACTGTCGGTCAATAGCAGCTTATATTTGCTGCCTGTATTTTATTCTCTATGATTGCAACTTCCTGTGCGAGACCCAATAAATAGTTTTTCTTTATTTATTTCTCTTCCTAGAAGACTATGGTGACCATTATTATCTTTGGCTGTCTGTACTTGTTGTGCCCGATTAATGCAAATAGTCTCACTCCCTATTTTATGGGTTATACCTAACTGGTAAAATGCGTGTACACCTTTGGCAAACTCTGTGGAGAATGCAGCGTGATATAATGTCGTTCTCTTTTTTAATCAAACGCAGCCTTTTTCTTAAAGAAATTCTTTCCAGTATTCTGTATAACTCTAGCTCACTTCAAATCTATTTCAACTAAATTGTCACGGTGAACTTTTAGATGTATGAGGAACAGGGTATAGAATTCACTCACACTCTATAGAAAAGGGAGGATCCTTCGACCAGACGGGTGTCGTGTCTGGTGGGCAACTGCCCAACGATTGATGTCGGGGAAGTTATACAATGTCGCCCATGCGCATGTGCCCGCCCGTAATTTTCTGAATATTCATGAAAAAATATCGAAAATAACTTCAAAAGGGGGGGTCTATCTATAACATTTTTCACTAGTTTTTTTTTAATAAATACACAATTTTTTACCGAAAAATTACTTCGATTCCGTTTTTTCTTTCGTTGTCGATAATTTTTTGTAAAAATTTTAATTAACCTGTTAAAATAACTCATAAGCTTTTGGAAATCATAAACAGAATCCAAATCGACCCATAAACTTCGGAGATGTGTCAAAAAACAGAAAGCAAATCTTTAAAAAATAAAAAATTGAATAACATGAAAAATGTTATAGACAGACCCCCCCTTTTGAAGTTTATTTTCGATATTTTTTCATGAATATTCAGAAAATTACGGGCGGTCACATGCGCATGGGCGACATTGTATATATGCTGATCGCGCGGTAAACTCTGTTTGCGCGATGCAGGATTTTGTGTGACGGCCTTTGATGTGTAGTTAGCAAGTGACTTAGTGTGTGTTTTTACAAAAAACATCGCTATTATGTATATTTGGTATGGTTTCTCACCTGTAGAGCATGCCTGGTATCCACAGCTCGTCGCCGTGTGCTGGGGTTGGCGTCCAGCTGTCGCAGGCGGTCGGACGCGGCTGTGATGGCGGCGCCCAGGCTCCTCTGTACGTCGAGGAGTTGGTTCCAGCGGTGGAGTTGCTGGTCTGCTGTCGCTGCGCGTTTGGCTAAGCCTGGGGTGGAAAGTATTATATTAGTAACAGTCATGTATACACTGCATTGGGCCTGCGTGGTTACGGCCCACTTCCTCTTACAGTTGCCCCAGTAGTGCGAACATTATAGGTTCATTATACTTATGCTATGTGGGCAAAATTGTTGCGGTGTTTTGTTTTGTCGCAAAACCACAGTAACCGATAGATGCAATTGTGAACTTTATGTTGTATGGAAAAATAAACAGTACTTATTCTGTTTTTCTATAATTTAAACTTGTTTATATTTTTCGAAGCAACAGCTATAGGTAATGCAACAGCTATTTACATAACTTCGACCGTTGATAGCTAACCCTATCATCAAGCATCGTTATTTTCATTTAATCAGTTGGCCTTTATTCAGCCCAAGTTATGCACACGTTAAATATTTTGGCCTGATCATTGGGCCTGAATATTATTTATTTTTTTCCGCTGTGTTGTTCCATTGCAAGACAAATCAAGGCCACAAAGTCCTCCCTATTTCTCCTTTTCAGTCCTGTCGATCTTACGCTAGTGCTTTGTTTTATATGTTTTTATTGGGATCTCCAACAAAACATAAATCCAACAGATACATAATTTTTAAGGTTGTCAATTCTGTCTATAAGTGAACTGAATATGCTTCAAAATTTCATCACGAGGTACTCTAAAAGCACCGCGCTCTTGCAATACAAGGATCCATAAAAGCCGTATTTTATTTATTTATAGGGTTATTATCTCTATCAATGGAACTATATAATTATATCCATCAGACGGGACTGCCCGGCAGTCAGCTCACCGAGCTGATTCTCCTCTCTTTTGTATTATTTTAAATATCAAATAGTGTTTCTCTCCACATTATGCCAGTAAATTATAATTCCTGAGCCATACAGATTAAACCTCCACGGTACATACCTTCGCAGGCTACATTCCATCCGTCAGCTAGTTCCCTGGTCCTCTGCTCAACTCTTTCTCCGCTGGCTGCATCAGCCCCGGAGCAGAGCTCGCGCGCCCGCTCCCGGACCACGTCCAAGAGCGGCTGCTGGTTCTGAAGATATAGGGCATAACAGATTATGAAGGGTCAAACGTAGAAGGTACAAAAACCTAGGTCAGTCGTACCACGTGGTAACATAATATGGGTGAAATTCTCAAACGCAACGCAGTATAAAGTCATCAACTGGTTGGATCAAAACAACAACTAGTTCTGACTGTCGAAGTCATGTTAACAGCAATAATTACCTGACAGAAATACAACAGCCAATCAAATCAATCTGACAGTGTGTTAGGTAACTTTGTGTTGACTATAGTTTCAGAAAACGGGTTTTTAAATCTCTTACTGCTCTGTGTCAAGTTTGTACAAAAAGGACTTGCAAGAACGCCTCAAAATTAAGTTGTGTTTGAGAATTTTATAATCAGACAATTCCAAAATGAAACCATGTTTGTCCATGAAGACTAGAATTTAAGTAATACAGTTTTCTATCTACATTCTCAGAAACATAATGGAGGAAGGGATTGATGACAAGGATTGTTAATATGCGCGTTGGCGGACCCTAACAAGCAAAATCAAGCTTGATGGTAGGAACACAGATGAGAAAATACCATAGACAAAGAAGATATTGTGTGTGAAAATATTGATAGAAATCATAATCGTCTAATAGGAAGTCGGCAGACATTGGCTACAGCATGCTCTACTTTATGGTTTCATTCAGGAAGTAGTCGATCAGTTACTGATATACATTATGTTCCACATTGGTTATTAAGCTGACATCGAGAAATTATTGCTGAATTACAATCGACTGGCTGATTACCCAATTTTAAATGCTTTCATACTTACGGACCGGTTCGAAACCTGTATATGTAAAGGAACAATCGTTTACGCATTACATGAAATGTGAGTATTTTGCAATATCTTTTACAGTACGGTAATTATATATGTTTTATGTAAGAATATTTAAGTTCTTATAACAAGTTGTGAAATAGCTGTTGATTATTTAAATGCATGTCAAGCCATATGAGAACCATGTAGACTAATCTACATGGTTCTCATATGGCTGTCTCAAAAGACCATTTCAGACACTAATTTACATGGTTCTCTTATGGCTGGATCAAGATTATGTAGGACTTTAAAAGAGACTGCGACATCTGAGTTTGTTTCTGCCTTTCTTCTCAGAGTAGTCAGATAGAAAACCACCTCATCTAGCTTATTTTTTAATATGACGTGTATCTAATAGTGATTCCGGTATCCTATTTACAAAATAAACAATTTAATTTCATGTTTGAATAAAATAAATACTTTTGAATTCGGGTTGGAAATCGTTGCTAAAGAAATAATTTATGAACAATAACCGCAACATAAATTGGTCATGGTATTGATTTGTCGGGAAAAGAATTACTACAAATATTAATGACTAATGACGCTGACGCCATGCTTGGTAAATTACAATATCCGGCAACAGTGTAGCATCATTAGAATTTAGAGAAAACATGTTCGTTTGAGAGGGCAATTTAAGTAGGTTATGGAAAAAAATTTAATATCGAACTTCAGGAAATTCTTCCACATGTATTTTCGGCAGCGACAGATAAGACTTCAAGATCATTTTAAGTTTACTGTTTAAACGAAAATGTCCCAACAACGATGATGCCATAGAAATACTGGTACTCTTTAAAATGTAAAAGACGTACTTTAAAGCATACATAGTTGTGCATTTTAGGTACACTCTGCAAACTGTTCACAGCCAGTAAAGTTACTGTTTTGTATTGCAACAACGTTCTCTTAGAAACTATCC
The DNA here is from genome assembly GCA_948150665.1 of Conistra vaccinii. NCBI lineage: Eukaryota > Metazoa > Arthropoda > Insecta > Lepidoptera > Noctuidae > Conistra > Conistra vaccinii. The sequence continues at coordinate 1,707,967 of OX411320.1, read as the reverse complement.
AAGTGTTTATAACTTCAACTTTTAAAGTCAATGCCTCTTTTCTACTGTAACTTTGTCCTACCTGACCTTGGCCCACGATTTAAGCTGACTCTGAACATTAATGGTCTCATTGTGTTGGCACCGGATCTGACATCATTATGCTTTTAAAATGTAATGCAGGCTGTACTGTGTACATGACATTGTTGTGTACCTACTTAACTATAATATCATAAGTTTTTTTTTTATATTTGAACTAGCCCCTGCATCTGATAGTATTTTCCAAAATTTTCACATTTCCATGCAAACTTTCATCCCCAATAACCCCCTCCTTTAAGGGGGTGAATTTACAAAAATCCTTCTTTAGTGCTCACTTTCATTGAGTGTTTCTTTCAGTGAGTTTGTTTGTTACAATTTCACGCTAAAACGACTGAACAAATTTGGATAAAATTTGGCACATGACCTAGAAAAGGACATAGGATACCCTTTATCCCGATATTCCCACGGGATCAAGGCACGATCAAGGCTTATGCGGGTGAAACTGCGAGGCACAGCTAGTATATAATATATGAAACTCTTGTAAAAAAAATCGTTTAGGCTGCGTTGTCTGTCGGTAAGTAAATTTAAGCTGGTCATGCTGGCCCTGCTCCACAACCACAACTAATTGATTAACATTGGAAAATACTGTTGGAGCTGCTGAAGATTGTAACACCATCTTTGCATTGTATAAACTCAATTTCCTTTGTATTATATAATTGCATAGCACAGGTGTGAGTACTATGTACTAAAGAGCTACCATTCACCGGGTAATATGTCTTTCATTGACTTGAATGTGCCCTGGCGGCTGTGAGTATGTCATGCTCACTCAGATGTCTCGCTCATGGTGGCGCGTATGTTGGATCATTTAGCTCCCTTCAAAATGGTTGAGCTGAATGGTGCTAATCCATGTGTCATGTTCGTGAACGGGCGCCGTCAGTTGTGACTGGTCATCTCTTAGCTGCCATGGCTTATTTTAATTAATTTAATTTTTTTCTTAAAAAATTGTTCTTTATTTTTATCTTTTTATTACGGACGCTTTTAACGTGCACGTCTTTTTACATTGTTCTCACATGTATAATTTCAACTTGAATAATGTAACCAATTTTATGTAACAATTTTTTGTTTAAAAGAGTGTCCGTGGAGTTTCTAATCCGTTCTTCTCCATAGGTACCTACTACGTTTTGGAATGGGCAACTAGCTTCATATTTCTGACTGACTGACTCCTTGACAATTCAAAAGTGCCTGTACATGGTTTAATTGAAATAAATGCTTTGAGTTGAGTTTGAGTTTAAGTTTTTTTTTAAAGTAAATATTAAAAAGTTTCAAAATTTATTTTATTAATTTTTATTTTAGTGTAGGCATGTAACACTATGTTAGCTGTTTATTTAAACTAATGCTATAATATAGAATTATATAATTTCCTCCATTGTTAATACTTCTATAATCTAAGATTTGCTATTTATGTAACAATGTGTTTGAGACAATTTGAATTCTATCTGATCAGCTAGAAAACACTGGCCTCATCCAATCACAAATAGAAGAACCTAACTACATCACATAAACCTAGATGAATGAGGATATTTGACCTGATGACAATATCAAAGGCTTGCGAAAATACAGCGGCATACATGATGACGATGTTCACGCGACAATAGACTTAACAAGGCATTGACTTGCAGTAGAGAGGTCGGGAGTTCATATCACATCCGCTGCACTGTAGTGTGTGAGCCCACACCTATTGCGACCATGATTACACTTGTTTGGCACTCCAAACGAGTAAAGTAAATCACTATTTACTTCTAGTTTGTAAAAGACTTCATTTTTATTCCCGGTTTCTGAAAGGCTTTTTTAACGTCGATAAATTCAACTTCAATTGTGGCCCGTATGTGGCCAAAGTAATTTTAACATTATAAAAATAAAAATAAAATATCGTATATTCTCAGGTATTAACCCATAGCAATAATTATTACAATGCATTGTTATTTAAATATTACATCATAATAAATTAAATTAAATTACAGTATTAAATTAAATAACATTAATTTAATTAAATTACATTATTAAACTGTACCAGAGTAGACTGGATTATATTTTTTAGTTTTTGTTTTTTAACATTTAAGTAGATAATATAGATTTCATCGTTCATTGGTTATTTATTATTATTAATTTTATATTATACTAACATTAGGCTAAGTTATACTAGGTACTACATTTTAAGGATGTTTATCTGAAATAAAATATTTGAATTAACGCGGTGGAGCTTGATAGAGCCCGTTAGATATTGATAATCGGTTTTACTTTTAAAAACCGTTGTTTTTTTACAAAATAAACTATTGGTTTTTTAATGTGTTTAAATATTTGTCTCATGACAAATTGTAGAAATTACAGAAATAAACGAAAACCTTTATCATGATGGTTTTCTTTAAGTTTAATGTGCTCAGATACAAACGTATGAGTATTTCTTGTATTATATCTATCTGTTTTATCATACCTCAAGTATTTACAATATCTAGTAATTTAAATGACTTCTATAACCAGTTAGTAATGGCACCTATCTTGAACTTGACCGCTTTAACTTGAATAGTACTTATTTAATAATAACTATCTCAGATAGCTAGCTAATTATATAAAAACTTATTCAATGAAAATAGAAAGTGATCGCTTGAATAGTCTGAAATAGCGATTGAGAACGGCGCATGAGTGTTTACAATGTTATCAGAGCTGTATACTGATGACTGATAAGAGGAAATTGATAACAACCGTGCTAAACGCCAGTCAGAACGTTATGAGAAAATTCCTTATGTGATATACCTACTTGGAGTTGACGACTACAGAAAAGTAGGAATGGTACAAAAAGACATATTGCGCCGACCCTTAAATAAATTCGCATATGGGATATTACGATAAATTATATAAATATAGACATTTGGAGTTGATTTGGAGAGTTTGAAAAAAAGTAGGTTCGGTATAGTCATTAAAGAACCAATTTAGGGTAATTTTCAGGTTTTAGCGAAACACTTTTAGACTGTAGAAGTTAAACTTAATGTAACTTTCTACTAACTGGAAGCCATACAGTTGATTTGACTATAAATCTGTTTAGCGAAGATAATGCCTAATATCTGTAAACTTAACAAAGGGTGGATATCGATGGTGGGTATTTCAAATAATTGTCCTTAGTCATTTTTAAACGAGTATCCCATGCTGGCATCAGCAGGCGTTGGCCTTGACACCTCGACTCATTGTGTCTATTTATAGCCGATGAGAAAAAACATTAACTATGAGATTGCAGCGCCTGCGCTTCCAGCCTACATTCTGCGATGCTGTATTTACATTTTACTGATTAAAGATTAGATTATGAATCTAGTTTTACTTAACAAAATCTTAAATTCATTCACTGTCAGACAACGCACAGCCTTTGGGTCTAAAAGTATCAAAACTTGCACAACAGTTCTGTATGTAACAAAGGTTAGCACTAGTAAAGGATTTTTGTAAATTCACCCCCAAAAGGGGTTAAATAGGGGGGGAAAGTTTGTATGAAGTTCGTTATTTTTGCCGATGGGAAATCCCATCGGGCATATAAAAAAAATTCTTAATAATAAGTATGTTTTTTATATTGCTTTTAGAAATATTTTAAAATATGTATTTTAAATTTGAAAAAAATTAATAAACTAAATAATTATGTACTTTAAAATAAAAATAAATCACAATTGAAAATGACAAGACGTAGTATCTAACTTTTTTCATTTTTTGTTTGTATAGAAGAAAATATTAGTGTAGTTTTCGCGCAGACGTTGCATCGATTGCTAAAATTGCTGAGAACTGTGAGGCTATAAAAGGAAGTCTATTTTTAGCTAAGAACAAAGTAAATATATGTTAGGCCTAGGTATACGGGTCCAGAACTGAAGATGTTGGCGTAATAAAGCCTAAACCTACGACTATAATCAACGATAAGTGAATGTAGGTTGAACAAATTGGACCAGTGTATAACAACAATATATAACTTTTACTGCATATATAGCACACCTGCAATATGATTAATATTGAATTTCAGTTGTTTAAATGCAATTCAACAATGTCTTTCAGACAACCTTTGCATAAAATAGGCAAATGCAGATGGCTGTAACTTGCACAAAAGTATGTGAGTAGCTTGCATGCCATTGTACCATAACTGCTTTTGATTAATGAATCAATGCAAGGCACAATGGCATGCAAGATATTCGCATACTTTTGTGCGACCGTGCAACTTTTTGTGTGTTAACGTCATGTGCAATATGTTCTTAGCCTGACCCACAATCCTAAATTATAGCGAAAGTGAGTTTATTTGTTTGTTTGTTTGTTTGTTACGCTCTACTTTTTCACGCTAAGATTTGGATAAAATTTCGCACATGTGTAGAGTATGACCTGCCCCCAAATTACGCAATGCACGATCAATTTTAAATTGAAACCAATTGAAAAAGATTGCCAGTCCATTGCTTCATAAGTTCGACAAAAAAGATTGAGCAGATATTTTTTGTCGAACTTATGTAGCAATGGACTGGCAATCTTTTTCAATTGGTTTCAATTTAAAATTGATCGTGCATTGCGTAATTAGGGTGCTGGAGAAGGACATAGGCTACTTATCGACCTGGATCGCATACGAAGTCGCGGGCAACAGCTAGTACATAATAACACAACCTAACATCACGCTTGTATATTCCCCGAAGGGTTAGGCAGAAGTGTTCCTATAGTACCTACACCTTCATTTCGTCCCATAATAATCAATCTGCCTAGCCTTTTTCCCAACTATCTTGGGGTCGGCTTCCAGTCTAACCGGATGCAGCTGAATACCAGTATTTTAAATGGAGCGACTGCCTATCTGACCTCCACAACCCAGTAACTGGGTAATACGATACCCTTTGGTAAGACTGGTGTCAGACTTTCGGGCTTCTGACGACTCGTAACGACTGTCAAAGGTCCACAAATGACAGCCGGGACCAACGGCTTAACGTGCTTTCCGAGGCACGGAGGAGTCTCGGTATGTAAAGATGGTCACCCATCCACTGACCAACCCCGGCAAGCGTAGCTTAACCTGATGGATCGACCCGTGCGGCTTGTTATTACTTAGCCACGAGCTCCTCGTTTTTCGTCTTTCATTTCGTCCCATAATAGTTTTACTATAATTATGGCACACGGTAATGTAATACGATACGAACTATAGTTATTGAATTCAGTTGTACATATTGTATAACGCAAATTCGCCAATGTCTTTCAGACGACCTCTGGTAAGAGTAGGCAATAAGAAAGTTATGTACAAGTGACAGAGCTCTCGTAATGATCTTTGAGATGACAATAATAATTCAGAGAAAGTCACATGTTGCTTTCACTGTATTAATACTTTTGCAATTTGTATCAATATAAAGGACGCTGTAAACTTTTGTGGATCGTTTAAGAACACAATGATTCTTATTCAATTGATTCTGCTGGCGTGCAATCTTTGCAAAAGGTTATTGACACGCTTGGACTGATACGTCATGTTTAAGTTATTTATGTTAAATTCTTTGGCATTAACATTTAAATTAACGTGGCAAATTAAAATTGTGGTACCTACCACAATTTAAATCATTAACTCGAAAACTTAATTGGTCGCATTCCTACCTAGCCATGCGATAAATTAAGTTATCGAGTTAATGATTTAATTTAAAAACTATCGATCACACAATTCTTTTGCAGAATTTTGATTCAGGGTCTTCAACAGTTATTGAAAAGGATTCGCCGTCAATTGATGGCCCAAAAGTAACTTCCCTTGAATTTTAAACAGTGACGTAATGAGGTACGTTTAAAATATTAACTCGGAGTACCATGGCCGTTGGCCGAAAACGTGGGATAATAATCGTAAGTGAGTCATTCGACCTTACCAATTATGGGACTGTCTCGTGTCTTAGGCCTTAAAATGTGACTGAACAAAAAGTATTTTGATGTTGAGCGTAACATATTATTTGAAATTATAATATTAGTATGTCTTTTTATTACATAGTTCTCACATACAATTATAAATTCAACATTAATGATGTACCTAAATAATATTTTGTATAAGAATATCCATGGAGTTTCTTGTCCATAGGAACGCTTTAAAACTAGCTTCAGAAATGACTCTAAGAATACCCACCAACCTTGACAATTTAAAAGTGGTTTAATTGAAATAAATGCTTTAGTTTCATTTTGATTATTTCTTGTAGCACTACAGGACTTTACGGAAGTATCTTCTCCTACTCGTATTTTAAGCAAAAAAAACATTAACTCAAAGTTTTTTATTCGGACGTTTTCTTTCAATATTGATTAGCATTTAAATAGCATGTCATGTTGATTTCCATGGCGCTATCAATCGATTGATTATATAAAGCGGCCTCGAAAATGTGCCCTTGACCTTCAAGGTCATCGCATGTTTAGCGCCACTTACATATCATACCTGCGGACTATATTTGTTTATTTTTATGGTTGTATATGAAAAGATTGCTTTTATTTTATGTAAGTATCTTGGTTTTAAACTGCTCATTTCCAATTTTAATTTCGGGTCATCAGACCGGAAAGTTTAATAATGGCAACTTATCCACTTAAGGAACAAATAAACAGCCGAAAGACCTTTACGAAAGTTAACTGCAGTCTCCGTTTACGGTATAATAACCGGTAACTGTAGATATTTTAACTTAATAGTCCGATGCTCTCACTGAAAATGGCTTCAAGCGATGCGTTGGTGTTTAAACTCGCCATGCGAATGGTAATAGCCGTGAGATCACGTTTCAAGATCACAAAAAATCGCAAACACTTTTTACACCGGCGTTTTGAACTTCCAACACGGAATCTAATCAAAGAACATCGTCTATGTACACAAGTCAACATAAGGAAAGTGAAAACAAGGTAGAACCCCGAACTGTTCGACCGTGACCTTGAACTTAACATCAAAAACAACAACAAAACTAACACAAGTGTGCGAAAACTTAAAACTATCGCGATATCACTAACTTACCTTCCTTTTTCGCGGAATTTTTAATACCTACTTACTGACTAGAATTTAAAATTGCAAAAAAAAACTATTTAGTATATAGTAAACTATGTGGGCACGTGGTTATAACACTTGCACGATGTGAAAGCAAGGCAATAAGTGGTGTGTTTGTGTACAGTTCTCATTGCGATGCTATGCAGTCACAGACTGGCGCGCGCGCGGCCGGTCGAGCGTCGTGACGTCACGCTGTTAAGGGGCCATACGGTGAAGTCATAAGTGTTGTGCAATACTTCATTGACAAGTTTTTGATAAGCGGATATGTTAATGATTATGTTTTTGCGATAATTGATGAAGGGGGGTTACCATAACCATAGACAATAATTTTATTGTCTTCTAGAGAGTTTTGAAAATTTTGAATTTGATGTTATTATGTCATTTAATTTCTTGGGTTGTTTTCCTAACAGATTAAGTAGACAGTTTTTTGGTAAATAAAAATGTTACACTGAAATGATTAATACAATTATTATAAAATAAGCAAAAAATAAGAAAATGGTGATGGCAATATCATTGCAAGCATACCTAGACACTTGAGAAACTGTTAAAGCTATTAATTCTACAAGTAAATTAGGATCAACTGGATTTGTTCGTAATAACCGGGGGAATTTTGATTAGGTACTTAATAAGAAAGAATAAAAAATTTTCTTTAGATTTAGAATAAGTTGTCTCTACTATAGTCTGTCTCAAAAGTATTTGAGGACACTGTAAACAAAACCTGTTAAATTCTTACGCAATCACTCACATTCTGTATCTGTATTTTTAGAAGGTCTTAACTTTATTTCTCACCACAATTTTCCAACAATTAATGTTTGAATATCATGAATTAATATTTATCAATCAATATAATCACTACAAATACACAATCAATAATACTTTCAATGAATAAAATTTATGTATTTATTTTATTTTAAATAATTATTTAATCATTTTTCTATTTAATACTTTCTGACAGAGCTGATAACAAACTGCCTATGACGTAATCCTAATTTTTTATTCACTAGAAATAACAATAGTAACTTAAGCATTTGTTCAATAGGTATTTCATTTACCTTATTCACTAGATGTAGCGTTCTAATTTAACTTCCCATTAAAATCCGGAGCATATCTAACTTATTTTAAAGCATAAATAATTCCGTCCTTGCGCTCGCATAGGTCATACATTTTTATGGCTCTCCTTTAAAGTTAAGTTCGTGTTATGAATTCATATTGAGTTTTTGCATTAAGTATATGCGATCACGTCAGATCCAATCTGTGCTGATATAGTAAAAAAAACTTATGTACTTATTAAAACTTATACAAATGATTCAAAAATTTATTATTTCGGTTTTTCTGTAAACTTGCTTTCGCGATAAAAATAAAAGATTGCAGAAAGTGAAATAAAATTGGAACAAGAGTAGGGTAGGTAGGATCAAGAAAATTATTTGCTAACTTTTTTCTTAAAAGAGAGATTAAAATAGTTAAATAATTGCAGCGGCAGCGTCTCGCTTTATAAAACAAAACAAAAAACGCAGTATTATGATAACCTTATTTTCATCTTTTGCAGTCGTTTATAAAACCTCACTCGGTCAGTTTAGCAACGTTGCCTTAAGTTCACAACAATGGGCCTTGAAATCAAGTGCATTAACCTAGTCGCTCATAAACTAAAAATAAGAACTCGCTAACTGCTGTAGGTATAACACAGGTAACTAAGATAGGTCTAGATAAAAATCTAACCTAATTAGGATAATTTTATGATTGTGAGAAATAATGAGTAGGTTGGATCTTAGATAACTTCTTGGAGTGAAATACTTTAATATTACGCAATTATTGAGCATTAGAATTAATTTGATTTATATTATAGGTATAAGTAATTAAAGTGGTGTAATAGGTAATAATTAAAAATATGTTCCTTTACAGCTGTTATTTTGACATTTCAAACAGACACTTTAATTTTATTTATCTGTAGGTATATAGATTTCGCAAAATATGTAAACTAATACAATAAAAAAAAAATGGTTATGGAAGATAAGGTTATAATTTTGAAAAAGTTTCAAATTTTTTATAATTTTGAAACATTTAAAACAGTAATGAAATGTTTGAAAAATTAACATCTAACTGTGAGTTGTGAAAATTGTTTATTGTCATCTATTTATCACTCAATCGTAATCTGCTTTATCATTGCACCGATACTACCAGATATCGACATTACGAATGGTAATAGGTACCTAGGTATAGTCATATGCTGATAAAATCATGTCACATTATGACTATAATTTCTTCAAAATAATTGTGAATTATCTTATTACTAAGAAATTTATTTTTATAATCCATTCAGATATAATTTCTCTTATAAACATTTATTTTCCTTCTTCTTCATTTCGTGTGGTTAGCGACTAACCTGGTGTCAGAGTTTTAAAACCAACCTTGGGCCTCTGACTTGGCTTCACATGCCGTCGACAAATATCTCTAAGCACCAACCAATCAATAAGTACCAATTCGAACAAATTATAATTAGTCTTGAAAAAAGATCATAGATGGCAGTATAGGTAACAATTATGAAATTAACAGTCACTAAAAAAGCGATAAACGGAAGATTTTGACTGAAATAAGATTAGTAAAAATCAAAACTTCCTTGTTTAATGCTGATTTATCTATTGTAACTCATAAATCTCGTATTTTCAACAAAAAAAGGTAAAACCTTTTTGTTTAGGGCTCTTTGCAATAGATGGCGTTTTTCATCACTGTACCACATTTATGCTGTAGCCAGACAATAGCCCGACTTAGGGAGGTCGCATTTCTTTGTATGGGATTGGGTATCTGTACGTAGTATTATATTATCTGTGCTCTAAGGCATGCCGGTTTCCTCCCGATGTTTTCCTTCACCGTTTTTGAAGCAAGTGATAATTTATAGGTACAATGCAACACATGAATCCGAAAAGTTAGAGGTGCGTGCCTTGGGTTTGAACTCGAGACGTATGACTTGGCAGTCTGACGGACACACCACTTGGCTATCACTGCTATGTTCATTTCCCTAAAAAGTCTGGAGAAAGAAAATTATCTAACCTTCATAAAGTTTGCTTTGATTTTCCGCATTTTTTTTTTATTTCTGTGACAAGCCCCTTCAAGAAGCATTAACAAATATTTGAAGACATCTTAACGATCATAACTATATAGTTAAATTTAAAAAATATACATTGTTGATATCCAGCAAAAACTGAAAACCGACGCCATTACAATATTTTCAACGGTTCTGACTCCATTTAAAATTGTAATATCTCAATTAGTATTGCAATTTATTCATTTCGCGGTGTACCCGGGCATACGGTATCGCGTTATTAGTTAATAGTTCTTTTTTCATCAGCCATTGTTAAGTTAATCGCAAGATATCGATCTTTTTAAACAACCGTTGACTGTGCTACTTGTGTGGACATCTAGCGGTAACCGGGTGAACTAATTATAGAAATCATTGCTATTAATAGTACACGAGGATAATTTTATTCTTATCTGAGAACGCACGTGTATTTTCTAGACAAATTACCGTTCTAGTACAGCTCTAATACTCGATAGTTTGCTGTTCTGTTATCATGATTTCAGGGACTTCCCCGAGCATAGAGCATGATATCTAGTGGGGATCAAATAACGCGTGGTTAAGTTTGGAACCCCCTCTTTACAAATTTTCAGACTGTGACTCACAACACCAATTGAGGAGCCGTTTGTAATCTAAATTGATCGAAATTGAATTATTTATTTACGGGACACATTCTTGTTCGCGTTGCACTTTAAAACTGACAATTTAGGTAGTTAAGTAAGCAATAAAAATGAGTTTCCTCGATAAGGAAGGTTTGAGGCTATAAATAATGATCTACCAGTTTTTTTTTATAGTCATTAAAATCTTAAAAATATTTGCAACTAGCACGCTAACGCAATTCATAGTTGTCATGTGATTAATAGATTACACTCAAGATCCTTGTTTCCTCGAATAATTAATCTAGGAATTAAAATAAAGAGGGTAAATCAGCCAGCCGTTTAAAAAAATCAGCTAATAAAAAATAAAAAAAAACTACAAAAAATTATTTTCAGACTTCTTTAGCAACGGCGTAATAAGAGTCAAAAATTAAAAATTGAACTCGTATTTTTTTTCGTTTAACTCAAAAACACTATGTTTAATTGTTTAGTCAGACATAGAGAGGATGTTCCTTGAGTTCCATTAAAATTGCTAATTAAATTACGTCTACTACACGCTGCTATACAAGTCTGACATTACTACGAAATAGCCACTCACCTCAAGGTCATTCTTGGCATGATTCAGCTTCTCCAAATGCAGCCTTAGCGCGTCCACAGACGTCACCGGTTCGTCTTGAATGTCATTTTTGTCTAAAATCGCCTTGATCTTCTCCACAAGTTGACAGAAGTCTTTCCAGATCTCCAGGTCTTGCTCAAGCTGAGCTTGACGTGACTTGGCTGAGTTGAGGGTGTTCTTCAGAAGCTGGTTGTGTTTCTGATGGTCTTTAGATAACTCTTCTTGTTCCGAAGCTGCTAATGACGGCCATATTTTATCTACGATATCTTGCATGCGTTTTCCAACAAGATCTTTCATTGATGGTTCGGATGTGTTGAAGAAAGATTTGTGCTCTTCTAAATCAGATTCGATGTTTTCAAAGTCTGTGCCGTTCTTGCCCATGTCGAGGCGTATCGTCGCTTCGTTGACCCAGATGTTCAATTTCTCGACGAGTTGTAGATACTGCTGTCTGTACTTCTTGTTATCTTGTAAATATTTCTCTCTGTTTGCTAACTCTGCTGGTAAAGACGTCTTCAGAGAGTTGGCTTCCGACATCATTTCAAGTAACGTGCTTGGTACTCCATCATCGTTTTTGATAACATCAGTAATCTTTGTAAGTTTGTCTAGATACGACTGAATGTTTTTGACAAGTGTGGCGTGTTCTGTGAGTTTCTTGTCGACACTAGCGACATCTCTGTTGAGGAGTGGTCGGGAGTGTACGGCTGCTTCGTTGTCATGAAGCCATTGGAGGATCTCTGACAGGTCTGAGCCCAGTTTCTTATGTTCTGCTGCGGCTCTCTCATGTTCTTGACGCTTGGCTTCTACAGTTCTTCTCAATGTTAGGAGCTGTTGTTTTAACGACTGTAGAAGTTCAGTGATGTTGTTTCTGTCAATAACAGTGCCTTCAGCGGCGATCTGTTGACCTTTGTCTGTGGCTGTAGCAAGCAAAGCTTCACAACCCTGAATTTTGAGGATGATGTCATCGTAACGCTTTATCTTGTCTTCCAAGGAGTCATTCGATTTCTCAATTTCGGATGTAAGATCAGTGTACTTGGAGATGAACTCTTCAATTTCCTTCACTAATACAAAGAATTGTTCTCGCAAAAGCAGGAGTTGTTTAAGTTTGGAGATTTGGTCTTCGATAGTGCTCATTAAATCATCTTGCTGAGTTAAGATATCTTGGAGGTCGTGTAAGTTACCGCCTTGGAGTTCATTCAACATTGCTTTGTTCTTCTTCAGATCAGCTAAGATAGATTCATATGCTTGAATGATTGGCTGTACATCTTCAACTTTGCTTCCAATGGGTTTGTTCAGAGCCTTCAGTTTATTCTGGATTTCGTTCAAGAATTCAAGTGCAGCAGCAATCTTGGCTGCAGCATCCTTGTACTCCTTGATATGTTTGAGTAGGATGCTCTTCTTATCGTTGATAATAGCCTTGATTCTTGCAAATCTATCAGATAGAACGTTGACTTGTTCCTTCAGTTGCAGTTTGTTAGAATCTGATAAAGAATCCATGAGTTCTTTAGACTTGTCCTTAATTTTGTTGATGTTCTTTTCGACGTCATCAGCTTCTTTGCTGAGTTTCTCAAACTTGGCGAGTTGTTCTTCCAGGAGTTGGAGACTGGTAGTACGTAATTCAGGAGTGGCAGCTACTTCGGCTTCGTTCAACCAGCTCTGGCATTTGGCAACTTCAGATTCGAATTCGTTCCTGCCTTGTAAGCGTTTGTTGAGTGCGGCCAGTTTATCATCGATATCAACCTTTGCTGAGGTGTAAGACTTGTTCAGGTCTTCTAGAATAGCTTGTAACTTAGCCCTATCTTCGGGAGAACAGTCCTTAGACACAGCGTTGCCTTGACGCATCACCTCAGTCAAAGTATCGTTGTGGAAGTCAGATAACTCGCTCTGGTGTTTCTTATGTACTGCAATCTCTTTCTCAACCTTAGCGGCTTCTAAAGGTACTGGGCCACCAAGTTTCTTAATCTCTGCAAGTTTAGCTTTGAGCCAGTTCTTAGCTTTTTCGATATCATTTTCAAGTTTCTTCCTATCCTCAGCGCATGTGCCTAATCTTTCGATTTCTTGTTTAATCAGTGAAGCTAACTGCTTTTGCTTTGAGGACAGTTCAGACAATTCTGACTCTAATTGCATCTGTTCAGAAGGTTCAAGTTCAGCTTGGATATTGCTTACCTTCTTCTCTAAAGAGTCGATGACTGTCTTCTTACCGTCTGTTTCTTTAAGAAGATTGGCTACCTTCTTTTGTCTTTCTTTGACGGATTTGCTTTCATAACCAAGAGGTTCGGGGTGAAGGATGTTATCGATTTCCTTTTGCATCCATTCGTTCTGGGCGTTGACTTCGCTCTTGGTGCCATCGATTGCTTTGTAGGTAATCTCAAGCATTTGTAGCTTGCGTTGGATACGTTTGGCGATGTCATTGTACCTTCGTTCCACCGATTTCATCTGGAAAAAAGATTCGATTTAGTAGTTCGCCTAGCGACAAAAAATAACAACAAATCATTGTTACAAGTGCAATAGATATGTAGGTATAAAAATACTATAATTTCCGGTTCAACAATAGTTTAATGAGTAATTTCACGGTGAGGTCACTACTAGTAATAATATTTGCCACAGTCACGTTTTGTCATTTTTTTATCTATAAATTGACTACTTACTTGTTCTTCGACCTGCTGAGACTCCAAATTGCTGACGATGTTGATGACTTGGGACCCAACAGACTTGATGCTGTCGACCTTGTCTTTGCCAGCCTGTCCAAATTCAGAAGACAGTTCTTTAAGAGCGCTGAGCTTCTGCGGACATGGGAGACCAGATCCCTTGTCAGCAAGACACATCTTCTTGAGCGTGGAATCGAAGAAGTCGTGGATTTCTTGGCATTTGTTGCGGAAGGCGTCGATGATTGCTTGGTTGCCCTTCTCTCGTTCGATTGCCTTGAGGATGGCTTGTTCTAAGCTGTCTAGCTCTTCTTCTAGATTGATTTCGTCTTCGAGTCCTGGACAAGAAGAGATTATGGTTAGTGATGAGGCTTTTAATTCATCATGTTTTGTCAAAAACGTTACTCTTGTGCTTTGTGTCTTGTTTCAGGATAATAAAGCTATCCAAAATAAATAAATTACAGTCCACAGAATATATTTTCAGTGTTATTTAGTAGTATTTGATGAAAATATTAAACAAATAATGCTTTCTATTTCGGAAATTAGGAAAAAATGTTTATTTGCAAATAAATTAAAAGGTATGATGCACTTTCGGGGATCATGGAAGGTCGGGAATCATGGAAGGCGCATAAAATCTCATGATCCCCGGCCCAAGTGTGGGACGGGAACACCGGGATGTTTTTTATCCCGTTCGCCCGCCCCAGGGCGGAGGACATCCATGAGTACTTTTCACCCCGGGACAAAAAAAAATTGGTATGGTATACTTAAAAATTACCTGACATAAAATAACTGTAAATAATGCACTAACCTTCAGTAGGAATCTCAGTAAGCAGTCTATTTCTCTTCTCGCTAAGAGAAGCTAAAGCATCATTCATCGCTGCCATATCCTGCTTAGCTGCCTCAGGCCTCAACTTGGATGGGTTGGCGAGCCAATCGCGGGCCAGCGCAGTGTGGACCGCAATCCATTCCTGGATCTCTAACACTTGCTTCATGGCCTCTTCCATGCCATGGACAGCGTCTCCTAATTCCTCCAAGTGACTTTGTACCTGTAGGTTATGTAATGTGTTAGATAAGGGTGGGAAGTGTGGAATTACAATAACGGTGTAGGTGCACAATACATTGTTATGTGGATGCCATTCTTGCTGCTGACAAGATTGTTGCAATGTAGATTCCGAGGAACTACGCTGAAATTATAACAACGATATAACTATAAGATTCTAATTGCAGTGGGGATTTGTAGAATTCTTGCCGGGTGGTATTATAACTTAGTCCATCCAGTAACATCTTGCAAACACGACGTCGAAGTGACTTGACAGGGTTTATCCTAAAAGTTAGCAACGTCGCAAATAGCTGTCAAATATTTACCTGTCTTGATTAATTTGGCAATATTACTGTACGGAAATAAGAAATGTGGCTAACTAGTAACTTAAAGTATTGATAATTAAATGCAATAATTAATATCGTAACACTGAATATTTAGTTTTAGATGCAAAAAAAGTACCTATTTGGAAATTTTACAAATGCCTTTTTACACCTAAAACGGTTACAATATCAAATTCAATATTATAATTGCAATTCATTATTAATTTTCTCTAGTTAGCTACATTTCTTATTTCCATACAGTAATATTGCCAAATTAGTGAAAACAGCGAAATATTTGACATATATTTGCGACGTTGCCCACTTTCAGAATAAACGCTTCAAAATATAGCTGAATTCAGATGTCTGCAAGTAAGTATATGCTAAATTAAGAAGATAATAAATTGTTTCTCCAACTATGACAGACTATAGAAAAACACCTGGACTCAATAAAAGGATTCAAGCAAGTTCCTATAGAATATTCTTTTCTTTTTTGTTAATAACTCCACAAACAAGCATCCTTACCTTGGTTTCGAAAGTCGAAAGCTTTTGACCGAACTCAGGTGCCTCAAGCGTCCTTAGAATAAGGTCAATGCGTGGCGCGCTCCCTACTTCGCTCACTTGCTTCTATAAACAAACCATGCATCACACACAGACATCAAAACAGTGCGGGTTAGTATGTAGATACAGATTAATTGATTATTGGCTTGACAGAGAAAATATTCGAAGAAACTGGATAATTCGATTTGGTTTGATACCAAGTGTCAGTTCCCTTTTTTATCACCAAATTCCAGTACTGGAATTATAGTATATCTATTGAAAGGGAATTGGGCAAAAATGTATTGGGTTTGGTCTAAATGTCCATCACTAAAGAGATCTATGTCACTGAATAGTCAGTTCAATTACATAGGTCTCGTCAGTGTTGGACATCTGGACTACTTTTGCCCGTTGTCTTTAAGATAATCAAAATCGCATCAATATCAATAGTCATCAATACTACTCACCAGTTTCTACATTGGTATGTATTCTATATTGACTATGATCGCAATTAATTTTGGCCCGTATAATACGGGCTTAAAAACGATGTTCAGGCATTAAAATCTGACGATTTTATACTAATCTATAGGTAATCAATTCTTGTTTTAAATAGAGACTCATGCTGTAACATCGTTCTACATAAAATACGGGCAAAGAATCGATTTTCCATTACATAGTAATTATTTGATTGGCTTGCTACATATGTAAAATCGATCTACTTTATAGGTTGCAGTGATCAAGGGAATTTTGATGACTCCTAAAGTACTAACTTTTTCTAAAGCGTATGCATTCTGAAAGTGAGCAACATCACTAATAGCTGTCAAATATTTCGCTGTTTTGATTTATTTGGCAATGTTACTGTATGGAAATATGAAATATGGCTAACTAATGAACTAAACTATTGATAACGATGCAATAATTAATATCGTAACACTGAATATTTCGTTTTAAATGTAAAAAAAGATTTGGAAACTTTCCAAATGCCTTTTTTACACCTAAAACGGTAACAACATCAAATTCAATGTTATAATTGCAATTCATTATTAATATTCTAGTTCACTAGTTAGCGATGTTTCATATTTCCATACAGTAACATTGCCAAATTAATCAAAACGTTGCCAACTTTTAGAATGAACGCTCTTAACTTCCAAGGTATCTAAACGAGTAGGAATCGCTATATTTTCTCTGTCGTTTCTCAGTACAAACGTGATATGTAGCAGAAGCATTCAATTCAACATTGTAGAGGTGGTTTTAAGTGATCTTGTAATGGTAAAGTACTAAGTGAATCATGTTATACGTGCCTGTTGCACTTTATACAAATAGTGCTCGCCTCTTATTGTCTGACAAGAGATTATCATAGTTAATTGACTCAGGCGTTACTTTGCAGAAAACCATTATAAAATACAAAACACAATATACCTATATTTTGTAACCTAATCCGCTTTACTGTTCTTAAAGAGCCATAAAGAACCCTGTAAGAAATCGACACGTGTTTCAACTCTCAACGAGGCATCCTCAGGATGACGATTGACTTGTCGGGCGGTGTAGCTCACTTTGCGTTCGGCGCTTGTCGTGGCAACACGTCCTGTTCCGGTTCATAACAAGTCAATCGTCATCCAGAGGATGCCTCGTTGAGAGGTGAAACACGTGTCGATTTCTTACAGAGTCCTTTATGAATCTTTAAGAACAGTAAAGCGGATTAGGTTACTAAATATACGTCGTCTATTGTATTTTAGACATTATCATATTTTTTATTTTTTATGGTTTTAGTAGGTTTTGGTTCAATTTAGTGTAACATGTATGGAACGTACAATCGGATATTATTCTTATTAGATTGTTACAGAAATGTAGCGCCTGTCATTTTGTTGAACTCGTATTTTGTATCGTCGCTAACTGAAAATTGCTATGTGAATTATGATTTTTTTACTGTTTTTTGTTAAGTATACCCAACCCATGGCAGGTACCTATACTGGGGCTCATTTTTTCTCATATTTAGAATAAAATAAACTGTAAAACACCTAACGTTTAAATTAATTATAACTTAACCAAACACTAATCAGAACAAATTTTGCTCCAATTAAAGTGGCACAAAAAAAATTATTATAGGTACGTCTGTTTTCCATGAGGTATTAGGCGGAGGTGACCTATAGTACACCATTTCGCCGGTTATGTTCGCACAATAAATCCAGAACAACAAAAGATATTAAAAAAAAAAACTCATCAACAGATGGTTGCACAGCTTATTACAATTTTCATTAATTTTCTCTTCTATGTTACACTAAACTGGAAAATCCTTACATTTAATTTCTAATTCCATAATAATCTCGATTCTGACAAAACCAGGTGCACAAAAGTTACATTGCCAACGATAAAGCCTTTACATTATTATTGTTCTAACTACGATCTATCTACAACAATGTTAACTAGATTGTAATAATAATTATTAATTATTAATAAGAGATCTTATCTTACATCAAAAACGTTGGTTCTGTTCGTTTTGTCGACCTGGCGAACTTATAAGCATAGATTTATTATAAATTATTTGCAGATCATTCAGTTTATATAAGCTATGATGCGAACTGTGATGCATTGGCAGGAATATGACCCAATTTTTTATTTATTCATATACATTAGAGAGTTTATCTTGAGATCCTACTCTTCTATATCTTATGACAATTAATTAGAACACAAAAATTGTATTAAACATTGTTCTTATGATATTTGGAAGCTTTTTAAACTATTTATAATTAGCCTGGACTAGCCAATTAGAATACTTTAATATTTAATAGAAGTTTTTTTTTTTACTCTAGGTTCTTTATAATATACAAGACTTTTAGCCCAAGTACCCACGAGCGATTTCTTCACGCTATTTTTTTTTCGGGCATTGGATTTTCAATGTTCTGCTTAGCGCCGAGAGTTGAAAATCCAACAGTGTGTTTTTGCGATGCGCTGGGTTACACTTTTTTTGATTCTCAATGCTCGGTTTAACATTGAGAGTTGAAAATTCAGTGCGCGATAAAATCGCGCCGCGATATTTTTACGTCCGTGCAAACGTGGGCTTATAAGAATAATTTTGCACGGATATGTCTCAAAGGCACTTTACTCCTTACATAATGGACTGTTTATTACTTACGCTTCTAATAAGGCCTTTTTTATACTATTTTTTCATTAACAAATGACTTTTAACAAGGTTAAAATTCTAACTAATGTCCTATAAATTACCTACCCCCAATGCAACACAATTTTTCACACATTCAACACACAATCTCCACAATGGAACCACATCAAAACGACGTCAAGACTTCGGAAGCGAGTATATTAGTGGAAGCCTTCAGTACCTGGTCGATGAGGTCCTCGAGCCGCGCGCGCACGGCCAGCTCGCGCGCCGGGATGGGCAGCGGCGCGCTGTCGGCCGGCGACGACGGCCGCGACACCGACGCCGCCGCCGCCGAGCACGCCGCCACCGCGGCCGACAGCCGGCCCTTCTCCGTCTGCAGGCGGTTGTGCAGGCCCTGGGGGAAACAACCATTATAAATAGTTATTCCAACTTTCATAGGCTTTTTACGAAGAACAGACCGGGGATAATACCCACGTATCCTCTTACCGATCGAGTGAGAATGTCGCAGTAAGATGGTTGAAACCGTGATATAGTCATATCCCTAAGGATATAGCTATACACCGTAATATAGTTATACGAAAGCGTAATATAGTTATATCATAACTGTCTTACTAGAATTATAACCATGATACGAGCACGATCTAGTAATATGTATAACTATTAGGTCACTCTGACCAAAAAGGTTAGGTTAGAACTGTGACAAAATTAGTGCACTCCAACAGTTATAAACCGCTTTCATATAACTATATAACGGGATACCGTTATATAGTTATATGAAAGCGGTTTATAACTTTTGGAGTGCACTTATTTTCTCACAAGTCATGGTATAGGTATCCCTAGGGATATAGCTAGATATAGCTATATCCCTAGGGACATAACTATATCACGACTTCAACCATCTTACTGCGACAAATACATATATTATCTCCGTCCATTGATTGTATAACGAGGACATGCGAAAAGTTTATACAGATATTTAATGTCGCACTACGAGTAATAGGTTGAAAGTTTAAAGAACATAATTATTTGTGGATTTTTTAGTACGATAATTTGTTTGAGAATACTTTCTCAGTTAATCTAAGATATACATAGGTTGATAAAGAAAATGTTGAACGATTGCCAATTTAATTATATGACTACGAGGATGGCTACATCTGGAGAATGCATAACACCTGTGTAATGTCTGATTGTGTAATCATTACTCAATGTACACCTGTTCGCAAATCATCAAACAATTATTTATTATGATTTGTGATGTAAGAAACTGTATATTCTTTATTATTCAGAATCTTTCTTTTATATAGCCGGCTCACCAACGGAGGTTACCCTAATCTGTCGTAACCATATTTCCATATGACCAAGTTAAATATCCCAAGTGCGCATTTTTCACTATCACTTACTTTTCAAAGAAACGCAGCTTAGTTACAGAAATATATAGAAAAAAATTTAGTAGTTCGCCGAACGAGAACTTGCACAAAGAGATACTTAAAAATGGAAAAATATGCCATAGTACTCACCCTAGCCTTATCCAGCAATTCACGTCCATGCGATAATCCATCAACCTCGACATCGAGCTCAGTTATCGCCGGCTCCATTTCATCCAAGTTATTCAGAATGCTCTCCAGCGTATCTTCATACTCCTTAAACTTGGCCAAACCTTCTCTCAAACGCCTTTCGATCTGTAACGCAGTAGCCAACAGACTCTTGTGACTGTCGTTGACATTCTTTAACTGTTTTCCTACAGTTTCGCGTATAGATGGCGTTGTTTTCTCGTATCGCTCGATTTGGGCTTGACCCTTGCCTTCTAGTTCATCTAATGTAGACCTGTACTTCTGTATGTCATCAAGGAGGACAGCATGTTGTGCTAGCTGTTCTTCAGTCTGCTCCCTATTAGCAATGTATAAGGAATTGTGAGCCATAAGCTGGAAGGATATTTGCAGCAGCCATTTCTCAGTGTCTTGCAAAGATTGGTGATAATTGTTGTAATCTTTGATTTCAGATTCGAGATCAGCCTTCTTCGCGGCGCATTTAGCGCGTAACGCTTTGCATTTCTTTTCGATTGCTGTGACTGATTCCTTAATAGCTGGTTTCTTTGCCCAAGAGCTTAGTTCAGCTGCTTCGCTCTTCAGCCTATCTAATTCTGGTTTCTTATTATCAATTTCGTCTTCAATATGTTTGTATTTCTCTAAAAGAGTCTTCATTTCTCCTAATTCTCCACCTGTAGGAGGAACCTTGTCTAAGTTCTGTTCCGTATCCTTGATCCATTGGTCCATCTTCTTTTTAGATTCTTCGAAGTCTTCCCATTTGCCGATAGCTGCTTTGAGCTGTGCTGTGATAGAGTTAAGGTCTATTTTCAGTTGGTCCCAGCTTTCCTGTAAGATCTTGACGTCATTACGAAGACCGTCTTGTTCTTCAGGCGGTGTGTTGTTAAGAGCTTTCTTGAAAGCTTCTTGTAAGACTACTAGTAAGTGATGTCCTTCAGTCATTCTGTTGTTTACAAGTTTGACTGTCTCCAGTTTATCTTTAGTAGTTTCAATGTCACCAACTCCGATAGAATCTTGAACAGTACCGTGAGCTGTTTCAAGCCACTGTTGGAGATCTTCCTTAGCTTTGATAAACTCAGTGTGGTCAGATAAGTTCTTCTCGCCATTGGAAACTAGACCTTGAATCTTGGTGAGTAAGGTTGTGTATTCAGTTTGTAGGTTGACTGTCTTGTCGCGGACCCAGGCGCAAGCGCTCTGTTCCATTAGGTTTTCACATCTGTCGTTCAGTTCTTCTAGAACGTGTTTGTGTCCTAATGCTTCGGATAGGAGTTCCTGTAAAATTACACAAATATAAGTATACAAAGATCAGTTTTGAAGTAATCATAGTTTTGAATTTAGTAAATATGAGCACGATGCTTAAATAAATAAACCAAATACTCACGCGACACTTATCAAGATGCTCAGGCGTGATCTTGTCCACCTTCTGCACAGTCTTCAGCTTATTATCGAACTCTTTCACCCACTTGCTCATCTTCTCCGACGTCTCCAGGTAGTCCGACCAGGCCGACAAGCACTTCTCCAGCAACTTCTTCGTATCCTTACAAATCTGTTGGAGATTCTCCCATTCGATCTTCAGCTGCTTTATCTCTTGGTTGATGTTGTCTTTACCCTCGTTGCCGGTAGTTTCTAGAACTGCGTTGCTAAGGCTGATTGCCTTTTTGAGTAGTGCTTCGCCTTTAGGTAAAGATTCGATGATTTTGTTAACTTTTTGTAGTTTCTTCTGTACGGAGTCCTTTTCTCCGTGGGAGTCGGAACACTGTTGGATCTCGATCTTGCAGTTTCTTATCCAGTCGTAGAAGTTGTCGTAGGATTCTTTGTATTGAATGTGGGAGTTTACGTAGTCTTCCAGTTTCTGTGGGAAATTTTGTTGTTTAGAATTTTTTGAACATTTATTAAACATAATAATTTTAGGTTTATTGAAATTATTAGGCTGGTGTCTTCATCAACAAAACAACCATATTACTTTATCTGTCGAATTCAATAATTACGGTTTCCTCGTTTTCCTGAGCAAAAATTAGGAAACAATGAATTTGCTTTTGATAGCTGACCAAGTCAATTAGCATTATGCATTAGTGTACATTAGCTATTATGCAAAAGCAGGATGAGCCCTAAGAGGGAAGGTAGACCGCATTTCGCCCAATTGTCTTATATCTAAAAAAGGTTCTTAAATTATTATAATTATGTTTTTTTTTTTAATACTCACCGCAATCATCTCATTAACAGTCTTCCTGATCCCATCATACCTCTTCAAGGTATCCTCAATTCCCTTCGACTTAAGAGAGGCATCCTCTTTGAGCTTCTCGTTCAGTCTCTTGACCAAATCGTTGTGAGAGTCAATGTCTCGGTTGAATGTCTTGAACTTCTCCAGTTTGGCCTTCTTCTCTGATAAGTCTTGGAGGAGGGAGTCGTCTGACTGGATCTTCTGGTCAATGTCGTCCAGCCATTCTACTAGGAGTTTGTGGATCTGAAATTGGTTGGAATCGTGAGTATTGTGTAGAATTTATACAATGTGTAGAATGTTACCTGTTATTTGAAAGCCTCATCTATTAACGCATACTGTTGTTCCATAAAATATATTGCTAGTTTATTTAGTATACCATTCATAACGTTTTTTTTATTATAAAGTAAAGTCTTGTTGGTTTTGCGTATAATCTACAAGTTAAAACTGCGCAGCCTACCCTGCGCAGCCCTAACCGTTACAATGAATAGGTACGAATATTACCAACCACATAACTACTTTCAAATGGTTTCTACAAACTGTACCTTAGAAATATCATCAAACTGCGACGCTCTACTGGTCAGCTTATTCCTGACGTCTTGTAAGTCTGCTATCAACTTATCAAACTCTTGCTTCAAATTATCAGTGTCCTCTTGTATCTTGGCTGCTCCGGTCTGTTCTGTGTTCATTATCACCTTCTCTTTAAGTTCTAGAAGGTACCTAGAAAGGGAGAAAATTAAATGATAAAAATCCCCCTCTTGGCATAAAAAATTAAGGCATACCTAATATTGTATGGCATAATGTTTTCGCATAACTTTTATTTGCATAATAATACTTTGGCATAATGCAAAGGTTAGCATGATCAAAAGGTTAGCATAAATCAAACATACCTCAGTTTGTTCTGCCCCTGCTCCAACGATTGACGCAGCAGTTTCACGGTGTTCAGTTTGCTATTCACTTCAGCTAGGTTGTTGGGGATTTCAGCACATTGGTTGAGTTTTTCTCGGGTTCTGTCGAGCCAGTCTTGGCATTCGCCGTACAGAGCGTTGTGTTGCTGGTGTTCCTGAAAACATATGATTTGTAAGAAAAGTCGTGAAAAATCCAATGTAGAACAATATGCGTTTCTGAATTAAACCGTAACTCAAACTTATTTCGATTCATTAGACTAATAATGGCCTGTTTGACTACCTCCGAATAAGATCCGGTTAACTTAACTTACTCTGGCAGACTGGTATCTACCAGTCTGCCAGAGTAAGTTAAGTTTCATATGAAATCTATTACAGTTTTAAATTCTTCTGATAGAAAATTCCTATCCAGGTACTGGAAAACGGACTCTAAATGAAACTGACCTAGACCTGACCCGACACTTTCAAATAATATTCTTCTTTTATGAGCTGTCACCATAATATTGTAAAGTCAGGGTAATGCATCGTTCAGCAAATTGACGGTAAACTATGCTTTCCTTGCTGTCCGTACCTTGGTACCTTCAACAACTGTCAATCGTATGAAATTCAAGCAGCAGTCGTATAAAAATGACCATAGTAAGGCGCGAAATATACACAAGAGGCGTGGCGGTGGCGTGTGTGTATGTTCCGCGCCACGTCATTCCTATACATTTTGTATGAAATATGAAACGGGCGGCGCAACTCCCGCGCCACACCGTCGCCACGCCCGCACCAATCGCCACTTGTGTATGTCCCGCGCCTAACATCTAAATTTTTCATAAAAAATGCAAATTGACGTAGTGTGTCAATCTGCTGATCAAACAAGTTCCCTGACTGAACAATAGAAAGTTGTCTATTTTTTTTCTACCTACTCAGAAGTAAAAATACAACCCAAAAAAAGCATAAATGCAACCATAAATATTACTTCAAGAATAAATACAAGCATAAATCTTACTTGATAATGGAGTTCAAGCCTCTTCATAACCTCCTTGGCCAGTGACAGCAGCGCGTTATACTTGGTAGTGAGCTGTGTGATGCCGTTGGATATCCTGGTGTCTGCGCAGGTCTCCAGCAGCGTCTGCGCGCGCACGTTCAGCTTGTCCAGCTCCGCTTGCCAGTCGAATAGCATTTGGAGGTGTCCCTGGAAAAATAGATACAAAATATTTTTATCTTAGCCGTGATATTTTTTTATTTCTGCTGTTTCGAGGATGGTTTCGTAAATATAAATCTCATAAATGTAGAACAGCCACCCAGGAAAAATAATATTTATTATTCTTCCTCCAAGTTTATAGTTTAATTAACATTGTACCTAGCATGTAAACAAACTGAATTATGTATTAAGGAAGGGAACTGTCTCCTAAGATATAACAGTGTAAATGAATTTTTATTTATTTATTTATTTAAGTGCTATCAAAGTAGACCCTAAGTTGTTATTTAAAATCTTAAGCCATAACTTGGAATGGCATAAAGTTTACAAAAATTACGAATAATAAGTAAAAATTGCCGATAGAAAATCCCGCAAACAATGAACGTTCAGTTACATTTGACATTTCTAGAGACCTCACTCTACATTAGCGCCTCTAGCGGCGAAATCAAGCGTGATCGTCCTCATTGCCCAGCAGACAGCTTAAATTTTTTAAATATTCGAATCTTAATATAATTTTTAAAAGAAACGTAGTTATTCTCACCTGGAACTCCTCAAGAACAACTTTCTTCTGTTCCAAGTTATTCTGCAGTTTGTTGAAGGATTGCACTAATTTCTCAGTCTTGGACAACCAGTCTAAGGCTTCCTTGTATTGCTCTTCGTACTCGGTCCACTTGACGATACCTCCTTCGATCAGAGCCTTGGTGTTGTTTAGCTGTTCACTGTACAATGAAAACGAAGATTTAATAAAAAATACGAAATGCAAACATTCTTTCGGTAAAAGGCTTCGTAAGATGATTGATATTAAAATATCCTGTTTTACACCTCCGGATAGGCACAATACACCAGATGTATGAAATTATATCATGTCCAAAATTTTACTGATGCTTATCCGGAGGTATTCTAAAGATACCCCTCTGTAAACTTTTGGGTCTAACGTTTAACTTAATTTGTTTAATTGAAACAGCTACCTAATTACGTAACATATTTTCGTAAACGATTACGACTAATCTGTTTCATTTTGTCAGTTCAACATTCAATGCGTTATTAATGTTATTGAACAAATTTTTTTTTTCGAGCTTATGGATCTTGGATTAGCAATCTGTTTTAAAACGATTCAGATTCTGATTGATCGTGTATTACGCAATAAGGGAACTGGGGGCCTACCACCACCTCTAAAAGCAGTATCATTTTAATATTACTTTAGTGTGGGAAAGAGATGAAGCTCTACAGGACGTAAAGCAGCATCTCTTTCCCCCACTGAAGTAACATTAAAATAATACTGCTTTTAGTGGTTGTGGTAGGCCCCCAGGTCCTCAATCTTAAAAACTCTTTTCTAGACGACGCATATATTTAGAATAATATTAATTAAAAAAATACTCACACATAGGTATCGTACTCTTCTTGCATAAGAGCTACTTCTTCCTCAATATCTTCTCTATCTTCAACGTCAGCTAAGCTGCAGGATATCTCGCCCTGTTCAAGAGCCTTCTGCAGCTTCGCTTGACCCTCAGGCAGTTCGCTTTCTAACACTTTGAGTTGAGATATCTTACTACTCAACGATTCCTTATCTCCGGTTGCATCAGAGCACTTTCCTAACCTTTCTTTAGCAGCTCTAATCCATTGGACAAAGTCTGAGCCAGCATCTATAAACGCTTGGTGCTGTTCTACGGTTTCTCTCTGTTTCTCATACAAGTCTTTAGCTTGTTTTGATAGAGTTTCGTATTTGCTGGTGATCTCAGACGCCGGAGCCTGTTGCATAAGTTCTGAAGCCTTAGAAGTTACAGACTGAATCATGGGTTCAAACGAAACGATATCTTGCACAATATTGTTTGTTTGACGGAGTGTGGCTTTCCTCTCGCCTAAGCTAAGACCAGCCGTGAGACCAGCGAGGCGGTCTTGGCCCTTCTTAGACTTGGCGACCTTTTGTTCACACACTTCTTGGAGTTTTGCTTCTCTGTCGGATATCCATTGTTGCAGTTGTGAATAGCTTGAGCTGTAGTCGGCCCATTGGAGCAAGGCTGTCTCCAGATGAACCTTGGCCGTGCTCATCTTCTTGACAAGACGGTCCCACTCATTTTGCAGTTCTTTGAGTTCGGTATTGATCTTGTCTTTGCCATCAGACCTTGTGTTTCTGAGGACCTTTTCTCCGCTGTTAACGGTTGCATGAACCAGGTTTTGGCCTTCTTCGCGGCGTTTGAGTAAGTCCTCGATCTGTTCTAGACGCTTCTGCAGTGCTTCTTTGCTGCTGTTACTGCCAGTATCACTGCCACTGCGAGTAATCTCCCAAGCGTCATCGATCCACTTCTTGGTCTTGGCATAGTTGTCATCGTAGGTCTGATGTTGTTCGTAGTTGGTTTCAACCTTCTTGAGGACGTCATTAGCCATGTTTACTAATACTTGATACCTGGAGTTCAGATGACGTAATTGGTTGTTGACATAGGTGTCCAAGTGCGAAGCTAACAGACCAGAAGCTGAAGCGTTGAATTTCTCAATGTCAGCTTTTCCTTTGTTCAGCTGGTCGACTATTTCCTTTACTTCATTGACTTGAGCACCCTTCTCCTTAGCAGTTCCTAGTAGAGCTAGTTTTTGATTCTTGATAAGGATCTCTTTTTGTTGTAACCAGTCAGACAATCTCTCGTACTCATCTTTGTACTCGCGCCATTGACTGACGGTATCCTCGAGCTGACTCTTCTGTTGTTTGATTTCATTGAAAAGATCGTCGAAGCTTTCCTTCAATGCCTTCATTTCATTCTTGATGACCGTCTGGCCTTCAGGCGATGTACTGGCAAGAACCACCTCACCGGTGTGTTGCAGATGTTCTAACAATAGTTCTCCTTGAGCCTGCTTGTTGATCAAGGCATCAAGAGGTGCTACTGAATTTTCAATCGCCAGTTTATCGCTTAACGGTTTAGATTTTAGGGAAGGCACCTTTTCACGAGCTCTGCCCAGCCACTGGATAAGCTCATCATGAGCTTCTTTGTACAGTCTATGGTCTTTGTACTGTTCCTCGCGGTCGGCAAGTAGTTTCTTAATCTTGTCGTACAGATTGTCGAATTTGCTCAAAGTTTCTTGCGCTTTAGACGCAGCCTGGTTTTGTTGGCCACTCGCAATCATTTCAGCTGCTTTAGCCTTCAAAGTATCTACGTCTAGACGATCACAACGGGCTTTCTCTTCTACTTCCTTAAGTTTCTCAAGCTGTGCCCTCTTGTCGGTCATAGATGCTTCGTAAGGCGTAAGTTCAGCTAACATGTTCTCAAGGTAAGTGTTGCTCTTCTCAATGAGTTGTATCTGTTCGAGGAACCCAGCCCATTTGGTGACCGAGTCATCCAGCATGTTCTTGGTTTCAATCATTCTGGACAATAGTGCCGACCACTGTTCTTGTAAGGCGACTAATGAGTTGTTGATAGCTTCATGACCTGCTGGCGCAGTATTAGCCATAACGTTTTGGGCTAACTCAACAAGTGACTGTACTTTAGTGAAACCTTCATCCTTTGTAAGTAACAAGTTCTGGATCAGTACTAATTTGGTTTCTAGATCATCCTGTGAGCAAGAACTCAAGTCGGCGCAGAAATCCAGTTTGTCTCTGAGCTCTTCGATCCATTGCGAGCATTCAGTAACATTGCTAGCGAATTCTTGATGAGTTTTGACGTACTGTTGCCATCTGTTTGTAAGATCCTTTACCTTTTGTGAAAGAGTTTGATACTTTACTGACAGGTCTGAGATCTGTGACGCACGAGGTCCGAAGACGCCAGTGTGTAAGTGCTGAGCTTTCTCGGTAATGTTATCAATCTCAAGTTCTTTAGCACGCACTTCACCTTGAAGCTCCTGGAACTTCTTGAACTGTTCTTGCTTCTCAGGTAAAGTTGCTTTTAAGTCAACAGCATGAATTTGATTGTCAGTATTCCTGATCCATGCCAGGCATTGATCTTTCATGTTCTCATATTCGTTCCATTGTTGGATCTTGTTTTCCATTGCTTCGATAGTCTTATTGATGAATGAAACAAGGCCTTCCCATTCTTGGTGTGAGGCGTCAATCTGGTTTCTGATATTTGCTTGTCCAGTGCTTATGGTTCCTGGTAGGACCTTCTCACCTAGAGAACGTATTTTGTCGATACGGTTCTTCTCTTCGGATAAGTTGAGTTGTAGAGATTTGAGTTTCTCACAGTTGCTGCTTAGCGCAACGCGTTCAAGGTTTACATCGCCCCACAGTTGAGCTGTGTTGTGCGTAGCTTCAACCCATTCTTCCAACTCCTTAACAGCCTTAGTGTATTGTTGATGGTTGTTTACGATGGCTTCGTATTGTTCGACGAAAGATTTTGCTCTTGCCAAAATAGTCTCATGCCTTTGTTTAAGTTGGTTGATTTCCTTAGCTATATCCTTGCTAACATCAGGAAGAGTTTGGGCACGAGATTCTAAGTCTGCTATATCTTGTTGGTGAGTGATGGCGTCTTGCAGGAAAGTCCTGTAGACATTCAGTTGATTGCGTTTCTCATCTAAGGTAGCCTTCAGTTCAATATCCTTAGGAAGAGTCTTCTCAGCAGATGTCAACCAAGACTGTACGGTCTTAAGGTTGTCTTCAAACGAGGACCATTTGTTAAGTTCTGAATCGAGGTCTCTCTCAGCTTTCGTGATATTATCGTACAGGTTGTCAATAGCTTGCTGGATTTCATGAAGCTGTTGTTCAACTATTTCCTTGCCTTCGGGGGATGTGGAAGGATACAGTTTTTCTCCCAATTCAAAGGTGTTATTGACAAGAAGAGTAGCGTTACGTCTTTGACTGAGCAGGTCATTAAGGCTTTCTCGTTTAGCGCTAATGCCTTCAGGTGTGTTAGATAAGTTTTCTTTGCATTCATCAAACTTATGTTGCGCCGCCTTCAACCAATCAGTGCATTGGTTGTACTTCTCTTGGTAGGCGTTGTGATCATTGACGGCTTGTTCGCATTTCTTGACAAGCTCCTTTGCAGTAGACTGTACGGATTGGAATCGTGACGTCATCTGTTGCAAGTTCATTGTGATCCTAGTATCGTTACAGTTCTCAATGAGGTCACTGAACTCATCAGTTAATTTGTCGACGTCATTCTCCGTCTTCTTCAGGTTAGCCAAGATAGCCTGAAAATTAACCTTAGTTAGTCATATGCAAAAATTAAACAGCAGGATTACGTTTAAACTGAACTACGACAACTACCATTAGTACCATCATCGAGATAGTTAGACGTTTTTTAAATAAACTTTTGTCAGCATTAGAAGTACCAATCACCAATGCCTCTATATTAGTATAAAATATAAATTAAATAGTCAAAACTTGAAGTATTTGATTCATACAAAGTATGTAAGTATAAATATAATTTTGTTGTTAGAATTCTATAAATATTACGTTCGTGAAATTAGGTTTCTACTGAAAATTAGGCTATATCCTACAGTGCTGACGACAAAAGATTTTTTCTTTCATCAACTCTTACTTGGTCCAATGCTTCGCCCAAAGTAATGACTGCGCTCAAATCATTGTCGTGATTATCAATCGCTTTACATAAATCCTGTTTCAAAATTCATAATTTAAATAAAGAATCAAAAGTAGAGTAAAACAAGTTAATTATCAAAAATTCTTACCTGATATTTATTCAGTTGATCCACCTTCTCTTCCAGGGTTGCTTTGGGAGTATATGTCTTCAAACTCATCTCGGTGTCACTCAACCAGTGTTGGAGGCGATCGTTGGCACTATCAAACTCGATCCATTGCTGAATCTTGTCTTCAATTCCACGTTTGACATCATGAACAGTCGCAGTAAACTTCTCCAAATCGGCTCGGAGAAGACTCAACTCTCGAGACATACCGTCTCTGCCTCTAGGGGAAAGTCTGGCATTATTCTTCTCAATTAAGTCAGATAGCATCTTCAATTTGTTGTTTCCAGTTGGGATTGCGTCTAATAGTTCCTGGATTTTAGCCAATTTGCTTTGCAATGCAGCTTTGTTGCCGCTGAAATCCGAAAGTAAATGAAGGCGATCCCAAAGATGTTTCTGGTAATCTTGCAGTGACTTCTGTTGATCAGCGAACTGTTGGTAGATATCAAACGTGCTTTCATGTTTGTCTATGATACCAGTCAGCCTGTTTGTCAAAGCATTGTATCTATCCCACACCGATTTGATAATTTTGTTCATTTCATCGCTCTCTCCTTTTCCTGAGTGAAGATTTGCAGAAACACTCTTGGCTTTTTCAGTAACTGTTTCAATAACTCGTTTGTGCGAGTATATTTCTTGTAACAGTGTCTTGTTCTTCAGTAACTTGGATTTGATCTCTTGAGCCGAGTTCAGTACAGCTTTCTCTTCGCTATCAACAATTTTTTCCTTCTCATCTAACCAAGACAATGTCTGTTGCAGAACATCTTGGTAGCTTGACCATTGCAGTGTCTGAGACTCGAATTCTTTCTGTTGTTGGAGGATGGTATCGTTGAGTTTGTCCCATCTTTCTCTGAGAGCTCTTATTTCAGCACGAATGTTCTCTCTGCCATTCGCAGCTGTCTCGGGTAATACTTTGTCACCAGCAGTGGTCAGTATTCCTATCTTGTGCTCACCATTTTCTCTTTCCATTAAGAACACTTGAAGTTTGTTGCCCTTGCTTTCTATGCTCAACTTGTCTTCTTTAGTAACCATCTGCGAAAGTTGTTCTTCTAATGGTTTCAGCCAAGCATCGAATTCACTACGGAGCTGTACATATTTCCTGTGATCAGCAACTAGTTCTGACCAGTGGTTGACAATTTCCTTGGAGATGACATGGAGCTGTTGATAACGGCTGCTTACTTGAGTTACAAGAGGCTTAAGACGTTCTGTTCCACTTAGTTGGATCAGACTGTGAGATTCATCAACGAAAGCATCGATTTCCTTCTCTTTAGCGTTTATGTTATTTCGAAGGTCAACATACCTTTGCAACTGAGCTTCTTTGTCCTTGAGAGTGGAGCAAAGGCTTTGGTCTCGACATTTTGATTCCATGTCTTTAAGCCATTCTGTGATAGATTCTATTGAAGAATCGAACTTGTTCCAAATCTCCAATGTATGCTTGAGTTTTTGTTCTGATGTAACGATGTTTTCAACAGCATTACGTAGTTGTTCGTGCAGGTTATCGATTTCAGCTTTGATAGCGGTGTTACCAGCTTCGGATGTACTCTTGCTGACATTCGAGAAGACTGCCCTTATTTCATCCAACTTGGTAGAACCAACTTTTTCAATGTCCTTCAAAGCAATAGCTGATTGCAGTTTCCTGATGATTTCTGGCTTTTCACCGGTTGCGTTTTCAATATCGAGAAGTTTCTCAGATTGCGAGCCGAGCCATTCTTTGTACTGTTGAATGAGCCTTACAAGATCTTCGTGTCTCTTCACACAGTCTTCCAAATTGTCTTGCAGATTCTGAGACTTTGTTACAATGTTTTGGAACAACTGCTTGATAGATTGCAGATACACATTCAAGGAAGCGTCATGTGTCTGGTCGACTAGCTGTTGGGCTTTATCACAAACAGATTCGACTAGTTGTTGGTGCGTCATGATCTCTTGGTGCATAATCTTGTGGTTCTGTAACTGAGCCTTCTTCTCTTCGAGAGAAGCCTTGAGCTCAGTGTGTCTCTGCATCGCTCTTTCAACATCCTTGAGCCATTTTGTTAGTTGCTCTTGAGCGAGGCTGAAGTCTGAGAACTGTAGAAGACATTGATCTAATTTGTTAACAGTTTCTTGGAAACTGTCTCCGAAACTATCCCAGAGTGTCCTTATTTTACGGATCTTTTGACGTATCACTTCTCTACCGTCTGGGCTGGTATGTGTGTATAGTTTTTCACCCAAACTTAAGAACTCTTCAAAGGCAGGTGTCTTCTTGTTTCTGGTCTCGTAAAGTTCTTTAGCTTTGTTTTGCTTTTCTTGTAAGACAGCATAGTCTCCAACAATTTCGTTGAGGTCTCCAAGCTCACCGAGCATTCCCATGAGCCAGTTCTCCATGTTGTTGTATTCATCTTCGAATGTCTGGTGCTCTGATACGAAGACTTCGTATTTTGAAATGATTTCATTTACCAGATTGTTCAGTGTGTGGTATCTTGTAGCTAATTTAGATGTCTTGTTTGTAAGTTCAGATTCAGTGGCTACATTCTGTTTGGTGTCAGTCAATGCAGCAAAATCTGCGCTTCTTGAATCAAGTTCGCTTTGAATTTCCTTGACTTTTTGTAGGTGAGCAATTTTAGCCTCTAGATTACTCTTAAGGCTTTGGTCTCTGACCTGGTTTTCTTTGATCTTCAACCATTCTTCGAGCTCATCCAAAGTCTTTTGACTTTCGGTCCATTGCTTAAGAGTATCTTTAAGTTTCTTGTCCTGTTCTTTGCACTGTGTTGCTAATTGGTCCCATATTACCTTGAGCTGTTCGTACTCGCTGATGAGCACTGGATGTCCGTTAGGGCTTGTTGTTTCAATAACGGTTTCTAGTTGTGACTTAAGACCAGCCAGGTTATTTTGGATGTCTTTAGCCTTTATTGTCACTTTTTCAATTGCAGCAATCTTAGCATCTACGTCATCTTTCTGAGTGACTGATCCATAGTTCAGCATGCTGTTCTCAGCAACAATGTGATTAAGACGGTCGCGGACGTCTTCGAACATGTTGACATATTTCTCGTGATCCGCGACATGAGATTCGCTTGTAGCGATTCTCTTTTCGAGTTCTTTAGTCATATTCCTATATCTGTCAATAGTTTTAGAAAGGCTCTTTTCGGCTTCCTCGTCAGGCATCAGCTTGATTTTCTCAGTTAATTGTGATAGCATTGATTGATGTAATTCAACCTCTTGGTGTAAGATCTTGTTAGCGTGAAGCTGAGCCTTCTTTTCGGGTAATGTAGGACAGAGCTTGAAATCACCAAGTTCTTTTTCCTTGTCACCGATCCATTTTTGGACTTGGTTGAAAGTGTCGTCGAAGGACGATCTCTTGTTGATTGTCGTTTCGATGTCTTTAATCACATTGTTGAGTGAATCCACTGAATCTTCGAAGTAGTCTCTGAGAGCTCTAAGTTCATTTCTGACTTGCTCACGGCACTCAGGTGTTATGCCACTGAATAGAGCTTCACCAGATCCGATGGCGTTATTGAGAAGTTTTTGACCAACATCTTTGTTTTCGTTAAGTTTCTTTACTTGAGCTAGATCAGCAGCTGATGGTTTAGCGTGCTTACTCATCACAGCCAAATCCTTAATCTTGCCGTTGGCATCTTGAAGCCAGTTCTTGAATTCACTGATAGATTTGTCATATTTAGATTTGTTGTCTTTCAAGTCTTTAAGCCTGTTGAGATGGCTCTCCATGAACTTACTGACGGTCTGATATCTGGAGACCAAATGATTGATATGTTGGAGAACGCGCGAATCTGGGTTACGAGATAAGATCTTTTCTCCGATCTCCGTGAGCTTGCCAACCTCGCCACCGTATTCTTTAATCTCTTGATCGAGGTGCTCAACTTCGGCAATTTTAGCGTCAATTTCGTCCAAGTTGAGTAGGTTAGCGGCTTCTTGTCTGACTTTGTTTTCTTTTTCCTTCAACCATTCAGAGACGTTTTCTAACAAAACTTCATATTCTTGCCAAGCGTCGATATTTTCTTTTAGCCTGTTTTTAATTTCCTCGTAGTTAGCATTGAGGACTTCTAAGTTCTTTTGTGCCTTTTCCGTTTGTTGGGCCGCTTCTTGAGCACACGCGGGCTCCGCGACAACTTTGAGAATATCACGAGCTTCTTTCAACTCTGCGACTTTGCTTTTACAGTCAGCAATACCGTTTTCTACGTCAGTAAGCGCGGCATTTTTTACTTCTAAGTTGTACTTGTCGCTCGTGACGTCAGGCATGCACCATCTTGTTTTGTCGTCTAAAATCTTCAGATTTCTGTTGAACATTGCTAACTTGTCGGTAAATAGTTTTTGCAGGAACGTAAGCAAAGTAATTTCAGTTTTGTTGGCGTGTACCAAAACACTTTCGAATCTCTTCTGTAGAGTACTCAGTTCTTTAGGCACTAACGACTCGTAGAAGCCTGGGTAGTTGTCATTCATCTCTGATACACTCTGAGACAAGTTATCAATTTCGTCACTCAAGCTCTGGAGCTCAGCTTTGCAAGCCTGGCATTTTTTCAGACGATCAAGAATCTTAGCATTATCTCCTGTCATGTCATCGCACTTGATAATGTCATCGCGGATTTTGCTAACATTATCAGAAAGACGTTTGATATGATCCTTCAACTTAGTTTCCTTGGTACCCAATGATGATACAGCGCTTTCTAAGTTATCAGCAAGCGACTGGAGAGCGGCAAACTCGTTGTCTAAGTAATCAATGATTGAAGAAACTTGACCAACGGGGATGCTCTTATTCAAATTAGTAATCTGTTCACATTTAGCTTTAATACTGTTCTTAAGACCGGCGTAAATGGGCAATTCTTCCTTGTATTTCGTAAGATGACTTTGTCCGAATCTGATTTCTAGATTGTCACAAGCATTGGCCAAGTTCTGACCAGTTTCGCTCAGCCATGTGATAACTTGGTTCTTCGTGTCATCAATCTGTCTCCAGACTATCAGTTGAGATTCTAAGTCCTGTATTCTCTTGATGACGGCATCGTTCACTTTCTCCCAATGTGTCTGCGATGTTAAGAATGCTTCTTCTAGCGGGCTGGTGTCAAAACCTCCCAAAGTCGATGCTTGTTTGAGCACAGATTGCTTGATAACATCCATCTGGTCTAACAGACCTTTAGATCTCTTGAGGATTTCATAAGACTTCTTTGCCTTTTCTAAGGCTTGACCAGTTTGCACATAATCGTTAGGAGCGTCTTTGCAATCATTGTACAATTGCTCGGCTCTGCTCATTTCTCTGTCAAAGGCTATTGTGAAGTTCTTCAGTTCGTGTAGTGTTGACGATAGTAAGATGTACTTATTCTTAGTATCACGTACGGCATTCACGACTTGGTCCCAGTTGTTGTCAGCAGTGGACAAGGCATTTTGGATTGTGCCCATGTTGGGTTGATCCTCCCTCATTAGGTGAAGTCCTTCTTCTCTTAGTTCCTTCCGAATTGATTGTTTCTCTTTCATGTCTGCGTCTAGTTTGTCTAATTGTTCTGTCATGTCTTGGATAGTAGCTTCAGTTAAAGGCACAGGTTGTTGAGCCATTTCATTGAGCACGGTTTGTACGTTATGTAAAACTTCTCCCAAAGCATTGTGTTGTATGTTGAATTTATCCCATCTAGCACCGACTTTTTGTACTAAGTCTCTTTTGTTTGTTACTTGGTTGAGTAAAGCTTCTGCTTTCATCTCGATCTCTTTTACTATGCTAGTAGGAGACATGATTCTGCCGGTATTCTGGTCTGTCACCTTGACCTTTGAAGGTCCATCTAACAAAGCAACATTACTCTTCCATTCCGGTATCTTAGTAATGACATTAACCAGCTCTTGTCTTAGAATTTCATAGCTTTCCGGAGTAAGTTTTGGCCCTTCAATTTGGTACTGTATGTGGTTCAATTGTTGTTTAGATTCGTCATACCAGTTGAGTAGGTCAGACCACTTTTGAAGAATTCCTTTGTTTAGTTGAATGTTGTTCTCAATGATTTGATAGTGTTCGGCAATGTTTGAGTAAGTTTCGCTTAACGAACGAGACTCGTCTGGATGTGAAGCGAGAGTCATGTTCTTGATTTCATTATAAATGTCAGTGAATTCGGGTGCCTTTGCCGCATGTTCTTGGAGAAGCACATGCATCGACTGTAACGTAGGTTCTACTTTGTCGGCGCCGATCTGGTCATAACTTTCAGTCTTTCTTCTAAAGTCTGTGATCCAGTTGTCGAAATTGTGCAATTTAGTCATGAACTCTTGTCTGACGATGATCTTGTCCGAAAGTTCATTGACCCTGGACCTCACTGTCTCAGCCAGATCGTTAGTGCGCTGTTTGATATCAGATACCTTATTCTTGAGTAAGGTACCACCTTCAGGCTGTATGTTATGACAGATATTATCACATGTCTGTGATAAACTGATGATTTTGGCTTGCTGTTGAGAAATCTCATTTCCGAAAGACTTCAATTTATTTAATTCTCTATCTAATTTCTCAACTTGAGGCGAATCGATAGAAACATTTCTGCTGCTCAACAACTTTTCACCATTTTCAATCCATGATTCGAGTTTCTCGGCTTCACGTTCGAAGTTCTCCCAGTTAGTGACCAATTTGTCCAGTTTGTTGTTCCATTGATCAGCCAAGTCATGGACCACAGCCCATCTGGAGTGAATGGCGTCTACCTCATCAGGGGCGCTGGTCTTTCCTGACAGTTGGTGACTGACACTCGATAGGATTTGTAAGTTCATCAGTTGTTTCTCACAGTCGGTGATCAAAGCTTTAGATTGCTGTTGTAATTGCTGTGCTTCGGGCAAAGTTGTGGGTTTGGGTACATTGCCTAACTTGAGTTCAGCTTCTTCAATCCAAGGTTTGATTTCAGCAACGCCCTTCTGGTATTTCTGGTAAGTGGCCAAGTCGTGTTCGACTACCTTAGTCTGGTGTTCTGTAGACCGTTGAAGGTCGGCCATCATTTTCTCTAGCAAAGCGACTTCGCCTTTAAGTCTGTTTGCGTCTTGAACTCTGTGTTCTACTGCCAATTTAGTTCCTTGATCAGCAACACCTCGAACAGTCTCCAATTTTTCAGCTATGATTTTCTGTAACGACTGTGACTTGATGACTCTTTCTTCAGGCGTGATATTTTCTGAACGGATCTGTTGGATCAGTATTGGACTTTCCTTCTTGATCCATTCTCTGACATGTTCCAATTTGTGTTCAATTTTGACCCACTCTTCGTTGAACTTTTCTAAATGCACAACTTTAGAGTCGACTTCATCTTGCACTCTCACTAGTTTCTTTTCGATTAGTTCGAGATCTTTCTCAATGACAGGTTTGGGTTTGTCAGCTGTTAGTGTACGCAGTTCAGTGTATGCCTGTTGTAGTTGAGGCAATTTTTCAGCTTTGGCCTTTTCGATATCAGTTTTAATGATCTTCGTTTCTTGTAGTTCACGACCAATGTTTGTAACTCCGAGTTCAAGTCCTGGGTGAACAACATAGCTCTCGTACTTATCAAGATCGGATAATAGCTCGTCTTTTTGATATTCATAGTTAGACCAGACTTTTTGTGTGTCACGGAGTTTATGCAAACGATCGGTAGAGGTTTCATATGCGGTGTTCCAGCCAGTTTCAAGGCTCTTTACGTCTTCTCTGACAAAAGCAGGTGCGTTGGCATCCTTGATGAGATCCTTACCTCGCTGGAGCATGAACATGACTGAAGGTCGGTCGCGGTCGAGTTTTTGAACAGCAGCCTGTTGCTCGAGAACTAACTGTTCGACATGTTGGAGCGACTGAGGCTCGGGTGCGATCATGGCTTGTTCTTTAGCGTTTTCGAGTACACAGATGACTTCGTGTACTTCACGGCGGTATGTATAGCATCGTGTGTAGGTCTCGGTCTTGATCATCGTGATCTCGATGGTAGGTATCAGGTTCTTGTACCTCGCGATGAGGTTTTCGAGTCTGATTTGTTCCTCTTGAGCTTCTCCTTCTGAGCAGTGGTTTGTCAGCATGTCTAGTGTTTGGACGAGCCACTTCATATCTTCGCGTTTTTTGTCGGCTTCTCGGCAGATGTTCTAGAAATTAAATTTGATTATAGTACAGTCATATTCTTTTTTAATAAATAAATACATTTGTAACATACAATAATATACTGTGCTATAATTTTTCTATGTGGAACTACACAACATCGAATATTTACCATGAGTTCCCTCAACTATTTGTTTCCATAGCAAGCATTAGAAAAAGTACAAAATCATTACTTCACACATTATCCGGATTTTAATTTGATATCAAAATAATCATTAAAAAATATGTACAGTACCGTTAATATATTAAATCGAGTTTAAGAAAAAGATAGGTTTATATAGCGTCTTCTCTGTCACACATATACAATGTAGAGACAACAATACGATAGTAAATGAAAACACTGGTAGTACTAATGCATAAGAGTATTTGGAACCACCATAAAAATACAAAATCCTAGCATAAAAATAAAAAAACTGATCTTTTCAAACAAACTAATAGTAGTGATGGGCCGACTATGGGGTTAGCCAATGTTTGACTAGCTATAGTGACTAAACTATTGGGCTTTTTTTTCAATTCAATTCAATAATTTAATTCGGAAAACATCTATATTATAGAACTTAGAAAACTATTTTAGTAGCATTAAAATTAAAAACAATATTAGCCTAGCGCCACACCTGCCGAACGTTCGGCTGATGTGTCATAGGTAACTTGAAAAACATTAGGAGCGTATTCAACCGAACGTTACGCCGCGGAAGCGTTCGGCAGGTGTGGCCCGACCCTTACAATCACAATTTAGAACCAAAAATTTAATTAAAATCAGAACTAAAATCAACATTACAATCAAAAATAAATTAGAATGAAATCAAAATTAAATTAGGTACCTACATCACAAACAAAACAAAATTAAATCAAATCAGAATTTTTAAATTAGATAAAAACAAACTAAAATTAAATTAAAAATGGCCATAAATTAAATTATCATTTACATAAATATCAATTTAAATATCTTTCCTCATAATAGATTATATATTTATTTGATTGAATTTTCTTATGCAGACTAAGAACGTCATTAGATATACGTAGCGGTAGTTTAATTTATTGTCGTAATGTCGTCTCCATCTTGTATATTAGTTTTTTTTTTAAATCGTGTTGCCATATTAACGCCCGGGTACTACCTATACAGCCTACATAAAAAACAATTATCCTAAACTTTTAATTTCATCATTCAAATTAATCATACCTGGAAGATAGTCTTCTCCCTCTCAAACGCCTCAGCCGAGTCCACCTCGCGTACAATGCTATCCATAGTCTTATCAACATGGTCCATCCAGCGTTCCATTTCCCTGAACTTTTCCCTGTAAGCATCCCATTTGGCAGGAATCCTTTGTAATTGTTGTCTGAAATGTTCAACTCTTTGCACGGTCGCTTCCCACATTTGTTCGCACTTTTGTACAGATTCTTCTAGAGTTGTGTCCGTGGTCTGATGGGTGTAGCTCGAGGCTATCTTGTGCAGGTTCTGGAGACAGTGTTCCACTTGCATGATCTTGCCTTGG
The DNA here is from genome assembly GCA_948150665.1 of Conistra vaccinii. NCBI lineage: Eukaryota > Metazoa > Arthropoda > Insecta > Lepidoptera > Noctuidae > Conistra > Conistra vaccinii. The sequence continues at coordinate 1,667,972 of OX411320.1, read as the reverse complement.
TTGCGGAAGTATTCTTCGTTTCGGATGAGGATGCCGTCGGCGTCGTCACTTTGGTTGTAAGCCTGGGGGATAAAGCTTTGGTTATTTGGGGATTTTGTCGTTAGTTATTTGGTTTGCTTATTTATTTATGTACACACAAAACACTTAATAGAGAAAAATACATAAAGATAGAAAAGCGCAAAGGTACTGCTTATATCATTAGGAATTTCCTCCAGTAGACCTGCGACAGGAACGTTGGATGAGAGACGTAGTTTTAAGTGAAAACTTCTTAGCGGCGGAGTTGTGCACTTTTTTTGGGATGGGTAAAAAATGTTAAACTCGCGTCAGAACGTGCCGTAAGATCCGTTGCGTAGCAACCGACAAAGTAAATAGTTTTTGACATTACGTAAAGATTGCGAGGTAAGAAATTTTACCCATATTGATGGGTAAAAAAAAGCAGTGAAAACATACTTCATGAAAAGTGTTTAAATAAATTGTTTATTTTTGTTAGACTATATTTTGAAGATAAATAATATACTACTACTACTAATGAATATTGTATTTAATCACATAAATTATAGTACTTTTATACAGATAAATAAAGCAATTCGTGCGAAATTACTCCCTAACCATTCCAAAATATTCAAAAATGCACAACGTTAATGTTCAAGTTTTCACTTCTGCCGGCACTCCTGGAGTGCAACCCGTAGCTTTTATTTTTCTTTCTTTATTAAGGTCAAGGTCACAAGTTTATTTTAGTGAACTCGAGGACACACTTGAGTGGCTATAAATAAATAATTACACAGCCAAGGTCGCGAGACATGACGTGTGTAAAACACATTTGTTAATATACATGTTTAGTTTTAATTATTCATTGTTTGAATCGTCCTTCTAATTACAGAATATTATAAAATTGTGGGATTCGCTGTTAAAATTACAATTAAGTACTGCTTCAAGATTATAAATAGCACTTTGTCTTTGTCAATTACACTATCATATATTTATCATACAAATATGATTTCATATCTGTCAAATTATATGATCATGGTTAAATGATGCTGTTCTTCATTTTCACTCTAACATTTAATGTTCATATTATAAAAACGTCGCGTCGTTCTTAATCAAGATGGATAACTATTTAGCTGTGTTTGATTTAGCCATATTTGAGGTTAGATGGATATGATCATATTTGTACGCTTGCTGTCAAATAGGACTACGATCATTGACAATATGAATCATAGGTAGTTATTATACCGTCATAGGTTTTTCATATAAAAATGACTCATACATCTCTGATCATATTTCTATGATAGTCTAATTGGGCTCTAAAACATAATCTTGATGACTGAGATTTTGAATTATAGAAAGAAAGAAAAAAAAAAATATGACCCAGAAAAAACAAAAAAAAACTTTGAAACAGTATTGTGTGCCTCACGGCTGCATCAAATAGGGCCCAGTTCAGCATAAATGCCAAGCAAGTAGTGCCTGACGCTGGTTTTCAACTGAACCTAATATTACGCACTTCTTACGAATGTAGAACAGTTTTATAAGCGTAGGTGGTAAGGTGTACCTGTTCCTCATAAACGATCTCCTTCTCAATGTCCTTGATGCAGTGCTGGAACACGGCCTCGTCCAGCCGGAACTCCAGCCGCATGAGGTGCGGAGGTGCCTTGTCCAGCAGCGAGCGCCAGCGCTGCTGCAGCTGCTCCACGGTCTGGACCACAAGGGGACGGTCCTCTTCGCTGACCAGCTGGGAAATGAAGGTGGTTAGAGATATTGTTTCTAAACTCTTTAAAAACTGTATCTGTGACCATGAGTACAGTATCTGTGGTCTTAGTATGGAACACGTCACATGGCAAAAAGACATATAATTATCATAGTCGTCTTAAGAGCGTGCGTTCTGATAGTGGGCAACGTCGCAAATAGCTTTTTGATTAATTTGGCAATATTACTGTATGGAAATAAGCCTTTGTTCGCTAAAGGGCAACTTCTCAAAACGGCAAATTCTCATAGGGGCAAATTCCTAACTTGCAAACTAACATCATCATCATCATCAGCCTATGAATGTTCCCACTGCTGGGACACAGGCCTCCACTCTGTGAGAGGGAGTGGGCTGTACCTAATCTACCACGCGGGCACAGTGTGGGTTGGTAGATGTCACATGTCTTCGAATTTTTTGGTTCTAAGACATGTCGGTCTCTTCACGATGTTTTCCTAACTAACATAATTGCAATTGTAACATTGAATTTGATGTAACCGTTTTAGGTGTAAAAAAGGCACTTGGAAAGTTTCCTAATACTTTTTTAACATCTAAAACTTAATATTCGGTGTTAGGACATTAATTATTGCATTTCATAGTCAATATTCTAGTTAGCTAGTTATTATTACTTCCAAAATCAAAACAGGTAAATATTTGACAGTTATTTACGACGTTGCCAACTTTAAGGATGCACGTTCTTAACTATAACTCAACTATAAATCTTACCTCGATAAGCTCCCGTCCAGACCTCACCAACTCCGAAACAGCCCTCTCATCGGCTCCTTGGAAGAATCTCTTGTGGAAGTCAACAGCCTGCTTAGAGTCGACCCTATTGTCGGCCAGTAGAGCCTCAGCTCTTGAAGCCCACTCTTCTACGGCGCGTCTTTTGGAGTCGAACTCTTCCCACGCACGCACGAGGCGCTGCAGGTCGGCCTCGCGACGAGTGGCCTCTGATGATACGTGAGCGAACCTGGGGAGGCGATGAAGGGTTAAGTTATTATAAGGCGAGAAGGTAAAGGGTTGGTGATCAATAATACGGTAAGTAGGTATACCGCAGTATGATGACTTAAAAGATTGATAATTGAAGGTATTTTACTCGAAGTACGGTGAAGGACAAAAGTCGATTAACACTTGCATCTAAATTGAGACAAAATTGAACCTATATGAGTTAAGAGACTTGTACCCATTTTGACTAGTATTTAACTAACTAATTATGATTTTAAAACTGCAGTGTTAATTGAACCTACTTTTGTTGCTGACAGTACCATTTTACCGCAAATCAAGCTCATAAAAAAAACTCATTTAATATTCTCAAGATTACGCAAAGATTTCTACCAATCTTTGCGTAATCTTGAGAATAATAAATGACTTATTTTTATGAGCTTGATTTGGGGTAAAATGAGACACAAATTTTAAGACACAATCATTAACATGAAACATGTATCAATCAATCTTCCTAGCCTTTTCCCAACTATCTTGGGGTCGGCTTCCAGTCTAACCGGATGCAGCTGAATATCAGTATTTTACATGGAGCGACTGCCTATCTGACCTCCACAACCCAGTAACTGAGTAATATACCGATACCCCTTGGTAAGACTGGTGTCAGACTTTCGGGCTTCTGACGACTCGTAACGACTGTCAAAGATCCACAAATGACAGCCGGGACCAACGGCTTAACGTGCTTTCCGAGGCACGGAGGAGTCTCGGTATGTAAAGATGGTCACCCATCCACTGACCAACCCCGGCAAGCGTAGCTTAACCTGATGGATCGACCCGTGCGGCTTGTTATTACTTAGCCACGAGCTCCTCTGACATGAAACATGTATGAACCCTGAAATACATTGGGCACTATTGGGCAGTCGTTTAAAAAAGGTAGGTATACTTTATTTTTACGAATGTCATATATATCTGAATTGCCCTGTACATTTTTGAAGAGAAAGCTTCTTTAGGCGCTTTGAGCACTTTTTAGGTGAACAAAAATCATGGAACTGGCGTCATCGTCACCGTAGGCGCGTTGAGCACTTTTTTGTTGACAGTGCACTCTGTTTTATTTTTTTGGTTTTTTTTTATGGAGCTACTGCTTTCGTTCTTGTACCGACAGCAAGCCACATAAATTCCTGGCATTCGTAAGATGGCGGTACTTAGTCTTCTATCGGCAGTCGTCAAAGACTGCCCCGAATGTTTTGTTTAAATAAAAACGCTCACCTCTCATTAAGATCCCTCATAAGTCTGACTTGTTCCGTGACGTCAGCACTCCTGTCAGTGTCAGCTGACTTGACGATGTTCTGGAACACTTTGTTCTTGCTCTCCAACATGGAGCGGTAGTAGGTGGTGCGGGAGAAGAATGTGCGGTGGATCTCGTAGCGTTCGGAGATTACCTCACTGTGGAGATGAAAACTTAGTTATTAGTTTGTTTGATTCTACTAAATAAAGATCGCGTTTGACCACAATACCAATTGATGGTGTGGCGACATCTACTACTACTACTATCGCCACATGCGAACTACGCGTCAAGAGCATGACGTCACACAAATCCTGCATCGCGCAATTAGAGTTTACCGCGCGAACGATATATATGTGAATATCCGACATCAACTGTCGGGCAGTTGCCCACCAGATACGACACCTGTCTGGTCGGCGGATCCTCCCTTTTCTATGAAGGATGTGTGAACTTTACACCCTGTTCCTCATACCTCTAAAATGGTAAATGAAAATGCGGTCAAAATACTTAAAACCAATTGCCTAAACTTGCATGCAGAATCGTAGACAATTATAAAGTTTTGGAACTATAACGTCATTCACTACAAAGTTAAAATTACAAAGCAACCTTTATGGACCTTTACCTTTTTTTACAAATTACAAATGTTTACTAAGTAATCAACAGCAACACAACGCTAACAGCACAGCAACAGCAGCAACAGCAGTTAGTAGCAGTAACATAACGCTAAAGTCGGTTTATGAGTAAATGGCAATTAAAAGAGACTGAATTTAAGAAGTACGAATAAATATTACCTACTTATTCACTTGTGTCTAAATTGATGACTGACGACACAAACCTGAGGCAGAGTACAGACGAGCAGCACTTTGCTGTCGATAGAGCCAACTTCAGCTGTCCACAGAGGCAACTGTATCTGTAGCCGCCATTAGTCGGCCTTTGCCGTTGTCACGTGGACAGCAAACGCCGACCAATAGCAACTGCAGTTGCTTCTGTCGACAGCTGAAGTTGGCTCTGTCGACAGCTGAAGTTGGCTCTGTCGACAGCTGAAGTTGGCTCTGTCGACAGCTGAAGTTGGCTCTGCCGACAGCTGAAGTTGGCTCTGTCGACAGCTGAAGTTGGCTCTGCCGACAGCTGAAGTTGGCTCTGTCGACAGCTGATGTTGGTTCTGTCGACAGCAAAGTGCTGCTTGTCTGTTTGACGCTTAATGCATAACAAAGGCAGTTGATAAGATTTCCTGACTTACCGCCTCGTCTCGCCCCCGGTCCGCAGCGCCTCCTCGGCCCTGTCCAGCCAGGAGCCGATCTCCCGCTGGCCGCTCTCCAGCGACTCGTGCTGCACGAGCAGCTGGCGGTACTGGTGCAGCTTGACGGGCACGGTCGCGCGCACGCGCACGAGCGCCTCCTTCTGCTGCTTGAGCTTCGCCATGTTGGCTTCGACTTCGTCGCGAGGCATCTCCGCGATCGCGTTTTGAAAAGTTCTTGAAAAATTAATTTAACACCATTAATTTATGAATTAAGAATTTTTTGTATATAAGTTCTTCAATACCAGGGAATTGTAGGATATTGGTATAATGAAGGCATATACATGATGGAACGAGTTATTCTGAAAGTGGGCAACGCCGTAAATAGCTGTCAAATATTTCCCTGTTTTGATTAATTTGGCAATATACTGTATGGAAATAAGAAATGTGGCTAACTAGCGAACTAGAATCGAATGATAAGGAAATGCAATAACACCGAATAGGTATTTACTCGTAGTTTTAGATTTTAAAAAGTATTTAGAAACTTTCGAAATGCCTTTTTTACACCTAAAATGGCCACAACCACATCAAATTCAGTGTTGTAATTGCAATTCATTATTAATATTGTAGTTCGCTAGTTAGTCACATTTCTTATTTCCATACAGTAATATTGCCAAATTCATCAAAGCAGGTAAATATTTGATATCTATTTGCGACGTTGTCAACTTTTAGTATAAACACTCTTAATGTCAAAATGATTGTGAAGTAGTTAAGAGGGTTAACGTCGTACGGCATTTCATACAAACTTTCAAAGCCTTTGTTTTTTGAAATGACTGAACCGATTTTAATGAAACTTCATAGGTACGCATATGCAGGATATAAAAGTTTAAAAACTTCGTTAAGAACATTTTCGAAAAATAGTGTTACAGCCAAATTACAGATACATAACTGGAAATCTCTGTTTCTGTAGAAACAGAGATTTCCAGTTATCTATTTTTAAATAAGACATTTCCAAAATGTTTTTCATTAACATCGGTTTAGTCATTTCGGAAATCAAGGGCTTGAAAGTTTGTATGAAATGCCGTACGACGTAAACACTCTTAAGAGAAGCTAATAGATTGGTTTTATTTAAAATATGGAACCAGCCTATTTGATTAATTATTTGTTGGAAAATGATGTAATTTCAAAGAAATAGCGGGATTCTATGTAGATTAGGACCCTCAGAAGAAATCAATGGGAACCTAGACGTAGTATGAGTTGTATTGCTAGATGTGGTAATGTAAACTATTTTATTGCATAAGTATTATTAGGTATATAGAATCAAGTTTTTCCAACTGAATAGACAGCTGTGCTGCTGGGGAGTTAATTGCGCCACTTCTTCTTCCCAGCTAAAGCACTAGGAAGTGGTGAAGGGCGGGCGTTTCGGGGGATTGTCCTACGTAATGTTGACGCTCGAAAAGCGCGGATTCTCAGCCTAGTTTGAATAAATGACTTTGAATATTTTTAATTTAAGTAGTGGTGAATGTTGTTAACAGATTCATTATTAATATTGTTAATATTTTCCCCAATAGTGAGTGTACCTGCTGATAGTCTTGAACAGCTCCTCGTGGTGTTCTATCTCGGAGTTCAGCTGCAGCAGCTGGTCGATGTAGGTCTGTATGTCGGCGGTGTTGGCCCGCGGCTGGCGCGCCAGCAAGCTGTCGGCGGCGCCCAGCCACGCGTCCAGCGCCTGCACGCCGCTGGCGAGCGAGCGGCGGTTGCGCAGCGCGTCGCCGCCGCGCACGTACCTGGGGGGGGGAGGGGTGGGTTATACATTAGTTATAGAGTAAAAAAACGAGTATACTATATATACATTCCATCGTTATGTGTAAGGAACGTCATTCATCATTATGTACTTATTTTGCTATCATCAGTTATGACTTGGCGAACAGCATTAAGAGGGCGTACAAAGCTACACTGGCGCCACTCCTTTAAAAAAATATTACCTCGTGACTGAGACGGAATTATAAATAACTGCTAATAAGGACCCTCGATAAGTGTGTCTAGAATTTTCTAATAGGTACCTTTTATAAAGTTTCATATTGAGACAAGAAACAGCAAAATTCAATCTAAAGAAGAACGTCCACATTCCTCTAGATTGTATTTTGTTGCTTCGTATCTCAAAGGTATTAGAAAATTCTAGACACACTTACCGAAGGCCCTTACTAACAGTTATTCATAATTCCTTCTCAGTCACGAGATCATATTTTTATAAAGCAGTGACACTAGTGTACCGTTGTCAATCAATCTTCCTAGCCTTTTTCCCAACTATCTTGGGGTCGACTTCCAGTCTAACCGAATACAGCTGAATACCAGTATTTTACATGAAGCGTCTGCCTATCTGACCTGCTCAACCCAGTAACTGGGTAATACGATACCCCTTGGTAACTTTCGGGCTTAATTCTGACGACTCGTAACGACTGTCAAAGATCCACAAATGACAGCCGGGACCAACGGCTTAACGTGCTTTCCGAAGCACGGAGGAGTCTCGGTATGTAAAGATGGTCACCCATCCACTGACCAACCCCGGCAAGCGTAGCTTAACCTGATGGATCGATCCGTGCGGCTTGTTATTAATTAGCCACGAGCTCCTCACTAGTGTACCGTTGTATGCCCTCTTAATATGAAATGCCTCATAGTAGATAAATGAGCTATTTCATATATTTTTCTTTCAAATCTCCAAATATAAAAATTACATAATGAATACTTTAAAAGGCAATAAATTTTGGAAGTATGCTATAATAATTATTGCTTGACCAATTTAAAAAGTTATATACAACAAAAACATGATTTTATCTGGTAAAACTACGGTATTAATACAGTCCTAATCCTTACAAATGATATTATACATTCTTCAAATGTATTAATAACTAAGAATCATTTCTTGGAACAGATTCGATTAAATAATTCCATAATCTGATTATAATATTTTTCTGAGAAATTGAAGTATGATTCTATTAATTCCATGTTACCTAATAGAAGTAATTAATAATGTTTGAAAAACTCACCTCTCTGCTTCTTCCCATACTCGTTCCCAACGTTCAGTAATCTCTACGTATTTCCTCTTCACCTCCTGACTGATCTCTTCAGAGGAAGTCGCAGCCAGGAACCCGGCTGCATCACCCAAAAGTTGGTGCTTCTCCTTCCACACCGTCAGATCTTGGAAGAACTCTAATCTCTCATCTTCCGATACTCTTAGCATATGCTGTGCTTTGTCTAACCAGGTGGTGAAGTCATCAGCTAATGTGTTCCAACGCTCCCAGTGAGCAATGACTTCTTCTAGCACACTCCTCGCACAGCGCACGTCTGAAGCGACTCTTCTCCAAGTCTCAGCAACGTCCTTCAAGAACGTGTCAATATCTCTCGCTTCAGTCCTATCTACCTCACAAACCCTCTTGTACTCCTCCGCTACTTGCTTAATATCAACGTAAGCTCTATCAAACTCCTGGAAAATCTTATTCTTAGTCACGAAATTATCATAATCTTCTAATAAGGCACGTACGTGGTCGATGCGACCGTATTTGCCGGTCCACGCGGCGAGCTTGGCTTTAGTCAGCTCTGTGAAGGCGACGATACAACATTTGTGCTCCAAGTACTTTAATCTCGCCTTCCTCTGTGGCGCTCTTCGACTTACTGTCTCGAGACGCTCCTTCATGTCTTGGAGTCTTTCGCCAGGGATTCTTGCGGCCTCGGGTGATCTTAAAGCCGCTTCAAATCTGTCGATAACTTCTGGTAATCCAGCGAAAAATCCGCTGTGTTCCTCTAATTTCTCGCTGATTATGGCAGCGGTCCTCTCGTCTAAGCTAGTGGGGATTTCGTCAAAGTATAAAAGGTATTCGGCCCTCGCTAACCACTCGCCGACATTTCTAAAGTCTCCGGGGAGTTCTGAGTCTAGGAGCCAGAGCCATCTTCTGTGCAGTCTTTCTAATTCTATCCAGAGGGAGACTAGTTCGCGCCAGGACTTGGGCGCGATGGCTACGAGGCTCTGCGTGTACATGAGTTTCTCTAGCTTCTGGTAGACGGGCTCGCGCGCGAGCCGGTCGTGTTCGGCGCGCACGTAGTCTTCGTAGTGTCGCGAGAGAGTTCGCGAGTCGTATTGCCTTTGAACTGTGGTGACGCGCTCCGTCAGCCACATTCTAAGAGATTCGTACTCCTCTTGCACTGCCGCTACGGCATCCGGTCCTGTCGTCTGTTGACAAAACATGGCGTTAAGCGCAAGGTCGCATACTTGGTAAAACAAAACCGATGTAACCGGGACAATAGCGAGTTGATGAACGACATGTCACGGTGATTCATGCTAATGACTTGTGTTGACTGAAAGCACACATTACGCAAATGTACTCTTTATTTTACTCTCACAGACATAACGTACTCTTAAAAGTTTTACTCATTTTTCAAAAAGTCTTATAAAATGCACTATATTACGTAGTATTATATTATCTGTGTCCTTATTTACATGTTGGGATGGTTTTGTTTTTTACTATGAAAAACAAAACCAGCTTGATGACAAGACACACTAGTTAGCGATATTTCATATTTCCATCAAAACAGGTAAATATTTGGCAGCTATTTGCGAAGTTGCCCACTTTCAGAAAGCGTGCATTCTGAAAGTGGGCAACTTCGCAAATAGCTTAAGATAGTCATGTCATGTCATCGAGATGTTTTTGTTTTTGGGAGTAAAATAAGGAGTACATTTTGTAAGAGTTATTAAATAAAGAGTAAAATTTTTAAGAGTAAGTTATGTCTGTCTTGTTTTAGAATGAACGCTCTGAAGACCTCCTACTCACCTTGGGTTCAGGATATTTATGCAGGAACTGGGCTACATATGTCATGATGGACCTCTCATCAGGCTTGTCGACATCAACATCTTCAGCATCCAGCAACTTTGCGATGCCGAGTGCTGTTTCTGCGACGTCGAATGCGTGTTCCAAACGTTGTCTGTTGGTCTTCCTCTTCATCTCGGCCAGGTTGATCAGGTTGGCTTTGATGGCGTCGATGATGGCGAGGAATGCGATACCGTCGCGCCATGATGGTCCGAAGTCTGTTACTTGGATGTTTGAATCCCTGAAAAGGAAAAAATATTTTAATATCCAGAATTAAAGCGAAAGAAAGGTACAAGGGCAAATAAACATAATATATTTTAAGAGTAGTTATATAGTGCCTATTAACACGTGCAGTGCCGGGAGCCCTCGCGGAGGGCTCATTTTAAATGTAGGTTGTTCTTAGCGAATACTGCATTATAAACTGACAATAAAATCAGTTGTATATTTCAACAAAATTTCTAACCTAATGCGTCGAGGGTTAACTTTAGCGCAAACGTAATGTCAACTTGCAATAAAACGACCATTTGGAACCGTGCACTTAGCTTCTGACGTTTCATAAATGCCCTTGTAGGTTTATGTGAAATAAAATAGTTTGAATTTGAATATGTATGTCTGCATGGGCTTATTTCACTGTTCCCCCCTGAGAGAATCCCCCTCTGGGGGGAAAACTGGACCCTAATGTTGCATGGCGTATGAGCTCTATGAAAAATAGGTGGAGTCGAAAGTGTTAAAAACAGTATGAGCACATGTAGGTACATGAGCTTAACATCGAAGGTTAAACGCTTGTAAAAAATATCGAATAGAAAAACTAATTTAATCAAAAACAATTTGGTGCATTTGATCTCTGAATGAAGAGGTCAAATTATATTAACTGCAATAAAATTAGGCCATCGAATATCTCGGGCCACTTGGCAGCGTTTGGCGAAATTAATGATGGAATTAATAACTGTTACCGTACAGCCGTCATTGCAACTGGCGTCATAGCTGTCAATTGGATATAGGTCAGTGGATTTCCCGATACCAATATACATACAGAAAATGTGCGCTTTTATAATTTCTAACGTGACAATATAATCGTCCACGTTGACTGAAAGCAAGTACTGGCCTCTTAAACCATTTTATAGTAAATTATCTTTAACTTCTAATGAAATATTTAATGAATCATTGAATTATTTAAAAATATTTATTCTTAGTTTATTTTGTTTTTATAATTAACTTTTTTTCTTCATTTCTCTATGATGTTCACGTTTATAAAATGTATGGAAATACATATACATGGAAGCTAGTAAATTATAAACGCGCCCATTCACGTACGCAAACAACATTACAGCTTGTCATTAACTGTTTGTCGACGTATATCATCGATTTTAAAACAAAAAACGGCTGGTTTTAAAAGCTTTCAATTCTTGTTTTTTTTACAATGGTCGAAGTTGATTACACGTCGGTTTTAATTGATGCATCACTATTTGATGGATCCATAACGAGTGAACATGATTGAATTGAGAATCCATATGAATTGGTGTGCAAAGGATCCATTGGGATCCTCTTATTGAATTTCAATTATTCACGAATTGAACTATCAGAAACTTAATTATGGCCAAAATTACTGCATGTACAGATTTTCTTTATACATTACAACATAGGTACTGTCCTGCCGATTTATTCATTCATCATTGGTGATCGTAGTGATTATAATGATGCTGACGAGTCTGCTCGAGCTGAAAGGCCATCACCAAAGGCAAAGAAACTAGGTCTTACGCAAGAGGTAATAAGACTACCGACTTCCACCGAGTGCAACACAAAGATGAATACAACAAAGACCTAAAAGTCTACGAAAATGATGAAACGAAAGGAACGATTAACCGAAGCTGACGCAAAGACATCAGGAACGACATTAAGTGCAGGCTTTAATAAAAGTAGCTTCAAACATGATCGCCAGAAAGGCATTCACGGCAAGCAAGGATAGCATATAGACAGGGTTGGGCAGTATTTGAATTACTTGTAATTGAAATACGTAATTGAAATACAAATACGTAATTGGTATTTGTATTTCAATTACTTCTTATAAATGTAATTTGTAATTAGTATTTCAAATACCTAACGCTGAGGTATTTTGTAGTTAGTATTTCAAATACTTATAGCTCCAAAATACATTTGAAAATAAATACATTTAGCGATCTTATGAATGGGTGCGATCTGCAGAAAATAGCGCTCGATAGCTTTCGTAAGCAAAATGGCGACCGCTAAATATGTAAAATCTTTAAAGTTGGCAACACTGCACTTAAACTGTACTGTAGTCTGTGTACTGCAGGTACATACGTCAAATTGTCAATTACATAACTTGTCAATTGTAATTTTCATTCGGCGATGGAGTGAATCCTGTGAATGCTGTGTGTGACATATTTAGCGGTCGCCATTTTGTAAAATATGATGGTAAGAATATATTCCCTTTGCCCTAGGCTGGGCTGGATTAGTTCTATTCTATTTATATACCTAACCTAACACCAGACTGTATTTTGTAATTTGTGTTTTGTATTTTAAATAAAAATAGTCAAAATACTGTATTTTGTATTTTATATTTCAAATATACGACTTAAAAATATTTTGTAATTTGTATTTTAAATAAGTGCGAGATAGTATTTTGTAATTTGTATTTTAATTAAAACAAAGCATGTATTTTGCCCAGCTCTGCATATAGATAACGGATTCTTTGTTAATTTAAGTGAGCTTGAATTGCACTGTCAATAGAGTGGCAATCCTTAGCATCAGATGCTCCCTTCACCAAGTTTACCCGGCGAGATTTTTACAAAATTGACCGGTTGCTATTTAGCAAAAACTTCGTCTTCCATTATCCTCTCCATTCCTTTTTGTTGACTCTATAATACCTCAAATTGCTTAGCATGATCCTCCGTTATAGAAAATACTGCAGCATTAATATAGAACCAAATATACTTTTTGGGATAAATTACAAAGTTACTTCCAAACCGAACAATAAACCGCGTGTATTAAAAAAATACTTCAAACTAGATCATGAAACTGCACAATAACTTAACTAAATATAAAGCAGATAGTGTTTTTTCTTTTTTAAATTACCATTTTTTTTCTCCGTAAAAAGAAATTACATAAACTATCGGCGCCTTGGAGCCTTCTCCCCGCCCCGCTCAGTCTCGCTCTCACACAGCCCGCGAGCAGTAGTGTGTGAGCGAGATAAAGAGTGAATTAGAGCCGAGGTATTATTGACTCTTAAATACCATCGTTAATAATACAGATTTTTACTTACTTCGGCAAAGCATTGGCGACCCACTGCAGCAGGGTCTTCTTGGCGCCTTGCTTCCACTTGTCCTCTGCCCTCTGAGTCGGGGTGGCGGCTCCCGATTCATGAGACATGACGGACGCACATCGAGACCCTCCGAGGTACTCTAGAGCCCGGCTGTTCTCCTCGATCTGTTGGGATGTGGTGGTTTATAAGCAAATATTCCAAGGTCTGCAGGTACCATGAAGTGTCGAAGCCATCCCGTTGCATGCCAAAAATAGTGCTTTAGGGCATTTACTGTAAGGCTCCATTTGTCTCTTTCAACGAAACAGTGACAGCTCAACATGTCATGGTGTACAAGAATCCGAAAATAGTGTATTTTATAGATATTATAGTATCTCAATCTCGGATCTTTGGTAATCTTGGATGTATAAGCATTGGTAGTGGGTCATTCTTGGGCCATACAGCAGTTTGGATAAAATTTTAGAATTTAAACTCTTGTAACATTAGCGATATTATAAAGATCGCCAGTAAGTTTTGGGATAAAAAATTCAGTGCAATAAAAATAATACAGTGTACCTGGAACACGTCAATATATTCATCAGTTTAGAGAATGATTTAGAATCAAATCAGGATTTCAGGGTCACAGGGGAAAAATATTCAGATACTACAATAGTATTGTTGATTATTAATGTTCATTTGTTTTCCGAGGAAGCCGATGGCAAACAAGTTGTGTTTGTAAATAAGCGTAATACACCAAAAGACATCCAAAATCTACATTTCGATGTTCAAAGCTGACCTGAAGACCGTATGGTGAGGGACCGTTTCCTGACCCTGGATACATAACCTGTTTCGATGAAATATGATTTAATGACTGCTGATGCAAAACAATATGTCGATTTACATAAATGAATATATTAACTAGCGCTAATACTAGCAAGGTTTAATTTAATGTGTTTGCAGGATTAAATGGGCGGCAAGGACCAATACAGCTTAAACATGATAAAGAGTAAACAATTTTTAGCCTTGCTTCATCTTGAATTAACCAGCCCAATGCAATGTTTTATACCGTTAAAAAAACCCCTGAAGTTGGTAAGTATTTTTCCAACTAAAACAGAAAAATACGCATGTAAACAACAAGGCTTAGGAACAATGAAAACTAGTACAAAGAATTAGCGCCAGTCACTATTCTTATTACGAAATCAACAACAAAATTCTGCCAATTCACTCCTCCCACACTCAAAACTACTTCTAAATGATATAAATTGATGACAATAATACAATTATTATCTAAAGGTGAAGTGGTTTGACGCTGATAGTGATGTTTGTGAATCTAGTCCAATTATAAAACCAATTTGGTCAACCAATAGCAGTACTGTGTAGTCTGTGGTCTCTGGCTTAAGAATATAATAAAGAAAATAGGGAATATAAAAGTTATATTGCAAAACAAGCTCTCTATGCTTTGAAAGCTTAATCGAGCTGTAAATATAGGAAATACAAAAACTTAAGTTGATAGGGACACAAATATAGTAAGCTAAGCTTAAATCAACAAGCATAGATTTGTTAATAATATAGTAGCAAAAATATTCTCAGTTGATACAATGTTTGATAAAGATGATACAAACAATATTATAAAAAGGTAATATAATGAAATGCCAAGAGACCTGACTACTATAGAAGCTGTGATGCCGTTACCCACCTTAGGTCCTCTATCCTGTGGGTCCAATACATTGAGCGAAGCTTGCGCAAACAAAATTAGTTCAAGCCAATTAAAATGAGAACAGACTGAGATTCCAAATAAACGAATTAATTAAAAAATCCATAAAAATCTTTGTAAAGCCAATTATGAAAATTCTAGTAAAATATATTACTACAGTACATCCTCATTTTAATGGTAGATATTGAAATAATATTAGATACAAGTTACTGGATAGTGCAACTACATCAGTAAAAGGGACGGATTATGAGAAAGACTAAATTGGTACACGGGGGGTAATTACAACAAATACTGAACTAAAACATTAAGACAATAAAGATATAATGCTGGTATATAATAGTCTGCTATTGGCTGTTCATTTCAGAAAATAGAGTAATTTGGAATAACAATTTAAATCCATACTATGAATGACAATGTATGGAGATGAAGAAAACCAAATATGGGAAATACAGTCTAATAAAAAGTATCAATGAAGCAGACTGTGATACATTATCTAAATACTCGTATACCCGAAGTAGACATCTAGAATGTTAATGATCAGAGTGACTATACAAATAAAACAGATGAGACCATTGATTAACATCACATAAACATTGATGATCCTATTAGATTTATAACAGTAGTAAAAGTTTCTGAGAGTGTAGAGCTATTCTACCTACGCAATACTGTGGAAGTTCTATCCTAACTGAAATCTATTTCCGTACCACACCGTGCTGAGTCAGTGTACAGAGAGCCACAATAGTGAAATTGAAGAAATACGATACAGATTTACTTTCTAAAGTAATTAGATATATTTGAAGGCTTATAGGCGTATATGTAATGTAATACTATTGAAAAAGCCATTTGATTATTTTGTTGTTTTTGGCATTCTAATATCAAGTATCAGTCAAGCTTAAATGAATGGCAAATGTTTCATTCATATTTAAAAGCAAGACCATTTCAATACATATCCTAGTATTCGCGTTTGTCTCTCACAAAGGTTATATTTTATGATTGTTTGTTGAATACCATGAGAACCATGTGAAGAGACATTAATAAAGACTTATTATTATTATTAATTACTTTGTTTGAATCTACATGCTTTGCTGGAACTCCTATTCATCTGAAAAGTTTAAACTTTTCTGTAAAAGATTTTAAAATACCTGTTACGAGTATCAATATCTAGCAGTATAGATCAAGACTATTGCAGCTCCCTGTTCAAACACAAGCCAAGAGGAGCGCCTCCCTACCTGGAAATAGAGGATGATGGTCCAAATGAGGCCGAGCACAACTGCAGGCCGTCCGTCCACGAGGTCAGCGGCGTTGATGTTGACCAGCTTGATCCTCTTGCCGGCTAGGAAGCGCAGCGCGGTGTTTGCGTTTGACAAGAAGTGCGGGCGTCTGAGGACGCGGCCGCGTTCCATAGGCTGTGGGAAAGGATTCGTTTGAGAACAGTTTTTGATCATGCATAGATTCTTAAAGTTATTGGGTGGAAAACACACAGGCGGTCTTCCTAACGGTAAGAGCTCTAGGCCACCTGTGGACGTCTGCAATACTGCTGGTATTGCAGACAATGCAGACAAAATTGCACCATAAAATTCAAATATTATGGTGCAATTTTATTATTGTTAAATCTCTCTCTCTCTCTCTCTCTCTCTCAATATTATAACAGAAAATATTTTATACAAATTACCGTAGTACCTCTAAAAAACTTCGAAACTATCACTAATTATCATGTTACAGCCACAGGTGAACGTTAATTACGGGCTTAAAATACTGTGTAAAAAATTAAATTAATCAGAAATACCTAAATGTATTTGATTACGAAGACGCAATCCCCAGATTTGGGTGAGTAAATTCGTGCGATTCACCAATAAGCCCATTAAATCACATTTAAGTGAAAGTTAAATAAAACATTTCAGCGTATAATTTTAATCTTGATCTAGATTATTTCATTCAAGATGCAATGAGACTCATGCGGCGCTTGACTATCTTCAGGTTCATTCACTGCCTCATTTGGTCTAGTGGTTGCAAGCGCACCTGCTAAGCATAGAATGCTGGGTTTGGATTTGAAATTCTCAGTAGCAGACCGGAGTCTGAATTTATGGCCGGTTCATGGTTAACAAGTTATACATGGGACTGGATAATACAACATAGGTATACTCCGCTGTCTATCTCGAGGGAATACAGTCTTTATGTTATGTCATTGCTATATGTAGATACTTACTAGCTTCTCCCCTGATAACACCTCGAGCAGCGCCAACAGTTTGGTTCCATCGCGCAGGTCGTAGATAAGGTCATCGATGCGCAATGGCGGTATACGCTGGAAGAGACAGATTATATCAGTGCATTGAGTGCTAAGTCCGGAGAGGATGCAGCTACAGCATCCTCGTGCACTCACCGAAATTGTTAACATAATTCAATTCTTAAGTAATTAAGTTGAAGTGAAACAGATAGGTATCTAATAACACTGGCGTCTCTTTAAGGAAAACCATAATTTTCGACATTGCAATAACAATAGTGTGAATTCCGTTAACTGCACAGATTAATAGCTTATTGAACTGTGTAGTTAGAGGTTATAAAATTGCAGTTTTTAATGCTCCAGGTAATAAACTACGAGTACCAACATCAAGTTATAAAGAGCTCAAAACAGTAGCTAAATGGCATGAACTTTGAACTGACCTCTTCATCCATAACTTTATTCGTCAAATAATTTAAGTGAGTTATTGAACTAAAGCAAATATATAGTAGTATTAGGGAAGAAACAGAGGGCCTGTTCCACAAATTCTGGAGAATTTGTGTGAAATCAACAACAGCCAAATAAGTTAACCGAGGGTGGTGAAACAGGTCACAATAACTTTCAAAATGTTATCTCCGATCTACTTATCATAAAAACCCATAATTACACTGCTGAACATAGGCTCGCCTCAAACTGCAACGGAACCATATTCCAGTAATTACCACGCTTGGCTAAGCCGTCTACGCTGGTGGTGAGTAAGGTAGTTATTACTTCCCATAAATTCTTCGCAGGCTTTCCTCGCGATAAATCATGAAAATTGATCGCTACGAGTGTACTAAAACCGTTCAAAAGCTTGGGACTAAGCTCTTGCTATTATATTTTGATATCTTACCTTCGATAAATGTGAATTGATCCAATTGACAAACGTTTTCTTCTGTACTCTTTCTTGTTCATCTGTAACAAGAGAAATCCAATGTTTAATGCCGGTTTCAAACTTACAAAAATACATAGTTTCTGAAATGCAATCAACCCCAATGAATTGTCGTCATAATAATAAATAACCTATACAGCAAACATTAAAACCAGTATTAATTTGCTATTTAAACGTGATACAAATCTAGATACTAACACTAAATCAAAAATAAATACGACACATAATTGCTATACCCTAATTTAATTTCCAGAAAATGGCACATAACTCAGTGATATCCTTCCAAACACTAAACAAAGCCATAAAAGTTATCCAATACATTACAAGAATAGCTGAGACAACCATAAAACCGTTTCATGCTGTCTAATGAGACTTGAACGCCAGATTTAGCACGGAGAGAGTAAGGGGTGCTACACTCTTGTTCGGGTGGGCACATTCATTCGATTTGTACAACGCTTCACATGCTGCACTTTCATTATGCTCGTGGCGAATGGCAAACTCCGTTCGGAATTTACCCTCGCTGAATCAAGTGCGAGTCGGCACAATTTTTCGAACCACAAGGTATAAGACCGGCTTTATAAAAAATGATCATGATTTTACAAGAGAGCGTTCCGAACGCAAAACTGTTATAATGAATAGAAGAGCAAAGCTATCTTCAAGGCAAGGAAATGGTTAAGGCTCATTACTGTATTTTTTTTTTTTCAATGTACCTTTGATGTCTGTATCTATTTCGTACAAAAAAGAAAACTAAATGAGTCAAATGCCGAATTATTCGCTTCTACGCGGGCCTCCTAATTGCTTTTATAATAGCTTATAATTTTTTTAATAAATTAACACAGTTATTAACTATTATTTTATGTTTTAAATTGTTTATTGGTAGGTATAATAAATAAATGAATTAATATTTTCCTTATTTAACCATTATTTGTAATGCCGACGTGACTTATTATTGTTGTTGCACTAAAAATAACTTAAAATATTTAAAAATCGAATTTAAAATGGATATGAGACTGATATAATTGTGTACAACAGGTGAACGTGTTGAGGAATGCATACTCCTCATTTAATTACTCTATGATTGTGTTGCCTAGCAATATCTTTCTGTTATTCTAAAAATGTCAATATACTTTTTATCATTTCATTTAGTATATATTTATCAATATACTTTAACATGGTAGCAGAGCGTGCATAAACGTGAGCGTAAAAGTTTTATTATTGTTTCTTATAGAAGAAAAGTTCGAAAAAGTAAATCATTTTTACTTCAAAAATGAAACTCGAAATCGGACTTTTCGATGGAAGCAACTGGCCGACCTGGAAATATAAAGTGATGTTGCTGCTGCGGAGTAACACAGGCACCTTAGAAGCGGTGCAGGGTACTCTAGTAAAGCCTACACATCCGGGTGAAGGAGCCAAAGCGGAAGCTCTTACAAAGTATAAGGCAGAGTGTGACAACTATAATAAAATAGAAAGCACTGCACTATTACTACTGACCACTAATATGACCGACGAAATGCTGAACAAAGTAATGCGTTTTACAACTGCGAGTAAAATGTGGGACGAATTAAACCGTCTTTACGAACGAGGATCACAGGACCGAACCTACGATCTGTGTATGCAACTTTTTAACTACAAGAAAGACCCCACTCATGACATGGGTTCTCATATGTCTGCGATAAAGAATATATGGCATGATCTGAATCAAGCTTTGTCGAAAGTTTGCAATCAACTACCAGAAATTCTTTTAATATGCAAGATATTGGATTCCCTGCCAGAAGAGTATTTCAGTTTTAAATCAAGTTGGCTACTAATTACATTAAAAGATCGTACAATCGAGAACTTGACCACCCAGTTGTGCGCTCACGAGAGAGCTTTGAAAGATAAAAATAAATCTGAAGCTGAAGGTGAATCCAGCACGGAGGTACTGATAGTACATAACAGAAAGCAAGGTTATAAGAAAAAGTTAAAATGTAATTATTGTGGAGAAGCTGGGCATGTTGTGCGAAAATGCCAAAAATGGATAAAAGATGGTAGACCGCCAAAGCCGTCAAACGCTAGACAAAACCCAAATGTGAATGTAAACATGAATGTATTAGCTATAGAGGATGGATTGCCAATGGATAAAGTTAACTGGTACGTTGATAATGGAGCGACAAACCATGTTACTAACAGAGGTGACTTCTTCGAGAGCTTCGAGTACCTCAAAGGAACACATACGGTGACTGTGGCGAACGGAGAAACCATTGAAGCCATTGGTATAGGCAACATTAGAGCTGAAGCCATCGTTAATGGAAAAGTTGAGCAAATACTTTTAAAAGACGTTTGGTATGTCCCAAAGATTAAAAGAAACTTATTCTGGAGAAAAACCAATCCGACATTTGTGAAGGCTGTATCTATGGAAAGGCGCACAGGCATTCATTTGGAACAAGGGTTAGAGCCACTAAATCTGGAGAACTAATCCATACAGATTTATGCGGACCATTTCCATATTCTATTTCGAAGTTTCGATATTACATTCTGTTCAAGGACGATTTCACACGATATCGTCACATTTACTTTCTTAGACAAAAGTCTGAAGCAGCTTCAAAGCTAAAGATTTTCTTAAATGAAGCTAAAGCAGCAGGACATGTCAATAAAGAATTATTAAGTGACAATGGAGGAGAATTTGTAAGCGCAGAATTCAAAAATATCATAACTGAAAACGGAATTAAGCAAAGGTACACAATGCCTCACACCCCAGAGCAAGCAGGCTGCGTAGAGCGTGAAAATCGGACGGTAGTAGAAGCCGCACGCGCCATCATGTATGCACATGATAAAATTCCTGATAACTTGTGGGCAGAGATAGTAAATGCGACAGTCTACGTGTTGAATCGCACAGGGCCAACGAACGTGCCAAGCAAGTCTCCACATGAGCTGTGGTACGGACAGAAGCCAGCGATCAAACATCTTAGAATCCTTGGTTGCACCTGCTATGCCCATGTTCCTAAAGCTAATCGAAGGAAACTGCACAAGAAAGCAAAAAAGGGGATACTTATTGGTTATGAAGGAGATGAAGGCTATAGAATCTGGGACAAAGAAGCATTCAAATTGATTATATCCAGAGATGTGACTTTTGAAGAGGTGCCGTTACTGGAAAAATTAAAAGAGGATGTATCTAAACCGAAAGAGCCGACTCCTGTTCTTCAGAAGAATTTCTATCATAATTTTCCAAGTCTCGAGAGTGAACATGAAACTATGATTGATAAAGAGATTGCAGAATGACATGCTTACAAAACCGTTATATGGGCCCAGACTTGAAATGCTAAAGAAGATGGCTGGCATTATCATCAAAAGGGGTGGATGTTGAGGAATGCATACTCCTCATTTAATTACTCTATGATTGTGTTGCCTAGCAATATCTTTCTGTTATTCTAAAAATGTCAATATACTTTTTATCATTTCATTTAGTATATATTTATCAATATACTTTAACAGAACGCGCCGATTGTCCTTCGTCACTTGTGAAAAATAGTTATGTTTTCTTTATTCATATACACTGGTCATCAAAAAAATCGGCCCACCTGCAGTTTTACCGCAAATCACGTATTTTCTTTAGCGAAACAAAACAAAATGATTTAGTGATGATATGTTTACTTTGACTTGTTTATTTACACCAATTTTAGCTCAATTTAAACAAAAAATGTGGTAAAAATAATTAAATTTTGATTATTAAATTAAAAAGGATAATTTCACACATTTTTGGATTAATTTTAAACACGCTCTAACTTTTCAGTCTTAAGTGTCATGAACACAATTGTTGCAGTTTAATATTGTGTATTCCCCCCTCTTGCTCGAATGACGGCCTGCATTCGCCGTTTTAGTGACCTAATCAAGGTTTTGATGGTCTCATGAGGGATTCGGTTCCATTCTTCCCTGATGGCGGTTTCCAGGTCTCCTAAGGATGTAGGGGCGGGATTACGGGCTCTAGCCTTTTGTTTAAGGGTGTCCCAGATGTGCTCTATAGGGTTAAGATCAGGGCTTCTTGCTGGCCACGACATAACCCGAATGCCGACCTCTTCAAGGTAATCGATGACAATGCGTGCTACGTGTGGCCGTGCATTATCATGCATAAACTCAAAATTTTCTCCAATATAGCCGGCATATGGCACCACATGGTCTTCCAAGATCTCTGTGATGTAGCGTACCGCAGTTAAAGCACCACTTCTTATAAAAACCAGCTCCGTACGTGCAGTTAAAGATATCCCAGCCCAAAACATTACAGAGGCCCCACCATAACTGACTGTTTCTCTTATGCAACACTGGGCATAACGTTCACCTGGCCGTCGCATGACATTACGGCGTCCATCAAAACCGTATAAAGTCATCCGGCTCTCATCACTAAAAAGAACTGACTCCCTTTGGCCTATAGTCCAATTGGCGTGATTCTGCGCAAATTGAAGTCTAGCTTGTCGATGAGCTGTGGTCAATTGTGGTCCCGTTGCTGGCTTGTGTGGTCTTAAATACTGCTCACGTAGTCTCCTCCTTACAGTACTGTCACTTATAGCCACACCCCGATCTTCACGTAAGCGTCGCTGGAGATCAACACCAGAAAGGTGTCGATTTCGTAAAGCTGATACCACAATGAAACGGTCATCCCTTTGAGTTGTCACCCTATGTCTCCCAGATCCAGATCTTCTTCGATACTGCCCAGTCTCCAGAAACCTTTGGTAAACTCGACGAACTGCAGAACGGCTGAGATTTAACCTCCTGGCCACGACACATTGACTTTAACCTTGTTGTAGCAAAGCCACAACTTGGGCCGCCTCAGCTTCAGTAGTGTCCATTATTTTTAAACAGAATTAATCTGAACTACAGCCTCAGCAATTAAACTTAACGATATGCACATGAAATCCCTAGAAAGGTCTGTTTCTGACTGGAAGAACGCGTCCATTTGTTCCAATGTAAAACCGTCAAATCAGCACTCAACAGTATTTCTGTATAAAAAAACTGTTAAGTACCTTTAAGTGCAATAAGATTTATGACAAACAAGACGTCAATCATCATATCCGCACTCAAAATAAAAAACAAACATGTGAAGCAGCTTATCGGTGAACCAATCGACAAATATTAAACAAAAAGTGGGTGGGTCGATTTTTTTGATGACCAGTGTATTAGTAAAAATTGAGAATTAATCAGATAAAATATATCCTCTGATAAAACAAAGAATTCGGAGTCAAATATTTAGAAAAGTCAATTTCGTAAATTGCGTCTATCTACTTTGCTGCCGTCGATATGTCTACATATATTCGATTGCGCCGCTCGGCTATGCCGAATCATGCGGACCCGAACAAGTTTGTAGCACGCCTTACCAACTAAATCACAATGGTCTGAGTCACTTTCTCTATAGCAGACGCTACATCTTGCCAAGTTCAGTGCACTAGGAGTAAGGATACTGTTACGATAAGAGTAAACATTAATTTTAGTTATATTATTATTGATATTATGACTATGAATAGAGGTGTTATTAATAGAGGATGTATTGTCTGCTTGGATGATGATTTTGTCTATAATAACTAAAATGTTTAGATCTTGTATGTGGATTTATCTATCGGTGCCTGAAATTGATTTAGAACCTCCTAAAAGGAGTGATACATGAATTATAGCGTCAGAAATCACGCCATCTTTGAGATAAATGAAACCTGGCACCTGGTTGAACCAAATGGGTCAATGTTTGGTGATTTTTTTTAATCCACCTTTTAAATGTTTTAACGATTAGCTCTAGTTTCGAGTCTATATAAATTTCAGCAGAAGTTAATAACGGAAATAAAGCCAATCTGAAATAAACCTACAGCGAAATCATCAGAATTCTATTTCTAGTTTATGAGTTCATAGACTCAGCTGCCTGCAGAACAAATATTTGGAGATTTCGTTATAAGGATGTTGATAGATTCTTACAGTGTTGGCTAAACGTTAGTGAGTGTATTTTTAACTGAAGCAGGTACTGTAGTTAATAGAGCTTCGTTTATTTGCATTGTTGCTACAATTATGATGAATCGTTTAATAAACTTGATTGGAATAGCTTCTAAAGTGTACCTAATTGCGGGAAATAATTATTTTCCATAATAAGACAAGCTCAGCAAAATGAGTTATCTCGTAAAAGATTTTAATTAACCTCAAGCGTCTATTGCAATTCTGCACAATTATGACGACGCTAAAACTTTAACGGCTAAGCAATCAAATAAACGAGACCTGGAAATAAACAAAACGCTTCATAAAGTTAAATACTTCTGCTATAAGAAAGTAGTAAAATTCCATAATGGATCGGAACAATTTCCCGTAAACGCATTGTTTCCATGGGGTTCCTGTGGGCTTTCTGTCAATTATCAGTCACGCATATCTGTCTGTCACTTGTAACTCCGAAACGGAGGAGCGCACGCATGGCACGACCAGACACGGACGCTGGCCTATCTTCGAAGTTGGAGCAGGGTTGATAACCTTTTGAGTTCTGTAACTTGATTCCAAATTCGTTTCCACGTGTACTTTATTAACACTGGGATATTTGTTTACTTTTGTGCTGCATTTAAGATTCCTATCATTCATACATCTTATCATTCATTCACACATCTGTATCATTAACTGATACTGAGACTAGTTTTACAGTTTCATCAAACCCATCACTGAATTAGCAAAAGCCGGATTCCTGCCCTTATCAATTTAACTTATTTATACGTAGACATTAAAAAAATCACTTATTACACTTATGTCAATTTCCAACTCATGAACCTTCAACAAGTTTTCGAATAACAGAAAACTATTCTATGTCTATTACGTAAACGCGCGTTTCGCACCCACATTCACAAGTACAACCTTATATGTTTTAATAATAATAATTTTCGTCACGACATTAACGTTGACACAATCTCCCTGTACTGCTCCACGTTTCAGGACTGTCTCACAAAATACAAACCCTGGCTTAGATTGGCTATCAGTTTCAGTACCTAAAGCAAAAATATGTTTCAAATTCTTTTTATTTACTTTACTATTTTCATGTTCCCTTTTATTGAAGCAGCCCTATATTATTACGATCAAGTTCATAACAGTGATCGCGTGCCGTGATAATTCTACGAGTGAACTGTTATCTGGAGGCATATTTTTATTTTTGTCAACGATATTATCGATGCGAATTATTTCTTCTTTATGGTTAAATATGAGCACGTCATTTTCATGCTGCATGTCATTCGTTCCTTGATTTTTTGGGGGAGGCTTTCCCGTTCCTTTTTGTCTTGTAGTAAAAATACCAGTGCTATAATTCTTTCCAGTATGTAGTTGATGATCGTTAAGATAAGTCATCCTTGGGAGCACGATGTACTGCAATGGCTGTGACATTACCACTGGACACCAATGTTTACAGATCATTTAGGTATTCATTATTTATTCTAGTTTTGTCAGAGCTGTCTGTAGATTATTTTATAAATTAGAACTATTCATTTTATTGTAAACTCTTTCTATAGTTACGGTAAGAGTAGCCATATCATTCCAATCAGATCTGACCGAATTCCCAACGGGCACAGCCCAATGGCCAGCCAACCAGGCATAATTATGGAACAATTATACCTTGGGAATCGTTTTTGAAGTGAAAGTCCGTTATTAGCAGTTGTTTTGGAAACTAACCATTTAACACTAATTGTGTCAATTTCACGAAATGTACAAAAGTACTTTTATGGAAGGTTAGAGAGTTTTCGTTTAATTAGGTTTTATTTAACAACACGCAAGTTCTATGTAAATACACTCGAGAGCAATGAATCCGGGTCACTTAAAGAATGTTAAAAATCTCGGAAACTAAAAATGATAGGTTAATGCAATAAATTGTATTTAATAGACAATGTAATACTCCTTAAATGAAAGTAAAAAAAATATGAGTCACCATACATTTTATTAACACAAAATTACATAAAGAAAAAAACTGCTGATCTCTCCTTAAAACAAAAATAGGAAACATGAAATTTTTGAACTTTATTACGATTTTCTTGAATTTTAATACTTCGTATTGCCTCCTCGTGCTTCCATTACTGCGTTTACGCGGTTTGGCATGCTGTACACCAAGTTCCTTATACGATTTTGGGGAATATTCTCCCATTCCTCTGTGAGAGCAATTTTGAGCTCACGAAGCGTGATTGGGGGAGGGTTTCGTTGTTTTACGCATCTGCCTAGCTCGTCCCAAGCATGCTCGATCAGGTTGATATCCGGGCTGCGCGCTGGCCACTCCATACGAGTAATGTTCATCTCTTGAAGGTAGTCATTCACAATCCTACCTGTATGAGGTCGGGCATTGTCATGCATAAATATAGCATCCTCACCTAAATTGACCATAAATGGACCAACGTGATCATTGAGGATTTCTTCCACATATCTTACGCTAGTTAAAGAGCCGTTTTCTATGATCACCAGCTCTGTGCGACTTTCAGAAGAAATTCCGGCCCACACAAGTACAGACCCACCACCGTAGGCTACTTTTTCTTCGATGCATGCTTGCTTGAATCTTTCCCCTGGTCTTCGATACACTCTGTGTCTTCCATCGTGCTTGTAGAGCATAAATTTTGATTCGTCGGAGAACATAACTTTTGACCAATCTTCAATACTCCAATTTACGTGGCTCTGGGCATATCTTAGTCTTGAAATACGATGCCCACGCTCCAGTTTAGGGCCGTTTGCAGGTCTAAGGGGTTTTAAGTTAGATTCAGCAAGCCGACGTCTTACTGTCCATGTACTTGGGTTACTACCTCCGAGGCGTCGAAACTGATTTGTGAGTTCAGTTCCTGTGAGAAAGCGATTTCGAAGCATGGTGTTCACCAAGTATCGGTCTTCTCGTGCTGTGGTACACCTGGTTCTGCCCGTTCCTGGTCTGCGTAGGTTAGAACCAGTTTCTTCGTAACGTCGGAGAACTCTTTGTACTGTTGACAGCGACACACCGACAGTCCTGGCTGTATCGCGCTGACCCGGCCGGTTTCCAGCATTGTAAGTATTCTGGTGCATTCTTCAGGCGTAAGCGACATAATTTCAGCTTGAATAATGAATATAGAGCACTATCAACATGGTTTATGTACCCACATAAATGACAGATTACAAACAAAAGCAAAACCAAATGCTGTAATTTCGTAGTTCCATCTTCGAAAGTGGCCCTTTTTCAAATTTGATTTTTTTATGATATAACTTTACAATAACTAAGAAGTTTTAATACCTTCATTTAAGGAGTATTACATTGTCTATTAAATACAATTTATTGCATTAACCTAGCATTTTTAGTTTCCGAGATTTTTAGGATTCTTTAAGTGACCCGGATTCATTGCTCTCGAGTGTATTATGAAACTGAAACTAAAACGGTAATAAAGTGTTAAAATTTTTAAGATTTTACGTTCAAGATCAAAATATGAAGCTTTAAGTCCAAATTATTATTTCATGAAGATAGTGAAGTTTAAACTACAATTATTATTTAATAGAAATGGCGTAGCTTCAATTCCCAAAAGGGTATAATTATCATTACTTTACAGAAAGAGCCATTAAAACAAAAAGCCACACCCATATCCATTCTCAAAGGCAAACTATGCACCCTACACACGTAAGCCCCATTTGACATTGTGCCGGCGCCAATGACGTCACCCACCATTACTGCGACCATTAAAAGTCGTCACACAATCTATGGGCAGATATGCATGGCCCTGACACTGTCACACCGACATTACTAGATGAATTGTTTAAGTAAGCTATGTACAAAGATAATATATTCCGAGTGTTTTCTTACACTTTTTATAATGGAAGGAATTTCTTTATGACGCACTATGGTTTTGTCATTAGAATACTGTGGATACTCTACCCTAATGGCATCGTGTTGGTCTCCTCTCCCCTTGCATCATGCGACTATATGCATATCGTCTGTTTCGATGTTAAATCCATTATGAACTTGAAACATAAGTACCTGAAATTGATAACTCTCAAATCAAAGTAAAGATTGACCTTCCAACGTTAATTGTCTCTCATTTCACGGTCTCAAAGACATTCTAGCGACAAGGTTAGTTTTCAAAAAATCGTATTAAGTCCAATCCAGAGTAATCTGTAATGTACTTGTAGGTATATCTTCGACAAGGTGAACGTGGTAATTGAACGCTACATATGTTAGAGCACGTCCACAGTGTGATCAAATGTTGAAGAAAATATAAAAACAGTTGCTTCTTATATTCTTCGTATCATGAATTATTCAGGAAATTGCCGTCATACTGGAGAAGTACGTGTCGTGGGTTAGCTCAAGAAAGAAATAAATGAAAAACCCATCCGAGGAATTAGAGAACGATAGTTTTTAATAGATAAAAAGGCTAGAAAGGGGGTGACTACCGCAATGACGACTAACAGAGAAGTATTGAAGAAAGGGACATATACGAGTATGTTGCGCCGATCACAAATAAGTTGGAATAAGGGCAGAATGATGATGATGAGTTTTTAATTTAACTTTAATCATAAATTAACCTTTCATAAATTATCCCTGTCTTCCAAAAATTCTTTCATCTCATTCATGTTTAAAAATATCACAGCGACTGTTTTTTTCCATCTTCAACTTTCACAAAAAGAAAAAATAATTGTATAAAAGAACCACCAGCCAACGTCCTTCAATACACATCTGTTAACAACTAACATTTCTCTAAATGAAAAAGAAAAAAAATCTGCGCTAAATGAAAATGAAAACTCGCACGATGTGTCTTCACGTTTACTAACAGACGAAAACGAATCGATGCCAAGGTCGCGCGATGTAAACAAGCCGCGAGATGAGTCTATTTCTATGTCTTTCTCAGTAATTAAGGTAGTGACAGGTGGCCTGAGGTCAGCTTTAGCGGTGAGGCCTGAAGCTTGGGATTCAAGGGTAAGTTAGGAATTGCAAATTGAAGTTTAAGTTAAAATAATAAAAACATGTTCATTCTGAATCTACACTGAGCTGACTATCCTAACTTTAAAACGAACCTCGTCTATCCCGGGCATAATAAAGAAAATAAGATTGAAGATACAATGCGCCAGGAAGTTCAATTGTTAATAAAATAAAAAGAGTTTTTGTTTCGATGTTATAGTGTGAGCAGTTTCACAAGCAAAAATTTATAAATAATTAATATACCAAAGCCAAGTAAAAATAGAAAAGAAATAAGTGATTTACAGATACGGATATCATGCTCGTAGCAACAGACGTTATAAATTATAATAACGAGAGACATTAAAGCCAATCTTCTTGAAATATCTTAATTAAATAAAAAGACCTTTCATATATCACTGGACCTTCTGATGTAGGTAATAAATAAAAAAAACAAGTAAACAAGCCGACCACAAGACGATGATCTAATGGCAGCCTTGGCACGTAACGGCTTGACAGAACTTATTAATATTATGCTGCACTCAACTGTGTTTGTGCGATCAATTTTATTGAGTTACGAATTTTTATTTATAGTAAATTAATTAATTACAGTTTTATATACTGGAATTCTAGAGTCCTAATTCTTTCTATTGACGAACTATTGAATCATGGTCATTAACAGTCGAACTCATTTCCTTTTCCATATCATTAAACTCGACGTTGTAGTCTAAACGAGTAACTTGATCTGCATGATCTGCAAGATAGTCAAATTAAGAGCTTGAAGTTGTCATAAAATCTCCACTTTTTGACTTATATCTCATTATTCAAAAACGTGAACTATAGGTATAAATCTATTGGGGACGTACTGTTTTAATACTGAATAATACTACCACTATACTAAACTTGTGTTAGGTTGTTACTATAATGTTAACACTGTAAAGCTCCTACTTTTCGGTCGAGTATTCACTTGGAACAGGCACATACATTAGGGTAGCTAAAATATCGGGGTATAGTTGACCAGTTTTATATTTCCAGAAAGATTGAATCAAGGCTGTATGCACTTGCGTCGCTTACTTCCACAGATTACTTGAACTTTGAATGCATGTCGGGGTTCAGCAATGATGAATGGATACATATACAAGGAAAGTGATATTCCAAGAATATACATATTGAATGCTGCACTTATTCAGGTTAAGGTTATAAATTGCAAGCATATCCTTAATATTGAAGTTAAGGAACTTCCTTCCTGTTACTGACATCATCATAAACTTAAAAGGAGGACAAGAACAGCAATATCAACAAGAATAACAAAACAATTGGTATCTACTGATAGACAAAATATATAGACTCTGGAAGTAGAACAAATTACAGAATTTGATAGGTCCTTCGAGAAAAAACGTAATTTGTTCACGTTGGATTTTTGTAATGTGGGTGTTATAGATGTTCATCATTTTAAACATCGATTGAATCAATCACAGTTTCAATTTTAATAAGTCCCACTCCATGACAGTCGGAGACACCATTGAATGTACATACTTTACCAGTAATGAGGCCCACAGCCGTATAATTAACAACATTGTCTGGAGACTACTGTATATTATGCGTTGGCAATGCCGGCACAATTTATTTTTTGTCAAGCGAACCTTGGCTCCGTGGCCCTTGACGGTCGTTGACGTTCGTTACATCATTGGCTAAACGGATATGAACCTCAGTTGATTAGTTGACTCGTACTTTTGAGTGTTGATTGCTCAGAATACACTTGATTTTATAAATAGATTGATGTTTCTCCATCCAAACCAGATTAAGTTTTAGATCTTGCCTTTTTGTTACCACATCAATTTGCAAGAATGCTATTATACCTTTATAATATTATATTCCAGTATATTAAATTATGTATTCTTGTTCTTTTAGAGTTGTATCTACGTGCAGCTTCCAGTTAATTGATTTTTTATTTGGTGGTCCTAATAATGTGTTACTTCAATATACTATTGTCAGGAAACCTGTATAATTATATAAATGTTGCAACACGTTTTGGCAGTGTCAAGGTCAAGTTTTTTGTGATGCAGAATTTGAGATTCGTTAGATAAACCTGTTTAGTTAATTTACGATCATGTTGTCGTATTTTGTTGTTTTTATTATAGTCGTTTTCCGATAGCTCTTTGGAATATTTAAATTCTACTGATTTAGTCTCTATTTGAGATTTGTTCTTTACCTAATTTAGATATTTTGTATATCTCAGTGCATATATCAATGTGCACTGAGATATGCCGAAGGACCAAATTTTTTACGAAATACAAGAAATAGTTCTTCAACAATATATTAAATAATGCCTGATCATAACCGTAAAGAGAAACGGAACTGCCTCCCCAATGATTGATGGTAATGACAGCTGAACCAGATAGTCAATAGTCTATTAATCTTAGTTCAGTTAAAATAATCGCTATAGATATAGTAGATAGGTACTAGATGCGTTTAGAGAAACTACTCGTCGGGTGACTGACTTTCTTTGTTGAAACTTTCTATTGTTAACATTTGGATTGGATTAAGCTCTGTTTGATCTGCGTCTTATTTATATTTTATTTCAATCGAATTCACTAGTGAGCAAACATTGATAATTATGTAGTTACTTACTACTATTAATGTTAAAATAAAACGTTTTCCTGACCTTGTACAACTTTTTACCAAAACTATATACAAATGACAAATAACCCAATTTATCGCGTTAGTTGCTATCCTGTTGCGATTAGTGACACCTATACCATACCTATTATTTCATTGCCGATAATATTTTTTTTCTATTCATTTTCAGTTCATTCCAAATTAACTTCAACAAATAAAGAAAATTCAACCTTTGGAACATACAATTTATCTTCATATATAAATGCATTAGTAGATACTTAACATTAGCCAACTAATAAATAAGAATACAACAAGCAGCGGCCATCAGGTAGTCAAAAGAGCAATTTACGACTGTCCTGTCATCGACTCTTAGCAAGAACGATCTGTTTACATTGCCAATAATATAGCACTATGTTATTTGTCTGTGTTCTTAGAACATTTTGAATGATCTCTTGGATTAATTGAACCTTCCTCTTAATTGGTGGTGATGGATTGTATACTTCTAGTGAATTTTGAAGGGATGTGACATGAAGCAGTTGTGCTGGCAATTGTTTTGTTGATAGAGGTAAGTGGTGATTAGTACGAGCATGATAGAGTGGAAAGACTTGATGAAATATTTACTAGTACATACGTTTGATGATCAAGTTTACATCCTAGTAAATCGGTCGTTGCTCTAGTGGTCGCAAGCGATATTGCTAAACCTGAGGATCTGGGTTCGATTCCTCGGTCGGTAAAAGTGTTATTGGGCTTTTTTATCTGGAATTTCTCAGTAGTAGCCCGGAGTCTAGATTTATGCCCGGTTGATGGCAATAGGCTCGTCCGCTATTACATGGGACTTAAACATAACTGGCGAAATGTGGGTGTACCTGCTACAGGTCCACCCCCAATCCTTCCGAGAAATAAGGCTTGATGTTATGTATGTAAGTCTGTCTGCATTTAAGTATAAGTATTTTCTATACTTCATTCTATTTATGTTATCTAAAGAGTAAGACTATAGTCTAAGTAATTTTTTTAGATAACATTCATAATGTCTTCATAGTTTACAGTATCTCGCAATCTTAACATAGGTAATTTTAATCCATTTTGGTCTGCAAAGTATTCAGCCGTTACGTGTTAATACTTTAACCTTGTTCGAGGATTTCGTGGTTGACCGAAAAATTAGGTTAGTGGTTATACAACATGTTCTGTTACAGGTTTCACCTTGATCATAATCGATATCATTACAGCTGATAGCCATTATTTTTATTACTTGATATAATCGTTTATTGGATTTATATGATAATTTGAGATGATGATAGTTTGTGATTATGTCGACATATCTAAATTAACCAAAACGTGTTGCTGATTTGACAAGCCTTTGCTTTTATGGCATTAGGATAAAATTATCTGAAAGATTTAAGTACCTTGACCAAGAATTTTTGGCGAAGGTAGAAGATAACTTCTCAATTTTGTCCTTCATAGGTAAAATAATGTGTCTCTCAAGTCAAAATCTAAAACGAAAACTTATAAACAAGATCATTTTGTCGTCTCGCTTTTTATTAACCGCAACAGTTGTAAAACAAAGTACCTACCTAATGAAAGAAACGTAGTTATTAGATCATCATCGTCATCATTTCAACCGAAAGAAGTCAACTGCTGGACATTGGCCTCCCCCAAGCACCGCCACTTCGGCCGGTTCTGTGCTTCTCGCATCCAGCGGGTTCCTACGGCCAATGGTCCACCTTGTGGGAGGCCTTCAAACGCTACATCTTCCGGTACGCGGTCGCCACTCCAGAACCTTTCGACCCGATCGGCCATCTGTTAAGCGAGCCCAGTGCCACTTATTAGATACATCATAGATAACCTGTAGAAATTTCCAACGTTGACCGCCTCAGGAGATGTAATAGTTGTGTCCAAATAAACATTATTCTTTCTTTATTTCTTTCAGCTAGCTTCAAACAACAAATACCAACTTCTATATCAGAGAACAACGTTGGTGGCCCAGCATCATAAATTGATAAAATTGACATTTAAGAGCTGAAGTATAATGACAATGCTACGTCCTACATCAAGATGTTACAAGTTTTTTTACTTACAGTACTTCATCACGGATATAAATAGGTACAATAGTAAATGTACAGTTATCTCTACAGCCTCTGTCAATCATTACCTACATGGAACTACGGTACTAGTGACATACATCGGTAAAAAAAAAGATTCTTCATTGTCATTCAATCGTAAATCAATAATCAATCTGCCTAGCCTGTTCCCAACTATGTTGGGGTCGGCTTCCAGTCTACCCGGATCCGCATCATCCGCATCTGAATACCAGTATTTTACATGGAGCGACTGCCTATCTGACCTCCACGACCGAACTGTGTAATACGATACCCCTTGGTAAGACTGGTTGTCAGACTTTCGAGCTTCTGAGGACCTGTAACGACTGTCAAAGACCC
The DNA here is from genome assembly GCA_948150665.1 of Conistra vaccinii. NCBI lineage: Eukaryota > Metazoa > Arthropoda > Insecta > Lepidoptera > Noctuidae > Conistra > Conistra vaccinii. The sequence continues at coordinate 1,633,877 of OX411320.1, read as the reverse complement.
TCGAATGACAGCCAGGCCCAAGAACAACGGCTTAACGTGCTTTCCGACTTTCCGAGGTACAGAGTCTCGGTATGAAAACTTGCTCACCTATCCACGGACCGCCCAAAATAACTGCACAACGCCGCTAAAGAAGTTTTCACTTCAAAAAAGACTTATTATGACTTTTGACAAATCAAAATCTAATAGCCATCTAGAAAATTCGATATTTCTCTAAAATCACGCCCTTCCGTACGTGTGTGTAACTACAAATGTGTTTATTCTCTCATTATTCTGAGCGGACAAAACATTGTCTTTATAAAGAATCACACTATTGTTCTATGCGCTGCGGTTGCAACACATCTTGCTCGAAGATAAAATCCTATTCCTTTGCTACGTTCTTCAGCTATTTTCTGATTATACAGGGTTAAATAAAATTAGCTATACTTATATCTAACCTCCGCAAACTAGGATGGGTATAAAGATTTAAATTTTTATAATATATAATTACATTATAAAACAAAAAAGTGTGGCTAGGTGAGGAGGATATAGTACAGGACAAGTATGCATTAGTACGAGAATCGCAAAACAAATCACGTGATTTTTTCCTCTCAAAGAGGAAGGAAAAACAACACGAACGTAAATATTTACATCATCTCGTAACCGATGATCGTTACCTTTTATTTCATTTCATATTTTACATAAAACATCATCATAATCTACTTGAACAGTGAACAGTTACCTTTATAAATAAAATATGTTCCATTAGTCTTTATCACCCACAGAAATTACTGCATGAGGAAATACAGAATTTCATGAAAATAAACATCAATATCTGAGCAGTCAACCTCACCATCTTAGTATAAACAGCTTATAACGTTCCCACTGCTGGGACACAAACCTTCTCTCTATGAGAGAGTGGGCCATAATCGTCGGGCCCAGTGTGGGTTGGTTGATGCCTCATGTCTTCGATTTTTTGGTTCAAGTACATTGCCTCACGATGTTTTTCTTCACCGTTTTGAGAGCAGTGGTGATAAAATACGAGGAAAATTAGATAAAATAAAGTGTCTGTCTGGGTATACGACACGTAAGTCGAGGGTGCTACCACTGGGCCAGGCCACCACTGCTCTTTCAACACCTTGCTTATTCGCTATCCTCATATAAGATGGAAATACAAGAGAAAAAGATAAGAATCTTCAAAAAATTAAGTACTTCTTCTAACTACACCAATCAAAACGTTTATATTCTGTCTCGAGATTAGAGATAACACACTAATATATTTATCATTATTCATACACAATATAGATAAGATTTGCAAACGGATATCGTAATCAAATCGCTTCGCTTAGAAAGGTCGCTAGTCTATCTGTTTATTTTCATATCAGATAAAAACTTTAGATAATATTAATATCTATTATAACATTAATGTCTAGATAAATTGATATGAACCAGACAAATTCTAGAAATTCTTGTTACTAAAATAGCCTGTAATCCCCAAACGGATAGGTAGAAGTATTTATATCCCTATAGTAGACCCACATTTCGCCAGTTATGTTTAAGCCCCATGTAATAGGGGGCGAGCCTATTGCCATCAAACGCGCACAAATTCAGACTCAGGGGTGCTAATGGGAAATACCTGATGACTTAACCCAATAACACATTGCCCGATCCGGGAATAGAACTCAGGATCTTATGCTCAGCATTAGCGCTTGCCACCACTAGACCAACGAGGCAGGTAGTGTTACTAAAATAATATCGATTTAATACTAAAATGTGGTGTTCTTTGAGTTTGTATTATGCAAAGGCTTCTTTTATTAAAAAAAACTGCATTCCAAAAATATTTTCTAATCATTTACAACAAAATTAATCCAGATTTTCATCATTAAAACTTTTCACTTTGATTCTCCATTAAATCCGGGTTCCCGGTTAAATCCAACCCGATTAATAACAAAAAAGGTCGGCTTGGACTTTTCGGGATAGTACTTATAAGTTACACTGCCTCGCACTGGGACTGTCTCCTTGGTCTAGTGCTCGCAAGCACTAGACCAAGGAGGTCCTGGGTTCAATTCCCGGATTGGGCAAAGTGTTATTGGATTTGTCCATCTGGAATTAGGAGTCTGGATTTGTGACTCTTGTACACCTCTGCCTTACTGTGATGTTATGTTATTCATATAATTAAGTTGCAATCGTCAGTTTTCATTTTAAAATAATGGCTAGAACCCACAGATAGAACCTAACGGTAATGACAGTTGCAAATAATAGCGACAACTGTATAGTCACGGCTTTGAACTATTGCTTTGAATGACACCCACGCATTTAACGGTAGTACGACAATATTAGATACAGTACAGACAGACGGAGATCAAGCGGCCCGCCCAAGAGAGACAGAAACACCTAACTACAATTTGGTCAGTCACAGGAGTAATATTTGAATTTAATATTTAGCAATAAACATTGGCAGACAAAGATCAAACAATAATTCAATAAAGCTAGTCAAATCAATTCGTCGCGATATTGCAATTTCAATTCAGAATTCAGCTCTGAACGACACACTCCAGAACGCACTGTGTCTCGTTCAAAATAGAGTCCAAACTCAGTGGCTACAAAGAATTCGAATGACAGACACCATGAGGTCATCAAGGTAAGTGGAGTTTTACGTAATGTTACGTACATAGTATAAAATAACCGACACACGACTCCTTGACTAGGTCACAATGGCAGAGCTTTGTGCCTTATCAGACAGTAGTCTTGGGAACCAGGTCAAAACCACTCTTTGTGATTGTCTAATATAAAGTTAAAAGGATGATTTAGTTAAGGCTGTAGGATAGGAAGGGAATAAAGAGCTCGTGGCTAAGTAATAACAGCCACACGGGTCGATCCATCAGGTAAAGCTACGCTTGCCAGGGTTGGTCAGTGGATGGGTGACCAACTTTACATACTGAGACTCCTCCGTGCCTCGGAAAGCACGTTAAGCCGTTGGTCCCAGCTGTCATTCGTGGTCACAAGCCCGAAAGTCTGACACCAGTCTTACCAAGAGGTATCGTATTACCCAGTTACTGGGTTGTGGAGGTCAGATAAGCAGTCGCTCCATGTAAAATACTGGTATAGCTGCATTCGGTAAGACTGGAAGCCGACCCCAACATAGTTGGGAAAAGGCTAGGCAGATTGATTGATTGAGGATAGGCAGGGAAAGTAAGAATAGTTGGTAAGTAAAAAAAATCAAAAGTCATTTATTCCAACTAGGCTGAGAATCAGCACTTTTCGAAAGTCAAAATTAAGAAGTATTAAGACAGTCCCCCAAAACGCCCACCCTTCAGTAGTACTACTGGCTTAAAATCAAAGAAGATAAGTAAAGTTTACTGAATTTCCAACTAGGTAATGGTTAGTCTGGGTAATAGTAGTAATGGTTAGTCTGGGTAATAGTAGTAATGGTTAGTCTGGGTAATAGTAGTAATGGTTAGTCTGGGTAATAGTAGTAATGGTTAGTCTGGGTAATAGTAGTAATGGTTAGTCTGGGTAATAGTAGTAATAGCCTAGTAGTGTGACCATCAGACTGCGAAGTCATAGGTCTCGAGTTCGAACCCAAGGCACGCACCTCTGACTTTCGGATTCATGTGCGTATTGTATAAACTTGCTTCAAAAACTGTGAAGGAAAACATCGTGAGGAAACCGGCAAGCCTGAGAGATATTTCTCAGAGGCCCATGGGCGGCTTTAAAACTCTGACAACAAAAGAAGAAGAAGAAGTCTGGGTTATTGACGCCCAAAGAGGCGCTACTTAACTGTGTGCTACCCAAGATGATGCTAAACATCTAGGAGACAATCAAGAAAAGTAGGGGAGGCCACGGTCGAAATTAATAACTTAATCATGTGGTGCTGTAAGTACGGAAACTTCCTAAAACGTGATCAAGCAATGTAAATAGGTGAGTACATCACACATGTCATATTTACTGAGACGCATGATAATAAGCGCGAACCATCATAGCTTTATGAGGAAAACTAATCTTATTGGCATTTCCGTTGCATCTCGTTTTATTAAACAAGTTATTTAAAGATTTCAAAGGTGTTTCTGGTATTCCCGATGACGTTTTCTTATTTTTTTTATTTTTAGATTAGTCTAAATTAGGTTTTTATTTTCTAGGTGTTCTTGAAATGGAGACTGACATTTTCTTCTGCTTACAGGTAAATGGTATTAGTGTCAAACCTCATAAATTTTCTGGGAGTATATAAAACATTAATTTACGTTCGCCTAAATTTTTTAATCTGTGAAGGTTAAAGTTGCGATCTCTCTTAGGCGTATCGTTAGCTCAGTTATAATAAGGAAAACACCAAAAAGTGTTATTCGCATACCTACCTACTTCGTTGCCAAATACTTAAACATTTACTCAAAGGCAAAACAACAACTTTTATGATGCAACATCCAAATGTCTACGTGACAACAATAGCGTTCCTATCTTTTAAGTACCTCCAAATAAGTGAGGTATTTCTATGACTAACCTATTCTTAATGATGGATGGTACCCTAACCCTACTGATGTCATCAAAATGTGGTGTGTTGCTATGGGATTATTTTTAACTCTATTTCATGATGTGATCAAGAATTATTCTAATTTCATCAATCTTGTATCATCATGATCTAGGAGAGCTAGTTTTGCGGGACCTCCAGCCAACTTTCTTTTAGTTAGATGTTTCATTTGCTTCAAAAAACTCAAACATTCAAGAGTTCTTTCTGCGAATGAAAAGTAGATTCTTAACGTGTGCCCACAACTTATCATCAACTAGGGCTAGTACTAATGTCGAGGCACAAACCATATGTCGCGATTTCCTACTGCACTCATGACCAATTTTATCCAATTCCCAAATAATATCCATTATATCTTTAACACATCCTATAAAGACATTTAACATAATCACTTACATACAATGCCTCGTTAACATTTCATTACACCAATAGATTGTATAAATAGCCACATTATCCTTAAACAACATTATGCACAATGCGCAAGAGCACAGATAGCGCAACATTCCACTTTTATCTTCCATTTTGAATTCCAGCCACAGAGCGTCTGGAGTTTTAAGGTTGAAATTTCGGAATCACACCAACACCTACCTTACCTACTTGCAGTAAAGTTTAATATCAGAAAAGCATGAATTTCCTTGGTGTATTTTTTAAACCAAAACCGTAGTAGGTGCACGCAATATTATTGATTCCGAAGCGTGATTAGTAAGTTTTTTAAAGCTATTTCTAGAATGGCTAGGGTGTATCAAAATCTTGTTATTCTGGTTAACGCTTGTAATAATACTTAGTGTCTGCTCTTTAATGCCCCACGATCTAATGAGAAAAGCAGATAATATTACAACCATTTATATACTAGGAACCCGATTGACATTAGTTTATGCAGTAATAAAATCTATTCGTATTTCTAAAAGTAATGAACAGGTAGAGTTATTTTCAAGTGTGTTTGTAAAGATACTAACGAGCATCAATTACAGTTAATGCTTGGTGCTTCACGTGTTTTGTAGCGCCGGTAGTAAAAAACATGTAATGATCCTTAAGAGGCAGTGAGGCACCGAATTTTTATTACTCCCGAAGCGAAGTTGGTCCTAAAAAACTACTGGTTTTATGTGGCAATTTAAGTCACCAATAACTAATTTTAGCAGCTGTAAACAAAATTCTGTGTCTGGATGTCAACATTTGACCTTAGCTTACCCCAGAACTGCCCAAAATCAATAACACTCGAAACAATGTAAATATCAATAATATTCTCTATCAGTTTTAGCACATATAATTTACCTATGTTCTAAAACTGATTTTAATGTGAAAATGTGTGCTAAGGCAAAAAATATAATCGTCACACAAAATATGCAGTCGAACCATAAAATACCATAAAATATATCGCAAAAAAACAAGTATAAAATGTCATTAGATCATCATAAAGCGTTTGACCGGTTGCTTGCGCAAGCGCGGTGAGGTCACCCTCAGTGAGCGACAAGGAAAAACCATACGAGAGAGTGAAATGGCAAGCACAAAATACTGAAGAATTTAGGGTGCTACATGATAGGTTCTTAAAGTTATATTGCAATGTCAGATGCGTTGCTTGCAATTTGTATTCATGCATTTATAATTTCGGGTTTCGCAAGGAGGTATATTTGGACCTACGTTATTTTTGACAGGTTTGCCATAGATTATTTTTGAAATTCGAGAAAAACAGTGTAAAAGTTGGCTTGGCTACATCTTAGCCAAGTCAGGGTTTAGGTGCATGTGAGATGTATCTGGGCACACGAAAAAAAAGACACAAGAGGAAAAAAAAAACCTTCTTGCAAAGTAATATTTGAGAGATCCCACCACAATAAATAAATATAATTATATTCAGAAACCCGGCATAACCCTGATTGTATTATCACTGTTACTAATTGCATCAATAACAGAACTAATCGTACATTTTACTGCATTTCTTAGTAACCAATATACATTTCTTTCGTTCAAACTGAATTCGTAAACCTTGCAATCTGAAACGTGGAGTAATTCAAGCAATTGATATTATCGATCAAATCAAAGTATTTCCCTATTTCCGGCCGCATCAACACCGATTAGAATATTTTCACGATCCAATAAGCCGATGCATATCGAAGTTACTTCAAAATAGGATTTTAGAATAAACCCTTTTTTTGTTTTTCAGGAAACAACAAGCTCTTTCAACGTTTTAACCATATATACGATGTTGTATCATAAATCGGGTAACAGAGTTATCCGCGCGATTTACATATACACAGAAACCCGACAATAACCGTCGGGCAGTGCCCACCAGACCCAACACCCGTCTGGTCGTGGAGTTCTTCCTTTCCACATTCTTCGTTCCTCACCCTGTTCCTCATACCTCTAAAAACTCTTCAAATGATAATGTTTCGCTATACGTAATGCTTTTAGCAATATTTTGTATTTTAACCATATTACAAAGACCTCTAAACGCTCAATTTACCATAGCGAGGCTTTTATGTAGATTCATGTCGAACGAATCCCTTTTATCTTCCATAGATCAACTCCCACGCACGTCTGGGTTTATAATGGTTACAAAAACTATTAAAACACGAACAAGCGACGCGGAACACAAGGTCAGGGGCTCTATGCAGTTTAACTGTTTGGTCCATTTATCTATTACATTATTCTTACCTAATATGTTTGGCGAACTTTTTGTACAGGAAGTAGATCATTGGCACAGTGGCAGTGGCGTCATGGAAACCATGTTGACTTTGAATAATGTTTTAGTCTCAGATGATGAAGTTGCTTTATCTAATTCTCTGATTTATAATCCTGAATCTGTCTCTAGAGATAATTTCAAATTACAGAACAGGTATTTTGGTGCCATAATGTGCACAAGCAAAGTTGCATATGACGAGTTCTTGTTTCTGAAACACTACTTGGAGATAGTCTCTACTATATGCACTTGTAGTGAAAGAAAAAATGGTTAACGTTGACGTTAATTTACGTGCTTTTGAGGTCTTCTCAAAATTAAAGCGATATTCACAATTACCATATCGTCCATAACTAATACTACGTGAATTGTTAACTGTTCACTTATTACTCTTGTTGATTGCAAGTTTCTTATAGTTCACGGCTTATCACGACCAACAGTAAATGGGTCATGAAACTGTTGTTTATAAACGTAAATAATACGTACAACAATAATACATGTTTGCCTCCGATTGTAACCATGGTTATGGAATTTTAAATTAATTTTAAAAGGTTAGAAGGTCAGACAAAAACTTGCCAAGACAAAGAATTTCCATTTTTCACTACCCTTGTTCATTTCATGCTCGTCTGCAATCTAAAGAACATCTTTACAAACTTTGGCATGAAAATAGTGGGGCAATAATTAAGAAATGAAAAGCCCTTTTAAAGTATCATCGATTCAATATAAAACTATTACGATATGAGATTTAATATCATCCAGATGGGAATTCAGCATGTTGCAACAACATATACGGAGTCAACTAGCTATTTTATTATTCTAAATTGGTGTATCAAACCTGTAATCAAACCCGAGCTTGAATAACAATTGCATGAATGGGCACATGTACACTGTACAGGTACTAATATGTATAATGCCTGTGCAAGTGGCATGAGTCATATAGTACCAATTGGCTATGGTGTTCATAGACCATGAACTAGCAACCTGTCTCTATTAAAGCCCGTTTTCAGTGTATCGTGACGCTAAATAGACCTCCTGGGCAAAGCATCGTGGCTTGTATATATGCATATACAGTTAAAATTATTGTGTATCAAATTGACATACTACGTCAATTTACCGTGTAATTAGCCATTTTATATTACTATTGAATAATGACAGTTGTGTTTTGAATCAATTTCGGAAACAATTACTTTTTCTGCCTTTACATATTTAAATGAAGCTTTGGACACATACCACGGCATGATTAACTTTAGTGTCGTCGGCAATTATTTTACAGTACAATTTTATTTCTATCAAATACAATAGATGACGCGACGTATATTTAGTAACCTAATCGTATCTAAGAGGGTGCACTTTGCGTTCGGCGCTTGGTGTGGCAACACGTCGTGTCCAGGTTTGCAACAAGTCAATCGTCATCCTTAGGATGCCTCTTTGAGAGGTGAGAACATGTGTCAATTTCTTACAGGGTTCTTTATGACTGTTTAAGAACGGTTAAGCGGATTAGGTTACTAAAATACGTCGTCTATTGTATTTTATAATGGTTCTCCGCAAAGTCACGCCTGATTCAATTACTATATTTTATTTCTATCATCTCGTCACATTGAGAACTGCTGGAAGCGACAGCTGTCAAAGTGTTAAATCGTCAGTAACTGCACAGTGGGAACAATCTCTGAAACATTCACATACAAGGCGCGGCAAGGACACATCAAGCGATTGACACTTGATCGTAATCGATCGATCGTATCTTATCACAAACATACAATTAATTTAATAATAGTGGCCAAGATATTGTACTCAAGATATACAAATTAATAGTAGCTACACCACAAACAACATTCTTATACAAAATATGACTGACAATTTAGAGTTTCCAGAAGCCATGATAAAGCACCTACGTCAGACACTGCCTGGACAGTCAGCACCACTATCATTCCAGCTGAGCTGACTGTTTTATTTATCAACCAAGACAAGCTATTTGAAAGTAGCTGGTATCGACAAGAAAAGACGTTATTTGTAGACAACATACAAATCCTTGGTAGACTCTTCTAGTCTTAGTAGTTTGGTTGTTTAGTTCGGGGTCGGACTACTGAGGCTAATTTGACATGATTGAGTATTATTGATATTAATTGACTGATTGAGTATGAATAGTATAAAAATATGATAATTAATTGATTTGATAATAATGAGACAAAATTTGTCTTAGTAATCCAGCCCCGAACAAAACAACCTAACTACTGAGATCAGAGGGGTAGACTTTAGTTGGTTTCAAGTATATGATGTTTCTCTGAAAAATGGTGAGTATTACCAACAGCAATGTAAACTTAGATACACAATTAATTATTCATACGATACGATTACGAATGGTTTCGATTTTTTCCCACCAGCAGAGTTCCAATCCAAATTGCGCCAAGTTTGATATTATGGCCTGAGGCCATATACAGCAGTAACTCATTGGTCAACAGATGTAAAAAATTGACAAGCAATCTACCAGTATTCATGAACCTTACTCGTAAATACTTGTAGTATACACTTGAATTAGAAAAAGGTAAAGCAGAAACCGTTATTGCTATTATCTAAGTAGCTTTTGCTTCATAAGATACAGCCCTGTGTGAGAGAGACAAACAGATGGCAAAGGCTTAGTAGTAAGGTCCCGATAGGAAACTTTGGGGAGGGAGAACCAAACAAAATAATTAAAAGGGAGTAAATTGACCATAAAACATAGCACACGTAAGTATGTGATAACAGTACTGTATTGGGAAAGGGTGTAAGGCAGCTGTCCCTCTGCTGACGAGGAAGCGACTAGCTAGCTTTTGTCGTTCAAGAAACGTACAAATAGATTGTACATCCCTTGTAAGTAAAAGAGATACATATATTAATAGTTGATCGCTGACTGTTCAGATCGCCGGCGAGTATTCGTTTATCGCGGTGACAAGAGCTATCAAAGAGAGTACTCGCTCAGCGACGCTCGCTTGGCGGGCAGAACACTCGCCGAGAGACTCACTCTTAGTACATATGCATACCATTACCAGCGAGAAATCACTAGTCGCCCTCGCGCACTCGCTGCTCGTTTTCCAGCAATTCGTTTTTAGTAGCTAGCTCTACTTGCATCTCGTTAATCGTCAGCGGTGGAACGTAGGTGCCTTTGAAGGGGATAACCCAACATAGAAGATAAGATTCTTCAATTTCTAAATAGCGTGACAGAAAACACGTTTGAATTTTATTGAACCAATCGTTTCAGCCCTAATTCCCTTTAGTATTGATCAAATGACTCATGCTTTCTTTCGGACGGTTTTTACGGCTTCGTGTACAAATAAACTGTATGTGCTTTCTACGTTGGTTGTAAATAATAAATTCATATTGACGGCTAACATGTCTAGCGTGGGTTGTTAGGTCATGTTAGTGCGTGAATTTGAATACTGTGTTCAGACTAGACTTGTAAATTATTATCTAGTGCTTTGGTTCTCAATGTATTTCAGTCCTATGTTACATTTCATGATATATAATAGTGGCGAGAACTTTCATCAATCACAATGGAATATATGATTATGACAGTAAAAGGTAAGTATTGTAGGAACAAAAGGGAGTTTTTTCTTTTATTAAGCATATTGCACGACTCGTAATGCGAAGCATTAGAGTGTGCTCTACGATCGAAAAATATTTTTTGCCCCATTTCTGCAACTCTTATTATTGTTACACTCCTGCTAGTACACAGAACCTGCTTAATTTATATACCATTGTATAGATGATTAAATGGAGATTAATACTGTACTTTTTACTAATTGATATAATGCAAGAGAAATGAAAAAAACATCAAAATAGTTGAAAAAAAAATCCTGTCCGTCAATTTATGAAGCTTGAAAACACTGTAGCTTGCGATAAACTCAATTAATTGAGTCAATTTTTTTTTAATACATTGGTTTCGGCCATAAAAGGAACCCTATTGAAAATGGCTCTTTTATTCAAAGTAGTTTAATTATAATTAATAAAATACTAACTAAAATATAATATCTTTATCTAAATATTTCCAACCTTTGTCCGTAAGTTGCCTAGCAACCGCCAAGTAAATATCTTTGTCAGTCTTTGACATTACGACTTCATGAAAAGTGATAAATTGTTCATTTTTGTGTGTTATGAGGCGTGCACTTTTGGAATTCCCAAACTATTTTTAACTACATGAAAAAAAAAATACAACATTACATCACGCCTATCATCCCAGAAGGGTTAGGCAGAGGTGCACCTATAGTACCCCCACATTTCGCAAGTCCCATGTAATAGGGGGCGACCCTATTGCCATCAACTGGACACAAATCTATACTACGGGCTGGTACTGAGACAATCTTGATGGAAAACCCAATATAACTTTGCCCGTCCTGGGATTTCTGGAACTCATTTACAGCAGTAGCACTTGAAACCAACGATGCAGTCTCACTCTTCATTCAATATTTGCTTTAAGTGTTACATTTTGTGTTTCTTTTCCGACATAAATTATAAATCCTGTTTTCTTTTACACCATTTGCTGATTGTTGAAGCGTCCTCATTTTGTATAATATGGCTTTGATGTTGTTGCGGAGAATCACTGACTCCTAAGACACAGGCACATACACCTAGTTTAGGAGTCAGAGTATTAAAATTATTGTGACCTAGTTATAAGCCTTTTATGCTCTTAGTCCTTGGATTTTGTAATGTTATGGCTTTTGGTGAAATAAAGAATTTAAGAAAGACTCTATTCGTAAAAATCTCAAAAACAAATTCTTTTCTAAAATATCTATCTTCTATCATCATCATCATCATCAGCCTATTAATGTTCCCACTGCTGGGACACAGGCCTCCTCTCGGTGAGAGGGTGTGGGCCGTAATCCACCACGCGGGCCCAGTGCGGGTTGGTAGATGTCACATGTCTTCGAATTTTTGGTTCTAAGACATGCCGGTTTCCTCACGATGTTTTCCTTCACCGTTTTTGAGAGCAGTGGTGATGAAATTATTTACACAAAGTAAAGCGCCTGCTTGGGTTCGAACCCACGACCTACAACTCGTAAGTAGGGGCCGATACCACTGGGCCACCACTGCTCTCTATCTTCTATAGTTGGAGCCTAAGCCTGTAGGCTAAACAACGTTATGGTCATCAACCGATATATAATTATTGTAAAAAATCATCTATCTATGTATTTAGCCCGTAATGTCCCACTGCTGGGCGAAGGTCCCTTTTCCACACACGTTTGTCCACTGTCATTGCGGGCCAGTCCTTTTGGTAAGAGTCAAGACAAAGCTGCCATACTTAAATAAGATTGGGCGGGATATGTCTGCCGCATATCAGACGAACTGTGGGCTAGAAGCACCAGTGATGATCAAAATACCATTCCTAAAACAATCCACTACAAAAATCCACTACTTAACAACTCCACTCCTCTATTATTTGTAAACGTAAACAATGAAACACATTAGTTTTCCAAAACAAAACAATGTATAGAACATGTCCTTGTAACATTTATAACAAGCGGGAAACTCGTAACGTCTGAACAAAATATTTATATATGCGATAAGAATGCTCATTTTGATAGTAGTATTGTTAGTATTTTAAGTAAGAGATTTTTCAGTATAGCTGAAAAGATTCTGTTCATTATCCTCCTGATATTATGCCAATTTATTGTGATCACTATATCTCTTCCTTTTTTCCATCTCTATCAGTGTTTACTTCCTTCCTAGCCATGTCATCTTTCACACAGTTTATCAATCTATTTTACTTGCTTGTATAAATCCACTTTCTTATCATATCATGCTCCTCATTCCTCTATATCACAGTCTATATCTCAACAATCGGTCTATCCCCAGCTTCCCTGTTACCCGTGCAACTATATACTTCCTCCACAGACGTTTTCATTATTTTACTCAATTTCATCATATCATATCACCTTCATACAAGACTAAAATAATCAGTTTTGCCATTAATTAATAAAGGGGAGACATTGCAATCAACAATTCATTTGCTAAACACTAAAATAATGGCAATATTACCACAGCGAAAGTGAAACTCTACCCATGTCAATCCATCTGCCTAGCATTTTCACAACTATGTTGGAGTCAGCTTCCAGTCTAACAGGATGCAGCTGAATACCAGTATTTTACATGGAGCGACTGCCTATCAGACCTCCACAACCCAGTAACTGGGTAATACGATATCCCTTGGTAAGACTGGTTAGACTTTCGGGCTTCTGACGACCCGTAACGACTGTCAAAGATTCACAAACGATAGTCGGGCTTAACGTACTTTCTGAGGAGTCTCGGTACCAGTGACCCATCCATAGACCAACCCAGGCAAGAGTAGTTTAACCTGATGGATCGACCCGTGCAGCTGTTATTACTTAGCCACGAGCTCATCCTATTCTACCATGTGTCAACTTAAAAGTAAGTGAAAACTTCTCACAAGTGAAATACCATTACTGAAATCTCTCACCATCATAACAAAAGATTAACGATCTAGAAAATGGCACCTTTCTTCGACAAGAAAGCTCCTCAATAATTTTCTCCAGCAGTCACCGCTAACGTAGATTATATAGCCTTATTTAACCCCGGCTATACCTAGACAGTCTCTAGACAGACATCTGCTTGTAACTGTCTGTCTATATGGCCAATAAATACAGTGGTTTGACAGGGAAACGTTATGCTGGCGATAGAAATCGCCAAGAAACTATAAGACTGTCCTACTTTATTATGTAGGTTGTGGGACCACCCAAGTTGGATTACGGAATTAGTTAGATTGTCTAGGTTGATATACTGAACTAGTTGTTTTCAGCGGCTTTATTCGCAACCTAGAGAAACTACTCTTGAAAGTATGAATTCCATGTCAGATTATGATCTGTCTCAGACATTGATTTTCATCCAAATCTGTTTAGTCGCTTTTGCATGATTTAGTAACAAACTTCTTCACATACTTTAACATTAATATTGTTATAATAGGATTTTCCAACCACTTGGAAAATTAAAAACTCCAAGTGAAAACAACCCGTAAAATTTTCCTTATGTTTATTTTATGAAAATTGGAAAGACAGTCTCGAAATAAATACCTATATTATCAAATATCCATACGTCATCGTAAAAAGCAACTTTTTCCTCTATAAAACAGCGATCCATCAAGCTATATCCGCTTTCATACGATTATCTAACGCTGCCAAACAAACTTCTTTACATATACCTTTACATAAACATGTAGGATGTTGTACATAAACATATGCACAGCCGTCACGCCAAGGCGCCTGCTTTCCGGAGGGTGAGACAATGACGTCACTTTGGTAAACCACGAGTCTCTTTGAATTTCCAATTACCCTTTTCCCTTATACTACGTTCACGATTTTGTTTCCAAAGATGTAAACAAATATTTATTTTTGAAAAACATATTTATAACCCGAACACAAAGTTCAGATTGCGCTACAACTCAAAACATGTTTATCACTTTTTCAATGGTACTAGTCACTCTGAAATCAACTTATTTTACAATAGTGTACAGTTGATATTCGTTTTACTGGAAAAAAACATCAAAATCAAACAAGGATTTGAATAGATACAAAGGATCCTGAAAAATGGGCTGGCAGGAAATAACGAATGAGCTTAGATTGTCGCTGACTTTAAATGAAGACTAGCGAGAACATGGGGAGTTTATCATCCGAAATCATGGGGAGTTTATCATCCGTTTAGGAGAAATTTCGGAATTTATCATCCTAGTAATAATCAATACAGTTTTGAACATCATCAACTTTACGTTGTAGCTCCTAGAGTTCCTCAGAAATCAAAATATATAACTAACATCGCACTTACTAGGTTAATGTTTTTTTTTTACAACACACTTGCGTTAATTTGTAGTGCCCGATATACAAGAGCGATGCATACATACATACATTTTAATACATTGATCTACAGCCGTGACGGTCTTGTAAGTCTCGGTTTTTCGAGTATAATTAAATGGCTTGTAAGCACGCAAGTATCCATAAATAACGAGTAAATGGCAAGGGAACACCATAGTGTAACATCTACACCTACCATTTTGAACAGTGGTTTTTGGATTTTTTTGCTTATTCTTCAGGAGTTAGGAACACTAAAAGCCTCAGTGGACTACTGTCACCTCCGTTTTTGGAAATCTGATCAATACACAGATCTGTACATTATCAGCTATGGAATGTTGAGACTTTCTTACATAACTTGTGTGACTTCATTTATGTATTCAAGTATACCTACGATATGTATTGTTACGAAAACATATTTACCTATCTTTTTAGCATACGGCCACCTACTTCTATGTACATTAGCCTCCTAGAATTTAAAAACCCTGGTATATTGGTATACCTAGTCTCTTTGCGATTTCTTACCACATGAACCTGAACTTTAAAAGGTAAACAAACTTAGCCCTATCTAGGTACTTTTCTTTTCATCTTTCTTTTAAACTGAAACTTCACTCACATTTTAGTATGCTCGTAATATGTATACGTTTGTGTATAGTACATATCGACTATAAAGTATATATTTAAAAATCAAATCACACATCGCAATACATTCCTCACTCGATTTACTTACACAGAATGAAAACCAATCCATTCACACACATACATTAGGTTACATCAATATTTTTTCCAAGTAAAGACAGATCACCTTTATTTTCGCCGTCCATAGACGATATAAAGGTCGTGCGATAACCGCGAGTTGGTTAATCACGCGCAGATGACATCATTTCATTAACACGAGTATGTACTCCTAGCCTAGTAGTTTATGATTTGTTTTGTACTGGATATAATTTGTTGTGAATTAGATTGTTTCGATTCTAGGACTGTACGTTGGATCTTACTTCTTAGAACGTGTGTCCATGATATATTGAGTATCAATATTGATTGTACTGAGTTCCAGTTCATAATAATTATCACGAGGATTCTGTGATTCATTTGTTATAACATGACATGCACTTTATAATCAGTAGCAAATTCTTCTCTACCTTACTCATCATCAATCAAATTGATAGAAGGTGCACCGAAGAGATTACCTAAGTCTATTTAATGCTGCTCATATTATATGTTTTTATACTCTACACTTTGACAGCAAAATGAAAAGTCATTTATTAAAATTAGGCTGAAAATCACCACTTTTTAAACGTCAACACTATTGTGTCAAAATAATTTCAGGTCACGTTTAATAAAGCCAAAATGATAAAATACTGTTACTCACGGAAATCATAGAAAAACAATAACTGATACTATTTTACCAAGGACAAATACGAACTAAGCAAAGGATAATTATCCGAGAAGTAAATACAATAGAGTTATCACTCTCGACAGACAAGTAATGAAACTATTAATAGTATCTGCAGATACTATTGTTATGACAAATGCAACGTAGAAAACAGGAACGTAGAGGAAGGTAAAAACAAAAGATAAGTAAATGAAGATACAGTTGTGAAAGGCGACTGATTTGAAATGGTTGAGTTAACGTTCAAAATATAGGTCAAGATTTATATTCATCATTATTTCAGCCGAAATACGTCCACTGCTGCACATAGGTCTCCTCCAAGCATCGCTACTTTGCCGGTTCTCTGCTTCTCGCATCCAGCGGATTCCTGCGGTCTTCACTAGGTCATCGGTTCACCTTGTGGGGGGCCTGTCAACGCTACGTTTTCTGGTCAAGAATTAGCTTGAACAAAATCACACGGTCTTTTGAAAGTCTTATTCAAACTATGATTCGTCACAAAATGCTACACTGATCCGGAAGCTGCCCCGTCTCAAAAACCATCTGTAAAATTGTGTATGCCATAATTCAGCCTTATGTAATAGGTAGATTTACACTGAATAAAGTACATTATGCATTACCAACTACATTAAAATGTGAGTAAATTCGACCAACTGTAGTCTCTCTATATTATTATGACCTTCCAATGGTTATCAATGATTAAACTTTGCACGATGTTAATGCTTGTGTTGGGCTGTTTGTATTTTTAATAAGTCATCTTAATTATCATATTCATATTTACACCATTGTTCAGTCAGGCAAAGCGAATGCTTTTAAAAATATTAATGTACCTACACATGAACCCTTCAAGGTAATCGTTCAGAGGGAACGTTTAATGTTGAATTTTAATATACAACTTAAGAACCTGAAGTTCATATGGATGATCTTAAAGTTAATTCATATTATTGTTCAGATATTAATACTTTATCGAATGTTATTCAGGGAGAAGGAATTCCTCTAAGCGGGCCAAATACGAAACAACGAATAAATTTTCATATTCGAGTAGCAGCAACAGCAGATGATAAGCATATTGAGAGATCTGAGATCATCAAAACTATCACAACAAAAACTTGACCCTCAACATGATAACACTGTGAATCATTGAAATGCCTCTTATCTCTCATAACTTCAGATTTTTCCACACCGACCCATCTCAACAAGTAACCATGTATATCCAGTAATAATTATCTAAGCTATTGCACAATTAACATAATCCGAGCCACGTCACACTGCATCACGTGTTCAACGCTTCAAGTTTACAGAGGCGAGCGGAGCCAATGCACCTATAGCACAGATTACTTCGATAGTTGCGGTTTAGCGTTACGCGATACGCTTCAATAGCCGATGCCCATCTCGAGCAGGCAAATGGGACATTATAGGTGATGGCGTTTTTGTGGTTGTCGTCATAGCATCCAGAGGTATAGCAGGTGGGAATTAAGTGGGTGCTTCGGTTTAAGAACCTATATTGCTACCACCACCGGTAACCATTCACATAAACTTTTAGGACGTGGTCACGTGGGGTACCTAAGTCTATGGGTTTTAAGAGATTCAGTGCTGTCAAATTTGTACACAGATTTTTATGTATTTCAGTACTGGTAGCTCTAGATTAAAAATCGATCTCCGAAGTCTTTATTTACCTAAGCAGCAGCAGCAAAGGTTTTTTCGATTCCTAGAAAATGAGCGAAAATAAAAATATTCAATACCATATTTATCGGACGACTGACTAAGTTAAATATCGCCAAAAGACGTTTTATTTTTTAAATTGATCATCAATAAACCGGTTTCGTGTCCAAAACCAATAAAAAACCGTCTAATATCAAGATGCAAGGTCAAGTATATTAGACTGGAGCTGTAAAGAAAATAAAAGCCGAAAATGTGCATGTATATGTTCACGCGCAAAATGAGACGATAATGTAATGGGACAAGTGTTCTTATATTATAAGCTTGACGCTCTATGTTCAGGATATTAGAAATTGATCGATAAAACAGAACTATAATAAAGATTATTTATTTATTTTGGTTGTTTTAAAGGAAAATTCTAAACCCAGTGATGCATACTGATTATAAAATTGCCTTATCATAATTTGCTCCTAGAACGAACGGAATACAACTTTGGTGTTCAGTCTTCATTTCAATGCCTTTTCTAACCATTTTTTTCTACCAGAAAGAATTCTTATCCGTTCTGCTTCTAACATTTCCTACGCAGTTCTCTTTAGATCCGTTTATAATGTACCGGATTATTTCATTGACTCTTTGTGCACCTAGCCCAGAACTGTGGAGCAAATCTTACACCTGCGAAGCGCCGCCGCTGGCACAGTTTACGTATGACTGCTCATGATTCACCTACTTATTTCCCATCTATTCCTTCAAATATAGGTCAAGAATAATTTATAGTTCTAATTTTCGGAATGCATTTACCCACTTTTTATTTCTTAATTTATCATCATGAACCCATTTCGTTTGTGCATTGATTTATTATAGAAATCAGCGTAGCAACGAAACTACTGAGAGATTAATAAATGGAAGCTGTTGCTTTTGAAGTCTTAAAAGAAGGTTACACTAAAACACTAAAAAACACTAAAGGAAACTAAGCAAAATTGGACCAATAGCGATATGGTTTTGATATTTGTGTAGGTATACCCTTGTGCAAAAGGGCATCAAAAGCTGACCTAGCAATGCCATATTTCCCTCGAAATTGCCGAGTCACATTTTAGTTCCCCTTTGCACAAGGGTATAGATGAAGTCCTACACAAATATGAAAACCATATCGCTATTGGTTCATAGACCACTTTACATACAAAGTTGAACAGCCTCCTTTCAAAAATAATAAATATGATGAGTTTAATAGTTTAGTAAAAATAACCTCTGAACTAACGGGAGTTCGGTGGTAGGGTAGTACTACACCCGTGTTTGCATGGTAGAAAATTAAGTGCGTATACAGTCCGTCTGTACCAACCTACTCTATTCTAGATCCCTGAAAGATAAAGGACGAAAAAGGGCATGAATTAGTCTTCTTATCAGTAGTCCTTTACAAGGGACAATTTATAGTCCCGTAAAGTTAGTCCATCCAATAAGCAGTTAAGGGAATTGGGTCTTGATTAAACGCAATACATTCACTAACTTTTAAAGCTACACAGATAAACTTAATAGAAAGAGATCCTATGGTATTCGGTTTAATTAACTTAACTGTATCAGTATTTAAGTGTGAAGTTTTAATTGAACTGAATGAAGGTTGTCAGATATCGACCAACGCGGCAACGTCCGAAAATTTAACTTCTGAAACGGTACTAACAAAAACTTAGATACTACCATTTTTAAAGTATGAAACTATCTTCTGGAACTATGTAGAATCAATATTATAGTAGAGGTACCTACTTGTTATAAATTATTTGGCTTTGACTTTAGACCAAACTTTCAGTTCAAGGTTCTAGTTCTTCAATGGAAAATATCAATCGTAAACAATAAATTGTGTCTTAATGACTTTAATTTTCCCGTTGATTATATATCCTCGTGAGTGTAATTAAAGCCTATTATGTACAATTGTCAAGTTATTTAAATGCTTTATCATATGGGTTGGAATGCTAAATTGATGATATATCTGATATTCTTCTATTTCCTCATTAATGGTCATATACCTACCCTTGTCTCAATCCCAATTTTCTTGGGATAAGCGCAGCATTTCTTCTACTGATCATGTATATCAGCCTTCATTTTAGAATTCAGCACCTTTCTAGCCATTTCATTAACCATAAAATCCAGGATTATCAGATATTGAAAATTCCTTTATCACATCAAATTAGTTTGATGTAAGAATAAATTGACAGAGCATTAATATTTTGTAAATGCCAAGATTTCAAAACTCTCTTTGTGACAAGATACTTATTCGGAAAATTCAAGTAGACAATAGATTGGAAGAAAGTTACATATCAACTAGTCTGACTGTTTGTGATTTGTGTTTGTAAGCGTACTCGCCATCAGCTACTGGAGAACACACGTCATAATGATTCAATGTTCCTTTACAAAGAAGGTGCAATCTACAAACTTGCATACAGGGGTTACGTGATCCGTAATCAGCAAAGCTATTAAAGAGGATATATTTAGCACTCTCTTATCTTAGCACAACAGTGTTCTGTTGATACACTCTACTTTATGAGATGTCTACGTCCTTCAAATGCTTGTGAAATATAAATGTACGCAGAAGCAGAGTGAAAACTTACGATGTAAGGGATATAATATCGAGCTTTTTTCTCTAGTTTCAGTGAATCGGTATATGTTATGGCAGGAATAACTTTTGTCGAGGTAAAGATCAGCCATTCAGCAAAACTGGTATTGGCACGAACTGCCCAGAGTATGATAGACATGCTTATGTATCATCCATACATGCAGGCTCTCTCAATTCTCCAAGCATATAGCCCTTTACACTGACCGCTTCAAATTACACATCAGTACCACTCCCTATACTAAATGCATCGAAACGAATGTGCGTAAAATGCGTTTGAACGTACAACCTCTTGTAACTCACTTCAACACCATATGATTTAGGACTCTGGCCTACTGTCCGTCTTTATTTCAGTCAATTTAAAAAAGTTAACTCGTGAACATACACAATACAACCAACGGATGTTTTTACTCAAAATTTCTACCAGTTAGTAGTTGTTATTCAACTCGGTGCTAATTTACTGTAGGAATGACATCACGCCAATTATAATACGCGATTACACATGCTATGTGACGTCACAAACCATTCAGCCGCGACAATTTTACTGGCGATTTTCTCGGAAACATTGAATAAATTATTCAGCGAGACCAATGTATTGATAGAATTTATATCTTTGCTTAATCGGTCCTCGTTAGAAATGACATCAGAAATATACATAAGCGGATAAAAATCTCAGTGGTAGTATTTCTAAATGTTGTTCCTGTTCTAATATTCCGAGAGGTTTGTTTTATGGCCTTGGTCGTGACTTCATTACCAAATGCACGTTGTGTTTCTGGTACTACGAGGACAGATTACCATCTGACCTATGCAGACTTTAGTTGGGCTAGATTCCCATATTATGTTAGTCTTAATGTATAATATCGTGATGATTTATGCAAAGGTTTAAAGGTTTACGGATTTTACAATCAAAATAATCTTTTTGAGAAGATAAAGCGACACAATCTTTGAATAACAGAAAACATCTTTCTAAATAACAGGTTAAACAGAAACCTTAAAGTTAAAATATTTGCTGCCAAGGGCAAATCAATTAGAAGACAAGCGCAACATTTATCACTGCGCTAATAACTCAAGTGCAAGATAAGATAAAACACCGAATTTTGAAACAACTCATTGTAAAGGAATTTAATCTTTCCCACACTGGAATTAAGAAGCAAATTGATTGATTGATGGAATTCCGACATTGATAATCAAAATATTGGCAATGTTAAATATTTTGTTACACATGCTAAGAGTTATGGAAAAGTACATCAGCTGTTTGATGGATATCGTGAAACGGTGAACGAAGAAAATGAAAAAGCAACAAGTAACATTCACATCAATTGAAGAAATGGTTAAGCAACAGGTTGTACTTCTGATTGTTGCATTTTAGAACTATACTATATTGGAAAATGTTACAATTCAGAATGACAAACACATATCTAAAATGACGATTTTGGAGTTATTTTTAACTGAATCTATCTATAAACGATGACCTAAATAGATAGATTCCGGTAAAAATTACTAGAGCTACAAAAGATTTCTTCAAAAGTTTCATTAAAAATTCACCATTCAAAGAACCGGACAATGGACCGCAAACAATGAAGATTGATGTATCCAAAGTATATCTGATTGCATTATAATCCGAGACGAATTTCATAAAAGAGAAACTGGACCAACGGATGCAACAAGCACTAAGTCATAGGAGAAAGTGTGTTTGTTTGAAAGACATTACATTACAAAGATCTGAATAAGCTGAAGAATCTTGTTCAGAAATAATATAAATATTTTGTAAGGTTACAAGGTACAGACAGCACAGTCGTTAAATAAACATACATAAGTAAATAAGAACAAAACGAAACTGATACAAGTAACATCATACAGCAAAAATCTGGTTTCTATTCTAACGTTTTGCGTAGGTAGACCCAGCGCGTCTGGTAAAACCAGAAAATCGCCATCTTACGAATAAAGGAGAGATAGCAGGTATAGGTATTGCGAGCGCAAGACAGGATTCTTTAGAAAAAGATGATTCTATACGTGTTTATAATAGTAAAGTATTAGATTCTAATAGTGTTTGTGGCGATTCATGAAAAATACCTAAGTCCAATATTAAACGTCTTAGATGATAATAATATAAGGATGATTAATAATATTAAAGACTTAAATAACGACAATTCTATTAATAAGTCTTTATGCGACCACCACCTAAATCTATCCGCAAAGAATCCAAAATTCAAAAGAAGTTTAACTTTTTAAGGCTTCGGTTACTCGGGCGTAAGAACCTTGAACTTCAATAGATTCACAGCTAATTTGTTTCAGTTGAACGTTTACTGAAACACAATTTGTTCCAAGTCGTCTCCGGAATGGTGATTCACTGCCTCACATACGAGTAGTATGTGCATTGTTGCCTTTTTTGCAAGACCAATTGCTTATTCACGCGTCGAAAGCAACAAGATGCAGAAACTAAAATAGAATGGTATTATTGGAGTAGAAGCAATGAATTCATTAAAGCTAAATGCAGCAATAGGTGAAGATAGATAGATATGTAGAGAGAATACGCTTATTGTACCTGCACCAAAAAGTAACACAGCTCACATGACGACGAATGTAACAACAATGTAGTCAAATGAATCTATAATGAGGCTACCACACATGGCAAAAGATTAAATATCAATCGATTTTCAATTCTGATCAGCTCAGACTAATAACGACTAACATGACACATACGCTATGAAATCCGATAGAATAAACATATCAAAATATTTGTATTTCAGTCACGGAGATCAAATATGAAATATTCATCAAATAAAAGGATATAATGGCTATTTAACATTGCGATTAGAATCAATACAGTAGCAAGTTTATTTGTCGGACTAAAGGAATATGAAATATCCGGGATTGTAGTCGAAGACATAAAAGTAAGAGATAAGAATATTTCATGCTGAAGAAAAAGCGTTGATGTCTAATGAGAAGAATCAAGTTGCGATACGTTATTGACCAACGACCTATTGTTTAAACATGAAATTACAGATTTGTGTAGGAAACAAGGTGTAGGTAATATGCTCAGAAATTTCAGTAAGGAAGAACGCCTATTTGTATAACAATTAATAACAAAGACTACTTGAAAACACTCATCATTATCTAATCTAATCACAAGGAGTAACTGGTCAAATCCGTCTAAAACCTATTCATTTTTCAATCTAAAAAATCGTTAGGAATGATGTCATTTTGGCCTATTAAAGTCTGAAGAATAAAAATATACGTTTTGTTCGCGTATAAGTCAAACTAAAATTAGAATACCAAATCAAGTTGTTTACTACTGTCGATTACCAAGGCCGTGCGTACTTTTGACATTTGCCGGTTTTCAAGAGCATAATAAAGCCTTTGAATGATGTTATTATTCAAGAAGTGCATTGGTATAATTATAAGGACATACAAAACAGGACCTAAACGGGGTCCTTTTCAAATATCAATCAGAACTTAAACTTACTGCGTATTTCTGCGATGTGTGAGTCATATTCCGATTTGCTCCTTAGGTAGTCCTTCCTGGGAGCTGTTTGCCAGGTTTGCTGTTTATACTCCGAGTACCACTCGTGCTGTGGGGACTCCGCTCGCTCCTCACTACGGGTCTCGGTCACAGTCCTTTTAACTACCCGCTCGAACTTGACAAACCGGACGCCGGCAGCCAGGTCGCCCTCCTCGACCTGACGCTCGAACTTCTCCAGTTCCTCAGTCGGCTCAACATGTCGTAGTTTCAAGTTAGGGAAAGAAGATTCAAAAGTCTTTGTAGGAGATTCTCCATCACGAGTGTGTTTAAGTTTAACTTCGATTTTCGGCGACTCGGGGCGCCGCTTGCGCTGCTCTATACGTCGCTCTATTTCGTCTACATCAGTGGTAGCATCTACTGTGTCATTACTAGATTGTCCACTCCATACTTTCTCAAAGAAATGGACACGGTCCCGAAGACCGCTTTGCGACGGGGAGTCGCGACCGTCCGACATTGCGACATGACCTCTCCGCACGGAGGCTCGCTCGATACTAGCCGTTAAGTTGGAGGTTTGACTTTGCGCATGCGCTATGCGATCCCACGTGTGGTTGTAGACATCGCCTAGACGTTGCCGGTGAGCTTTGGAGTGCTTTCAACTGAGGTCTTTGAGGGTCCGGAAAATTTCGAAAGTATTAGGAAAAGTCAACGTTATAAAAAATTATATAAAACCAGCTAAAACTTTGAATTGCATTGTCATAAATGGCTCGTGCTGGTTGACAACTAACAGGAAAACAAAGATGATACAGGTACGTAATGTGGGTTAGCGTAGTACACTATTTTGAACCAATTGTTGTTTAGGTACGTATCTTGCCGTTATCAAACCGCCAATAATAACGCTGACGTAATGCGATTAACTCACTAATTATGTAAGATATTTTAAGATATTATCAGTATCAACTGCTTCTGTGTTATTACTGATAACAGCGTATATTTTGACGAACTTTGTATTGTTTGCGCAAGATATCGATTTGTTTCTAATTAAACTGTCAGCCAGAACTACTGCCGCGTTGGTCTAGTGGTCGCTAGATGGCGTTACTGCTGAGCATGAGGTCTTGGGTTCGATTCCTGGGTAGGGCAGTGTTAGGTATTGGGTTTTTCAATCTGGAATTTTTCAGTAGCAACCTGGAGTACTTATGGATTTGTGCCCGGTTGATGGTAATAGGCTGGCCCCCTATTAAATGGGACTTAAACATAACTAGCGAAATGAGTGTGTACTACTACTGGGGGCAAAATGCCTTATTATGGTGGATTTGTCGATAAAATTGATCATAATATTGCTTCGCCTTAACGGGTCGGACACCGGTGACCAAACACACTGTATATGGTCGTCTATAAATCTTCTAAGTGCTAACTAAGAAATGTACTAAGGATACCTGAGACGATAAAAACGTTAGGAATTTAGGATCAAGAACTCTACGAAACTTGTTTTGCCTTGTACATATTCCTCCATTGGATACCCTTTACGCATGTAGGTACCGCAGAAATAGGAGCTAAACGAATTAAACCATCCGTAAAATTTTGCAGTTCGTGATTATTTTCGTCAAAAATATATCATTTGATGTTACCAACACCAAGCAATACAAGACTTCGCCTGTAAGTAGAAGTACACAGTAATAAGTCGTTCACCAACGTCATCAATTCAAGTAAATACCTAATACATGCAGTAGCCCGTAGTATTTCAGTAGCTCGAGTTGGGAGCCGTGTTCTTTTGGGCGGCAGTACGTTGAACCCGGTTTATGTGGCGCAGTCACGGAGGCTCATGTACTACGTACGGAACGAGACACTGGTGTCGTGTCGTGATCGTATCGAAGATGCTTAGGATGTAACGCTATCCGTGTTTTAGAGAATAGATCAGTTTTGGGCTTGATATAGATAGATAGATAGAACACTCTTTATTATGTACACCATACAAATTACAGACAGAAATTTTACATAGGGTGACACAATGGGCGGTCTTATCGCTAAAAGCGATCTTTTACAGACAACCTTTGGATGGATTAAAGTAAGAAGGAGAGACAACACTGCAGGTAGTCAGTGGTGTACCATTTACATATACAATAAATACATACATATATTAAGCATAAACTTATCTACATAAATATACATAGACTAGCTTTTCCCCGCGGCTTCGCTCGCGTGGATGTCGGAAAACCAAGGAAACGTACTACCGGGATAAAAAGTATTCTTTGTCCAGGTTATAAACTATCTGTCGCCTAAATCCAAATCGCCAAATACTATTAGTAGCATAACGTAATGATTGTACTTTTTGTTAGGTTACTGTTCAGAAATAGTGCACGATGTCTAATGATAGAAATTGATGGATTGAGAGAAATTGTGAGAAGAATTGTAGAGGAGCTTGAAACTAAGTAATAACAGCCGCACGGGTCGACCCATCAGGTTAAGCTACGGTTGCCGTGGATGGTCTGTGGATGAGTGACCATCTTGACATACCGAGACTCCTCCATGCCTCGGAAAGCATGTAAAGCCGTTGGTCCCGGCTGCCATTCATGGATCTTTGACAGTTGTTACTGGTCGTCAGAAGCCCGAAAGTCTGACGACCAGTTTTACCAAGGGGTATCGTATTACCCAGTAACTTGGTTGGAGAGGTCAGATAGGCAGTCGCTCCATGTAAAATAATGGTATTCAGCTGCATCCGGTTACACGGGAAGCCGACCCTAACATAATTGGGAAAAGGCTAGGCAGATTGATTGTTTAATAATTGAAATACCATATCGCGAATTCATGAAACCCTAGTACTTTTTGTTAGGTTAGTTTAGGTACTGCTCAGAAATTGTGTACGTGTCATGAACAGAATACCGTCTTGAACTTCGATTGCAGCGTCACCTATCGGGCCCAAAATTGTGAATAGCAAATTCCAAAAAATAGATGTCGTTGCGTGTATCTTGATATAGGTCAGTGCGATGCAAATAAAATATTTCAACCCTTTTCATCCCGGTAGGGGTTGTTTCCGAAAAATATTGATACACGTTATTCTTTGTTTTCGGTTTTAAGTATAAATACTGAGTTTCGAGTAAAACAGACCTCGCATAAAAAATCTTTCATACAAACTTTGACACCCCTAATCCCCATTTATTACTAAGATAAGTATTCGTACGAAGTACTCTCTATCGGCTTTAGCACCCTCAAAAACTACGAAAGCGACACCCATGACGAAAAATGACAAATTTGTCGCACCCGCCATCTTGGATTTACATTCTATGTAAACGACAACCATGTCGATTTTTTTTTAAATATTCACATCCGCCATCTTGGATTAACTTTTTGACGTCACTATCGGCTTTAGTACCCTTGAAAACTTCGAAAACGACACCAATGACGAAAAATAAAAAAAGAATTCACAGCCGCCATCTTGGATTTACATTTTGGCCTCACTATCGGCTTTAGCACTATCCAAAACTACGAAAACGACACCCATGACGAAAAATTTGTAAATATTCACAGCCGCCATCTTGGATTTACTTTTTGACGTCACTATCGGCTTTAGTACCCTTGAAAACTTCGAAAACGACACCAATGACGAAAAATAAAAAAAGAATTCACAGCCGCCATCTTGGATTTACATTTTGACCTCATTATCGGCTTTAGCACCATCGAAAACTACGAAAACGACTCCCATGACGAAAAATAAGAAAACTTTCGCAGCCGCCATCTTGGATTTATATTTTGACCTCACTATCGGCTTTAGCACTATTGAAAACTACGAAAACGACACCCATGATGAAAAATGAGTAAATCGCAGCCGTCATTAAAATATTTTAACCCTTTTCACCCCGTTAGGGGTCGTTTCCGAAAAACCTTGATACGCATTATTCTTTATTTTCGATTTTAAGTATAAATACTGAGTTTCGAGTTATTCGGACCTTGCGTAAAATTTTTTTCATACAAACTTTGCCACCCCCCAATTCCCGTTTAGGGGGTAGCTTAGAAAAACTTAAAATGACAAACTTTATGATTTACTTAGGTAAGTATTCGTGCAAAGTTTCAAGTCTATTAACTCAAGGAATAAGATTTTGCATACAATCGAAATCCCCCCTTTTCACCCCCTTAAAAGTCGAATTTTCAAAAACCCCTTCTTAGTGCTCCCCTACATTATCAAAGGAAGCTGTGTGGAAAATTTCACGTTCCTAGTCCCAGTAGTTTCGGCTGTGCGTTGATATGTCAGTCAGTGAGTCAGTTTCTCCTTTTATATATATAGATATATATAAAATTATAAACTTGAAACAAGAACAAGGAACTATATGTTATGATGATTTTTAAGGAGAGAGGAAGTGTTTTTTACTAGAATTTTAAAAGTGGACAAATATTGAGCACGCCTTATCGACACGGGCAAGGCATTCCATAATCATACTCCTTGAACTGTAAAAGATTTGTCATAAAAGCTGGAGAATGCATCGGTATCTCTAGTCTCAAGTATATAGTTAGCTAAGAGCGATCTTCATAGACTCATCAAGATTTCTATGACATACACCTGGATGACGGACACATGGAACCGGGAGGCAAGACAGAAGAAAAGGAAGGCCTACACCTAGTAGAGGGTGATTCCGGGCTAAAAATGATGAAGATGATTATGACTATGAGAGAGGAAATTTTCCAGATAATCAAAGAAATCAGAAGTCATGCTCAAAGGTTAGGTCATTTACAAATTAGAACATAATTCAGTAATTATGTTTTTATCTCAGTAGATAAGCTGGGTACTCAGTTCTTATAAACTCTACCAAATGCAGGTTCAACTGACAAATTCCAAGGATATGAGACATTAGGTTTGAAGTAATCAAGACCAGAGATTTATCAGATAGTGAAAACTTTACGATTGGAGATTTGGAGAGAAATAAGCCTTGACATATTGACATCAACCAATCTTGAGATGAAATAAAGCATGTCAACCCAGCAGTTCCAGTCTGCTACAAACCAAATAAATAAATCAGTTAAAACACCACATAATTCACGAACAATAAAATATACAGCATCATAAAGTCTGAAGTAATAACAGAGTTACGTTCTAATGCATATGGCCCAGTTATTGGCATTAAATTTATTATAGCCTCCGCTAAGGCAGTCTCACTAAGTCATCGAGACAGTTCGAATTCTCCATAGTTTAATACCCAAAGGTTTGTGGAACGAACTTGGCTTTCATTAGAAACTATATTTTAGACTGTAGAGATTTCTAAATTCTGTAAAGGGATTTGGGTCAACGTTCCGCATTTGGAAGAAGCTGAACATAATGGAAAAAGAAAAGACATATAACACGCAACACGACGCCGGCAATGCCCGCAGAGTTAGGCAGAAGTGTATCTGTACGAGTAAACCCACATTTCGCCGGGTATATTAAACTCTCATATGTAATCGGGCACAAATTCAGATTCCGGGCTGTTACTAAGAATCCCTGATGGAAAAAACCCAATAACACTTTACCCTCACCCTGTCGAACCCAGGACCTCATGATCAGCTAGCTAGTAAAAATGAAGTGCCATTAATAAACACAACAGCCAGCAAAACCACTGCATCATAGAAATAATACAAAGTGAACAGTTACAAGTGTCATTATTGTCCTAGATAAAATACACATGAACAAAAATACTTGCCAAGCAAACATCTGTAGAGCATACTTTATCAATCCGGAAATTAAACCCACCATCCTGTACACCAAAGCCAGGGACGACGCTATTTTGAACCAATTATTATGTGTCTCTTGTTGTCTATGATCTTCCTCCATTTAATAATATGGACTCTGAATAGGTTCCTGAAAGATTTCAACACAAGAATTTTCTCCTCTTCAAACTTTCTTTATTATAAATTACTGTATACAAAACTCAATGATGCTATCATCAAAAGGGGTGTTCCAAGATCACCAACCATAACAGAATCCCGTTTGAAACTTCCACTAAAATCAGCTGATACAATCATCTTCCGTCCTTTTCCCACCTCTTGGCATGTCAATCATGCGTCCCTGTCTAGGGCCAAAGCCCCAGTGCCCTTGATTGTCGACCTCTAGCGCAACAGACGGTGACCCATTTGTTGCCTAATTGTTAAATTGGTTCATTGTGACTAGTGAATGTGTTAGTTCCACTTGAGCATTGAATGAGTAATGTAATTTAGATCTAGGGACGAATTAATCTAGTCACGTTAGGCATATGCACTAGTGTAGTAATCTCTCGAATGCCTCCCGAGCTTTGGGCGAACTTGCAACGCAAAATGATCCTACTGCGTAGAAGACGACTGGAAGTTACTTGCAAAGTGTTGCGACGTAATTATATCGAAATACTAGTAAAGTAGGACAGAGACATTCAAAGACCCATCTTCTTTTCGTGTGTTTAGTGACTAACCTGGTGGACCACTTTTAATCTGTAGAGTCACTCAGTTCACTCGTGACAGATTATAATACAGTGTTCAATATTTAGGGGATCTCAATAAGGGCACAGATTTGTACAGATGGGACACTCCGCAAAAACATTTAAATAAAAATCGACTAGCTATTTGCTACGACATAATAAAGTGCAATTCAGGTCGCGCAACGTCTTCTAACTATCACAATTCTTTGACAATTCAAAAGTGCCTGTAAATGGTTTAATTGAAATAAATGCTTTGAGTTTGACTTTGACTACGTTACACTCACTGAATTGGCCCAAAGGGCAAAAATATTAGAGTACCTACGCAAATAAAATCCTAAAACAGTGAATTCCCATGTCCTAGAAACAATTTCGTATGGCTTAGAACATTTATGCCGCGAAAGTACTTGTTCAAAGAGCCTCATTACTACCCAGTACCCACAGTAAACTCGTTAGAGATAAAGCCCTAAACATACAACTAACTGGCGTACACACAATACACATACACTAAGCTTCATAAGTACTTATACATAGGTTACCAGTACCACACGAGTTTATAACGAGCTATAATAATATTTATCTATAAATTCCGAGGCTTTATAGAAAGCAGTCGTACCTTGACCTGCTATAAGATGAGGTTCTGCTAAAAGCTTAGCGAAGATTGCAATAATAAGGACTCAAGGTTTTTATCTCAAACTTCTTTGAAGTGTAACCAAAAGCAATACAAAGTCGACAACAAAACGCAAGATGCCATTAAAGCGACGATAACCGACTTTTAATGATTATAGGTAATACTGAACATCACGTCTAAACGAGTAGTGAAAAAATATATGTTAAATTAGAGCATTTTTTTTAATATAGGAATATTTTAGATTATGATTATATTTCATAGTGTAATTAATTTGCAAAGTTATGTCTAAAGCGAATAAAAAATCGAGAATCACGCAAAAACTATCAAGCATATTTTTCTGAAACCTTCACCGTTTTAAAGATAATTTAATTATTAATCTTTTAGTATGCGTGTTTTATTAAAATACCTTTTGTTTTATGTATATTTGGGACAGCGCTCCTTGGTGGGCGAGTCCTATTACTGGCTGGACGTACGACGCGTTGCGTGAGCTCAGCAGAGAAAACGCAAGCTAACCACTCAACGGCACTGGCATTTATTGGCGTCTTAATGTTAAGACAGATGTCGAAAAGTTTTTCATAGTTAGCTCTGTAGAAGGAAGATCAAGACGAAAGTAGAGTTAGAGAAACAATAGTTGTTGTGTTGTCGTATTGTGTGTGTGTTGTGTTGTCTGTTGCTGTGTTATGTCAGAACAATTTTTAAGTTGGTAATATTAATAGGGATAAAGAATGGGGAAAACGAAACAATTTAGTCCGTCAGTCAGATATTTAAAAAATATTAGACACGTATATTTTGCGTTATAAAAATTAATAAAAAATGGTTTAGATAAAACGCATTAAAGTTGGGGAGTGGGGGCTCGCTACGTCACAACTGTCACAAGTCAGTATACAATCTACCGGGGAGTGACGTCATGCCACATTTTAACTCAATGTATTTATAGGCTGAATTTAAGTTGAGCCTTATGGTCAAATTTTTTAACTCCTCCGTAACGATCCGTTGGTAAAAGCTATCTCGACCATTGAAACTAATTATTTCTTAGTTCTCAAGTGTGGGCTAAGTTAGCAACAAGTCTTGACTTTCTTTAAAAGGTAGTTCTGAATAAATTAGCACCAAGAGTTTAACTATATTACTTGAGCCGAAGTCTTACTAAGTTTAACTGGTTTTGCACATTTAATTGATTTATCTCTTGTTTCCGTGCAATGCAATAACCATAATATTTCTCTGCGATGATATATTTTGTAGATTTTCAAGACTAGAAAATATGATTCCCCATGGCCTTTCTTACTGTTAGACATTCATAAGCTGCATATATTATTATTCTCTCTAGTTTGAACAGAATTGCATAATGGATAGCTTGCTGATGTTAGTAAGTACACTTGAATAGAATTTGACTTGAAATAGCAGATTTTTGTTATTGACTTCAAAAATGGAGGAGGTTATATGTACGTCAAATAAAAGCCGGGACCAACAGCTTAACGTACTTTCCGAAGCATGCAGGGGTCTTGGTATGTAAAGATGGTCACCCATCCACGGACCAACCGCGGTGAGCGTAGCTTAAACTGATCAATCGACCCGTGGGGCTATTTTTACTAAGAGAGAAGAAGAAAAGAACGAAGAAGAGTTTTTGAAGAGTTTATAAGATTGTGAAGGTATTAATTGGCATTTGCGTTCATCTCTCGCTTAGCTTGTAGATCTTCGATTCCGGCACGGAAGCCCGCGTTGCTCGAAGTTGTAGGTAGCCTTGGCCAGCGGGTGGGAGGCCTAGGCTAAGGAATGTGTAGGCATCCGTCTCGTCAGTGATTGAGTACAGATGCACTTGATTCATGAGCGCAAGTACTGTTAGTTACTAGACGCGAGCTTTTGTTCTTGTTAATAGGTTACTTTCTCTTTACAGTCCGTTTTGCGTTAATTAACGGTTATTAATGAGGAGTAGTGATTCAAGTTTTAGGAGTCGAGGTTCATGATAAACAACCAAAATACAAAAAAAAAAAGTGTGGCACTCGGGGACTGCCGCGGTAAAGCGATTGCATAGCATTTTTTATCAACTTATGCAATTGTAAAATATTAACCCGAATACAAGAAAATAGCAATGGTGACATTGACAGGAACTGTTATTCACATTTATAGTTTTTAAAACTTGACACAACGTAATGGGAACATCAAACTAATAAAAAGGTTTTAATAACTATTAATAGTCAAGGATCATTCATCTAAGTAAATTTGAACTTTGTTGTCAAACAGTTAAACATAATTTTCAATACAACACTCTCGATAGATCATTCGTCTAAGTAAATTTGAACTTTGTTGTCAAGCAGTTAAACATAATTTTCAATACAAAACACTCTCCTTAGGTTTAGGTATTTTCGTTACGGAATTTCTGGATTAGGTCTCCACGCTCAATGCCCGCGATAGAAGCTATGCAATAGCTTAAAAATCGAATGATTGATGATTTCAAATTTCAGAAATATTAAGGAATTTCTGCATATTTTCTTGTTGATTTACTATTCTTACTTATGTTTTAGTTGTGAATCAATTTTTACAAATCTTTTAGCATCCCCAACCAACCATATGCATAATTAGCCTATAATGTTCCACTGCTGGGACACAGACCTCCTCTCTGTGAGAGGGAGTGGGCTGTTATCTACCACGCGGGCCCAGTGCGGGTTGGTGAATGTCACATGTCTTCTAGGACATGCCGGTTTCCTCACGATGTTTTTCTTTACCGTTTTGAAAGCAGCGGTAATGAACTAATTTACAAAAAGTAAAGCGCCTGTCTAGGACCGAACCTATGACCTACAACTCGAGTCGCGGCCGTTACCATTTACCTACATAAAATAAAGGACTGGCTTATTTAATTCTAAACAATAATGACAATACGTGGTAAGTACGATATTTAATTCATGAGCTCCATCATATTTATTAGAAATAGATTACAATATAATCTAACATATCCCGATTAGAATATTCATAGCCCAGCTATTATTAGACATCAATGACGTTAAGTTAAATGATGTTAATAAAATACTACATATGCATAGTATGTCCTAGCCAAGTATTTTGCTATTCAAATTTTATACAGTTGCGGTCTCGTTACGATGAAAATTTAAACTGTAGTGAAAGCTTATCCGACTTTCGCCTTTCTTTAATCCTGAAAATGTTTTGTTATATGTTAAGTGTGTATGTTCACGGTTTTTACGACATGAAAAACCATGGTTTTTTATTTACTTGCCTACGCTTTCCCACTCCTAGGCAAAGACCTCCCATACTAACACACAACACATCACATCACGCCTTGATACCCCGAAGGGTTGAGCAGAGGTGGAAGGGGTGGGTGGTTTTCTTTAGCACCTGCAACCTAGCGTCTTTTTTTATATGTAGGCGACGAGTGACACAAACCTTCTTTACAGAAGGTTTGACACAAACCTTCTTTACAGAAGGTTAAAATATCTAGGCTAAAAAATCTTTCATACAAACTTTGACACCCCCAATCCCCATTTTTTACTAAGATAAGTATTCGTACGAAGTACTCACTATCGGCTTTAGCACGATCCAAAACTACGAAAATGACACCCATGACGAAAAATTTTAAAATATTCACAGCCGCCATCTTGGATTTACTTTTTGACGTCACTATCGGCTTTAGCACCCTTGAAAACTACGAAAACGACACCAATGACGAAAAATAAAAAAGAATTCGCAGCCGCCATCTTGGATTTACATTTTGACCTCATTATCGGCTTTAACACCATCGAAAACTACGAAAACGACTCCCATGACGAAAAATAAGAAAACTTTCGCAGCCGCCATCTTGGATTTACATTTTGACCTCACTATCGGCTTTAGCACTATCTAAAACTACGAAAACGACACCCATGACGAAAAATTAGTAAATCGCAACCGTCATTAAAATATTTTAACCCTTTTCACCCCGTTAGGGGTTGTTTCCGAAAAACCTTGATACGCATTATTCTTTATTTTCGATTTTAAGTATAAATACTGAGTTTCGAGTTATTCGGACCTTGCGTAAAAATTTTTTCATACAAACTTTGACACCCCCCAATCCCCGTTTAGGGGGTAGCTTAGAAAAACTAAAAATGACAAACTTTATGATTTACTTAGATAAGTATTCGTGCCAAGTTTCAAGTCTATTAACTCAAGGAATAAGATTTTGCATACAATCGAAATCCCCCCTTTTCACCCCCTTAAAAGTCGAATTTTCAAAAACCCCTTCTTAGTGCTCCCCTATATTATTAAAGGAAGCTGTGTGGAAAATTTCACGTTCCTAGTCCCAGTAGTTTCGGCTGTGCGTTGATATGTCAGTCAGTGAATCAGTTTCTCCTTTTATATATATAGATATTTTGAACTAAGTTTGTGTAAGTTTTTTACCAAATAAAGTATTTTACCAAATATAGCGAAGTTTCTACGAAATAATGTTGAAAACTTAGTACTCCTGCCACGAATTTAGCAGCATTATAAATAAGTAAGTAATAACTTAATTTCAGTGCAGGCTGCATACCGTACCGACTGAAACTTTGAAAATTCGTCGTAGGAAGACCGCACGCAAGCTTGGAGTACTCAAGGTCTTTGAACTTTTCCTGTGCCAACTTTTCTCAGACTTTCTTCACAGCATTTAAAACTCTATTCCATACACTTGAAGAACGATTTTAGTTTAAGTTTACTTTTTGACCAAGTTTTCTTCTAAAGCTTTCAACGCGTTTTGGTCTCTATTCAGCGAACTTTAAGGATGATTTTCAGAGTTTAAAAAGATATATATTTCTTACAATAGTATCCTATTGAACAGTACGTAGGTGTGGTCTAAACGAGTATGTCACTAAAGTTAAGGAGGTATCTGATACAGTTGTGAGATAAAAAAGCCTTGTTAGGGCGGATGGTTAGATTTCAGATACGATTTTGCCTTCCTGCACAATACAATATTATGAATTTGATAGCCGATCTCGTTACAGATAGTTTCAACCTTAATAAAGCTATAATTTTGTGTGGATAGTTGTCAAAAGTAATAAAGCATTTTACGAGGTGGACTACAACAAAATTAATTGTATGAATGAATGACTGAATGAAATGCACCGACTCCAGCGTGGTTTAATCTGACTCTATAAATCGAATGAACCCCAAGATTTGCACTAGCCCCTAGAGCCTCATGCTTTAAGGGGCTACAAAGAACATTGCATATAAAGGAGTAGACCGGGGGGCGCGGTAATGGTAAGGAAGACGTGCTCTTCACGAAAATTCAAAGTAAGGACTTATCCTTCAGCCAACACAAATAAATTCAACTTACCTATTTTAAACCGACTTCAAAAACGGAGGAACATATGCATTTGTGGAATACATTTTTATGAGTAGCATGACAACAAAATCCGCAAGAATTGTCGAAATTCTTTAGTTTATTGAACATCTCCGCAGTAAGAAGATAAATTGATGTTCCTTTGCTTCATCATTAATATTATGAGCCTGTTAATTAACACAAATGCATGCCCTACTTCTCCCGCAAAGGATAAATGGAAACCGTACACCTTACTCGACTCCTCTCAACGGGCGCCTTATTGAAGGCATAAAAGGAAATCATCATTAAATATGATATTACTGATTTAGGCCGCTTGCCCACTGGTCGGTAAGTGTGCGGGGCGATATCGTTTCGGTACTGCGTGACGTCACGCATTTTACTGCATCGGTACTGGAAGCTTACCGCGCAGTGTTTCCACTTTTAGAGATTTCTCCCTGTTTTAGGGAAAAAATACCAATATTAAGTTTGGTTTAGGGATATTTTATTTTGACAGGGATTTGGGGAATTTAGGGGTTAACCGATTAAGCCCGTATGAATTTAAGTTGGTAACCTTATTGTTTATAGTAGGCATCACCCAATATATTACTTGACTCTATGGCACCACCGATTTATTAAAGGATTCGATTTATTCAACCACCGATTTATTCCCTCAACCCAAACTCATAATGAATGCAATTCATCAAATTTTAATTTACCATGTTAATTGTGCCATTCCCTTATTATTTATAATCATGCTCCCTAAACCAAGGAAATTTGAAGATTTTTTAGGGAAATTTAGGGATAATTCATTCAGAAACTGGGGAAAATCCAAAAACAAGTGAATTATATAGTACGAGAGCCCATGACCAAAACCATGTCACATCGTTTTACGGGAATAATTGTAAAAAAATCTTTGTTTTGATGATTCTGAACCCGACTCGGTGGGCAGTACCGGTCAGAAACGTTACAGTTTTATGGGAGCCTATTTCTGCTATGTCAAAAAAAATTGGCAGACGGTTTCATCACAATGTGTCTGATAATAAAAATATACAGAGATTTCGTAATTTTATTACTAAAAAGTTTGTTTTCAGATATTTCCGTTGCGTCACTTTGCGTGTCAAACGTGGCCTGAGCACATTTCCAAAAATGACGTATTCGAATCAACTGACCAATGTTCACCAGAAAACAAGATTTTCAGATGGATTGCTATGGGTTTTATTGTTTGCCTCAAATTTAATTTTCTCAAATGGTCTCTTGGGTACGTACTCGAAGCTACTGGTTTCTGAAAATGGTGTTTTCGGTATGTAAAATCTATCATTTTTAAACATGATAAAAAGAATTATCGACATATTTAAAAATGCGGTCAGGTCAGAAGATGTGACGCGGAAAATTTCTGAAAATAGGATTTTTGAATTTAAGAATAACCAAATCTATCGTTTTTATACGATTTTGTTCGTAAAACGATAAGGCAAAAATGTTGGTCATGCTCTCTCGTACTAATTGAATTAATTTGAATTTGGAATTCTAGATGAAAGCAGTGCAGAAAACAGATATAGATATATAATAATACCTAGATAAGGCAAGTATCACGATCTGTATGAAAACCATGCGTGGCATTTTTGAAAAATGATCAAAGCGCCTATACCATGAAACTGAAGCAATATACGATAGTATCACTTGTTTCGATTGTCATAACCTGTTAACACTCAACGTCACATCAACCGTTCCTAGTAAAAAGCTATAAAGTATTACGTATATAGGCATTTTCTATTTTATTATTTATGTCCGACTAGCGCGGCGGACAGGCGCAGACCATATACTATATTCTATAAAATGAGATACACTGAGCCACGTTCGGGCACGCGAAGTAGTTGCTCTTGCGCTATCTAGGTATATCTATATCTGTGTGCAGTACCGATTCGGTACAGAGTGCTTACCGACCAGTGAGGAAACATAAGCAGTACCGCGCAGTACTGTACAGTACTGCGCGGTAAAATACCGACCAATGGGCAAGCGGCCGGATTCTATCTTATTAAAATAATCAACAAACTTCTTGTAATAATCCACTAGCTGATCCTGCTGTCTCGCTCACATACATAAAATAACCTGCATACCTGTTCCCACTGCTGGGACACAGACCTCCTCTCTGTGAGAGGGAGTGGGCCGTAATCCACCACGCGGGTCCAGTGCGGGTTGGTAGATGTCACATGTCTTCGAATTTTTGGTTCTAAGACATGCCAGTTTCCTCACGATGTTTTCCTTCACCGTTTTGAGAGCAGTGGTGATGAAATTATTTACACAAAGTAAAGCGCCTGCTTGGGTTCGAACCCACGACCTACAACTCGTAAGTCGGGGCCAATACCAATGGGCCACCCCCACCACTACTCTGTCTCGCTCACATCATATAAAACTATTTGATATTTAAGGTTCAATTCAGACTTCATAGCAATTGGATTCGAGTGCATAGAAATACCATTATGGTCCAAATGTAGTGTGTGAAAAGGTTGTGCATGTTTGGGTAGTGCATACAACTCTTTCGACCTCCAGTGTCGCTGTGCTGCTGCCTGCAGTTGGCTATGGGCTGGTTGGTTTAGTCGTAATTTCGTTTCCACCCTATAGTTGAATGTCTCTCATAAACGACTTCAGTATTTCCGAATAAAGAATTTGAAGTTAAGGACTTGTCAAACTTTACTTTACCATTACTAATGGTCAAAATGGCTACATTAAGAACCACAACGGGGAAGCTCTTGGCCTGTATCTCACCTGGTGATCAGACCGAAGGTGGAAGCGAGCTTCACCCGGAATCCTTAACCACAGAGGAAGTGGCTATCTTACGCCTAGGTCTAACTGCCCAAACACAACAATGCTGTTAACATTGTTGTTATGGCGACAGACATATGTATAAGATGGTGGTAACTAGCCAGGCGGACTTAGAACAAGCCCTAACACCAACCAAACCGAGCAGAAATGTTTGCCTCCACTGGGAAACGAACCCGGGACCTGTGGATCTGAGACAGGTGGTTTAACCACTAGACCAATTGAGGTGATCATCTATGTGTCAGTTATAGTTGATGTACCCATTAGTACTTACGTCGAAATTGGTTCAACAGTCTTGGCTTCAAGAAGAAACAAACTTACAGACATACTTTTGAATTTACATTATTAGTAAAAAGGATTAATAATTACCATAATCTCCGCTGGTTTCCAATACTATCACGATCCCTAATGAAGTTAACTTTATTGCTCATGTCATGGGTCGCTGATAAAATCCCTTAGTGGCATCTTAAGACACCGCGAATGGAATCGCAATTGCCAATTCTTGACCACTCGACTAAGTGTATGTACACATTATCAACCTACTTGAGCTGGTCGATCGTTTAGAATTGCAAATAAAAAAATGTTTTAGGCAATGCATCCGTATGCAATGAATGTGACACAAGAGAATCGAGGCATCGTCTTTTAAATAGAGAGGCGTTTTTTAAACCCCGAATTTGTTAGACAGTAAAACAAAAAAATCTGTAATGTAAACAATTTAAAAATTTGGGAGGTCCGACAGTCAAAAAAGGGTTATAACACAAGCCCTCTTTTTCCGTATTTGGTTAAAAACTAGACCATAATTACCTGGCCTTACTTACAACGATAGAAATCAATCACGATCATCTGCCTACCCGTTTTCCAACTATGTTGAGGCTTCCAGTCTCGCACAAGATCCCATGGTCCCTGGTCCAAGTGTGGGAAGGGAACACCGGGGTGGTTTTTAGTCTCTAAGAGTCTGACAGACCCCTCCCCAGGGCGGAGGACATCCATGAAGATATTTCACGCTGCGAAAATGAAAAAAGGAGGCTACCAGTCTACCCGGATGCAGCTGAATACTAGTATTTTACACGAAGATACTACAAAACAGCGCAAATTACCAAAAATAAATAACTGTCTTTCAGTCCTATAAAAGATACCTACATAAAATTTTATCTGAGAAGTATTCCTAAAAGACGAAGCTTTACCTTTTAAACTTCATCTAAGTCGAACATACCGAGCATACATACAAAAGTGTGCCATCCGGTCGGTCCGGTTCGCAATACGACACGGAGCAGAGGAGACGTCGCATTGTCTGCGTACTAACTTGGTGTGCCTGTAGCTGTATTGTTTTGAGACGTTGTTCAATCTATGTATAGTGTATATATACGTTTGAACAACACTTGAATAATTTCACGCTTGATAGCTATGTTGCTTAGAAACAAAGTTTTAGGTCAAAGTTTACTGCTCCTTTTGGAAAAGACAGTTGAATTCAGCAGTGGACAAAAAAAGGCATCATTATTAATTTAATGAAGATGATATTAATAAACCTACTTGAAAATCATTTGAAGATATAGAAACTGGCTAGCAACTACTGTATCAGGGTCGCTGTGTTGAAGATAGTGTAGTGCATAGTAAGTTTTCAGACACGTTGATAGAGCTTTCATATAACATAAATTTATTCACCAATACCATGATAGTGAACAGCAAAGCTAACAATTCTAAATTATATACCATTGCTTTTATTCCTTGTCGGACCAAAACATACGCACAGCCCAACCCACGCAAAGCTCCACAGATCCGAGGACAATACTTAAAGCGCACGGATTCGGCGACACAATACGGACGAAAGTTTCGCACTGGATCGAGATCAACGCTCTCGAAGGAACTTGAAACCAGATTATATTAAGACGCGTAATGTATTTATTTATTCACTAGTATCCGAGCTGTGGGCCGTTGGGTCGGACGGTGCCAAGTTAGGTCATCCTATATCTTATAGGGATCCTATTTCTTGTAATCAGGTGGCTTTAATTTTTTGGCTTTTTTAAAGACTGCATAGTACTGATCTCAAACCGATGTTTTTTTAAGAATGAAGATATCATCATTTATTGTTTGAGAATGAAAATATAGTAACTTGATACTAGCATCAAGTTATGTCTCATTATTAAAATTTCCTATCACGGAGCACAAAACCAGTTTCCTATGGACATTTGGATTCGGTACTGATTGATTAGATGTTGTGTCCGTTTTTTCTTCGGCTATTTTGGGTCCCCAAAACATAAAACTTAAGTTTCTTGTTCTGTAATTTGGACTATCTTTGCCAGAAAGTATATTACTGACTGGATTCAGTAAATAGGTGACGCTTGTGAGATCATCGCCCCGCATAGGAACCGGAAAGGCGATTACATTAAGTCGTTTTACATGAATTATTCTTTTGCGAGGAGCGTGTTGCTATGGTGCCTGTTGATGAGCTAGCCTTTCACTGATTTGATCATCATTGTTTATACTAATGATAGCTTGTATTACACGAGTTAATTCTGTGTTTAGAGTTTTAGTCCCAGAAGAGTCGCATTCAAATTATTACTGACCGATTTATTTGAATTAAAATACAGTAATTTGGCTTTAAGTTTCAAGATCATTATGAAATACAGATAGATTTGGTATCCTCGCCACCATTTCTGCCGAAAACCGTCCACTGAGTGGTTCTGAGCTTCTCGCATCCTGGCGGTTCCCACAATCTTTACCAGAATTGGTATAGAAGTCATTGAATTCTATAACGTCACATTCAATCTATTCATTATTGTTAGTTACTTGCGACAAAATATCGAGAGATTTCTTA
This sequence comes from Conistra vaccinii, assembly GCA_948150665.1. Taxonomy (NCBI): domain Eukaryota; kingdom Metazoa; phylum Arthropoda; class Insecta; order Lepidoptera; family Noctuidae; genus Conistra; species Conistra vaccinii. The sequence continues at coordinate 1,591,823 of OX411320.1, read as the reverse complement.
AATAAAAGTAAGTTAGACACATAAAGATTTCTTAAATAAAAGTAAGTTAGACACATAATAGATTCTCTAAACGATGGTGAAAACCGCATCAAAATCTGTTGCGGAGTTTAATAGATCAACGTGGTCAAACAAACCTACACCAAAAGCGGCTTTAATTTATAATATGTACAGTTAAAGATAATAGAAAAGCCCAATAAAAATCCTCATAAATAAACACAGGTTTACTCAAGGAGACTAAACAAACACCAATTAACCTTTGAACTGTTATTGAAAGATATCTTCATGCAATGAATGCCTACAGGCTCTAAGCTTGTTTAGATTCAACGCTAAAGATATACTAACTTATATATTGAAGTTCTAACAACTCGATTAACCTTAGCTTAGTCTTAGAAAGTTAGAACAGAGCTTTGCTTAGTAATTTAGTTTACTGATCACGTTTATTTGCGTTTGTTTCATACCTGTCTTTAATAGTATCTTCACTGACTATTTCTGCGGTAAGTATATTATTGGTGGTGATTCTGTCTGCTTTTAGTGATTCAACATTTTGCTGCTTTGGAATGTCAATTTGATTGTTACTAGCACTTATTTCTACACCAACATAGATCTAGACCTAGACTTAACAGCGTTTATTTTGAAAATGGGCAACGTCACATAAAGATGTCAAATATTTAGCTGTTTTCATTAATTTGGCAATATGAAATATAACTAACTAGCGAAATAGGATATTAATAATGAATTGCAATTATAACACTGAATTTGATGTTGTAAGCAATTAAGGTGTAAAATAGGCATTTGTAAAGTTTCCAAATATATTTTTTTACATCTAAAATTAAATATTCGGTGTTACGACATTAATTATTGCAATTCATTATTAATATTTTGGTTCGCTAGTTAGCCACATTTCAAATTTCCATACAGTATTATTGCCAAATTAATCAAAACAGGTAAATATTTGACAGCTGTTTGCGGTTTTTTTCGCTGAAAAAAAACATCAAAGGACCGTTTCACAACAACTGCATTATGCACCATCTACCAGATAAACTAAATAATTGACACTTTTGTTGAAATTATGAACTAGATAAATTAAGTGTCGCTTATCAGTAGCTGGCAAAGCAAGCTATTAACCTGACAAACACTACCAATTCTATACTAAATCTGTGTGGGCAAAATCTACTCACTTTATCACTTACGTACGTCCATATCAGTACCCTCCCCATTATATTTATAATAAAGGGCTCCACATATCTTAACGCCTACGTATAAGAGGTGTATCCAGACTTGGACAAAGCAGATAGCCGAACCGGTCTGACGGGCCAGGCTAGAAATCTGAGCTAGCATTGTTAGTGCTAGGTCAAGTAAGACTGTGTAGTGTATGTAGGTATGTGTCTTCGAGAGCTATGTAGCAGCAGAAAGTTGTGTCAATCAGTTTGTTTGTATGATTGGCAGTCCTTGTCATGGTTTACAGAGTTCGCTTTAGTCGTTGACGGCCAGGGTGTGTTTCTTGAGTGTGATTACCTACTTTTGGCCTTCTCTATGTGGATTTAGTTTGCATTTTCTTCTCTTTGTTAGTAAGTTTTTAGTTACCTACCATTACTACACTGTGTTAATCTCTTATTTACAACGAAGTTAACATGCGAACGTAAGGGTCGCGCCGCACCTGCCGAACGTACGGCGCGGTAGGTTCGGTTGAATACGCTCCTAACCCTAGCGCCACACCTGCCGAACGTTCCGCGGCGGAACGCTCCGTCGCGTCATATTTCTATGGACGTAACGTTCGGCTGATGTGTCATAGGTAACTTGAAAAACATTAGGAGCGTAGTCAACCGAACGTTCCGCGGGGTGTGGCCCGACCCTTATGTTTTTAAAATTACCTATGACACATCAGCCGAACGTTACGTCGCGTCGCGTTCATGAACAAGCGTCACAGGACGCGATGGAACGTTCCGCAGGTGTGCCGCTACACTTAATGCAACTGTAAAAACATTATCATTATTAGCAATAGTTCATCTATTCATCACTATTGCAGTATATCACTCTTACTTGGCTCTGTTGCATTCCGTGTTTGGGTTTGAGTGGGAAAATTAAAGTTCAGAGATATCTCCAAATAAGCCCAGCTTTTAATGTAGATAGAAGGTAGATAAGTACTGTTCTAAACCTTAGCCCTGGTACGCTCGGGTGATTTTTCACAGTGAAGATTTATTTAGTCGCTCACTGGATTTTCAACTCTCGGTGTTGAGACAAGAATTGAGAATGCAACACATTACACAACGCGTCAAATAAAAACATTATTGGAATTTCAACTCTCGGCGCTAACTAGTGCGTTGAAAATACAGTACGCGAAAAACATCGCCCGTGGGTACGAGGGCTTACACAGAATCTAAACGCTACAAAATGGTAACACAAAACAGGAGCAACATTAGTTAAAGGCGGGTATTTCCTTTCAGAGCAACGCGTGATCACCAGGCGGTGGGCAGTCACGTTCGCTAGGGAACGAGCTACCAATACCTAGGCAACAGCTCGAATTTACTGGAACTGCTAATTGAGAACTGTTTGTTGATTTAATTGCAAGAATTAGATGTTAAAGCTAGCGTAAGCATTTAGTTCCATGGAGTGTTCATTGATTGAAATTGAAATTAATTTGTAATCTAATTTCATTAGGTGAGGTAATTATGTAACACACTAACAGTAGTAATGGCTTTCAATTTGGCAGTTCAACAACATTCATTGCCGTATTTACGTTGTTGAGCAAACAAATTTTTCGAATTAATGAAGCAATGGATTAGTTATATCCTACAAAATCATTCGGATTGTGATTGAAAGTGTTACGCAATTAGAATGCAGGTCGCTAGTCTGGTTTTGATTCAGGGATTCGTTTACGAAATATTAAGCTTTGAAGTGCTAAATGAATTTTTGTTAGAGTCAAGTGTGTGTCCCCCTGCCAGCTAAATGGTTAATGGTTTAGAATATGTGAAAAAATTCACGACAGTAATATATATCACGAAATTAAAAGGAATAATATCACAATTTTGCTGTGATAGTTTTCCTTTTAATTTCGCTCTACAAGGTTAACGCGTAATAATCGACCAACTTACATTTGCAGTTGCAAAAACATGTTCTCCCATACATTCTGTATGGAAGAACATATTTTTCAACTACAATGTTAAGTTTGTTCTTAGGACAGATTCATCCCAACTACGGAACTCTTCATTGCATGGTCCGACACGCACTTGGCCGGTTTTATAATTTTATTTTTATTACTTATTGTTTGTATTTCCTGTGGGAGAGCTCGTGGCTAAGTAATAACAAGCCGCACGCGTCGATCAGGTTAAGCTACGCTTGCCGGGGTTGCTCAGTGGCTGGGTGACCATCTTTACATACCGAGACTCCTCCGTGCCTCGGAAAGCACGTTAAGCCGTTGGTCCCGGCTGTCATTTGTGGATCTTTGACAGTCGTTACGAGTCGTCAGAAGCCCGAAAGTCTGACACCAGTCTTACCAAGGGGTATCGTATTACCCAGTTACTGGGTTGTGGAGGTCCGATAGGCAGTCGCTCCATGTAAAATACTGGTATTCAGCTGCATCCGGTTAGACTGGAAGCCGACCCCAAGATAGTTGGGAAAAAAGGCTAGGAAGATTGATTTTGTTTGTATTTCCTGTGCGTGTCTCAAAAGAAATATTTTATGTGAGGGCACTGCTTCGTTGGTCTAGTAGTCGCAAGCGCTACTGCCGAGCATGAGGTCCTGGGTTCGATTCCTGGGTTGAGCAAACGTTCATTGGGTTTTTCTATCCGGAATTTTTCAGTAGAAGCCCGGATTCTGGATTTGCGCCAAGTCAATGGCAATAAGTCGCCTCCTTACATGGAACTTAAACATAACTGGTAAAATGTGGGTGTACTATATAAAGGTACACCTCTGCCTATCCCTTCGAGAAATACAGGCACGATGTTATGTAAGGTCACGTCAGTATTATGATTCTAATCTCTATCTTTTATACTAATATTATAAAGAGGTAAAGTTTGTGAGGTTGTCGGGGGTAATCTCTGGATCTACTGAACCGATTTTGAAAATTCTATTACCAATAGAAAGCCACGTTATATATATTTATATTTATGTTTACGGCCGTGTTTAGGGGTCAGCAAGTCTTATGATAAAATGGCTGAACTTTTGGAGTGAATCCCTATACTATCACAACAGATATAGAGAGCTCCTGCTTAAAGAAAACCTCAGCAGACAGACTCATAGTCTATCCACATAGCTGATAGTGTGTGGCACAAACAAGAGTTATTTTTAACCGACTGCGATGAACTCTCGAGTGTAATGTTTTGTGTACAGGCTAGACGTTTAGTCTGGCCGGCTTAACGACGCTTTGATGGATTTCGGCCTGTATCTAGGAAATTAGAAAGGCTGAAAAGCTGGTGAATATATTCGGAGTTAGCGCTTGCTCGCGATTTTGTACGCTTACGAGGTAACTAAACAGTGAATTTTCTTAGGGCCACATTTTATTAAAGACTATACTAAACCAGTCCTTACGTAGGGTTGCCAAACTTGGTCCCTAACTAAAAAGTCCATAAGACAAGTGAAATTATATTAAAATTTAAAAAACCCCCAACACAAAGATTTCCTCATTTCTCTTTCCTACTCCATCACCAGACCCTATTCATCATCTATCTATAACCTAATTCCAATGAGACCAAACACCTGTGCTGACACGGTGATAGAAATCTATGGCGGAAATTGGAGGAGGCCTTTGCCATTGTTAGCCAAAAAGTAAATTTGTTTTTGAGGCAGAAAAATTAATAAAATCAAATCCTTCAAGCTTTGTGCAGACCAGCGCGATTTATCGCGCGACGCGACACCGCCGGTTATTGTTATACCGTGAAGTATTCTTAGAAATTGTATTGTTCGTGTCGCGCTGGTCTGCAAAAGCCTTTTCAAAATTCTTGTAAGTATATACATATTATATTATAAATATATAATCTGAATCTCGGAAATGGCTCCAACGATTTTCATGAAATTTAGTATGCAGGGGGTTTCGGGGGCGATAAATTGATCTATCTAGGTTTCATTTTTAGAAAATGTACCCAAAAAAGAAGGTACCCAGATATTATTAATTAACTAAACAACAACCAATTCTATTTTCTTGTAATTTGTGAAGTTTAAAAGTGCCTTTCATGTGCGTTCTTGAAATAAATGATTTTACTTTGACTTAGAGAAACTAAACCAAATAAATAAAAAAAAATTACCGAGTTTGAATTATATTATTTAAACTAGATTAGCATTTTCAGACGCACATTATGTTATTTTACAGTTAACACCTTTGACTTAAGTTTATAGAAAAGAAAGGAAATATTTCCTGTGTTGATTACGCAATCAGTATGGCCATAATAATAACAGTACGGTTGTTGAACTTTAGACCACCATTATATTTTAACCACCAACGAACATTATATTTTAGTACCATTATTAAAAGTTTCCATGCAATTACCATACGATATAGTAACACACGACATTATCAGTTTCATAACATGTACCACGAAGCTAATATATTTATAAACAACAATTAGCTTTTAATCATTAGTAAGTGCATATACAGTTATATACACGATTTATACTTAAAAAATGCTCACAAGTTTTACAGAGCCAGGCCTAATGCCGGAAATCCGTAGTTCCTTATTAAAAAAGAAGAGCAAAACAAACGATACTGTAATACTTTGCTATTATATGTAACAATCGCAATGAAGAGAGGAGAAGATAAAAGATATAATATTAGCAGATGCAATTGACCTCACATAAAGAAAGACAAAAAAAAACGGTAAATATATATGCTCGAATGATACATTCTCTATGATCCAGCATCATAGCTGCACTTAGAGACACAAAATCGCACATGGTTGCGATCGATGAAACATTTTATTAACAACGTGAGTGCATGAACAACACTGAGATAACATATTTACGACATCTACACTAATTTCATACGACAACAAATTGTCTAGATCTCTATTATTTCACAATGTAGACAAGACAGTCTTTTACTTATACATGTTTATAGTCTGTTTTCGTGTCTGTCTGACTACTTAGATTTTCTAAGCTTCTCAATAGATTTTTATGCGTTTTCCACCGTCATTTTGAACATTTATTCCGGTAGGTTTACGCGAATAACATTAATGTTTATCCAAGACATAGCACAGAAATCTTGATGTTTTGACATATCACTATTCTCAACTAATGCGAAGTTTATAAAGATATTTGTTACTAGTCAAACTCAAGGCATTTATTTCAATTAAACCATTTACAGGCACTTTTGAATTGTCAAGGAGTCGGTTATTCAGAAAGAGGAAGGAAGCTAGATGCCCATTCCAAAATGTAATAGATTCCTATGGAGAAAAACGGGCAAGAAACTCCATGGCTACTCTTCTATGGTATATACCTATTTCGTGTTTGTCTGTAACTCCGCGTTGTTTTTCCAAACCACGCTACAGATTTTGATGAAGTTTTCACCTTCGTTTAGAGAATTTAATCTATGTGTATAATGGCTACTACACACGCCGGCACTGCCGCCGGCCTGGCCGCCGGGCGCGCCCGGCACTGCCGCACAAAGCCGCACAAACAAACGCAAAGGAAATGAAGGCGCAAAAGCCGGAGGCACGTGCCGCGCGGCATGTGTGTAGTAGCCATAATACGTTAATTATTAAAGTTACGTACAACTAAGGAATCTCGATGTTCCGTCAACACGTAAAAACCGTGCGAAGCAGGAGCGGTATTTTACTGAATCACGCACTAACTGATGAATGTTTTGAGATGTTCGGCACAGCGTGGTGCTTCGAGGATTATCATTCTTGTTTGGGTAAATGATAAATTTCCCCTAGGATACGAGTAAAACCACAGACAACTGTTAGTAGACGAACTAGTTTAAGTAGATTAGGAAGAATTTAACAGCTAATATAATTGACCTCACATAAGAAGAGACGTTTAAAATCAAAATACACTATGAAATTAATATTATGTATTTTCCTAACAATACAGGACAGAAAATAGCACATGCCAACAACCGAAGAAACATAACAATACGAGTACACATTTACGACATCCAATCTAATTCCCAAAGACAACAAACTGTCTTCATGTCTATTATCCACAATGTTGCCACACTAAAATAATATTGAAATAGAAACTGCACGCAGTATTCCTGTGCCGATGACATCAACCTGCGTGCCTGCATCAACCAAGGTTAACCAGCTCGTAAAAGGGTTAGTCGTGAGTTTGTATGTAAATAAGATGACCCAGACCTTATAAACTGTGTGTTAATAGATAACTCTTTATTGTATGCCAAGTCTAAGGCCGGCCACATACGAGTACATAAGGAATTCCGTCTCGAAATATCGATTCGGAGAAAATTTCGATCGGAGGACTACTGTACCTAAATGCCTTCGAAATTCTGAATCGATATTTCGAAACGAAATTCCGTATAGGTATATACTCGTATGTGGCCGGCCAGAAAATCGTCTAATATACAAAACAAATGAACTCAATAAAACACATTCATTCAATGACCGTCAACGTCCTAAACCGCTGCGGTGAGTATAGAAGAATGAAATTTTGTACAAGAGTTTCTTACACAAAAGAGCACTAAAGATCGCTAAAGACCTTTAGGAGATAGATTTTGAAAATGTATATCCTAATGGGTTTAAATTGGTATTGAAAGTTTGTATGAAAGTTCGTAATTTTTGCCGAAAGGAAAGTTCATCGAACACACGGCTTGAGTATCATAAAACATGCTACTATTACCATGTACCATCATGTGTTACCATGTGTGCATGTTATTATTATTTGACTGCCTGTGCACTGGAGCGCAGAAGAGAGGAGAGGAGCGGAGCTGTGTGAATATTAACCAATTGAATCTAAAGGATCTGGAGAGGAGTTCTCCGCTCACATAGACAGGCAGCCTTAGACGATGCGATGTAATAATGAAATAAGTCTAATGTGCCTGCTACAAGTTACTAAGTACTCCATATCTAGGTACCCTTCAACGAAGGTGGGTTGGTTTTCTTTTGCAACGTATTTCTGATTTGTCCGAGGTTTTCCTTGCAGTGAGTAAAGTGTGACGCAAGTTCGAAATGAATTGAAACTGCTTTTACAGGACTAAAAGAAAAATCTCCAGAGCACTAGCGGTCGCTCTCTAAGCACTTTTAACATTTCTGGAATCTACTTTAAAGTGGAACGAAATTCTTAGAAAACTACAAAGTATGTCTAACACCATCAAATTGGTTGAAAGGGAAATTCGAAACAGTTATCTAATTACGCACGCAACACATTTTCGTAAACGATTCCGACTAGTTTGTTTCATTTAGACAGTTCAATAATATTCATTGCGTTATTTACGTTGTTGAGCAGAATTTTTTTCGAACTTATGAAGCAATGGACCAGCAATCTGTTTCAAAACGATTTAAATTCTGATTAATCGTGTATTACGTAATTCGGGTACAGCTCTAATTATCTTAAGATTTCCAGATTACCGATGATCTAGTTAGTAGACAGTCATTGAAAATTGTTTATTTATTTACGTTCCCGCTCCCTTTTAATTTTGAGTATAAAATGAGTAGTTATGCCAAAAACATCATAGACTTCGAAAAATCTCAATCAGGGTAAACGCCCAAGTTTTCGCCATTCATCGTCAAGAAATGTAATAAAACGGTCGAAGAATTTTGACCGTCGTCGCCCGTCAGTCATCGCTGTGACCGCATTCTACTGAAGTTTCCTATGGAAGTGCTATTTTAGAATAACTAAGAACAGGGACATTGACCTCGTCACAACAGTATTGTGGTTATTGACATTCGTTAGAACATGATCAGGCCACGGTTTAAAAATTAAAATTAAAACGATCCAGTTCTTAATTGTCGGGCTTAGACAACGTCTTATAAATCATTTTAAAAGTGACACTGAAGGAGAAGAGACTTGAGCAGAGTAGAGATTCGACTCAAAACATGAGAGAAAATGTATTTTGAAACTTTTCCCGAAATACAGTGTCACTTTTAAAATGAGTTATAAGACGTTTTCTAAGCCCTACTTGATTAAAAAAATAAAAACTGGATAACTTTTGATTCAGTAGAGTATTACGAATGACAAGTGTTATCCACTTCTCTGGAACGAATTATGTTTATAGCACATGCTATCATAAAGCTTGCAGTTTTATCATTCAAAGTCAAAGTCAAAGTCAAAGTCAAAGTCAAAGTTATTTATTTGCTTTAAATGCGGTTATACAAAGGTGTTATACGAGTATTCTTGAACGATGACACATTTCGCCATATTTTGGCATGCAAATATTAATATAATAGTAAGGATTATCTTTACTTATGGTTGAAAATATTGACTAAACATAAAATTATTTAAATCAATCTTCAATTTACACAATTGTTAGGCATGTGCTATATTCTATACTTGCTAATCTCAAAGCTATTGTAGTAGGCGCTTTGTTTTTTACTAAAACAATTGTCATAGTATCTACATGATTAAAAAGCATATATATTATTTGCTCGCTGATTAAAACCATTAAGCAATAAGGTGATGGTTCAATGAAATCTTTTTACCAAATATTTTCTGCCCTGCGTTTTCCGACATTTTATCTAGCCTCATTCGACTTTTTACAGCTCAACTGTCTCTTCGTGAATGTTTAAGTTTGGAAGACGACAGACATCGCACCACTTTAAGAAATGAAATATTTGTTTTATCAAGTACCTACAGGGTGCCATGCACTCACTTTTGTACACATAGAAGCGAGTGCTTTTACACATCTATCGAAACACTTTTCTCGAGAACTTTGCCGAGGCAGATATGGAAAAAGACTTTAAGCCAGGAACGATACATCCAGAAAAACATCTAAAACACCGTTTTCTTAATCCCCAGCTCCGAAAGACCGAAAGTGAACCGATCAGGTGCTACGGGAGACAGGTTATCGCTCTAATAATACATTTGGCAAGACTAAACCAAAGAATTAGCGACAGATTAGTCGCGGACGTGTGATGGGTTATTTTTGTCAGTGAAGTAAGGTTGAGGCCGGGTGTTTCACGAACAAACACAAACGCGAATGATTTGATGACTATAGTCTATGGACTAACACTAAACATTCGAGTTTAGAGGTGTGGTGTGGAATGATGCGGTGGGAACTTCCATTTGTTTTATCGCTACATAAAATGGGTTTAGATGGGCGAACAGAGAAATATGCTGTTGCAGCTTTCGTGATCCTGACCCTGGAACTGCAGATGTATGCAGAGATTTTTTGAACCAAGTTTGTTTTCATATTTAAATATTCTATCAAGATTATTCAGTTATAGACATCTTATTGTATAATAAAATGCGGTATGCATGATCAGATGGACTACGTAATAATATGTCTTCTAAAATTAAAAACAATATCTGGTCAACCGCGGTTGACCAGATATTGTTTTTAATTTTGAGCTCTGCTCGGGGTGAAAATATAAACATAATATCGTCCAGGTACACCAACGTTTTAGTTTTATCAGATTTCCGAGGCTGTGAAAATAAAGAAAACGATTTTACCCAGATATGAGACCTAGCTAGATCGAATTTTCACCCCTGTAAACACATAAATTGTAACTTTCATCGAAATCGTTGGAGCCTTTTCCGAGATTCAGATTATAGAATATTGTTTTGATTTAATGTATTTTACTTTCTCTCTACTCTTACACACGGTGTCTACATCTCTTTGTATCCCTTGTCCTATCGCAGGTATGCTGGAAGAGATTTCTTTAGAAATAAGCATCACCTTTGTACATATCTTTCTGTTCTTTTCTTCTTGTCTGTTTTTAAATGTGTGTACATAAATGGTTAAATAAATAAATAAATAAAAATAAGAATTGCTCGTTTAAAGGTATTAGATTTAATATCTTTATCACCTTCACGGCTACATCTTTGTGATAGCGAGAATTCTCTTTAGCTATGAGTTCGTGCTGCTTGATATAAGTCTGAGAAATTCTTCATCACAATGTAACTGATCGTAACTCAAAAACGCTGAAAGTTACCTCTGAAACATAACCTACGTCACAGGGACTTAAAAGTAAGTCAAGGATAAAACATTCTAACAATTCTCAGTATTGAAAATAAAAGAAAAAAGTCTTACTAACATACACAACTTGTAAGATTGGGCCATGAAAAATGGGTTAGTGTGTTGGTCGGCAGAGACGTAGGCGTCTGACTATTAATACTTGTGAGATGTTCAGATTTTTAAACAGAGTTTATTGTTTCGCTTGCTTTACGATATCCTAGCGTTTCATAATAAAGAGCACGTAAAGAAACTATGATATGCAAATAAACAACAATAGTATCCCGATGTAAAACTCTTTAAAAACAGATCCAGATATAAGATTTTAGCTCACTGTAGTTCATGGCAAGAAAGGTGGTGACCACCCAGATGACGACCAATAGAGAAAGTTATGGAAGACAAAGCCATGTTGCACCAACCCTAAATAAACTGGCATAAGGGGAGGAATTCTAATATTTCTCAATACATCCAAATCTGTTCAAGCATTTAAAAGTTATGGTGAAATAAAGAAAGTCAACATCAACTGATTTGAAAACATTACTCCTTTTTTAGGCAGTTGTGTAAAAAATAGATATCTACGAGCACAATACTAATCGATAAATAAAGAATGGTGACAGAAGACAGATACTTAGAAGCCAATTGAATATGTTTAAGATGAGGTCACCGTAAGCTGCAAGGGCAAAAAGCACTGGGCACAGTGGCCCAGTGGGCACGATTTACGCAAATTCAAATTTCCATAACTAGAAGAACTGCTCTGCATTTTCCCCATAATATGTTTTAACGTCAACTAGAACTAATCTTCAAAGTTTATTCATTATTTAGTCATTATTCAATCATGAAAAGCATTTCAACAAAGTCTTGAAAAAGTTACAGTTTAGCATTAGATACCAAAATGAAGCAAACTTTTTCAAAGTTAGTAAATGTGACTGATGTCCCAAATTCTCAATGAATGAATGAAAACTGAATGACTAATGGTGAGAGAAAACGGCGTTATAAAACCTGGGCAAATAACGATCTAACACCACCTTAACACGCAGTAAGCAAGCGTGATTAATCACGTCATTGCTCATGGCTTCTCTGTATGAGAAGCAGTCTATGCCATGCATGATCAGCCAACAATATTCCTACTGCTGGGACCAATGCCTCCTTTCTGTGAGAATCCGAAACGCGGACGCTGAGTGTGTTGGCGAATTGTTTATGTCTTCGAATTTTTGGTCCCGGTTTCTTCTCGCCTGTTTTCCTTCATCGTTTTGAAAGCAGTATTTGCCATGCAATGATCCAACTCAATGCTGGTATTATAATCATTAGAACAACTAAAATTAGTAAGCGTAACGATCCATCTTTGGACATACGAATTGTGTGGTAAACAATTTCTAATACTATTTTAAATGAACCCTGAACATTGGAGAGTGCCAATGAAATGCATCTCGAAGCTACAGACGAGGATAACGAAAAACAGCAACCACAAATAAGTACATCAACATGTTCAAACACCACAAAGCTACGACAACGCGTTCCCGATACCAACATTATAGTAATTCTTAAAAATAGCCCAAGCGACGTAGGCGTCGTTGCTGACGGTACTTTTCTATATAAATAACTTTATTTATAAAACATTCACGTCTTTAAGTAGATACAAATTCGACTGGACGTGTGCAATAGGATTATGATGTCGCATGCAAACGAATTTATGCTCTGTAGCGTTTGTTTTAGATGTTGTAATCGTTTGAAGGAATGTTAGTTTTGCGGCGGGATGTGTGGATTTCCTAATGGGGTGATCAAATATAATTGGTGATATGTTTATTTTGATTGCTGTTATAACAGTTAATTCTAATATGCTATGCTATCTGTTAATTTGATAGGGGTCAGTATTCTAGAAGCTTTAGCTACATAGTTTATACGGGAGATCAGTCAATATATGTAGATATATGCTCTCATACTACTACTACGAATCTCCATAGCTTTTTCTTTATCTCTAAGTTTTGTTATACCACGGGACTACCACGGTGTTTAAAACTCTATAACATAATGATTGCTGGCACAGTAAAACCGAAAAGTAGCCCGATTTCAAAGTTTACGGCAAAAACGTAAATTTTACGAGTAGTGGAGCATACCTTCACGACTCTATTTATTAGTGCGGCGCTGTTATAATCGCCTACAGGGCTATATCGTTGAGATTTATACCTTGTTCTGTCTTTTAGTAACAGATGAAAGGCAATTGATGTATTGTAATTAACGGAATATTACAGAGAAATCTTTTACAACCTACTTTTATGTGCCAATAAGTTTGATTTTTGTATCTTTCAGTACCAGCTATTGTGTAAATACCTATATGTGTTTATTATTTGTGTTTTACCTACAGATAAACCTGCTCTTTATGATCTCAGACACCCCAAAATATTTACATTTTCAGAGATAGAAGTTACCCACAACGTATTCTTAGCCAAGAATGAAAAAAATGTCAGTTTCCAGAAGATTGTGGTTTGAACCTGTAGGCGGAACATTCCCCTGCTGCATTACATTATCGAATATAATATGTTAGCCGCTTCAAGCGCCACATCATTTATTTTGAGCGCTCACCTTAGCGTCAAAATATGAATAATAGAGTTTCCAATTGTATCACGTCTTGTAATACAACATATCTTTGCCAGATATATGACCTTTTAAACCTTTTGGCAAATTCTTAATAGAACACTCACGGAGTTGACAAACAGTGTGAGAGGTTCTTAGAAGTTTCTCATTCATAGCCTCAGATTCGCATGTAGGTCAGTCGCAAATAGCAAGTAACACGTGACAAATGTTACTCAAACATTGTCGAAATCTTGGAATGCAACAGCTGCTTTATAGCAGACACGAAATATATAACAAGCATGCCAAATTTTGGGTGAAAAGGAGTTTCTCCTAAACTTTTGGCCGTGTGAATGAATGAAATTGGATGATACGGATCACGTACGGAACGGAAATGGTTTAGGTTTTGCATTATGACATACGATTGTACGTTAGTCATATCTTTAGTAAGCTTGGAATAAAGAAAACAATTTGCATCTTGAAAGATAGCTTGACCTATCATAATTTGCTACTGCTATCTCATAAGTTTACCTTCGAAGTATTGGTTAATTACATTAAAGTAGGCATTTTTTTTTAAACCTAGATATTTCTTCTGCCAATATTTATTAACAACGCCAATATTTCTGTTAAAACTGATATCTACAACCCACATTCAAAATATATGTCAAGACTACTGAAATAGAACTAACCAGCCACAACGTGCTACGGCTTGTGCTGGATTTTGGCACTAATTTACTCGCCCCCGTTGTTAACTACAATGGTTAGCTAATAGTCTTAAAAGCTTACTATTAACCTGAAAGCATTGTCTCTCATATATATTCCAGAAAGCATCGTGTAACAGAATCAGTTTTCAGAATGATTCATGTTGAATGCATTAGAATATGTCAGCTAAACGGTGTGACATCGGATAGAAATTGCAGTGTAAAATGTGAAGTGAACACATTCTCTAAGCCACATCTATTTATTATCTAAGAGGCAATAAAAACTTATCATTTGAGTAAATGCGCAGACAAAGACCAATTTATACCAGACGACGAAGACAAACAAGAAAATTACACAGACACAGCATAGATAGAAATAACTTACGATAGGTAAAACATGCAATAATAGAAATGAGATGAAGGAAAATAACGAATCGTGCATCGACCTCGAATTTTCTAACACTTTTCGTGTATCTTATACACGATTAACTGATGACGTCAGCGGGATCAGCGCGGGGGCGGATGACGATAGGATCAGACTCGAATCAGCTGTAAGAGATGGTGAGACCGATATATTTGAAGGCAAATTGCGCATGTGTATAATTTATGATGATATCCACGAATTTATAACAAATGATACCGGAGGAAACAGAATTTGGATGAAAGAGTTCAGCGAAATATGAGGTAGCAGTCGGCTAAGTTCCTTCAATTTGCTGAATATTAAATAAAACTAATGTAGCGCTATTTGTTGTTCTGTTAATTGTTGCAGACGAGAAGACAAAGAACAAAAAGCATTAAAAATGAAAACAAAAGGAACAGCAAAATTGTCCATGACAAAGACTTTTAGCAAATGAAAAGTGGTTGGCACGAAAAATAATAAATTGCACTGTACCTGCTTACTAAACATCCAATTGTTCATTCTACAAGAATTATCATTTACGATAATTTAAAATGAAAGTTGTTAGTTTTGAATGAAGGTATCTAGGAGGAGACGAGCTGGCCGTCGGCCAGGCGACAGAGGGTAGCGCAGCGTTTAAAATTGAGGGGCGCCGGCGCCGTTGCTCCGCCAGACAGGGGACTAATTCAAATGAATCGCCCTACCACTCAAAATTCAGCAATAACATTTTAATAACTTTTGTAATTTTTTGATAAAACTATCACCATTTACTAAACATTATTATTGGAGAGCAAAAAATCTAGCCGAATAAATTCTGATTACTCAAATCAAATATATGTACATACTCGTATTATTGAAAAAGTGATTCTGGGAAATTTAATGTACCGCACCAACTAAATCCCGGTAAATATTAATGATTATGGTAACAACAAAAACGTGCAAATTAAATCTTTATTGGGCGACTTTATTTCGCCTGCAGCTTCGCCCGCGTGGATGTCGAAAATTATCCTACGGGAACGTACTACCGGGAACAAGGTATCCTATGTGTTAATCCAGGTTATAACCTCTAAACTAAAACCATTTAGCCGTTTTTGCGTGATATTAGTAGGATTTC
The DNA here is from genome assembly GCA_948150665.1 of Conistra vaccinii. Lineage (NCBI taxonomy): Eukaryota > Metazoa > Arthropoda > Insecta > Lepidoptera > Noctuidae > Conistra > Conistra vaccinii. Next base: position 1,575,987 of record OX411320.1, on the reverse strand, counting down.
GAACAGTTTTGCAAGAACACTTTGTAAAGAAACTAAATTGTACGAACATGCAAAGTTTTACTAGTGAAACTAAAATCGTTTGATACTGTTTATCTAGCTCAAAGTTGCCCACGTTTTTAACATGAAGCGATGCCCAAAGTGTTCTAGATTTACTTTTATTTATTTCGACTGGTGATGCAACTTTGGACCTATATTAATTCCGGTGGCATTGAGATCTGCTTCTCTTACCTGATTACATCTAATCTCATGATTATCTGGCTAGCCAAAACTAACCCCGTTCAATCTGTCTGCTCATTTGTTAACATCGTTTTGTTTGTAATGTAATTAATGAAAATCAAAGCAGACTATCAGTGGATTCATTTGAAGGTTAGATAATATACAACTTTAGTCATCTATACCTACATTCACAGTATTTGTAGACTTTTACAACCAACTAGGTTACGAGCTAACAACATTTTTACAGGAAAGTTTTTGTTCAAATCAAAGTATTAACTCCTATGTCCATCCGCTGAAATAATTCCAATTATTTGGCGCTCATCAACATTCTGGCACACATCCGCTAATTAAGCACAACATGTGAGTATGAATCAGTTCTCTGAACCATCGATGATTAATGTTCAGCCTACCAAATGCACTTCAGTTAAAAATAACGCATGAACGTGATGAAAGAGCCCGCCAATGTCAGCTCGTTTTGATGATGATATCAAAATTAAAGAGAATATGTCGCGATAAATACTCAAAGCACGTTAAGTGCCAAATGTGAAATGCATTCATATCAACCTTGTTCTGATGGACACATCAAAGTCAAACGATTGTTTACAAAGGTCGGCACAATTAGAAATGGAGGTGAGCTAATTGAAAGAGTTTGACATCATAATGAAAGACACAAATAATCTGTCAGAAAGAAATTCCAAGAACGTTAAGTGACAAATGTGAAATGGAAACAAACTTGTTTCAAACGAATGTCATATAAAGATCGAAACAATAACAATTGGAGGTGAGCTAAATGAAAGTCATCAAAGAGAAACAAAATTAGGTATGATCACAAAAGTGACGAGAACCGTAATGAATAAGTAGTTTTTAATCAACTTCGTCAAAGTGGTAAACAACACCAGCAAAGTACAGACATCTGAGAGACATCAGGTAAAAACCTTATTTTCTTAAATGTTTATATGCAAGAGAGTAACCCAAATATTGGTTACATTAACATTACCGCATAAACCATCAAGAAATTCGAGTCAGGAACACAAATCTTAACCCAATAGAAGAATACAACATCCGATAGCGACCTTGCCAACCGACCAAAAGTAGACCAACTACGAACGATAAGTAAATTAGAATAGAAATGTTGTAACACGGGAAGCGTTCGTCATTCACCTACCGATCCGGCAAGGTGGATGATCTCACAGGTTCACTGCTACATGCATGTGCACGTTACATTAGCAATGTTTGTTTTGGAGACCAAACTGATTCTTTAAACGATCATACAACTTTAAGAGATGCGAATGCCACTGCTAGAAGTGATAATGAAGATATAGGTGGGATGGAATTTTATAAATATGAGATTTTAGAAGAGTATCCAGTTAAATTCTTATGTGATAGTTATGTAATACTAACAGTTGAATAAACTGCTTGTCATGTCTTGCTAGAGTGCCAACTAAATATAAATAATTATAACAGCAACATGCAGTACAATTTCGATTGGAGGCCTTGTATTATTAGCTTAACTACGATTAGAGACAGAGAAATTTAAGCATTAAACCCAATCAAAAATATGTTACGTGAATATGACACAATAGAAATAAATAGGTACAAACATTAGTTTCGTGCGATTCACAATGTCCAACTAGCAATTTTGGTACAGACAAAACAACAAATAATCCGTACGTGAAATGGAAACAGAGCGTTACTAGTAACTGACGCATTCTACAAGCCATGAAGTAACTAAAAGTATTTCACATTTAGTGAGCTGCATCATGATTGACAGTAACACACATGTCCCCGATAGTGATTGACGCGGTGTCCATGCATACACCGCCTCAGAAATTATCGCTTTTGGCATACCACCAAGCTCTAACTTCTATAGCTAACTGATAGTTATAGAGTAGCGATTTAGTTCTGTCTACCGCATAGATTTTAGTGTCATCAAATATGTATTATCTACGTGTTTAATTCTACATGAGCTAAATTTTTCGGATATTTGTGAATGTGGGGTAAATTTGTACATTAAAATAACCTCGAGTGACGATACATAAGTACGTCTGGCGCAACCTGGCAATTCCGGCTACCACCTACTAACCAGGTTATGGCATATGTTATTCTCACACAGTGCATGTCACGAGAATCAGAAATGTTTTTGAAACGCACTAAAGATATAGAAGATAACTATTCATAATAAGGGACTATTTGCAGAAACTTGACAATCATTTGAATTTTAAATGCTGACCTACTACTACCCCATCCATGATTAAAGTATTTGCAAAATACACAAATGAATCATGTAAAATATAACAAATAAACATCAATCAACATTCGAATGAAGGGGGAAACGAACATATCCTCAAAACATAGCGTGACTACCACCAATGAAGCTCCGAAGAAATTCGATAATGTACTGATACGGGAAGCTATAACCAGGTTAAGTGAATTGGTCGTAGATAAAAGAATGCAATTGGTATTTCTAAAAACTACCACAGAGAACAAAAAATTCCATGAAATAAATATCGCTTCCCTAAACGATGCGAAAGATTAAACTTAATTTGGGTAATAAAATCAAAGATAAGCTTAAGTAATATGAAAAATAAACTATGAAGAGGATAATGTTTAATACATAAGTTTTAATATTAATTCTGCTTAGACGAACAAAATTTTGGACCGGTTCATGTAGCGACGCATGGGCCCCGGTCTGTCCAGCACTTTCGGCTGAAATGATGAATTTGATAATATGCATTCGCAACTTTAAATCTATTTTCGCCAACAAAAGATATCACCAATTCTGTTAAGAAGTAACAAACCATAAAGCTTTAGTACCATAAAACCGCACTCAGAAACAACTAGAGCAAGGCAAAATATCGTCAACATAAACAACAATATTCAATAACTTAGACCTTCACTTTTCCACGTCATCACACATTATCTTGGCCATGAGAAGGCATCAAGAATTCCCTATCACGGGTAGGTGGTGGGTGTTGTGACGTACATGGAAGGTAATCTGTGAGTATTCAATTTTCCACATGATCGCCCAACGAGACGTGTTGGCGAAACATTAATGGCACTTACGTGGAAGAAAATGTTGTGTTATAATAAAAAATTTGCCTAGCAATATTTTCTCGTTAGTGCTGTGCTGTGCCGCAATTTTGTTTTAATTAAGATTACAGAGAGGAAAGACTTTGCTAAGCATAATTTTTCGTCAGGACGTGTGGTTAAAATTTCCCAAATACAACTTTTTTCAGTCATAAAAATAAAATAATTTAATACCCAAACATGTATTCTCAATTTTTTACGCAAAAAACGAAAGCGCTATTGGCGACATACATAAATTGAAAAAAAAAAATCTGATTAACCGCGTGACGTCTCAAAACACCGAACGGGCTCCGGATGTTTCTACCGAGACGCGGTATACCGAAACGATACCGCCGCACTCCCGCGCATACCGAGCCAATCAGGAGACGCTCATTGAAATATAGGCGCTCGGGGAGCTTTCGGTACCGGGTATACCGAGCATGCTGATCCCGCACCGCTGACGCACCGACCAGTCAGGAAAAGGCCTTAATCTGCCATCAGATTGAAGTCGTAACTTGACTTTTTAACGATACAGTACCAGCCCAAATTAAGCCAAAATCACACCAATTTCTCACAAAGTAATCACTCTATAAATAAGGCCCTGTCACCACCTCAACGAGCAATGATTCAGAGTGTTTCGCCAAATGTGTAACGTCATTGAACCTGATCAAGCAGTAAATATAGCCCAATCTGTTTGTTTATGTACTGCTTGCAATTTGTTGCAAACCTGCAATTTGGCAGCCACCGGCGAAATTTTTGCGATGTGATGAAATCTACAAAAAATTAAGAGAAAGACCAGAACGTGAACGGAAATTGCAACGGATTGCTGTTTGTTATTCTGCGTTTATTTGTATATTTAACTTCAGTTGCATTTGCAAAGTCAAAACAGATTAAAACACTGTAAACCTTATCAGAATAGCAACGCGGATTGAGCCCGCGTGGTGGGGTACAGCTTACTGTCATTCACAGTGAGGCCGTCTGATTCTAGTGGGAACTATACGTATAAGCTGATTATGGATCTTTTCTTCAGCATCTAAAACGTGGTAAGTGTTTGCCGCACCAGAAATAATGGGCAACCAGGAACAATCCTAAGCTTTTCCTATATTGCATTACAATGTATGGTTTATCATAACGGGAAGTTCCACAGCAACTGTCTCCCATCTCATATGGATCATAAAAATAAAGAACACGTCACAAAACATTTCGGGATCACGATGTAACATTCCAGATTTCCAGACCAGTCCAGACGTTACGAAGCTTTGAATCACACGCTCTCGAATATCGATATTGTTCCAAAATTAGGAGCTAGTTCTAAAATTATTCACCGATACATAACAACTGCATGACCCACCTGTGTTCGAGAAACGATAAAACTGACTGACGTCTTAGCATTTAGCAAATCGATTGGAAATAGGAACCGGGACCTGACGTGGGTCTTAACATAGCTATAGCTGAAATGTCTATACCAATAGAAACGGTATAAACTGTGGTTTGTTTGAAGTCACGCACTGTTACAACGTATTGAATTTTAAAGACGTAATAAAGGTTGTAAGAGCCTAAAATTAACGATATAACAAGCGATTTTAAGCGAGTAAGCCCACGTACGCACGGACGTCAAAATATCGCGGCGGAATTTTATTGCGCACTGGATTTTCAACTGTCGGTGCTAAGCACAGCGTTGAAAACTCAGTGCAAGGAAAAAATAGCCCGTGCGTACCTGGCCTTACGTTCGTGGTAAATGAAATCTATAATGGAGTAGTTTGGTATTCATGAGAATACACAGCTAGTCTGAAACTGCTGGCTGCAAAACGGAAATATGCGTCTTCCAAATAATATCAATTCTTTCTCTATTCTTTGGTTTCTTAGGACAGCAGTTCCTTCATATTATAATGGCCGTCATGAAAATCTGTTGTGCAGTCATGAAAATACTGGTGAAAAACCAGTATTTGACATTAGTGTGTCGCAAAAGGCTCTGTTTTTAGACAGCCGCTGCATTAAAGCTAGTTTCTGATCAGTCATGAAGTAATGGTATATAGAAATGACGGTCATCACAAAGCATGATGCGTCATCTTATTAGTTTAAAGATGCATAAAGTTAGTGCCTCATAAAACTAGTAACGGTAGACCGAACTGCATTGCACATTGGTCTTAAAAATAACTGAATTGTAATCACATAAATAGAAACCCAAAAATACTTTGGGTGTAAAAACACCATAACCCTACTAACTCGTGAAACTCTTTTTTGTGTAGCAACGTTACCTGGTTTCGGGTTAGGTGCTGTTCGAGTTCGTTTATTTGGAATATCAGCCATTACATTTTGTTTATTTGAATCGGAAATGATCTGAGAAGAAAGTTGTCCAGGAGTTCCTGCTGACTTTAACCCCGAAAATAATTTGTGAGAAATATTAACCAGAAGTCAACAGTTTACAAATATCATCACTAAGTTTTATGGACTAGATTATTTTATTGGGTTATTTAATTAAGGAACAATAAACACAAATAAGTACATATACGTTAACTGCTAACACGATTGCGTACAAAAGTGTGAAATGAGAAATAACAGTGTTTTCGATTGCTTAAATTAGATGAACGACGAAAACCATTTGCCAATCAAACTATTTTCGCCGGGATCATTTATACGTAATATCATTTACCACTCACCTTGCAATAACTGAATAGTCGCCTGATACTCTGCTAGCTTCTCGTCCACGTAGCCCTCTTGCGACTGCTGAGCAATGATCTCCGCCGTAGAAGGTCCTCGTTCCTCCTCATCCTCTTCATATATCATCGGTCGCGGCGGCGGAGGCGGCTCCAAAGGCACTCCCGCATAATCGTACTCCCGAACCGGCTCGTAAGGCGACGAGTAATAGTACTCCGGACTTTGCCCCAATATCGGAGACATTGGATAAGGAGAGATGGAAAAATGGGAACTAGGTGAGGGAGAGTGCTGTCGTAAATTGTGAGGAGAATGTAAAGGTCGAAATGGCTTTGGGGATGGATGGACTGGAGGTGGTGTCACAATAGCTGTGGAGTGCCTGGGTCCTGAGATGAGTGGGGGTGGGCTTGGGGCCCATGGTGAGGGGGGACGGTAGTTGAGGGGGGAGGCGGGGCCCGGCGGCCGCGCGCGACCGCGTCCCGGCGGCTGAGACATCTCGCGGATTGATTCACGTCAACCCGGTGTCACGCCACCATGTGCATCGCTGGAACAAGAGAAAAGAACTGTTAGGATAGAATTCTTCAAAGAGCAAGCGAAAGCATTCATAAATTACAAATCCATTCCAAATACGAAAACACATTAAAATACGAAATACCACCACATAAAGGGCTCAGTAGATATCTATTCCTGTTCGTTTTCTCCAGTCTATTTCGAGGTGTTCCGAAGGGGTTACGACCCACATTTACACCGCTGTATACAATACTCACGAAACAGATGCCCCAATACTTTTATTATGTACAAATGGCTTCTTAAGTGTATTTATTGAATCGTGATAATGCTAAAATGTCTGTGTATTGAAGGGTTCGAGGCCGCTGGGAGAATTTTGGGAGCATCAGCTCATCTCTTGCCAAATGTTATACAAGGCTTGGAAGAGAAAAACAAAGTGAAAAACAAAAACATGTGTAACTGTCCATCACTCAGTTTTTATGAAGCTAGAACTGGCTAGACATCGAGTTAGATAACAAGACAATGGGCAGGTAATACCTACTTACAATCTAGATTTTTGACATGCCTTTCTCATTTGATTTTAAAACACATTCTTGTTATAAACTTGTCGTTGCCGACATTAATTCTAACCCTAATGAACAAGTCGTTTCCTAATTCTGACTCATGTGACTCGTTGATTTAGTGTGTACAAAAGGAAACAGTAACATATTGGGTGCGTAACTTATCTATATTTAGGAATGAGATGAAAAATCTATGGTTATCCCGATAGCCTTACTAAACTTGGATTAAATTGTGAAGCCAAATCGTAGACAATGAAAATAAAAGTTTGTAAAATTACAATCGGTACCTGCATCGCTGATAATCTCGAAAATGGAAAGAGTTAAGGAGATCAACCAGACCATTAACAATTATTTTAAGACTCATGAATAACCTGATAAACTGAAACCACAAAGTATAATAACTGGTCCAATTATATAATCAAAACTGCGTCAAGCAGTAAAATTAAAAAATAAACCCACCATATAACAGCTGAAAGCTATCATCAATCTAACAAGATGGACGTATCAAATATAATATTTTCTAATACATATAAATAGTGAAAACATGGGACCTTGACGTCGGCTGCACAGTGCAATGGTGATATTTTGAAAGACATAACTGTTGAATAAATTATATTGGACACAAGCCAATGTCAGGGGAAAGAAAAAACTGTTTAGAAACAACGTGCTCGTGACACGAAAACTAGAACAGTTTGTGTGAGAAATCTTTGGGGAGTCTGGACCGTGAAACGCTTTTTTCATAGACAACCTGTTTCCAAGCTGATATTGGTTGAAAAAAAGTGGGCGTTGGCTGCTAGTCAGACGCCAATATCAATTAAGAAAACACACCAAGTACAGAAAGAAGATTTGGCTATGGCGTACAAATAATTCAAGGTCGCTCAGCGCGCTATGGAGCGAGCTATGCTCGGAGTTTCTTTGAAGGATAAAATCAGAAATGAAATTATCCGGAAAAGAACCGGAGTTACCGACATAGCTTGCAGAGTAAGCAAACTGAAGTGGCAGTGGGCTGGCCATGTTTGTCGAAGGACCGATGGCCGGTGGAGCAGACGAGTCCTAGAGTGGAGACCGCGTATCGGCAAGCGTAGCGTGGGACGCCCCCCAGCTAGATGGACCGATGACCTTAAGAAACTGGCCGGGACAGACTGGATGCGGAAGGCAGAGGACAGGGTGTTGTGGTGCAGCTTGGGAGAGGCCTATGTCCAGCAGTGGACTGCGATAGGCTGAGTTGATTGATTGATTGTACAAATAATAAAAGTTGCTATGGCATAAGATCTAGAGATGTAAAAAAAACTATTAGAACAAGCTGCGAGACCCTAAAAGTGATCAATTAACCTGCCTAGCCTTTTCCCAACTATTTTGGGATCTGCCTCCAGTCTAACCGGATGTATCTGAATTACTGCAGCACTATACCCCTTGGTAAGACTGGATATCAGAGTTTAGGGTTTCTGAAGACCCCTGACGACTATCAAAGATCCACGAATGACAGCCGAGACCAACGGCTTAACGTGCTTTCCGAGGCACGGAGAAGTCTCGGTATGTAAAGATGGTCCACGGATCAACCCCGACAAGCGTAGCTTAATCTGATGGATCGACCTGTGCGGCTGTGCGGCTGTTATTACTTAACCACAAGCTCCTCCGAGGATCCAAAAGTTATCACGGTCCACTAATTACTTTTCCAAAATGAGCTTCGACTTGGTCATAGAAAAATAGGAAACATAATTATGATTTGTAGCGTAAGCAACAACAGTCGAAATCATTGGGCCATATAAGTAAAACACCATGAAAAGAAAAATGTTGCTTTTACGAGCACAAATACTGCTTTTAACGAGTGCTAAAAATATCCATTCATACAAACTATCATCAAAGTTTAAAATCATGGACTTTCCGATTATGAAAATAGTCAACGAACTTATACAAAGATGGCGTCAAAAATGGCCGTCAGCCAGATGTCAAAAAAATTACTCTGGCCAGTGCACGGGGTCTGGCCGGCCTCCAACCGTGCCAGCGTGAAGACCCCTTATGTAACAGCCTGGAGAAGCATGTGCCAACGATTGTTATGGTATGTTAAAAGTAACGTGGATGATCAACGACGACAGGTGACTCCGAATTAATAGGTACTGTGGCATAAACATTGTTATGACGGCCCATTAACTATTCGAATAAATAACAGTTATATTTTATGTCTTGTAATATTTAATATGGCACCCTTGTATAGTAGGTATAAGTGTTTGAAATATCGTAGCTGTGAAAGCTATCTTTACAGAAAACCTCTTTCAATCTTTTTCTTCTCTTTAAACTATTGGGAGCTCTAGACTAGAGCAATTCTCTCACAAAAATTAAATCAATTTACAACTTATTTGCATCATCATCATTTCAGCCGAAAGACGTCCACTGCTGGACATAGGCGTCGCTCAAGCATCGCTATTTCGAACGATTCTGTGCTTCTCGCATCCAACGGATTCCTGCAGCTTTCATCAGATCATCGGTCCAACTTGTGGGGGCCCTTCCAACGCTACGTCTTCAGGTACGCGGTCGCCATTCTAGATCCTTTCGGCCCCATCGGCTATCTGTCAAGTCACCCAAAGGGCTATGGAAAAGTCTATGCTTGGAGTTTCCCTTCGTGATCGAATCAGAAATGAAGAGATCCGTAGGAGAACCAAGATAAATAACATAGCCCGAAGAATTGCCAAACTTAAGTGGCAGAGGGCAGGGCAAATTGTTCGCAGAACTTGGTGTGCCTAGACTAGAGAAACCCTCTCGTAAAAATCAAATCGATTTATAATTTATTTGCATGAACTTGACAAATTCTTTAAAATAATACACGTGTAGCTGGAAATCTGTAAATCTTGAATATTTATAAAAATGTAGTAGGCGTACGCGTGGGCACCCATCAAAGTTACAAAAAATAATCAATAGTGTTTATGAGATATATCATAGGAATGCACGCGGGATAAAGGAGAAGATGTGAATAAGAAGTGTTGGCCATAGTAACATAGGTACTTGGTTAGACGTTGTTTTTATCCTGCAGGGAATTAACAAACTTCAGTGTTGATAATCTTACGTTAAAAAACCTTGACAATCACTGATACAGAGAGAGTACTGCAAGTTCACAAAATATACAGTTATCTACTTTTATAGCAGTCTAACTACCATAAAGATTCTTAATCTATCTTCTGGCGGCTCAACTCACAGTACCAGACTCAAAAGTACGTACGTGTAGTAACCTACTATACAATTAGACAACTTGCTTTACTATTATGAGAGTTGCTCCTGTACCCTAATTACGTAATACACGATCACGAATCTGAATCGTTTTGAAACAGATTGCTAATCCATTGCTTCAAAAGTTCGAAAATAAATTCTGCTCAGCAACGTAAATAACGCAATGGAAACAAACGCTTTGTTCAACTGTCAAAATGAAACAAATGAATCGGAATTGTTTACGAAAATGTGTTGCGTAATTAGATAGCTGCACGCGTCTACCCAACAACCATAGAAACGGGTTTTGTCGGCGGAAGAAGAGACAAAATGACGGATTGGATTGTTTATCTGTCATTTCAGAAGGCTAAAAGTCACCCAAAGGGCAATGGAGAGGGCTATGCTTGGAGTTTCCCTACCAGATCGAATCAGAAATGAAGAGATCCGTAAGAGAACCAAGGTAACCGACATAGCTCGAAGAATTGCCAAACTTAAGTGGCAATGGGCAGGCCACATTGCTAGTAGAACAGATGGCCGATGTGGTCAAAAGGTTCTGGAGTGGCGACCGCGTACCGGAAGATGAAGCGTTGGAAGGCCTCCCACAAGATGGACCGATGACCTTGTGAAGGCCGCAGGAATCCGCTGGATGCGGGAAGCACAGAATCGGTCGAAGTGGCGGTGCTTGGGTGGCAGCAGTGGACGTCTTTTGGCTGAAATGATGATGATGATGATGATGATCTATCATTTTGTCTATTCCTCCGTCGACAAAACCCGTATCTATTGTGGTCATGCTAAGCGTGCTGATGAGGAATCATCTGCAGTTTTAAAAACCAACTCTTTCATATTTTTTCGTTTGTTTAATTACTAACCTGATGTCAGACTTTTTACGCCACCCATGGGACTCTGAGTTGTCGAGAAATATGTCTCAGGCATGCTGGTTTCCTCACGATGTTTTCCATCACCGTTTTGAAGCAAGTGATAATTATACAATACGCACATGAAATCGAAAAGTCAAAGGTGCGTGCCTTGGGTTCGAACTCGAGCGAGACCTATGAATTGGCAGTCCAACGAACACACCACTAGGCTATCACAGCTGTTGTAGCGGTTAATAAATAACATTTCTGCCAATTATAATGTGTTAATTATTAATATTTTGATTCTTTATGGGTGAATGCATGCTCAGTTGTCATAATAATTTTCTGATCTGATAATTTAAATATTATCCAGGAATTGTATTGTATTAATAATATTAAACAAAAAACCCGGTGCTGTACCACATCCGACTCACTGGATGACGACGCAGCGCCACCCCGACTCACTGGGGAATCACCGCAGACAGTTCCGACTCACCGTGAACTATGCGGCACCCGGTTCCGACTCACTGGAACCACAGCTGGCACTGTGAAGCATCGCAAGATCAAAGACTCAGCCCACTATCGACCTCCGGTCTCCGGAGGGGAGTGATGTAGCGGTTATACCGCCACATACAAACTACGCAGCAAAGACATGACGTCACACAATTCCTGCATCGCGCAGTTAGAGTTTACCGAGCGAAAAACATAGATAAGACTATCCGAAATCAACTTACGGGCAAGTGCCTGCCAGACATAACAACCCGTCTGGTTGGAGGATCCTCCCTTTTCTATGGTGGATGAGTGAACTTTACACCCTGTTCCTCATACCACTAAACTGTTATAAAAACCGACTGCAAGATAACCTACTACAAAAACTACTCACATATCACAAAAAATCGCTCACATCAAATTAGTGCTAGCAATTTCAAGCTCTGACAGGTCTAAAACTAGTTTTTCTAGATCACTATGTCAATCTCAGCTGGAGTCAATACTCGGGTCTAATATTGGCATCGCTTTCTACAGCGATGTGCCAGTGATATAATCGACGGAATTAGAACCAAAATCTTATCCAGATCATGATGTATGGCTAATTCTGTATCTTTTCTTTTAACTTTATTACGTTTTTCTGACGTATTGTGGCTTGATTTTCTCGGCCACTGTCGTAGTTTGAAGGACAACTGTTTAGATTTACCAATCATCTGGTTTAGCCCAGTGATAACGGCGCCAACTTACGTGTTGTAGGTCGTGGGTTCGAACCTAGGCAGGCGCTTTACTTTATATCGGTAATTGATTTCATCACTACTGCTCTCAAAATGGTGAAGGAAAACATCGTGAGGAAACCGGCATGTCCTAGAACCAAAAATTCGAAGACATGTGATATCTACCAACCCACACTGGGCCCGCGTGGTGGATTACGGCCCACTCTCTCTCACAGAGAGGAGGCCTGAGGGTGTTGTTAAGAACCATACTGAGAGTCTTTATGTAATAATTATATGAAAATTAAGCATAGGGGATCGAAGTGGAACATTGAGTGCTGTGTAGTCCCCTGGGGGACTGATCTAGGGGATTTTAGTGGAACGACTCATCACTCAGGATCACTGATCTAAACTCAGGGGCGGAGTCAAGATTCTATTGGTTAATATTGACACATCTCCGCTCCTCTTTTCTCCTCTCCGCTCCAGTGGACAGGCAGCCTAACCGAGTCATTTACATGAGGCGCGGGCGGCTGTCGTTTAGCGGGTGTCTACAAGTCACAACTTATGACCCTGTTGATTTACCAATTTTTAACGGTGTAAAATGGTGTTGGGATAATTTTTGTCCTGAAACGTGAATTTTAAATAGCAAAAACTTTTTATTTTCAATAATATCGTTAATCCCTTTTTGGTAATTTTATTGCAGTACTTAGGTGCCCTTTTTGGATCAGACAGGGTATTTGTAATTTATTGTATAAAAGAAAAAAGAAGGTCGAGAAGAGTGTGCAAGAGTAAAATATTAATACGACAGATATTTTACGGTGTACAACTCTAGTAGGAGTTAGGACTTACGCACATAAAAATATAGAATTTCCAGTTACTTTTAAAGCAAACTTTCAAATTAATTCTTAGTTTAAACAAAAATGTGAAATACACAGCAATGTACGCTTTTAAAATTAACGTCTCGATATTATCGTACTACGTCCACGTTCATAAAATGTATGGAAAAATACGTGCACGTTATAACGTTATCGTGGACGGAAATTCTAAAAGCGTTTTTTTTATATTTGCATACCCACATTTTACTTCCCTGTGTTACCTTGATGTCGTGAACGTCCACGATTATATCGTCACGTTTGTAATTATATAAGCGCACAATGGTAGAAGTGCAACCAACATTATATTCAGCAGTTAGTAGGTCAGTGACTTGACACACTGACTCACCCGTATGTTTTACATCGCGCACAATTATTGCATCAACTTCGCAACCCAGTTTCGGTAAAAATAATTTCATATGCAAAACGTCATCATGTTCCCGCGCTTTCTCAGAAAAACTATTTTGTTTGAGTATGCTTTTATTTAATTTTTATTATGCATAACACTGCTTTGTTAATGAAGATTTATTACAAGTTTACCTATTTACCAAACAACATTTTATTTTTGCTCTATCTTCTCTACCATGCAGGATTTATGTTTTCTTCAAACGCTAAGAGAAACTTGGTCTAGAAGTCGACAGGAGGATCCAGTTAGGTTGGGCAGCATTTGGGAAACTTCATCAAGTCTTCTCGTCGCCTATCCCGCAATGTTTGAAGACTGAGGTCTTCAACCGGTGCGTGCTGCCGTTCGCTCAGCGCTCTATGGAGCTGGTTATGCTCGGAGTTTCTTTAAAGGATAAAATCAGAAATGAAATTAATCGGAAAAGAACCGGAGTTTCCGACTTAGCTTGCACAGTAAGCAAACTGAAGTGGAAGTGGGCTGGCCATGTTTGTCGAAGGACCGATTGCCGGTGGAGCAGACGAGTCCTAACGGTGGCAAGCGTGGGACGCCCCACAGCTAGATGGACCGACGACCAGAAAGTGGACAGACTGGATGCGGAAGGTGGAGGACCGGGTGTCCTGGTGCAGCCTGGGCGAAGCTATGCCCAGCAGTGGACTGCGAGAGGCTGCGTTGAAAGATTGACTCAATGAGGCTTCATCATCTTGGTTATCAGAGATTCGTAGCGCTGCTACGTGACAATTGGCTACGAAGTTTCTAACCTTGTGCAGTGGGCCATAAGGCGAGCTACGAATACTCGTAGGCGACTGTAGCAGAAGAATATCGCAAAAATAACAAAGTGCATTATACAAAGCTTGATACCTTAGTTGTGGTCTTTTCGAAAGTATTTTTTATGACACGTAGTTCATATGGCTAATCACAAGTATTTTGAGCTTTTTTCGAGGGGTTTACAGGGAGTAAAGTATAACGAAGTGTATAGAGTGCCGCGAGTATTCTTGTGGCACTCTAGTGTCGCTGCCTCGGCCAGGCTAGGGTGCCGTGAGCGTTGCATTGTCACTGTCACTTGTTATTTAGGTTAGGTTAGGTTAGAACTGTGACCACACAACGCACGAGCCGAGCGAGCGGTGCCGCGGCAGCGGCCGGCGAAGTGCCAGGGTCCGTTTAGGCACAAGAGAATGTAATGTTTTGGGAATGGTGTTTTACAGCGATCTAACATCGACAATCAAACAAAATACCAAGTAACGTGACTTAGTGACAGTGACAATGACAATCCAATGCTTGCGGCACTTTGGCCGGGCCGAGGCGGTGTTACTAGGGTGCCTGTAGTGGCACTTTATCCGATAGGGATAGAGTGCCACTGGTGGCACTCTATACACTGCCAAAGTATAATCTATATTGTTCGTTTTTTAAAGAATAATCGGATCAACGAGCAAAAATCTGAAGTAAGATTGTCAATCTTTTAATGATACTGGCTTTTAATTTATATCCTGACTGTACATATTAACCAAACTCAACGTAGCGGTAATAGAAAGCGTAAAATAGCATTATTTTACAAGAACAATAGACTCAGACTCGACGTAAAGGAACCCGACAAAAAGGGAACCAATCGTCTCGACAACTAATTCTGTTTCGTTTGCGGAAGAAAGCAGGAAAGAAACAGGCGTAGGTAAGAAATGTACTAAAGGAAAAGTTTAGAATTAACTTTTTATAAACGCTAACGTAATGGTATATGCCCGCGTATATTGAAAAGGTTCATCTTATGACCATCAAACAGCATACATCATAATACCAACATTAGAAGTTTCAAACTATAAATTTTTCATTCGTGACAGTGTGATACCCGATGGTATTAGTTAGTAGTAGCTTGGCTGTGCGCCAGAGAGTAGGCAGAACTGCTGAACTTCATTTTAAAATGTACCGAACCTTCAAAATAATTACAAACTAACGTAAATCCTGATAATTTCAAAGTTATTTTAGTAAAAACTGACCTAGTTGTTACAATTACATCTAAACTAATGTAATAAAGCTGAAGAATTTGTTTGTTTGTTTGAACGCGATAATCTCTGAAACCGCCAGTCAGATTTGAAATTTCCTTTATTCATTTGTTATCCCAATTCTTGAGGAAGGCTATTTAACATCACGCTACGACACTTAGGAGCCGAACAAAAAAAAACACGCGGACGAAGTCGTGGGCACAAGCTAGTGTATAAGTAATAAAAAGCGAGAGCCTTGACTTTGGAACTGAAACTGTATAATGTTCACACACAGGCCTCCTCTCTGTGAGAGGGAGTGGGCTGGTTGTAATCTACCACGCGGGCCCAGTGCAGGTTGGTAGAAGTCAGATGTTTTTGGTTCTAAGACTTGCTGGTTCCCTCACGATGTTTTCCTTCACCGTTTTGAGATCAGTGGTGATGAAATTATTTACACAATCTAAAGCGCCTGCTAATCATGTCGGGGCCGTTACCACTGGGCCACCTCTGCTTATTATGGCACTTAACACCGCTGTAATGCCCCAAGCTAGAAAGTTAAAAATTAAATCATAACTGAACTTGAAAGAACAATAATGACCTTGAAGATCCAACGCAGGGTGCCAGACACCAATAACAAGATTTCTCAAGAGTAACAACGCGAAATGCAACTTGATATTAAAGGAAAAAGGAGATACATAGGAACTGAAACTGAAAACTTTTTTAACGGACAAACAATAAGAAAATTACAAAGTGCATCTTGCTCTTTGAAATTCAAACCATCGTCAATTTTTATTATAGAAAGGTAAATACTCCTACAGCAACCGTTAGATTGTAAACTATCAAAAAAGTATGCGTTAAATTGTAAGTTGTTTGTTGCCGTTGAAAATTTTCGACAATTTTGTAACAATAATATTCTGCAGGAGTCCTCCGAGCACCAGATTTCATGGACACCTGACGGTTTTCACGTGCCAGATAACTTAAAACTTCAATTTGACGCGGCATTTTGTAAACGGCGTTCGGATTGTCCATCAAATGTTGTGGCTTATTGTAAAGTGGCTAGGCAATTTACATTTTGCCTTAGGCATTTTGCAAAACCGCCTGCGTTTGTAAACGGACGGCGCCGTTTGTAAAATGACGAATCATACAATCTGCCTGCGACATGAGATGTCACAAATTCACAATACAGAAGTAAAAACAAAAAAAATAAAAAAGACGTGTGGCACTCGGGGACTGCCCCGGTGAAGCTATTGCATAACATTTTTTATCAACTTACGCAATTGTAAAATATTAACCCGAATACAAGAAATAGCAATGATGACATTGACAGGAACTGTTATTCACATTTATAGTTTTTAACACTTGACACAACGTAATGGGAACATCAAACTAATAAAAAGGTTTTAATTTAACTATTAATAGTCAAGGATCATTCGTCTAAGTAAATTTGAACTTTATTGTCAAACAGTTAAACATAATTTTCAATACAACACTCTCGTATCATTCGTCTAAGTAAATTAATTGAACTTTGTTGTCAAACAGTTAAACATAATTTTCAATACAACACTCTCGTATCATTCGTTTAAGTAAATTTGAACTTTGTTGTCAAGCAGTTAAACATAATTTTCAATAGAACACTCTCGTATCATTCGTTTAAGTAAATTTGAACTTTGTTGTCAAGCAGTTAAGAGTGTTTATTCTGAAAGTTGGCAACGTAAATAGATGTCAAATATTTCGCTGTTTTGATTAATTTGATAATATTTCTGTATGGAAATAAAAAATGTGGCTAACCAATTGACTAGAATATTGATTATGAAATACAATGATTAATATCCTAACACCGAATAGTTAGTTTTAGATGTAAAAAAAGTATTTGGAAACTTTCCAAATGCCTTTTTTTCATCTAAAACGGGTACAACATCAAATTCAATGTTATAATTGCAATTCATTATTAATATTCTAGTCAATTGGTTAGCCACATTTCTTATTTCCATACAGTATTATTTCCAAATTAATCGAAACAGGTAAATATTTGACAGCTATTTACGACGTTGCCAACTTTTAGGATGCACCCTCTTAAACATAATTTTCAATACAAAACACTCTTTTCTTAGGTAGTATTTTCGTTACGAAATTTCTGGATTAGGTCTCCACGCTCAAGGCCCGCGATAGAAGCTATGCAATAGCTTAATAAAAATAATAAACATGAAACAAACTCGAGTCTAAATTATAACAGACGCACGGGTTGTTCCATGGTGGAGCAACGCTTGCCGCAGTAGGTTCGTGGATGGGTGACCATGCATTGCATAACGAGACTCCTCCGTGCCTCGGAGGCACGTTAAGGCGTTGGTATTTTTTTTTAAATGATCGGTAAATTACGTAATTAGGGTACCGTACCCTAATTACGTAATTCACGACCAATCAGAATTTGAATCGTTTTGAAACAGATTGCTAATCCATTGCTTCAAAAGTTCGAAAATAATTTCAGCTCAGCAACGTAAATAACGCAATGAATGTTGTTTAACTGTCAAAATGAAACAAATTAATCGGAATCGTTTACGAAAATGTGTTGCATAATTAGATAGCGGGTCATTTGAAAATTTTTAGCAGCCGTTATGAGACGTAATGTCGTTATGATGTAAAATACTGGTACCTGTACGTGTACAGCTGCATCCGAGGAAACCGGCATGTCCTAGAACCGAAAATTCAAAGACATGTGACATCTACCAACCCACACTGGGCACGCGTGGTAGATTACAGCCCACTCCTCGAAGAGAGGAGGCCTGTATCCCAACAGTGGGGAAATTATAGGCTGATGATGATACAGCTGCACCCGGTTAGACTGGAAGCCGACCCCAACAAAGTTGGAAAAGGCTAAGCAGATTGAGGAGAAAGTAATATTTTGTTCTTGCAGGGCGTTATTTTGAATTCAGAGCGAAGCGAAGGATTCTATAGTAGAATCCCGAGCCTAGCGAGGGATTCTAAAGTAGAAGCCTGAGCGTAGCGAGGAATTCAATATACGCCGCCCGAGAACAAAATATTTTGTCCCCGAGTGATACACACTATTTTTCATCACTATACCTTTGAGATAAATAAAAAGCTACGAATACCTACCCACGCGAGCGCCTCCAACCTAACTACGCAAATCTATCAGAAGCACGGAACAGACCAATCAGAAGAGAGAAACCTCAAACTCCTACGGGAAAATTGAATTTTGCTCCCGCTATCCTCTATAGGCAAGTGTCGTTTTTCGAATAGGTGTGATGAAATTGATTTTTCTTGCTGGCTCTAACATTTACATTTATTTTATGTAGCCCCAAACTGGCCCAAACTTGTACCTAGGTAGAGGTTGTTACCACCACTAACCACTATTTCCAGCAAGGCAGATGACACCAAACTGTCAGTGGCAGATTGTTTCACGCCAATAAACGTTCCACAGCATACCATAGAGATAGCACGTGTCGGGTCAGGCGACCGTCTGACGCAGTCTAGCTGCAGCCGCTGCATTGTACGCATGACCACATAAATCTAGCTATACCTATAGCCTGTTGGAAAAGCATATGATGAAAATGTAAACAAACTCTGTGCATGTTAAATTCTTCCGCAATTACTCACTAAAGTAAAACTTTCTTCTTTATTTAGGAGGTTAGGAACTTTATTTCCAACAATTATTGTTGAAAAAACATCGACGGCAATTGAAGTTTGAAGTAACAAAGCTAGGCTCAGTTGTCAAACGAAAAACATCTCAACGGTGATTTAAAATTATAATTTATAGTATATTATAAACAATCAAATCAAAGCACTCAATTTGTAAGTGGCACTACAAATTGGCATCTACAGGTACGTTTTCTCGTCTGTCATTCATTTGTTTACATTTTCTTTAGATACTTTTGGTACAGACCATGGGGTACCAATTCGAACATAATTAGTCTTGAAAAAAGATCATAGATGGCAGCATAGCCCATAGGTAACAATTATGAAATTAACAGTCACTTAAAAGCGATAAACGGAAGATTTTGACTGAAGTAAGATTAGTAAAAATCAAAACTTCCTTGTTTAATGCTGATTTATCTATTGTAACTCATAAATCTCGTATTTTCAACAAAAAAAGGTAAAACCTTTTTGTTTAGGGCTCTTTGCAATAGATGGCGTTTTACATCACTGTACCACATTTATGCTGTAGCCAGTCAATAGCCCGACTTAGGGAGGTCGCATTTCTTTGTATGGGATTGGGTATCTGTACGTAGTATTATATTAGCGGTAGAATCAATACTTTATTTTGTAAATTTTGACGTTCAAAAGTGCCTTCAAGGGCCTATTTGAAATAAATGATTTGACTTTGACTTTGACTTTGACTTATCTGTGGTACAGACAGACCATACATTTCCAGTATAACCTGATCCCTCATTGTACGGAAAGCATATACCACCGCAGTCAACTTATAACAGAAATGAATAGCTATAAATACGTCGTCTTGTGTACCCTAGAACATTTTGTGTGGGTAAATTAACTGGATGATGTCTTAGCGTAACTTTGTTAAGGCGTAACGTTTGCAATTGCATAGCGTTTTCAAATCGTACGAAAAGGCTCGAAGGAAATCAAACAAACTTGATTCAATTACCCGCAACCGCTGCAGTGTAGTCTAAACAAAATATCTACACGCTTAGCATAACTACAATAGAAACGGGCTTTGTCGACGGAATAATAGACAAAATGACAGATAAACAATCTCAATCTGTCATTTGTCTATTCTTCAGTCGACAAAACCTGTAGGGAACCCGTTTCGATGGTTGTCATGCAACGCGTGCTGGATAGACTTTTACTGAAAGCAAAAATAACATTTTTAGAATCGCCATTGATCTTTTTTCTTATCTAGAACGAAACACCTATGAATCTACGATCTAATTCCGCGTGGTTTTGTTTGCATAGACAAATATATCATCGGATCAAATTCAGTTTAGCGTTTGATGTATTGAAATGAGATCAATAATATAATTCTGAGTATCGAGCTTGGACGATGCCAACGGTATGAGGAAGGCTTGCCTACACTAATTGATCAATTGGTTGTATGGAATATTTTAAAGTAACATTGATGATTGATTCACAATAAACATTAATCATCTTTTTCTATAATCCTAAAAATACACATCGTTAGGGATCTCGCGGACTAGACGGCCAAGACCACGAGCGGTGGTCGCAACGACCAGGTAAACTATAGAAACCGATACGAATCGCGCACTTGGTCGCAACGGCCAACTAGCCGTAGACCACAATACCACTAGACGGCTACGACTGGCCGGACTCATGGCCGCCTAGTGCACGAGATCGCCTATTGCATATTGCACGAGATCGCCTATTGCATAGTTGAATCTAGCCTATCGAACAACCTAATAGAAGATTTGTTACGAATGTTGGTCTATATCTATTTCATGCATCTTAAGCCACTATTAACGGATATTAATCCGTTATTATATTTTTCTAGTAATTCAATTATATAATGTCGGTAACATCTTTATTTGACACCTAGGTAAATTCGTTGCTTGCGGGAAAGTCCTAAAGGGTGACCGTGGCCCTTGGCAACGTACAGGCAACTGAAGGAACACGTGTGGGTTTTAGTCAGTAAGGGTCTGACATGCCCTCGCGCTCCGGAAACAGAACGGGAGAAGTTATTTGATGATTACCCAATAAAAATAAAAAAAGTACGTTCTTTGGAAATAATGATTCTGCTTTTTTGCCAATCGACTTCAAGGCATACCATATAAATCCACCACAATATGTCCCTATTACTGCAACTCCTAGATACTGCCACTGTTGTAGCCATCATCCAATCATTTATTTATTTAAACTTCTCGCACAATAAGGTACAAAGGCGAAGTAATGCCTTAGGCATTGTCTACCAGTCAACCAAGGGTGGACAACCAATCATTAAAGCCAACGTCCTACACAACTTCAAAGCAGATTCTTCAGGTAAATAACTACCCCAGTTCGAAAGTAACCCGATACATAAGCATGCTCATAACTGCTTCGAAGCTACGCCCAAAATACCCATTCGAAATTACGCTCCCGTATTAAACTTTTGTTAGTAAACAAATGAAAGGGTGACTTTATTTACTGTAAACACGCACTGCTTATAAAACTCAACTTAAAAGAATATGCTGAGCATAGAAATGCGCTAAATTCAAGTGTTTCAACATAGCATAACGGCTCACGCGCGTATAGTCCCAGTCGCCCCCACATGGATTGCCACCAGGTGGCAATTGGGAGAAAAAAATCCCAGTTGCCACCGGGTGGCGACTGGGACCTTATTGCCCCCACTTCAAATCGCTGTACATTGCGGTGTGGATCGCCAAACCCCCTCATCGCTATTCGTCTTATGACCGCCGCGGTGACGGGGTTGGCGGTCACATTTGTAATGTGGTTTTATTAGTAGATATTTTTTTTTTTTGTAAAACATGATTATTGTAAATATTTTGATTATCTGTGATACAAAACACCAAGTTTTTATGATTATGAGGAAATTTTTACGTTTAAGTAATTTGATTGATAAAACATAGTTATTGTAAATATGTAATTTGATTATCTGTGACTGATGACTAGCTTTTGTTCCTAGTATAATTATTGTAAATACTAAGATTTTCTGTGATACGAATTTACACCAGGTTTTTATGATTAATAATAATAATAATAAGTGATTAAAAGCAACTACAATAAAGAAAATCTTGTTTGTATGTCCCTAAAAAATATCACTTATCTACTAATAATAATACACATTGGAAATGTGACCGCCAACCCCGTCACCGCGGCGGTCATAAGACGAATAGCGATGAGGGGGTTTGGCGATCCACGCCGCAATGTACAGCGATTTGAAGTGGGGGCAATAAGGTCCCAGTCGCCACCCGGTGGCAACTGGGATTTTTTTCTCCCAATTGCCACCTGGTGGCAATCCATGTGGGGGCGACTGGGACTATACGCTCACGCGTAGGTATATTCCCTGAAGGTGTTAGGTTTAGGCAGAGGAGTACCTACATATTATGTAGGCACCTATATTTGGCTAGTTTTGTTTAAGTCCCATGTAACAGGCGGCGGGTTATTGCCATCAACCGGGCACGAATCTAGACTCCGGGGTTACTGAGAAAATCCAGATACAAACACCCAATAACACTTTGCCCGACCCGGGAATCGAACCCAGCACCTCAAGCTCAGCAGTAGCGTTTACAACCACTACACCAACGAGGCAGCTATCAATCAAATGTTTTGTTTTTACGTAACCGGCTAAATGGGACGACCATACTATTTCAGGACTCCCACAAATATGACCGAATGCTCTTTTTACAGTGTAAGCAATCATGCGTGCACGCAAGACTGCATTTAGATTTTGTTCAGAATTCAGTTTGGATCAAAGACTACCCTCATTAGGTACTTCTTCATTTGGATCAATGATTTTGATACATCCGCTTGATCGTTACAGTGGACATCAGGTGCAGTGGACATCAGGTGGGCATAACAATTAAAATTATATTGTGTCTCGTTAATGACAGCTGAAGGTATATACGTTCATGCGAAATATCCTTTGCAATACTATGGATAGAGAGAGTGATTATTCTGGGTTTTAAATATAAGAATAATAAATAACGAGGGCCACAACGAGGGCAATCCATAAACTACGTCACACAGAGGGAGGGAGGGGGTCAACAAAGTGTGAAAAGGGGCGATCGAGTAATATTATAAGCTTCGTGACATCACACATAATATAAATCTCAAGTATTAAAACCCTAAACTTCAACTCACACGAAAAACTAAAATAAAATATCTACCAATAATACTATAACGTTTTATTTAAAACTAGATGACCCTTCGTAGTACGTGAGACAAAATTACGATTTTTTTTCGATTTTTCGTAATTTCCTTTAATTTTTATAATTTTCTTTTTTCCTAAACCACCCCAGTACTGAGCCGAACAAAACAAAAAAAATATTCAAATCGGTTGACTGTATTTCGAGTTTTTGCGAGACTAACATAGGTACGGTAATTGATTTACCTACGACAATATAGATTGCAAAATATGTGACGTCACACTTTGGCACAGAATAGTGACCAAGGGTCATGACAAATGTGAAAAGAAGGGCTCCAAAAATCATGAAATTCATGTAACGTAATTTATGGATAGCTCCTAATAACCCCTCTTCCACAATTTCAGTTAACATAAATAAATAGACGGAAGTTCCCATAACATGCTCTTCTTTCGCTCTGAGATCAGCATGAAAATTATCATAATTCGTCCGTATTGCAGATATTTCTCCGGAGAAGTAATTAACGCTTGTTATCGTGTGTGTCAAGGTTGTATCATACATTAGATCATTTGCAATTCGGTTGTAATGAGTGTGCATGACGAGGAAACAGAAATAACAAGGCGCCAATATTGTGATGCACGATGACTGCACTTTGGTCTTTTTAGCGTTCCGTGCCAGCATTGACAAAACGGTGCACTTACGGGATCACTTTAGTGTCAGTGCATCTATCTTTGTCGGTCTTATTCATTCTACTATCGTTAGTAACGGAGTGCTTTATCTAATTGGTCGGTAGTGCCCAAGCACTAGCGATCAATCCCTAATATGTATTTTTTAGGCCTTTTACCTGCCAAGCCAAAATAATCCCTTCATAGAGCCTTCAAATTATAGCTCAAAGCTACAAAGTAGGAGGTCTTCCCATGCATAAAACTGAACCGTGCCCAACCAGAATTATTAAATTTACGACACAACCCAGTACTAAAGCAGTTCGCAACAATACGTTGTCCTCATCAACATGGAAATTACATTCAGAGCGGCAAGTTGATACCATTTGCATTTAGTCACAGAATTTCACGAGGCTACGAGCAATAAAAGTAATTTCCCGGTTGCAGGGGTTCATAGGGGCAATATCGATAAGGTATTTCTCGATATTGATGGGGTATTACCTACCTATAAGGTTGCAACGAGCGCGACAGACGCACGCGGGGCATAGCAAAACCAATTACCGGGACTCTGTAGCATCAAAGGGCCTCATTTGTTTTACATTATTCGTGTGTCGTGGATTTTCCAACGCGTATACATTTCCGTAGATTCGGTGAATGCCTGTAGTATCTACATGTCTGTCTGGATCTTTCTGTCTATTTACCGTTTAGTAAGATGTGTTCTGGATATTTCGGAAGACTATAACAAAAGGGTTTTGTTCTGAGCGTTCGCAAGAATTATGGTTTTGCTGTTTTTGAGATAGCTGGACACACCCCAAGAAAATTATAAATATGTGTGTTATGTCATGAAATAGACAGCAAATAACTTCGGAAAACAAATTATTCAAGCAAAAAGGGGAATATATAAAATGGCACAGATTAATTCAATACTTAACGAAGTCACGCAACTTTAGCGATGTGATTCACAAAAGAATTCGCCAACAAAAACCCAATACTTAATTTGAGGAAATGAAAATTCTTCACGAAAAGCTAAACTTTTTATTATCCTGCAATGAACAGGCAGCAACAAACATATCAGATTCTCAACGTCCCGCAATGCGATATGAAGTGGGTTGCAGTGTGGGACTTTAAAATGTGGCATTTTAAAAAGCTGTCAAAAATTCTCAATAGTGGGTAGAAGTTAAATGAATACAATAACCTCAATTCTTACAGTGAATAGAAACCGTTTATACCTTGAACTTTTCACATTATCCTTCACCCTTTACTACCCTAACTTTTACCGAGCCCTCAAACTATAGTTTCAAGTTCACCCATTTCAAAGTTAGACCCAAAAATAGCCTCAATAACACATGTGTAACTAAAATTGAAGTACAGTTTCAGATCTTACAATAAAAGTCACAAAATATAAAAGTTTTTCAAACTACGAATTATACTAATTTAATAATATTCAAGAAGTTTCTGGGCTCTTTCACATAAAAACATCAAGACAGAAACATGTAAAAGATGAACATGAAAGAAACAGACTGAAAAAACCGACGGTAATAGCAAATTCGCGTGACTACTGACATGGCGACGCAAATCAGAATGAAAAGGCACGTGGTTGTCTGAAATGTAACCCTACAATTTTCAGAAATTATTTACGCTCATATTTTTACTTGTGGTAAAAACTTCTAGATAAAGATGTAGTTTTCTTTGAGACTAGCAATTTCAGAATTATTTAATCTATAACATAGTTTGATAAGTAAAGAAGTCATGCTCATAGTGAAGAATACAGAACAAGTACCTAATACGGTTAAGGAAGATGAACTCGATTACCTAAAGAAAGACCATCCTTTATCAGTTACATATCCAAATAGGTGTTCTATATTGTATCCAAGAACCCAAATAACAGTTCAGATATTCATAACATTTTCTTGTTAATCATTTTTGCGGAAACACTCACAAAATTTTGATAGCTCTTAAATTGTTCGTATTTAACCTATCACCATGGCATCACTTAGAAGTGTAAGGGAACCAAAATAAACTTCACGTACAACTAAAAGGCACATAAACTGATCAAAGACCGCTTTACGACATTCTAATGGATCTTTCAAACTTCAGTAAGATGTATTTTTTAACAAGCTTTGTTTATTTTAAAATACAAAACAAAAATAACAGGAAGCTCTGTTGTTAGGAGATAAACAGAGGTAAGTAGTCAATGCATCACTAGAACGTGGAGTCGCATTTCTGGATGTGGATTATTAAAAATCGGTTACCTAAGTACCCTAATGTTAACTGCCTCAATGCTGGGCATGGGTCTCCCCATATGCTTTTAGGTCACTCTCTACGTGATCGTTTTCTTTAGCCAATAAGATTGATTGAATTAATGAATCCAAGACGTAACACCAACTATTCCTAAGCCTACCTAGATGACTGTTTTAACCACTGAAGATGCGGTTTAATCATTACTTTCGTTATCATAATTTGAAATGGCCATTTTATTATGACATATTTGTTAGAAAACTGATCTGTGGTTATTTTAAAATCAATTAATGCAGTGGAATAAAATTGCACAATGTTATGACAAGTCCGTAATGTCTATTTAGGTTCTACTGCAATACGTTCTTCTGAGTCACTTTCTAATTTTATTGGGATGGTAAGCAGCTGATTGATAAGGAGATTAGATTATTTTAATATAAAACATTTTTTTCTTCGTTGATGCCTGACAATCTACTCGCGTTATTAACATTACTAGCGAGAAGAGGGTCAAATGAATGGGAAAACCTTTGCCAGCTAGTCCTTTTAATATCACCATGAGGTTCTTTAATTTTTTCTTTAGACTGAACACAAGTCACGTACACCATGTTTCAAAATAAACACGGACGTAAAATCACTTTACAGAGTTACCAAGTATATCTATAGTCTATTCATATAGTACCTTTTTAATATGGTAGTCTAGCAGGGTGCTATCCTGACCCATTTTCTTAAAAGTATTACAAACAGATTGTCTAATAGTGAAAACAAACTATTTTATCTACCCAAAAGTGTGAATGGTGAAGGAAAATTACATCTCATTTCCTATCACTCGGCAAATGTAGGAAGATTATTTTATTTAAAAAAAAACCACAAAGGAGAAGATACAAAACAAATCTACACGATTCTGGGAGAGGAAAATCAATACGGTCAGCCTCCGTTATGTCTAGACTAAAGTCCCAGACCGGCGTCCCGAGTAGCCTACAAGGAAGTTAGGCGCAATGCGGGGAAAGAGCGCACCCATAATGCAGGAAATGCATTACATCTTCTACACATGCAATCAACAAACTTAATAACAATATGTTACACACGTTTAGAGGTTAGGAAAGCGACCGGTGCAATATTAACGAAAAATGAAGCAAAAATCACAACGATAAGCAGCACACAGGGAATGACGGAGAAAATAATTTTGGAACAGGCAGGCGGACATATTGAAACTCAATACTCTCGCTTCCAGAGCGATAAGCGAGTTGCCGGCTTACCCGCAGTTAGTAAAGCGTTAAAACTCGAACAGATGAAAAATCGTAAAACTATCGTATAATCACTACGTTACCGGTAACAGGGGATAACGTTCAAAGGTCCACAACACTGTCACTTCAAACACCGATATCGAGAATTCAAATTCACTGGATTTTTATTTTTTTCACGGACGCGTTCCAAATTAGGAATTTGAAAATTTTTCGTGTATACCGTCGAATGCCGTATACGGTGTGACCTTACCAAGTGAACGTTTCGTTACCGCGCGTTCGGTTGCGATGGTTTGGGAATGTCGGAGCGGCAGTTAGCGTTGGACTGAGGCGGGCGGGCGGATTCGGACGCGTTCGGCTCTATTCGGCCACATTTATATTTAGAATTTGGCTCTCTCCCCGGTTTTATATAGCAGTGAGTACATCGCGTATAAAGCGTATCCGAGATGTATACGTATATGTAGGTATAACTGGTATATGTATATATAGGAATTACGACTTTTTATTGAGTGGATTGTAAATTTTTGCATACCGTCCGTTGGTACGAGATGGCCGATATTTCTGGGCGGGCGGGACTATTTTTTTGGCAATGTTAGCTAAATGTTCACCCACACGCTGCATATAACAAATTCTTCTGATTCTTTACTAAAATAGGTCTAATAAATAGTCTGACGTAGTCGGTAAACAGGCGGAAATGTGTGTGAACAACACACATTGCAATTATGAAGTCCTAATGTGCTAACTATAACTTCAATCCGATAGTTTGTTCCGCCTTTAATTAAACTGTTCTAAGAAATGCTACAACTACATAAACTCCCAGTCTATAGAAATTGGCAATCTGAACCAGTTTAATCTTACAAGTTAGGAAAACTTATTCTAGAATTGCTTACATTTCTCATAGAAAAGTTAAAATAATGAAGCATTCATTAAGATTAAGGGATCTCGCGCACTAGACGGCCACGACCAGTAGTCGCAGCGACTAGGTAAACTATAGCAACCGATACAAATCCCATACTTGGTCGCAACGGCCAACTCGCCGTAGACTATACAATACCACTAAATGGCCACAACTGGCTGGAGTCGTGGCCGTCTAGTCCGTCGAGACCCCTTAAAGTCACTTGCACGTTTTAAAACAAGCTCTATTTTATTTTTGTTACAGTTAGATAGTTTCACCCTTAGTGAAGGTCTAATTTAATGGGAATTGTTGTCAAAGTGTATCTAGATCTCGCGCACTAGACGGCCACAACTGGCTGGAGTCGTGGCCGGCTAGTCCGTCGAGACCCCCTAAAGTCACTTGCACGTTTTAAAACAAGCTCTATTTTATTTTTGTTACAGTTAGATAGTTTCACCCTTAGTGAAGGTCTAATTTAATGGGAATTGTTGTCAAAGTGTATCTAGATCTCGCGCACTAGACGGCCACGACTGGTCGGAGTCGTGGCCGGCTAGTCCGTCTTATCTACTCGTGGCTGCAAAGCTAGTAAAGTAATAACACAATAAACATGGCCATTTATTTAAAAAAAATAGTTTTAATAAAACAACAAAATATCACGCATGTAATCCTCGAGGGGGTAGGCAGAAATATATGAGGACACCCACATTTTGCCCATTGTAATAAGTCCCATGCAACAGTGGGCGAATTTCTTAGTGGAAAAATCACTGCTTGACCTGGACATCGAACCCGCGACCAAAAAGCTCAGCAAGAGCCTTGTGACCACGACACTAACCTTCTTTCATAAAATTATTCAACAAAATCATTAGTAGCAACAGGAATATTGATATTATGTAATTTCTTGGTTTAGGGTAAAAATAAGCAATGATAACCTTGAGGTGTCGCACAGAAACGCGATATTCAGATGTCACGGTATTTGTATATTAATGTATGACATTTGTATTTAAATATTTTATTAACAGCTCCTGTAGAAAAAGCCGAGGTTTAATTCTCTTTTATGTATTCTTTCATGTTTGAGAGTTAATACTACTCAATATCTTTATTGCTTTACCATAATGTGTAGGTACT
This sequence comes from Conistra vaccinii, assembly GCA_948150665.1. Lineage (NCBI taxonomy): Eukaryota > Metazoa > Arthropoda > Insecta > Lepidoptera > Noctuidae > Conistra > Conistra vaccinii. The sequence continues at coordinate 1,546,551 of OX411320.1, read as the reverse complement.
TAGGTGGTAAGTATATAATTTAGATCACTATGGACCCACTACGAATCACTATGGATCAATATCTTTATTGCTTTACCATAATGTGTAGCAGTGTTGGGCACAATAAAATTCAATTAATGATTTAATTAAATTATATTTTAATTGTGAGCTGCAATTGAAATCAATTGCAATTAAATCCAATTGTGGTTCACAATTAATTTAATTGCAGTTAAAAATGTAATTGTTATTTACACAACAACAATTAATACTAGGTATTTGATGAATGTAAAAACTCACGCACGGGAATGTACTCCCGGGATTAAAAGTATTCTGTTAATCCAGGTTACAAACACATAGAATGCTAAACAGATAATATTAGTAGAAAGTAGGATAGGATTAACTGTAATTGTAAACATGCATCAAACAATTAACAATTAATTAATTATAATTGCAAAGTTTTACAAGCACAATTAATTAATTGCTAATTGTCTATCTTGCAATTACAATTAATTATTTTAATTGTTAATTGCAATTAAATCTGGCAACTTAATTGTTAACTGTTAATTGTTTTCACAAATAGCTTTTGCCCAACACTGATGTGTAGGTACTTAAGTGGTAACTATATAATTTAGATCACTATGAACCCTTTATGACACAGCTAAAGGGTAGGAGAGAGCCCTGTTTTAGGAGATCATTAAGTTGTTTTACTGTGGGAACGAATTTTAACTTACATAATATAATTAAATTCAGGAGATCGCGAATAAGATACTAACATTTCGCTTATCTATTATTTATGAATTATTTTAACTACAAAAAGTACTTAAATTTTTTAGATTATTTTTGTGCTCGTATACCTGTACAAGTGTACATAATATCTACTTATTATAATTCCGTTTATTCATAAATTGTTTTTCTTTGACTAACTGGATTGCCGGTCTACTGGTCGCTAGCGCGACCGCTGAACATGAGTTCCTGGGTTCGATTCCCGGATCGGGCAAAGTGTTTTTGGGTTTATCCATTTGGAATTTCTCAGTAGCTGCCACGAGGCCGGACTTGAGCTCGGTTGATGACAATAGATTCACCCTTATTACATGGGGGCTTAAAACGTAACTGGTGAAACGTGGATGTACTAACACCTCTGCCCAGCCCTTCGCGGAGTACAGGTGTGATGTTGTTACTGACTAGCTGAGGTCTGTTCAAATCCTTGTTTCCAATTTTATACACATTATTTCCACTTAATCAAACATCAACTTTATACCCTGGTGTAAATAAAGTTGATTTTAGACTGACTAGTACTGTTGAAAACGTCATAAAACATATGAAGGTATAGCGCAAATTGAACCTTATGTGTAGGCATTACAGTTAGAGCTAAGTAATAACAGCCGCACGGGTCGATCCATCAGGTCAAGTGACCATCTTCACACCGAGACTCCTCCGCGCCTCGGAAAGCACGTTAAGCCGTTGGTCCCGGCTGTCATTCGTGGGTCTTTGACAGTCGTTACGAGTCGTCAGAAGCCCGAAAGCCTGACACCAGTCTTACCAAGGGGTATCGTATTACCCAATTACTGGGTTGTGGAGGTCAGATAGGCAGTCATGTAAAATACTGATATTCAGCTGCATCCGGTTAGACTGGAAGCCGACCCCAACATAATTATTTGGGAAAAAGCTAGGCAGATTGTTTTTTTTGTGTAGGCATTGCAGTTGTTTTTCCTAAATTGCGAACCAGATTATGTGGTTTGCACATTACTGTTCAACTAAGTTAATATGCTGGTTTTATTAGTAGGTTTACTTCTACATACAGTGCAATGGGTGCGGTAAGCACTGGCGAGCCCTCGCTCACCATACTGCGCCTTGGCCTTAACCTATAGGATGCTATCAGGTATGCAGGTAGGAAAAAAATAAAAAGTTTAAAGCTACGACAAAAGAAGTCACCGAAAAAGGTATAAACGAGACAACACAGACAGACTTATTATAAATCCGGAGTCACACGTAATCTTTTCGATATATAAATAGGTACCCTAACACGTGTGACTCCGGATTTTTTATTAAGTAGTCTGTCTGTGATGTCTTCATTATACGTCCTACCTTTTTAGTTATATGACTTTTTGTCGTAGTTGAGTTTTAGTTTTTCAACAGGTACATACTTACATAAACTCACGCCTTACTTAGTTTTTATTACTTTTATTTTTATTTAAATAATTTTGGGGTTGTAATATACCTACTTATAAATTTTTGGCTCGTCAAGCCCTTCCATTTGATATCAAATAAGACATTTTTTTTTTTTTTATCTAGTGCATGAGTTTATGTCCTCTAGAAGACGCCATATTGAATTTAAAAATAAATATAATCTTTTTATCAGATTTGTTCTTACGGTACCTGCATTATTATAATGATGGCATAACGCTAGTCATGCATAACGTGACCATACGTCCCGTTTTTAACGGGACCGTCCCTTTTTTCGGTTCTACGTCCCAGTGTCCCCGAAAAACACCTCGGGACGCAAAATTGTCCCGTTCTCAGAGTCTTTCTTTAATAATAAATTGTGGACGTCTGTAAAAACCCAGTTACAGGCTTGGCGATGTTGATTACTAAGTTGAATATTAAAAAAACGTGCCAAGAACTTTATTCTTATTTAAAATCATCACCAGCTGTATTAAAAGAAAGTTGTTCTGCTGACAAATGTAAAAATGACCGAAAATGTATCCTGCTTAATTTTTAATTAAGTAAGTAAATCATATTAATAAGATTTTTTTTATTAATTTTTTTTTTTTTGCATTGAGAAAATGAGAACATATTCTAGTATTTTCAAAATTAAGTTTCCTTTATGAATCTGCCCTATTATAATTGAGATAAATAAACCTATGTCCCGTTTTGAGTAAAAAAATAAATGGTCACGTTAGTCATGCATCACCAAATTAACGTACCTATATTTTTGTACAGGCAATCAGAATCAAAGTAACATAAAGGCGAAAGTGCTGCACGCGAAATTCAAATTTTCTTTTTTTTTTTGTAATTGACATGTCAGGTTGTGTATTGACGTCGCAATTGCAGCGATAAGCCCCTCTTTGAGGAGTGGCTAGAGAAGCGCCACGGCATCCTCATCTTCCGCCTGACGCAGGTCCTCACCGGATACGGTTATTACGGGAGTTTCCTATTCCGGATAAGGCGGGAAGAAACGCCCGGGTGTCACTATTGTGTGGATCGCCCGGAGGACACGGTGGAGCTCGTGATGGCGATCGGTGGCGGTGACCTCTCGTGTCCGGCCCTGGTCCAGGCCATGGTACGGAGCGAGACGGCATGGGAAGCCGTCCCCTCCTTCTGCGAAGCAGTAATGCTCGCGAAAGAGGAGGCGGAGCGCGAGTAGAAGAGGCAAATATCGAGAGCGCGCTCACGCCGCTATCAATTTCCGGCCACCGCCCGTAGGCGTGGGCTTGCAGATGGAGAGCAATGGGTAGCTCGCCGTCCGATAGGACCAGCTCCAGGTCTACGGCGCGTTGCCAGGTCTATGCCTGCCGGGGTTGCGGGAAAGTCCGACAGGGATACCGTGGCCCCTGGCAACATACTGTAGGCAACTGAAGGGAACACGGGTCACGGGTGGGTTAGTGGGTTTTCGCCAGTAAGAGTCTACACGAAGAGCGGGAGAAATTATTTGATGATTTCACACAAAAAATTATAATTGTGTATTGATCCAAATTCAACTACCCAAAACTACCCAAGCAAAGTTAATGAAATTAATAGGTATGGGACCACCTCTGACGTATAATACCTACCAAACAAAAAAAGAAGCATCAAATATCAAAATCAACTCAAATTTCCCGGAGTAATCGCGTAACCGCGTAACAAACATACAAAAACAAAATCATTCAGAGCAATTGAGAACCTCCTCCTTTTTTAAGTCGGTTAAAAAAAGTAGCAGCAACAAAAGCGTTCAAAAGCTTATCCATTTCGTCACGTGTCACGTAACTCACGTAACACAGACAGTTTTAGGAATTTTAGGCACGTAGGAACCCAGCAGAAACGTCTGCATATCTGCTAGTAAACTCACACTGTCGCATAAACTGCTGATCATATACATGAATATGTAGACATTTGTGTTCAGCCGCAATGCAGTTACTGGCAATTACTGCGTGCCCATAAATGTCCACTTGAAGAATTACGCAAAACTCCTGCGGAGGACTGCGCTTTTTCAATATGAAGACTTGAAATAATAAGTTAGCTTTATTTAATAGCATAAGTATAATCAGCCTATAATGTTCGCGGTACTGACACATAGGCTACCTCTCAGTGAGAGGGAATGGGCAGTAATCCACCTGGTGGGCCCAGTGCGGGTTGGTAGATGTCACATGTCTTCGAATCTTACTGTAAATAATAGAGTACCTACATTATAAATGGACAAAAAGCATGACCAGCTACAGCGCGCTCAACTAAAAAGCAAGCTCATTTTGAACATAATCGTTAGCAATTCGCGAAAAAGCAAGCTCAGGCGGACCGCGGTCCGTATCCGGACCGCGAAAGGTCGGATCTTAAACCGCCAGATATCTGCCACGTAAAATCTAATTTGATTCAAAATTCAAAATTCAAAAGTCATTTATTCAAACTAGGCTGAGAATCAGCACTTTTCGAACGTCAAAATTACATAAGACAGTCCCCCAAAAACGCCCAGCTTAGTGCTTTTAGCTGGGAAGAAGAAGTGGCGCAACAAACTCCCCAGCAGCACAGCCGTCTGTTCAGTTAGAAAAAAAAATAAAAATAAAATTGTTTGATTAGTTCGTTTTGCTTTAGTAGGTAGACACAGCTGCAGTTGCTATGCTGTGCTGTGTGGCACAAGAGAGTGTTTGAGTGCGGGGGTTTAAATATCTATAAAACTACTTATAATAAGTAATTACCTTGTGTTGAAAATAAAAAAATCAACTAGAAAGTATTATGTTTATGAATTTTATTTTTCTGGACCTCGATAAAAAAATTCGACAGTATCCGGAGTTCCGGACCCCACTTAAAATTACTTGCCGCCCCCTGCTCTAGCACAACGCATGTTTAGCATGAATGTATGAAATTATAATGATCATCACTCTGTCTTCTCCAACCCCTTGCGTTGACGTGATGAAATACGAGCCGGCTGTCGCTGAAAACCTTCGCTGGGGCTCTATCTCGCAAAGGGTCGCAGCATTATGCTGAACGATGGTGGTTTTGCGTGTATGTGATGCATATTTTCTCCCAACTTGTTCTTTTCGTGTTTGTGTTCATTATTTGCATCATGTTTACCGCAAATAAACGTATTTTCTTTCTTTCTTTCTTAGACCTATCGTATCAGCTTTCAGTTCGTACAGTCAACCGCACATCAGTGGTAAGACTTGCACTAAGAAAATCACCGTTATCGCACCGTTATAAAGTCGCTCAAACCGTTGTTACCCATTGATAGTAATATAATGTCAATGTTGTTAGGTACCCCTTTTTTTGTAGGTAACCTACAGCACATATTAAAAGTATTTGTGCAGCTGCCCGAACCGAAACCGAAGGCAACATACCTACCTAGCTACGTACTTAAACGAGTATATCTACCATTTTCAAGATAGTCAAGTTTGCTAATTGCTATTTCATGATCAGTCATGATTCAGTGGTTCAGTGGATGTAGTTAAAAAAGCAGAGTCAATTCAAAGCAATACCTACTTATGTAATTAATTAATTTTGCACTTTAATTAATTTCTTATACAACTTCTTAGCTTCTTACCTTATTTCGATAAAATAATTCCTTTATTCTGTAACAATCCATTTTGTGAATACTAGACAGAAAGAAATCAACAATAGAAATGAATAAACTTTTCCACAACGAGAACAAAACAAAAAATAAACACTAATTAGAAATGAATCAAGAACGAATCACGATATTTTTTTCTGCTCAAATTCAAATTTCGGATACTGTCACAGATTATAAGTATTGTTACCAGGCGCAATAATATTTTATCTGATTTAAATGGAAAGGAAGAAATGAATGCTTGAAGAAAAAGTAAGACAGTGTAACATCTGAGCTTAGCATCTGATGTTTTATTATTTTTGATTATTTTTATACGATGTTTTACTCGATCAGTAAAATGTTTTTCTTTACTTGCTACACTCAATGTCCAATGTCATTCCACACTTTAGAAAGCGTTCCAAATTTCCAATAATAAAAAGTTACAGAACGTGGAGCATAAACTTTAACACTTTTTGAACTTTATGAAATTCATAACTGCTTGCCAAAACACGTTTTTATTTTATTCCTTGTTTCACTTTTATTAAGAATAATAATTATACATACAATAATAACAATCAACTGCAACGATTTTAGTCTTCATTTGCTTAGAAACCTCCGAAATGAAGGCTCAATATACGATGTTTGCTTGTTATGACGTTAATGGACCGCGACTATTGTCAAACAAAACATTGACACTATCAATTGAATTTTGATAACTATTTACTTTAACACAAAACTCTTGTTTGAATAAATACTATTCTTAGATTGGAAAAATATCTTACCATTATGTGTTGTTGACGAAGGGAGCATTAGATTAGCATATTTACAGTTTCTGAAAAGTATTTGTGATTGGAATAAAATGTATAACCCTGATATCAATGACTATCAACTTACTTCAATAATAACAGAGTGCTGTGGAGGCGTAGCAGTTGTTTATTCAGCGCTGTACAAGCCCAACAACCAAAATGTCGCTATCAAGAGGTATTTTGTTGACAAAACGAAGGAAAATGCAAGTTTGATACAGGTAGGTATTTGAAGTTTTTCCTTTTTTCACTCCCTATTGTAACTAAACGCAAGTTTTAATTATCAACCTGAAGGATTTTGAAATAAACATAGAAACTTAATTTCCAGTTTATTTTCGTGAATATTTAAGAACATCCTTTTTCTAGGTCAATCAAGGGCTTATAAAGGGCACTCCATAACTAGTTATAATAAAATAGTTTTATAGCCCTAGTCTTAAAGAATAACTTAATTTTAGAAGTTGTTTTAGGCATATAAGTGTAGATATTCACAGTTACACTAGCTTCAAAATTGTATTCTCAATTTTTCACATTCTTCTAATTGACTTATATTCTCTTGCTTTAAAACCTATAAAGTTACCTATGCTTTCAGCAAGACATTCTCACAAGGAAAGAATTGCAGCATGTTAACATACTGCCATACTTGACATCCTTCGTACACGGACGAGAGCTGTACGTAGTGTCTCCTCTCATGACCTTCGGTTCCTGCCGGGATATCCTGGACCGGTACTTCCAAGAGGGTCTGCCGGAACTGGCCTGCGCTATTGTGTTGAGGGATGCACTACAAGCTCTACAGTATTTGCACAAACAATTGTTTATCCATAGGTGAGTAAAATTACTCATATTTAATATTAATTTGGCATATTGTTCGAATTATAATCAGGTAAGATAGTGGTAAATTGGGTGCTTAACAGTGGCGAAAGCACCACACAACATGATTCTTGGTGGATGATGACTTTTCTTCGGAGGTATGCAACAGCAACTGTACCGCTATTGAAAAACGTACAGTCAATAGTGCCTACTATTGCCAAAAAATATTGTCATACTACAGGTATTTAATTCACTATAACATTCAAACAACAAAAACGCGTTATTTTTTTTTTATTACAAACAATGAAAAAAAAACTATATTAACTCAGCGTCAAAACGTCATACAATAGCGGAGTCGACATTTCATCCATCCCACATGATGAGAACCTTGTGAAAGTTGAGAAAGAAAAACAAATAAAATATCTCGACTTAGCACACGAGGTTGTTGACATGTGGAATGTGAGCTATCTCTACTGAGAAGAAATGGCAAAGCTCATGGGTCAAAGTCTCTTTTTATCTTATTTAGTCTTATCTATAGGATAAGGACCCTTAAAAAAAGTTTAATAAAAAGTAAATCATTTCAAAGCTGCTCCATGTATTCAAAAAGAAAATAAATCTTTGTGTTTATTCAGAATCACAAGAGAGACGGAGAGGAGCTCGTGGCTAAGTAATAACAAGCCGCACGGGTCGATCCATCAGGTTAAGCTACGCTTGCCGGGGTTGGTCAGTGGATGGGTGACCATCTTTACATACCGAGACTCCTCCGTGCCTCGGAAAGCACGTTAAGCCGTCGGTCCCGGCTGTCATTTGTGGATCTTTGACAGTCGTTACGAGTCGTCAGAAGCCCGAAAGTCTGACACCAGTCTTACCAAGGGGTATCGTATTACCCAGTTACTGGGTTGTGGAGGTCAGATAGGCAGTCGCTCCATGTAAAATACTGGTATTCAGCTGCATCCGGTTAGACTGGAAGCCGACCCCAAGATAGTTGGGAAAAAGGCTAGGAAGATTTGAAGATTTATTCAGAATCACAATCAACAATGAGCACAAAAACAACTCATGTCATGGTGTGTACTTAAAATGCCAGTTTTCCCAGACTGACTCATACATTAGCATTGATGATTTTAACTTCCTACATTGTTAGGACAAAGTCACACTATGATACAATAGATTATTTAGTATTTATATATTTAGAAGTAACTGCTGGCACGGATTTCACTCAACAGCAATTTGTCATCTTGTAATGTAACTTGTCAGTTAACTATTTATATTTACTCATTGATTTATGCTCCACTGTGTGGAGTCTGAAATTGTTTTGCCATTATCAGCTCTTAATGTTTCCACTGCTGGGACACAGGCCTCCTCTCTGTGAGAGGAAGTGGGCCATAATCCACCATGCGGATACAGTGCATGTCACATGACTTCGAATTTTTGGTTATTCGCCCGCGTGGTGGTCGGAAATTATCCCACAGGAACTATCAGGATGAAAGGTATCCTATATGTTAATCTAGGTTATAAACTTTATTAAGCCTTTATTGCCAACAAAAAATTTCAATATTATATCTTACATTATAGAATTTTACATTTTAATTTTTATTTAACAATAAATAAGTTATTTAATTAATAATCTAAGTAGTTAAGTTAGTTGATTAGTTATTGGGCGTCGGCGTGTCTCTGCGACACGAAGGCCTCCTCCAGCATTTTCCAGTCTGCTCTTGTTTGAGTTGTTCTATACCATAATGGACCTGCAATCTTTTGGATGTCATCAGACCAACGTTTCCTTTGTCTTCCTCGTTTTCTCTTTGTTTGGAATCTAGGCGTCCACTCCGTTATATCTTTTGTCCATTTGTTCCTATTCTAGGTTATAAACTATCTGTGTGCCAAATTTCATCCAAATCTGTTCAACCATTTTTGCGTGATTGAGTAACAAACATCCAAACACACAAACATACAAACTTTCACATTTATAATATTAGTTGGTTAAACAAATACAGCAGACACAACAGTAATAGACATGTTTTATACCTTGAAATGAAATGAAATTAGTAAAAAGCGAAAGCAAAGCCTTAGTGTAAAAGCAATAGGTATGTATACAAGTGCCAAACTACTTTTTCTTGGAATATTTGCGTGATATTATGTAAGGTATCTTCCACTTCCAGGAGTGTCCGCGCCAGCCATGTCCTGGTGGGTGCGAACGGCGGTGTGCGCCTGTCGGGCCTGCGCAGCGCCGCGTCGCTGATGGTGCGCGGGCGCAGGCAGCGGCACCTGCACCAGCTGCCGCCGCCGGACAGTGATAATACCAACCTCATGTGGCTGAGCCCTGAGCTGTTGGAACAGGTATGTTTGTAGTTGACTGTGTCCACCACATAGTGAAAATCGATGGCTTTAAGATCTATTGTTGTGGCTGTATTCTGCCTGACTCTTGCGCAACACCTGTTGGATGAGGTTGTGAAAACAGTGACTGCAAGACACAGTAAGAAAGAAGACAAAGTAAGCACACAAGCATTTGAAAGCGGTCCAGTGTATACTTTTAACAGTGGTTCACTGTTTTTATTTTTGTGTAGAGATTGAATCAAGCCTTCATTTGTGGCATTGAATACTTGCATGATTTCATGGCCTAGCAAAACCATAGTGTAATTTCATTTGTGAGACATACATAGCCTAATATTTATCTTTGTTGGAAATCATCGTCAACATTATCATTTCACATCAGCCGAAAGACTTCTGGACATAGACCTCCTCCAATTTGCTGTAAATCGACTTAATTATTTTTTTAAATTCATTCACTGAAATACATCGCCCCTGGCCTAAACCGCTGGCTCTATAATAATATGCTGAGTATTTATAGAAAGTACTAGGGAAGGAGTTTAGAAAATTCACCCCTATAGGGGTTTAAAAAGGGGATGAAAATTTATATGGAAGGTCGTAATTTTTTGCCGGAGGGAATTCGCAACGGGCTCGTAAATAAATAAATAAATCAGTTTCATCATCTCTTTCCAGAATCTAAAAGGCTACGACGAGAAATCCGACATCTATTCCCTCGGCGTCCTGTGCTGCGAGCTGGCCAACGGCGCGGTCCCGTTCGCGGAGGTGCCCAGCACGCTCATGTTCACGGAGAAGGTGCGCGGCAGTCGCCCGCAGCTGCTGGACTGCTCCACCTTCCCCGAGCCCTGCCTCGACGATACGGAGATGAAGAGTGAGTGAGCTACTGTACTTTAGGAGACTGTTGAATAGAAGCAGATCAAGCATTTGGTGGTAGGAGGCTAAAATTCAAAAGTCATTTATTCAAACTAGGCTGAAAATTAGCACTTTTCGAACGTCAAAATTACATAAGTCAGTCCCCCAAAACGCCCTTCACCACTTCCTAGTGTTTTAGCTAGGAAGAAGAAGGGGCAAATTCGATCTTCTAAAAAGTCAATAACTCCTTGGGGACCTCATTATGACGTTTCTGAGCCGTTATTGTTCCAGTGAGAGAAGGAGATGGAACTATTCAGGAACCATATCACCATCCCTTTTTCGTAACAGAACGATGATGCCTTTAAAACATGAAAATAAGAGGTCTAGTCATAGAGAGCTCACTGGGTTACCAACAGTAGGATGTTATTGGGCACTCTAAGCCACCTTACGTTCCATCGGCTCACTTCGTTCACCTCGTCACTTCAGGTGGCTTAGATTGCCCAATAACATATATGAAATTCATTCTGTTCCACCTGATGAACGGAAGGTGGAGTACGAATTTTTGCATAGTGCAGTAAAACAGGTGGCTTAGATTGCCCAATAACATATATGAAATCCATTCTATTCCACCTGATGAACGGAAGGTGGAGTACGAATTTTTGCATAGTGCAGTAAAACAGGTGGCTTAGATTGCCCAATAACATATATGAAATCCATTTCGATAACTTACCTGATGAACGGAAGGTGGAGTACGAATTTCTGCATAGTGCAGTAAAATATTGTTCGGCGCCTATTCCACCTGATGAACGGAAGGTGGAGTACGAATTTCTGCATAGTGCAGTAAAATATTGGTTCGGCGCCTATTCCACCTGATGAACGGAAGGTGGAGTACGAATTTTTGCATAGTGCAGTAAAACAGGTGGCTTAGATTGCCCAATAACATAAATGGATCTTCAAAGTTTGTGGATCGACAAAGTTTGTGGTTTTGGTGTTACTCCACTATTTGAATTTCATTTTGTTGCGAACGGAAAGTGGTTTAGAATGCCCAATACTATAAATAGATCTACAAATTTTGTGGTTTTGGCAATACTCCACTTTTAGAATCTCGTTTTGGTACGAACGGAAAGTCGTCTAGAATGCATAATAACATAAATGGATCTACAAAGTTTGTGGTTCGGGCGCTACTCCACTTTTAGAATCTCGTTTTGATGCGAACGGAAAGTCATCTAGAATGCTTAATAACATAAATGAATCTACAAAGTTTGTGGTTTGGGCGCTACTATACTATTTGAATTTCATTTTGTTGCGAACGGAAAGTGATTTAGAATGCCCAATAACATAAATGGATCTACAAAGTTTGTGATTTGGCGTTACTCCACTTTTTGAATTTCATTTTGTTGCGAACGGAAAGTCGTATAGAATGGCTAATAACATAAATGGATCTACAAAGTTTGTGATTTAGCGTTAGTCCACTTTTTAAATTTCATTTTGTTGCGAACGGAAAGTGGTTTAGATTGCCCAATAACATAAATGGATCTTCAAAGTTTGTGGTTTGTGTGCTACTCGACTATTTGAATTTAATTTTGTTGCGAACGGAAAGTCGTCTAGAACGGCTAATATCATAAATAGATCTACAAAGTTTGTGGTTCGGGCGCTACTCCACTTTTACAATATCGTTTTGGTGCGAACGGAAAGTGGTCTAGAATGCCTAATAACATAAATGGATCTACAAAGTTTGTGGTTCGAGCGATACGCCACTTTTAGAATCTCGTTTTGGTGCGAACGGAAAGTTGTCTAGAATGCCTAATAACATAAATGGATCTACAAAGTTTGTGGTTCGGGCGCTACTCCACTTTTAGAATCTCGTTTTGATGCGAACGGAAAGTCGTCTAGAATGGCTAATAACCTAAATGGATCTACAAAGTTTGTGGTTTGGGCGCTACTCTACTATTTGAATTTAATTTTGTTGCGAACTGAAAGTCGTCTAGAATGGCGAATAACATAAATGGATCTACAAAGTTTGTGGTTCGGGCGCTACTCCACTTTTAAAATCTCGTTTTGGTGCGAACAGAAAGTGGTCTAGAATGCCCAATAACATAAATGGATCTTCAAAGTTTGCGGTTTGTGCACTCCTCTACTATTTAAACTTAATTTTTAAATTTGGGTCAGATTGATTCATATCTCTTCACAAAGCAAAAAATAGGCTGCACCTACAGGCACATGCACATTCTATTTCTGTGACTCAGATTGACCACCAAGGACGTCTGAACTCTAGGTTACCGTAAACATTAAACTAAAATTTGGGTCAGATTAACTCATATCTCTTCACAGAGCAAGAAATAGCATGCACTTACAAGTACACGTTCATTCTATTTCCATGACCCCAGATTGGACACCAAGGATATCCAGAAGGATTAGTCAGCCTAGACACTGCGTTATCGTGTCTAGCTGCTTCCAGGATGCGCCACGAGGAGGCTCCTTTCATGCACCCCGCTAACCTAAACTTCAGGACAGTTGGTCTCATGTCTCTCCACAAAATTAGAGATAGTGCACAATTACACATCACTCCGTTTTCTGCGACCAGATTGGCTCGAGGACATCTGAACGTTAGGCTATCGATTACAATAAACTAAAATTTAGGTCAGATTGACTCATATCTCTTCACAGAGCAAGAAATTGCGTGCACTTGCAGGCACACGCTCATTCTATTTCTATGACCCCAGATTGGGCACCAAGGACATCTGAACTTTAGTCTACCATAACCATTAAACTAAAATTTAAATTTGGGTCAGATTGACTCATATCTCTTCACAGAGCAAGAAATAGCATACACCTGCAGGCACACACTCATTCTATTTCTATGGCCCCAGATTGGGCACCAAGGATATCCAAATTTTAATTTAATTTATTCATACACTACTTTACACGTTAACAAACAAGGGTGCTCGCTGTTTAAACCGCTATCCTAAAATTCAGGACAGATTGTCTCATGTCTCTTCACAAAGCAAAAAATAGGCTGCACCTACAGGCACATGCACATTCTATTTCTGTGACCCAGATTGGGCACCAAGGACATCTGAACTCTAGGTTACCGTAAACATGAAACTAAAATTTGGATCAGATTAACTCATATCTCTTCACAGAGCAAGAAATAGCATGCACTTACAAGTACACGCTCATTCTATTTCCATGACCCCAGATTGGGCACCAAGGATATCCAGAAGGATTAGTCAGCCTAGACACTGCGTTATCGTGTCTAGCTGCTTCCAGGATGCGCCACGAGGAGGCTCCTTTCATGCACCCCGCTAACCTAAACTTCAGGACAGTTGGTCTCATGTCTCTCCACAAAATTAGAGATAGTGCACAATTACACATCACTCCGTTTTCTGCGACCAGATTGGCTCGAGGACATCTGAACGTTAGGCTATCGATTACAATAAACTAAAATTTAGGTCAGATTGACTCATATCTCTTCACAGAGCAAGAAATAGCGTGCACTTGCAGGCACACGCTCATTCTATTTCTATGACCCCAGATTGGGCACCAAGGACATCTGAACTTTAGTCTACCATAACCATTAAACTAAAATTAAAATTTGGGTCAGATTGACTCATATCTCTTCACAGAGCAAGAAATAGCATGCACCTGCAGGCACACACTCATTCTATTTCTATGGCCCCAGATTGGGCACCAAGGATATCCAAATTTTTATTTAATTTATTCATACACTACTTTACACGTTAACAAACAAGGACACTCGCTGTTTAAACCGATATCCTAAAATTCAGGACAGATTGTCTCATGTTTCTTCACAAAGCAAGAAATAGGCTGCACCTACAGGCACATGCACATTCTATTTCTGTGACCCAGATTGGGCACCAAGAACATCTGAACTCTAGGTTACCGTAAACATTAAACTAAAATTTGGGTCAGATTGACTCATATCTCTTCATAGAGCAAGAAATAGCATGCACTTACAGGTACACGCTCATTCTATTTCCATGACCCAGATTGGGCACCAAGGATATCCAAATATTAATTTAATTTATTCATACAGCTAACACTACCTTACACGTTAACGTACAAATAATGTATTGAGTAGGTCTCTCACTCCCTTTTTATATATTGTGCTCATGTCCGAGCATTCTGCTGGTTTCGCATGTTTTTACACGTGGAAACATATCAGGTAGCTGTCATGTATGTATAATTGTTCATTTATAATATCAAAGACGGCAAAATTGCATTATAATGCATTAATTTGCTTATTCGAACTTTATTGTAATATAAGACGATCGTCGTACATGTTGTAGTCGATAATTAAAATTTGGATTTGAGGGATCTTCCTATAATCATCTTCATCAAACGAGGTGTTCAAGAACCATATCAATTCCGTTATCTTGTTATAAATGAACGATTCTTTCCTTATCATAAATTACTAATTTTGTAATAAGTTGGTTTTAGTCTAAGAATTCTTTAAAAAGACGATTTCTTAATGTCATTGTTGAATTTAGGAACCGACTTTCTGTATATGAAATACTTTATAAAGTTTGATAGTTTTAGTAGTTTTATGATTTTACACCAGCTTTGAGTTTAACTGCAGCAAATTGCATTATACATTAATTTGCTTATTCGAACTTTATTGTAATTTAAGACGATCGTCGTACATGTTGTAGTCGATAATTAAAATTTGAATTTGAAGGATCTGCCTATAATCATCTTCATCAACTGGGGAGGTGTTCTTAAATAAGAACGATACCAATTCCGTAAATTTATTGTAAATTAATGATTTTTTCTATAACTTTAGGCATTTTCTGTGATACGATGGTTTTAGTCTAGGAATTCTTTCAAAAGGTGATCCATTAATGTCGTTGTTGAATTTAGAAACCGACTTCCTTTTTATGAATTGTTTTATAAAGTTTGTTAGTTTTAGTAGTTTGAGGATTTAACCCTAGCTTCGAGTTTAACTGCAACATAAAATTTGCTAAGTTTAAATGTGAATTTGTGCACGTGGATTATTCTGCATAAACATAAACACCTACACCTACTTTAAAAATAAAATATGTTTTGCAGTAATTCTAAACGACACGGTTAGGTACAGTACGACACAACTTAGATGTAGCGTAGATTTGAAAATTTTCATTCATTAATTTCAATTTCACGAATGTATTTGGCTATAAGACTTTACAAGTTATTGCGTTTTCGAAAGATCATTTTTACCTAAAGCTGTAATAAAGATTGGTGATTTTGAAGGCGCACTCAGTTCGGATGGTGATCGGTTTTACGAGTTTTGCCGATGCTACATCTAAGTTGTGTCGTACTGTATTGGTGCGGTTTTATTTGTCGGCGAGGGAAAAACGATAGTTTCATATTTCAATTCTCACGATAAAATTATTACATTAATTTGCTTATTCGAACTTTATAGTATTGTAAGACGATCGCCGCACATGTTGTAGACCGTAATTTAAATTTGAATTTGAAGGATCTGTCTATAATCATCTTCATCAAACTGGGGAGGTGTTCTTAAATAAGAACGATACCAATTCCGTAAATTTATTGTAAATTAGTGATTTTTTCTATAACTTTAGGCATTTTCTGTGATACGATGGTTTTAGTCTAGGAATTCTTTCAAAAGATGATCCATTAATGTCGTTGTTGAATTTAGAAACCGACTTCCTTTTTATGAATTGTATTATAAAGTTTGTTAGTTTTAGTAGTTTGAGGATTTAACCCTAGCTTTGAGTTTAACTGCAACATAAAATTTGTTAAGTTTAAATGTGAATTTGTGCACGTGGATTATTCTGCATAAACATAAACACCCACACCTACTTTAAAAATAAAATATGTTTTGCAGTAATTCTAAACGACACGGTTAGGTATTGGTGCGGTTTTATTTGTCGGCGAGGGAAAAACGATAGTTTCATATTTCAATTCTCACGATAAAAAATGCAGTTTTGCAGTAACGGTATGCAATTATATGTGTGCCGACAAGCATGAACTTGTTTGGTTAAATAATTGTACCTTATCTTCATTCCATTACATAATTTATTCCTCTTTTACGTATTGATTAGAGTTGTTTTGCGACTTTCCTATCGATCAACCCAAAAATGGTTATAAACGGTTAAAAAAGTTATATTAATCGAGAACGATTTAAATTTTGTTCTTCTTCAAAACCGTTTTAACAACGTTCCTTCCGAACGTAATTGGAATAAATCGGATCTTAGGTTATTCAGACGAAACCGTTTCGAAAATATATCGTTATCCGAGCCCTGCTTTTATAGAAATTAAAGTTTAAGAGCGAAGTTGTCTCCACTCCTAAAGAGGATCGGTGGAAGAATTCATTTGCACTTAAAGTGCAACTTAAGACGTAGATATGAGATAAGGTGTAGATGACACCTGTAACACAGGTTTTTTCCTAGCATAGGGTCTTTGATCAATATTTTGTACCAGGCTATTTCCACGTGTAATCAAGTGTCACCCTGTATGTATACATAAGTTCGTTTTACCCGTTGGATGATTTTATATCAATTTAAGTTTACTGTAACACATCTATGAACTTACTTTTTGAAACGGGTTCGTTTACATATTTTGTTCTGCAACAAATAAAAAAATGTTTTCAGGATATTTTACTTTCGGCTCATCTTAACATGTAGATTTTTTTATTATTTCAGATTGATTTATGTTGTCATGCAGAGTTTTATAATACGGTTTATTAAACAAACATACATTCATTATTATAATACCTATTGTATATATTATTATTATAAGTAACAGCCTGGTGTGTCGGTTTCGTCTTTGTCAGCGAGCATTAAGACGACGGCGACCGTTGAATTGTCCATACAAACGTAATACATAAATCATTTGCAATTTGAACATATTTCCATCATATTATGTTAATATTTGGATTTAGATAGTATTTATCTAGGCTTGTACATCTTTTTTTTTTTCCAAAAATCTTACCTAAAATGAAGTTTAAGCGAATTGAATTTCACACATTTTTACAGCGAATTCATACTGTTTTTTCTGTATTATAAACAACAATATTTGGATTATTGTTTCGGCAGGAGCATAGCTTATATTATCAAGTTACAAAGTATAGAAAAAATTATGAAAGAATATTAAGTTCTCATTCATCATTTTTGGTATTACGGAACACATTCTAATTTATCATAAATTCCGATAGCTAGTAACAACGCTAACAACATACAACACACAACAACAACAACACAAAAACACAACAGAAGAGAGATAACAATATTCCACATGCATTTTCCACCCATCTCGACTTGCAGTTGCAAGCCGTGTTCGCCGAACCCTTAATTAAAGCTGGTTTCGTATTTCGTTTTTCACGACAAAATTGCAATTTGACAGAAGGGTTTTCAATCACTACGGTTTAATTAGACGTAAGTAACATATATTAGTCATTCACCTGTGAGAACATGTAATTAAGGTTTAATTTTGTTAAGAGGTAAATATTGCTGAAATTGTATTTTTTATGTATAAAACTAATCAATTCTGATCATAAAATTACATTCGCTCCAGTATATCTGATATGTACTAAGTACTATTCTTGTAAATAAATTCAGGGTTGTTATCTTAAAAAGTGCACACAACGTCGTGTTGCATACTTGAGTCGCGTTTAGTTGTGACAACCACCGAAAAGCAGTCACTTTTGTTACATATAAAAAAATATTTAAGTATATTAAAATTATTAATTAAAGGTAAGTTTCCGTATAAAAACCGACAAAAAAGAATATTTATGTATTGTATTGTTTTTATATTGACTTTATAAACAAATACGTTTGTTTTTTTTTTTTTTTTTTTTCAGAATTATGGCTCGTTCACCATCATACAGCCCCACCATTCTGATCAATGATGATGAAGATCAAGATCAATCCATAATACGTGAGGTATGTAGTAATTATGCGTTATGTTACTGTTAATATATTTATATAACCCTGGGTTCGATCCCCGGGTCGGGTAGTGTTATTGGGTTTTTCTATCTAGAATTTCTCAGTAGTAGCCCGGAGTCTGGATTTGTGCCCGGTTGATGGCAATAGGCTCACCCCCTATTACATGGGACTTAAAAACATAACTGGCGAAATGTGGGTGTGTACCTGCTACAGATACACCTCTGCCCAGCCCTTCGGGGAAACAAGGCGTGATGTTATGTTATGTTAATATATTAATTTTTTATCTGATTATTTTTCTTTTTATTAATTTTATTATTTATTCCTTTTCACAGTGGAACTCTGCGGGTCTCAATGATAACAATCAGGACACCCGGCCTTTCGTTTACTCTCAGGACGATTATAACTCCTATATTGAGAGCTTAGAAAAACAACGGCGTAGAAATGAAGAACTGCTCAATAATCCAACGAATCCTCAAGAACAAACTCAACCCCAGAAAAAAGTGTTAAGAAAGAGAAAGCGTTCATCAAGATTTTCGCCATCAACATCATACATTGCTCGTCGAGGTAAACCAAGTGATAGCAGAGGACGTTATTTAATTAAACTAAATATTTACGAACTCAACGATTGTGAGAGTGATAATAACTATTCTAGTGACAGTGACAATGCTTGTACAAGTGTACAATATGTGGTGCGCGAAACTTTTGATGACGTGATGGATACTGCAGAGGTTCTAATAAAAAAAATCTCTGAAAACTTGATAAGTTAGTGATAATAATTATGTAATAATAATGTAGTTATTTGTAAGTTATACATTTTATATTTTTAAAGATAAGATTAATAATTTTTACGATATATTGTGTCGCGTAAACGCTCTTAAAACTAAATAAGTTCAAACATAATTTGCAACAAGTAATAAGATAATAATATCTATTTGGGGCACCAAGAACATACATGTTTTACAATTCAATTACGAGTACGTTACACATTACTTTTGTCTGGACCCTGCTATAAGTAATTGTCATTAGTAGATAGTAATGTATTTTTAACCGACTTCCAAAAGGTCAAGGTTATCAATTCGCAAATATATTTATGCAATGCATTACCAAAATTTTAAATGTAATTAGGAACCTACAGTAGTTATATGTTATAATTTTCTACATGTATTTTATTGACGTCCTAAATGGAAAGTTAGATAATCTCACAACCTACTTACAAACTTCCTATTATAAAATGTTTGTTACTCTTTTAAATGTGAAATATAATATTGCCGTGTAATGTAATTCAAATGGTATCGACTGAAGATGCTTCTGATCGGCTTTATTATGTATGTAATTTTAAATGTGTGTATTCTTGGTGTCCTTGTATTAGTTATAGAATTTATTAAGTACAAAATTAGTTTTATAAATAAAATACGACCTTTGATAATTACTGAGGTATTAGGTACATATATGTGTACTTTTATCTGAATGTATGTACATATACAAATAAATAATATTTTATATTCATACATCTGTTTCATTTCCATTCCCGATGACAAAGCGCATTGCGCTATTTGCGCTGACTGGTTTGTGCAATATAACACCGATCACGTCGCGCGCACGTCGCATCGCTTCATAACGCACATATTAGGTTGAACTTGTTGAAAAATGAAATAGATTCACAGCGCAAGGTTTTATGGAGTTTGCATTTCATAATAATATGATTAGTACATGCATCACATGGCAGTCAGCCGAACACATCACGTCGAATAAAACGAAACAAATTGTAAGTATTGTACAAGCGTATAAGTACTTGTAAAATTACTTCCTTATGCTGTTAGATATAATCAATAAATATAAATTTGTTTGTTTCAGATCATCAATACTGTGCGACTCTCCCGATTTAATCTTCTTCCAAAATGGTCAAGGTTTTCCCACTTCAAGTTTAAGCTGGAATGTTCGAGAGCAGCATAGACCTGAACCAACCAACAAAAAGTCTAGAGCAAGACGAGAGGGTCTAAAACGGAATACATCTGAGCATCCTTGCCATACATTATTAACAATGAAAAGAAAAAAAGGTTTACGAGTGATCCAGATACAAGTGTTCAACATCAGTGAGCGACAAGAACCAAGTGTTGTAAGATCAAGTGATCATGAGAATGTGGTAGTGTTAAGTGCGCAATATGTAGTTAGTGAACCGGTGGACTACGATAGAGAAGAAACACAATAATTGATAAATAAAATTCCAAAGAAACTTTGTTGTGACGATTGTTATTAGTAAGTATGTATCTAGGTATGTACTTTGTAACTTATTGTATCAGTTTGTAGATTGCTTCTCGTTGTTGCAAGCGCGACTACTGAGCATGGTGTTCTGGGTTCGATCCCAGTCGGGTAAGGTTATTGGGTTTTTTCAATTACATGAGAGTCGATCCTAGGTAACATATCTTTAGTATATCATCATTATTGGGTTTTAGTTAATGTATAAGTTTAATGTTATAAGAGATATTAGTTTAATTTATTTATTATAAATTTATTTGTTAATCTCCTAGTATATTAAAATGTATGTACATAGGTCATCACAATTTTGTAAAGCCCATATAAATTAAAAATAAAATATTAAGGAAAATTTTGGACCTTAATTGTGTTCTTAATACTTTTTAGTAAAGAATTTTAGTCATTATGTAAGTTTTATATGTTTTTAATCTAGTCGTGTATTAAAATCAGCCTAAATACATCGTAGTTCATAGTAGTTACCTAAGTTTCATGTAAATAAATAAAATATTAAATAACATGAGGGGCAGTTAATATTAATAAGGGACAGATGTAATTAAAAATTAAAATTAAATAAAACTTTATTTCAGACTTACTTATAAGGTCCATATTTTGTTAGTATTTTGGTTTTAGTAACAATGGTGTTAGTAATTAGTTTGTAATTGTAAATAATGTGAAAACAAAATAAATTATAATTTAAATCATGTTGTATTGCTATTACATAAACATAGGTACTCACACTTTAAATTAGCTCTATTGAAATGATCTCATTACAGGTAAGGTATACGTTTTCAATATTTGTCAATGTCTCATAAATAGAAAAAAAAGAATAAAACGAGTTTAAAAATCTGAAGCAGATCGTAGAATAGGAGTCAACCGAACAATCCATTTATGTTATTGCCAACCAAACTAGATTCAAAAGGTGGAGTAGCGTCTGAAAGAATCACTGAAAAATATTCGAATGTACAATTAATTATAAGTTTAGTTATTCACCTTCCCTGCTAAAAGAGTTTAACCTTAAGGTTACATAACGGCTAATGGTAGGTTTGCAGGGATCAACCCAATCGCAACCAAACGAGATTCAAAAAGTGGAGTATCGTCAAAACCACAAACTTTGTAGATCCATTTATGTTATTGGGCATTCTAAATCACTTTCCGTTCGCAACAAAATGAAATTCAAATAGTATAGTAGCGCCCAAACCACAAACTTTGTAGATTCATTTATGTTATTAAGCATTCTAGATGACTTTCCGTTCGCATCAAAACGAGATTCTAAAAGTGGAGTAGCGCTCAAACCATGCACTGAAAAATATTAAAATAGTGGAATAGGCGCCGAACCATTATTTTACTGCACTATGCAGAAATTCGTACTCCACCTTCCGTTCATCAGGTGGAATAGGCGCCGAACCAATATTTTACTGCACTATGCAGAAATTCGTACTCCACCTTCCGTTCATCAGGTGGAATAGGCGCCGAACAATATTTTACTGCACTATGCAGAAATTCGTACTCCACCTTCCGTTCATCAGGTAAGTTATCGAAATGGATTTCATATATGTTATTGGGCAATCTAAGCCACCTGTTTTACTGCACTATGCAAAAATTCGTACTCCACCTTCCGTTCATCAGGTGGAATAGAATGGATTTCATATATGTTATTGGGCAATCTAAGCCACCTGTTTTACTGCACTATGCAAAAATTCGTACTCCACCTTCCGTTCATCAGGTGGAACAGAATGAATTTCATATATGTTATTGGGCAATCTAAGCCACCTGAAGTGACGAGGTGAACGAAGTGAGCCGATGGAACGTAAGGTGGCTTAGAGTGCCCAATAACATCCTACTACCAACCTCTTATGGAAACTGGGGGCAGTTTTTGAATCAAGTACAGCTAAACTGATAAAATATCCTCCCTTCAGTGTAGTTCATCAACATTTGAAGTTCTACTGATTTAAAAGCCCATTTAGCCGACGACGGTCCCAGTTATTAGGTTGGTGTAGTGGTTAAGCGATTGACTGCTGCGCTTCGTGTCGCGGGTTCGATTCCCGCACGGAACAAATATTAATTGTATGCCCTAGAAACAGTTGTTCCGGGTCTGGCTGTTTGTAAATACAGGAGCACAATGTTTGCAAATGCACCCACGATACAGGAACAATTCTTAGTGTGGGGGCACGGTTTAAAAAAAAATGATATCGTCGACTCGACACATTGAAAAACGCTCCATTTTACGGGAAATCAGAACTTTTAAGGTGAGTCTCGTAACTGTTGTTTATCATTATACGAATGTCCCAGGCATGTACAACACGGACAGCGGCGTGGGCGACAGCGCGGACGCCATGTCGCGCCTGCGCCAGCTGTACGCGGCGCGCAAGCTGTCCGACAGCTTCCACCATCTCAGCGAGATGGCGCTGCACAGGTGAGAGCCTTGTACAGATCAGTGGGGATGAAGGTTCAAATCTTTGTTGCAATACACGTCCTTGCCACTTCAGAGCATTTATCCTAAAAGTTGGCATGAAATGTGTCTAACTAGCGAACAAGAATATTAATAATCAATTGCAATAATAACACTGAATTTGATATTGTAACCGTTTTAGGTGTAAAAAGGCATTTGGAAAGTTTGAAAACACTTTTTTATCACATCTATTCAAAAAGACGTAGTTTAATCCTCGTAAACAGGGACCAAAATAGCTTTTTAATCCCTAGGGACTAAAAGTGATTTGAATTTGGAATGTGAATATTGTTAGTAAAAGTTCTAGTCACCAAAGAGATCAATGACGAACATTGTATGAATAAGTAAATGCCTGGCAAGAGAAAGAAAAACTGTGAATTTGGTCAAAATTAAAATCCAAGATCGCGGATGCGAAAATTTTCAAATTTTTCTTCATGGGTACCGTTTTCATAGTTTTCGACAGTGGAAAAGCTGATAGTGAGGTCAAAATGTAAATCCAAGATGGCGGATGCGAAAATTTTAAAATTTTTCGTCATGGATATCGTTTTCATAGTTTTCGACGGTGGTAAAGCCGATAGAGAGATCAAAATGATTCATGAGTAGAATCCCGAGCGCAGCGAGGGCTTCTACTCCTTCGCTCCGCTTTGGATTCAAAGAAACACTCGCCTTAAAAATTGTTGTTTGCTCCCTTGGCAAACAATGTACTATTTTTACATCGAAATATTCGGTGTTACAATATAAATTTTACTGCATTTCATAATCAATATTTTAGTTCACTAGTTAGTCACATTTCATATTTCCATACAGTAATATTGCCAAATTAATCAAAACAGCGAAATATTTGACAGCTATTTCCGACGTTGCCCACTTTCAGAATAAACAACAACTTTATCCGTATGTACAGATATCCCATGAAAAGTATGCGCTTTGAAAATCATAGGCTGTTACAACCATGGTGTCTCCATGGTTGTAACACATCTATTTTTTAACCGACTTCAAAAAGGAGGAGGTTCTCAATTCGATTGTATGCTATTTTGTTTGTTGGTTTGTTACGCGATTACTCCGCTAATTATGAATTGATTTTGTTACCTACTTTTTATCCCGATTGTCTTACGGAATCGAAACTTATGCGGGTGAAACCGCGGGACACAGCTAGTAATATAACCAAAACTATGTGAATACTTTTCCAGGGACTCCGACAAGCGACCCTCAGCGACGCAGCTGCTGCACCACCCGTTCTTCAAGCAGATCCGCAAGACTGACTACCTGCCCGGGCTCATCGGACGAGTTAAACCTATTAAACCTGACCTCAGTAAGTTTCATTACCTTTATGAATTAGGGATCTCGTGCACTAGACGGCCACGACCACGACCAATGGTCGCAGCGACCAAGTAAACTGTAGAAACCGATACGAATCGGCACTTGGTCGCAACGGCCAACTAGCCGCACACCATACAATACCACTAAACGGCCACGACTGGCCGGAATCATGGCCGTCTAGTGCACGACATCATTAAGCTAATTCTAACTCTCCCAAGCCTATATATTTATGAGGTCTCAATGTTTGTTAGGGCCAATCACAACTTATTTGTATTGGCCTCAGAAGTCAATAATAGGCAACAACGTGACGCATTTCGCCTCTTTGTGCGCCGAACCTATACCACTTTAATGCATAAAAGTGTGTTTCACATGGCTCCTGTAATTTATAATAAATTACCTAAAGAAATAAGGGCAATGAATACTGCCTTATTTAAGAAACATCTAAAGAGCCTTTTAGTTAATAAATGTTACTATAACTTGAATGACTACTTAAACGATAATTTTTCCAAACTTAAGACCTCACAATGACATCAACTAATTTACCAATTATGCATGTATCTTTAAATAATTCAAGTGTGTAATGTTATGTAATAATTTTAGAAATGACATTGAAATAGGTAATTTAATTATTAATATTTTTGTTGTGTTTTTTCTTCTCAGCTCTTTAGCTGGTTATTGCAACATTTACGGACCGAAGCCAAGTAAATGCAGCGTGTGGTGTGTTAGGTTGAGGATGTGTTATGATGAGGACCTATTTCGTTTTCATCTATTTGCATGAACTTTCTGACGATTCGACATGTATTTAAAATTGCAGCTTTTTGTAGGGTTATATAGAGGTTTTCCTTTAGGTTTAGTAATTTAAGGCTATGGAGAAGGTGATTCGGGATGACGCCTGTTGTGGAGAGGACTATAGGGACCACGTAGACTTTTTGTTGGCGCCATATTCTAGTTACTTCATCTTTGAGTTCTGCGTATTTACTAATTTTTTCAGATATTGTCTTCTGAATATTATGTGTGTTGGGAACGGCAATATCTATTAGGTAAGTAATTTTATTTATTTTATCCTGTAGGGTTATATCCGGTCTATTGTAGTGAATGGTCCTGTCGGTGAGAATGGCTCGATCGTAGTAAAGTTTATGTGTGTCATTTTCTAGAATCGTTTGTGGTGTGTAATTGTAGTACGGAGTGTTTGTGTCTTGTATGAGTGTGTATTTGATTGCTAATTTTTGATGAATTACATTTGCCACCTGATTGTGCCTGTGTGTGTAGTCTGTCTGCGTGAGAGTTGTGCAAGCTCCTGTTATGTGCTGAATTGTTTCTGGTTGGATATGACATTTGCGACATTTATCATTTGTTACTGAAGGATCTTTAATAATAAATTTTCTTTTTTAATATAATTATTAATATAATTATTAATATTATTATTAATTTTACGTCTTTGACATTTCTCGGGACCCTAGGGTCCCGGACCTTTGGAAGGCGTAAGAGGGGCCGAAGCCAACTCACAGAGGCCCGTTAGACGTGTTTAATGAAATGAGGCACTAACCGACGATTATCCCTGTTCGCAATAAGCTAGTGCACCCAAGGACAACCCCCGGTTAGTGCAGGACTATTGCTGGATATGAAAACAAAGATATTGGTTTATGGGTTTGGATGGCTAAGTGAACTGGTTATTTAGAACTATGGAAAGACTATGGCCCCTGCCTGACCAATATTTTATATAACAAACACAGGTAAAATGGCAGGGGGTGACTTGCACACTCAATAATGGGCCCCCGAAAACGGTCGCTAGCACAAAGTGTCGTGACGACAAGGGGGCAACATGTCCTGAGGTGCTTATGAGGAGTGGAGCGGTATTCCACGGCTATCAGGACAATCCCGGAAGTACGGTCAAGATCCCTACCAGCATCTTACTGGAATACTTCCTTCCTCCGAGCACGTTTGCTCTTGCGAATCTCCACTCAAGCCGGCCAATAAAGGCAAGAATGAGGTGGGAGCTCTGTTCCTCGTCAGTGTTCACTCCAGCCGGCCAATAAAGGCAAGCCAGAGGTGAGGAACAGGACTTCTCCCGGGAGATAGGGTCCGTGGGGTCGCTACTGCCCAACAGCTCGCCACATGCTGCCCTGCGGGTTTTTGTATCTCTCTTGGTCTGGCTCCTTATCCTAGACCTGTTCCGGCAAAGTAAACTCTACCGGCTTATTATTAATATTATTAAATAAATTATTATTCTGTATTAATAGAACTTAAGAAGGACATTCCATTAATTTAATATCATAAAATACTTTATTAATCTTATATTTATTTCAGTGTCAATATTGATTTTCATAAACCATGATTGTAAACATTTTGCATGCCTTGACGGTAGAATCACTTGGAACATGTACATTTAATAACACCATTTTAACAGTGTTTTCTGCAAAAATAAAGAATTTGAATTTGAATTGAATTTAAGCTTCGTCTCGGCAAATTATAACTCATCCATAATAAAATAAAATAAAAATAAAGATTTACAGGCCAAAAGCATTGCTGCCTATGCTGGCCAGACGTTATCCTATGTCGTAATCCTGGTCATGGTCTACCCATGTACCAAATTTCATCCAAATCCGTTCAGTCGTTTTATCGTGAAAACGTAACTAACAAAATCACTTTCGCATTTATAATATTAAGTTAGGACTAGCGACCCGCCCCTGTTTCACACAGTGTTTATGACACTAACAGTTAGTTTAATACTAATGTATTACACATAAACCTTCTGGAATCAATTCTCTAAATGATGGTGAAAAGTGTGAAAACCCACTGCTTAGTTTTTACAGGTATGAGGAACAGGGTGTAAAGTTCACTCATCCTCTATAGAAAAAGGAGGATACTCCGACCAGACGGGTGTCTTGTCTGGTGGGCAACTGCCCGACGATTGATATCGACAAGTTATAATATACAAGGTGGAGGCGACAATACAACAAAAAAATTTACGGCGTGTCCCTAATGACGTTCCCATTCTTTATACAAAAATTCAATTGAAAATTTTCAATAGTTTAGTCAATATAGCTCGGCAAAATCCATAGTCGGCTCGGGTTATTTCGTTTATCCACCCCAAAAATCCACCCTAAGGTGGATATTCGGAAACGTATGCCCGAGAATAATTCCGTTTATCCAACTAGGCCTAGGGTGGCCTAGGCCTAGTTGGATAAACGGAATTAATAGGCTTAGGGCGGCATACACTACATTAAATTTGTTTAAAAATGTCTTCTTTTTTTTTCGAAGCTAGGATTTATTTGACAGTTCCAAAATACTCTTATATATGCATTAGTAGTGTCAGTATTTTCATTTATTGTTGTATTGTAGTCTCCACGTTGTATATATAACTGTTCGTGCGGTAAACTCTGCTTGCGCGATGCAGTATTTCGCGTGAGTTCAGTATGATGCGTAGTTCGCATGTGGCGATGAAGATGCCGTCACTGTTTAAAAGAACATCGCGGTCGTGCCGACACGAAAAGCGCCTTTATTTTATAGTATGTATAGAAGACAAAAATAACGCAGTATCTTTGATATTCTACATTTATTTCCAGATGACATGTCAGCTCTCCTGCTGCAAGAGAAACTATCAGAGATGGAGATAGAGAAGGCGACGGAGTGGGATTTCTAGTAACTCACACGTAGCTCTAGCGCGCGCTCGAACATACGCCTCCTGCACACACGGGGCTATTCCGATTATCAACCCTAGGTGGATACTCTGAAACGTATGTCCGAAAATCTACCCCAGATGGGGTTTTTTTTTTTTTTTTGGGTGGGAAATCATCAAATGACTTCTACCGCTCTGGGCGGAGCGGAAGGGCGTGTCAGACTTTTACTGACTAAAACCCACCCGTGTTCCTTCCCTTGCCTAGACCGGGGCCACGGTTTCCCCTTAGGACTATCCGCAACTGCTTCGCTGACAACTCTTTGAGGCGCGCGTGGAACACGACGCGCCGTCGACCCGGGCTTGGTCCTGATCGGACGGCGAGCTACCCATCACTCTCCGTCCGCAAGCCCGCGCCTACGGTGGCCGGAAATCGGCGATCGATTCCCGACGCCCGGGCCCCAGATGGGGTGAATATATAATCGAAAACAGTATTTTTATTTTATCGATTTTCTCTCTCGTCGTACAGTCATTTATAGAAACGTGATAGAAAAACTGGTACAAGTTACATAGTATACAGTAACGTACCCATAAAATTACATACATACTCTTCTTTGAAGCTGAAGTCATTTGTTGACTTATTATTCAAAGTAATAATGACTGTATTTGGGTTAAAAGTCTGAAGAACAATCAAAAGTGATTTCCGATTATCCACCCCGTCTGGGGGCGACAGATGAACACGCGTTTCCGAGTACCCACCCTAGGGCGGCTGTATTAGGCCGGACAAACTGAATAACCGGCGCAGCTGATGGTACATACGTCGTAGACGGACCGTTCTGTGGGTCGGGATTTAGGATCTGAACAAGACTTGCTGAACTTAGTCTGGCAGTGCTTACAGCCTGTATCATCCTATTTCCATTTATTTCTAGACACTATTTTACAAAACAACGATTTTATATGGAGACGCGTACCCATCCGTTCAGCTTTCCGTGTCTATTCAGCTTTCGCAATCAAACAAGTGTATAGTGAGGACAAAATGTGTTATTATCATGCGAGTGCTATAGATAGAGTTTAGCGCTGTTCTGCCGCGTTCAGCGCTGTTACTGTACTGTGCTGTTCGCGGCTGATAGAATCAGAACGTATGAGTATGACCAAAATCGTTCAGCGAAACGCGAACGGAGCGTGTGAGTAGTCCATAAAGCGCCGTTCAGATACAAAACTACGGGCTCTTAGAACGGAAATACGGCGATTTGAGTGTCTTCGCATTGAACGTATGCCCAGCGCTAACTTTACGTGAGTGTGTCGAAACACACACACGCACACAACAGCACACACACACACACAAACATGTAACCGCAGTCTACGTTCGACGCATACGCTGATACACTTACGTTTCAGATTTCAGTCTTATTAATTTATATATACTTTCTTCTTTTTTCTTTTTGTCTTCCCGAATATAAAAATAAATAATCACAATAGATTAAAATTTTCCGAAACTTATGAATTATATCAAACTGCCATCAGGTTGCAATAATAGTTAGACAATTAGAAGATGACAGAATATGCATATATTTTTATTACAAGACGTACAATTATACTAATATTAAAATGTAGTTATTGACTCAGAAAAACTTTGATTGTGACGAGTTTACACAAGTACGAAATGTAATTTTGTATATTTTATTTATTGATCTGAATGAAGGCTTATTCTTGGTTAACAAATGTTGCACAATATTGTGCAGCAACATGATTTTTTTGTTGCTGGTATCATTTTACACAGAAATACTGCATGCAGTGATGTTAGCAACAAAAAAATTCATGTTTTTGCAGTAATTTTGCGCATTTGTTTACCATAAGTATGAGGCTTTAGGTAGGTAATATGCTTCGTAAAATAATCGCTTAAAAATGCACTATTACCATTGAATAATGCTAGGACACGGAACCTGAACGAAACATTTGTATAATAAATAAAGAATACGACACTACAATAAATTTTAATGCGTGTTTACAAAAATTTCCTACCAGGTATTTTAAGTACTGTATAGGAAATTGATGATAATAATATGACGATAATTTTAAATGACTTAAACAATATCATTGACACTACGTTTTTACCGAAGATGGCAACCCCAAGTATTGAAACGTCAAAATGTGTGGCCATAACAGCCATGGATCAGTTGTCATTAGTAAATAATATGTCAGTACCTAATAAATAAATATCATGTTAAAAAGTAGCTTTATTTGTTAGAGAGCGGAAGGAGGCGTATAGTGGGGTGTTTTAACAAGAATTTATAACATTAATTTAAAATATAATATTAGTTCAATTAGACCAGATGTTGCCACTGTGATCATTAGTAAACATTTTATTGTTATACCTGAGTTTTTTTTACTACCATTTTTACGGGGACAACAGGAATACACCTAGCTGTCAATCCAGTTTAAAGTCGTTGAAGAAATCGAAATTGCTGCTTGTCTAGCTCTCAGGACCAAACCGAAAGTAAGGGGAATATATATTTATTTCAATCATCATTCAATAGATAAACTGCTTAAATAATAAATATAAAAAATGCTTATTTATTATTTACAATAAAGTTGAGTATAGCTTGCAACCATATCGCGGCTGCGCGCGCGCCGGCGTCCTCGTCGTGCATGTACCCGCTCGCTACGTACGACGCTCTGCCAGCCCTGACGATAATAATAAGATCATTATAAGTCAACTAATCCAAAACCTAGGTACTAAATAGAAAGACTCCTATGAATGACAGAGACAACACTACGAAGATGTGCCATATTAAGGCTGCCTGTTTACTAGAGCGAATAGGAGAGGAGAGGAGCGGAGATGTGCCAAAATTAACCAATAGAATCGCACCTCGAGCGGAGTTTTGATTCTATTGGTTAATATTGACACATCTCAGCTCCTCTCCTCTCCTCTCCGCTCCGGTGGACAGGCAGCCTAACGACCCTGTACACATTTTTGCTTCCAATTTAATTATGGTTGATGATCTTCTTGTTCGTGTGATTAGTGACTAACCTGGTGTCAGAATTTTTATGTCGCCCATGGGCCTCTGACTTGGCTTCACATGCCATTGAGAAGTATGCCTCAGGCATGCCGGTTTCCTCGCGATGTTTTCAGTGACCGTTTTTGAAGCAAGTGATAATTTATACAATACGCACATGATCATGAATCCGAAAAGACAGAGGTGCTTGTCTTGGGTTCGAACTCGAGACCTATGACTTGGCAGTCTGACCATCACACCACTAGGCTATCACTGCTGCCATGGTGAAGTCCCTCATTTATTGCAAAGCCATGCTTGGGTACAGTCAACTGCACTAGCGCACAGTTATTTGTATCACGCATAACACTCTTGTACTGAGAAAATCGTTTTTACTGCAACCATGGGCGTACCCAAGGGGGGGCTGGGGAGGGCAGCTGCCCCCCCCTGTATTTTGTATGAGTAGGTATTGTTGTCCGATAAAAGTTAAATTACAGTCGTCGCGATAAGACATCCTTTACAATTACAATACAGTATGTTAACTAACAGAGGGCGTTCCCGTTAACCCGCAATAGTATAGCGTCCATACATGCTAGAAAAAATATTGAAAGCGAAAAAAAAAAAAGTTTTTTTAATTTTTTTTAAATAACATTTTCATTTTTTTTTTAAATTTATACTTAAACGTAACACTCTGTACACGCTCACTTGTCTTTCAACTTGGAAAGACAAGTGCGACAAGTACGCGTGTACAGAGTGTTTGTTTTACGTATGAAATTAATATTTTTCGTGAATATTTTATGAAAAAAAAATTTTTTTTTCTTTTTTTTTTCGATTTTAATATTTTTTTCTGGCATGTATGGACGCTATACTATTGCAGGTTAACGGGAACGCCCTCTGTTAGTTAACATACTGTATATTATTTTGAATAAATTTTAGAAAAAAAACCGCGCTGCGCGGCTTTTCATGTTGTTGTTGTATCTATTATGCATAAGACGTTAAAAAAGGAGAACTTTCTATGTTCGACTGTTTTTTTTTTACTATTGTTAACCTTATTTTCGTCAATTGTGAAGCAATTTTGAAAATTCGTGTATCATTTTATAAAAGAAAATTATATTCAGTCCACAATTGACAAAAATATCAATAAACATACATATAAAAAAAGCTTAATAAGTACATACGTCCTTCTTTTTTGAAGTCGGTTAAAAATGCGCGAACGCAGCAGCATTATCAAACTATAAAACATGTGAGGGTGGGTGGGATTTCTGATTTGCCCCCCCCTGGGTCAAAAGCTGGGTACGCCCATGACTGCAACGATATAAAGAGACCCTGCCAGTGACATATTGTTACCACTGATGTAAAAAAATGTAGTGTTCATTGAAGGTGAGCGTAAATGACCAAAATCAGCGGTCGTAATTAACATTATATTTCAGAAACCTTACCTCGCAACCATCTTAGCGGTGGCTTTGGCTCCCGTTTCGGAAGCTTCACCAGTCTTCTTGAGTAACACTTTGAAATCGGCACTCTGGTTTTGTTTAAAAGCTTCGGCTGCACTGTGTAATGTGTCTAACTGTAGAGAAAAGTAAGGTATATCAATATCATAGTGAGAACTCAAGTTACTGTTTTGTTATTCATTTATTACTATTGCATTTAGGCTTACCTACCGACACGCGCAATTTCTGACACATCAAGCTACACCTCCGTACAATTCGAGGTCAGCTTATATTGTAGTATAGCTTGATGTAAAGCCGTGTGTACCTATTACATAGGACTGATTGCTGTTATCGGTAAAATGTGGATGTACCTACAAAGAAACTGCCTGCTCTTTTAAGCCGTGTACAGACGCGTGTAATGTGTTATGTCATAATCATAATCAGCCTATAAAGTTCCCACTGCTGGGACACAGGCCTCCTCTCTGTGAGAGGGAGTGGGCCGAAATCTACCACGCGGGCTCAGTGCGGATTGGTAGATGTCACATATCTTCGAATTTTTGGTTCTAGGACATGCCAGTTGCCATACGATGTTCTTTTTCACCGTTTTAAGAGCAGTGGTGATGAAAATATTTACACAAAGTAAAGCGCCTGCCTCGGTTCGAACTCACCCCTAGAACTGCACTGCTCATGTGTTATGTAATGTAACGCAAATTCTGCGTGTGTAGTGTGGACCACGAGCATTTCTCGTGGTCCACACTACACACGCAGAATTTGCGTTCGCGCTGATCCATCGTGTCGGTTTTTAGCGTGAACACAAAAGCTCTCGCAGTCGAACACACAGGATTCGCGTAGACTCGTAGAGTTTGTATGCCCATGCACACTATTCGCATTACATTACTTCTTACACACGTCTAGACACGGCTTCAGGTAATTATGTGTAATAAGATAGTTAAATTACCATTGTTCTGTCACCAGGTTCCGCTCCTCCATATTTAGAAATCGCCTGAATACCACTTTCCCATGCTTTCAGCCATGATGCAGCGTCGTTGGTTTTTGCACTGAAAATAACGGACGAAGTTAAAAAAATACCACCTAGTTAGACAACTGTCTTTCGTGACGTCATCTGCAAATATCACGGGTAAGAATAGGCGATATGCCACTCAGTATCAGTACCTAGTCTTGAACGATCTAATCTTAACAAGTTCCTTTGCTAGATTCAAGTAATAGGAGAAAATAAATGTTAAACGAAGCAGTACCTATAGGGGAAAAAATATAGGTGACCCAAACCGATTATTCCACCTGCTGAAGATCTCCCACCTGGACATGAGTTGCCTTGGGTAACCTGGAAGTCTTTAAACAGACTCCGGACTCAGGTTGGCCGAAGCAAGGAAAATCTGTTCAGGTGGAGATGCATAGACATCTCCGCCTTGGAGTGTAAATATGGTGCTGTTCTACAAACGATGGGACATTTAATGTCGTGTCTTTCGTGTCCTATCAGCTGCACGTTACAGGAACTGATGGACGCTAGTGATGGCGCCAAACACGTGGCCGAATTCCAAACACGGGGCCGAGTCTATTTAGATTCTCATCGACACGCTAAGAAGAGGAAGAATATAGGTGTCCAAACTATC
Organism: Conistra vaccinii; assembly: GCA_948150665.1. Classification (NCBI taxonomy): domain Eukaryota; kingdom Metazoa; phylum Arthropoda; class Insecta; order Lepidoptera; family Noctuidae; genus Conistra; species Conistra vaccinii. The sequence goes on along the minus strand of OX411320.1, from coordinate 1,512,458 downwards.
GTAGACGTTATTCGTGATCTATTCCAGGATTATGATGACCACTCACCTAGCCATAGCTTGAGAAGCTGCCGCCAATCCCAAGCTGTAGATCCCTCCGGATGTCCCTCCCATGTCAGTCTCCGCGATTTCTGATAAATCCCATAACACGTTGGAAGGATACTCCACTGAAGCTGTCTTTAAATATGACTGAATTGCTGAAATAAAAAGGTTAAACCTATACTACTCGTCAATTTAAAAATACCCACTAAAGTTTTATACTATACCTCCCATGAAGTGGGAAGGGACCAAAAACACAAAGATGTAGCTGTATATTTTTACCTGTAAAGTAATCTCTTTGTTCAACTGTATAAGCTCAAGAAAACTCACCAAATCCTAAATTCTTCAGCGTGATCCCGCAGTCACCGTCTCCACATCCAGAGTCCAATCGGTTCAGCAGAGCCTCACTCTTCGTCAGGTCTTCAGCTGCAGCTAACAGACTGCCACGCAGTAGGTTCTGCTCTTTTGGTGTAAGGGCTGGTCCGGATGCACCCTGTAAGATAACAATATTATACTTTTGCCTCTTGAATATTTTATAGAATATGAAAACGTAAATCCATCACAAGTATTTATACTTCATAGAGGTATACCTTCCTGCCATCAGCCTGCAGCAGTGTATCATCATCCAGATGCTGTTCCTCACTCCTCACGGACAGCTGCCCGCCTGTCCATGCACTCCCGCCCGTTGGAGCATCCATCAGCTCCAACCATAAATCTCCCTTTTCCTTGGGCAAGTTCAGCAGACAGATCTGGAAGCCTTGCATCTCTAAAGATGTCTTGAAGTGCCCGGAGAAAATTCGTTCCACAGTGATTTTCTTACATTCTGTGAAATTGTGTAAAAAAGGGACACTCCAACTAGATCATTATAAGTAGCATGCTTCTGCGCGTGTGCGCAAAGGGGAAGTAGTATACGTACCTAATTGCTGTTTAATCTCGGCGCTGATGATATTCATCTCGAAGATGGAGGTGCCTCCCAAGTTATCTACCGTCACGACTACCCTGTTGCCAGCCACCAGCTTCAGGTGTGAAATTATCTGGAAAACAATCGGTAGAAACATAATTATCCAGGATTCATTGATTTAGGCAATGTTGCTAGCTTAGAACTCTAAATTCGGAGTAGCGGTTATAATGATTTGCACAAGGGAGACGACAGGAGAATTCTATTCAGTACCTAATGGTTTTATTCAGATGGAATGTACCTACCTATTGTTGATAAAAAAATAACTAGGGTATATATCTATTATTTTTGTGCCTATTCTTCACGACAATTTAGAACTGTGTAGGTACTTTTATAAGCCTGAGTGTAGTGTAAATTTTTTTTGTTAACTAGAAACTTGAACGAACCTTCTCAAGGATCATGGCAACAACTTCCTTTGCCGTGCCCATTTTCATCTTCTCGATCCCAGCTTCTCCGTGCACTCCCGCTCCGAGCTCCATCTCATCGTGGGCTATTTCGAATAGTGGTGGCTGGCCTGGTGAACGAAAGAAGATGTTGAAACAATATCTATGTTTTAAAATAACACAACCCGCTGATAAACTAGGAAAAATGTAGGTAGGTACATGTTACACAGCTTTAACCACGAGCACTTAAATTATTAGGTTCCGAACGGCCTTATTGAAAAACAAAATTTTATTTTAGACCTAGGTTTAAACCATCGCTCAATAGCAAGCTCCGTTGATTAAGTTAAAATTCATTCTGCAAAGGTCGGTTTAGAGCAAACTAGCGAATGCTAATTCAAGCATTCTCTCGTTAGATGAATCAAGAAAATAATGCTCTTGCTCTCGTTCTGGTTCTGTGTTCGTTTGGTTTAAACTCTCCTTAATAAGGCGGTTAGGGTGATGGCCTGGATTCTATAAAATTTCCTTACTTAGATTTTGGCTTCAATAAAATCCGAAGAAACTGCAAGGTAAGTTTACGAATCAACCGTCGTCGTAACTAACACCTAGGTTTCATGGATTGACGATGGTGATTCTGTAGAGTCCGATAAAAGTCAGTGGTACTATGGTATTGTCTTACCAGGTAATGAGCAGGCACTCAGGCAGACTCCCAAGGTAGCCATGTACTTGTTGAACTCCGCCGCCTCTTTGCGTATAGCCGCCAGGTCATACCCCCTCACTGACAATGCTCCAGCTAACTACAAATTGATAAAGATTACATGAGACAGAGGCTGCTTTTTTGGTCGCAAGCGTGACTGCTTATAGGTCTGACTGGGGTCTTGGATCCGATCCTCGCTTTGCAATGTTTTATTATTAGGTTTATCTTTGAGGATATTCTCAGGACATATCCAAACGGATTCGTATCCTGCGATAGGCTGCCTCTATTAAATGGGACTAGATAATAACATAACCTGCAGTTGCGTAACTCTTGCCGACAAGAGAGAAGGAGAAGTGTATTGTCCTACCTTATAGAACAGCACCTCTCCAACCATACTGCGTCCTCCTGTCTTGTTCTGACTAGAAGCGACATCCTCACCAACAATTAAACCTTCAACCTGTATGAAAAGAAAAAACATGATCAGTGTTTTTACCATCATTCTCACGATTCCGTCGCCTGCTCAAGAAGAAGAGATAAATTAACCAACAAGAAGAAAATGTTGCTGTTAAGATACCAGTACAGGAAGACGGCAATTTGAATGTAGAAGGAAACCATAAACCAACCTTGATTCCCGAAATCTTAGCTTTTTCTATAGCTTTTCCGAAATTTAATCTGTCTCCCGTGTAATTCCCGATGATGACCAGAACTCCACCTGAAAACAAGTCAATAAGCTTTCATAGTGATCCGTGCAACACTGACAACCGTATATAGGCACGGCGAACAAGCCGTAGTCTTTCACGGCAAGAATAAACGTGGGTGTACAAAGGAGCTTATACCGCACAGCAAGTGACAGACTGGATCGGAATGGAGGATGTTGTTTTGTCACCTGAATTATATTTGTACAGTTGTGCTATAGCGTACAGGACATGTCCAGTCGGAGGAGAAGCAAATACTCCACCAGCTACTGCACCGTCCAGGAGACCAGCTCCGACGAAACCTAGTAGAAATATTATAAACATTAGGTTTTTAACTAAGTAGCAACATTATCGTCATCTCAGTCGAAAGAAGTCCATGTTGGACAAATAAAAATTGATAGACTAATAAGTTCCTACCTGAAGCAAAAGGCTCATGTCCTGAACCACCACCTCCAAGAACTGCTACCCTGCCGGTATCGCTCTGAAATTAATCATGAATTTGTAAGATAAAGAAGGCATTGAAGTTTTAATTACGTACCAAATCTTACCCAGAATAGAAAATTGGATCCCAATATTCCCAATATAAAATTAACCTCAGACCACTGAGAAAGTAAGATTTCTATAATAAAACGAAAGTAATTAAGTAGAGAAAAAGATGAAACAATTGCAAGTATACTGCAGCCAAAGACTGCAGCAACATAGACCCCATAAATAAAACTTTGAGGGTCGGCTATAGGCAAATCGTGTTATGGGTTTTGGACTTTTGTAGTAAAAAAAACGTCTGGCTTGCTGAAGAGTTTCACCAGTCTGTGACAAAATCGAATTGAGGATATTTTTCGTCAACAATCATCTACAAGGTTTATCCTTGTAGATGATTGTTAAAAATATCACGAAAAACGTGCAAAAAGCACTGCCGTATTTTGATAACTTTGGCGAAAATAAGAAGTCACCCAATTAATATTGTAGATTCTATACAATCATTTTCATACCCAGCTTTTGGCCAATAGGGGAGACAAATCAGAAATTTCTGAAGCCGGACTTTTCAGTTAGCCAGATTTTTTTTTCGTGACTACTTTAACTTTTCTATACTTAAGTACCTACTTATAAATTTATCAAAACCCACAATACGATTTGCCTATAGCGAACCCTTAATGGCAATTATATGTATACCACTCCCCGGTTACAGCCCGGTGTTTTGATTTGTGCACGGTAGGGAAGGCTCGCCTCAAGAGAGGCGAGCCTTACCAGCTGACGAAATGCCGGTATTCGACACACCTCTGCCTACCCTACGGGGAACGGTGCTTACCTTTTGCCTAATAGTGATGACCCTGTGCTTGGGATGCAGCTGTAAGGACGGGTAGGTGGCTACCACGCCGCGCAGGTTGTCGTCCACGCATGTCTCCGGCGAGTTTATGATCTTCTTCGTTATTAGCTTGTTTGAAGACATCTGTATTTAATTTAAAATATTCTGCCTGTTTATGTGTAAATTTGTTAATCTTATACATAACAGAATGTAGCATTTTCCTACTAATTTAGCTCAATCACTTCTCTGATTCATGGGCCACTAAAATACGTACATACGTCATTGTTCATCATTGTGATTATCATCATCATCATGTTATTTGACTTTTCTAAACAATTTTAGGACTATAATTCACTTGTTATTCGCAGCTTCGTAAACTTGCAATAATACAACAACTCAGTACGAATTATTTACTACAGCAAAATCTATCAACTCGTAACTAATTAACAGAGACAACACGACTTACCTTACCTTGTGTCTTGCGTCCAGCACAGCTCACGATAACAGACTGAACCGAGCCAAACAATTACATAAGAGATAATATCATTATCAGCTTAAAAGTTTACGACCCCTTACTTATCAATATCTTAACAAAAAGTAAAATATCTAGGCTATAACTAGATATATCCCACCATGATCACCTACATCATCTATTGCTGGTTGTCAGTTTAAATTATGTGTGTTCCTTCTAACAAATCCAGCGAAGGATTTAATTTCTTTGGACTGTCGCGGCCAGAGTGACGGAATTGCCAGAAGCAACTAACTTCACTTATGTTTTACGATTATCCTATTGGTTGAATTGGTTCTTCTCTCAGTTACAATGTTAATCTTGTTTAGTACTGCATAGCTAAGCTACCATTTGGATTCTTAGCGGTCTTTCCTTCCCCTAGATTAAAATCGCCCCCTTCGAGGCATATTTTTTCTTGTACTAGGTATTTATCGATGATTTTATTGAACCACGGAATTTATATTTTCTAAAACTGCGAGGAAGACAAACAAGAGAACAGAAGTACCAAATATTTAGTTTCGAGAAAACAACACACCATACGCACATATAAATACAAAGTTTATCTTGTCGCAAGTCATAAAACTTATCACTAACAGTTAAATAACATAATAAGCGTCCTAGAGGATAAGAAATGTTTACGCATTTTATTATCTTATTATAATCTAAATCGACACAACAAAATATGTTCTGTGACCACTACTAATTGTGGCTAGGGCTACCTACCCCACTAATGAAACTAAAAACGGAAACCTAGTAAAAATGTGCGGTCAAAAGGTGTGATGCAACGTTCAGAGTCGAGCATTACATCAGTGAGGGAGGAGAATCGAGCATTACAGTGCGCAACCTGTAATGATACAATTCGAGCATTATATCAGTGAGGGAGAAGAATCGAACATTACAGTGTGCAACCTGTAATGATACAATTCGAGCATGACATCAGTGAGGGAGGAGAACCGAGCATTACAGTGCGCTAACTGTAATGATACAATTCGAGCATTAAATCACTGAGGGAGGAGAACCGAGCATAAGGCTGCCTGTCCACAGGAGCGGAGAGGAGAGGAGCGGAGCGGAGATGTGCCATTATTAACCAATCAAATCTAAACTCAGGGGCGGAGTCAAGTCGAGTCAAGATTCTATTGGTTAATATTGGCACATCTCCGCACCTCTTTTCTCCTCTCCGCTCCAGTGGACAGGCAGCCTTACACTGCGCTACCTGTAATGATACAATTCGAGCATTGCATCAGTGAGGCAGGAGAATCGAACATTACAGTGTGCAACCTGTAATGATACAATTCGAGCATTAAATCAGTGAGGGAGGAGAACCGAGCATTATAGTGCGCAATGTCTGTAATATTTAATCTGAAATGTTAAATTACTAGCGAATCTTTTTCCCATGGGACGCAACATAGTGATCGTGATATCAAAGCTATAGAAAAATATACTTAGCGTTAACTGGACGGCCGGCTTGTTCTACAAGGAAACTGGTCATTGTAAAGCAAAGAAAAGAAAAGGTGTTTGTTATATTTAGCTGCTAACCACAAATACTAACTGCTGCTTTAGATGGAAATAGACCTTACAGTATAAGTCATAAAGCACAAAATGGTTTAACATTTCATGATGCTGTTAAATTTTTTGCTTTTACGGAATAGCAGGATCGGTTTTACCGAATTTATTTATAAACATTAAATTATTTCATTCTATTATTATAGGTACTATCCTTTTATTAGGTATTTTGATATTTTTTCTAATAAATAAGGTTTCCAATTTCTCTTCAAACTCAAAGCATTTATTTCAATTAAACGAACGGGCAACCTAAATTAATAGCCATTAACCTGTAGATACCTAATTAGCTAAGTAGGTATTTGAAACAGGCAAAAGGCAAAAGACAAACTGCTTCCGGTTTAATTCCTCACGAATACGATATTTCCGTTTGTTTCCTACAACGGTATTCGATCTAGGTTCTAACTATGGTTCTAACTGTTTAAAAAGTTATTTACCTACCTCTATATAACATTTCATAACTTAACTGAAAACGAAAACCTTCAGCGTACCGATGCTCTAACAATACAAAAGAAGTGTCAATTAGCATAAAATCTTCGTGATTTTATGCTAATTGTCTACTAGTATTTCAATCAATGTTCATTCTGTTTCAGGGTCATGGAATAGGTAGCTCATACGCACATTCGGGCCCGCATTGGAATGTATGGATCTTTTCTAACTTGGAGTGGTAATTAAATAATAAACAGAACAGTATTTTTTTATAAGTTATATATAATAATATCATTTGACACTGTACATTAAAACTAAATATTACTTAAATTAAACTTAACACAACATAAAAGCTGTACCATACAGGGTACTTAGTAGCCTTATTGGTTCTTAAATTTAATACCTACATAATTATATTGAAGGGGCGTATTTTTAGCCTAAGTACATAAAATAAAAGAGTAGGTTGAGAGTATATTAACAAATAAATTAAATCCAAAGTTTAAGGCTCGTGCGGACCAGTGCGACGCGACACGTACAATACAATTTCTAAGAAAACTTCACGGTATAACAATAGCCGGTGTCGCGTCGCGCTAGTTTGCACGAATCTTTGCGTTTGTTGCACCTTTTCTTCTCCCTAGCCACAATATTAGGAAAAAAATAAAGAAGGCCTACGTTTAGAATGAAGTCAACGAAAAAATAAAAAAGTGAAATTAAACTTATTATGTGACTATGTTGTTTATACTATTTGAAGTAGGTCCTATGCATATTTTGAACAACATAATACACATACTTATTTAAAATATAATTTAACTATCAAAAATCGTTTAGCGCTAAATGTTTTTAGTCATTTATGGTGCATGACGAGGCCACAACACCAACTTAAATATAAAACTAAAACTTATCAATTAAAATTGTCATTTACAGTGCGTTCACTGTAACTTGTCCCGTGACGCGATTGGTAGCACTAGATTTTGCAGTCATGTGATTGGCGGTACTGTTGTCGCCATTTCGAACTCTATTATAATTATAGACCGTGGAAGTGTGACATACAAATATTGCGAATTTTGGCATTTAGGAAAAAACAAACATCTCCCCTAATACTTTATGCAATACACACTTATATACACAGTAACTTACTGGGCGAGAATTTTCCATTTTAGAAAGATCATTTTATTTGCCGGAAATCTGTAAAACCTACAGGTTTCTCTTCTCGAGACATGATTGCATGCAGGGGCAAAACAATACAGCATCATATACACTAACAAGTCACCAACACAAACTCGTTAATTTATTCAGAATGTAAAATAACAAGAAGTTACCATACGTGTCCGTCTTTGTTTTTACTCAAATGTCAAAATCCGCCATTTTGTGACGTCATAGCTTCTGCTCTCTATTGAAACTAAAACTGAAAAAGTCAGTGCTACCGATCGCGTCAGAACGGGAGAAGTTATAATGAACACACTGTAGTTATAATTGGCATTTCTATAGCTGACTATGTTTATAACTCTCCACGTCATTCGTAAACTTGAAAGCTGTCGCTGACTCCTTGGAACGGCCGGATGATGCCCCGCAGCGCCCGGGACGCGCCGTGGTACACGATGCGGTACGGAGCCAAGATGGCGTCCTCTGGGACCCGCCACTCGAACGTCACTCGACTCCTGCCTGTGATCGTTGATACACGCTCCCACATGAACCTGGTGATGAAAATCAGATTAGATTACGATTAAGATGACCTAGGTGTTTTTGCATTTGCACGCGAATTTGGGGGTGGCCACGCTACGCACGAATGCGTGGCTAGCAAACAAATGAACCGCACAGCTATCGTGGGAAACACCTCGTGCATAACTGCACATCCTGAGAGGAAGGTCCACTTGGTATACTCACTTGGTGTTCCAGTCAGCATCGTTGGCGACGACCACCCACTCCGTCAGCTCGAACCTCTCCACCACCGCGTGACTTTCTTCTTGCTTCAGATCATTACGAGGGTTCGCTGCCACCTAAAAACCACATTAGGTCATTATAATTTGCATGATTTTACTCTAGCATCAAATATTCACTTCTGATTCAAATGCAGGTCTTCAACTCAAGGTTTAGTCGGCCACAATGAATGGAAAAGTCTTCATTTCTTAGGAATCATTTGGAAAATTACTCTTTTAAAGTTGCTAGGTGGTAGGTATGGCAGAGATTCAAAGTTGTTGACATAGCTCACAAGCTGAAATGGCAATGGGCCGGCCATATTAGCCGTAGAACCGATGGACGTTGGGGTAGATGTGTTCTTGAGTGGAGAGCGCGAATCGGCAAACTTAAGGTAGGTGGAGCGACGATGGGTGGCTGGGCCAGGGTACATGGGTGGCTGGGCCAGGGTATCAGGGTGGCTGGGACATATTACCAGGGTGGCTGGTAGCAGCTGGATGAGAGATGCCGAGGATCGAGTTGAATGGCTAACAATTGCAGAGGCCTAGATTTCCAAAAGTGGACTGCTGTAACACGAAGACGAGCGAAAAACAAATGAAAGTGCAGCACTCGTTCACCAAGACCACGTGGCAATATTGTCGCGCGGCAATAAAGAAGACTACTTACAAAGGTAGCAGAAACGAGTTCTCCCCTCCGCACTTTGTTATCCGGCTGCTGCACACAGTGGCCGAAGTTCATGCCAGTGGGAGACGTGTCGAAGATCACGGGCGTGATGAGGGACAGGATCCGGTCACGGTTGTCTGGCGGCTGCGGTCCAGCAGGCACGTCGGTACCCTGGAAGAGAGAATTTTAGCCTAGGTATTATTTTTAACAACTCTAGTTAGTCTATTATTTTGCTAATTATTTTTAACAACAATTTATGAATAATTATTTTTAAGACTTCTCTGAAATTTTTTGGTGACAGGAAACTATAGAGGAATGTCAGAAATTGCCACCAAGTACAAGTGTCGTGATACTTCCACCAATGCTGATTCCTTCAGTAGGTATGTCTATGGTAAGTGAGATCATGTCTGACTAGGATGCCCTTTTGTCGGTACGTACCTGAATAGCGGCGGTAGCAAATTGACTGAACTTGTTCAGGAATATGTCCAGTGTGTTAGGTCCGTAGATCGTAGATGCCGCCTCGTATCTTTGTACCTAGTAAAATAATAAAAAAGCACAGTGTGAGACTAAAAGAACTTTTATTTGCAATAGAGTATCATAAAATTTAGCATTAATGTTGAATACTTTAGATATATCGGATTAAATGCTTATAATATAAACTAAGCATATCTTTCGCACTGTTACCAGAGATATCCGTGCATGTTACCCATGCTACATTCATGAAACTACTAACCTGATACTCCTGAGGAGTAGCTACATAATGTATGTACTCATTCGTCAGCCCGGACACAACCACTCGGGGCTCAAACCCGTTCCTCTCCATCACGTTGCCGACCACAGACCTCATCCGCCTTCCGGACATGGTGGTCGGTTCCCCTGGCACGCCGAGGATCACCAGGTCTCCTAGCCAGATGAGGGTAGCTGATATAATGTGAGGGTGCCACGGGAGAGGAAAGTTAGCCTGAAATAAGAATTATAATAATTTAAGTGCTCGTTTAATTGATCGCTCGAGAATTGCAAGAACAGCTAGCCACAACGCTGCGTGCGCCGCCGACGCGACGATGCAAAAATTCAAATTCAAAAGTCATTTATTCAAACTAGGCTGAGAATCAGCACTTTTCGAACGTCAAAATTACATAAGACAGTCCTCCAAAAACGCCCGCCCTTCACCACTTCCTAGTGCTTTTAGCTGGGAATTGATCCGATGCCATCCGCGGGCTCCACCTGCATTTCAAGCAAACGCGTGAAATATCGCTTCTCCGTGAACGCTCTCATACAACGCCATAATTATGTTTGAATTTATACGCGACTCCCAACGCCCCGCGTCTCCGTAAATAAGCACTAAGTAGGTACCATCAATATTTTTGTTGGAAAACCATGATGGCCATCCAACAAAAATAACACAGGCGTATCGTACTGTATTCGATTAGGGAGTTTATCACGTCAGCACGCATGACCTCGTAGTCTTGCTACGCGTGCTGTTCATACTATAAAGTTGACTTCATCAGGTTTTAATGTGCCTCTTAAAACTTACGGAGTGGTCACGTTTTACGCTAGTTGATAAATAAACAGTTTATCATAGTTCTATTTTCTTTTTCAATTTAAATGGAGTAGGATTTGTCAAAACCGAGGACGACATATGCGAACATAAATGTAGGGAACAGCTGATATTTTTTTGGCGATTTCAGATTTGGGCCCATAGTAAAATTTGTTCATAATAATGAGTACAATGACCCCTTAAGAGATTTCGGGTATGAATAGATACACCTTATATAATTATGTATAAGTAAAATTGGAACTGAGTAGTTGAAAGAGCGAACATTTTTGCTTTCGCATCGACTTCAAGCAAGTCGTAGTAAACTTACCTATCTGAAAAATCAGTCAATATTAGGTGCTATGAGCGATATACATATAAATCTAACATTGGTAACTAACCCGTCCAGTAGCCAGCAGGATGGGCTTGGGCGCGTGACAGGCGATGTCTTCGTCAGTGGCCGCACCGACCAGGCTGCCTAAGAAATCCAGCAGACGTACACCTTCCAGCGTGCCCTGGGGTGACAATCATCATCATCATCCCATACTTAAGTGCTGTTTTGTACCAATGTGGAGTAAGTGAGGAAGTGTTCTGATACAACCATAGATATAATAAATAAGTATGTTATTTATATTTTTATGGATAGGTACATCTAATATGTATTGTTTATAATAAATTACCAAGTGCATGGAAAGACTTGAAAACGTTGCAATTCAAAAGTACACTTCGTAAATTGTTAATAGATAAAGCATATTACAGTGTAACAAGAGTGTAACTGAGTTTTTAACGGACAATTTTTATCAGACTACCTCGAATTTTTAATTAATTAATTATTGTTTTGCTTATGGATTATTTATGATGTGTTATCTATGACCTGGAATTTTGATGTTTGCTTGTTTATTTATATTCGGACCACGATCTGTATTTCTTGTATATACCTACTGTTACTGACAATTTAATTGTTTTGTTTTTTCATGAATATTTGAATTTTAATAATTTTATTTAATGAGAATGACATAACTAATTTAATGTTCCTTTTATAATAATGTTTAATGTAATAAATTGTTTGTTTGTAACAATTTTATATAATGAAAATGTTTGCATGCCGAATGGTGAAATATGGCAGAACTCTATGAAAACCTACTACTACCTACTTATGTATAACCCATATTTGCAAATAAATGCTATTCTATTCTATTCTATTCTATTCTAAAATAGGATTAATTCATTTCTTTCATCACTCTCACTGCTATCCGCTTAATCCACGGAATGAATGAATGAAATGCACCGATCCCAGCATAGTTTATCCAGACTCGATAAATCGAATGAACCCCAAGATTTGCACTAGCCCCTGAACCCTAATGTTTTATGGGACTACAAAGGCCATTGCTTATCAGGGTGTAGACCGGGTGGTGCGGTAATGGTAAGCTTCCGCTATCCGTGACTATAAACTCATACCTGAGTAATGTTCAGTGTATTGGCACCATCTACTGTTCCTGAAGCGAAACTGTAGCCCATTGCCGGATAACAACCTTTCACTGTTTCTTGCTGGAAAAGAACAATTGAATATATTATAATAATCTTTTTGGCAAGCGGTTACCACCTTTATTATGATTCTAATAGGCTAATTCATAGAATTTAACTTCTTTATTTTTTACTGACTTGAGAGGTTAGTGATAAACTCCTTGTAGCTGGAAAAGTCTAAACACTTTCCATCAGATAATCTATCGGTATGTATTGATTGCGAAACAACAGATTTACCTCGTCAAAGGTCTGCGCAACTGGGTCGTACTTGGCGACTTCTTGCTCAGACATCCTCATAAACTGGTGAACTACTGCCAGTTCGCCTGTCAGCTCCTCACCGGGAGAGTTCAGTGCTTCCTGGTAACAGTAAAAATATTTGTTAGTAAAATAAAATCATATTCTACATTATTTCCCGTATTAAGTCAATTTTTAAGTGCGGTTACCCCACAAAGCGAGTTAATAAACTGTTAAGTTATAGAAAACACTAAAAACTTGTCTACAAGTCTAGTATACCTTGACAAAGCAGACCACTTATGTTAATTCCCAGGTTTGCTTGAAAGGTTCACGAAAAGCAAGTTAATTGCTTTTGATCCTTTCCCTTTTATCCTTTTGCCCAAACAGTGAACCACATAGATCGTTAACCACTCACCCAAGCTCCTTCAAACACAGCAGTCCCGATAATCTTGGTGCTCTCGAACATGTCCTCACCAGGTCCTTGGGAGAAGCACCTCTCCCTGAGGTTGCAGAGGAGGAACTGGTTGTCGCACTCGTTGCCAGAAAACTCGCAGCGAGCGCCTCGGGTGTTCGGAGACACGTCGCCTTGGTTGGAGGAGAAGAATCCGGCGACTATGTCGGGCTGGAAGTTGTTTGATGTTATTTCAATATAATAATTCTAAAATATTCTTCTTTATTACTTTAGGATGTGGCGCAGTGTTCCTAGATACGATTTGGACTATCTACTTCGTGTTTGGCGTGGGTTTTCAAAGGTGACTTAGTAAGGGGTATTATATTGTTTTCCATAATATTATTTGTCCTATTATTGTTTTCCATAATCGTCCCCACTCATAATATTTACTTGCACTATTATCATTTATACTAATAACGCTTGCCATATCAACTTATTTGTCATAACTTTTATTTGCCATAATATTAGTTTCCATAATAACATGTGTCATAATCATTAGTTTCTATAAGTAACACATTACATAATCGACACTTGACAAACATAATCTAGAAACGTTACAGACAGATGTCCTCAGTATTGTATTATATGATATATATTATTCCGAATGTTCATTTAAATACATACATACGTACATTTGCAAAATAGGATAGGTTAGGTTTTCTTGTTCAGACAATAAACAGTTTGTCAAATTCGAAACGGGTAGGTTAGGTTAGGTTAAAACTGTGACCAAACAACGCGCGAAGGCGAGCGAGCGTAGCGAGCGTGCCGCGGCAGCGGCCGCCGAGTGCTAGATTTCCTCTTTTGCAAAGCAAGCATGCATGGCAGATTAGGGTAATTTTTAGGTTTTCTTGTTCAGACAATAAACAGTTTGTCAAATTCGAAACGGGTAGGTTAGGTTAGGTTAGAACTGTGACCAAACAACGCGCGAAGGCGAGCGAGCGTAGCGAGCGTGCCGCGGCAGCGGCCGCCGAGTGCTAGATTTCCTCTTTTGCAAAGCAAGCATGGTACATACTGAACTAGCATTGTTGTGCTAGTATGGGCAAATGAATATTAATAAATATTATGGAAAACGACATTATTGAAAATAAAAAATATAGCTAATGAATTTATGGATTAAAATTATTATGACACTTGATCGATTATGACCAATGAAATTAGTGAAAATGATTTTATGTCATTTCACGATTATGGCAACTGAAGCGTTATTTCTAATGAAATTATGGCAAATAAAGGTATGGCATATAAAATTATGGCATTTTAAATTATGGCAAACATTAGTAAACCGCTGCCAGTTACAAGACTAGACAGCCAAACCAAAGCCACTTTTTTGCTTTCCAACTGTTGGGCATAGGCACACTCCCACCAGGGTTTTGCCATGGCTATAACCCTTGACAGGCAAGCTGGTATAACTATGGTATAGCTGGTATACTAATAATGCTCAAATGAATACTGGTGCGCATTACCTCTAAAGTACTCCTTACTAAGGTTTACTAATGTTTGTTACAGTTGGAAAGCAAAAAAGTGGCTTTGGTTTGGCTGTCTAGTCTTGTAACTGGCAGCACGTAAACATTGCCAAAAAAATGGATCTTTTAAATTTCATCTTTTGGTATCTCTTATTAAACACGCGCAGATTCTGCGTTTCATGATTAGGTATAAAGCTAATACAAGCTTCATAATTATGAAACTTAAATCTACATAAATATAAAGTATGAGTCAAAGTTTAAAACCTTCTACCAACCTTCCCAGCCATTCTCCTAGGATTGAGTTCCTTCTCCATCCTCAGAGCTGCATACCCCAGGTTATCTGAAGACACCAGCCGGTTGGTCATGTTCATGCTGGTGGTGTGAACCGAGAACCAGTTCATCACGCCGTGCAGGTTGCCGTCTTCCTTCACGATCCTCACTTGAGTTAGGATGTCGTCTGTGTTGGATTCGTAGCTAGGGGTAGATTTAGGATTAATTGAAAGTGAGTAATAATTTATCAAAATTGTAACGAATTTTGTCTTGAACGACACCAAAAATTAAAGTTGTTCCCTAGCAATTCTTTTTTCATTTCTTCTTCTTCTTACTATTTTAAGTAACTTCGTGAAGGTTCTTTTTACACCCTGTAGAATCAGTATCACTACATAGTATAAAACAAAGTCGCTTCCCGCTATCTGTCCCTATGTATGCTTAGATCTTTAAAACTACGCAATGGATTTTGATGCGGTTTTTTTAGAGTGATTCAAGAGGAAGGTTTATATGTATAATTCATACATATATAGTACAGAAAAGAGTCCACGCGGGCGAAGCCGCTGGCAGCAGCTACTGAAGTATAATTTTAAATATCTCAATATTCTGACTTCATTGTTTGCCACTTACCGAGCCTTCTCCTCTTCTGGGTTGTATCCATAAGAGTAAGGGGATCTGTTCTTGTGGGCGTCCGCCACTTGAGTTTGCGCGAAGAAAAGTCGAGCTGGTACCATGTTCTCGTGCGCGCGTACTATACTCTGAAATATGTTTGCAAAGCTGTAGCCATTCAAAATGCCCTCAAAAAGTTCAGCCATCTTCTACTTATTAAAATGATGCACCATTTCAAATATTATACCGGCAATGCCTGCAATTATCGGGTACCCTTTTGACGAATCCGTCAGTTTGGGAAAAGCGATAAAGGTATTTGAGAAAGAGCAGCAAGAAAATTTCGCTGCTCTTTCTCAAATTCCCAGGCTGTTATTATTACGTTCAAGCTGCGAACACCAATCCATGTGGCAAACGAGATAATCCAGGACATTTATTGCATTCCACAAAGGTGGTACCTCACCGCGAGCATTCACCTGTAATGTAACAGTTCAGACTCGAGCATTACATTACTGAGGGAGGAGAACCGAGCATTACAGTTCGCAACCTGTTGATACAAGGGGCGAACCGAACATTACAGTTCGCAAGCTGTTGATCAAGGGGCGAACCGATCATTACAGTTCGCAACCTGTTGATACAAGGGGCGAACCGAACATTACAGTTCGCAACCTGTTGATACAAGGGGCGAACCGAACATTACAGTTCGCAACCTGTTGATACAAGGGGCGAACCGATCATTACAGTTCGCAACCTGTTGATACAAGGGGCGAACCGAACATTACAGTTCGCAACCTGTTGATACAAGGGGCGAACCGATCATTACAGTCCGCAACCTCTATCTATACAATACAATTCGAGCATTACAGTGCGCAATGTCTGTAATATTTTGATACAACGTAGGTAATGGTTCAAATCGAATCTGAAATGTTACATTACAAGCACCTTAATGTGTACTAACTTTAATTATATTGAGACCTGTATTAATTTATTTACTCATTTGTATACATTGTCTACTAAATATAATTTATGTACCTAGTAATCATTATTAGTCAGGCAATATAGCAGCTATAGTTTATCATTAAGATATTAGTTTACACTTTTTTTTTTTTTTGGGGTAACAATTTATTTATTTATTTATTTATTTGCATATAAATGCATTATGCACATATATGCATTTGCTTAGTAACAAACACCCCTAGAATTATTACTATCTGTACCTACTTACCCTGGTTATTCCATCAACATAAGCATTGAAGGTCTCCCGAGAGAAGCCGAGGATGCTGATGTCCAAGATGAAGTCCACCATGTGACCTCCAGGGCCGCTGTGCGTGTGGGTTCCGGTGAGGATCACGTTCCTCAGTGAGTATATATCGCCGTAGCGCTCCTGGAGATTTTTTACCACCTGGACAAAATGTGAAAATCAGATTTAATAAAAATATTATAGATAGCTTTCGCCAGCGGCTTTACTCGCGTGTTATTTTTATAAATTATAGCCTAAACAAGCGTAGGTAATCTTACTCAGTGATATTATAGCATTCTACTGGTGAAAGGATTTTTTAAATCGGTCCAGTTGTTTTTCAGTTTATTAATTACAAACAAAAATACAAATCTATTTTTTATTATATTAGTGTAGATAGCGGTTGTAATGGCGTGTAGTTGCCAACAAAGAAGAGGCACCCAAGTCCTACAAGTAAGTTTCCTACGTCGTAAAAGGCACCTTTCGTTCATTCATTTCTCGTTACATCTTTATTATAAAACATAGTCCCCCGCCGCGTCTGTCTGTCACAGTCTGAACGCGATAAACTCAAAAACTACCGAACGGATCTTCATACGGTTTTCACTAATGGACGGAGTGATTAATAAGGAAAGTTTAGGTGGTTTTATCAATTAACTGAAATATGGCGATGAAAAAGACGTAGGTACTCCAAGGACGATGAACATCAAGTAACATTTTAATCTGTACATGCTCGACGCAACATCCTCAATAGGTATATATCACATGTCAATACGACAGAGTGACAGAAAAAAAAAGTTCCCATATAGGTATATGCTCTGCTGCCCGTGCGCAGACGGGGCGGGTAGCTTGTTTATTATTGGGAAATTCAGAACCATGTAGAAATATTATTTAGTTCCTTATAAAATTCAAGGGGAATTAATCAGTATATCTTTGACGTGGGTAACTTCAAAGATACTGCTAATAACACTCTAAGTTTACCTCTCGCCTGACTGCAATGCCGACAGCCTGCACCTCAGCAGTGACCAGCACTATCCTGGTGTTCCCCTTCACGAAGATGAAAGACCTGGCGAACTGACGCAAGTGAAGACCTCGCCCACTTTGACCCACTTCGGCGTAACCCATCTGTAATCATAAACTTCATCATGAATTCCTCGAATTTATTGACTATTTTTCGGCTTAATAGCTTATTGGATATACCTAATGTATTTTCAATATAATTCTCATTTCAATTTCGCTTAAGGCCCCATCTCCAAGGGTGAGAAAATCGCAGCGATGCGATAGTCTCGCCGTGCCATCAAATTCAATAGAAACTCATGAATCGGCGATAATTTTAAAGCATAGTGTCACTATCGCTGCGATCCTCTCGTCCGTGGAAATGGCGCCTAAAGCCCCCTCTACACGACGATAGATGCATCAGCAGATGGAACACCACGAGATGACCACGTCTGTAGGTCGTTCAGTCTGTGGTAATTGTCGACAGACAAAACTCGCACGCACGCAACATTAAAAAAAAGGATGTTGAGACTGTAGCTACTTATTTATTTAGTACTTTTAACTACTTCTGGAGTGTGCATCACAGAAAAGTGATTAAAAAGAAATGTAAAATCAAGTCAGAAGTAAGTAAAGCATCCGATATGACTGATGCGTCGTCATCGTCAGACGCCGGGCGCTCGCGCTGATATGTTTTGTTGCATGCCACAAAAACCGACAACAAACGGATTGATGGCAGACGTATCTGCGGACGTTAAATACCAGACACAGACGAGCAAATTTCCCCGTCACATCACACCTGCTGATGAATCTGTCAACGTGTAGAGGAGGCCTAAGTTACTCGAGCAGTCGAGCCAGAACAAATGATCGCGTATGACTTCGCGCGACGATAGCTCTTTTTTGGACTAAAGCTATTCTTCGTGTTTTCTAAGACCTTTTTCGTTTCAGGGTCGAGCTGAGATTCATCAACCAATAGGGTGGAAATAACAAACGTAACATATTATTCTGATTCCCCCCTTTTTTACATACTTGTACATATTATTACTACTATTTTAAGTCTGTATAAATGATTGTACTTTAATGAAAATAAATATTATTCTGATTGCTAAGATGTTGTTTCTTTTTAACCATAGATGACAAATCCGACACTAAATTAAATGACTAACTAACTACCTATACAAATAAAAATATAAAAACAAAAGGACAGTTCAGCCGGGAACAAAATAATTATCGGACGCGTCCGAAGTCGCGAACTGTCAGTTCCCTAAGATCACGTCAATTCACGTCCGCGACTTACGATTACGACCGATAGTTTGCACAGTGTAGTACTATGTACTATCCTAATTCAAATAACGCTTACGAAAAACGTCCGCGGACGCGTCCGATAATTTGTTCCCAGCTTTAGGCGTCGAAGTACTCGTCCGCATCTCTGTCATCCGGAAACGTGCACAGAAGACAGGCAGCTTTAGGTACCACGTTATATTGCAATGCTAATTCTTTGGCCAAACAACGAGCCAGCCCTCTGGTCACATGAAGTGTCGACCAGTCGGCGCTCGTCCTCAGGCCCCATGACCTGAGCGTTTCAAAATAATTATATATCTTTACGATGAATTTATCGGATTTTCTTCAAATCTAGTATAATCTCCGAAAAAAGTATATAAGTAGGCACGACTTACAAAAGTAATCTCCACGACCGGGCCCGTCATATCAGCTATACCGACTCCCACTCGGTACGGCAAGTCGCTTTCTTCAGTTGCAGGTGCATCCGTGGAAGCCGTAGTCATTGGGGTAGCCGTGGTGTCCTCGTCGACGTTACCTTCGTTGACCAGCAGAACTATAGTGGCTGTCATGCCCCCAATGACGCCGAGAACCACTACACCGATCACCAACTTAGCCGTCAGCGTGAGCGGCATTTTTTCTGCAATTTTTCAAAAGTTTAAAGTAGGCTTGCAAGGGTGGATCCATGGTTTATTTCTAGGAGGGGCACATCAGCCAGCCAGACAGATCAGAAGTGTTATCTTGTATTGCACTATGCTGTTTTTGGGATTAATTCTTTTTCAATGAAGATAATATGAAGTCTACTTCTTCAGCAATTTCTTGATAGATATGCCTTCAGGCCAGTCCATCATCATTCTCCTGCCCTTATCCCACTTTTATTTGTGGCCGGGCGCAACATGTCCCTTTTTTCCATACTTCTCTATTAGTCGTCATCTCAGTAGTCACTCCCTTTCTAGCCATATTATCTTTCACACAGTCCAACCATCGCATAGCCTCGGTAGCGCAGTAGGCAGCGCGTAAGTCCATCCATCGTTTCTTTGGTCTTCCCCTACTCTTATAGCCATCGACATTCATACTCAAAACTTTCTTCACGACATTTTCCTCATTCCTCCGCATCATGCATGCCCATACCATGATAACCGATTACCGCACAACTTTTCGGTCACCGGTGCCACTTTCAGACTTCCTCTTATGTACTCATTGCTTACTCTATCCATTCGTGTAACACCACAGGCCAGTCCATTCCACACCCTTCAGGCGTCTATTCAGACGATTTGATTTTATTTTACTTAAACTGTTTGGGGGGCACAGGGACACGTGCCCACCTCAAACTTAAGTTTAAGTAAAATAAAACACGTGTCCATCCCTGGATCTGCCCTTGTAGACTTGGATGGATTTCATGAATTGTGAGAAGGAGGATATGGTGCGTGTTTGTGTATTTGTTTGTTTTTTTTATTTGTAGCAGGTAATCTCCCAAACTACTAGTTGGATTTGTAAAATTCTTTTTGCATTAGAAGCCCAATTCTTGAGGTAGGTTACAAGCTCGCGGACGAAGTCGCGGGCAGAACCTAGTCCCAAATAAATTGGTTGAATTATAAACCGGACGGATGATAACGATGATGAGACAGATGACAAAGATGAACATAACTTCTTCACGCCTATATTGCCTGAAGGGCTGGGCAGAAAGGGACTAGTGCCATTAGGAAGCGGGCCTATTGCTACAGAACAGAACTATCAGCAATATCTAAAGGTAGTAAGAGAAGATTAGGGAGGCAGTGCCAACATACCTAGGGGGCCATACGCCCCATTATCATTTGAGCAACAAAGCACAAGTTTCGCTAATGAAGTTCTCTGATGAAAAATGATGCAAACTACTAAACCAAAAAATAATGATAGTTTTATTGCATATGGAATGCAATAAAAGTATTGAGAATTGATTAGATTTTCCATGTTGCAATCAAGCAAAGACATTAAATTATTTGTTTGTATCCAAAGACATTAAATTATTTGTATCAAATCAAGGCAGTCTATAATATTATATCATTTGACAATATTTTTTTTTTTTTATAATCTACTGTCATTGATTCTTTGCTATAGTGGATTATCTATGATTGACAGAATCATTGAGCATTTGCCAATCAATGAGGTAGACGAAATAGGTTGTGCTTTTTTACAAGACCAGCAGCCCCATACCACAAAACATTATAAACCAAATCAGTATACACCACGGAGATAGACTTACTTAGTACCTATTATGAAACACAACATTTATTATTTATTTATTACATCAACTTTAAATGACCTCAGCCCGCAGCTAGGGGGGTGCAAACCGAGGCCCGTACCCCGGGCGCCAACTTTAGCGGGCGACAAATTCAAGCGTAGCAGACCTACATATTATGTAGCAGACAAATGCATCACGCAGAACACCGCAACTTTGCGGAGCACATTTTTTTTTTTCTTACTTTTTTAAGCAGGTTTGTTGGCGCCTCTGTTTGATTGGCGCATTATCGATCCAGATTAATATGTTGCTGCCAAAATATTCTTTCGAGAAAATTTTAATTTCGCGAGCTACCTTAGCGCGTTCCCCACTAAAGGATTGGCGGGGGCGGCATCGGCAGTCTGATTTTGCCCCGCCACAAAAAAAAACTAAATCCAGGGCTGAATGACCTAACTGTGCCAAAAGTTTGACTTTGTTGAACGATGCGTCCACTGTTATGAAAAAATCCTCTCTCAAAATTAACATCGTTATTTTAATTAATGCTGCTGACTGCACCTATTCATTCTGTACCTTATGACAAGGGTAGAATCACCCCATCAGTGGTAGATAAATAAGAATATCATGTATATATCTAGGCATTAAATACCACACGTATATATACACATAGATATAATTAATCACATGCTTAATTAACGTTGATACTGCTAAGCTTATTTAAATATGTTTAAGATAATGATACGTAGATGCATGCTGCATGACATCCGGGATGGCAACAGGAAGGGTGAAGGGGGAGAAATTACCTATGCTTTATTATCTACTGTGATTTTACCCGGCTGCGGCTAAAAGGAAGGTATTGTTTTTACAGAATGATGTTAGACCTCGAATCGGCAAACAAAGGGTAGGATAAGGTTATCATGGTCTCAGACTATACTATTTGGTGGGCAGGTGGATGAGAGTGACTTAGTTAAATGTGGACGACGACGCTTAACTACACTACTACCCTACTACATATACAAGCATTGGCAGAGGTGGCAGGGTGGTAACGTAGATAACAAGGAATGTTTTTGGCTTTAAACTTTGTTCACTAAAAAATATTTCTGTGTACTAGCTGCGCCCCGCGGTTTCACCTGCGTCAGTCACGATCCCATGGGAATATCGGGATAAAAAGTATCCTATATCCTAATCCAGGTCATTATCTACCCATGTGCCAAATTTCTTCCAAATCTGTTCAGCCGTTTTAGCGTGAAAGCGTAACAAACAAACACAGTTTCGCATTTTATAATATCGGTTAGAATTATGTAGGTAGGTAGGTACTGATGAAAAAAACACAATTAAAATACTCACATGGGTGTTGAAGCCGATCACACTAAAATATTGTTTTTTAAATAACAGCACTTAAGTTTTATAAATAAATAAAATAATACCTCAATATTTTAATTGAAAACAAATAACAGAAACACGCACCATCTCATTCAAACTGTGCCTAATAATGGAAAGAAGATAATAAACATTTTTAATAATATTTAAGTAATTAATCGATCAAAATAAGCCGATAACCAATTATCGGTTCAAGAAAATTATCTAAAATATTTCTATCCGAGATAAAAAACATTTCGTCAGGGGCCGAGGGCAAAAAATTTATAAAGTAAATTTTAATATAAAAAAATCACTGAAAAACGATTTCTCGGAATATTGGATGCAAGTGCAGCTGTATCATATATTTTATAGCTTAAAATATGATACTTAAATAATATAATTTTACTAGCTGCGCCCCATGGTTTCACCCGCATAAATCTCGATCCCCTGGTAATATCGGCAGAAGATATCCTATGTATCAATCCAGGTTATAAACTATCTGTGTGCCAAATTTCATCCAATTCCGTTCAACCGTTTTTACGTTATTCAGGAAAAAACTTTCACATATACACAAATAAAACAAAAGAAATTGGGGAAGAGTGGCGCGCATGTCCCGGTTCAAAAAATTATGGTAAATATTACCATTTCAGATATTGTGAGCAAATTAATCTCCTTGACATAATTTGCCCTCCCATGAAGCACCAAATTCTGTAATCAACGGAAGAGCATGATATTGAAATATTGTTATCTAGCTGTTGTTATTGCTTATGATATGTTATCGTGAACAAACCGATATTTATCTCTGTTACTAATCCGTCAAGTTTGACCATAGGCCAGTTGTGAAGGGCAATTTTCAATTAACAGGTATTAGGCTATTTGAATTATTTTTGAACAATTTCAAAATTTTGACAGATTTCTTAATGAAGTCGAAGAATGACTTGGGTGGAACCTCTGGACGCGTAGCAAGACAACCATAGAAATGGGTTTTCTACGGGAGTTTTAGACGGAAAAATAAACAAAATGACGGATTGTGATTGTTTATCTGTAATTTTGTTTTGTGGTCATGCTAAGCGTCTTGGTGTTAGATATACAGAAGTCTGTTATGGCGGAAACCTTGATAGATGTTCTTAGATACTACACACCTACATACATAAACACACCAGGTACCCTACGGGAGATTGTCAATGACACCAAGTCGTTGCTGGCCTTCTTTGAGGAGCTGGGGTGGATTGAATAACCAATCTTCCTACCCGTACGCAAAATACGCGCTTTTACAAGGAGTTGCGCATACCAGCCCGTATTACCTATTACATAAACACACGCCTTCTTCCTATGGGGGTAGGCAGAAACTACAGAACGCTACCTGCTACGATATTTATAAACGTTCATACATGTACGCCGCGCCGGTTGCGAGTAGGTACTACCCACCTGACCTTTCCTTTATTAGTTTTGCGATGGAACTGCTGTCCAATAGCTACCACTAAACTTAGATAGGATAAGACAAATTGTTCCCATAGCCGGGGTTTAGCTGATTGTCATCAATCGGCTAAACCCTAAAGTCATCTTTAGGGTATGCAAATACCCTATGGTAGGTAGGTAAATCAGGCATTACGGCGTACGCATTTTGTACGCTAATGGCGCGCGCACATTGTGTTCGCTTGTGTATTGAGTATTGAAAAAAAAAACTAAGAATTATCAACGACTCGATAGACGCGGTTTTATCAAATTAAAAAATATATTAATCATTTGTTATCTTTATGCTAATTGAATATTAGTTAAATGACGTACTGATCTTTCCGATATGCTTCTCTGATACGTCCTTGTCCGATAATTTCTTTTAAATTAAGTTTTGTCATGGGGTACCAATTCGAACAAATTATAATTAGTCTTGAAAAAAGATCATAGATGGCAGCATTGGTACTAATTATGAAATTAACAGTCACTAAAAAGCGATAAACGGAAGATTTTGGCTGAAGTAAGATTAGTAAAAATCAAAACTTCCTTGTTTAATGCTGATTTAACTATTGTAACTCATAAATCTCGTATTTTCAACAAAAAAAGATAAAACCTTTTTGTTTAGGGCTCTTTGCAATAGATGGCGTTTTACTCAATTTGTCATAACTGTAGTACATTTAGCCAGTCAATAGCCCGACTAGAGAGGTCTCATTTCTTTGTATGGGATTGGGTATCTGTACGTAGTATTATATCATCTGTGGTTTTGTTAAGTAATAATCGTTTGCAGATGATGGAAAAGTAAGGCAGGTAATTATTTTGTGATTGAGGAGTAAGATTGTTTTGTTTTTAATAAAATACCATAATATCACGCCTGTATTCCTCGATGGGATAAGCAGAGGTATAGCCCCTGCATGTCGCTAGTTTAACAGTTTTTTTTTAAATCAGACTCTAGGCTGCTTCTAGGAAATTCAACATACTTACTGACAGTATTATCTATCTGGTTCCTTTGTTCATTGTTGAAAAAAAAAACACAGTTTTAATGTTTTATAAATATTTATTACTTACAATTGGCACTTTATA
This sequence comes from Conistra vaccinii, assembly GCA_948150665.1. Taxonomy (NCBI): domain Eukaryota; kingdom Metazoa; phylum Arthropoda; class Insecta; order Lepidoptera; family Noctuidae; genus Conistra; species Conistra vaccinii. Next base: position 1,487,622 of record OX411320.1, on the reverse strand, counting down.
TAAATCTACGTAGCCTACATGGTCTAGATTTTTGCTAAATCAGTTCTAGTTTTACATATTTTTATTTAGGTACCTACACGTAAAACATTATGTGGAACTTATTTAAAAAACACATGTACAATCTCTCCCCTGTCTCCTTTTATAACAATAATTCTCTATTGTTTCAAAAATGTGTTCATCAACAAAAATATGAAACATTTGTGCCTGCACAATTTAACCCTTAATAGGGCAGAGATAAAAATGATTGAAAAACCAGGTTTTGTGTTATTATTTATACGTTTATTAGGACCCTTTTTAACATTATTTATGAAAACCAAAAAATATATAATCACAAGTACGCGAAAATTCGGTGGTAATCATTTTACCATCGCCCGTTTACGTTTCGGTGTAAGAGTTTTACCACCGAGTTTACTACGATTTTCTAATTAGTTCAAGTTTCATTTCAAAATTTATTCTACGGGTCATACAGGGTAATATAATCAATTGTTTTACCAAATATCACAAAACCACTTACCAGAATCTTGTTAGAACAAAATTTCAATTTATTTGCGCCAAACGCCTGCGGTTTTCAAAATTCTTCACTATTTTTTTTTAAATGTTGGTAGTTCGCAAACTTTGACAGGTAGCGTAATTGCCAGTTCTAATAAAAGTTTTACGGGTCTTCACGCATTATAAATATTGAATAAAAGAAAGTTTACATAGAACGACTCTTGCTCTATGGTCAAAAAGCTGAGGTGGTAAGCAATTGCCCTTTGCCCTATTAAGGGTTAAGTAGGTAAGTGGTGACAATAATAAAATATAAATAAGCACATATATTTACATAGTTATTTATATGATTGATTTAGACAACACGACGCTAGCCCTGGGGCCTACCACCACCTCTAAAAGCAGTATTATTTTAATATTACTTTAGTGTGGGAAAGAGATGAAGCTCTACAAGACGTAAAGCAGCATCTCTTTCCCCCACTGAAGTAAGATTAAAATAATACTGCTTTTAGTGGTTGTGGTAGGCCCCCTGCTCAATGTCAAAGCGTTACCACCGCCGTTGCGGTCGACTGTACCAATCCAGCATTTTTTGTGTCTCGAAAAGCACGTTAAACCGTTGGTCCCGGCTGTCATTCGTAGATCTTTGACAGTTGTTACGGGTCGTCAGAAGTCTGAAAGTCTGACAACCAGTCTTACGAAGGGGTATCGTATTACCCAGTTACTGGGTTGTGAAGGTCAGATAGGCAGTGTAAAATACTGGGGGCGAGGTCTACTAATTTACAAACGTCACAATGGTCTCTCGATGGTGAGTTTTTGACAGATTTTGTAAGGCAAATCTGCCAAAAGCTGACCATGGAGAGACCATTGTGATTTTTGTAAATTAGTAGACTTGGCGCCCTGGTATTCAGCTGCAGCCGGTTAGACTGCAAGCCAAACCTAACATAGTTGGGAAAAACTGGTCATGATCTTCCGAGCTTTTTAACTTGCATGGACGTAGGAGTAAAAATCTATATTAAGACATTATAAACAGACATAATATATAAATAGATAGTTATTTAATTTTATATAAAAATTGTGTATGTATAGGAAGTTCACATAGAATTAGCGACTAGACTATAATCTATAAGTATCTTAAAACATAATAATTACTGCAGAAGATATTAATTACTACTAACAATTTTACTTTGGTTTACATTATAAATATCATCACGCTTATTAAGAAATAAGGTAAGCAGGGCACAATATTTATATGTTGTTAACTTTTGCCAGTGATATTGGGAAAGTTTCAGCGAGGACACTGAACGCGATCAGCACATCTCTTCAAGAACTGTCACTGTCAACTTCAATATTTCACAATAAGGATGGCACTGACAGCTCTTGAACAGAGTTTTTTCTTTCTTAATTACAGTACAGTGGGATACATAGAAACCTCACCCCCTCCTCATCATCATCATCATCAGCCTATTAATGTTCCCACTGCTGGGACACAGGCCTCCTCTCGGTGAGAGGGAGTGGGCTGTAATCTACCACGCGGGCCCAGTGCGGGTTGGTAGATGTCACATGTCTTCGAATTTTTGGTTCTAAGACATGCCGGTTTCCTCACGATGTTTTCCTTCACCGTTTTGAGAGCAGTGGTGATGAAATTATTTACACGTAAAGCGCCTGCTTGGGTTCTAACCCACGACCTACAACTCGTAAGTCGGGGCCGTTACCACTGGGCCACCACTGCTCACTAATTATGTAAGTAGGCACAAAAAAAAACTGTAAAGGGATATTAATACTTTTACGTAACCGCAAAACAAACTACACGCGTAGTCTCCGTTGGGCGCCAATATTACCATTTCGTACAAATCACACTCAAAGAAGTCTCACAGTCTCGTTCGATCTCCTTCTTGCTAATTAGCAAGGGTGAAATCGTGAGATATCTGAAAAAATATAGACCCCGTCTACTAATCTTCTACACCTTTCGTGAGCATAGAAACCTCACCCCCTAGCAATGTAAAAAACAATCCAACGGGGTGAGGTTTCTCTGGAGCCCTCTGTACTAGCTGTAGCTGCGCCCCGCGGTGTCACCCTCATAAGTCTCGATCCCGTGGTAATATCGGGATAAAAATATCCTATTTCCTAATACAGGTCATGGTCTACTGATATGCCAAGTTTCATCCAAATCTGTTCAGCCGTTTAAGCGTAAAAGCGTAACAAATAAACAGACTCTCTTTCGCATTTATAATATGAGTTAGGAAACTGTATAAAAAAATTTATAATCTTTTAAATTTTACCACATCTAAACTTAGAAATATTGCAAAAATATAATTTTATGGCCGTGATAATATGACAAAAATAATAAGTAGAATAAAACTAAAACAGTATACAATGCGTTGGTAGATAAAATAATTACTACTAACTATTTGCTGTGTTTTTATTTTGTGTTTTTTACTCTTAGGGTCGCGCCACACCTGCCGAACGTTCGGCGCGGAGGGTTCGGTTGAATACGCTCCTAATGGTTTTCAAGTTACCTATGACACATCGGCCGAACGTTACGCCGGTTCATGAGCAAACGTCACATGACGCGACGGAACGTTCCGCGCCGAACGTTCCGCAGGTGTCGTCGAGAGGACGAGGTGGTTAGTATCAATAACGTCATATATATTATCATAAGGTAAACTAAATATAAAGCAATACTTACATCAAATTAGTACTGGCTTTAGAGTTTATACAATAATAGTTTAAAACTTAAATCTCACAAAGTATTTTCTTGAAAGAAAAGGCAATGCGCCCGCGCAAGTTTATGTAATCCAATATTTAAATGAACAAATATTTCGTAATGGCAACAGCTCATTTTAACTAAAAATATTAATATAATATTACCTACATTTTGAAAATAGAATTTAAAGCAGCAATAACCCAACGGTTAAAAGAATACAAGTCAATGAAAATCTTAAACAAATTGTCACTACACTGTCATGTGTTTCAATAAGAAATTCTATGGTCCCAAAAAACAATGTTATCTTAAAAACACAAAAAAATCCTCACACAACCTTGAATAAAGTATTCTGATGGTCCAAACTTGAACTTACAGCCATGAGATGGTATCTTAGGTCAAGATCTATAAACTATATATTCCCATCTCTGTCTTGCACTTTTAGTTCGACAGTTGTGCGACAGTGACCGGAATAACGCTTAGCCAAATAAGTGCTAAGTAACGGTCATGGCTGAATCATGGTCCGAGTATAGATCCTTGGGAATTCCGTAGTCGCTGCGACCTACAAAGACCTTTTGTGACGATCATAGCTGTATAATTTTACTACGATCTAGAGTGACAATCATGATCTATCAACCCAGGATCTAAGACACTTCGAAGCCGTCCGTGAACCCATGGTAAGGGTAGATGCCACCCAGCACATACTTGTAGTTCCCAAAGTGGTGGATCCTGTAGATGCCTTTAGGAGTCCCCACAGGGATCTCCCACTCGATCTCTGCGCGACTTGTGCCCATTACCTTGGAGTCGCGGATCCAGGTGAACCTGATGAAAAAGACGTTTAAACAGGCATTAGAAAGTGCCAGACAGGGCGATATCAAAACGAAAAACAAAATAGCAACAGGGTCTATACTGCGTTAGTTTAGATAGTTAAATAAAGGTAAACCAAAATAGTTTGGAAATTCCAAAAGTGCACGCCTCATAACACACATTCATAAACGAAAAAGAAATTCAAAACATAGTTTCTAACAAAAATTTACAATTTATCACTTTTCATGAAGTATGTTTTGACTGCTGTTTTACCCATCAATATGGGTAAATTTCTAACCTCGCAATCCTTACGTAATGTCAAAGACTATTTACTATATAGGGTTCCTTCTATGGCCGAAACCAATGTATTAAAAAAAAATTGACTCAATTAATTGATTTTATCGCAAGCTGTGTACAATGTTTTCAAGGTTCATAAATTGACGGACAGGAATTTTTTTGAACTATTTTGATGTTTTTTTTTCATTTCTGCTGCATTAAATCAATTGGTAAAAAGTACAGTATTAATCTCCATTTAATCATCTATATGGTATATAAATTAAGTAGGTTTTGTGTACTAGCAGGAGTGTAACATTAAAAACAGTTGCAGAAATGGGGCAAAAAATATTTTTCGATCGTAGAGCACACTCTAATGCTTCGCATTACGAGTCGTGCAAAAATCACGTGACGAGGTAGCTGTCAAGTAACCGACTAAACGTAGTACCTGTCACTTTAGTTGACATGCTACGTGTTTCGTCTTAAGAATACTTTTGATCCCAGTTTGCAGACTTCTGCTTCTGTTTGTGTGGTTACTGACTAACTCTGATGGGCCTCTGACTTGGCTTTATATGCCGTTGAGAAATATCCCTTCGACATGCCGGTTTCCGCACGATGTTTTCGATGTGTGTTTTTGTAGACTGAAACAGTATACATACTTGGTCTCCCAGTCAGCGTCAGTGAAGACAGTGACCCATGCGTCGTCCTCCTCGGCCTCCAGGCGCTCCACCGTCGCGTACCAGCGCCCGTGCCGCATGCTGTTGCGAGGGTGGCCGGACACCTGAGGAGGAGGAGCATTTGAAGTCAGTACATTCCACTTCATTGGAATTCAAGTAGCCCTTACCTACTAGAACTCAAAGCTAGTATAACCAACAAAAAAAGCTGCTCAAAGGCAAAGTTGAAATTTCTACTTTCTGGGGATGATTAAAAGATACTTACAAACTGCGTCATAACGACATCCCCATAGCTGTACTGCTTGAAGGGCTGCTTCACACAGTCCCCGAACTCGCGTCCCCAGGGGGCAGAGTCCCACAGCACGGGCGGCACCAGCGAGATCAGCTGACTGCTCAGGTCGGGAGGCTCCGGGCCTAGCGGGATGGTTTTGCTCTGGAAAATGTAATGAGGCAGAAGTTTTTGATAGCCTTTCTAAAAAAACAGGTAGTTAAGTAATATAACATTGAACAGTAACTAAATTCAACACTCATCAATTATCAACTAAATTTTATTCAAGACGTCCACTGAATATTCGCCGACAACGACCAGTCTTCCCGCACTTAGCAGAAGTCCAATTTAGTGTTTTTCAATACTCAATCATTTATTGCATTCCACAATTAATTCGTATGTAGTCAAGAGTTAATGTGGTTATGAAAACTACACTACTTGATTACTTTAATAGTGCTTATGCTTTTGCAAACGATACAAGCCACTTACCGAGATCAGAGCATTGGTTAGTTCCACGTATTTGTTCAGATAGATGTCGAGAGTATGTGGTCCGAAGATAGTCGAAGCTGCTTCGTATCTCTGCGCCTGTAAAATATCAACAAGAAATATGTACCACTCACTCAACAATATAAACAAAAACTTTTATTTGAGGCTCGCTTGCACAACAAATGACTAAATGCGTTTAACGGTAAACTATTTAAAACCTTATTCTGTATCTGTCATCTTCAAAGGATAGACAGAAACAGAACGATTCGTGTTTATAATCCGTGCGCGACAGCTAGTCACCGCATGAGGCATGTAAGTGGTGAGACGGGCGGGATTCCCCTCCCCCCCCGTCTCACCGCTCACATATCTTAACATATTTTTTTTTGAGGCCCAATGAGGCCTCATTGGCTAAATTGGCAGACTGAGTTAGCTTAGCCTTTGTCTACCTCCCCCGTCTCACCGCTCACATCACATACCTCTTCGGCGGTGGCGGTGACTAGCAGTCGCGCGCGGACAGGTATTTAGTGATTTGTGCTCCAAGCGGGCCTTAACATTCTGCATGTCAATCTACCTGATATTCTTCAGGCGTCGCAATATAATCCGAATAAATGTTCGACAATCCAGCGATGACCACTTTCTCGGCTTCAGGAGCAGTCTTCGCGATGATATTCCTCAGTCTCCTGCCTGACATGGTGGTGAACTCTCCAGGGACAGCTGCTAAGAACAGGCCTCCGATCCTAGCGACTGAACAGGACACGACCTTCGGCTGCCATTCATACGGGAATGTCGCCTGGAAGAAGGATTGCTATGTACAGGAAAATAAAACTAGATTGTATACTATCTATTTTACTATAGGATCCCTTCAGCTTTAACCATAATGAAGAAAATTTTGAATACGTTACCAATATCAGGATCATCTAAAACTCTTCACATGGACGTAAGCTTTTGGCAAGAAACGATTTCCAACTTTATCTGCCCACAATATCAAATAAATCTGTTTTTTTCGGGTAGACTTTCCACAAAATATCAGTTCATCTAAATTAACATCCTAAATACAAAAGCCAGAATCCGGATTTTTTATTCATTATTGTAAACAAACCCTCAAGATGGTGAAGGCAAATGTAGTGAAGAAACACGACACTACCTTTTATAGAATATTTATATTTTGCATACGTACCCCTCCATCTCCAAACTTGCTTCTTACTCAATATAATTTTGACTGTGTTTGGGATTTCATTAAAGACTCCTTAAGCTTTGCTCTCGGCCTCCCAGGATCGAGGGCCTGGAGCACATAGTCGTGTTGTGTCTCGTTCGCGTATGTGTTTGTCAACATGTTGTATTTATTTTATTTTAGAAACATTATCAGTGGTTGATCTAGACCCAACAGGAGAGGTCATGACCGCAATAATCCCTCACCCCCGGATCCGCTCTTGATCATATGACATGCAGTAACCCGCATTTTGTGGTGCGGTTACGCTGGATTGCAAACCCACTTCTTGCCACAGAGATGACGCCTGAGTCCCAGCAGTGGGAACGTTATAGCCTGATTATGCAATTATGGACCGTCTTATATCGTACCCGCCCCGTAGCCAGCAGTATCGGCTTCGGCGCCTGGCACTTGATATCCTCCTTGGTGGGCTCGGCGATGAAGTCCCTGACGGCGTTCCACAGCGGGTTGGACGTGGTGGTGCCCTGCTTGAAGTCGAAGGCGCCCGGCCCGTCCGTGGTGCCGGCCGCGAAGCTGTAGCCCATTGCGGGCAGGCAGCCGTACACTTTGGTGCTCTGGGAAAAATATGGAGCAGTTTATTTTCGATCTTTTGGAACGCTTTTACTTGAAACAATAATAAATGCGTCAGTTTTCGTGCTAAACGAGGTCCATAACGAGCATACAAAAGCTGCTATTTCACGGATAGTGAGCTTTGACCTATCTAAAATTAATTTTACATTATCAGTAGCGCTCCTTTTAAGAAGTAGAAGTTGTTTGCAAGCCTGGGTGTCGATTTCATCCACACATTCTACAAACACATAAGCGTTTTCTCTAAAGTCGGCGACGCGTCAGCAAACCATGTTCACCGAAGTCCTCCAGATAAACAAACGACCTGAACTTTGAGCTGATAGTTCAATTGTAAGGTGAATATTTAAGTACTCACTGTATTAAATGTCTCGGTGACTGGGTCGAAGGGCGACACTTCCTCGTCAGGCATCTTGACGTACTGGTGTTTGATGCCTAGGGGACCTGTTATGTCCTCGCCTGGTTTGTTAAGAACATTCTGGAATCATTTACAACTGATAAGGTTCAAGCAGTAGAGAGCGACGAATAGGTATATGGCAATTTTGGTTTCCATAAATCTTACATTGTAATTGAACTGTATTTTGCAACAAGCAATTTTATAATGGTGACGAACCGGAATATGCAAATTTTATAAAAAACTATTTGTCTTCTATCGGGAATCTGGTATAAAGAAAAAGTCGTCAAGTAACGCAATCTTTTCAATCCGTTAATTTCAATTTATAAATGTTAGTCCTAATATTTAAACTAAAACAAAATTGTCAACTCACCATAGCAGTCTGGAACAGCTTAGTAGCAATAATCCTGGTGCTATCAAACATGTCCCTTCCAGGTCCTGACGCGAAGCACTTCTCCTTGGGCAGTTTGCACAGCAGCTTCTCCTGGTCGCAGACCTTGCCTGAGAACTCGCAGTGGGGACCTTTGGTGTTCGGAGACACATCGCCCAGGTTCGTAGATGCGAAAGCACACACTATGTTGCCCTGTAAATAAAATTGGTAATTGGATATGAATCTGGTTGTATCCTTTGTTGTGATCCAAGAGTGTTGATATTTGGAAAATTATACTGGAAGATTGACATGAATACTTTTCCTAGCTAGTGAATTATCTGGTCCACAGTGCTTGAAAGTTTGGATTGATCGGGCGTGTCTCAATCCGCAAATAAAGTAAAAGGATGTAATTGAACTACAAATGTAGGTATGTGAATGAAAAGGCTGACCATCGATGATTATTTACCACGCTAGCTATGTTTTGGAAGGAATATTCTGAATTAATAGATATAATCTTTGTGGGACCTTAACATAACCGACGAATTAGGGGTAGCTTATAGGTACACCTCTGCCCAATCCTTCAAGGCTTTCAAATCCAATCAAATCATTTATTTTTTGCCAACATGGGCTTAAAGGCGTAATGATATGTTTTGTTATTGCTAAGGTTTATGTTTCTATTGTTATTAACTTCTGGTATTGTACTGCAATATTCAAATTGATCCTTACCTTACCAGGTAGCGTAGTATTTCCATTAAGTGCCTTCTCCATCAAGATGGAGGCATAACCCACATTATCGGACGAGATCAGTTTATTAGTATTGTTCATGCTGGTCGGATGTACCGCGAACCAGTTGATAACACCCAAGATCTTGTTGTCAGGAGATACGAAACGAATCTGCGATAACGTCTTATCCGTGTCGTATTTGTATCTGAAAATGTTTTAGACAATTAATAAATTCTGTTCAAGGTACTGATAAGCAATTCTAAATAGATGTAGGACTGTTGTTATGGTCAAAGTAGTGGTGGAATATTATCATACCGATTGGTAAAAGAATCGTCATCGATACTCAGATTTTAAAATTACAGTGAATTTAAAATAATTGTAAATTTTGGAGGCTCTCAATTAGATTTCATCAGTTATCATGAATTATTATGCTATCCGAAATAACGAATCTCTTGTTCACTAACTTAATTAAAATGGGTAAATTTATAAAAGACGGTGTACATAAATAGGAAATACGGCTTATTTTGAAGTCTTCGGAGATAGAGAATGGAACAAAGTTGTTAAGTTTATGCCTTACAAATATATTGTTAGTGTATGTCATGTAATAACGCAATTTTTGTGTTTTTTTTTACTATTATGTTTATTTTATTTAAATATTTATCGTTTTGAGCTGATGATACTGAAGGTATTACACTAAAAAATCATATATTATTATAGTGTGGTATGTATGACTATGACTCTGCCATTTCCGTTCTTTTGTTTTTAGGACCATTTTGCTAGTGTTGTTTGTTTTGAACTTTTGATTATAGGTGGTTTTACTATGATCCTACCATTTGCTTTTATGATTTTTTGGGATAGAGTAGATTGTGCGTATAATCTAATCTCACACAGTAAATTATAAGGAAACTTGGGACAAAAGTAGCGGAACGGCGACCGCGACTATAGATATTTATAGTTATTATATCACAAGGAATTCTGAGGGGACGGCGCGTACGCAGTCCCCACTACCAAAAATTACGCATCCGAGTTATCCACATTAGGGATAATCGCAGGGGTCAACCCAACCGCAGTGCAATGGGAAGGCCTCGCCCTGGGGGAACCGCCTGAATGATCACGGTATCCCCTATGCCAGGTAAGTATGAATTCTTTACAAAAATTCGCGAGGGTCGTTCGACGGCGGAGAATCTTAACACCGCGATTCAGAAACGTGACGTAAATGCACAGCGCCATCTATCGCGGTAGTTGAAATTAAATTGTGGACGTTGCCAACAGCATTTTACTTGGCGGTTGTGGCGCTGTAGTACACAAAATAAACGTAGGTAAAACTAGTCTGTCTTGCAATTATCTAGTTTTCGATATGATTAAAAAAAACGGGAAAACTTGTAAATATGTTTCGAATATACCTGGCCCTTTCTTCCGGTGGATTCCTCAAGTATGACGAAGGTGAGCGGTTGATGTTCGCATCCAAAAGCTCCGCCTCGCCGTACAATACTCGCGCCGCCGTCAACTTGTTGTGAGCTAATACTATACTCTGTAAATAATAGGTAGGAATTGATGTAGATTTTTATGAGGAATTCATCTAAGACAATATTTTTAGTTCTCTAAAGTTCTAAACAATATTGTGTCAAGCCGCTTTTAATTTCTTTTTCTTCCTTTATATTATATCCCTTAACTAAGTTATCATTAGGAGCCTGTTTCATATTTTCAATAAATACAATTTTTTCGGGGACCCAATTCTCAACAGTTTACTAATTATGCTAATGCACATACATTGTCAAATCAATCTCATTTGAGTACGCTCTCGTCGAAAAAATGCTTTTTTTTCTAATATTGAAGTTGTTTTTAAAATTTTAAAGAAATTATAGGTTCTAAGACTAAGATAGAACATTATAATTTCTTTAGTAGATGTTCAACTGTCCGAAAGACTGATGCAGCTCGATAACAATTACTGCGTGCTGGGCCCATAACCTTTTCAGGTTAATTTGTGCAGTGGATTGGAGCGAAATAAAAGGAAGGAATATATTGTTGCTTGTTTTATTTTACTTGCCCAAGATGGAGATACATTTTTAGGTTAACCGGAACAACAGAACGGGGCCCATGAAGTGTGTTGCCATACGTAGTATTATTAAAATATACTATGTTGCCATTACATAATTCAATATTGTGTCTCATTAGTGACTGTCAAGCGGTTAACCTAGAATCTATAATATCCTTAATAGTCTAATATAAAGAGAAAACTTGGCCTAAGACTTCCATCTGTATATTTTGTAGGTACCACTGTACCATACTCACCTTATAAATTCCAACAATATAAGCAGTAAAAGTCTCTCTGACGAAGCCGAGGATCGGGAGGTCGAAGAGGAAGTCCATGAGGAACCCTCCGGGCGTGGAGTGCGTGTGCGTGCCGCTGATGATCACGTTGTGTTCTCCATAGAGGTCGCCGTAGCGCTTCTGAAGACGCTTGATGACCTGGCAATATTAGTTGAACGGTAAGAATAAGGACTTTCAGTTTTAGATCTTGGATAATCTCGAATCTCATTTTTAATCTGAAGTATAAAGGTTAAAAACAAATGATCTCATTAAAGCAGTGGTCAGCCACACACATTCTTTTGTATTTTCTATTTTGTATATTCTTTTTTCCTCGTAAATGCTTCCACATCAGTTATAAAAATATCAGCAGCTCCACCAACTTTATAACCACCATTATTCTGTAAAATATTACAAACTAGTTCTTGCCCGGGTGAATTTCATGTCTCCATCTCCAGCGGTTTAGGATGGCTTCCGGTGGATTTTCCAAAAAAAAAAAATCTTTCATACAAACCTTGTCCTGACTGACAATTACGGATAAAACAAAAAAAAATAAAAAACTGCCATATCGGTCGAGCCGTTCTCATGTGATGACCTTTTCTACACGCGGCAATATTATGTTCAAAACACCATCTTACTCACTTCTTTCCTCACACCATGTCCCATCATAGCAGCATCAACAGAGACGAAGACCAGCCTCTGAGTGGTGTCTCCGCTGCCATCTTCTAGCACGAATGCCCTGGAGAACTGCCTTAAGTGAATCCCATGGCCTGTTTGTTCTAGTTGCGCGTAACCCATCTGGAAATATGAAAGAGGAGGATATAAGAATATAATTAGACTGAATGTTGTAAAAGCTTGAACCAAATGAGAATAGATTACGCCGTAATAAAAATATTAGCCAAGCAGCATGATGGTAGCAAGATTTACTGCCCTAAGTATATTTGAACGGGGTCCCAAATGCGCTCCAAAAAGAAAAAATTGTACTTATGTCTCTTTGTATCGTCTTAAATAATTATCATCATTTATTTTCCCCATTTTTTTATCCCAATTTATTTGGGGTCTTTGTCTAATTATAATCTTCTTATAGCAATCTACCATGTCCAAAAACATCTTTCCTGCAACATTAATCCTCCTAAATCCGCGGTGGTTTGAAAATCCTGATTTTGCTTTACATTGGAGACAAATTGCTTGAGGAAGGATGTATACCTAATAACACCCATGTAGATAAAAAAGATAAAACGGACGCTCCATAAAAGATATATTACAATAATGGAGAGCTGCAGTTTACACAAGAAGCAAAGGAGATCTAAATGCATCTTCAATATGTAGGAGCTTGTATTAATATTACTGTACCGTTATTAAACCCTTTCATTGCTATTACGAACACCCGTAATAACTACAAGTGATGAGCAACAACTTCAAAACATAATCGAGGGACAAGAAAACACTGTTGAATGATGAAAAAATTTTTTAATTTAAGGCCCAACATGAAATGAGATGAGATACTTCAAAATAGTCCATCGAAATATATAAAAAAATTCTCTAGTGCCACCACAGAACCCTTTGAAAAGAATGGGATCAGCTCCACTATACCTCTTTCGCTCAAAGATAATATGTGTGAGAGAGATAAATAACAATGGCAGTACCCCAATGCTATTACAGTACCCTAACGTTGTAAACATGTTTCTCCCAAGTACTATCCCTAGTCAAGAACTTAGTTAGATCCAAATACAGGACACTGCGGTGAAAATAACTATTTTTATGTGACGATATAAAACGCCACTCAGCAAAGTTCCTGACAAAGTTTATTTTGTTTTGTTTAAGTATGTATCTTTGTATTAGTATTTTCGTGTCATCTATCCCTTATGTTGCATCTGCGTCACCCTAAGGGCCTGTTTCACCAGTTTCACCACCTACGATTAAGTTCCTATTAACTTACTTGACAGATAATTTCAATACAAATTCTGTTCCATTTTTGAATATATTCGGTAAGTAGTGGCTATTCGGACATCGTGAAATAGGCCCCAAGACTGACTAGTAGAAAATCGCCTTTGCACATTATTTTTTTACTTAAATCTTAGTAGTAGATTACCAACTTAATTAAAATTATGATAAGTTAACTTGTGGTAGGTAAGCGAAATTGCTTATTTAATAGCCTTTTGTCGAAATTAATTAAAAATAAAGAAGAACATAATTCAGTCATAATTGATTATCACTCTTTACAAAACAAGATAAGCTGACCATATTTTTCAGGTAAAATATATCAATGGATGTGGATATTGTAACGAAGTAAAATTTACATAAGTTAATGAAACTATAAACAAGAATTACCTGCCTAAGACGGATCTGACATGACACAGAATAGATATATGACCATAATTAAAGAACAAAGGTGCCAGACACAAGTAGGATATTATGACTAAACAAACGGCGTACTATAATAGTACAAAGTTTAATTACAGGATATTGTCAACTACTATTGATTCAATAGACTTAACTGTGAAACTGTGTTAATCTTCATTTACAACAGCATTTATGTAGAAAGCAGTAGATAACAAAAATGCAAAGTGCCGGTCACCATACTGTAAACCACTAAAGACTACAATAATATGTGAAAAACGCTTTGCTCATATCACTTTCATAACAAGTTTTTAATGTAATCCATTGATCTCAATCATTGGTAGAGACTGGAGCCTGTTTACAAATATGTATTGTACATACTCCTTGTAGTCTCGTCCTCGATGATGATAGAAGTCTTGTGAGTCATTCATTATCTTCGGACGAGACAACAACTTTGTGTAATTAGTAATTACCGTCGAACTTCATAAAGTTAGTTTGACTATTCAATTAGGACTTCGAGTAAACATCGTTTTTGCTGATAATGCCCATCTCCAATTTTACATCACTGCTTGGTCCTCAGTCATTCTAATCTGCTACCAGTCACACTGCCAATATCGTCAATGCTGCTCGTCTGAGGGTAATATTTTTCGTATGTTCCTTTGCTAGTCTGGCAGTGTTTTACTCTAAGTACAATACCTAGATCAAATTCTCTGTCTGCCAAGTCCTTTAGAGAAACATCAACGATCGTAACGAGATTACTGTCAATTCCATACAAAACAGACTGAGCAGTAAACGTGTCTACCAACTTGCTAAGGTCACTGCATATTGAAGTAACGGTCGAAAGGCACAATAACACTCAATGGGAAGTCGGGGACAATTTCCGCAATGTAAGTTTTATTGCCTACTGTGGACTTGTTGAGGACAGTAGGCGACCTTCATCGTGTGACGTATAGCATGTTACATGGATCTGTTGTTGTATAGCAGAGGTATTGAATTAGATATGTGGCTATTTGAGAAGAACTTTAACAACTGGTTTTCAGTCATCTAAACTATGCAATAAGATCAATCTTCCATAACTATGTTCAATAACTTCTTACATACTAATGAATAAGATACCGTTTTAGATATCAGACAGACTGATGATATTATGAGAATATTTTCAAAGAACAAATACCATATTACTCACTTTTTTGGTTTATTATCGTATTTCAAGCCTCATATTGCAAAATCAATATTTAACGCTTATTAATGTTGCTTACCTATGAAACCAATTGACAATTTCAATTAGCAACTAGGTAACTTACCTCACCTAACATATTTTTAGACCTACTGTAAATAATGAATCAACAAAAAATTCTATTAAAATTCAGCATCACATTCTAGTCATGGCCAAGTATAAACTCCTTAGTGGACATGAATGATGCATAATTATTATACAAAACATATGCAGAGAAACATACATCTGCAAAGGACATCCGTATAGAAAGACGAAAACCGAAGAAAGATGAGCTCATACCAATGACGGTAAAGACCTTCGAAGAGTTACTGAAGTACTATCAACATTTTGCTTGAGTCTCAATGTAAAACATTAGAGATACATTGAGACTAAGAAGAAGAAGACGTGAAGACAAATAAAAAAACTAATTAAGTAACATAAAGCTACTCTTTAATGATAACTTTTAGTACTAAAGATTAATCAAGAGATCTCAAAGCAAGAATGCACACGAGCGTATCTCCGGGTAGATTCTCAGTAATAATAATAAATGAAAATAAAATAATAACTATAACACTTACACATGCGATGGTAACAATGACCGCATTATGTGACGGGTGACGGGTCACAGAACGTAACCG
Source organism: Conistra vaccinii (assembly GCA_948150665.1). Taxonomy (NCBI): domain Eukaryota; kingdom Metazoa; phylum Arthropoda; class Insecta; order Lepidoptera; family Noctuidae; genus Conistra; species Conistra vaccinii. The sequence goes on along the minus strand of OX411320.1, from coordinate 1,472,147 downwards.
ACCAATCACCACGCTTGCCTTGACCTCTAAATTCTCGAACAATCCGAATCATGCAGTGCAATCCGTTGGAACATTTATAAAAAATGTTCCAGAAATTTCTTCGGGGCGTTGCATCTTTTGAGTGTACGGTCTGTGGGTTGGATGGATCCTTTATTATGTAGTCTAATATTAAATGGTATACCGTATTTAATTTGTTTTTCATTGAGGCTATCTGAATGAAACCCTTTACAATGTTGTTTGGCATTGTGGTGTTGTAGAGCAGACACGCCCTTTGCGCTGCTGTACAAAAACTAAATCACTCTGATTGTACCTGCAGAGTCATGAGGGCAAGAGGATATATATATGAGTTCTAGTTCTCTTGTCAATGTTTGTGTGATGTCCGTTGAATGATGGCAATCTCTTCATATGATAGTACCATCAAATAAGACAGGTTTACATTCTTGTGGATACCTTCATATTCTTCAGTAACAACTTTCAAAGAAGTAGGGATCTCTAGTATAGGATTCACTGCCCGGAATCCGACATAATAATCAGATCGTGCTTAATGCATAAACAGGACTGTTATTACGAATAAATTTTTACTCTCATGCTTTCCAAAGAATTATGATGTTTCTAAATAAATTAATCATTTTATTCATTAATCATAAATCATTTTCGACGCTATATTTTAGTTTGTTAATAGTTTTAGTTAGGTTAGGATATTTGTTACCTATATTTTTATTTTATTAATGTATGTGTACATCATAGACCCATTTAATTCAATTCCAAACGAAATAACACATTAATCTGAACCTGTAATAAATTATTGCTATCCACCTCAACAATAATAATAAAAGACCGATGTTTAATCATCGCACTTCCTCTCCGGTCAGTATGAATCGGTGTGAGTCATGTCTGACCTTGAGTCGGATCGAGATCAGTGCCCCAGATAGCTGGACCACGTCGGCGAATTTATTTTTTATCTTTATTTGCTGCTTTTGCAGGATGTTGTTCGTTGCACCACTGAGTAGGTACTTATACAGTTATAATTGACGTTTTGTTTTTAATTAATTTATCAAATGTAGCTTCTGTTTTTATTGGGTATACTAGCTTTCGCCCATGGAGGTTGGAAAATATCCCACGGGAACGTATTATCGGGATAAAAAGTCCTTTCCAGGTTAATCCAGGTTATAAACTATCTGTGTGCCAAATTTCATCCAAATCCGTTCAGCCGTTTTTGCGTGATTGAGTAACAAACATACAAACTTTCACAAGTTCACGACGTTATTAATTTAAGTGGCAGGTGAACGTAACAGTTGGCGGAATATCATCCACAAAAAAGTGATGAGGGAGGGAACCAGCACGAAGTTCATTTGACTGATAACCAGTTGTTAGTAACTGCCCTAACCGACTTGAAGAAGTGGGGATACCTGGTGCATCCTGGCCATTTCTAGACAAAGCGGCATTCTATCACCAATAACGATGACAATAATGTCAATAATTTATGGGACTGACATAAGCTACCGAAAACCTTATGTTAATTCTGTTGAAAGTCGTTGTAGAAATACGAAAGGCTTGAAATTGCTATTTGTCTATATGGCCCTCTGTACACTTACCATGAACACAATAGAAACGGGTGCTGTCGACGGAAGAATAGACAAATTGACAGATATACAATCACAATCTGTCAATTTGTCTATTCTTGGTTGTCATGCTACGCGTATATGAGGACGTGAAGATAGAAAATTGTGCTGGTTCAATGAAGGACAACTTGGTATATTATTTGATTCCACATCGAACGAATGCCTGTCCATATAAGCTGAGCCCGCGTGTCCCGCTGCATTGCATACTTCCGACCTTCGCTCTACATGGCGCAACGCTCGCTATGTCAGTTTAAACGAGTGAGTGCACTACGTGCCGGGTATTACCAGTGCTAGGCTATAGACAACTTGTTTTTATATACATTACGTTTTATTTAATCATAAAAGGCTCTTTAGCTATAGGGTCATTAAAAGGCAACTCATCATTCAGCCGGAAAACGTCCACTGCTAGAGATATATGACTCCTTCAAGTCTAACAATCGCCACAACGTTCGTTCTTCTACGCTTCCCGCATCCAGCGGATTTCTATGCACTTGATGGTAGTGACAGTAACAGTAGCAACTACTGCGAAGAAATGTTAAAAAAAACACATATATAGCGGATTTCTGCTATCTTCACGAGGTTGTCGATGAACTCGACGGTAACAGTGGCAACTATTGAGAAGAAATGCCAAAAGTCAGAAATCGTATAAGTTCTGAAATCACACTTCTGCAATAGAGAGGCGATAGATGAACACCTTGAACTACTTTCTACCTTCTAGAACCACATAGATGTCTTTCTCAAAATCTACACTGAATTGAATAATGAGTCTTTGTTTACTGCCATATTACGCTGTATCGAATTCAGTAGCAGTATAACGGTACCTAAGTAATTACATATTGCATTTCAAGGCTCTTTTCGCCAATAAGTCTACAAACGGATCCTTAATTATAATTGAAATCGGTATTACTTACACGATTTCATACACCTATTTGCAACAACTAGTTATTAATCTAATTACACATAACATCACACCTGTATGCACCGAAGGGTTCGGCAGAGGTGTACCCATAGTACACCCATATCGCCGGTTATGTTTAAGTCCCATGTAATAGGGGGCGAGCCTACTGCCATCAACAGGGTACAAATCCAGACTCCGGGCTACTACTGAGAAATTTCAGATAGAAAAACCCAATAACACTTTGCCCGAACCGGGAATCGAACCCAAGACTTCATGCGCTACTTAATCTCTACTTACAGCGCCATATATGCATAAAGAAATGCTGTAAAATAAAATGACGAATTCTGCTAGATAATTAGGAAAGACGTAGTTCGATAGCTGTAGATCAGAATAGAATTACTAGGATTATGGACGAATCAACCTCAACCATGGCAGCAGACCAAAGATAGACAGATAAACAGATCATTCTTTATTGTACACCAACAGAACAAACCAAACAGAAGAAAGGAAAGATCATACTGAACATAATATAAAAATTCCTTTGAACATTTTACATGATTGATTGAGCTTTCTGCCCTTGAAACAATCTAGAAACTTACTATCCTGACTGACCCTCTGAGCAGCAATAAGATTAACGAAGCGCTAAAGGATGTCAAGTTCATAATTATGAATAAGGTGGAAAATATGTAAGGTCACAAGCGTGAGTCTGCACAACATCCGGAGCCAACTGCGAAATATCGTTAATTTAATTTGCTGAATAGAAAGGACCAGCAAAATGCTGCGAACGAACACTGACTTCTTAAAACAGAGGTTTTAAGAACGATGTACTTACGGGGAGCCTTGTGTCCAGCAGTGGACGGTTGAGAATATGATGATAAAGATGTTAGGAGGCGGTTGCCATTAGTCCTTAATTCTACTGCTATATTCAATAGTTGAGATGAGAATTATTCTTTTCCTTGATCACTTCAGCGCTGAGAAAGAGCAGACAAATATAAAAACTAAAACCCAACTACGACAAAAACGCTTACTAAAAAGATATAAACAAGACATCACAGGCAGACAAATGAAAAATCCGGAGTCACACGTCGTGTTAGCATACCTACATCGAACAGATTACAAGCGACTCCGGATTTTGGCATATTCCAATACCGAGCGGACGACCTGCTTCCAACGATACCGCATTTGTCAATTTACGATGAGTAGTTTAGAAATTATGAGGGAACAGATAAACATGCATTACCCACATACATAAATACATACCGGTCTAAATAATAACCCTCCTTTTTACTTCGCCGTAGCCGGCTAAAAAGGTAGAGCAAGATGTATACATATTCCAAGCGTTAGGTTAGGGAGAGGTTCATAATATGTAATGATGAAAAAGAAGAAAACACCTCTTGTTAATCAGTCATTGACCCAAAACATGACTGTTTGTCTGTTTTGGTGTAAGCCTATACCTATGGGAAATATGAAATGTTAACGAGTTCTGGTAGTGCACTGCCATCAATGTGAAAGTCTAAACTTATTTGTTTTGCGCAATAATCTTAAACAGTCTTAAAATGGAATAATCAATAACGTTATGCACGCTTTAATTGATTTTAAAATTATATTTGTCTACTAAGTCAGCTTGTTACAAGAAATTCAAATTCAAATTCAAAAGTCATTTATTCAAATTAGGCTGAGAATCAGCACTTTTCGAACGTCAAAATTACATAAGACAGTCCCCCAAAAACGCCCGCCCTTCACCACTTCCTAGTGCTTTTGCTGGAGAGAAGAAGTGGCGCAACAAACTCCCCAGCAGCACAGCTGTCTGTTCAGTTAGAAAAAAAACTTGATTCTATACAATAGTATGCAAATAATTTACATTACTCAACACAAAACATTCAATAAAATATATGCCATAATGACAGCTAGCACGCGCCAATGTACCAACAAAAAAAAATATCGAAATCTAAACTCAAGCAAAAATAAAAACTAAAAACGTAAACAGAACTTAATACCCGAATTATAAAGCCTCCAGGCATAAAGGGCGTGCCCGCTTACATATAGCTAATAAAGCTGTAACTCGAAGTCACATAATTAGATATGATAAACTAGGACCATTGAAGTAAAAATAAATCAAAAATAGATCAACAGTTAGGCAAGAATAATATATAATCTACTGTCGAGGTCGCTAGCTAATCACATACTGCAATACAACTCATACGAAAACATTGTAATGAGTAGATCATGTCAACAATAAATGAAAATAAAATAAATTGTATAATAAAGTCAAATAAATTAAACATTCTATAAACTCATATAACCTGTCAGTAGGTAAGCTAATTCTGGAGAAAGAACATAAACATTGTCTTGAGTTAATCACAGCGACCAACTATTTTTGTAGTCATTGATAGAATAGTATGCCTTTGAACAAAGGTTGGATTTTACTTTAGCTTTAAACGCATTAAAAGGCAAATCTAGCAGAGAAGTGGGTAGCTTGTTATAAAAGGTTATACCAAGCCCAACAAATGAGTTATGAACCTTATGAAGCCGGTGAAAAGGAGCTCGTAATTTGTCTTTATTTCTGGTGTTAATATTGTGGATATCACTGTTTTTAGTGTATACGTGTATATTTTGCCTAATACCTATATAAGATATTGGCGAAGATGAATTGTGATGCCACTGTAAGAATACCAATATCTTTAAAAAAATCTCTCAGAGAGACTCTGGTACCTAGTTGGTAAATTGCTCGAACAGCTCGTTTCAGAAGTAATTACTGTTTAGCAAAGTAATTTTGTTTGGTCCTGGGATTATAGAGCATCCTAGGAAATAAAGAGTAAGAGATTCACTCTATTTCTAGAGAGTTAATAACACACTCCTATTTGAATGCCCCCAAATTAAATCGAAAGTGTATCTGGAGATAAGATTTGATAATCCGAATTTTCGGGAAAGCCCTAGGCATACTCTAGGGATGGACAATGGTGAAAACATTTCTGCCAGCAACTTGAAAGTGGCGCTCGTTCGGCTCGCGCGTGGTTGGTCACTGTTCTAACCTAATCAAACCTATTTCACCCAGTTCAATATGACGAATCATACAATCTCTCAACGCTTCTTCCAAGTTGCTCGCAGAAATGTTTTCACCGTTAACTAATTATCCGTGTTTTCGCAATATCCCTAGGGTTTTGGCTACGGCATATACATAATTTCAAAATATGGCCTGTGGAATCCTTTTGTAGATCACTATACTGGCTCATCACCGCAGTCTACAACTCCACACCAAGCCTCTCGTGCACGCACTGCTTGGCTTTCAACTCTTTCCCGCCATTCGTGGTGATTGACAGTTGACATTAGTGACAGTTGCGTCACTACTGATAGACTACATGGACCATTCCACCCTTCTCTTGGCTATAGCCACTACATGCATTTTTATTCTAAGAAGATCTTACCGTTCAGCCCCATCAGTGAGTGGTGGAACCGCAGACAGTCCCTTAAGGTCAAATAAACGGAAGCTGTACTCACAAACGCGATCTCGGCGGGAGGACCGGTGACGTCAGAGATGCCGACGCCGACACGCAGCGCGTGCGCCGCAGCAGCGAAGGCGAGCACGAGCCACGCGGTCAACATGCTGAGCTGAAAGTGAATGACATTGAGCACATGAAAGCGTAATAAATTATATTAAAAGGTTAACTAATTCAGAAACAGGTTAACTTATAATTCGACCAAACTTTTTACCTAGTCATAATATAGCGTAAGCATAATTATATATAATGTTAAGTTCTCACTGCTGGGACACAGGCCTCCTCTATGTGAGAGTAGGGCATCCACCACGCGGGCCCAGTGTTGGTTGGTGGATGTGAAATTACTTCGAATTTTTTGGTTTTAGAAAATGCCGGTTTCCTCACGATGTTTTCCTTCAACGTTTTGAGAGATGAAATTTAACGCACAAAGTAAAGTGCCTGCCTGAGTTCGAAGTCAAGACCTACAAACTCGTAAGTCGGGGTCAATAACACTGCTCTGGTCGTATGCGAATAAATTTTTAATGTTTGACAGATTTTCCTTACAAAAACTGTCAGAGGTCAAGTTTATGGCAAGGAACTTGGTAAACTCATCAAACGGTTAATAAAAGTATGACCTTTTAGAGGCATGAGGAACAGGGTGTAAAGTTCACTCATCCTCATTAGAAAAAGGAGGATCCTCCGACCAGACGGGTGTAGTGTCTTACGGTACGGGCAACTGCCCAACGATTGATGTCGGATAGTAGATTATAATTATTATATAGGTATATTATACTTATGTCGTTCGCGCGGTAAACTTTAATTGTGCGATGCAGGATTTGCGTGACGTCAGTCTTTGATGCGTAATTCGCATGTGGCGATATAGGTGCCGTGACAACCATAAATGTAAGGTTTGGTGCTGCTAAAATATTTGATTCTTTCAAACTGTGTCCAATCAATTTGATTTCTGGTAGGCCTGTGGATATAACTTATAGGTAGACGTACGTAAATATCCATAGCGTATACACGCCTACGTCGTCATTAACGGACGTCATTTCAATCATGTTTATTTTTATTTTTATGATTTTTATTTAATACTTTATTAGTGGCGAATGTGGCGATGCTTGGGGAGGCCTATTTATAGTCAGCACAGTTGACATCTGTTGACTGCATAATGGTCTTGAACTTGATGATGACTCGCTTCAGAAACCAGTAGCATTATAGGGAAAGTGTTTGAATTCAGCAGGCATGTACAATTGTACATATACATATACTGGCAAACTGGCTAGCGGTCGGTCAATGACAAACAATTGACGATTTATTACAGCCGTTTCCATTAACATTTACCGAACGTCAATGCGCTGCCTCCTGCCTTCATTAACATAAAATATTTTATATTATTAATAACATTAAATTATTTATGTTCTAGAGCCTTTTTACAATTCTAAGGGTAATCAATCATCACAGATAATAAATACTAGCTGCTGGCCGCGACTTCGCCCGCATTGACCCTCGTAATTTTTCTAAAATAAATTTAGCCTTAGTCACTTCAACACCAGCTATCTGCCAATAAAAATATCGTCAAACTCGGTCCAGCCGTTTCGGATATAACACGGAACTGAAGTTCATACAATAAAAAAAAAATTGTTTTACATTTTATGTAGGTACCGTATACGTATAATGTGCATTAAGTAAAAAGCTGTTATTTTAGATACTTGTTAGATGCAGACAGACAGATATTTGTTAGATGCAGCTGAATACTAATATTTTACATGGACCAACTGCCTATTTGACCTCCACAACCCAGTAGAAGTGACGGGGTAACGCGATACCCCTTGATGGTAAGACTAACTGTTAGACTTTTGGGCTTCTGTGTAACGTCAAAGACCTACGAACAACAGCCGGGACCAACGGTTTAACGTGCTTTCCGAGATACGGAGGGATCTCGAAGTAACCTTCAGCACCGTACGTTCGTCCGGTGTGTCGCGACCCTAAGTAAAATCAATTAAATCGAATACATTTAAGTAAAAAATACAACACCTATTCATCATAAGTATGACACTATGACTTAAGTCTACTAAGTAATCAATTAACTCAAATCACTTAATTATAAAAATAATGGCATGTTGAAAACTGATTAAAACCACAAACGTTTCTTTGCAGATTCTCAAATGAAAATAAAACTATGACTCTAACCAAATGGTTAAATTACAGCCGCAAATTGAGTTTGCTTCGATAAAGATGACGCACAGTTAGATTGTCTGTGGTTCTCAACGTGCACATAATATTTGCTATAGGTACTTGACATCATCGACGCGATGGTAGACTAGACAGAATAGATGCCAATGCCTACCGCGGACCTTTACAACAATAAGTATTTTAAATAATAATATTTGTGAATTTCTTACAAGCATTGTTGAAGGAGAAGAAATAAAAAATACAATAACAAATAACACATTCTAAGCCCCAGATCTCACACAAAAAGAAATAAAATAACAAAGACAAATTCCAAGTAGAACCTACATAAATGTATGTCAGCATTTGGTCTGAAGCTCTCTTGTCAATAACAAATCCATAACATAGATCAAAGCTGTAACTGTCTATGTATAGTTCCCCCATCGTCCTTTTACTACCGGTCTACCAGACGTACTGCAGGTTACCATCGGCACTTGGTTGGTATCCCGACCAGTCGTACTCAGCGCTTCTCCTCCATATTATTTACCCGCATAAGTCTCGATCCCGTGGAAATATCGGAATAAAAAGTACCATATGTCCTCCAGGTCATGGTCTACCTATATGCCAAATTTCATGCAAATCCGTTTAGGCATTTTAGCGTGAAAGCGTAACAAAAGAAACAAATTCACTTTCGCATTATAATATGAGTTAGGAGGTGCACGGACTGTGGAACTCTCTGTTGTCCCTTCAACATAATAACCCGTCTGCCTGCAAAGCAAGAGTGAACAGGCATCTTCTGGACACGCTCGATCCATCATAGACCTCATCCATCGTTTTTCACTAGGTGAGATCGAGGTCACAAGCAGGTTCATTCCGTTGGTATTTAATAAAGCAAAGTTTAATATCGCTGACTGAATCAATTAGCAATTCGACACACGTGCACTCTTAAATTAATATGACCTTTTACCTTTGACTCAACAACACATAGTGATGTCACTAATTTAAGTCAAATAGGTTGAGTATTGTTGGTCTAAATCAATCAGGATTCCACTCACGCGCATGGTCGCGCAGATCAATGTCAGTGACAATCGGATCTTCCGTGCAACGTGATTCGTGTCAGCTAGTGTCACGCTGCTGGTCTCTGACCGTCTATTTATTTATTGTGCAGGCCATATTTTTGAATTACTGGATTATATTATCATTTTCATGGTGGATTTTTCAAATTATTTGATTCGTACCGTCTTGCCATATAGCTTGTATCTAGAGTTATCAATTAGAACTTCACCATTTCTAAACACGTATTTTATACATAGGATCGCGCCTGTATTCCCCGACGGGTTAGGCAGAGCTGTAGGTACCTATAGTACATCCACATTTCGCCAGTTATGTTTCAGTCCCATGTAATAGGGGGGCGAGCCTATTGCCATCAACCGGGCACAAATACTAACTCCGGTCTGCTACTGAGTAATTCCAGATGGAAAAACCCAATAACACTTTGCCCGACCCGGGAGTCGAAGCCGGACCTCATGGCCAGCAGTAGCGTTTGCGACCAGTTGACCAATGAGGCAGTTTGCATTTAGCTTAAAATTATTAAAAAAACCTATAGGTTTACTTTAGTTGTGTCCGTGGAGTTTTTCGCCCGTTCTTCTCCATAGGAACCTACTACGCTTTGGAATAGGCAACTAGCTTCATCTTTCTGACTGACCGACCCCTTGACAATTCAAAAGTAAGTACCTGTAATTGGTTTATTTGAAATAAATGCTTTGAGTTTTGAGTTTGAGTTTACCCGCACCTGCAACCACGACAACACTGACCTCAATCCATTGACTGATATAGAATCAGCTGTAGCACACTTACTACTCTGGCAGTACCTATATCACTATTTTCAGCACTACATGGTACACACTACAGGGCACTGTTAACGCTATCGGATATCCCGTTTTCCCAGTGATCGACAGTGAAGCTCAAACGACCGCTGCTCCTTTGAAACTAGGTACCTGAACCACTTATAACTTGTTTATAGTTAAGAAAATTATCGCGGACCCCGTTTAGAAAAGCAAACCAAAACCGTTCACACAAAAAGTATTGAAAGGAGAACTTATAACTAATACATACTTTCTTATTCTTCTAACAGAAAATCACAAATATATAAATAAACCGACGCACTATTCGAAATTGTATTCTGCAAAAACAACAACCGGCAATTATCTCGAACGACAAGTGAATGATGATCTAGCGTACGATAGCGAGGCGCACAATGGACAGTAGTAAAACATAGAGTTTGTTGACATCGCACAAACGTGAAGCAACTACGTAAGTCTTGTAAACAAACTACAGCGATAGACGGAAAAGTGAAAATATTCTTGGAAAAGATTGTCAACATGATCTCAAGATAATTATAAGAGTTATTTTGGACTTATTTCCAGTGACTCTATTGCGTTAGCTAATGTTATTACAGGTCCTGTGGAACTATAAAAACGGTAGGCACAGGACATCCTGAAACACATGACACTGACAGGCGAAGAAATCGAGAGCTTGAAGATGCTTGCTAAACACAGGAAAAGAAGCCCAATTAAATAATTATTTTTCCTATAACTATAAAAGGCAAAGTTTAGTATGTGGCAGTATGAAACTAAGTTAAATAATAATAAAATATGTCATCGTTGTTTTCGTCCTCATACAAAAATTACTCACTACTTCTACACCACAACAACATAATGATGAAGCCAAACGAAGCAAACAAACTCATTATCAATTAAATTAAATTAAAAACAATAAGGAAAAGTGTCACGCAAATGTATAGTACACTGTACAACGCAATACCCATAGGAATCATTGACCTTTCTGATACGGAACTGTATCTACAGGTAAAACGTTGATTAAATCAGATAACCTTAGTTCTAGGACCTTAGAATGTGCTAGAAGTCGCTCTGGTTATGAATGACTAGAATAGATTTATGATTCATAATATAAGGTCACTGACCGAATTCATTGGCACATCTTATGAGAACAAATTCCATTACATGTATCGGATGCTGCCTGTGAATACAAATGAAATGAAATGTCCATCTGCTAGGGTTTATATCTGTAACGTTTTGTAAAGGAATGTCTGCCCAACTCGGTCAATTATTTTTAATTATGTTTTCAGTGGTCGTTTAAAGCTTTAAAGATATGCATGCTGATATACTTATCAGAAATCTTGGGATGCTTAACGCATTCAAGGACACTGAACGAGATACAGTAGAAGTTTAATTGTTATTACGACTATGGGCGTTTAGGCTGCCTGTCCACTGGTGCGGAGAGGAGCGCAGATGTGCCAATATTAACCAATAGAATCTAAACTCCGCTTCAGAGTTGCGATTCTTGGTTAATATTGGCACATCTGCGCTCCTCTCCTCTCTTCTCCGCTCCAGTGGACAGGCTGCCTTAGTGTCCCTCAAAGTGTTAAGTACCTAACACCAGACCAAAAACCGAACAAATTCAAAGACGCTTGTCTCACTGGAGTCGTAGTCACAATTCCATAGCCATTCACTATACCAAAACTTCAAGGTAGGTAAGCCAATAACTTAACTCGGCCACATCATACCAACCCATTGAATTTTAGTAAATACTTACTTGACGACAACAAAGTTTTTCGCAAATTCTCATAGTTATTATAATACAATGCTATTGAATCAGCTGTCTTTTTACCACGATCTTCTGGAAATGAAAGACAATCGAAAACTATGTTTTAAACTGCTCGGAAGTAAGGAAGTTATCCATTTTGGTCTTGGAGAAAAACCCAGTAAACAACAGTATTTAATGGTGCTACATTATTAAAAGATGCAGATGGATGACGAAGAAAAGCTGTCGAATTGGTATATACCTTACTTATCTTTTTCATGGGGACATTCATGGATGCTCTCTATGTGGAGAAATCTGCATGCTCGGTAAGCCATCGGTAAGCTCCGCACGGTCGAAAGCATTCACCGCATTCACCCCAAAAGAATTGTTATGTTCATGCACTGTTCATGTGGGAACATAGTTTAACTATGTATGATCTCCCATAGTATTATTCTAATATTATCCTCTTTGACTATGGTTATTTCTAGATTTTTAGCTAAAAGGAAACGAGGAAACTGTCAATGAACTGTCAAAGAGGTCAGATCAATGAGGTTGATTAAAGTTTTAACAAGTAAGTATCATTCACATTTATAACACCAGTATTATTTGCTCAATTAAAAATAATTGACGCTCTTGGGCGCCCAACTTTTTGTGTGATCCCCTGAACTTTTTGTTCAACGAAACTTCGTCAAAGGCACCTTGACGTAATATGTGCCTTGACTATGACTTTGGCAAAACGAAAATAATTAAGACATGAATTTATGACAACGGCAACTGCAGGCGACGCGACGTGTCCCGGGCGTCCTGTCGCTGCAGTCATGATTCCGAACCCGACCGCAGGCAGCAGCATTATTATTCCAGTCAGTAGATAGAAGATAGAAAAACGTGCTATCGCTCGAGGGTTGGCGGCACTACTGGTCGGGCTACACGTGTCGCCTGTCGCTCGCCCGTTGCTGCCAACGACAGGTCGGTAGCTACGGAAGGTATTTCATAGAAACCAGTCGTGTCGCGGCGACACGTCGCCTGCAGTTGCTTCCTGTAGTCGGGTACGGAATGGTACCTGATTATAATTCTGAGTCATAAAAGTCATCTAACTATAAACCTAAGAACACCATACTAATGGGTTTACTGTGCCCCTGTCTAACTAAATCTAGACCATCGTGTGTTAAAACAGTTACCGGTTGTAAATAGACCCACAATTACCCATTCCCTGAACTCATTTGTACCTACATTCTGAATTCCTGACCGGAAAGTTTACCGTATCTTTAAACACGTTTCTTGGCAGTTCCCTGTTAACTGTGTGCTTGAAATAAAATGTTTTGCACGAAAAAATTAAGACTTTGCAGAGCAACACGTGATGAACATAGCACGTGACCAGCAACCTAAACAGGTGACTTAAATACTTGAAGGAAGTGTCAGTGACAAAACCATTTACATAGAACTCTTCCAATTAGGACGAAGCGAACCCAATGTTTTCCGGTTTTGGTCCGAAGAAGAACGAACGTAGACGAATAGAATAGGCTTAATATAATCAAGGTCGATCTACTTCCGAGGAATAATAAGCAGCTGGCATAGGTATTCGTATTGATTTCCTTAAGTATTTATGGAAATATCCAACTATAGAAGATACGAAGGTGGGTTATTCATAGAGTGAGCATTTCAATACGAAGTTGTCTTCTGTCAAAGATGAAGATAGAATAGCGAAATATCCTACAATTTGGGCTATAGGGATATTGAAGTTTTGTTTCAGTTTATAAGCCATTAATTTTCAGCCGCCACATAGTAATTTTAGACTAAAGGGAAAAAAATTAAGAGCCGAGGGGGAAGCCCTAAAAGCACTTTCACACTAGTCTGCCCTCTTCGGCTTATGGCGTGTGACTGGCTGCAGAGACTCCAATAACTCTTCCTTTTGGCTTTGCCGTTGTTGGGTAAAAAACAACGGCTCAAATGCCTATGAAAGTATAATTAGAACGAACAAAACAAAAGCAGCGTGTATTCTGAATTTCTGATTCACGCAACAAAGCCGATGACCTTGAACTTGAACTCAAAGACGACAATCAACATAAACATTAAACGGTACTTTAACGATGATCACAATTTAAACCGCGGATTATGTGTTGAGAATGTTTAAATTGATTACGTTAGTGTTCGAAGGCCCCGGATGATTCAAATCTATTTCTTCAAAACCAGTTTCTAGATTAACTGGTTTGCCCTGAATATAAATCTCAGTTTTAACTACAAACGGAAGATCTGGGGTTTGTTGTTGCTTGAGATGCTTTCAAATTAGTAGTTCCCGCAAGTTGTACCGTTACAGAAGCCGTTAATCTTCCTGGAAAATCGACCAAATTGAGTCATTTTAAAGTGTTCTAGAAAGAAGTACTGAGGCTCCTAACAGGATTGTAGATGTTGTAGCGGTTAGACCGCCACATACAAAAATTACGAAACAAAAAGACATGACGTCACACAATTCCTACATCTCGCAGTTAGAGTTTACTGAGCGAATAATATAGATAAGACTATCCGAAATCAACATATGGGCAGTTGCCCGCCAGACATAATACCCGTCTGGTTGGAGGATCCTCCCTTTTCTATAGGGTATGAGTGAACTAAAATGTTATCAAATGCATAATAGCTTCCAGACTTCCAGTAGCCTCTATGCTTTCATGAACATCATCTAGAAATGAGTGGTGTAGCTAGAAATGGGAAATGGGAAGTAAGGGAAAACCGATGCAGGCCGTTGTTTCCGTCAATGCAACAAATATCAATAAAGTATATTCTTTACGAGTATCGTGCAAGATGGCAGTGTTTCACAATTTCTCCTGCTTCACATCGTTTCCCAACAAGTAGCTGGTAGACAGCGACAACTAATTGAGTGTATCTGCAGTGAAATGTTAGCTGCGCATTGCTATTTCCACGATTCCATCAAACGAAGAATGAGAAGATAGCTTTTTAAAGTGACCGTTTTACGGTACTAAACGAGAGTAAGGCCCTTAAATAGCCATGCAACCAAAGGGTGGATAAAGCACCTTAGGTGCAAAAGGAAGAAAGGCACACTAGTAGTCCAAGATTTTTCTTAGATCGAGACTTTTTTGGTAGTAAAAGTTCAACATCAAAATATTTTATTTCACATACCTAAACCTACATGGTCACTTATAAAACGTTAAAAGAGGTGGACTGTCGTTTCCTATGGAGAAGATTCCCTAGAAGTTCTCTTTCAAAGAACTAGAAGAACATTGAAACATTAGAGAAAGACCAAAGGAACACTGAAATCTAGCGGAATCACTAAATGGAGAAGACAAGAACAATAACTCGAGCAATCAACGAGAACAGCTTACCAATAATGATGAAACTGATGATGATTATTTCGCGGCTTTTGTGGACATGATAATTATTCAGATTTGTTACAGTTGTAATAGCAATCATGTCATTTCGTTTAAAATAGGTTTTCTTTTTTTAATATTTTATTTTGTAATTTTGAATGTGAGAACGCTGTAGGCTTAGTGGACTGTAAATAATGTAGATATGTTGACCATCTTCTATTTTGTAAAGTAGGTACTTGGTACTTATTGAAAGACCTACCTGTCCTCGCATACCTATTAATAACACTGTTATTTGAATAAATATATTGTAAAAGCCAATTATTTTTAAAAGAGTAATCGTGGAGTTTCTTGCCGACTCTTCTCCATAGGAAACGACCAATTGGAACCGTGCGTAGCTTCTGACGTTTCATAAGTGCCCATGTAGGTTTATGTGAAATAAAATATTTTGAATTTTGATAAAAGAGAACTCACTGCTCCCAGAAGATGAGCTAAGATTTTATGAACATAACTTACACATAGGTACCGCAATACGCAGGTGTCTCTGACCGCAAGTAACATTTAACATTGTTGTTAACATGTTTGTACTTAGTAGAGGATTTCACGTGGGAACACTTTGTTTCATGCTTGTTGCAAAATTCTTTGAACATTGCACAAGTTAGCAAGATATAGCCATAATTACGCATTGGTCACCACAAGGAGAGTCGACATCATGAGGATGAGGCAATCCTATTTTGTTTGAGTTTTCTAGAGATCCTTAGGTTGGAAATTTTATTTGGATGAAACGTATGGTCTCATCCAAAGGACTTTCACTTTTACGATTCATTTACTCGTAGATAATGATAAGATTTCGTGTCACATTGAAGAATTGCTAATACTAATATTATAATCTTGCAAAGGCAAAAATATTCTATGCTAGAATTATTAACTAATAAACAAATGAATACCTACTAAAAGTATTCATTTGTTTATTAGTTAGATACTTCGTCAGATAACTTGCACAATTAGCAATTTACTTAGTACACCTATATAACAAGTTACCTACAACAAGGTCGTAAGCAGAGCTAAAATTATTTGAACTGATCTGACACACTTGCATGCAATCTTGAATATCTTTCAAGGCAGCCCAAACAAGGTTTTTGCAATACATACCTGATTTCTAGAGATATGTCCAAGAGTTTTCTTAATGATTTCGAATTAAAGAGCAAGTAGGTACCTACATAAGTTATTTTTTAATCCACAACGGGTATGCTCAACCAAATGTGATTTCTGCTACCTACGAATATTGGTACACTCAGGTTATGGAGGAAGAGGAAAAAGAGGATCAAGGGGATACCCTAAGATTACACCATTTAGGTAGGGGGTATGGAACAGGCCCTTACCACACCCTCGGACTCTTGATCAACCTTGAGGAGCGATTGATCCACACCCGACCCTAGAACAAATCGTCGCCCTGTAAGATTTATTTAAACTATGCAACCTAGACCCCTGCCTATCCCCCCGCTTAAATAAAATAATATACATTAAACATCAGCAATCTGACTGCGAGACTAGATGCACTTTAGTGCACTTTCATAATATCGGACTTTGCTGCCTACACCGCAACTAGTGCTGTACCGCACTATATCGTAAGAGAAAGTTTTTATCGATTTTATTATAAGTAGGTCGATAAATTATTCATAGAAGCTATTGATGGGAATTCATATTAATTAACCGGGGTCATAATCATAAGGCATGGCAGACGAGGTATAATTCTGCTGCAGCTTTAGAACTGTTTTAATGTGTAGGTACTATTTTAGTCGATTTCAATACGCTTTTGGTCGACTGGTGTCGGTCGATCTTTTCTTATCTTACAAAATCCAGTAGATTCTACTTTAACACTCTATATTATTGACGTCAACAGACTTAATTCACAGTCAATCACAAAAATTGAGAAGTGTCAAATTATGCTAAAGGTCAATTCTTAAACGTTGAAATGCCTATTATTTGGCATTTCAACGGCATTTAAATTATTCTTATGAATAATTTAAATAAATATTGGAATACATTATTTATTATTGTTTATTAGTAAATGGTATTGAATAATTGAATTATATTAACCCAGTTTTATGAATTACTAGCTAATGTTAACACTAAAAGTTTTGATTTTATACAGTGACGGATAGTCTCTATAGAAAATGAAACATCAGATTTACCTGTCGGCTGCTATATTTTAAGTATTTATAAGTTTTCATTAAGTTTATATGCATTAAATATACATGACTTAATCAGTTTGTGTATTGCATAGTAAAAATTCAAATCATAATTTTCTTAAGTATCATACGATACAAAACATAAAAGCAGTTTATCTCGGTAACTAAATGGCTACTTGCAAGGTTCAGTAACCTTATCATGGTCAAACGCTAATGAAAACTAACCTATCTAAATTCTAATTAACCTTCAAAGGGAAGGTTATTTCAATATAAAATAATATGCTTCATACCATATTTACTTATTATTTCAAATGGCTATCCTACTTAGGCTCCTTAAATTTAAAATCGCAAGAATCAAGCAGAAATATTTTCTAATCAAAACATTCATTTTAAGTTTATATTCAAATCGTGTGCAATATAAACAGTGAAATTATAACCAATAAGTATTCACCAGTAAGTAATCCTACTACGGGGGGAACACCCAAATAGTCCGAAATATTTTATTCCGAATTTCGTTGTTCCGATTTTCAAAAGTCCGAATTTCATAATCCCTAAGAATTATAATGTCTGTTAATAAAAATCACGAAATTCATTTTACCGAAAGTCGTAAATACGATTTATTTGGTTTCCGATTTTCATACGTTCGAAGAATCAAATGCTCGGTGGGTTCTCGGTCCGAAAAACGACATTCCGATTTTCAATATCTCGAATAAACTACTAAAATTAGGATTCTGATTCTGATTCAATAAGTATAATATTTAGTTACGCATATAAATTCAAAATCCATGAGTTTTTAATTTAAAAACGTCTACTTTGGTCCCCTCTATTGTTGGTGAATCATTTGAGTGAGGTTAGATTAAGTGAACCTAATGCGTGTAGGCCAGCGACCGAAGGGAGCGTGCCGCGGCAGCGGCCGCCGAGTGCCAGATCCCCTTTGTTGTTGGTGAATCATATGGGTTAAGTTGGAACTGTGACCCGTGTGTTTTGTTGTCTTGCTTTTCAGTTTTACAAGGCATTTTTATTTCGGAATTCTAATTAATCCGTACTTTAATAATCGGAATTCGTATTTTTGATGTTTCGAATTATTATTAAGTCGCACTTTTTGTTATTCGATCTATTGAATTTAGGTATTTTGAGAATAGTAATTATAAACGTTAGGAATATTGAAATTTTGGAATTATAAAAATAGGATGAATGATAAATCGGAGTTGTTATGAGGGATTTTGAACCATTCGGAATTCTGATAATCGGTATTTTGAAATTCGTATTTTTGACTTTCGGAATAAAGTTTTTCGTATTTATGTAGTGTACCCCTACTACGGGATATCGATAGATTGATTGTTTTTGTCAGAACATCACTAGCATTTTACAGTTATTAGTTTATTACCTAGAGCACGGTAATATTATCTAGAGTTAGTATTTACTTGGAAATCGGAACAGATGTCTGCAACACGAGAAACCCGTAGTAATATATAATATTGGCAGAGGGTTAGCGGGTTTAACAAACGCCGTCACTTCCACAGAACAGATAAAAGAGGGTCACTACCGTGGACGACAAGGCTAGGTGAGCAGGTAGGTAGGGAGATCCTTTTGGAAATAAGTAAATTCAGATTGGTGATTCCAAATAACCAAAGAATAGATAATAATGCTACGGTATATACAGAGTGTCAGGGAC
Source organism: Conistra vaccinii (assembly GCA_948150665.1). Lineage (NCBI taxonomy): Eukaryota > Metazoa > Arthropoda > Insecta > Lepidoptera > Noctuidae > Conistra > Conistra vaccinii. The sequence goes on along the minus strand of OX411320.1, from coordinate 1,453,192 downwards.
ATCGACGCGAAGCCTGTTACCATGGATTCAGACTTCAGTACATGATTCTGAACCCCCCTGCGTTGAAATTTTTCCTCCAAACAGTCCATCAACTTTAGCTGTCCATCGATCTGTGAATCTAGGCGAGTTCCAGAACCGAAACAAACAAAACGTGGCGGCGGAGGCGTGGAGGCGGCGACGGCGACGCCCGCCCCTGCTTGCTTGCTGTGCCTGCAGCCAGAACCAACCTACTGGCAAGAACTCCTCTCACTAGAGCCATGCGTGTGGTGAACGAGGTTCACGAAAGGGTTGATGTATTGTGGTGCAACTTGAGTGAAGTCGCAAAACTTACATTAAATATAATTTGTTATTTAGATGTAGTTTAAGATTTATGGCTTGGCTTGTTTTAGGGTTTTTACCTTCTTGCCGAAAACAAGATTAATACCTACTTAAATATATATCAATAAAAAAATATATTATAAGGTCCTTCTTAAATATTGTTATATACTATAAAGATTTCAGTCAGGCATTTACGATTCAGATGGAGGTTCACGATTAGGGCAGTAATAAAGTGTTTTTTTAAACATTTCAAACAAATTGCACGAAGTAAGACAGTAGCTCAGACCAATAAAAAAGTAATTGGTCTGAGGACAGTAGATAGATAAATATAGGATATAAAAGTTGGTCCAACATTGGCCACATATGCCAAAAAAATCACTTCAGCATAAACACGCGTTTATTTGCGCACCGAAATTAACATAGCTGTGCAAATAGTTCTAATTTGACCTTTTATTTCAAGACCATGACCTTCAAATTTCGGTACTTCTATCGTCCAGTAAAAATAGTCCCATCTTAACTTATACATTGTAGGTAAATAAAGTAGTTACATTTTTTATAAGTACTTAGTCTGTTTTAAAATTATATGATAGACAAAGGCTCAGAAATCGCACAGTGTAAACAAAATAGATCAAATAACGTGCCAATTTGAAGTGCCACTTACAAAAATGAAATGATTTTTTAAATAATTAAACCCGAAATTCTAATTATAAATCACATTACACTTTCATTAGATAGTACTTTTGTAACAGACCATAGGATCTATGTAGTAACTAGAGCTATCAGTATTTTTGACAACCTCGGACTACTAAGCCCTTTTCTCGATACAAATCAGTGATTAGTAATAATAACTGACGAAATAGACCTTTACTCTGATTATTGATACCTTAATTACCTAAATCAGTATCAACTCAGGCCAGATAGCATATCAAACCTTGCGAGTCAAATAAATACGACGATAACTTATGCCTGATTATGAAAAAAAAACGATAAATGGAGTGAAATATAATCTAACACGAATTCACGAGTGAATCATTTTTCTTGCAAGGAAGTGGTTAATTCTTCGTAAATAACAAGCTTTCTCTAGAAAATAAAAAAGAATATCAAAATCGGTCTACATTTATTAACGAAAATATCGATGAACATACATCAAAAATATATATACTTAGGTACGAGTACAGACGAATTGAGAACTTCCTCTTTTTTAAGAAGTGGGTTAAAAATATATCAAGCGGTAAAAGCCAAAAGAAGACCAAAAAAGCGAAAGCAAAAACAATAACAGTAGAGGAAGAACATGAGACGAAAAATGACAGCTAAGCAAAATTGTGCAAGATGGCTTTGACCCGGTTACAAATATACCTTGTCCATAACACGAGCAGTAATTTACAGAAAAACATTTAATATTCTGATCATTATGCTCAACGCATACAAGTTAAAGCCAACGACCTAGAAATCTAATATGTATTACTCCAAAAATTTGCGTATCTGTCATATTTTTGGTGCCTGCCGTATTAACCAGCAACTGGGTTTGGAGGTCAGAGACAGTCGCTCCATGTGAAATACTGGTATTCTGGAAGCCGACCCCAACATAGTATGGGAAAAGACTAAGCAGATGTTGATGATTTTTGGCCAAGAGTTGGTATTAGTAGGCTCTGGAAAGTGGAAACTTTCTCTCTAACTATTGATTTCCAAATTTTGAAGCCTCCTCGGCTTGGCAATCGACAAAATTGCAAAGGTTATTAAATCAAATCAATGAACCTACTTAGCAACTTCGTCGATAAATGATTTGATTTTGAAAAGATCACAGAAACAACTTTGAACTCAAACTGGTGGCAAACCTTTTTTGCTTATCACAGTTATCACCGAATATTAGGACGCACACTGTAGCAATCTTCAATCAAAGCGACAAGGCCAATTCTTGACATTTTGTTCGCTCAGCGTAAAATAAGGACCGTGATGTTATCATTAGTAAGCCACTAAGCATAATTGAGAAATAACGATAACAATGCTGAATCAAGGACTTTAAAGGTGTTAATTGGTAGTTGACTAAGTAGCTAATAGAATAATTAAGGCTTCGACAGACAAGCACAACGCGACTCTGGTGGAACAATTTATATGAAAACTTTACGGAAATTGTTCTACCGATGTCGCGTCGCGTCTGTCTGCGGGAACCTTTAGTGTTAACAATGGTAAAATGCACTTGCTGGAACCAGTCAGAAAAAGTAGTATAACACTGAACATCGAGATAGAATTTCGAATGAAATTCCTACCGTCATGTTTAACCTTTTATAGGGCAGAAACTGACTGAACAAACAAACAAAACGGTGAAGGAAAACATCGTGAGGAAACCGGCATGTCCTAGAACCAAAAATTCGAGGATATGTAACATCTACGAATCGCACTGGGCTCGCGTGGTGGATTACGGGCCACTCCCTCTCACAGAGAGGAGGCCGGTGACCCAGCAGTGGAAACATTATAGGCTGAATATGAGGGCAGAAACGAAATTTGTAGTCGGGTGGTTACAAGCGCCATACCATTTCTACCCTATATAGGGTTAAACAGAGAACTTCTCGACCCTGAAACACGAAGATCAATTGCATAAATTGCTATGAAACCACTACCTTTTACAAATGATTGATATTGTCCAAATTTTTACGATTTTATTGCAAGATTTTAGATGAAGAAAGAAATCATGGTTGGAAAATTCGTTAGATATATTAATTTATTATACCTATATTTATATTCAAGACATACAAATAATATGGAATGTTAAGTGTGGGACTCGTGAGAATATAATAGCATGTGCCAAATTTTTTATGGTCGCGATTCATATTTTGCCCAAGATACAAGACACTGACCTGCAAATTGCAAAAAACGTAAGAAAATTTGAATTTCGCGGGCTACCACTATAAAACTTCATTGACGGTTGACAGGGGTAAATGGAAAAAGGAAACGTGGTGCGCCAACCCCAAGTAACATAAGACAAGGGCAAAGAAACGTGGTGTTTGTTACGTATTAATAAAACATATTTTGATTCTTTCGGTATTTTGTATTTATTGTTTGTCATAAGTATTAAAAAAGCGCTTTGAAGAGTTATTTGAACTAATTTGCTACATTCTCAAACATTGGACATTTTGGGAATTGGACATTTTGACAATTGGACATTTTGGGATTTGGACATTTTGAGAATTGGACATTTTGCCCCTGAACGAATAAATTAAGATAATAATCTAACAAAGGAGATATTATGAAAATTATTTAAAAAATATATACAATAAAGTAAGACCAAAACGCTTAGCATGGCCACATTAGAAACGGGCTTTGTCGACGGAAGAATAGACAATAATTATGATAGAGTCTGTCATTTTGTCTATTCTTCCGTCGACAAAGCCCGTAGAAACCCCGTTTCTATGGTTGTCATGCTACGCGTGCTTGTTATAGTTACTTGATTGCTATACAGGTGTAGGTACGTAGATTCAATAAAATTCTTGCTTTCCTTTGTCCCTGTATCTGATATCTAGTCAATATCCGATAACGGATTAATTCGATAAGCTGGAAACACAGACAGAGCCGTGACAATAACAACAACAATGCTGCTATTAGTCCACTCGAGGAGGTGAAATACTAGTGTTATTGTTGCTATAAGGGTTTCATGTTAGTCTGTTTGGAGACTCACAGGCTAAAGAACTCTCTAACACTCTAGATCACGTTTCCTATCTGTTATGAGCATTGGCAGATAGATAGCATACAATAGGTGGCCAATTTTTTGTAGGAGCTAAATGAAACTGAAGAGCTAAAAATGTACGCACGTCCAACGCACACGTCCTAAAAACGAATATTATGTGATACAAAAAACAATGTGACGGATAGTAGAACCTACAAAAATTCCGTGTGCATGGACCCTCATCTCATCCCCTTTTAATGATTCTTAGTTAGGACTTCTTTTCTTCAAAGTTAGGACTTGAAGAGGTTGGTTGTCTTCACCATTCTACTCTACTTAGCACATCTACGACCCTCAGTCTCCATTGAAAGCTTGAGTAACCTTGCAAAGTGCGAAGGTCCACACTGATTCTGAGGGCACTGCACCGACGAATGTTGAAAGATTTAAAAAGCGCACATTTGGTGTCCTAAAATTCGTGAAGCATTTTACGTCTATTGACCAGTCTAGGATTTAAATATCATTGAGCCCTTATTTTGCAATAATCCTGCCCATATTATCGACGTTTGCTGTTATTTTTAAATACACAATTCGAAGGATTTTGAAAGAAATTAAAGTTTGAAAAATTCGTCTGCTCTACAACTTAATTAACGCAATTAATATTGAAATTGTCAAAATAAAGGTATTGCATTAGTTGTAGATTACGTAGTCTTCTGCTCATTTCAGCATCAGAACCAATTTAAATTTTCAGCCATAGAGAAAGATAGCAAGTTTCATAAACCTTCCGATATCATTTTTTATTGATAAAATCTTGTTTTTTTTTCAAAATAATGACTAGAAGTTAAAAGTAAAAGCGCGATATATAGAAAAACAATTTCTTTCAACCAATTTTCTCCTAAAAGATACGTAGCGTAGGTAGGTAGTTATGAGTCAGATAATACTGCGTTTTTATCGAAGTTGATTGTAATTTGTAAACAACGTATTAGATACCTATGTAGGTACCTACCTATAGTACGCTACAAAATCCAATTAATTACGAAAGCTAACATAATCTGTTTGGATTGACTCATACTTCATACACCTATGTAGGTATCCTTTACACATTGGTTTGGAATCTCAATATTTGTGCTCTGTTGCAATAGGTAAGTATATTATTTTGTTTTGTAGTTTATACAGCGTGATCTTGAAATCTTATCCACAAAATTAGGTATAGGTACCTACCTATCAGTCTATCACCCAACGTAAGGGTACGAGTCTAAGATGACTAATCAAAATATCAATTCACGCTGTGATCAACAACAACAACCCTCTGTGAAGGAAGGTTAGGATTAGGAAGGAAGGGAAGGACACATTACCCTGATATCGTTTGATAGATTAGGTAGGTACCTACTATTTAATTAGAGAGCATTGTGAACAAGCAAATTAAAAAAAAAACATCTCCAAACATATTCCATCAATTTAATTTGAGCGTTTTTAACAATGCAAAATCCATTTTCATAACGGTTAGTAAAAGTTTGAATAAAACTCGACTACAAACATCCACAACGTAAATAAAACTACTTTTAGTTTTCATCTCGAGAAATTGTGACTACGTTAAGTCACAAAAATAACCACATACAATAATTATTTTTATAATTTTATTAAAATGATTTTTAGTTACCTCTATATCGGCACCTAAAAACAAAAACTGTTTATATTTTTGCACATCCGTATATCACATTTTGGCGCAAAAAAAATCATAGACCTACAATGGTTGGGTTCAAAAAACGATTTTTTTTGTCGATTCCAAAATAAAACTTTTTGCACAAAGGTCAGTTCAATTAGATAAACACGAAAAGTGAATGCACCTCACAAGGACGACTTGAATAGACGTAAGTCCTCTCTCGCGACGTAAAACGCACTAAATTATTGTACTGCTGCGCTGAATCAAAGCCGATCCACAAGTATCTGTCACAAATGTTTGGGCCAACATAATAATCGACTTGTTACAGATGTCATCTTTTCAGTATCATTTTGTAATGTTATAAGTATTTCTTAATTTAACCGAGTAATAATATCCTTTGTGTACTGGCGGCGCCGGCGTGAGTCCCTATTTGGGGACAGATCCACATAAACTAAATTAAACTAATATGATGTGTAATGTGACAGAACTATTGTTTAGTGTGTCCTTCACCACACAATCCTCACTTTTGAAAACTTCATGAAATTGAATTTTGAAAACGCCAAAAAATAGTCAAGAAATAGTCATAAATAGTCACCAAAGTTAAAAAAATAGTCGCATTAAGATTCCGAAGTTATAGCTATAAGTTGGTGAGGATTGTGGGGTGAACGTCTCCACACAATCCTCACCTCAGTGCAAGCAAACGGCTAGGAGTATCGACTTGGTTTCAATTCCAAAAAATAGTCAATAAATAGTCGTAACGCTATGCCAAATCTCGAAAATAGTCATTAAGAGGTTCCAGAGATATAAAGGTGTCTTGGTGAGGATTACGTGGTGAGCCTTTCTCGCCACAATCCTCACCTGATTACCGCGGAATGCTTACGTTTTTTCATTTGAAATTGGTGTCAAAAAATAGTCAAGAAATAGTCGTCTCCAACCACCATAATTTCGACCTGGTTTATTATGTAGAAGTATGTTAAATTTCCATCTAAACTTCTACATACATTATGTTTTGGTACAGTCGCGACTACCTAAATTGCAAATTGTTGTATATTAATATACGGTAATAAAATATTGTAGTTACTTACGTATTTATTATTTCTGTCAGAGTTTAATAAATACCAATCTACCTGTACATGATATTCCTCCAATTTTAAATATGTTTCTTGCTATTTCATTTAGACATTTCCTTCCGGTTGGCTTTATGAGTTAACTGATTTCACAAATGAAACTGAACGCGATCAGCATTTCTAAAACGCGTTCAAGAGCTGTCAGTGTCAAAATTGTTATATTTCAACGCGTTTAGATGTGCTGAACGCGTTCAATTTCCCTGGTGAAATCCGCATTAAGTCTTTATTTCAGATTAATTTTATTGTAGTATGAGAAATTAAGACTTCTACCTACTTACCTATTATTAAAATACCTACAGATATTCATGATAATTTTATATTCTCTACTTTGTTTAAGTAGGATGGTATATTCTAGTATTTACTTTATACTATACGTGCTCGGTAAGCACCATTATACTTTTTTTAAATGAGGCAGAATGTACGTCATCATTATTGTTGTACAATATGTGTATAATAATAACAGAAATCAAGAATTCTGTAAATTTAGATATATAAAGATAATTATATACCCGGCTTCGCAATAATTCTATACTACACTTAAACCTTCCTTATGAATCACTCCGTCAATTGGTGAAAACTGCAGGAAGATCAGATTTTTTTTTTTTGAGTTTATCGCGTTCAGACAGACGCGGGGCGGAGGGATTTTGTTTTATAATATGTTATGATTATGTTATTCATTATCATATATAAAACATAGTTAAAATACCTTCCTAAAATAGCTACATAACTAACAATAATACAAACAAAAAATTTGTTGACCACTACAAATACGAACATAATAATTTTGTGCTCGGCTGTACTCGACTCGAAAATGTATGTAGAAGTTTACATGGAAATTTAACATACTACTACATAATAAACCAGGTCGAAATTATGGTGGTTGGAGACGACTATTTCTTGACTATTTTTTGACACCAATTTCAAATGAAAAAACGTAAGCATTCCGCGGTAATCAGGTGAGGATTGTGGCGAGAAAGGCTCACCACGTAATCCTCACCAAGACACCTTTATATCTCTGGAACCTCTTAATGACTATTTTCGAGATTTGGCATAGCGTTACGACTATTTATTGACAATTTTTTGGAATTGAAACCAAGTCGATACTCCCAGCCGTTTGCTTGCACTGAGGTGAGGATTGTGTGGAGACGTTCACCCCACAATCCTCACCAACTTATAGCTATAACTTCGGAATCTTAATGCGACTATTTTTTTAACTTTGGTGACTATTTATGACTATTTCTTGACTATTTTTTGGCGTTTTCAAAATTCAATTTCATGCAATTTTCAAAAGTGAGGATTGTGTGGTGAAGGACACTGTTTAGTTTAATAAGACAAAAGTGATACAGTTTGCTGCTGAAGTACCTATATTTTCTTTATATTTTTAGGCATGCATTCACTATTTATGATATAAATAAAACACAGGAAATAATATTGATACATTTATTTGTCTTCTTCATGTAAAAGTCAGTCTTATAAAAGTTGTACAGTAAGTAAATGTAGGTATGTTCTTACTTTATTATTATTTATAGAACTACGTTTGCAAACTAATAAATGATTTGCTTTGAAAACAAACATCCAGACTGATCTAGATAATAATATTTTTGGCTGTGTGGTTATAGTTCCTTTGCCTATCCTTGTAAACAATTAAACCCTGGTTACTTTATGATTCTCTGAAAATGACAGTCAAATCAAAACACTAGGAAAACGTTTTACTTCCATTTTCAAATATAAAACGATTTATCAGTAGTTTATCTGTCCCAAAATTATCAATTTCGTGATTTCTCGTATTGCTGTATTACCACACACATCACGAAGCTAAACTCAAGTGTTTGGAATTGCATAAAAACCTCATTCATACCTACTTCGACTTTTAAGGTAAGAAATAGATTATCTTCGTAGTTTATATTATTTTTGTAATTATTGAATTTGATAGATGCAAAGTGCCTGTAAATTAAGGAAAGCGGCATTTGAAAGTAACAACTGTAACAAGACAGTCATGTTTACAAGATTTTAACATAATTGTGTGTGTTCATAAAAGATGCGGCCAATAATTTAAATCATTAAAGTACACCTGACATCAATCTTCCTAGCCTTTTTCCCAACTATCTTGGGGTCGGCTTCCAGTCTAACCGGATGCAGCTGAATACCAGTATTCTACATGGAGCGACTGCCTATCTGACCTCCACAACCCAGTAACTGGGTAATACGATACCTCTTGGTAAGGCTGCCTGTCCACTGGAGCGGAGAGGAGAAAAGAGGAGCGGAGATATGCCACTATTAACCAATCGAATCTTGACTCAGGATCACTGATCTAAAATCAGGGGCGGAGTCAAGATTCTATTAGACTGGTGTCAGACTTTCGGGCTTCTGACGACTCGTAACGACTGTCAAAGATCCACAAATGACAGCCGGGACCAACGGCTTTACGTGCTTTCCGAGGCACGGAGGAGTCTCGATAAGTAAAGATGGTCACCCATCCACTGACCAACCCCGGCAAGCGTAGCTTAACCTGATGGATCGATCCGTGCGGCTTATTACTTAGCCACGAGCTCCTCTAAAGTACACATGACATACCTACGGTTGTAAAATAAAAAGTTAAAAACTTGGCGGTAAATTTAGCTTGCTAGTGCCATCTATTTTTGTTTACGAGTACTTACTAAAAATTATGACCTTCATAAATTATGCTTCAAGTGCCGCCATCTGTCATAAATTCTAGACAACTCTTTAGAAATACCTCGCGATAGATGTCGCTAGTAGAACGTTCCCACAGCTCCAAGGCTGTATTCACACGATAGCTTACCGTTATCTCTATGCCGTAGGTATATAGGTACCTATACGTTTATAAACTTACCTATTTCCACATTTTGATACTCTCTCAAAGCAAGTTTTAATATTGGGAATTTTGATTTAGGTACCTAGCAACCTACCTCGTTCAACATCGGTAGGTTGCACAACCAGCCGGAAGTTCAATGGGCGACCCTTGTGTGGATAGGGTTTCTTTTTTGAAAGGGGAGTAAAGGGATATTAGTCACCCCTCGTTAATTTATGTGCCTCGGAAGAACAAAATTGATATCCTGAACTAAATGTATTTGCTGCAGTATGAACACTGCTCAATCAATTGCGCTTCTCAAGACATGCGCCATATTTATTTTTATAACGCTATCTTTAACGTCACATCATAATCGGTTCTCGAAATTGAGAATTTCACATTCGGGACTATTCAATCCGATACTGTGGGACAAATAAATAAGCTTAAAAACAAAATAACGTTTTACTTAAAATCGGTTGTATTTACATTTCGTCCATTGTAGAAAATCAATAATGTTCAACATCACAAATAAATAAAATCGTACTAAGGTATTCACATAAGTCGTACATAGTACAAATATGCGACAGCTCATTCTTACCACAAAAATGAAAAGGCGGGACAATAAGATTTACTCATAAGATAATTTTATTGATTTCCATGTCAATTTTTTCTAATGAAAACATCTTTGCTCCCTTTGGTATTCGATCGCGAATGGAACAATTTATTAGCTAAATGCTTCTCAAAACATCTCGCCGCCTTCGCCGGGGGCCGGCTGCGTGAAAATCATAAGTTATCTCAACTAGGTGTCGGCACACCGACGCCCCGCGAAAGACTGAACGGAGTGAAAACGGATTCAACAAGAAGTATCAAAAACACTCATGTGACGATCGGCGTCTAGGCGGGCGGTGCGTATACATCGCTGGCGGGTCAGTGGCGAGCCCGTGCAGCGATGTATAGCGCACAACGGGTGATTTTCCACGCGAGAGAGCGCGTCGCCGCGTCGTGGTGCGGGGCGCGCGGCGGCGGAGGGCCGGCGGCAAATCGAACGAGGCCACGCGCCGCCGCCGCCCCGCCCCGCCCGGTGGCGTCCTTTCATAAAAAATGACGTACATCCTACATACTAAATCACTTTAACCTAGGAATCTCTTATTCCACACCGTGAGACACTGGAGTACCGAGCTGAAGGTTCTATCCTAATTAACAGTTATGGACAAAAATTACAGGCCGGTTTGATATATTTTTGTTATTCGCTATCTCGCCGCGGCGACCGTCGCGCTCTCTTTATCGGTCGTACAGAGAGCGGGCGGCCGGCGCGCGATGAGCGCAAGATAATGGCAAAATTGTGATGTTTTTCTACTAAACTGACGTGTGGAATACGACCGCGGCCGGCCTAAGGTAACGTTTCCTCGTCCCGACTCGGTACCCATGGACGGTACCCATCCGTACCGATTCTATCGCTAAATGACTAATTTTCTATGTTTTATTTCGTTATCATACTTTATCACTCGATCCAATGCGCGATCGAGTCGAACGAGGAAACGATTGTGTAATCTGAACGCGACTGTGGATATTACTGTATAAAAGAAAACTATTAACCTGAATGCAACGTTCACACTATGTTACATTATTACTGATTATAAAATCACAGGCTTCACTTATGCTAAATATGTACACACAAACTCTCATCGACAACAACAAAATGAGGAGTTGAGCTTTGTGACTTATAGCTTATTTACTATAACGCGCCAAATCTGGCTTACTTATATATTTTAGTAACGGATAGGTTCCTACAGCTTAGAAAAATATCACAACTTCACCATTCAACGGGCTCACAGGTAGACCTAGAATACAGAGCGGATTTCACTTAGAATAAAGTTTACTTCCGAAAAACACATTTGTACATTTCATGACAAAATTCAACAGCATTCTACTAAGTCTTAATTAATTACACGCTCGATAACGAGCCGAAAAAGTAAAGATACAGCTTTCAGTACCGAACTTAAACATTGTAAAAAAATGAAAATCTGCATTGAATTTGACTTAATTAATTACATTTGTCATTTAAATAGAACTGCACCCGTTTTAGGTGGGAGCGTTGTCGGCCCCGCGTGTTCCCAACTGTTGTTAGTGTCCTGTAGTTGGGGCTGTCGCTGTGTGTGGACAGTTGAGGCGAGGCGAGGCCGCGCCAGTCCGGGGCGTCACGAGCACTAACACATCACTGTGACATTGTCCATAAAGAGGCACGAGGCGTATTACGCATCTTCCTCCTCCTCCTCGCCTAGCAGCTCCTCTTCCACCTCCTCGTCTGTAACAACCAACACGTGATATTAGCGTCGCACGCACGCGCCACAACACTGTCGAACGCAGCTTTATATTATATGCACTTGACAACACCTAGACAGCCTCTATAATTAGTTTATATTCGAAGCTTTGTGTAATAATTACTTTTTAATGAACTAATAAGGAAAAAGTTTTCAATTTTACTTTTGTTTTGAATTCGATATTTTTCTGAATTTCTCTCATCTTTAACTGAATTAAAGACGATCGCATAGGTAATTGATAACCTCACTGGCTCGTTTATGTTTATTATGCACGTGTAGTGTTTAGCTTATGATTACACGCTTATACATAATGCGACCGTCGACGAGAAATTGTAGTGATAATCACAGTCATGATATAGGTAGGTATAAATGGGCAGACTCTACTCACCCTCGGCGTCGAGATCGTCGTCCTCTCCCTCTCCGATGATTTCGTCATCATCCTCTCCTTCCACCTCTTCGTCGTCATCTTCTTCGCCCTCGCCCTCTCCTTCTAAGTCTTCCTCTTCACTGTGGGGCTCGTCGTCACCGCCTCCACCATTCTCCTCCTTTCGCGCCTTTTTCGCTTCTGTCGTTTTCTCCTAAAAACGTAACAAATTATTGGCGGGAACCTGTATTTTTAATTGTTTACGTGCCGTATAGGACAGTATGCGGTGAGCCTTGACGTACTCAAGATCAAACAAGTAATAACTGGCCATTAGCCAATATTATTTCAATTTTGAATGCACCGAGAGATCTGTTTATGTATGATTTTGTAGGAAAACGATGCAAGTTACCTGCATAATAATGAGACGCAGGTGACAAAGATTCGTAACGATAAAGAAGCGTGGGTCATTAGTTGTTGTGTGGGGGAAAGAGCGACGTCGAGCGGGGCCGGCGTCATACGGCCCTTTTTCCCGTGGCAAAGTTGAGCGGAACGCGGTCACCGCGCATACCTACCTAACCGTTCGCTAAGCGACGCCGTCTAATACACAAGAAACAACTAAAAACCGTCAAAATAATCATGATACAGAGCCTCGTAGCGTCGTTCATTAACATACACGTTTTAGTGTGATGGTTGAATTACGACATAAGCTAACCTATACAAACGCTAGTCTTGAATCAAGCCGTAAACGCCATGCGTCCTCGTGTACGTACGATATATAAGAGTGAACAGGACGGAAGATATAAAACATTTCCATTTTTAGCAAAATTATAGAATATTCAAGATTCCCGCTCAATTTGTGCAGTCGATGAATGTTCACATGACTGCGTGCTATGAACAAGTGCTACTAGAACAAAGGATACATACTACATTATATACACCTACATGCAAATAATGCCGGGTCATTGACTACTTTTCAGTGTAAGCGCCGAAATAAAATAACAATTGTGAAAACGGCATAAGCGTGACTGAGTCATGGCAGACTTGAATATTGCATTGGATAATAATAAGAATATATTCTGAGTAGATAACGCGAGGTGTACATTTGCGCGGTGGTTGTGACAGTCCATCCGACTCAAACACTGACATTCGCGCCGGCCATGTTACCCATCCATCTAGCGTCACGCTACGATGAACGCAAGCCCTGAGAAAGTCAGAAATAACTATTTCCACGCTATATAATCGATGGTAAACTACGACTTGGCCTTACGACACCTATATCGACACATTTTCTATTATAACCACATCAATGAGGACAGCGTACGTTCCCGCGCCATGTTTTTTTTCCGCCAAGGTCATGCCTCCGTATCGAAAACGAGTAAACAAAAGCTAAAAAATTAGTGCCCCGCGAATGTATCACGCCTCTGGTAAAAACAATATGTTTGTTTCTTCAGAGGGCATCATGTTATTGGCTCATCGATTTCCCCACACACGCTAAAATGCATAACTCGACAAAAATGACATCCAAAAATAAGCCGGTACGAGTCAGCATCGTTTCGGTGCCTACACACATAGATCTCTATTTACCACGTGGAATGATGTACGAGAGCACTCCACATAAAGAAAATTTGTGTAATGCAGCCTTTATAATAGCGTTCAATAAAATGGCGAGCGATTATAACGAATACATTTGTTTGACATGTGCACTCACCTCTGCTGCCCTTTTGGCTCCTTTTAGGTCACTTTTGGCGTCACCCTTCTTCTCATCGCCGACCTTGTCGACGGCCACTTCACTGTTATTTTCATTGGTGCTCATGATTGTTCTGATTTTGGTGTTAATTACTAGAATTAGTAAGTTAAGTTGTACGGCTGCCCGGATCCGACGCGCGACTGACTGAGCGAGCGAGCGAGCGGCCAGATGAGTTTGAAAACGAAGATGGCGCGGGCTTCTGCACGCCTCGACGCTGATTGGTTCAAATTGTCCGCCATTAACAAGCTATGACTAGCATGTGGGTAAAAATGTTGAATTATATTTTCGTTATTTTACCATTCAGCTCCCAAGTAAAGAGTTAAATCGATGTTAAAACTAATGGTAATCTTGTTTTCAAAACTGTTTTTAGTCCTGAAGGTTTTGATTCGGAGAAATGGTTAAAAATAGGATCGCGTCGGCTTCAGTTAGTTCCAAATTTCAACGCAACTAAGCGCTGTAATCAATCATCGACAAGCGGGAAAATAAAAAGTTCATTGAAATAAATAAAATATGTGTTGCTCTGAATTGAATTTGTTTTCTCAGCAAAAATCGTAAAATTCAGTGATTGTAAATGCGTCACATCGTCTATAACTTTTCATCGAGTGAAAGAAAACACAGACCTTACGACAATAGTACGACGCGTGTTATGATGACTTTATTGATTTTATCATTTCCTGATTCCTCCCTAAACTAGCATGATTGTATTCAAACTGAAATCGAACTAATTAAATTAAAACTTTTACGTTTATTACCCTCTATTAAAAATCCCTTGAACCTTGTAATTTTAAAAAAAGTTTGATGTTATTTAGCTCTGTTGCTTTGTATTTGCCGCCATATTGAAAATTTACTATGAGTTACGAATAAATTTACGATGATGTTTTTTTAAACCGTTATTTACGGAAATAATTGCACAGGAAATATTTGCATAAACGCACAGGTAATTAATTTCGGCGCGTACTATTCGGATGCAAATTAATGAAAAATAAAGTGGAAACGTATTTAAAATCATCATTTATTTACACATTGGGACTAACCTTACATTTTTTACTCCACACACATTGGGAGGCGATAGTAAACGATAAATAAAATAAAATACACTCGAACTAAAATATAATCGTATGACCTAGATGAGCGGTGGCAAACGTAGTAAAGAAAAAAGGAATTCTTTATGAATCCCGCAAAAATATTTATTTTAGACGTAACGGTGTAATTGTTATTTACATTTATCTGTAACCCAATTCGTTTTGTAAACAAACAGCAACTAGTATCTAACTCGAACAGGTTGTTTTGTATAAAATCTATTCGACAATGCATTAACATTTTTACATGCCCAAATGCAAAATGGAACACGTCATGTCTAAAATAGATATTGAAATAGTGTTATAATTACAATAATAAAACAAGAGGGACATGAAACGTGTTATTTTTATTAATTATGCAGGGGAAGATGATGCCGTGCCCTGTGCTAGTTCAGGCTTTTAAATTATAGATAGGTAGTTATTTTTATTCTAGCTGCCTTCCAAATGAGGCTCCAGTTTTGTTTTCTTAGCGACTGTTACTTTATTTTTAATCATTTTCTCGCTTATCCCTAGCACGAAGCACGAGGATACAGCTGATTTATAAAGACCGGGAATTACCCTGTTACAAACTATGAACTTGATTATTTTAATCACTAAACCGCCCTGCTATCTACCCTAAAGAGATGAGAAGTTACACTAGAATTTGATTACAGGGCAAATATAGTTAAATAAGCGGGAATCCTGTTGCGTATGCAAATATCTAGACATACCTACAAAACAATATAAATAGAAGATAATATATATGTAGGTAAAATCGGATACAGCGCCTAGCGTACTTTTCGGCCATATTGGATTTAGAAACTCCGGATAATTCTAGAACATTCCTTATGATATAAATACTTATCTATATTGGTGTTAATTGTATTAAAATAAAGAAAAAACTGTTTTGCGTACGTTAGAACGGAGAGACACTTTTCGGATATGTTCACATAAGATGTGAATTTCGAATAATTAAACTATGCATTATGTTCACTATCTTAAAGATTTTTTTTCAAACTAATATTATAAACAAATTATTTTCTAATTTATGAATCAAAATATCCATCAAATCAGTATATCACAGGCATATACATATTATTTATATAATATTAAATTGTTTTACCGTTTACAATTTCAAAACTATGTATCAAACTATGGGACACTTGTGGTTTTTGTACTAAAAAAGAAGAGACTTCCAACAGTTATTAATTTCAGAAAAGTTATCAACGTTATTACAATAATATTACGCATACACGTACTACTAGACATTTTTAATGATTTCAAGCGAAACACAGCCTATAAATTGGTTAAAATTGGACCTGCGCTAGCAGGAAACATGTTTTTCCTTAAAATTAAGCTATAATCAATTGTTTTTTTTCTAAAGAATAAAGTTTGGCTGTGTTCAGGTTTGAGTGCGAGTTAATTACTTTCGTTGATTTCATGAATGTACCTTTAGTTATATGTAAAAACGTTATTTAAAAATGTATCTTGACTTTTAATAGATATGAACTACATTTAAAAAATATGCCATCAATAAATATATGTATCTAAAGTAAACGCTACATGTATGTATTCTGCACGACATCAGTAAGTAGAAAAAGATTGTTTCAACAAACATTGCACGTAGTTTTAACATAGATCTATAACATTGTATACTCCTAAAATTGCTATTTCACATCACTTGTGATATCGTATAGGCAAAGCGCATTGCATCGCAGTGCCTGTAACGGAAAGCAAGCAGACACGCGTACCCACTAAATCTAGTACATACTACAGGTCATTTGGAAATAGATATTTTAAATACATCATGACTAACAACGCTAGTCATAGTTGCGTCAGCGAAGCGTCCTGTAATACGTGCAAAGATTACACATGACCTTTATTCAATCATTCACAGTTATGGTTTTGTTGCCAGCTTTTGAAACGGCACTTTATTGTTACTGGCAATCTTTTTTTGGGGCGAAATTCAAAATACTTGCTATTTTTGGTCCGACTTAATGATTTTAGAATCTTCCCACGCAAAGGTTATTTGTTTCATGTCTGCACAAAGATAGAGAGTTAATATTAATATCTGTTAGTAATTCAGATACTTATTAGTCACAACGTGTTAATTATATAGAAAAACGCCTCGAGTAGGTACTAAACCCGGATGCAACTGTGAGTCGGCAGCCATTTAATATTGTTTAAATGAATTGGTACTAGGTCAACGACATTTAAAATATTAAAGATAACAGATTATATAAAAATAACTTTTTATCTATCCCAATTTACATTGCAAAAACCACAAATGTCCCTCAACTACATAAAAACAACTAATATTAACATGACGTGTATGTTTGGCATTACATTTACAATATTTAAACTAAATCGTGAATGAAAAAGTTGTTAGAAGACAAAAACTTTAACTCCTAGTTAAATAGTTTGTTAAGCCTAGATTTAAATGCAGCATGTATAATTATTTTACATAACCAATAAAAACTTAAAGGCGAAAACAGACTTATAATTTAATACAGGACGTGGCATCATAGACAAGCCTTTTGTCTGAATGCAAATCGTACTTCGTCTCATTTTACAAATCTGTTTACTCCTTTACTTCTAATTTACAAAACCAATAAGAAAACATAAATAAATAATGTATAGCAGTCCTAGCTAATACACAGGAGCGATTATATCGACTGACTTTGTCCTCATTCCATCTTACAGAGAATAGGAACAACTCTGAAATGGTCTGTTTCATTTATCTTGTTAGGGTAACTATGCATGAAACAGCAGTTTCTTGAAGATTGCAAATTTGTTCACACTGTGAAATTCGCTCGTTTTCATGAATACTATCAGCCCTTGGAAGGGTGCCAATGATTTCAATTTCAACCTGTATAATAATAATACATTTAATTATAAATCTTTGTAATTCTGATTAAGCTAACATCTCCCACCCTGTTCTTATAACTTGCAATAAGCTTATTTTACGCTCAACTGGACCAACAGATGTTAAATAAATGAGATTAACTATAGCTTTTATGTTCATAAGAAAAGTATAATCATTGAAAAAACTGTGCATCATTCTTCTGCCCTCATTCAAAGTCATTTGAATTCAGCGCAGTAAATACTCGCACATGTACTTTCACGCCACGACGCATACTATGTAGAACTTTAGACCAACATTTAAAACAATTAACACTTATTTAGATGTACGAAAGCATACCCATTAGGGTAATCCCAATAACTGGATATTTGAAATGCACAATCCAACAATTCTTTTTCAAGACATCGCCAGGCTGGCTTATTTTTTGGCCAAAATAATTGCCATACAACGTGGTAATGGGCACTTTTCCTGTTGACAGCGATGCGGAGGAATTTTTTGATGCCCTATGATTCTTTCCCCACCTTTTTTTATATACATGTAACATAATATTATTATTATTTTATGTCTGTTAGCGTACCTACATATTATTGAAATATCTTGTGCAGAATAAATGTACATTCTTTTCCAAAATCACTAGGCATCAACAATTGAGGTTTATTTATAAACGTTCCTTAAAGTTTAGAGACATTTAAACGTCAAAATAATTTATGGTGAAGCAGACATTTATCATTACTTAGTTTTAAGCAACATTTATAAATTAACCTGTATTTGTTTAACCACTCTCCCTTCAAAAGTCACTATGCTAACACTTACATCACTAACCAACCAATTTAACAAAACAATAACAAGGAAAATAACTCAAATCAACGTTAAGCTGCGTTTAAATCTAGTCCCAACGAAGGGATTTGTCCAGCTAGAAAGTCGTGCATACATTGCCATCGAATTCGATGTTCCCTCCCAGAGGGGGCGCCGAGTCTTCGTCTGTGAACAGTCGATTCTCCCCCCGCCACGCACTATATAGTGTAGGTAAAAAATCGTTGAATAAAGGACTTCTGAGCTGTGTCACGCTGTTTTCTCGTACTACCTGGAAAGTTCAGAATTTGTGAGTTAGCCCTCGTTCGCACCGACGTAATAAAATCGCACGTGGCGCGCTTGGAATGGAGCATATGGAAAGCGGTAAATCTGTTCGCACGGCCGCGATTTTTCCCCGCCGCGATTTTAAATCGCGCAGTGTTCGATTTTCAACGCTCGAACAACGACATACGAAGTTCTGTACTTGCGTTCCCACGGACGCGAAAAAATCGCACGCGTTGGTTAGTATGGCACGCCGCCCGGCTCGTAGAGTGCGGACGTGCCGCATGCTCAAGGCCGTAATATAACATTGGAATAATCAGTCAGTTCTGGGCATAATTAGGTATTTGGGTGGAGTTTATGTTATGGAAAGTAAGTAAACATTAAACGGGTTTTTTTGAGAATTTTTTTTTGAGAAAAAATAGTACAAGAAACTTGCTATTTATTATCATTTTCAGGATATTATTTCCAAATAATTGTATGGCTTAAAAAAATGGCCTTTTGAATATAGTTCATTATTCAAGGGCTGGACCGATGACCTTGTGAAGGCCTCAGGAAACCGCTAGATACGGGAAGCACAGAATCGGTCGAAGAGGCGATGCTTGGGGGAGGCAGTGGACGTCTTTCGGCTGAAATGATGATGATGATGATTCAAGGGATGCATCCAAAATTTTCTTTCGTGGTTTCCTGGGTTCACAAGTAGCTACCGCTAATCGTTTTTCGGAACCCATCGTACCTCAGCCCTGCACGAAGAGTTAGTTCCAACATTCTGTTGAAGGCGTGAAAAAATCGCGCCAGGCGATTTTATTACGTCCGAACGTGGGCTTAGTAATTGGTGTTTTTAAATTATTTTTATTAGATAAATAACACCCGTCCACTATTCCATTGCCTACTCTAGGATGCATATCCGGTACGGCTCGCAAATCCTTCCATATCCTAAGGACACGTCTTCCCTATCATTACCGCACCCCCGGTTTACTCCTTGATATGCATTGGCCTCTATAACCCCATGAAGCATGGGGCTAGTGCAAATCTCGGAGTTCATTCGATTTATAGAGTCTGGTTAAATCACGCTGGGGTCGGTGCATTTCATTCATTCATAGTAATTGATGTTTTGTTTCTAAAAGTGGTGTACTCCTGACACAAAGCTGTTTTATATTGTGCAATATATTTGATCACTGTAACGCCATTTTGTGAAAGGTAGACATGTGCTTTTTATAATACCATATACGAATAAAATGGATTATATCAACTAAAGCTGCGTAAACGTGGTCACTAAACAATGCTCCCTAGGAATGTATAAAATGGTTCAGATAACAACACCGCAAATACACTGCCAAGTCACTCCTATTTGCTAGATAGCGTTTATCAGGAGCACCATTGTATCTAATCTTACAGTTAACTCTTACGATTGTTGTTAAATGATAACGTGCTGAAATTCATAGTATATAGAACTGATGTATGTAATCTTGATGCAAAGTTATCTAGAATTTACTGATTGCGATAAGTCCTGATGCCGCTCATCTATCTATTGGTTTTCTACACGACTACTAGGTGGCGCTTAGGCCGAGAATTATGCCGACCTGACTTACATAACTTCTTTAGTTTTTAAACAGGCCATCTAAAGTTTTATTTAATGTACTTGTATTATGAGTATACGTCGGATATTACACGTTGAAGATACCACGTATTCTATGATGCATTTTACGACTGAACAGGGTACAAAAAATAATCTGTTCATTTAAACCAGGTATTTTCTGCATATTCTTACACACTTATTGGATGTCACAGTTACTAAAATTATTTGTAACTAGTTTCTACCCGCGGTTTCACCCGCGTGGAGGTTGGAAATTATTGCACGGAACCATACTACTGGGATAAAAAAGTATCCTATGTATTGATCTAGGTTACAAACTATTCTGTGTGCAAAATTTCATCCAAATCCGCTCAACCGATTTTGCGTGATTGAGGAACAAACATCCACTTTCACATTTATAATATTATATATAATAATATCTGGTCAACCAAGCTCTGCTCGGGGTGAAAATATAAAAATATTGTCCAGTTACCGCAATATATTAACAAATTTCCGAGGCTGGAAAGTAAAGAAAACGATTTTACCCAGATATGAGACCTAGCTAGATGGATTTTTCACCCCTGTAAATCCCTTAATTGCAACTTTCATCGAAATCGTTGGAGCCGTTTCCGAGATTCAGATTATAATTATATATACAAGAATTGCTTGTTTAAAGGTATTAGATATAGCAGGATTAAACAGTTTTCTTACCCTTTCTAAACCGTCGTAATTGGGATCGCTTTGAGCCTTAGGAACCCAGATCTTGATATCTTTGTCCAGTCCGCTGGTAGCCAACACTGGACACCGCGGGTGAGCCTCTATACAATTGACCTGGAAACATAGCAACACGTATGAGGAAACACACAGGCGACTTATCAGGTGGCATAGGAGGGGCTTATGGTTAAATGATAACAGCCGTACTGGTTGATCGTAGGTTAAGCTACGTTTGACGAGGTTGGTCCGTGGATGGCTGTCCATCCTTTACATACAGAGACCGTCCTTGCCTCAGAAAGCATTTTTGTCTCGGCTGTTATTCATAGATCTTTGGCGTTACTGGTAATCAGAAGCTCGAAAGTCTGACAACCAGTATTACCAGCGGGTATTGTGTTGCCCAGTAACAGGGTTGTGGAGGTCAGATAGGTAGTCATTCCATGTTATTCAGCTGTAGCAGGTTAGAATGGAAGCTGACCCCTGGAAAAGGCTGGGCAGATGATGAGGCGATTTATTATGTTTGTGCTTTAAATTTTCATCCTTCGAAGTCCGAATACACTACATTGGATTTTTTTTAATGATTAGTTTTAACGCGCAAAACTAATGCGTCACGCACCGCGGCTAAGCGGCGTTATTTCGATTCAATGACCTGACGTGACGCTAGCGCAGCGTATACATTTATGCCTTGATCACACGTACCGAGTACATGGGCGAGACAGTTCTCACGGCCGAGTGCTCGGTACGTGTAAACTAGGAATGCCTCGATACGCCTTTTTGCCGATACGATACCGATACTCCTATAAAAATATCGGCGATACCGATACGAAATCAAAAATTAAGGTAAAATAAATAAAACACAAGTCAGGTTATTTTTTAAATTAATATAAAAGAACAAATAACAGAACAAACTAAATAAAACCGTAGACAGGTTGAGATTAGACGCACGACAACAGTCAATCTAGCGAAATGGGATAGTTAAGCGAATGCGAGGCCAAAGTGGGCGGGCGAAACAAGACACTGAATAAAGCGCGGGGTTTCCCCGAGCATAGTTAGTTCGTGCCTCGTTTGCAACGAAATATACGAGACAACACGCGCGTTTACATTACATTTTTAAAGCGCGAATTTTGAAAAGTATCGTATCGGCCATAAAAATATCGCCGACGCAGATATATCGGCCAACTTCGAGTATCGCCGATATATCTGTATCGGATGCATCCCTAGTGTAAACATAATTATCACTGAATGCTCGACCGAGTTAAAGGGCGAGACAAGTCGAATGGCCATGCAGATTCTGCATAAGCAATATTAAACATAACTGGCGCAATGTGGTATGCTAATATATATACACCCTGCAGGATTAGCCTGCAGGGTATACAAGCGAGATGTTACATAGAATATTTCCTTTAATACTCACAACGCCGTTCATATCTCCCTGTAGCCACTGCACTATAGCCTCCGACTTCTTGTCCCACATATAGATGTAGGAACAATCCGACCCCGATACGACAAACTCGCTCTTAGGGCCGAAGAACGCGACGCCTTTGAACGTCGCGCTGTTGCGATGGCCGCTGTACCGGTGTGTGTAGCCGTCTTTTTCACTTGTGACGTCCCTGAAGGTTAAAAGTAATTTTTTTAAACAATATTCAGTGGCGCATCCAGGATTGTCGTTTGGGGGGCTTGACCCCGCTGAAGGCAAAATAAACACTAAAAAAGACAACATTTTACAAGCCGCCTCGGATTACTTTTCGTAAATTCCTCAATAACTTCGTTAGTTTGCAGACTACCAGAGATATCTCGGTGAATATAATTATATGGCGGCCAGAACGGGCAGCGTGAGGGCAAAATTCGTAACGTAAACAAAACATCTATAAAAAAACTTGAAATGATGACAATTGTACATTAGGTAGTGTAATACCTACTTGCTAAAAAGTTTAATTAGAATACAAGTGCACATTAAGATTTGTCACGGAAGAACTCAAGACCCTTTTGGAGGTGCTTGAGCCCCTTACCCTCCCCGCCTGGATCCGCTACTACGATATTGTGTAGTCATTTGGTAGCGGGTTTGGTGGTTAGGTTAGGTTTGGTGTTGGGTTGGTGGTTGGTTGGTATTGGTGGGTTGTTGTCTTAACCCAGGTCATGGTCTCACTGTGTAAAAGATAACAGACATACCGACAGTTCCTTCACATTTGTAATTTTACTAGTTGCGCCCCGCGGTTGCACCCGCATAAGTCTCGATCCCGTGGGAATATCGGGATAAAAAAGTATTCTATGTGTTAGTCCAGGTTATAGACATATTGTTGATATATTGGCCTGTGCTAGGTTTCATTATGGCAAATATATTTAATTTTAAGAGGTTTAACGTCGTACGGCATTTCATACAAACTTTCAAGCCCTTGTTTTTCGACATTGTCACAATGTCTACGATTTTTTTTTGTTTTAGGACATGATTGGGATGTTTTCCTTCACCGTTTTAAGAGCAGTAGTAATTAAATAATTTACACAAATTAAAGTGCGTGCTGCCCGAACCCACGACCTGCAACTCGTAAGTCGCGGCCGTTACCACTAGGCCAGATGGCTAAATACAGCTTATAAACTTACTTTTCATAGACATCATTCTTCACATCAAACAGGTAGATATCTTCATCGTTGTAGGACCCCAGTATCTCTGTCCCGTCGTGATTATAAACCGCACAAGTAAGATGCATCATAGACAACCGCACTTTCTTCTTCACGTTTCCCTGAAATAACGGGGAAATCTTTAAGTACAATAAGGCCGATGTACCATGGCCGGTCTGAAGATACGCTCTCCCAAAGTTTCGAGCATGTTCTTTCAGATAGTTCATTGATTCAGGTCTGACCTTGCGGGAATCCATTATAAAATACAATAGACGTAGATATATTATAAGGACCCATTAAAATAGATAGACAAACTTTTAGTAATCATTTAGACTCAGACCACCAAAATAAGGACAATGGTAAAAAAAAAACACATTAGATACAAGAAAAATAAATCAGCTAACGAAAATACACTAAAAATGTTGGTTACGCAATGCCATTTATTATTTTTGGACAAAATAAAAACACTATTTTTTTGCTTGGATATCTTTGGTTAGACGTACTGATACTGAACGCTGTGTTAAAGTTTGTCAATTTATTTGAATGGGACCTTGTATTTAGTAACCTATTCCGCTCTGTTCCTAAAGAACCCTGTAAGAAATCGACGCGTGGTTCACCTCTCAACGAGGCATCCTCAGGATGACGATTGACTTGTCGTGTTGCCACGCAGAGCCGGACGCAGAGCCGGACGCAGAGTGAGCCATATCGGCTACTCACTCTTTAGGAATAGTTAAGCGGTAGGGTACTAATTAAATCAAGGTCTATTGTATTTTTTCATGTTCTCTCACTTACACTCGCCTATGTCATCATTTGGTTCCTAAAAAATGTTATTGCGCAGTTTTCTGCGCAAAGTTCGGACCGGCCGTGATTCATCGACCGTATTGTACGATACAATTTATGACAAAAAAAGTCGTAAATTTTTTTTTGGACCTCCATGTCGCACTAAAGTTGTTCTCCAACTAACAGTTATGTTGGCTAGTTAACCCTTCTTAAGAATAACATAAAATATTGATTGCTGCAGTTGTCAAAACTGAGCAAATATTGCATAATTAAAATGTCTTCTTTATCAGCCTTTATAACAATCCAGTGCTGAACATAAGCCTCTACAATCTATAGGTCTATAGAAATAAATAAAATAGAAGTGTCTAATTGTAATGTCAAAATAACAACTTTATACTAAATGCTTATGAAACTATATACGGCACGTGCCACAAATTAAAAAAAATATTTTATTCGTCTGTTTGTTCCGGCTAATCTTTGAAACGGCTGGACCGATTTTGACAGGACTTTATATGGTAGCTGAAATTATAAGGAGTAACTCAAGTTACTTTTATTTTCACGCGGGCGAGGCCGCGATGTAGTTCGCATTGACATTTTCATGAACACAATAGAAACGGATTTTGTCGACGGAAAAATAGACAAAATGACAGATAAACAATCGTAATCTGTAATTTGTCTATTCTTCCGTCGACAAAACCAGTTTCTATGGTTGTTATGCTTGGCTTATTGCCTTCCAATACCCAACATATCGTTATCTCTTGCTTGATCATTTTCTACACAATTTGCTTTAGACACTTATTTTATATTGCTTGTTTGGCATAACATTAGGAGGTATTTTTACAACAAAATGGATTCCTTTGTTTTCGCATTTTTTATTTTATTAACTAGCTTTTGCCCGCGGCTTTGCCAGCGTGGTCGTCGGAAAATATCCCACGGGAACGTACTACCAGGATTTCATACCTAATAGCCGACGAAAACATATTTTATTAAGGATAAATATAATATCGGTCAAAATAGCTTCGGAAATAACTATACAATTTTAATCAAATTCTGAAAGATAAAAATGGTTACAGTGGGTCATCCTTCCAAGATAGACATATGCCATCGCGGACTTTTTCGTTGAATTATTTAAGATATACAATCCTGTACAACATAAATTTTATTTATCTCTCACGGTTTACGCGGTGCACATCAACAATAATTGTCATAATTCAGCCAATTTACACTAAAACCTTCCTCATGAATCACTCCGTCCATTGATGAAAACCGTTTGAAAACCCGTTCGGTATTTTTTTATTTTATCGCGTTCAGACAGACAGACGCGGCGGGGGACTTTGTTTTATAATATGTGTAAGGATGTTTTTGCCTCAGGTACCCTTACGTTCTACGGCTAACATAACCCGCCCATTGCTAAAGCTTACGACAAAGTGTCATAAAAGAGCAATATACCTTAATATGAATATATATCTTACGGGAGTCTCGTGGAAGGCGGCGGGGCAGTAGAGCGCGAGCGGTCGGCTGGCCTTGCGCCGGTCGTACAGCCGCACGAACTTGTCGCGGCCCGCCACCACCAGCTCGCGCGCCGAGCGCGGGTGGCCGCTCACGCTGTACAGCGGGACGATCACGCTGCGGTCTTTGACTTGGAACAATCTGGAAGTTGCACACCCTAACTCATTTATCTAATACCTTTAAACGAGCAATTCTTGTATAATGTTTATAGGGTGACTGGTAATTAGTGACCGATACTTAAACACGTGACTTAAATACTCATCATTATGAACAACTTTTACTATGGGAGAAACCCATAAACGCGAAAAAAATTCTGTTGATCCATACATTTTAACGAGTTTTGCGAACATAAATGTAGGGAACAGCAGATTTTTTTTTTGATCCCGTATTAAAAGTTGTTCATAATGATGCGTAAAATCACGTGTTTAAGTATCGGTAGCTAATTCCTAGTCACCCTATATATTTATGTAATCTGAATCTCGGAAACGGCTCTCACGATTTTCGTGAAATTTAGTATGCAGGGACTTTCGGGGGCGACAAATCGATCTAGCTAGGTTTCATTTTTAGAAAACGTACCAAAAAAGAAACCGAGCTAACCTCGGTACCCAGATATTTTCCATTAAATGCGGTACAAAAATTGTTAGTGCAATTCACATTCCGTCATAAATTGGCATAACAATATTATAATAACAAGGTGCTATTATCGATAAGCAATCTTGAAAATTGAGAACCTTCAAAACTTTAACCGTCCCGCTGTTTCAAATTTTAAAGGTTGTGTTCACAAGATAAAAGTCACAGACATAAAAATCAGTCTCAATATCATCATCATATCAGCTGAAAGACCTCCACTGCTGGACATAGGCCTCCCCCAAGCACCGCCACTACGACCGATTCTGTGCCTCCCGCATCCAGCAGATTTCTGCGGGCTTCACAAAATCAGTCTAGATTCTGGATACATGGAGCTATGAGACTGTAGCGGTTGCACCGCAACATACATACGAACTACGCAGCAAAGACATGACGACATACAAATCCGGCATCGCGCAGTTAAAAGTTTACCGCGCGAACGACATAGATAAGACTATCCGAAATCAACTTTCGAGCAGTTACCCGCCAGACATAACACCCGTCTGGTCGGAGGATCCTCCCTTTTCTATGGTGGATGAGTGAAATTTACACCCTGTTCCTCATACCGCTAAAGGACTAACAAAAAAAATTAAACAACTGGTTTCAAGCATAATTTACCCGCATCTTAGAATTACAAATAACCTTTTTATCTAATAAAAATTATTGTAACGACTTTTAGAAAAAGTACGTACCACTTTTAAACGCGCTCAAGACAGAGCACTGGCAAGATGGTCAGACGCAATCAAGAAGGCTGTTGGGGGAACATTTACCGAGCGGTCCACTCTGCAGAAGACCGCATAGAGCTTGTAGACGCGTGAGATACCGTCGCGATCCTCAGCATTGAGGGAACGATAAAGACGAAGAAGAGTTGTATCACTTTGACATATACAAACGATAACAGTTAATATTTTACTGTTTTAGACTGTTTTGACATAGGCCTCGCCCAATACAAGATAGTCTACCTAAGCTATTCTTTTAGTAGATGACGACGTGAAACTCACGTGTATCTTATGTGCCGCACGTGTTAACATCAACCTTACCTGGACGCATGCTCGGCTCTGACGTCGCACTGCATCACCAGCCCGTCCTCTCCGGCGGAGATGACGACGTGCGGCTCTGAAGCGCACACGTGTAGCTTGTGGGCCGCGCGGGAGTGTGACGCGAGTCTTCGTCGAGATACTGTGGAACCGCCGCTTGGGTGGCATTGTAGGAGACGTACCTATGGAAGGAAGAGATTAACTGGTAAGCTTGACGTCATCATTATCATCGACAGCCTAATTTCACTTTCAGCTTGTTTTACTTCCATATTATTAAATCCATTTTGTTATGACCTAGCTTTACATACAGAGACTCTGCCTCGGAAAGCACGTTAAGCCGTTGGCCCCGGCTGCGTGAATCAGCACTCTAGGCGTTCCGGCTGTCATTCGTGGATCTTTGACAGTCGTTACGCGTCATCAGAAGCCTGAAAGTCTGACAACCAGTTTTACCAAGGGGTATCGTATTATCCAATTACTGGGTTGTGGAGGTCAGACAGGCAGTAGCTCCATGTAAAATACTAGTATTCAGCTACATCCAGTTAGACTGGAAGCCGACCCCAATATAGTTCGGAAAAGGTTAGGCAGATTAATTGTTTTTTTTTGTTATGGACAAATCAACTCTGATGACCAAATCGTAAGAAATTGAATCGCACAATATTATAACCTCCAACTAAGATCTTGTAACACTTGTTGTTCTCATAGAAGATAATATTGAAAATCATTTATTTCTGGAGCACGTACAATGACGTGTTAAAGCCATATAGCCATCATTGTTTGTTTCGTTCTGAAAAAGGAATACTTAGTAATTTTCGTCTTATATATATAGCTCCATCCTTTTCTTTTGTTGGAGATCCTAAATAAATAAATCCTACGAATAATTATTATTCGTAGGCCCCATCTCTCACTCACACTGGAAAAAATATGGTCTCCACCAAAACAGAGATGGACGGATATGTGCGAAGCGGAGAGGAGAGGAGATGCTAAAAGCTAGGGTGAATCCACCGAAACTGTGCGGTTTACTGGCTAATGGCTTGTACACAAAACTGCGAATCACCGCAATGCGAATTCGCGTCGAAGTGCCGTCGCAGATTTTTGGAATGCGACGTCGCACCGCAGTTTTGTGTATAAGCTCTAAACTGGAGCTGAGCTGTGTGCGGCCAGCGTAGGGCGCGTCGCGGGCGCGGCGGGCGGCCGGGCGGCGCGGAGCTAGCGGGGCCGCTCACATCTGTCGGGCGGCGCGGAGCTAGCGGGGCCGCTCACATCTGTCGGGCGGCGCGGAGCTAGCGGGGCCGCTCACATCTGTCGGGCGGCGCGGAGCTAGCGGGGCCGCTCACATCTGTCGGGCGGCGCGGAGCTAGCGGGGCCGCTCACATCTGTCGGGCGGCGCGGAGCTAGCGGGGCCGCTCACATCTGTCGGGCGGCGCGGAGCTAGCGGGGCCGCTCACATCTGTCGGGCGGCGCGGAGCTAGCGGGGCCGCTCACATCTGTCGGGCGGCGCGGAGCTAGCGGGGCCGCTCACATCTGTCGGGCGGCGCGGAGCTAGCGGGGCCGCTCACATCTGTCGGGCGGCGCGGAGCTAGCGGGGCCGCTCACATCTGTCGGGCGGCGCGGAGCTAGCGGGGCCGCTCACATCTGTCGGGCGGCGCGGAGCTAGCGGGGCCGCTCACATCTGTCGGCTCCGCTGACGGCTCTCCGCGCCGACGCCAGCTTGCGAGGCTAAGCAAATATGAGACCTCTCCTCTCTGCTCAACCGTATCCACTGTGTACGGTGTACGTACATGGTTTTTAAATATGTATTTTTGATGCAATAAGTTAGTTAGTAGGGTCGCGTATGTGCACTTTGATCGCGACCTACATTCGGAAATGCATTGTCATACGGCGGAGCCTAGATGATACATTTTTGTACATATTTTAATTAGTGTTCAATTAGACGTGCTTTGAGTCGGATAACTTGCATTTTTATTTAGATTCATGCCCGTTGAGCATTCATTGACATTCCTTGACATTTTCTGCATACTTACATTTTGCACTTGCATTGACTTTAATGTTGGGTTAGCACCTAACATAGTTTTTTTGGTCCTTCGAAACCTTTGCAAGTACCGTACAGTCCGATACATCGGTCAGTAATACGTCGCGTGTGAACTGTGTCGTGCCGCGTCATACCGTGCCACGTGTGTTGCCGTACAGGAGCATTCGGGAAGGTAGCAGCGATCCAGGTTCCGGAGCGACATTTGGCGTTACAGAAGAAGGGAGAGTTCCTGAAGTTCAAGTAAGATCGTTCATTTTTACTTATCACTTTGACAATGGAAGGTTTAATCGCGCGTCAAGCCGAGATTCTCGAGGAGGTGAAGAGAATTCATTCTAATTTTAAGAAGGATTCAGCGAGCAGGAAGACCCCCGATTACATTCGACAAAGGCTTGAGCGATTGGATCAGTTATGGGCGGAATGTGAAGAGATGAACCAGGAGCTGAGCACAGTAGAAGATAAAAGTCATCAATATTTCACCAATAACATTTATGAGGTAATCAAAAGTTGGTACCAAGGAGCTCGTCAGGAGGTGGCAGCATACGACATCAAGCCTCAGAGCGGACCGAGCAACGCCAGTCAAAGTAAGTCAAGCGTTGAGTTTGACAAGACCCTTTTCGATAAATTCCCGAAAGCGGAGGACAAGTTATTCGAGTTACAGCAGTTGCAACAAGCTAATTTCCGTGCATTTAATAGGTTAGTGGCGAGTAGGAACGTTGACGACGTTAAGGAAAAATGGGAGATTGAGGATATGTTAAAGACCTTAGAGTCTCGGTGGGCTGCAATTGACAAGTTACATTTACAGATTGACGGTATACTAGAAGGCATACCTGACAATTATTATGACGATTTTTGTCGTCACGAAATGGCGTTCTCAAAAATAAAACGGGCGTTAAACATGAACCTAAATGCCTCTATGCATCAACAACAAACGTTACCTAAAATTGACATACCAAGTTTTAACGGAAATTATACATCATGGCCTACTTTCATGGATCTGTACATAGAAGCGATTCATAATAACCCCGCTATTGCAAAAACTCAAAAAATGCAACATCTAAAAGGAAGGTTGCGCGGTGAAGCGGAAAAGCTTGTACAGCATTTACACATTGCACCCGAAAATTACGACACGTGCTGGGAAACATTGAACCATAGATATAATAACAAATTTCTGCTATTCACCAGGAACTTTCAAGTATTTATGCGTCAACCTAACTTACAAAAACAATCTGCACTTGATCTTAAGCGGTTATATGACACTAGCAATGAAACCATAAACGCCATACATAACTTGGGCGTAGATACAAGCTCTTGGGATCCTGTACTGGTTTACGTTTTATGCGAAAAACTTGACGCCGAAACCTATTCTGAATATATGCAGTCCAGGTCAGATCCGCGGGAGATACCTACATTTAATCATTTTATGGACTTCGTTGAAAACAAATTTATGGCACTAGAACCTTTGCATAGGAAGAAGCCAGAAAACAGCACTAAACCTGCACAAAAACCACAATTCAATAATGCGCCATATCCATTTAACAAAAACCATAAGCCAACATATTCGCAACCTAATAAAAGTTCATCAAACCAGTCTCGAAACTTCCATGCATCCAACGCTGGGCAATTTAACAAAATTATTTGCTCATTGTGCAATACCAATCACGCATTATTCCAATGTTCCAAATTCACTGACATGACAGGTTCGGAAAAGTTACAATTTATTGAGAATAATAAAATCTGCAAAAATTGTCTGTTTGTGCACACTAAGGGTTACTGCGCGTCACAAAAAAGATGCAAAGATTGCAACGAATCACACAACACATTATTGCACTTTGATATTGTCAAGTCAGCGCAAACGCCCTCAGCAACACACACTGTGCCTAAATCGTCGTCATCAACGACAACCAGGTCAACAAAAACCGTGCAAAATAACTTCGCCTCGAATAATGATGACGAGATATTATTGGCAACTGCATTAATACAAGTAGCGACAGCTAGTGGCGACTATATTACACTACGGGCATTAGTTGATCAAGGGTCACAAATAACCCTGATCACCGAGAATGCAACTCAAAGACTTGGGATACAGCGTCAGCAGTTAAGCGCAAGCATAAGTGGTATCGGCACCTTATCCAATAGGAGTAAAGGAAAGGTTCAGCTATTCTGCAAGTCTTTACACAATGATTTTCAGTTTACAACGGAAGCATTAGTCATGACAAGAGTGGTAAATAATCTACCTAACGTTACATTTGCAAAGAAGCCTTGGGCTCACGTGACAGACATTACACTAGCCGATCCAGACTACAACTTATCTAGGCCCATTGACATACTTCTAGATGCACACGTATTTTCGGAAATTCTAATGAATGGCTTGGCTAAGGGAGAGGCTAACGAACCGATGGCTCAACAGACACGTTTAGGGTGGATTCTGTCAGGCAACGTCAACAAGACACTAAACTGCAACGTCGTCATAAATCAAGTTGATGATTTGACAAAGTATTGGGAAGTGGAAGACATCAACGGGGATACATGCAACTCAATGACGACAGAAGAGAGATATTGCGAGGAGTTCTTCAGTGCAACTACAAGGCGCTTACGAAATGGCAAATATGCAGTTCGTTTACCGATGAAACCTAATTTTAAACAGTTGTTAGGAAAATCAAAACCACGTGCAGTAGCACAATTCATGGAATTAGAAAGGAGATTGACAAGGGATGACAAATTATCCGAAAGCTACGTTAAGTTCATGCAAGAATATTTGGAGATGGGACACATGAAAGAGAGCAAGAATGACAACAATCTAACATGCTACCTACCTCACCATGCAGTCCTTAAACAGGACTCAGTGACAACGAAACTTAGAGTGGTTTTCAACGCCTCGCAGAAGACTGACACCGGGTACAGCTTGAACGATTTGATGGAGTGTGGTCCTAAGCTTCATCAAGACCTATTGACACTACTACTGGGATGGCGGCTATACAAGTATGTTTTTACAGCAGACTGTGAGAAGATGTATCGCATGATCCTAGTACATGAAGAAGATCAACACTTGCAGAAGATATTGTGGAGAGAACCAAACCAAGGTCCATTAAAGGAGTACCAGTTATGCACAGTGACTTACGGTACTAAGGCGGCACCATTTCTAGCACTTCGAACACTAAAGCAGCTAGCTAATGATGACGCAGAGAAATATCCGTTAGCAGCAGACGTCATTACAAACAAGATGTACGTTGATGACGTACTAAGTGGTAGCAATTCCATTGAGCAAGCCCAAGAAATCCAAAAACAACTCATCGACATGCTGAGAGGAGCTGGTCTAACGCTACGGAAGTGGTCAAGCAACGACCCGACCTTGATCGAAAGCTTATCATCATCAGATCTTAACCAGACTACCATGCACTTTACAAACGACGGGACTACGAAAACCCTGGGTGTACAGTGGAACCCTACAACTGACACATTTGCATTCACAAACAAAATAAAATCTGACAATAATAAACAACTGACAAAAAGAAAGCTACTGTCTGAAATATCAAAAATCTTTGACCCACTTGGCTGGCTTACACCACTGACAGTAAAAGCAAAACTGATGTTTCAAGGCGTTTGGCTATCAGGATGTGACTGGGATGAAACCTTACCTACGAGCGTACAAATGGAATGGGAAAAATTTACAAGTGACTTGCATAACATAACGAAAATTGAGATACCGAGATGGCTGGGGGACACTACAAAACCCCTGCAAGTCCATGGGTTCTGCGACGCGTCAGAAAAGGCCTACGCATGCGCGATTTATCTACTGACATTTAATGACAAAAATGAGCCCGTGAGTAGACTTATAGCTGCAAAGTCTAGGCTATCGCCAATCAACAAACCATTAACATTACCACGGCTTGAACTATGTGGAGCAGTACTACTTTCACGTCTCATGGAAAAGGTCATAAAATCTTTCAAATGGGACAACATTGACAAAAACACATACGCTTGGACGGACTCTATGATTGTATTAGGCTGGCTGCATGGTGACGTCACAAAATGGAAATCGTTTGTGAGCAACAGAGTACAGCAAGTGCTTGAAGTTATACCAGAACGACACTGGAGTTACGTCAAATCTGAGGACAACGCTGCAGACTGTGCATCACGTGGCATCAGTTGTTCGCAACTGCTACAGCATCCTTTGTGGTGGCAAGGGCCAGAATGGGTGAAAAATTACAATGAAAAAACAGCTGACAAAGTTACAATCACACCGACAACATGCGAATCAAAACAAAAACAAATGAAAGCGTGTGTTGTGAAATCTGAACCTTCGTCAATTGTAATTGAGTTATTAGACAGGCACAGCGATATGACTCACATTACAAGGGTCATAGCGTGGATAAAACGTTTTATTAACAACTGCTCAATTATCAAAACAAATACTACTGCTTATTTGACATCAATAGAAATAGAAAGCGCCGAAAAACTCATACTGAAAGAAATTCAACTGCATGCCTTCAAGGACGAGATTATGAGATTGAAGGAAAATAAAAGCGTGAGCACTAAAAGTAACCTCCTGAGTTTAAACCCATTTCTTGACAAGCATGACATTTTACGAGTGGGGGGAAGGTTACATAACTCGAATCTAAATAATGACACCAAACACCCAATGTTGCTACCACATGACCACAAACTGACAGAATTACTAATCTGGCAAGCGCACAAAAAGACACTACATGGAGGTCCCAAGCTAACCCTGACATATTTACGACAAAGATTGTGGATTGTGGGAGGACATCGCGCCGTTAAAAAGGTTCTACATAAATGCATAACATGTCGGCGATTTAATGCAAAAACTCCTAATCAGATTATGGCAGATCTACCGGAGCCTAGAGTGACAGTATCTCGCCCGTTCACACATACAGGGGTCGATTTTACTGGTCACGTCGAGATCAAGGCTAATAAGGGCCGAGGAGTAAAAACATTGCTGGCTTACATTGCCGTATTCGTCTATCTGGCAACAAAAGCTATCCATTTGGAACTTGTCACAGAGTTGACCAGCACAGCGTTTTTATCGGCTTTCAAACGCTTTTGTGCACGTCGAGGCACGCCACGAGACATGTACAGCGACAACGGAACGAATTTTGTGGGAGCAAATCGGATCCTATTGCAACAATATAAATGCATTGTCGAAACAATTGACAGCTTCTTCTTGGGCAAGGTATCAGAGATGGGAGTGAAGTGGCACTTTAATGCCCCTGTTTGGCCGAGCGCAGGCGGACTGTGGGAAGCTGCCGTAAAAAGCATGAAGTACCACTTAAAACGTGTCATTGGAGAACAGCGCCTAACTTACGAAGAATTCACCACGCTGTTATGCCAGATCGAAGCATGCTTGAACTCACGACCGCTATGCACTGTAACAGAAAACGTGGACGAAATCAACTGCTTGACACCTGGACATTTTCTAACCGGCACATCACTCATGACAATTCCAGAACCGGACATTGACAATACTTACCACTTAAGCAAAAGATGGCAAATTGTGCAGAAGCTTAGTAAGGATTTCTGGAAGAAATGGTCGCAAGAATATCTGCAACAACTACAAGCAAGATTAAAATGGAAACGACAGACTACCGACCCACGAGAAAATGACATTGTGTGCATCAGAGATGAGAAATTACCTGCAGGAAAATGGGCACTGGGACGTGTAGCGAAGTTACACCCTGGAAAAGACGGCCATACTAGAGTTGTCACAGTACAAACTGCAAAAGGAGAAACTAAACGACCAATTTCAAAATTAGTACCAATAGTCGAGGCTGAAGAAAACTGCACTGACAATGACAAACTGACGAAAAACAGGCGCAACAGATCTAAAAACCTTACCTGGAAAAGTTTGGTTTGTTACACATTGATGCTATTTATTACATTAATAACACCTACTGTCCAACAAGATATGAAACTTACCCCACTGACAAAAAATCAAACAATTTACTTTGACAAGATAGCAGACCTGCAAGAAATTAGAGACGAATGGAAATTAGTATTCTATTATAATATGACGAATTACTGGCGAAACGTCGATACACTGCAAAAATTCGTGTCACATATAAAACAGTTTCGTTGTGACGAGTGGTTGATGCAATTTCATGTCTTAATCAACCAACTTGACCAAACTACAAATGAATTAAACTACTACAATGAGATACTGAAATCCCAGCGATTAATTCAACACAGGTTTAAAAGAGGATTAATCGACGGAGTGGGATATGTTGCAAACTCATTATTTGGCGTACTAGATCAGCGTTTTGCAGATAAATACGAACTTGACATTAACACAATTAAGCACAACGAGAAACACTTGCTACAATTGCTTAAAAACCAGACTAGTATTCTGGAAACCGAACATAATATTGTACAGCGCAACGAAGCGACAATGATAAAGCAGTTTACTTTGATAAACCAACATCTTGATTCTTTAGAAAATAGTTCCATAAAAGATAAAGCTGACACTGCAAACGCCTTCTACATAATAACATCGGCAATGGCTGCCGAAAGAATGGCTCAGAATCTAAAAGACATTCAACAAACCCTTATCAACACATTGACAAATATGTACCAGGGACATATGGACGTACACTTATTATCGCCAAACCAAATGCAAAGTGAATTAGATAAAGTAGCTCGACAACAACCTCGCGACTCTGCGCTACCAGAAGTACAGAATGACGTCAGAGACATCTATAGGCTGTTCAGAATACATGCACGCATTACACAGCAATACCTATTGATGGAAATAAAAATACCGATCTTGAATGATGCACTGTACGAGCTAAATAAACTAATCAGCATACCTCAACGGATTGACGTTACTCGTGTGATGTACGTTATTCCCAATTCTGAATTGATTGCATTTAACGCTAACCAATACTCGTTTATACCCCTAGAACAACCCGATATTCAAGAATGCCAAAAGATCCATGACAAAACCCTGATGTGCAAATTAAATCACCCTATATACAGCACTGGCGATCGACGTAAGTCTATTTGCGAAGTACAGCTGATTCGAGACAACGAAGAACATAGTGCATATTGCCATACCGAAATAAAAGTATGCGCTGACAAGTGGGTAAAATTACATAAGCAAAACACATGGTTTTATTATTGTTGTGACACGTGCGAAATGCAACTAGTGTGCGGAGCTCAAATGACATCGGAGACGCTACGTCACTCGGGTCTGATAACACTCAAACGAGGTTGTAACCTGCAAGGTGATTCATTCATGCTTCACGCATATATGGAACACACAAGCGACATTTTGGTTAATGAACCATACGCCATGATAATACCTACGATCTCACCCATCAACAATATCATCAACACCTCTGTTCGTAACTCGTCTTTGCACATTGAAACGCACGAAGAGTCTTTCAAGAAGATTGATACGGAACTGCGCTCGATTAAAGAACAATCGAATCTAGAAAACCTATCTCCTCATGACGTTCATCACTACATCGCGATCTATGTGGTAATTATTATTAGCATTGCACTGTTTGTAACATCGATGTATTATTGGCGAAAGATGACAACCAATAGACAGGGGGAGGGTCCTCAAGATGCAAGAAGCAGAGGAAGACGAGAAGAAGAAGATGACATCGAGGACGGGTACAGCAAGGTCAACAAACGGGAGTCAAAAGTGCATAGTGAAGTGAATACGGTGACAAGGGTAAACCCCTCCTGTAGTGAAGTGAAATTTGACACTGAGAGACATAGTGACGTGTGCTAATTAAGTGTGACATTATATTTATGGATTGTAGTTTACATTTTACATAGTATAAGATTTTACTTTACATTTAATTTTTACATTTATTATAACTATGATTTTAGCTTACATTTATACATAACTATGATTTTAGTTTACATTTATACATTCTTTATTTGTTTACATGTCTTGCAGTTAATAACTGTTACCATTCTTTGTGGTGGCAATATGTACGGTGTACGTACATGGTTTTTAAATATGTATTTTTGATGCAATAAGTTAGTTAGTAGGGTCGCGTATGTGCACTTTGATCGCGACCTACATTCGGAAATGCATTGTCATACGGCGGAGCCTAGATGATACATTTTTGTACATATTTTAATTAGTGTTCAATTAGACGTGCTTTGAGTCGGATAACTTGCATTTTTATTTAGATTCATGCCCGTTGAGCATTCATTGACATTCCTTGACATTTTCTGCATACTTACATTTTGCACTTGCATTGACTTTAATGTTGGGTTAGCACCTAACACACTGAAGCTAAGAGAGACCGGATATGTAAATAACAAAATCCTATTGGTTGTTACCAACACATCTCTCGTCTCGTCGTCGCTTTTAGTGGAGTCCAGGCCTAACACGTCATAGAACACAGCCCCCTAAAATAAACTGGCAGAAACGAAAGGTTTAAATTGGATAAAAACATAAACATTAGTATTATGCTTATTTTTTCTTCTTTTCTTTTCTATTTTATAATTTTCACTTGCTTCCAAAACGGTGAAGGAAAACATAGTGAGGAAACCGGAATGCCTGAGAGATATTTCTCGACGGCATGTGAAGCCACGTCAGAGACCCTTGGGCGGCTTTAAAACTCTGATACCAGGTTAGTCACACGAAAAGAAGAAGAGGTTCCTCACCTGTCCATCTCGGGCACACGTGACAATATTCAACTGGCTCTTAGCGTTTAGGAATAGGAACTTGCTCTGGAACACATTGGACTTGTGACCCGTCTTGATCGTCTGTATGGCTGCATTGCGGGCCCAGTCCCACACCACCACATTCGTGTCGTCCGAACCCGATGCTAGGAGGTGCCCTGCAAACAAAATTTGTGATGTAGATAGGACTTACCAACTTACACGTTTGTATAGTCTATTCCAGCATTTCCCAAACTATGGGTTATTTTTTTTGGGTGGGAAATCCTCAAATGACTTCTCCCGCTCTGGGCGGAGCGGAAGGGCGTGTCAGACTCTTACTGACTAAAACCCACCCGTGTTCCTTCCCTTGCCTTGCCTTGCCAGGGGCCATGGTTTCCCCTTAGGACTTCCCGCAACCCCGGTAGGCATCGGCCCTAGCGGACCCCGTCAGTTTTGCTGACATCTCCGTCGCCCCGGGCCTGGTCCTTATCGGACGGCAAACTATGGGTTGCGACCCAAAGGAGGAATATTGGGTGAGCCTTGAAAAGTAGATTCGACTATGATTAATATTAAAACTAAATACCGAAATAAATTGCACGTATCAAACTTACTGTAATTAAATGTAACTTCTCTTATAAATAAAAATAAAATATAAAGATTGTAACAGTTTTTTTCTTATTTGATCAGTCCTTCTGTCATATAGTTAATTATGCCCCTTTTTTCAGGAGAAGCTAAGCTACAACCCACGTGAATGAACTTGCCCAAACTGAGCGGAAAAGGAGGACTCCAACATACCCGGCTGAAGAGATATGACATCCCTAATCTCAGCAAAAGATTCCCACAATGAGACAAAGAGAGTTTGCTGGAAATAAATTTCTGCAGTTTATGGCTATCGTAGATTACATTTTCTGTTTAAAATGTAATCTACGAGAGCCATATTTATCAGCCAAGGAAGTGGCCTATTGTTCCTAGAACAGATTACCATGCAGCAGAAAAAAAAAAAAAAAAAAACAATAGATAACATATTGTATTTTTTTTTTCTACTTAAGTGTGATGTGCAGGATGCGTAGATAAGAGCTATGTGATGGGTTCTTTTACACCCTGTATAAAAAGGACTTACCTTCCGGATGAAAATTTATGGAATTTACGCAGCCTCTGTGTTTGTTGAGAGTGTGTAACTTCTTCATCCTGTAGATCGCGTGCAGGGACCCGTAGAACCTTCTTTCGAACATGAGGTCCTCTTGCGCGGTCTTGCCACAGGGAAATGTCAGCCCCATCTCACGGTTTATTACTTCTGTTGACAGTTTAATTAACATAATACACTTTTACTTTTTTGCCATGTGAATTGAAATATTTGTGAAAGTGTTTATACAGGGTATATTTTTCAATAATTTGTAGGTTCTATGAGAATAAAGAAAAGCAAGTGAAGTTTCAGAGAAAATTCAATCTGCGTGTTTATACCACCCTGCATACCGGCAAAAAATACTGTCTTGTATAGTCGCAAGAACTTCACCTTGTATAAAGGCATCTGTTCAGAATTTTGATAATAGGAATCCAATGTTTTTCAGTGATCTGGTCCAAAAGTATCTGATAGAAATGTAAACACATGAATCAGAAAATTCTAATTTTAAGTCACTTCAAAGATGTTTTAGACAATTCAAGTTAATTTCTGTCAATGCTTTTCAATTACAATTTAATAATGCTTTTCCAACAAAAATTGTTGGAAATTGTGTTAAGAAATAGAATTTAGAACCTTCTAAATATGAATATAATACTAATTCCCTTTGAATGAGTGAGCTTTAAAATGAACATGGACGACAAAGGTCATATGAAATTCCCATGTAATTTCCACTCTCATGAAGATCGGAGATGCTAAACTCGAAATTGTGGACGAGTACGTTTACCTATAGTTTGACCACGACCGCTGTTTCGTGCCTTAGGTAAGTGCGCGGGGAGACGGGGGGGCAGTGCAGGCCGCTCATTCATCAACGCTCACGGCGCGCGGCGTGCCGTCCGCCGCTCATTGGTCAACGACTCAACGCTGCCCCCCGCCTCGCTGCGCATTCCTCACGCGCGGAATAGCGGTCGCGATCAAACTATAGGACAAACTGTCCAGTTAGGTAGGTTCAACTTCGAGAAAGAGGTCAATCGTCGATTCCGACTCGGCTGGGCAGCTTTTGGGAAGCTACGCAGTTTATGTTCTCGTCCCAAATACCACAGTGCCTCAAGACGAAAGTCTTTGACCAGTGCGTGTTGCCAATGATGACCTATGGCACTCAAACGTAATCGCACACAATGGGCCTTATTAGAAGGCTAAAATTCAAAGAACAATGGAGAAATCTATACTTGGAATTTCCCTACGTGATCGAATCAGAAATTAAGATATCCGCAGGAGAACCAAGGTAACCGACAGAGTCCGAAGAATTCCCAAAATTACGTGGCAATGAGCAGGGCACATTGCTCTCAGAACAGGTAGCCGCTGGGGCCGAAAGGTTCTGGAGTGGTGACCGCGTACCGGAAGACGTAGCGTTGGAAGGCCTCCCACAAGGTGGACCAATGACCTGTTGAATGCCGCAGGAATCCGCTGAATGCGGGACGCACTGTACCCGTCCTAGTGGCGGTGCTTAGGGGAGGCCTATGTCCTGCAGTGGACGTCTTTCGGTTGAAATGATGATGACATTCCACACACAGAGTTCCACAGAACAGAGTTTGTTTACATTTCATTAGATACCTATGCAACAGACATTAGCAGTTAATGTATACACAATAATTACCTCTAAGCAACAAATAGTTGTGCTTAGGCCTCGTCTTCAGGAGCACTGGGGGCATCTTGCTCTTACTCTCCTCCGTCTCCTCAGTATTTCTAGTAGTTGTGGTCATCTGCAACTCCTCGTCAGAGTCTGAGTCGCCGTTAAAGTCTAGCAAGTTGTCATCAGAATCGTAACTGCCGACGCTGGCGGATGTACTTCCTGATGTGCTGTTGAATATTAATATTACTTTCGTAAGATTTTGACACAGAATAAAAGAAGATTACAATATAACTGGTGAAATGTGAGTGTACTATAGGTGCACCTCTGCCTAAACCTTCGGGAATACGGGCGTAATGTTATGTAAAAGCAGATTAAATATATGTGAGTGAGCTCCTCTTCTTCTTCTTGTGTGGTTACTGACTAACATAAGGGTCAGAGTTTTAAAGCCGCCCATGGTTCACATGCCGTAGAGAAATATCTCTCAGGCATGCCGGTTTCCTCACGATGTTTTCCTTCACCATTTTTGAAGCAAGTGATAATTATACACAGTCAGAGGAGCGTGCTTTTGAATTCGAGACCTTGGCAGTCTGACGGTCACACCACTATGCACTAGGCTAGCACTGCTCAGTGGGTGCTAGTATAATGCAACTGGTAGCATGCTGGCTGTCACTGCAGTGCTATGATATAATTGACTCTATGAATGCTTGCATAGTCCCAGAGTGCAGAGAAACCCCAAAAAAAGCAAATAGAAAAAAAAAAATAACACCTAAAATAATAACATCACGCCTATTTTCCCCAAAGGGTTAGGCAAGGGTTAGGGTGGGGCTTGTGGGTGTTACTACACCCACAAGTCCCATGTAGTAAGGGGAGCGTGCCTATTGCCATAGACTAGGCACAAATCCAAGAAATTTCTGAAGGAAGAACCCAATAACACTTTTGCTTGACCTGGGAATCGAACATGGAAACCAGGACCTCTTGCTAAGCAGTAGAACTTGCGACCACTATACTAAGGAAGTAGTCAAAATAAAGTGGATACTGGTGCCGATTCTCTTGTACACCGAACTAAACTAACTAAACTACGACTAAAATACCTTACTTTTGGCTATGAGAATCTAAAAGCTATTCTGCGGAAACATATCTCTAAATTAAAAAATAATTTTGACACATCTAAAACTGAATTTGACAGTCACGTCGCGACCCACGTGGTACTTGTTTGCTCTACCCCGTGAATTTTTTTAGAGCCAGAGGCGCGCGGTGGGGGCAGCCTTGACGTATTTTGTATGGAATTTTAAACTTTTTTTATGGAAAATATGAAAAAATATTACCTGTGCGTAGGGGCATATGGGTTTAAGGGTAGCAGAGGGGGTCGAAATTTCCATTATTTTTGCGCTAGGACGCACCGTTTTCGAGATATAAGCAAAATAAAAAAAAAGATAAAGTTTTTGCAGCTGAACTGTGTGAATTTTAGTTCATGCCAACTAATTTTATTCCACTCCTTTTTAATCGCGTTTAAAAATAGACTGATTTAGTTGGATAATCTAAATTTTTAGGTGAAAAACGTCAAATTCAGAATAGCAAAATTGCCATTTGCACTAAACTAATAACTCAGTGCAATCTTAGTGCTGTCAAACTAAAATATAGTTAAGTTGTGTCACTTTAGACTATTTCAGAATGGGAAATGCTCGTTTGACAGGACTAAACTAAATTTTAGTGATTTTTAGACTAGTTTAGAGGCATTTGTGACAAGAGAATCGGCACCAATGAATATGAATATTAATATTACTTTTGTAGGATTTTGTCAAAGAATCAAAAGCTTTTTTTGAGATATTAGATTACTTTAAACTGAGCAAGTAACAAAACTTATTTTAATTATAGTCATCATCATCAGCCTATTAATGTTCCCAC
Source organism: Conistra vaccinii (assembly GCA_948150665.1). Classification (NCBI taxonomy): domain Eukaryota; kingdom Metazoa; phylum Arthropoda; class Insecta; order Lepidoptera; family Noctuidae; genus Conistra; species Conistra vaccinii. The sequence continues at coordinate 1,410,016 of OX411320.1, read as the reverse complement.
TGCTGGGACACAGGCCTCCTCTCGGTGAGAGGGAGTGGGCCATAATCCACCACGCGGGCCCAGTGCGGGTTGGTAGATGTCACATGTCTTCGAATTTTTGGTTCTAAGACATGCCGGTTTCCTCACGATGTTTTCCTTCACCGTTTTGAGAGCAGTGGTGATGAAATTATTTACACAAAGTAAAGCGCCTGCTTGGGTTCGAACCCACGACCTACAACTCGTATGTCGGGGCCGATACCACTGGGCCACCACTGCTCAATTCGGTTAATTATAGTCAAAATATTTCTTGAAAACTAGACATAAGTTTTAAATAAAATTGAAATGACAAAAATTGCAGCAAAAAGAAAAAAGGCATAAACAATGCTAAGCTAAAACTAAGTAATAGCGATGGGGGCTGAGGAACTTTTATAAAAATGTGGCTGTTATTTTAGTACACTGTGTATTTTAGTACACTGTGTATTTTATGATTTAAGTTGCGGGCAGAAGCTATTAAATTAATAAAATGTTCAAACACTAAATTATTAGTGAAAACAAACAGATATTGAATTATTCAGTATTCTTAAAGACATGAATTAAATTAAAAATATACATGTTCCTTGCCTGAAAAATCCATTACTAGAGTTTTGGCAAAAAATTACGGCATTGAAAGTTACTCAAAATATTATTTGTTATTTAATTTTGTCATATTTTTTATGGTTATTGTCACATAATATTTTACGAACATAATGACTGCACACCAAAATAGTTTGTTTATGTTATTGAATACATTGATATATTGAAGCCCCCTTGACAAATGACATAATTATTTGATACATTATTTTTTTATGGTTATTGTCACATGTTACGAACATAATAACTAAGTGCACAATAAAATAGTTTTTTTTAATGTAGGATTTCAAGGAATTGATAATATAATAATAATATTTATTGAAGTTGACATTTATTAAATAATGAGTCATTTGATTTCTTAGCTTATGTTAAACGTTTTTTTTGGCCCCTAAAAGATGTACATTAAAATAATGCAGAAAATAAATGACAGATAAGGAGTAGAGTAGGATTAACGCCCAAACCCAATAACCTATCTATCGCCAGTTTTGGCATACTGGAGGATAAGTTTCATATCTCCAGATTATTGGGATGTTTTAACCCTAGATCGACCGCGCTGCAGTGTGGATGCGCCAAAAATCCCCAATACCCTCAAAAACGCGGTTGAATAGGTTAAAATGTCCCAATAATCTGCCAGAGACTAGGTATCCTATGAAAGTGACTGATATAATTATACTATCTACCATCAATAGGGATCTGTCTTTTCCTGGCAATAGGTTATTGGGTTCGGCCGTTAGAGGACACAAATCTACCCAGATTTTAATTACAGATGGGGTCAACTTTATCAATCAGTAGGTTATCAAATAGGTCAGGAGAGGTGTTCAAAACCACAAATGATTAAAAACAAATACCAGAAAATTTGTGTGGTTAAAAATATCAGTTATAATCACAGATCGGATATTTGGATGCATATTTACCTAAAGTTAAAAAAAAAACAGGATTCCGGGATCGACAAATTTTGAGTTCTGATTATAAAATCAAATGTATATTTACTTACGCGCAGGTGTTGGCTAATACGGAATGCTCTTTTGTATCGATCGCAAAAATCTCGCGATTCCGTAAGTTTAGTTTAGTACTTTTTGATTATAGAAATGCTACCTAATGTTGTAAAGTAGTTTGCCAAATTGGCATAGCACATAGCCACAAACAATTTGGAGCCTTGAGTTTCGTTAAAAAATGTTTACAGTAGGTAAGTATATACATATTTTATGTTAACACAGCAAAAGTAACCTTCATAAGAGGGCTGATAAGTCGTTTCCATACCATGTATTCGATCTCGGAATTCAATCAATACCGGGATTTATATAAAGAAAAAATATATATTTAAAGCCACTTCCATAATTTATTAGCCAAAATGTAACTTTAGGTAAATATGTATCCGAATATCCAATCTCTAGTTATAATATTCCCCGGTATGGGCATTTCTCTGTAAGCTCGTACAGGTCCCATACAAATACTGTCCTGGCAATTTTTTTGAACTTTGGCCAAAAAATCGAGTTCTATTTCGAAGAAAATTAACTATTATTTTAGTTAAATAAGGAGGCCCACTGAATTTATACGTATTTTCCGAGTTATTAGCGATTTTCCAAAAAATCATGACAGGGGACTGTTTGAGGCATCAGGGGACTGTTTTACTTAGAAAAAAAGTCATTTTACATTAGTCAATCATTTATTATTTTTATGGCACATTTGCGCATCAATAATCAACAGTTTCTTTACAAAAAATCAACAGAAAACATAACTTTCTTTAAACATTCATATCAAAAATTAACCTTAAGTGCTAAAAACATTTTGTACTTACTGAGATCAACCTAGAGTCTTATTAATTATTAATATTTGTGTTTTCCTTTATTTCATATACATACTTATCTATTACATTTTTAAATATCTTTATAAAAACAAAAAAGAATCAAAAACATTTAAAAATATAAAAAATAGTAGCCCACCAATATCGGGAACAAGGTCCAAGCTACCGGCTACCGGCGGCGGTCAGGGCTCCAGAGAGAGGAACCTCCTGACAATGCGAGCCATGTCCAGCCCCCCAATTACGCAATGCACGATCAATTTAAAATTGAAACCAATTGAAAAAGATTGCCAGTCCATTCCTTCATAAGTTCGACAAAAAAAATCTGCTCAATTTTTTTCAAGCCCTTGATCCAGCTGCCCAACGAGAGCCTCCTTAGGTGTTGGTCGAGGGTCTTGGCAATTAAGTCATTGGGTGATACGACTATCGGCACAATGATCGCTGAGTCCACATCCCACATGTCGACAACCTCGCAAGCCAAGTCAAGATACTTGATTTGTTTATCTTTCTCGGCTTTCACGAGGTTCCCGTCATGCGGGACCGTTATGTCAATAATCAGTGTGCGCCGCTCTACTGGGTCCATCACCACTATATCAGGTTTATTGGCAACAATAGTCCTGCCAGTGATGATGGAGCGATCCCAGTACAATGTGATATTGCCATTTTCGAGAACTGGGTCGGGCACATACCACGGCACTTCTGATTCCACAAGGCTGCATTTCAAAGCAAGTTGCTGGTGGATAATCCTGACTACAAGGTTGTGTCTATGCAAGTACTCTTCGTTAGCTAGACGAGAATGAGAAGCAGGTGAATGGTTTATGTTCCGGAGACTGTGCAAACAGAAAGGATGGAATTCCGTAGGTAAACTACTACGGTATGTAGACTCAGTTGTGCTCGAGATCCACCGAAGTGAAAAGCCTGTATTTCTTCTGCGTACTTCTAGTATTAGTGATGCTTTTCAGTCTTAGGCTTTTAGCTCGGTATACGGTACAATGTTCTTTCCACTTCTTAAAGGCAGCTCTGTGCTCACGAGGTGTCATATTCTTTACTAACATCCGCAAACCTTTTTCTTTCTTCTTTCGGTATTTGAACTTCTCCTTTTCTCTCATTTCTTCTCTCTTTTGAGGGTAATTTTTTCTTCTTTGGTATCGTAGTCGCTCTGCTTCTCTCTTTTCCTGTAGTAATTCCTCACGGGATAACTTATTCTTTTTAGGAGACATATCATGTGTGTTTGATGAGCCTGTGTAAAATCATTTAAGATTATAAAGGAAAATAATGCGAAGCAATGATACTTTGATGATTCTTACATTAAAAAAAATACACTAGCGGATATATTTACACAAATAATACGTAAAAATAATAACCATTACGCAAAATACACAGTCCCCTGTTGTATAGAACAGTCCTCTGTTACATTTTCAGGCAGAGGACTGTTGCCAGGGGACTGTGTATTTCGGTAAAATTTCACAATGTTTTCAAAACCAATGTAAAATAGTTTTTTAAGAACCTACAGATCAATTTAGACATAAGTAATAAAACAATAAATAATATATAGAGATAATTAAAGTAATTAACATAAATATTATGACTTACCAGAGGACTGGTGTGGTAGCGGTTCAAACGCGTGTTCACCCCACAAATGACGCTCTGACACTAAAAAAAATGGCGTTTCGCCGCCGCATTCGGCAAGGTTGCCAACTTCACACCAATTGCGTTTCGTTTCACTCAAAAAAACGTTTGTGAACCTTACAGTTTTTTTTTATTATGGCTTTAAATTTTTGGCAGGGGACTGTATAGAAATTCTGGGGACAAAGTTTACAGAACTTTACTAAATAAATAAAATACGTAATGAAACCTTGTTTTACGAAATTAATATAATTTAATTATTTGTCTTTATGATATTAACTGCCAAATGTATGTAGTTTTAATAACTTCTTCGTAAATCTCATATCTAGGTGGGAATACAGCGATGGGGACAGCTAGGGGACTGTGTTTTTAGAGCTTCTATCACGTCTAGAAAAAAACATAAAATAGTTATAGTTCTAAAAACATTGGGCCTGTAAAGTTTCAGGGTTAAAGTTTCATTAAGAGTATTTTTTTTTTAAATAATTAATTTACTTTTTGAAAAAATCGGTCGGGACAGCCGATTACGAGCTTACAGAGAATCACCCGTATAATATCATAATAGTGGTTCAGAAGAAAAAGTTAGGATACTCACCCTCCACTACAAGTGCTATCAGTCTCAGGATTAAGGAAATCAGCCAGTCTCCTCAAATCATCACTCTCTGTTTCAGAAGTAGAATGAGTTTCATTTGCTCTTGAAGCTGGAGTAGTTTCGTCTACAGATAAATCGTCGGAATCCCTCGAGGATCCGTTACTGTCTGTGTCCCTGTCAGGAGTCTTTCGTTTCCTGTAGTTTCTGCCCCATTTAGGACGTCTGAGGTTTAGCAGGATGGCACGAACGTTGCTACCGGAGGGAGCCGCGTTCACTACCTCGTTGGAAGGCCCCTCCATCGCTGCCTGACCACGGTCCTCGCTACTGGTGCTCTCAGACTTATCCGCAGACACTCCACTATCCACATTTTCGTCTTTACTCGCCGAAACAACTAAAAAAAAACATCAAAATGGACACGAATATTTTACGTCATTTTTTTTTTTTTGTAGTCGATCCATTTGCGAACTTTTACCTGTTTCTTTGAAACTATCCTGGGAACTTCCATCATTCAGTTTCAGTTTTTTTCCACCAAATTGAGGACTTGTAGGAGAATAAGGAATTTCGTCATCGGTCGAAGAGGAAGAAATATCTTCCATCGCTGCTTACGTTGAAATTATATTCTACAATGAAATTATGGAAAACTTGAAAAGGAAAATTGCAACGCAATAGAATTCCAGCTAATCTAAAGAGTTATTTTTTAGGAATAAACTGAAACGGATACTGTACTGGTAACTCAATGGAGGATTTTTTCCTAAATTTTTGCGATTTTGGCAACAAGAACAAGGACAAAAATAATGATGTTGCTAGCCCGGAAAACAACAACGTATTCCTTTCAGCGATAAAATCGTTAATAAAATAAGATACTTGAAAAATGATTTTTTGTTCTGTTTTACACGAATCGAAACGAATTATAAATGAAACAACGGTTTGCACGACGACGCAAGCATTAAGGTATTTGGCCGATGACCGGGAACTTATTTTCCAGGGATAACTGCTTGCTGGGTGTAGTGTAGCTGAAACTGAAAGTGAATACCAATATTTTACATGTAGCGACTGCATACCTGACCTCCGAGTCCAAGTCCACACACAGCCCGTAGATATTTGGTAACCCGATTCTGTCTACCCGCGCGCGCTGACTGTTCTACGCACAGAACACATATACTCGTTCTACGAATTACAGCCGGGTCGGGATGATGTACACGGAGAGGTCTCTGTTTTCTGTATGAAATAGATGGTCAATATACCCATTCACAGACAGACATACAGCGGCAATCGCAATCGTAGCTGGGCTTGATTGGCTTGATCAATCGACCCTCCCCCTCGTGAGGCGAGGTTGAAACTACCCTTTATACCATAGTATAAATGTAGTCTGTGGTTGAAACAGGGTGAAATGAAATGAACGCACCCCCCCAGATTGACATACAACAAGTTTGTCTGTTTGGTAGTTTTGTGTGACCATTGTGACCAGTGTGACCATTTGTGGCAGATTTCTGCCATTTTGGCAGATTTCGCTCCTACATTTTGTCTGTGGCAGATCCTGCTGACGATTTACAAAGGCGGCAGATTTTGGCAGATATGAAAGATTTCAAGGAAATAATTACATTATGTTTTATATAAAACGTTAGTTTTTATTTATACTAAACCTCTTGAGGGGTCAAAAGTTGTGCATTATGAGGAGTACAATGGTACTCATCATTATACACAACTTTCACTATAGGACCAAAGATGAAATCGCGAAAATAAATCATCTGTTACATTTATGTTCGCTTATTATCTCGTCAAAATGTAGGTAACAGTTAATTATTTTTTCGCGATTTCAGTGTTGGTCCCATGTTGAAAGTTGTTCATATACTAACAAGATATGGATTTAAATTATCTGAAATAAATTATTCTATTCTATTATGATGAGTACAATAACCCTATAAGAGGTTTAGTATAAACAAGAAATAAGGTTTTTTATTTAAATTACAAATAAAAAATTTGTTGAATTTGTAGGCATATTTTTGGCGCCAAGAGTCGTAGGTTTTGGCAGATTTATGTCCCAGTCGGTGGCAGATTCACCATTTAAGAGATGGTCACACTGGTGACACTGTCAATGTCAACCTCAACCTCTTTGAGTATATATGTTCTGTGACCTCAACTGTCATTCGTGCGCATGCCGATCGGGTCGGATTTTAAATGTTGGATTTGGATCTTCAAACTTTACGAAATAGCCTGAACGTTAAAAATAACTTCTGATAAAGTGGTCGTTTTCACGATGGATACTCAAGAAGAATTACTGTCCTTCCTCGACCTATTGGATTTAAATGAGGAAGATATAGATAGACCTTTGAAACATTTGATGGAAAGAGGTAAATATTTGAATAAACATCTAAGGAGCGCGACACAATTATTGCAATATAAATTGCTTGTAAACGTTCAAGAAAGTACGGAATGTGAAAATGATGAAGAATTTGAGTTCGCCGTTAAATTGCTAAAGGATCTATGCAGTGAAAATGTCGAATATGTTTGTAAAATCATCGACATCGTACTTCGTCTTCAACCAAGCAAAATTGTGACTAAAGCTGAACATTTGCTTCAACAGTTACTGTCTAACATTGAATTTAGAGACAAAGAAACAAGCATGAACACATTACTATTCTTGAAAGTCGCTGACAGTATTCTGAATGCTATAATGATTTTAAGAGAAAAGGTGTCTCTACTGTATCTAGAGACGCCATTAGAAAAGATAGTTGATTCTACAGATGAAGTACTCAAGATATATTTTTTAACTAACACAGTCCCAAGATTAGTGGATGGAGTTGTTGGATACAACATCCTTGATAGAATATGGATGTATATACAATCTTTGAAAGCAGACAAACAAGAAAATGCTTTGAAAGTACTTAGCTGCCTCTCAGATTACTACCTACCCACACCAGACGGAAAAGGTGATAGCAAGTTTGTATCAGATATCATATTCCAAAGCAATTTTTGGGAAATTATAATATTCAGTATCACTTCTGATGACACAACAATAAGGAAAATATCAGTTTATCTTACAAAGAAAGCTATAGACTGTGTTATGGCCACCAAGAAGGATATCAATGTAAAATCAACCAACCAAACCATAATATTTGAATGGAAGAAAAATAATGCAAATGTTTTAAAAAGCATATGGGATAATTACTTTGTTCTCATAGACAGTTTAGAAGAGAAACAAGCGAATATAGTTTTGCCATCTCTGAGACTATTTGAAAGTATAAATATTGAAGATTGTTGGCTGACCGCTGCCTTCAATATGGGTTTGAAACATGAGAATACTCAAGTGCGGCTAAAATGTATTGAGTATAAACTTAAAACTAAAATAACAAACCAATCAGAAGCTCAAATATTACTAGAAGCCCTAAATGATATTAACATTTATGATCAAAATTCAAGTTATGAAGTACTGAAAAAGCAAATAGGAGATTGTCTTACTGATTTTCACTCATTCATGGCAATATTTAAAACAATAACTAATATTAAATGGTCGCCTGTACCTTTGTACCATGTAACTGATATCCTAGCCAATTTGAATATTGATTTATCATCAGTACATGGGAATAAAAAAGCAAAAATAGTTACAGATATTCTAAAAATACCTTGTAATAATGTTGTATTAAGAAAAGCAGTACAGATTAACATGGTATATTTTGTCCAGAACTGTTGTAAAAACCTAAATTGGAAAGAAATGGCAAATATTTATTATAACTTACATTTAACAGAAACAAACTTTCAAGAAAACCCATTTACGTCCATAGTCAAACAAGTTTCATTAAGAGATGAAGATAAAATAATTAATCTAAAAACAATGTCAGAACATTACAATAATATAGATTTAATTATATTATACCTGAGTAATCATGAAGACGATATAAATCTATTTATTGGTATAATCAATGAAAAACTAAACAAATTACAAGAAGGTATTAACAGACAATATTCTGATAAAAAGGATTGTCTTAATGATGTTGTATTTTTAGTAGATTTGTTGAACAAAACAAGAGATAACAACTCTTTTCTACAAAACATTAATAAAGTAATTGCTAGACAAAATAAGACCATACTACAGTATATTCTAAGTCTATTTTCAAGTGAAGTTAATTTGACCATTGAGGATGCTGCAGCTTTGTGTGAAAAGCACAATTTTGAATTTGATCAGAAAGACTTGGGTGACATCTTACTCCAGCTTTATAAAACAGCCATATTATTTCTAAAGGATAATCCAGAATTAGATAAAGCAGTCCTAAGCATTTTTACCTTAAAAATGTTATTAAAAAACCCTGTGATGTTGTCTAGTTATGAACATGAAATGCTCAATTTGCGAAGATTTATAGAAATAATTTCTACTTTAGAATTTAGAGATGCTCAAAATGAAAGTGTGGGTAGATCGAAAAATTTATTTTACGAAAAATCCTGTGAAATAATCTACCTTTTGATCCAAGAAGTGACAGATGTAGATTCTTGTCTTATAGAAGTAATAAATTATATTGAAAATGTATTAGAATGTGGTGGATATGGCTGCTTAAAATGGATCCTAAAAATAGTGAACAAAATTGTCAACCCTCTTACTAATGAAGAAATTAATTTCAACATGATTCAATTCATAAATAGAGTCTGGACAGAAATTGAAGAGCTAAAGTCCAACAATCAATATTCGCCTTGCATTGAACAATTTGTAGACCTCATTACTCAAGATGCACTTCTAAAGAACGCAATGTATAACAACATAGTGATTTCATACTGTAACAAGATCATAGAGTATGGTCCTGTTAAGCCAAACCCTCTGTATTATTTGATAAGGAAGCTGAATAGCAAGGATGTTAAGGATTATGGGCATTTGATTTATGTTCTATGTGAGATTCTGCTTTACTGTCCTGTGCCTAGGAAAGATCAGAGGTAGGTTTTGTCATTTTATTAGGTCACTATAGACCTTCAGCTGCCATTAACGAGACACAATAGAATTTTAATTGTTATGCCCACTTGATGTCCACTGTAATGATCAAGCGGATAATCATCATACTTCTGCCCTAATATCAATTTAATTCAGGTCAACATGTCCTTTTCTTCCATACTTCTCTAAAAGTCCTCATCTTGGTATTCACCCCCCCCCCCCCCCCCCCCGCCCCTCAGGTATTTTAAGTTAATGCAACAACATAAAAGGTACAAAGGCGGATTTAATGCCTTAGGCTTTCTCTACCATTCCGCCAAGGTTTGGTGGAGAGATAACATGCATGGCAGGTGGCTTTTTACCCGACTACGGCAAAGCCAAATAGAAGGGTTATGATTTTAGTATTTTTCCTTGGACTGCTCATGTATGGTAATTTAAAGCTCTGGGTAGATTTATACTTTCATAATATTATATACTCTTTTCTTACTCTATATCAGTAAAAAGTCGTTTACTGCCAGACATATGCACATATCCTACCATTGACTGCTGAATAGTTCTAATTCATAATGTTCAATTGCTTTTTATTTCAGGATAGTTGATAATGTGACTCTGGAAGTACTGCAAAATTCAAAATATGGAGTAACAAAAGAAAGGTGAGAGATACTTAACTTTTTTTTGTCATCACTCATTTTTATTTCGACTTTATTTCAATGGGTGCAATGTTGATATTTGTTTGGCATTCAAAACCGCACAGCGTTGCGAGTTAAACATTAATTCCAAAAGTTCTTTAAAATGGTTTTTATTTTTAGTATCGACGTCCATTTCAACCACGAAATCCAGTACCTAGCCATAGCTACTCTATGCAGCATCAATGATACAGAAACTCTTCGAATGATCACCAATTTCATCACAATTCGCATAGACAACACTTTCAAGAACAAACAGAGGTACCACGGTAACTCGGCGTTGCACAGAGTATTGCAAACTACCGTCCAACATATTTTAGTACTGGTGTTAAAAAATTGCGAATTGAAAAATATTTTTATTTGGTGTTTGGATATGATGGTAAAGTTACCTCATCAGCCGAGTGTCAGAATCTGCCTCGAGTGGTTTGTTTCGCTGTATTTTTATATTCAGGTTAGTTTGGATATTTACTACTGTTTTTTTGTTAAATCGGCCTATTACATTCTAAACGTTATTAAGTTAAAGATTCCAGTTGTATGTATTCCAGCTAGAGTTCAGACCAAGATGAGCCATCCAATAAAAATGTCTTGTACAGAAGACTGTGATAGGCTGGATGATCAACTTTTGTTGAGCTGAACAAATAATCTAACCCTATATTTTTTATTTCCAGAAAACTGAACTGAACGAAGAAATGCTACAGATCTTGAAATCAAAGACTTTGCCAATTAGCTCACAGTTCATTATTTTGTATTGGCTGCTAAAACGCAAAATATCCAACAATACTTATACTGAAAACGAATATAACTTTGTAATGGACTTCCTACTTTCTCATACCATGGGCCAGTTGTTCAATGTTAGATTAAACGCGCAATACCTAGCCACAACTCTTTACAAACTGGCAAACAAAACAACAAAATACCAATACACAATTGGTATTATTGAACAAACGTTCGCTGAAAGTAACAGCGACAAGAACTTTTTAAAACTCAGGTGCGATTATTTCACCAACGACTTTGACATAGTCGCCAATCTTACCCCTTATTTTATTTATTATTTGCTGCCAAGATTATGTGAGATTGATAACAATGAAAAGACCGATTTGCATTTCATTAAAAGTATTATGAAGGATATAAATGAGATTATCAGCAAAGATACTAAAAATGAGTTTAATAGCGAATGGAAGGCTTGTAGGAAGCCAGATGATAAATTTACCGAATTGCAATTGAATAAAGGTGTTGACAGCAAGATTCCTGAAGATTCAGAGTCCATGGGAACTATTCAAAAGAAATACATTCCTTGGCGGAATATGAGCGATGTCAATGTGTATGATGCTGGGAAGAAAGTATGTATTCATAATGCTTCAACTATTATTTTTCGCAGTAATTTTACTGTCCTAATATTTCACTAGCTTTAAGGACTGTCAGCCAATAAATTAATAAAAATGTTAACCAGAACTTATTTAGAGGTACTTATCGAACAAATAAAAGTTGAAGACCAGCACCCTAACTGCGTAACGCACGATCAATCACAATCCGTTTCATTTTGACAGTTCAACAACATTCATTGCGTTATTTACGATGTTGAGTAAACAAATTTTTCGAACCTATAAAGCAATGGATTAGCAATATCGTTCAAAAATGATTCAGATTATGATTGATCTTATGTTACGCAATTAGGGTGCAGAAGTTACTACCTCCAGATGGTCTTCAACTTTTATTTCTTCCACAAAGTGAAACAGGCCATAAAGGTACAATTTCGTAGCCAGCCGCAGGCGGCAACTGCAGGCGACAAGACCGGATTCTATGTATTTCTATGAAGACGACGACGTATCGCTAGCTACGGAAGGTATTTCATAGAAATTCATAGAAACCAGTCGCGTCGCGGCGACACGTCGCCTGCAGTTGCCGCCTGCGGTCGGCTACGGAAACCACTCCATACGGTTAGGTAGATGTGAGCTATTTGTCTAATACGAATTCGGGGGTTGCCCATTATTATTTTGATGATGCAATGTGACAGCATGTTCAATTTTCAATTTAATAGTTAATCACAATCCTTACATATTATAAAACAAAGTCGCCCGCCGCGTCTGTCTGTCTGTCTGTCTGTCTGTCTGAACGCGATAAACTCAAAAACTGCCGAACGGATTTTCAAACAGTTTTCACCATTGGACGGAGTGATTCATGTGGAAGGTTTTAGTGTATAATTCATTAAGGTTTTGTGTAAATTGGCTGAAATATGACGATTATAGTTGAAGATGTCGGAAAAAATCATGCCGACTGGGAGCTTTACTGGCGTGCGCTGCGTAAGTCGTGAGAGATAAATCAAATTTATGTTCTAGAGTATTGTATATCTTAAAAATTGCAACAAAAAAGTCCGCGATGGCATATGTCTATCTTCTAAGGGTGACCCACAATAACCATTTTTATCTTTCAAAATTGTATAAAATTTTCATTGTTATTTCCGAAGCTATTTTGACCGGTATCTTATTAATCCTTATCCAATTAAATAGGTTATTTAAATTGGGCATTCAATTTCGATTAAAATATGCCTTTACATCACATCATTTAAATGAATAGTTTAAGAGATATCACAGTTTCAAAATTACGCGTAACAAAATAATTATTGTTGACCACGCGGGAGCTGTAGTAGCCTACCACTGCGTCCGCTGAAAGTTAGTCAATGATCTTTTCCTTGGCTATTAGGTATGTATTCCCGGTAGAACGTTCCCGTGGGATATTTTGCGACATCCACGCGGGTGAAGCCGCGGGTAAAAGCTAGTGATATTATAAGTAAAAAGGTGTAGATAGGTTATAGGCGTTCAGCAAGCGACACGTTAAAATGTGGCTAATTAGCCACATTTTCTTGTCTCTTTTTCGCTCCCGATAATTACGTCATGCCGTCCTACTTCCACGTGTCATCTAATAATGTGACATTGTGCCGTTTTTGAAGATGGAATGTTGAGTAGATAACGATAACCCAATGAGGTTATACAACTAGAGGAGCAGCGTCCTACAAAGAATTTCTGAAAAATGTCACCACTTACGAGTTTAAAGACGTAGCTTTGAAACGGATACATAAAATGTCAATCTGTCAAAATAATCTATGTTTGTCTCATTTCTTCTACCGTCAAACTAATGACGTTGGAATGAGACAAGACATTGCTATCGGAAAAACGACCAGAGTTGCCAATTATCAACATAATTTGCCCAGAATGAATGAAGGTTTTATTGAATCAATTAGTTATGTACTATGAAAGGTTGTGTTATGGAACTTTCACTAGATAATAGTTACTTATGCAACTGGGGGTATAACAAGTGGTATTAAAACACGAATGTGGGTTTTTAAAAAATAGTATCACATGAGTGTTTTAATACCTAATTATAACAGTTGCATTCAAGACTTTATCTACACCCATGATATGAATCCTCTATAAACAACAAAGTAATAAATTTTTGCAATACTAATATCTAACAAAAATGGCGGGATACGACGTGAATTCGAAGAACCTACTCAACCTTTTCTAATTGTGAAACGCGCGTGCATGACAATGTTCTTTTTTTGAAATTCATAAACATACCACGAGAATGTGGCTGTTCGATGAGTAAAAAACGAGTTGCATTATGAAATTTAGTACAACATTATAACACCCGTTTGGATGTCATTAGGGTTACTATGACATTGGCTGTTTTAATTTTGGCAATAAACTAACTGTTTCAGGAACTTTTATAGAGGACTTATAGCATGGGTGTAGTTAAAAGATTTAAAAAAAATTACAAGGATTACGCAACATCACAGGACTCATCGCAGGATTATTTAAAACATAGGCAAAAAAAAAATGTTTCAAAAGTTTTAAGATTTGTGACAAATAATAATGTTCATAATGGAATATATAATTTATATATTCATAACAATCGATTAAATTAATTAAAGTGATGTAACGCACTAACCAGCGACATTCACTTTTTTTAGAATAATCTAAATCAATCTTCCTAGCCTTTTCCCAACTATGTTGGGATCGGCTTCCAGTCTAACCGGATGCAGCTGAATACCAGTATTTTACTTGGAGCAACTGCTTATCAGACCTATACCTGTAAAACTGGTTGTCAGACTTTCGAGCTTCTGACGACCCGTAGGTAACGACTGTCACAAGATCCACGAATGACAGCTGGGACCAACAGCTTAACGTGCTTTCGAGGCACGGATTAGTCTCGGTATTTAAAGATGGTCACCCATCTACAGACCAATCCCGGCAAGCGTAGCTTAACCTGATGGATCGACCCGTGCGGCTGTTATTACTTAGCCACGAGCTCCTCCTCCAGTTCAAATTTCTTAGAACAATAACATCAATTAAAAAATAGTTAGTAGTAGTTTATGAAACTGTTGGGGTATTAAAATACGAGCGTTTTAATACCTAGTTATGTGCAGTTTTATACACACTACTACATCTATCCCTACTAAATAAATGATAAAAGTTAAAAGAGTACGAAATATTTTTACATGTCGTCATTCACTAAACTCCCAACAGTCTGGCAAAATCAACATCGTTTTTCCTGGTAACATTGATCGCAAAAACAATGTTTGCTAAATTTATTTCGTTTTGTAATGTTTTTTGGATAATCTGAAGAAAATTTAGCAAACTTGATTGTGAAATGTAACACCACATGCTATATTAATCCTTTCAGACCGTGACATACTAATTTTAACCGCAAATTCCACCATTTTTTATTTTTTATCGCTAAGCAATTGCTCACTTGACGTCAAGCTGACAACTGAATTCAGATATGCCTGCGGACACCTAAGTAGTGGTGACGCTTTTGTGCCGTCCACTTCTCCTCTAGTATTGTATAACCTCATTGCGATAACCTATCTACGTCTTTTTACCCGACTGCCCCAGAAGGAGGGTAATGTTTTTCGAGAGTATGTATGTATGTATGTATGTCTATTTCTTTGGCACGCTCTGTAGCCTAAACGGCTTGATGGATTTTAACATATGAGGTGTCGTTAGATTCGTCTTAATATAAGTATAAATATAATATTTATATATTGCATCTGCAAATACAAAAAAAAGGGAGGGGAAGGTTTTTTTTTTTAAATAAATTATAACAATATTGGTATCAAATAAAAGCTAGTAATGAGTCAATTCCAAATTTAGATATATTAATAAAACTAAAAAGCTTAAAATAAAGAAAATTATTCAAAAAACTAAAAACCCGACTGCAAAAACATACAACTGAAAAGAGAAAAACAAGCATTATAATCTATAGAATTTTGGTATCGCAGGCGGGGACAAAGAAAACTTACATCATATATCCGGTTATTAGTTTGTCCCCGCCTGCGATACCAAAATTCTATAGATTATAATGCTTGTTTTTCTCTTTTCAGTTGTATGTTTTTGCAGTCGGGTTTTTTGTTTTTTTAATAATTTTCTTTTACTTATAATATCATTGGTTAATCATGGCTGCCCGTGAGCCACGAAACGAAAGAGCATTGCATTCAAAAGACAGCGTAGAGTAGCAAAAGTAAAATAAACTATGTATTATTTTGTGTTTTTATTTTGTATGTATATTTATTTATTACACAAAAGGTAAAGTTGATATTTGTCAAACTAGAAATAACTGTTTTAAACGCTTGTAGCGAAGAAGGCTCTAACTAAGCAATAATTTCGTGGATCCAGTCAGGCATTATTCTATGGCTCATAATTTAAATTTCTACATTTTTATCTGTAATATTCATATGGTGTATTTTTCTATCATTTTCTTTTTTATCCAGAGAGAAAGCCCAAGCCAATTAATCGTGGTAGCATCACTGATCGACAAGCTACCGAACTTGGGCGGAATGGCGCGAACCAGCGAAGTGTTCGGAGTTCAGACATACGTGGTGGACAGTTTGAGACACTTGCAGGATAAGCAGTTCCAAGGGCTCAGGTATTTAGATATTGGAATTTAGTCTCTCTAGCAAGACACTGCAGGACAGTTAAGTTAAAACAAAATAATTTTAAAGAACATAGTTCACTTAAAATGTGGGTGCGGGTGAAATCGAGGAGCGCAGCTAGTTTATTACAAATGCGAAAATGAATTTGTTTATTTATTTGTAAGATACGCTTTCACAATAAAACGGCTTAACGAATTTGGATGAAATTTGGCACAAGTGCAGCGCAGGGCGCAGCTCGTTTATTATATTTCAACTTTTTATCTAGTGTCTCAGCCGAAAGATGGATAAACGTCGAGGAAGTTCGTCCAGGCCGCCCTCTCAAAGAGTACCTGATGAAGAAGAAGGACGAGGGCTATGCTGTGGTGGCCGCAGAACAGACCTCTACCAGCTCCAAGCTTCAGGGCTTCAGATTTCCTAAGAAGACCCTGCTGTTGCTTGGGTAAGAATAAAATCATCTATACATATTATAAATTAAAGTTGTTTTTCGTTTCTGTCGGTGTGACCGCGTTGTTTTTCTAAATTACACAACGGATTTTCATACAGTTTTCACCCTCATTTAGAAAATATATTCCGAAAGGTTTATGTTATACACATGAACACACAGGGGCTGTGCTGAAAACATTTAGCTGGCACGGCCCCTTCTTTTGCATATTTCTTCAAAAGTACAGAGATACATTAAAAAAGAAACAGGTACATACATATACTCCTAGAGGCGAGTATATTGCATTGGTGCACACCTAAAAGGCAAATTTTGGGGGGCATTGTGGGGCAAACGTTCATGTAAATGACAAAATTTGTCAAATTATAATAACCAGTTCAGAAGTAATGATCCCAACAGATGAAAATACAATACTGGTCCAAATCATAACCCGACTCTTTGCTTCCCCACAGTCGGGTAAAAATAAAAAGTGATTTTTAGGATCAATTTACAGAAATAAAATTCATTCAATAACTTAATTTCAGCCACGAGAAAGAAGGCGTCCCTTGCGATTTGCTGCCTCTGATGGACCACTGCGTCGAAATCCCGCAGCAAGGCTACGTTAGATCACTGAACGTACACGTCACAGCCGCCATCTTTGTTTGGGAGTATGCCAGACAAAATGTGCTATAACCTCCCTAGAGTATATATTTGCTGTGGTTATAACGCGTTGTATAGTTGTTGCATTTCACGAGCGCACATAGATCTTTGAAATTCCTGTCTTATGTCAATTACATAAAAGCCACGTGATGCACGCTCGTGATTTGCAACGACTATAACATGATAACATGTAACTACAGTACGGCAGGTCCAAACTTTGCGCAGAAGACTGCAGTGCGAAGTAATATTTTATAGGACTCTCCTCATGTCACCATTTGGTTCCATGCAAGCGCAAAAGTTCGTAATGCATATGTTCAGACAGTCCATGATTCATCGGCCGTACTGAACGGGATTTATCATAACATAACCCTTTACATGGATTACACTGCTTAAATTGGGTGTCATCCTTCCAGGCCTCTCCAAAGAAGTTGGCCGTTTTATAAATGTGATGTAATGATTGTAAAACTAGAGTGAAAGCACAGATTAACACAGATGACACATTCCGCAAAATCATTTAAATAAAAAGCGATTTTTGCTACGACACAATAAATGTAAAATTCAAGTCTCACAGCGCTGATTACCTAGCGAAATTCACCTAGAAGTTGCCTCTCTTTTTATCACGTAACTCTTATATCTTCCGACTACGTTACGCCCGGCGCTCACTGAATCGAGCCCGTTGCGTACCCACTTGTAGCTTCATACCTAAAATTCGGAGTGTCCCGTCTGTATTCATCTGTGGTTAAATATTATTTTACAACATGTTTTTATTATTAAATAAATATAAGTTACATATTTTTCTCGACTCCTTTTCTTTTACCGACAAAATAGACTAACCTTGAGCTGCTTAAATCTAGGAGGTTCAGCAGCTAATGCAATGGCATGTTAAAGTAACCACTATGTCAAGGAGCTTCTAATTTATTTATCGTAGTGTTTACAAAATAGTTTTATGACTTTCGGTAATAGTGTTACTTTGATAGGCTTTGCTTCATACTCCTCCTTGTCGATATCAATCACACCGAGGTGCTCTTGCGGGATGAGCATCACACTTCTAGCCAGGATAGCATCTTTTATACTATTGTTACTCACTCGGTTCCAGCCTTCATTTACAAATTCAGTATATTTATAGTTGTATTTCCCTATACCTATACTCAAAGCAGGGGTGGTGCTATTAGAACTCTGTATGTTTGGAGTAACAATCCTGAAGTCACTAGTTTGGAAGCAAATTTCTTGAGTCTTTTCGCAGTTTGTGTTGATTGTATTCGCAAGATCATTGTCTTGCGCGTAAGATGTAGTGGGCATGAAAAACGACCATTTCCTCTTCACTTGAGGCCGTTTTTGGAGGCAATTGCTGCATCCAGCGCAGGGGGGGCTGTATTTCATAGTACCTTTGCAATTCCAGGTCAGAGATTCCCTGTACCCATTGAAGATGAAAGCTGCATATTCTTTTAATGATCCATATATCCAGTACTTGTGTTGTTTTGAGAGGACATCTCTGAATGCCCCCCATTCTAGTGAGCACAACGCAAATATTGGTTTGCCAAATACTACATCTTCTTCTTCTTCTAAAGGTTCTATTTTCATGGCATCTTTCAACACGGTGGAGCCCTTGATTATAGCCATGGATGCTTCAATGAGTTGCTTGACTCTGAACACACCTTCCCCTTTAGTAAATAGGGTGTTCCCAATAGTGTTTGTGCGACCAAGTGGTAGAATTCCAAGTGGGAAACGGTTTGCATCGTCATTTCTGCGTAGTAAACCTGAAACATTCATTCTTTTTCTGTAGGTATTGGGTTTTCAAATACTGAAAACATTTCTATGAATTATTTAATCATAGTATTTGATGAAGAAGAAAATTGGGTCAGTGGGTCGTCTTAAGGCAGAGACTGCCTTTTAAGTTTTAACATTTATTTGTAATGTATCATTTACGGCGAGCTTGGTTACAATACGGTGATAATCAGACGCGGTGAACCCTCGCTTCGAGCACCATGAAATTTTCGATTCTCATATTTCCATTTCAAAGGAATTCAGGAAACAGTCGACTGGAGAATCCAGCGCTCGCATGAAACATCTCGGTTCAATGCATTGACTACTGTAATATGTTACAAAAAATCAATACATTACAAACAAACATTACAAGTCACCTTTAGTTTTGCTTCAGGTGAAAGCGTCAGGGTAGCCCTGACACTGACCTGCAAATTGTAAAAAACCTAAGAAAATTTGAATTTCGCGGGCTACCTTGGACGCAAGGGCATTCCTAAATATAATTTTTATCATTCATTTAAATTGTATGATATTATGTTGACTCTCTGAAAGCCTTTATTAAAAAAAAAGTAAAACAAATGGTGTTGCAAATCTATATATATAAAAATGAATCCCTATTTCCTTGGTCATGGCATCTGCGGCTGGACCAATTGCGCTAATTCTTTTTTTTGTTGTGTTTGTTATATAAGGAGATGGTTCTTAAGATAGGTAGGTGAAGGTAGGGTAGGTAGGTATGCAAGTAGGTAGGTATTAGGTATGCAAGTAGGTAGGTATGTAGGTATGTATGTATGTTGGTAAAGTAGGTATGTAGGTAGGGTAGGTAGGTAAGTATGTATGTAAGTAGGTAGGGTGGGTAGGTAGGTAGGTAGGTATGTATGTATGTAGGAAGTTAGGGTAGGTAGGTGCACCGTAGATAAGTGCTTACCCGTGCGAAGCCGGGGCGGGCAGCTAGTTTTAGATAAAGGTGAGATTTCGTAAAGACAGTGTACTTAAATAAAAAGACGAGGATAAATGCTTGAAGATGAAGAAAGGTTACCTGTAACACTTTCAGATACAGTGCCATCCCCTCCTGCAACAACAATAGCCTGTGTTCCCTTCAACGTCTCCACCAACTCCTTAGCATTCCCCTCGCTGGTCGTCTGTATTACATCCAACTGCAACCCGGCTAAGTGCAGCAATGGTTCACAGTATTTCTCAAAGTCCTGCTTGGCGCTCCTCTTATTCGCAACTGGGTTGAGTATGACAGTAACATGGGTAGGGTTTTGTAGCATATCAATTGTGCCGTCTCCATACATTGACGCCTCCTTGCATGCTGCCCGCATCAGTAAATGAATGCTGGAAAAATGAGTATATACTGCATTCACCATGTTACTTTTAGAGAACTATCATTGAGTACGGACAACAAATTTTGTAAAAATTATTAATAACAGCTAAATTGACACTCACTCATATTTTTCTTTTGCTTTAATAGAGCCATAATAAAGGGCAATGGCTCCAAAAACTGACTTTTTCCAATTTGCTCGGATTTTTGTGTGTAATTTAATAATTTTTTCCATAGTTGATTGATTTTTTTACAAATTTGAGGTTAGTCAGCTGTTGTGCGGCTGACATACAAAAATCCAAGAACTTTATACATTGTCACTGTCAGAGTCAGTGTCAAAAATGTCACCTGTTCGAAGTTTGAACATCTTGTTCGGGTTATTGTAGCGTTCATTTTATGTAGCGGTGCTTCTTCACAAGGGCAAGGGCACAATCCCAACCCCAAGTACAGACGTCAGCACATCAACCTACTCCAATCTGTCAAATTTTCTCAATCAACATTGAACCTTATTCTTTAGCGATAAAGTTGAAAATCTATTAAAGAAATTTTACAGATTGTAGTAACTTGATGTGCTGGTGTCTGTACATAGGACGAGGTCAGCTCTGCATATACTCGCCAGACAGTACTGATTAATGCATGGTTATGCCGCTCCACCTCTGAGCAGAAAAGAAAGGAAGATCTCAGGAAACTCAAGTTAACTCAACCATTTACAGGCACTTGAACTGTCGGAGTAGGCCGTAGTAGCTAGTTGCCCATTCCAAAGCGTAGTAAGTTCTTATGGAGAAGAACGGGCAAGAAACTTCATGGACACTCTTCTATGTATAGTTTGCGTACCGACCAAGTAGGCCGCCGCAGACACGATTTGATGAAATGGGAAATTACCGATCCAGCCACCTCCTAATTCAACTGCGGTGCTCATGAAGTCATGACTGACATGACATGCTGAATGGCTAGATAAAGATGCTTGTTCATCTTTAACGTCAGATCTCACACGAGTCTCACACACAATACATTCCATGGTTACGATCTACTGTCCCTTCCAAAACTGAATCTGCAAAGTTCCTGGCAGGAACAGTGGAATACGTCCAGTAAAAAGAAAGGCAGTTTTTTTTATGCAGTGCAACCAACCATAAAACCAAAACCGTGGTTTTTCAGTCACAAAAAAGTATCAAGAACTGTTATTTCTGTTCTTTGTAGAATCCGCTTAGGTTTTTGTTGCACTCCCGTCTTTTTACATAAAATCCATGTCCGTGACTCCTCTTTCTGCGAGTGCGGGTTGGACGAGGGCACCCTGGATCACATATTTTTTGAATGTCCTAACAACATCCCATCTCTAGATTTATATAGCCGTCTCCTTAAATTCAAGATCCCTCTTCCTATTAATTTCCCTTCCCTTTTAACTTATATCCCTCTCCAGAACTGCTTGTGGCGCTGATGATTTTCATCCGTCACAATAATATTAAATTATGATTTGTATCCCCCAAATAGTCGGTCCATATTATATAGTGCTCTGTGAGTCGATCTGTGTGGATGTGGTATATGTATATTTTAATGTTCTAACAATTATAATATTTGTGTAATTTTATCTTTTTGTTTGTTTCAGTCCAATACTAACCCTGCAAGATCTACATTTCAACAATTTATTATCGAAGATTCCTATTATTTTACTTGTTGACTTTTCAATTTACTTCAATACACACTTGCTTTTCCAACTCACTTTAGACATTGGCAGAATAGTCGACATCGGCTTTGCTTGCCATTCAATAAAAAATAGAATAGAATAGAATGAATAGACATGCTGATGCTTGCTAGAGTAGACGTAGAGTGTCCTCTGTACACCAGGCCACCAGCACTTGTGGATGTGGTGCATCACGTCACAGTGACATGCCATAGGTGAATGTCAATAAAGCCCTCGAAAAGGCTGTTTTGCAACAGTGCTTTATTATAGACTAACTAATGTTATAAATGCGAAAGTGAATTTGTTTGTTACGCTTTTGCAGACGAAGCCACCGGGCAACAGCTAGTTTCTAAATTATGAAGAAAACTTTATCTACTTTTCAGACAGGGGGTTATATATTATAAATAAAGAGGTAAAAGTTTGTATGTAAGGGGTTATCTCCCGAACTTCCAGTCTGATTAGAAAAAATATTTTTGCATTGAATAGTGAAATTCTGGAGGAAGGTTATAGGCTACGACCCTTAGGAGCTCAGCAAAAAAAAAAAACAAAACTGGAACAACGCCAAGCGAAAACGAAGTCATAGCGCGGCGCACAGAACATACGGGGTGGCAGGCGCTGCGAGGCGCATAAATTTTTCGTCGGTTATTTAAAAAAAAAACAGCTGCTCCATACATTTTTACCGCGTAGGTATTGCACTTTTCTATGAAACAGCTGTTTTTTTTTAAAATAACCGACGAAAAATTTGAACGCAGGGGGGTTCAGAATCATGTACTGAATCCATGGTATCCGGCTTCGCGTCGATGTCCCTGCCACCCTGTATATACTGAAAAAGGCGCGGCGGGCGATGGAATGTGACGCGCTGGGTCGGGGGTCGTTTCATGCGGACGAAGTTGCAGGTAGAAGTTAGTTTATAATTATGGTATAAAAGGAGAAACTGACTGGCTGACTGGCTGACTGACTGACAATCAGCGCAGAGCCGAAACTACCGAGATTATTAACGTAAAATTTTGCACACAGCTTCCTTTTATAATGTAGGGGCGCACTGGGAAGGGGTTTTTGAAAATACGACCTTAAAGGGGGTGAAAAGGGGGGATTTCTTTAGTATGAAAAATCTTATTCTGTGAGTTAATAGATATATAATCTAACAAAAAGAACTAAGCTTGCATGAATTCACGATATTGTATTTCAATATTAGACGTGCATAATTTCTGAGCAGTGACCTAACAAAAAGTACTTTCTAGGCTTGCATGAATTCATGATAGTATTCATCAAGTCAGACAAATAGTTTATAACCTGAATTTACACGTAGGTTGCTTTTTATCCCAGTAGTACGTTTTCGACTTGCGAGCCAAGCCGCGTGACAAAGCAGGTTAGAAAGAATGGGGTGTGTCAGTGTGTGTGTGTTAGAGTTTTTTTAGCAATTTGGTAATAAAACTAGCAATCCCTATTTTTTTAAATAAAATTGTTTTGTCTCTGGTTATAGGCTAGTTTACATTTTCAATCAGTAAAAATAAACTTTGCTAGCACGAAATACAGTTTATAATTGTTTGGTTTTATGTTGAGGTTTGGTTTTCAAGTAAAATCATAGACAAATCTCAAATTGATTTGTCAAATAAATATCTATATTTTCGTTTTGTGATGTGTTAATGATATTTATTTAATTTCTTCAGTAATTCGTCATGAGTTCTGATAAAAAGGGAGTCGTCAAACTATCTGACGGCTGGGTGCTTTGCACATCTAAATCAAATCCCGGTAGAAAGTATTATTTTAATAAGAGGACAGGAAAGTCGTCATGGACCCAACCACAGGTGAATTTCGTATTATTTTTTACCATTCTTACATTATTACTACAAAACTGGTTTCTAAAATGATTTCGAGTAATATTAGGATGCGTTCATTGGTAATTTAGAGCATATTTCGATGTTAATTTTCACTTTTTAATTCTTATATTTCAAGGCTACAGAAAAGTCTGATAGGAAACACAAAAACAGGAAAGAGAAAGTAAACAGAGAAAAGATCAGAAAAGAAGACACACAGAAAAATAATTTAAAGAGGAAAAGCGACAACCATGAGGGGCAAGAATCTGCTAAGAAAAAACATAAAAAGGGTATGTCATGTTATTTACATATTCCTTTATAATGTAAATAGTATTTTAGGTCTTCCAGATTGTTGAAAATATATAAAGGGTAGGCGAGTTTCCTGTGCAACCCAATACATCTTTAAAAATCGCTTGACTGAGTACATTTCAAAATTGCAATTTGCAAAATTGCAAAAAAACAAAAAAGTATTGATTGTACTTTTAAAATGGAGTTTTTTGTAGAGATAAGTGAAGACTGTGATGTATTATTTATGTAGTTCTGGCACAATAACAATCATATTTCCATATGTATTATATTTTAACCATTTTCGTTTAACAGCCCTTTAGCATGGACCACTGGTTACAAACAGCTGGTGATCACCACATTTAAAGGTCATTACCGCAATACTTATCAAGGGATTGTTGCAGCATACAGCAGACATGCAGCTCGTATGTTATTGTTAAACACAGCTAGTTTCACAAAAGGCGGTTCAAATACTATGTTTAATTTTTATAACAAAATACCAAAAAATAAAATTGCGATGCATAAGTTACTTTCCTGACAAAATAATTCACACAAAGTAAAGCACCTGTCAAGGTTCGAACCTACGACCAGTAAGTCGCGGCAGTTATCACTGGGCCACCACTGCTCTTGTATGCCTGTGTAACTATTAAATATTCATGCATTACTGAGTATGCACATGCTATATTATAGCCTCCTGATTACATTGGGCAGTTTCATTATAACAATTAACACTTACAATATTTATACAGAAAGTGCCACACCATCTAAGCAGAAACCTAAAACCGTATCACCACAGAAACCCACCTCAGTATCAAAAGATACACCTGAGAAACAGACACCAACTAAAAATGCAGCAAATCAAAGACTTTCACAGCTGAGGACACGGTTATCGGCCGAGGCTCAGGATGACAGCAACAACAGTAATGACAAAACCTGTTCACCGGTCAAACCGAAACAGAAAATCAGTCCTAAACCTGCCCCCACGGAGACAAAGACTACTAGAACAGAAAACAAGAGTCCAACGGTGAATGAGAACAGATGCGCCACAACTCAGTCACCAAGCAGTGACAGCCTACAATCAATGCCTTCTCCGTCTCAGTTCTTTGCGGCAAACAAAATAATCTCCTCAATGAAGGCTCAACTGCCTGAAGAATACTGTGATAAAACAAAACCAAAAGACACATTTGCAGATATTGAGCATGGTATATGCAATCAGACTTCTGAATATCCATACATGAAACATCCTGCTACACCGCCTCAGTTTTCTGAAGCTAGTAAGCTTGTGTCGGCTATTAAATCTAAATTGACGAAAGTGGCCGTTAAGGAAGCGAATCTGAAGACTTTTGCCTCCGCAAGTGACAGGATGGAGGCATTACGGACTAGTTTGAGGAGTGACTTGATGGAAACTGAGAGTGAACCCATAGTATTAAGCAATAGTGTAAGCAAAGAAATAATTAAGTGTGCCACTGAAGCCATGGATGTGGATTGTAAGGAGGTTTGTCATCTATTGTTTTTTTTTTTAAATGTTCTACTACTTAGATTATATTTCTGTTGGATTCTAAGGCGCTGAACAGACGATGGACAATTTGTCCGTTGACAATTTGTTAATGTATGGAAATCCTGGCATCTTGCGCGTTAGATTTACATGGACAAATTGTTCATCATCTGTTCAGAACCTAATAGGTGACTATACCCTGGTTTCCAAAAACTTTGTTGGCCGGAAATCTTGCCCATTTTCTTGCTGTCTGTCCTTTTTCTTTCAAAACCTGAGAATGTTAATGTCTCTAAAAATAAGAACAGTCTCCTAAGATCGTTTTCCTGTAGTTACAACTGTTAAGGTACCTGACCTTACTGCCCCATCTCAAAAATCAACGAGTACCAGTACTATAAGTTCTGCATTTGCCTTTAACAAAATCCTTTTTTTATATTTTTTGTTCTAATTTAAAAGAAAAAGTTTATTAGTCACAGAAACAAGAGCACAAAAAGATATAAGTTAACTTGAAAAATTATACATTTTGTAGGATTATCCTCAAAGATATTATTCAGTCGACTTATTGGTAACAAAGTTCTCTTCAATGATACAAAAGCTTAGTGAACATACAGACCTGACCTGTAACCTTTACGCTAAATATAGACTAATTGTGGGTAGTATGAATTTAAATGGCTGATTGTTAGTTAGATATTAGGTAGATGCTACATGGTTGATGCTCTTTAGGGCCTGCGCCCACTGGCGGCACAGCACGGCAAGGAATTTTTATGCGACGAATAGGAATACAACTTAATAATATGACAATAAAATCGAAATATCAATGATAATGTCTAAAGACGTCGCGGCATGCCTAAAGCCGCTTGTCCACCGCCACGTCAACAGGACGTCAAAGGGGCGTCAACGAGAACGAGATGAGGGCGCCGAAGTAGCGATACATAATGTCTATTCAAATCCTTGTTTCCAATTGATGTTTTTTCCACTTAAACAAACACCAACTTTATGCAAGTGTAAATATAGTTGATTTTAGACTGATAAAAATATGAAGTTGTAGCGCAAACTGAACCTTATGTGTAGGCATTACAGTTGTTTTCCTAAAACTCGTGTTTGTTAATAAATTGCGAATGCAGATTACATTTACTATGGCCGCGTGTCCATCGCATGTCCATCAACGGGACGTCACGTTCGGTTCGAATAAACTCGTTTTTGGTTGACGGTGGTGGTGGACACACAGTGTAAGGAAACTGCATCGTTGCCGTCGCTTGCATGTAGTGATGCCGTGCGCCCACTGACGGCACAGCACGGCAGGGGATGGTGCCGTGCTGTGCCGCCAGTGGGCGCAAGCTCTTAGAGCTGCTTTTGTTGGTATCCCGCTCCTAATACCTATTGTTATACAAAGAAAGACTTCCTCCACTTATGTACTTAGTTGAAAGTTTCAACTAAGTACATAAGTGGAGGAAGTCTTTTTTCTTTTAGTTTTAACTTGAAACTTGATAAGAAGACATTCCCTTGAAAGTGTGTGGCAGATAATGATATTTCATTACAAATGACGCTACTGAAGCCGCGGTCAACGTGGCCATCTACTGGCCCAACGTGACTATAGTTGTCGCCGTTTAGCGTGGCATTAGCGGTCAATGAACCACCAACCTAGCGTATGGGACTCGTGGTGCACTTTGTGTTGTCATCTGACATTATGCTGAGCTCAGGCCCTTTTGGCATTATAATTATTGTTTTGTGTTTTTATAGTTTTATGGTGTATTTTTCGGTTGTAACGCCAATAAACGCATTTTTCTTTCTTATACAACATAAACAGAAAAAAAAAGTCCGTTAACGTCCAGCAGGCTGATTGCATTTTTGTTTTATCATAGATAGTTTATATATTAATACCCATCCCTACTGCAGTTTCGCTAGCTAATTTTATTTAACCCTGTATACTATGAGCTTAGTATCCCCAAAATAATTGTAATATTTACCTGACTGTGTGGACCCCAAAAGAAAGGCAATGTTGTTCTCCTAAATTAGAGACCCTGTAATAATCTTTTATATTTTTTCTTTCAGTTAAAGCAAGTAGCACCTCTAGTGAATTGTACAAAAGATAACATTAGTAGCGACCTGGTTTTAGTTGTGGATACGAATATTTTTATACACGAGTTGGACATGATAAAGAATGTTATCAATTCTAATATTAAAGGTAATTATGAATTAATTTAATTTAAAATAAGTATCGCATACATTTCGACGAATCTGTCGGGGATGCCGTGGGTAGTCGGCAGCATTTCCTCGCTAAAAACAACAGAATATAATTCTGAGATAATTTTCCTTTAAGGCATTATTATAATATTCATCCAATGCCAACAATTTCATTGCTAAACTAATATAATGACATGAGCATTCCCAAGGGATTGAGCTAAAATACGTAATAGGACAGACAATTTTTTTTTTTGCCCTTCATGTAGACTTTTATACTTAGTTGCGACGCCAACTTTAATGCGTTTTATCTAAGTCATTTGTTATTAATTTGATAAAGCAAAACATACGTGTCTAATATTTTTTATTATCTGACTGACGAACTAAATAGAATTTCTTTTTTATTTTTACTCCAGCATCATCCCTATTGTCTATTTCTCTGACACATACATTTTTCGCTTAAAATAAATACCCGAAAGCCCCAAGATCATGAAATCGTTTTATGGAAAAGTAATTTTATTTGTTTTTTCTTTCGACCATGAACTGGAAGTCTCGCGATAAGCCCTTCGTCGCTCGAACACTCTGATCGATATTACATCGATCGGTTTGCTGAATAAATAATGTTCGGCTAACTCTAGGCTCTCACGACTCTCCAGCTTTCGTGGGTGCATTGCAGTCGTTTAAATTATGTTTGTTACTTTATTTTAAAACTCGAATATGTAGGTCAAAATGTGGGCACAGAATATTCACTCCAATTTTAGATTTTTTTTCACGTCTAAAATGTGTCATTTCGAACTTATATGGCTACATAAGCCCACAATTTCGTCCATGAAAAATCTTGTTTTAAGTTAACATAAAATATATTTAGATTAATACAGATGGTTCAATACGCAAAATAATTCAAATAAAACGCGACTCTTGCTACGACATAATAGAGTGCAATTCAGGTCGAACAGCACTAATTATTGTAAAACAGTTGTTGTTGTTGTTAATTACAGTTATATTCACCTAGAAGTTGCCTCTCTTTTTTCACTTTCTGACTTCACGTTCACTCACTGATTTGGCCCAGCAAGACGGGCCCGCCGCGTACTTGTAGCTTCCTGAACTTGAACCATCTGTGTTAATCTGTGGCAATACTGCAGCTTCCCATTTAGGGATAGAATTTTTGGAATCGGATCGGTGGTTCCGTAGATTATCCCTTAAAACTCACGAATTTTACCTCTTTATAATATTAGTATAGATTTATCGAAGTTCGTATCGTTTTGCCGAGTGTTACCCCAGAGCAGATTGCAAAATATGGATCAAGCTTATGTCTCACTGCTAGTGTTAATAAACAGAAGAAATTAATTACATTGAATGTCTCATCACAGAACGTCATAGTATTATTTTTGAAATAAGATTAGACATTTAAACAAACCTTTTTTACAGTCCGTTGAACCGATTCTGACTTCTATACCGTAGGCATAAGGATGGCATTAAAAGCAAAAATGTGGTTAGAGAACCAACTGCTTACTGTAGCTGCCATTTGTCATGCCACTAACGTAATAGCAGTCAAAATCGGTTGAACAGACTGTAAAAAAGGTTCGGTTAGGTCTAATCTTATTTCAAATGGAGTAAAATTCATCACAGTACGTCATAGCTAGATCTGGAGGAGCTCGCGGCTAAGTAATAACAGCCGCACGGGTCGATCCATCAGGTTAAGCTACACTTGCCGGGGTTCATTACATACCGAGACTCCTCCGTGCCTCGGAAAGCACGTTAAGCCGTTGGTCCCGGCTGTCACTCGTGGATCTTTGACAGTCGTTACGTGTCGTCAGAACCCTGAAAGTCTTACTGGGTATTACCAGTTATTTGCAGTTACTAGGTTGTGGAGGTCAGATAGGCAGTCGCTCCGTGTAAAATACTGGTATTCAGCTGCTTCCGGTTAGACTGGAAGCCGACCCCAACATAGTTGGGAAAAGGCTAGGCAGATTGATTTTTGACGTTATAGCTAGATCTCCTGTGGTTATTGAAGCGATGAGGCTCATATTCAGGGAAAGATAACAGGCTCGTCGTACCTCAGTAATATGATAGCTTTGGTGTAGCAGTCGCAAGCGCTACTGCTGAGTATGAGGTCCTAGGTTTGATTCCTAGGTCGGGTAAAGTGTTATTGGGTTTTTTCATCAAGAATTTCTCAGTAGCAGCCCGGAGCTTAAATTTGTGCCCTGTTGATGGCAATAGGCTCGCGCCCTATTACATGGGACTTTAACATAACTGGCGAAATGGGAGATAAAGAGTAAAAAGTTGGCTAAATAGGCACTGTCCTAATGCAGTGCAAAGTTGGTCCAGCTAGGTTTAAAAAAAATGCAGACACTAATAACAGGTCTGCTAAACTATTATCAGGCTGCTAACCTGTGATTGCCTGTGAGTCTGTGATGCGTTCTACAGTGCCTTTTTATCAGCATGTATGATAACACCTGCTCTTTATCAGGATACACAGAGCAGCCAACCCTGCTGGTCCCTTGGCGGGTAGTCAATGAGCTAGACAGACTGAAAGACAACAACAACTGCAATGGCGCGATATGGAAGCGAGCTAAAGCAGCCATGGACTACCTTTACAAGTCCTTACCTGAGAATAGCAGGATACGAGGTGAGTAACAATCTGGTGTGCATAAAAGTCTAGAATCGAAAAAGGTTAATAGCCCTGGGTCTGGGCACAGGATAGTACAGAAAGAGCACTCCGCATTTTAGGTATGAAGCTACAAGTACGCGGCGTGCTCGTCTTGTCGGGCCATTTCATTGAGTGTAACGTAGTCAGAAGATATAAGAGCTACGCGATAGAAAGAGACGCAACTTCTAGGTGAATATTACTGTAGGCTGCTGTGCGACCTGGATTGCACTTTATTGTGTCGTGAAAAGAGTCGCTTTTTATTTAATTGATTTTGCGGAGTGAACTTTCTGTATTAATGTGTGGTCAGGGTCAGGATTTGATCCCTACACAAAAGGATGGTATTAAATAAAAATGGCCAGATTCCTGGGTAAACTAGGAGCTTTTTCTTTAACATCAAGCTCATGATTCCTGTAACCACTTTGCTCTGTTTTATCATAGTTTCTAATTTCTCTCTTGAGGTCGCATCCCAGTTTATTTTTCTACTAGATTCTGCCCGCAACTTCGTCCGCATGAAATTTCGGCCCCCGCCCCACCGCGTGGTATCCCGCCCATCATCATCGCCCGCCCGCGCGCGCTATTACTTCGTTTTCGCTAAGCGTTCTTAAGAGGGTGCATCCTAAAAGTTGGCAACGTCGTAAATAGCAGTCAAATATTCACCTGTTTTGATTAATTTGGAAATAAGAAATGTGGCTAACTAACTATCTAGAATATTAAAAATGAATTGCAATAATTAATATCGTAACACCGAATATTTAGTTTTAGATGTAAAAAAGTATTTGGAGACTTTCCAAATGAATTTTTTACACCTAAAACGGGTACAACATCAAAATCAATGTTATAATAGCATTTCATAATCAATATTCTAGTTCGCTGGTTAGCCACATTTTTTATTTCCATACAGAAATATTATCAAATTAATCAAAACAGCGAAATATTTGACATCTATTTGCGACGTTGCCAACTTTCAGAAAAACACTCTTAACGACTGTTTTCCTTTTTCCTCGGCTCCTAAGAGTCGAATTCGTCGTTTCAAATCCGACTGATAGTTCCCGAGATTACACCCACATACAAACAAAGAAATTTTAAATCAAATTACTTTGTCGCTCTGAAGTTAGGTTGCGCATGCGTGCTGGCATCGCTACTGTTTTTAAGCAAGATTGACCACTGCGCAGTCATTTGAGCGGGAAATTTATGTGATGCGAACTGTATCTTAAGCCAGTTAGAAGTATTCAAAAAAAAATAGTACAATTGTGCCATGATTTGTGCAGGTCAACCACTTCGCGACGCAAACTCGCACATATACCCTTGCGAGTCTCCAGACGACGAGATCCTAAACTGCGCGCTGCAGCAGGCCGAGAGGGGGAAGTCAGTGGTAAGATGATCCTATCATACTCTGATGTCATCACACTCCAATGTGATCATACTCCGATGTCCTCAAAACCAGCCTAGGAAGACAGTGAAGACTGAACTTTGGGACTTGAAAATGGATCAATGAATTAACTTTAGGTACTCCTTGTAGGGCCTTGTTATATTAGAATAAGACCTATTTTCTTATGAATAGTTTTGAGACGGATAATAGTACCCCCGAGTTGATGGCAATAGGGTCGCCCCCTATTACATGGGACTTAAACATAGGCACAGCTCTGCCCAATCCTTCGGGGAAACAAGGCGTGCTGTTATGTGTTGTTGTAGAAATATAATCCCAATTTCTTTTCAACAAAAGGTGCCTTGTCCGAACTGAATGTTTTCGTTCGAGTGCGACATTTTTGTTGACAGAAACATATATTTCGTGTTCATGTCTCTAGAGAGGAGCTCGTAGCTAAGTAATAACAGCCGCATGAATCGATCCATCAGGTTAAGCTACGCTTACCTGGGTTGGGGTTGGTCCCTGGATGGGTAACCATCTTTACATACCGAGACTCTTCCGTGCCTCGGAAAGCACGTTAAGCCGTTGGTCCCGGTTGTCATTCGTGGATTTTTGACAGTCGTTACGAGTCGTCAGAAGCCCGAAAATCTGACACCAGTCGTACCAAGGGGTATCGTATTACCCAGTATGTGGATTGTGGAGGTCAGATAAGCAGTCGCTTCATGTAAAATACTGGTATTCAGCTGCATCCGGTTAGACTGGAAGCCGACCCCAACATAGTTGGGAAAAAGGCAAATCTCTCTCGTGTATGCGGGGTATTCGGGATTGCCCGATTAGTTTTAGACTCGAACAGGGACCTTACTAACGCATTTTTTCACATCCTGTGGAACAGGTGTGGCTGGAGCACCCAAAATTTAAAGATTCATTTTGTTTGTAACATACTGTTCCCACTTCATCTATCCTTGACTTTAAATACTCATATGCCGAATTCTTAGATACAAACAAAAACTAAAACCCGACTACTGAAAAATCACGCTCTAAAAAGTATGAAACAAGAAAATATTTCAGACAGAAATCAAGACAAAGGTACAAAAATGGTCAGGGTAAATCCGTGGTCGCATGCCTGTATATCTTCAACATTATAATGGCATGCGACGGCATGGCACAATGGTCAGGCCAGATAATCTGACCCCCAAGCAAAAACTTCTCATCCAAAGAACCGATCTTCCCCAGATTTTACTATCAAATGACAAGCACCTCTGCAGCAAGGCAGGCATCAACAACATCAAGAGTTTAGGCCTCTCGGAGCTAAAGGGTCTCCTGGAGTCCACTCCTCAAGAGTCGGATCCTGACGCGTTTGACAACTTGAAGCATTACCAGGCTACGATCTATCAACTGCTGGCTAATATTTTAGAGGTATGTGGTTTCTTACTCTTCTTTTTATTTAATAAGAACATTTGACGTCCCTAAAAAAAAATCATCATGAAATCGTCATCTCGGAATGCACGTTAAGCCGTTGGTCCCGGCTGTCATTCGTGGATCTTTGATACTCGTTACGGGTCGTCAGAAGCCCGAAAGTCAGACAACCAGTCTTACCAAGGGGTATCGTGCTACCCAGTAATAGGGTATTTTACTCTATATGAGAAAAAGTCTAAAAATATATTATTGAGATAGTTTACAGTCTGAAAACTTTAGTCTTAGTTCATAAAATAGCAAACTAAAGGACATCATTCAAGTGTCGAACATTTTGTACCCAAAAACTTAAGTGCCGGCCAGAAAAAAAAAACATGGTTTTCTTATGGAAAATAACGCCCTCAACATTTTTTACTATTACAATGAGAGTATACAATTAACCCTTCCGCTGCTATTTAAGTTTGAAAAACAAAATACTAATAATCATATTTTGACTTAAAATGTTTCGGGCATTACATTAATGTTTAAAACGAGAAGCAACCTATCTACCTCTTCATCATTTCAGCTGGAAGACTTCCACTTCTAGACATAGGCCTCCCCCAAACATCGCTACTTCGACTGGTTCTATGATTCTCGCATCCAGCGGATTCCTGCGGTCTTCACTTCACTAAGTCATCGGCTTGGTGAAGACCGCGAGAACCTCCACCTTGAACCTCCACGCTTCCTTGCCAATCCAGAACGTTTTGGCCCCATGCCCATCGGCCAACTTTTCTGCGAGCAATGTGCCCTGCCCACTGCCATATAAGTTTGGCAATTCTTAGGGTTATGTCGGTTACCTTGGTTCTCCTGCCGATCTCTTCATTTCTATTTCGATCACGTAGTCAGGGAAGTCTAGCATAGCCCTATCCATTGCCCATTGGGTGACTTTCAGCATTCTAATGAGGCCCGTTGTAAGCGACTACGTTTCAGCCCCATATGTCGTCACTGGCAACATGTGAGATGAGAAGGTTATGGCGTAGCTTCCCGAATACTGCCCAGCCTCGTCGGATAGTTTGTCCTAGGTAAACGTAGTCGTCCATAACTTCGAGTGCAGAGTCTCCGATCTTCATGAAGGTCGGTGTTACATGGGCATTTGACATGAACTTTGTTTTGTCCATGTTCATTTTAAGACTTTCTCTTTCGGAAGGTCTACTGAGGCCGTCGAGCATTGTACTGGTTCTCCGATATAGTAGTCATGGCTGAGACTATCTCCACCATGACAACTATATCGTTGACAAACCGAAGGTAAGTTA
Organism: Conistra vaccinii; assembly: GCA_948150665.1. Taxonomy (NCBI): domain Eukaryota; kingdom Metazoa; phylum Arthropoda; class Insecta; order Lepidoptera; family Noctuidae; genus Conistra; species Conistra vaccinii. The sequence continues at coordinate 1,375,530 of OX411320.1, read as the reverse complement.
CGTAGTTGCCATTGAAGTTGATTGCTATGCTTTTCCAGACCAGAACCTTGAACAGTTTGGGAGAGATAACGTCTCTCTGTCTCACCTCACCGCGCTGCAGGAGGATAGGTTTCGAGGTCTGGTCCTGGAGTCGGAACGATATTGTAGCAGTGTTTTCATATAGACACTGCATCATCTCGGTTTACCGATAACTAGACACTATTATATAGTACAGACCAAGTCTCGATCGAATCGAAGGCTTTCTTGTAGTCCACAAAGGCTATGCAGAGAGGCAGGTCATATTTTCAATCTTCTGTATAATCTGCCGCAGCGTATGTATGTGGTCTACGGTGCTAAAGCCTTTACAGAATCCGGCTTATTCGGGAAGCTGGAAGTCGTCAAACATGCGCGTGAGACGGTTCGTGATAACTCTTGAAAACAGCTTGTAGACATGGCTCAGACAGAAGTGAGATGGGCCTATAATTCTTAAGCAGGGCATTCTCGCCGTTTTTAAAAAAGAGTCTACCTCCACTACAGAGATCACACCGCTGCTCGCCTGTGTTTGCCTGTGACATTTTACCCTCGAGTTTAACGGAATCAAACAGCTTGTGGGGCCGGCTTAAGAACGAATATTCCACCGGCCTAGCTGCCTGCTATTATATGATAAAAACATTTCCCTAAATCTTTTTTTCGTAGGTATTTTTTTTTTAATACTTATGATACCTAACGCTCAATGCTCATGCATGTCCATTTCTACAATGGGCAATAAATGTTTGCGTCTTTAAACGAATGTCCAAAATATTGTTGGCAAAAATATGTATTTTGGTACCTACTTCCAAACTCAAATAGCAGCCAGGGGGTTAATTGTAGACTTCCGTTGTAATATAAAAAAATGCTCAGAATGTTATTTTCCATAAGAAAAATGCATTATTTTTTACTGGCCGGCACTTTAATTTTTGGGTACGAAATGAATGATGTCCTTTTTAAATTCAATTCAAAGGTTTCAGCTTTTTTAATCTGTTTCATAACACCAAATAGTATTCGCCATGTTATTACGTCATACTGCTATGTAAACTTAGAAGTGTCAACTGTCAACTATCAGTGTACCTCCAATCACTGCATTTGTTTACACAGCCAACTGACGTCATGACAACAGAACAATATGGCGTCCACTGCGTTCAGCGTTTCCGTCAAATTACGCGCGAAATTTGAAAATGAAAAATTTAAATGCATTTTTATGGCACTTAACGATTGAATAATTTTGTGAATTTTTTTGTGGTACATTAGCACTACAGAATTCAATTGAGACACTTTTCAGAAATGGGTGTAATACCCTATTGGGTTGTAGAGGTGAGATAGGCAGTCGCTCCATGTAAAATACTGGTATTCAGCTGCATCTGGTTAGACTGGAAGCCGACCCCAACATAGTTGGGAAAAGGCTAAGCAGATATGACGTCCCTAAAGCCCCAAATCTGTATTGCAATAGTACAACTTTAGCGTTCGGAGCGCGTTACACAATCAGTTGTCATTCTTATAAAATCTATAACTATACATATTATAAGCATAAGTCGCTTTCTTGTGTGTCTGTTTTGCATGGTTTTTGTAAACTACGCAACGAATTTGATGCGATTTTCACCATCGTTTAGAGAATTTATTCCGGTTAAACTTATATATAACATATTATAACCAGGGACTCTACAACCCCGGTTATGAGTTAAGCTTTTCGAAGGGGTAAGCCGTTTACGAGGTTACCTTTATCTGATGTATCCCCTTGAATGGGTTCTATGCTCGAAACCCTGTAAAAGGGTTATCTCGTCAATATGGATAACCCATTGAATGGGTTCTATACTTGAAACCCAGTGAAAGGGTTACATGATAACCCATTGAATGGGTTTTATACTTGAAACCCAGTGAACGGGTTACCCCTTCATTATAATAACCTATTTATTATAAGGGTTTTGTTCGGGTTACCACAAGGTTATTCAATAAACTTGTGCTAAGTACGTGATGGGTGGGGTGGAGCGAGCACCACGAACCATCCACCATCGCTGGCTTTGCTATGTTTGTATATATATTATGCTAATGGATAATCAGCCAATATGATCCAAACGCAATATTAACAAAAAATCCTCTTACCATTCCAGAATGAAATGCGCGCCAAATACAACAACTTATGGGAGCATGTACTGTTCAAGGCGCCTCCTTGGACGTTGGCGGATGTGTTGCAATGTTTGCTCAAACATTGGATAGCGGTGTTTAACGAGGTGTTCCCGAGGATAGAGCATCTTATCACTGACTTGAAGAGCGCTTTGACGTCTGTTGATAGTAAAGGTAAGGATCAAGTCTTTAGATTATCCTTCACTTATTTCTTACCTTGCAATAAATGCAAATTGTGATACTGGAAAGGGTAGTACATATTCTAAACACCATTATTTTGTAACTCAAGTATTTTCCTTGGAATTCTCTGAAAATAATAAGCCTGTCCTGTACTTAGGTGGCTAAATATAACTATGGCGGCATCTACAACGCCACAAGCGAACTACGCATCAAAGACCTAACGTCACACAAATCCTGCATCATGCAAGCAGAGTTTACCGCGCGTTCAACATATATTATAACTTCCCGACATCAATCGTCGGGCAGTAGCCCACCACACACAACACCAGTCTGGTCGGAGGTTCATCCAAACTTTCCACCCTGTCCTCATACCTCTATACAGAGTGTCAGGGACACCGACGCGAAGCCTGTTACCATGGATTCAGTACATGATTCTGAACGCCCCTGCATTGAAAGTTAGCTGGTGTAGCTGGGACGTTTTTCGTAGTTCAATTGTTACCACTGACTATACTTAAAATAGAACAGTTACGGGATTGAAATTATCACGATTTAAAATACAATAGACGATGTATATTTAGTAACTTAATCCGCTTAACTGTTCTTAAAGAGTCTTAGAGAACCCTGTAAGAAATCGACACGTATTTCGCCTCAACGAGGCATCCTCAAGATGGCGATTGACTTGTTGCGAACTCGGACACGAAGTGTTGCCACGACACGAGCCGAACGCAAAGTACGGAACGCGGAGAACGGCTCGTGTCGTGGCAACACTTCGTGCCCGAGTAAATATACATCGTCTATTGTATTTTATAATGGATTTCCGCAAAGTCACGCCTGAGTCAATTATTTACACGATTTAATTATGTTTCCATCTTCCTCAGATTCAAAATCTCTAACAGAATCCGAGGTCTCAAACTTCAAAGACCTATGCTTAGAAGTAGCGAAGAAGTGCCAGATTATACCTGAATACATGGAGCTAGCCAAGATCACAGTAGACCGTCTTCTGAACGACCGCTCCGTGGACGCCGAGGACGAGAAGCACGGCGAACTGATGGTCATAGACGCCTTCGAGAATGTGTGGACTGTCATGTCTAGTTTTTGGTGAGTAAAATACGATATACGTAGATATATTTAGTCCGCTTAACTGTTCCTAAATAAAAAACGTAAGAAATCGACACGTGTTTCACCTCTCAACGAGGCATCCTCAGGATGACGATTAACTTATCGTAAACCCGAACACGGTGTGTTGCCACGCCGAACGCCGGACGCAGAATCATCATCAACTGCCTAGTCTATTCCCATCTATCTTGGGGTCGGCTTCCAGTCTAACCGGTTGCAGCTGAATACCAGTATATTATATGGAGCTACTTCCTATCTGACCTATACAACCCAGTTGTAGGGTTAACACGATACCTTTTGATAAGACTGGCTGTTTGACTTTCGTGCTTCTGACTATCAAAGATCTTCGAATGACAGCCAGGACCGCCAGCTTAACGTGCTTTGCGAGGCAAGGGGGGTCTCGGTATGAAATAGTCACCTATCCTCGAACCAACCTCGGCGAGCGTAGTTTAACCTTAGATCAACTCGTGCGGCTGTTATTACTTAGTCACGAGCCTTTTTGTTGAGCAATCTCTTAAATATATTGTTGAGTACATAAAGCTAGCGAGCTAGTTATATTGAAACGTTCAGTTATAGTTGACCGCTGTTCCTCGCCTTAAAATGCGCGGCGAGGTGGAGGCAGCGTTGACGTATGAGCGTTGATTAATCAGTGTTGGGCGGTATCCCGCGTGCCGTGAGCGTTGACGAATGAGCGGCCTGCACTGCCCCTCGTGAGCCGCACACATACCTAAGGCGCGGAACAGCGGTCCTGGTGAAACTATAGTTATTTTTTCATTTATTAATCACGATATTCACCTTTCCAGTGCCAAACTATCCACCCGCATCGGAGTGCCCCACAACATAGAAGACAAATGGCCCGGCGACGAGCCGCTAGAAGCGCTGACCAGCAAACTGATGCTGTTCACCAATCAGATCACGGCCTTCACACTCGCTATTAAAGGGTGAGTTTATAATAATATCTATACTTCAATCTATCAAAAGTAACGCTGCGGTATTTTCAGACTGAGATTACAATGCGAATGCTCTTAAACATACGGGTTTAAAAAAAAAAAAAAAAACAAGATCTGTATTAACAATAACTTACATTGATCCTTTGATACTTTGCGAACAAAACAAAAACAGGAATTTCTGCAACAAAAATTTCATATGTTTTCTAAGATTCAACTAAAATTAATTTGACACCTACATAGTCTCAATGATGCCAAGAGCGGTCATATACTTACTTATTTTGTTGGTATGGGATGTAATATATTTATTTAGATTGATTAATATGCGCGTGATTTAACATGTAACGCCTTATTTATCCGCATAAGGGGGCATCAGAATCAGGTACTGAATCCATGGTATCAGTTCTCGCATCGCTGTCCCTGACACCCTGTATACGTTGCTTAAAGATTTTTGGCGACGTCTCAGTTCAAAATGGCCCAACTTAAGGGCGTCGCCAGCCTAAGGCCCAGGGGGGGGGGGGGGGGGCAAGTTGATATATGGAGGATGGGAAAAGTATTATTCGTAGGTAGAGTCAAGAGTACGTGAAGCTTTACACTTCTTGTAGTGCGACTCTTACCTCTACGGCGCACAATGGGGCCAAAATCGACGCTGGTGGACATTTAATTTGATGTTTAACTCGGTAGTCCCGATAGGAACTGAGAAAAATAATAATTGCCATTTTCAATTTATGGATTGGAAACGGTCGTTTTCCCTAAAACTATTCAGAAGTTTAGAGGTTAAAATCTGGGCGTACCACCAACACATAGATACAAATATTACGTCCCCGGACTCCGGGATATGGAACTTTAAAAAGCGAAATAAAAGTCGTCCAAATAAACAAAATTAGCTTTATAGATATTGTAGTTTCTTTACATTATAATGTCTTGTATTTTTGACTAAATGGTTTTGAATCTCAAGGGGGGGGGGCGCCCCCCCCTGCCCCTCTCGGCGACGCCCATGGCCCAACTATAATGCCAATAATGACTGCTTCTAATAAAATAATCTTCCTTACAGGGTGTTAAGTTCAGATACTCCGGACGCGTGCGTAGAAGACCTGGAGCGGGCGTTCCGGGACAGTTTATCACTCATCTGCATGGACAACGAGTATATCAACAAGAGCAGGCTCGCCGTCTTTTGTACTAAGTGCAGGTATGTATTTAAAAAAAACGTACAAAGTGCAACTCGGACTCGCACACGAACGGTTCCGTAACTTATTAAGCTCGAGCAAAAAAAGCCGAAAAATAGACGTTTCGTGTGTGGAGGACCCTCTTTAATTATTAACTTTATTTAATTTTTAATATTTATTGTTATAGCGGCAAAAGAAATACACAATCTGTGAAATTTTCAACTGTCTACCTATTACGGTTCATGAGATACAGCCCGCTGACAGACAGACGGACAGCGGAGGCTTAGTAATAGGGTTCTGTTTGGCACCCTTCGGGTACAAAACCCTAAAAAAAATGTAACACCTTGAAGCTCTAACCCGCACTGGGCCCCAATTATGAATCCCACCTCTCGCAGATTTGATCCCAGCAGGACATAATTAGGCTGAATATGCTATGTTATCTAATACCTTTAAACGAGCAATTCTTGTATATATAGTATATATAATCTGAATCTCGGAAATGGCTCCAACGATTTCGATGAAAGTTGCAATTACAGTTGCAGTTGCAGTTACGATGGTTTACGGCGGTGAAAAATCGATCTAGCTAAGTCTCATATCTGGGAAAAATCGTTTTCTTTATTTTCACAGCCTCGGAAATTTGATAAAACATTGGTGTACTTGGACGATATGTATACAAGGTGGAGACGACAATACAACAAAAAATTTAAGGGCGTGTCCCTAATGGCGTTTCCATTCTGCATACAAAAATTCAATAGGGTATTTTACTCTCTATGAGAAAAAATCTAAAAATATATTATTGAGATAGTTTAGGCAAAAAGCAGTCTGAAAACGTTAAACTTAGTTCATAAAATAGCAAACTATATTTTTAAATTCAATTCAAAGGTTTCAGCTTTTTTAATCTGTTTCATAACACCAAATAGTATTCGCCATGTTATTACGTCATACGGCTATGTAAACTTAGAAGTGTCAACTGTCAACTATCAGTGTACCTCCAATCACTGCATTTGTTTACACAGCCAAGTGACGTCATGACAACAGAGCAATATGGCGTCCACTGCGTTCAGTGTTTCCGTCAAATTACGCGCAAAATTTAAAAATGAAAATTTTTAATGCATTTTTATGGCACTTAACGATTGAATAAAAATTTTGTGATTTTTTTAGTGGTTCATTAGCACTACAGAATTCAATTGAGACACTTTTCAAAAATGGGTGTAATACCCTATTGAATATATTCAATAGTTTAGTCAATATAGCTCGGCAAAATCCATAGTCGGCTCGGGTTATTCCGTTTATCCACCCCAGAAATCCACCCTAAGGTAGATATTCGGAAACGTATGCCCGAGAATCCACCCTAGGCATAGTTGTATAAACGGAATTTCTAGGCTTAGGGTGGATCCGGCCATACACTACATTTAATTTGATTAAAAACTTTTTTTTTATTTCGAAGCTAGGATTTATTTGATAGTTCCAAAATACTCTTATGCATTAGTAGTGCCAGTATTTTCATTTATTGTTGTATTGTCGTCTCCACCTTGTATATTTTCACCCTGAGCAGAGCTAGTTTGACCAGATATTAATTTATAATACGTTGCTCATAGAAGTGAGTCCTAATAAGACGATTATTATTTCCAGAAACATGCTCCAGGAGGCGTACGCTAAATTCTCACAACTAATGGAACTAATTGAAGTATGTAAAAACACTCTTGACCGCCAATAAAAATTATACAGCGTACAGCCGCGGTCACAAGCCTTGTGAAGTGTTAGGGATCTCGCGCACGGGTCGCCCAAGACCACGACCAGTGGTCGCAGCGACCAAGTAAACTATACAACATGTAAATAAACCCTGTCCTCTCTGTCAGGGTGTTGTTAGGTCTCGTACTGAGAGTCTATTTATGTGGAAATTTTCAGGAAAAAAGAAAAAAAAATGCATTTTTTTAATGGTGGATTTTGCCGGGTTATTACCTAGGGCGCGGGCGGCCGTCGTTTAGCGGGTGTCTAAAAGTCATAACTTATGACCACCCCTGTTAAAAATTTGCTATTTTTTTATGGGTTTGTGGTAATTTTGGTACTAAAAATGTGAATTTTAAATAGCAATATTTTTTATTTTCAATAATAATTTAAAAAAAAATTTTTTTTTGGTTATGTTATTGCAGTACCTAATATGCCCAATGCCCATTACGGATCGGACAGGGTTTTTTTACATAATGTAGAAACAGAGGTCGCAACGGCCAACTAGCCGACCAAGTGCGCGATTCGTATTGGTTTCTATAGTTTACCTGGTCGCTGCGACCACTGGTCGCTGTGGCCATCTTGTCCGCGAGATCCCTCAATAGTCTAATGTCTATAGTAGATCAAATATAACCCACAATGTGTACCTACAATTATTATTTAATAATCATTTTATTATTTACTTCAATATAGGCACACAATCTTTCTTTAAGACTTAAATGTATTTATACTGCGTTAACATTATCTAGTAATGATTGAAACATGAGTTAATGCTTTTGACCACGACTGTACTATCTAGTCCGTACTGTACAAAAGTGTACCAATTAGATAGAAAAAAAATGATCTATCTTTGAATTTTATCAAGAAGTTCCTTTCCAAAATTAAAAAAAAAAAATCTTGTGTATTGGACTCTAAACCCTCGTCCTATTTAAAAGCTATCGTCGTGCGAATACCCGATCGTCCCGCACATCACTTTTTGATCGGAAAGCCGGAAAAGGCGTAAGATGATTTGATCATTCGAAGGTTTTCGCGAAAATTCGATAGATATTGCGAAAACAAGGATTTAGAAAATGTTGGAAGCATTTCTGCGAGCAACTTAGTTGCAAAAGGTTAGGTTAGACTAGTGACCAACCGCGCGCGAGCCGAGCGAGCGAAGTGAGCGGTGCCTGGGCAGCGGCCGGCGGGCGCTACTTCAAAGTTGCTCGCAGAAATGTTTTCACCAATTTTTAATTATCCGTGTTTTCGCAGGGTTTTCGCGAAAATTCGAATTATTAAGTTATCCTACGACATCTGTCGGCGCGACCATGCGTTCAGGTTCATCGAAAAAAAAGTGACATGAGGGTGACGACCGCTTTCAAATACGACGCGGCCTATATGTGATTGAAATCTTTATCGATAACATTTTCCATGATGTAAAAAATGTCTCGCATTATTAATAAAATTTCTCATAAAGCCATTAAGTTCAAATTAAGGGGGATGCGTTAAGGTAGCCGGCAAAATTCAAATTTTCTTTCGTTGTTTGCAATTTGCAGGTCAGTGTCAGGTTCTATGTTGATTAAAATATGATCCGTAACAAATATGGTTTTACAGAATTATAATCATTAGAATCAGTAATACAACTCCTTATGTTAGCATAATCCCCAAATGTCATGATTTCATGAAATAGTCATTCAATACGATTACATGAACTTAAAGAGTTGTATTGATGACTTTTATGATTATTATTGTATAATAAATAAACATTTAATACGGCCGCGAATCGTATATTAATCAACATACAACCTGATACTGACCTGCAAAATGCAAAAAAGTAAGAAAATATGAATTTTGCGGGCTACCCTGACGCTTTCGCCTTATTTCTGTAATTTGCGAAAGTTGAGCATTTGATTTTTTTTTATATGCAGGAAAGTTTTTCAATATTTATGAAATTGTAAAAAAAAAAAAAAACAATTAGCATTGATCCAAAAAATGATCATGTTCATGATTGTACTGACGTGCTAATTTCGAAACTATCCGACTCAAACGGACCGTCAAACCATGAAAATCGGAATCACGATTTCGGAGTGTTGTGTGCACCGAAAAGTCATCAACAAGAATATATTTATTTTAAAAAACCTGTTATAACTTTATTATGTATTTAAATGATTTCAAACATAGTCAATAGCCATATAACACTGGTTGCAATATTTTCTCGTTCACACGAAAGGGACTTCGGTGTCTTCCAAGACTGATTAATCGTTATATTTTGAACATTTAAAAAAAAAGTTTGTTTTTTTTCCCTTTTTTCTGCATAATGAACCTTGTTGATGTTTTAAAAACCTTTATAAGACATTGTGCGCTTTTACAATTTCTAACTTGACGATATTCGTGGACGACCACATCCATAAAATGTATGCACGTAAACGTGTACGTATCGTGGCCGATTTTTTTTTTGCGTTCGGCGCTTGTCGTGGCAACACGTCGTATCCGGGTTCGCAACAAGTCAATCGTCATTCTGAGGATGCCTCGTTGAGAGGTGAAACACGTGTCGATTTCTTACAGAGTTCTTTAGGACTCTTTAAGAACAGTTAAGCGGATTAGGTTACTAAATACACGTCGTCTATTGTATTTGTTTATTTTAATTATATCTAATAATATCGTCAAGTTTGTGAATTTAAAAGCACATTTTGATGAATAACAAGTAACATATCTAGGTGTCGTGCAATTATTCTGTGTTTCGAGGTTCATCTTTAAGGGAAGAGTTTACTAAGTGAACTGTTGTGATAAGTGTAAATGTCAGGAGGATTTTATTATTATACAATCCATGTAACTTGCAGTGGTTTTTAAGCGAAGGTTAGATTAGCAACAAAACTTGCAGAAATTGACTTTTGCAAGCAATTCTTACAGTGTTAACAACCACAGCATTCCGCAAGTTTTCAAAGTAAGAATTGCTTGCGGAAGTCATTTTCTGCAAGTTTTGTTGCTAAACTAATCTTCGCTTATACTTGCATTTTGCACAAGCATCATAGGAGTATTGACCAGTAACTAGATTTTATAAAATCTTCGATGTAATCTGTATATTTGGTATAAAACTTTTAACATCTGCACTCATCACACATAAGTTTCCTGATAGAACATTTGCCTCTGATTGAGCATTTCTTTGTAACATTTCCTTCGATTTGTTTAAAAAATAAAATATTTTCAGTGTTACGGGTATCTGTGTAGTTACATTTGTAAATATATTATCTGTGTACACTAGTTGACGTTGTCAAATGTCATCTGCCAATGCCAATTGACGTTTTGATATGGGAAGCAGATGAATGCATAGAGAAATAGAGTAGGCAAGCTGAATAATTTGTCGATAATTCTATAGTGCGTTCATTCTTGTCCTGTGACGCGATTAGTAGCACTGAATTTTGCTGTCATGTGATTGGTAGTACTGTTCTGTCAGCCGCCATTTTGGACTCTATTAATATTGAAACTAAAACGCAAAATTCAGTGCTACCAAGCGCGTCATGGGTCAAGTTATAATGAACGCACTGTAGTGTGTACCAACTAAACAGAATTTAAAGTATTGCTATCTCTTACTGACAGATAGAGTAAGAAAGAGAGAGTGGTGGTTAAGACCTGTCAAGCTAGCCTTGTTTACATTTAGCGTGTTTTCTAGTCTATTCTTATCTAGCCCGTAGCTACCCACTGCCGGGCAGAGGCCTCCCCTTGATAGAAGTATTAGTTGGATCTAATTTGCCAGCTCTTATTTACTGCCATCTCTTTTTAGCTTTATTTGAGAGAAAAAGATAGCAACAGTTGAATGTATGTTTAGATGATTAACAACAGAATCAGTGCCATTGTAACGGTGATAGAAAGAGACGGAAGGCGAATTATATTTCTTCTATCTCTTTCTCTCTTCGAGATGTAGCGAGGATAGTTTTGGCTGTAGTTTGCCTACCTATTATCTCTATGGTAGCTAGACTGTATATTTTTTCTTAGCAATAGAAATAACTAAACTTGGTAAATTACTAACTTTATTTTAAAACATAACCCCCATATTTATAAATGTTGCTTAAATGTCTCTTAACTTTAAGTAACGTTTATAAATAAAGCGTTACATGTTAAATCACGCGCATATTAATTCATCTAAATAAATATCTTATATCCTGTGCTGACAAAATATAACATGACCTCTATTGGCATCATTTAAACTTACTTTACTTTTTTGTTGTCTCTCTAATTGAATCTTAAAAAAATTATGATAAAATTATGATATTTTCGGACTAAGGTTTGTTCCGTTCAAGTCGAAGAAACCCATGCTTTCTAATTACGTACGCAACACATTTTCGTAAACGGTTACGACAAATCTGTTTCATTTTGACAGTTCAACAACATTCATTGCGTTATTTACGTTGTTGAGCAGATATTTTTTCGAACTTATGATGCAATGGATTAGCAATGTGTTTCAAAACGATACAGATTCTGATTGATTCGTGTATGGCGCAATTAGGGTAATGTTCTTATTTTGTTCGCAAAGAATCAGAAGATCAATTCCCGTATTTTTAAGAACATTCGCGTCGTTATCTCAGTCTGAAAATACCTCTAATTAAATTAAATAAAAGGTATTTTTGACAGATTTCAGATTTTGAGAGATTCAAGTATTTTGTCAAAATTGTGGAATTTTGTCAAGCTTTTGATGTGTAACATATTTCCTCTTGCTTTCGTGAAAAGCGACGGAAGTGTGTAACAGGAAGCCGGGGAAGCGCGCGCTATTTGATTTGACCAATGAGCGCGTGCGGTGCTAGAGTTGGCCGTCAGAAACGACCTTGACGAGGCCCAGCCCCTTTAATGTTGCTTATTACCAAGGTGAGTTGTCAGATATTACACATCTAATGCGACTACTGTGAGGTTCGCTCGTATATTTTATATTGATTGACGCTGAGATGGGATACCGAATATATTTTGATCGCTTTTAAATATGGGAATTTCCCATCTGTAATCTACATCCACTGTGCCACAAATGAGTTGTTCCAAGAAAAACTATTACTCAATATTCATATATTATACAATAATGTTTGTGTCAGCGCAAATTGTTAAGTTATTTTATAGCTAATTTGTTTCCTGTTTATAGGTCAATTAATTATTACACTGTTATAATTCGTTTAGGATTAATACAACTCTGTTTTTAGAGAATTGTATCATACAGTAAATCAGTTGCAGTTTAGGTAATTTTTTACTAAATACGCACGATATTCGGATTAAGACGAAATATAGGAGCGCTTTCAATCTGACAGACAGGTTACAGCTCAGTATTTGCGAGACACATCGTAGCTCAACTGTGGAGCGTAAAAATATCATTATTTAGTACGTACTCGCTGTAACCCCTCTATAAAATTGAAAGAAGCTGTCAATTGGCCACTTGTACACACAAGTTTTTGACGTCAAATCTAAGTTATGGCTGTTACGCCGCGTCGCATGCACCGTTTTTGTAAACAAGATACCATAATAATCCTTACACTACTGATGACCTTGTCTTTATACCGTAGCCCCATTAAGAAACGCGGAGAAAAATTATGCCAAACTTAAACCTGGAAAATAATACTGATATACAACATCAAATTCAATGTTACAATTGCAATTCATTAATAATATTCTAGTTCACTAGTAGCCATATTTCTTATTTCCATACAGTAATATTGCCAAATAAATCAAAACAGGTAAATATTTGACAGCTTTTTGCGACGTTGCCAATTTTTTGGATGAACGCTCTTAACTTCGCGTATATAAATAAGAAGGTAGATGTTTACGGCTATAAAAACGTGTGTGAAGAAGAGGCCTAAGCGCACTTTGCACAAAAGGCCAGATCTTTAGATAGCATACCTTAGGGGTCCAAAACGGTCCCAGACACACCCAGACTTATATACTTACGCGACGAGCTTCTTGCCTTCTGTGTGACGCGCGCTTTACCATATTTGTACTTTTTACAAAGTTTGTTAACCTATTGACTGCCCCGGTCGGGTTAATACGACAAATGTTTTCGTGCCCGTGACACCATAGGTTCTCAGTCGTATAAATACGACTTAGAACCTAACATCGTTTTTTTTTTCACTGCCCGACCCTGTTCATCTTGGGTATTTATTTGTCGATTTATGACCTGGGCGCTGGTGGCACGGTGATATAGAACCAAGAGGTCAATAGGTTAAATGAAACTAACTTTACCGTTCATGTAATTATTTTTTGTGGTAATTGTGAGAGTTATTGCAACAATTAAATCAATTTCAAGAGTAAAGTGTGACCTTGCTCGTGTAACTATACATGACCAGCAAAGTTGTTTCTATTAACAAAAATAATTAAAACAAGTTTATTTATTTTTATTGTTAAGTCTTTAGAGAATTAGAATAAGAATAAAATATTAACATTTCCATTATAGCTAGCAGTGGATTCTTTTATGAACTTTCTTTGAATATTCACATAGGTAAGCGAATATTTATATAAATGTATTATTTTTGTAATTTTCTTGAGGATCGTAACATGTCATACTGTATCATGAAATTACATAAATGACATTTTGTCTATAAAATGTGCCTTCCACATAATCACGATTTTGTCTAATTTGCAAATATCTAAAAAGTTGTATAGACACCATTTTGAATCTCGAAGAAAGCCGAACGTTACCGATTGAACTTATTTAAAACTACCCTCCTATATTTTTCGTTTATTAGTTTAGTAACGTCCATCTAAATCAGATACTTACTAGTATTAGTTTATTTTAATTTTAAGTCCTTAACTTATTGATTTTAGTATCATTTTTAATTTAGAATTTAGTACTTTTTAGTCTTTTCAGTTAATTATTTGTATAAAAGCGCACGACTATCTATTTTGTGTGATGGCAAGTATTACGGTCTAGATTATTATGGGTCATGCAAATATAAATTATAATAATAGGGCGCCTTACGCATTAAGCGTATGCGCTGCGAAAATGCGACACTAACGCCGCGTCAACTCGACGAACCAACGATGATGATGGAATAGATGGATAGATGCGAAAGCAGTGCAGGAGTCAATGAAAGGAAAACAAATACATAGTTGTCGGAAAGAATGAATATACTTAAATCCTTGGTATTCCGTAAGTCGTCATTTTGATACTGACATAAAATAAAACTACCGACTTAAACATTGTGTTTATACAATACAAAAAGTTATTTAAGGCATTAACTTTGAGAAGAGAATCAGTGTCAACTATGTACTTCATACCTATGTATAAGGTTAAATCTACATCTCTTCATGTGGTTTTTTGGGTGTATATCAATCATATTAATTTTTGATGTTAAATCGATTATTATACAATATAAATAAATATATTTATTGGGACATCACTCATGGTCTATGTTTTGTATTTGAAGCGACATCAACGTTTTAAAATACTCAATGTGGCAACATCGATGCTTATTCCAGAAAATGTATCTAACTGTTATTTTAGTCTCCCAAATCGGTGTTGCTCCCAAATCTTAAAGTTATATCCTGCAGGTTCATTTCTGTTACATCCTGTATACGTGTTGTCATGCTTTACAAAATATGTCCATCACTGCGCATAAAAGGGCCAATGAAAGCGAAATTTTTTTTTGTCCCATCCAGGCACGACGAACAAAAAAGTCTGTAAAAGTCTGCAAGGCGTATTAGATCGACTAATTTAAAATAAAATTATGCCCCCCTACACTGAAGGTCATTTTTATTATGTACTTAAGAAAGATATCACTGAAAGATACTGAGATAGGTACTTTTTAAAGCAGAATATATGTTCTTCTTAATAAAAATCTTAAATTCATTCGATGACAGACAACCGCAGCCTTTGGTCCGCGCACACTAGCGGACATGACGGCAGAGGATTTTAAATGTATAAATTGAATTTAATACTTATCCAATCGAAATAAGGTATATATTTCAATGCACCGCAGTCGAGCTTGGAGCATCGCAGCGCGGTTTTAGCGAGCATTGCAATATATGCCATGTTTCCATTGAATAAGTATTAAATTCAATTGATGAATTTACCGCTGGGTTTAGAAGCTTGAAATTTTGCACAAGAGCTAGCTTCTTAGCCTATATCGAAAGTGAGGCATAAGGAAATATTTTTGAAAATTCACCCCCAAAGACACTTTTGAATAACTCATTTCAATAAGTAATTTTTTTTGGTAGGGAAATTATCAAATGACTTCTCCCGCTCTGCGCGGAGCGGGAGGGCGTGTCGGACTCTTACTGACTAAAACGCACCCGTGTTCCTTCAGTTGCCTATGTGCCAAGGGCCACGGTATCCCTTTCGAACATTCCCGCGACCATGACAGGCATCGACCCTAGCGGACCCTGTCAGTTTCAGATAACCCTCATTTTTAAATAATTTGTCCATCTGTGTGTCATCTATAAACCTACATATTATAATATGTTGTCTTTACAGATTTTTTGTGCGTCGTGCGTACTTACTTACTTTTAGTTCAAAAATTGCGGGGTATTGTTTGTAATCTTCATAAGGCCGAAGCGAGAGCTTAGATTCTGATTCATAGTTTCATCTAAATCTAATTCATATTTAGATAACGTGATTATATGTAAGTCTTCGTGATTATTTTCTATAAGTTTATTTGTACAACTTTTGTAAATATCCTGTATAAACGATGTTAAATATTTTTACGTTAAATGTTAGTTAAAGCTATAATTGTTGTAAGGCATTCAAATAAAGAAATAAATGTGGAAGAGGAGGATGGGAGTAAATTATATCTTTTATTGCACAATTTTTGCCATAAGTATCTTGGGTTAAAACAGACCCCAACAACAATTCATCATATGTCGGATTTCTACATCTATATCTATACTAATAATAAACATAAATAGTTCGTTTTTTTGTTTCAACGCGCTAATTAATGTCTGAAACTGCCACTGGGATTACAAAATGTTATTTTGCATCTATTAGCCATCCAGATTACCAGAAAATCAACCAACTTCAAATACTCCCTCGATCTCTGTACCGTTGCATGCACCCATAACTGCGCGTTTGCACTGGCGAAACATGCAGAACAAAACATGTTGAAATCTCTATTGTTCTGTCAATGTTCTATACAATGTTTGACAGGAACTAAGACGTAATGAGAAAACAATCGTCACTAGATCCATCATGGATCTGGCCAATGGATCTTCTGAGATTGAACCAGATTTTAACATGTTGTGTTGTGAATGTTTCGCCGGTGCAAACGCACAGTTAGCACAATGTTTTGCGTGCGTTACATTGCGCGTTGCTGTAAACAGGGAATTTTCACACCAAAACGAAAACTCGTTTCCCAGCAATTATTATTACAAAAAGTTACTTAGGTAGTTTAATGTACAGAATGCGTAGGTGACGGTTTCGTGATAGATCTCATTACACCCTGTATTTCATATGAAAACAAATAATTGCGTAATAACTAGGTATTTT
Source organism: Conistra vaccinii (assembly GCA_948150665.1). NCBI lineage: Eukaryota > Metazoa > Arthropoda > Insecta > Lepidoptera > Noctuidae > Conistra > Conistra vaccinii. The sequence goes on along the minus strand of OX411320.1, from coordinate 1,358,830 downwards.
GCTAATCACTTAATTAATTAAATCTCCGGACATTCTAGTATTTCTAGTCACTTTACATTACACTCCATAACTTATTAACTTGTACGTTTAAACGTTTTTTTTTCTTTATTTGTACTGTAGGTATATCGTTATAAAAGAGATCAGTGTTAAATTACAATTTGGCGTTATAGTCAGTTCTCCGTCAAATTACCTACACATGTATTCCATGGTCAATTTTGATCATGTCTGTAGCTTTCTCCGCAATCATAATGACCGGTGCGTTTATATTTCCACTGGTGATGGATGGCATTACACTTGCATCCACTACCCTCAGTCCTGCCACACCTCTTAGTCTCAACCTCTCATCCACCACGCCCTTACCTTCCACCCCCATCGCGCAAGTACTTACAGCATGGTACTGAGTACTTGCCAAGTTCAAAACGTAACATTTCCAGTATTCATGACTTCCAAAATCCAAGCCTTCACATTGACTAACTTTCAAATCTACAATTTCAGACTCCATGTCCTTAAAATATGTAGTGTTTAACACACTTACATAATCTTCTACGTACTTTGCGCAGTTCTCCAAATCTTCTTTTTGGCTGAAGTACCCAGAATAGATGAGAGGACTGTCTTCAGGGTTTGAACTTTTGAGCTTTATTTGGCCTCTAGATTCTGGGTGTAGATGTGTTATTAAAGTGAATAAGGATCCTCTTTGCTGTGTAGCATCAGCAAGAGCTATACAAGATACATCTTTTAGTGTGAAAGTATCTGAACATAGTAAAGGAGGAAGAATTGCAGCTGTAGGTGTAGGTACAGCAGTGACCTGATAGTGTGGGTAGCTTTGAGATTTGTTCAGAGCTACAAATCCCAAAATCGATGGCACAGGAAAACGATCAAGACTTCCTAACGGCTCTATGTTATCTAAAATTGAAGACATGCTCCTCTTTCCAGAAAGAATTACAGGAACTAAGGGATGGTCTTGCATATTTTGACCGACGTTTGGTGAATCGAATACTACATCTATGTTCATTTCTTCCAAATGTTCTTTTGGGCCGATACCAGATAGCATAAGTAGTTGTGGAGTGTTAATGGCCCCGGCAGATAGCACAACTTCATCATTTGCATTAAGTTTTATAATTTCTCCTTCAGGAAGTTTCACTTCAACGCCTGTCGCTCTTTTATCCTTATTTAGTACAATTCTTCTGACAAGTGTATTTTTAAGTACGTGCAGATTTTTTCTGTCCTTTATCGGGATTAGAAAGGCAGTAGCTGTATTTTGTCTAAATGTTTTATCTGCAGTAAAACTTGATGGTCCATATCCCAACTGCTGATGGCCATTGTAATCTAAAAGAATTTTGTGTCCATGTTCTTTGAAAGCATTGAAGTAATCTTTTGTTTTGTGATCCCAATTTGGTTGTGTGATGCCTAAATATCCTTTGGAGCTATGTAGATCAGCTGACTCACTGTTCATTATACGTTTATCATTTAATCGTTCGCTCTTCTTGAAGTATGTAGTCACATTGTCCCAATTCCAGCCTTGGTTCCCATCTATGGCCCAGTTGTCATAGTCAACCTTATTCCCTCTGACATAGAACATGAAGTTGACCCCACTGGATCCTCCAAGCATCTTACCTCTTCGATTTTGAATGCTTTTCGTCTTGAGGCCTTGGCTGGAGTAGCCATCGTCGACCGTGTAATAGTTCCAGTCGGGTAATGCGGCTGCTACCAATACTGATAAACCTGGTATCTGGAATGACGAGCAGGTAATGGATTATTATCAAAATCTAACCTGGCAAAAAGAGCTTGAGGGCGCTACGTGTAGCTTTTGTCCATATTGGCACAGAACAGAAGGAGCACTCCGTATTTTAGGTATGAAGCTACAAGTATGCGGCGGGCTGATCTTGTCGGCCAATTCAGTGAGCGTAACATATCATATCAGAATATACTTACTTATAAGAGTTACGCGATAGGAAGACAGGCAACTTCTAGGTGAATATAACTGTAGGTAATTAGTGCTGTGCGACCTGAATTGCATTTTATTGTGTCGTCGCAAGAGTCGCTTTTTATTTAAATGATTTTGGCCGACGAAACAGTTGCCGATATTTATGTTCAGTTTTTGTGTACCACGCGGGCCCAGTGCAGGTATGTAGATGTCACATGTGTTCGTATTTTTGGTTCTAGAACATGCCGGTTTCCTCACGATGTTTTCCTTCACCGTTTGAAAGCAGTGGTGATGAAATGATTTACACAAAGTAAAGCGCCTGGGTTCGAACCCACGGGCTATGATCTACAACTCGGAAGTCAGGGCCGTTACCCACTCTGTGCCAGCACTGCTCGTACTTTATTAATACAAATTAAACCAAACTTTTAGATCACTCTGGAGATGTAACGAGTTTTAATGCTGCAGAGACTGTGTGATTTTGGAAGCTTATTGGACGGTGTACCTGCACAATAACAGGAGAGACTCCTTCGTACTTTCGGTAAGAAGTGACAATTTTTATAAGTACTCACGATTGAAACTCCTGGCGGGTCGTCCCCAGCCTCAATGAGCAGCACATTCCAGTTGGGTATCTCTGTCAGTCGGTTGGCTAACACGCATCCTGCCGACCCCGCACCCACTATGATGAAGTCAAAGGTTTGACCATCTGGAACATGCAAAGAATTTCTTTGTCTTTGAAAATGAACTATAATAATAATACTAATTAGGTTTGCAATTTTAAGCCCGCTTGAAAGAAACAAAACGATGTTTTAAATTCGTTTGGCGCTGAATGCGATTAGTGATTTGTGTTGCTACTCTATAGGCCATTATGATTCTCCGGTTTAGTGCCCTGTTTTTTTTTGTCTATTTAAGCAGGCTTAGATAACTACTCAATCTACATTATGTACCTAAATTATTTTTCTCAAACATGGTTGGAAATTCGTGCGTTATTTAGTCAACCTTCTTCGAGATAAATCGAAAATGCTGTATTGTACGGTCAAATATAGATATGCGGAGCAGCGGCCGGCAATAAGTATGAAAAAAAATACTATACATTTGTATAAATACCTACTCATATTATCGAGTACTTAATTTTCAAAATAGAACGAACTTTTTACTTCGTAACATGGTAACCAGGGAGGTAACTTATCAAAGATTATATTTAAATGTCGAACTGGCTTGCAAATAGAGCTGTTTATATTAAAAAAGAAACAAATTAACAATTTTACAAAAATTAAGAATTAGCGCGTGAAAAATTGTTGTTCGTCATTGATTCTGGAATTTATAATTCATTTACTTAGCTTGAATTTCCGCGCATGATTTGCCTTGAAACCTTGGCCGCAACTAGGCATTGTTGGACTAACGTATCTATGTGTACCTCGGCTTAACCTCAGTCCACATTTTCACGTTCGTCCGTCTATGCCTTTTTTGCAGGCCGCATCAGTATTGTACTATTTTTGTACCTTTACAGACACAAATATCTATTCAAATGCCGTTAAACCATTATAATAATAATGGAAGAGGTCAAAGGTAAGCGGCTTCCTTTTTTTATCTGATATCTTGTAAAACATGAATTATGTAAACGGTGTATCTTAGGGCCTAGCCTATGCATACGGCGGCGGTTTTTTTAGGCATCGTCGCGCATCACATGGAACGCGCGTAGAGATGGGAATTCACCCGGAAAAAACCCAAAAGTGGGAAAATTCAAGGGAAAATTCCCGGGAATCTTCCCGATTGGGAAAATATTCGGGTTTTTTCAAATTTAGCTTATGTAATAGTTAGATACACATACATTAAATAGTACACAGTTTTTAAACTTTATTACTACTAGTTTGAGCCTGTCTAAGTTAAAATGACGCACTCCACTACCACATTTTACGTACACAAGCAAATTTAAAGTATGAAAACTTACTTTCGCTTGCAGCTTCACCCGCGTGGAGGTTAGAAATTATCCCGCGGGAGCGTACTACCGGGATAAAAAGTATCCTATGTGTTAATCCAGGTTATAAACTATCTGTGTGCCAAATTTCATTCAAATCCATTCTGCCGTTTTTGCGTGATTGAGTAAATACAAACTTTCACATTTCATCATCATCATATCAGCCGAAAGACGTCCACTGCTGGACATAGGCCTCCCCCAAGCACCGCCACTTCGACCGATTCTGTGCCGCATCCAGCGAATTCCTGCGGCCTTTACTAGGTCATCGATCCATCTTGTGGGAGGCCTTCCAACGCTACGTCTTCCGGTACTGGGTCGCCACTCCTTTCGGCCCCATCGGCCGCATGCTATATTGCTCGCAGAACATCTGTTCTGCGAGCAATATGTCCTGCCCATTGCCACTTAAGTTTGGCAATTCTTCGGGCTATGTTGGTTCTCCTGCGGATCTCTTCATTTCTGATTTGATCACGTAGGGGAACTCCAAGCATAGCCCTCTCCATTGCTCTTTGGGTGACTTTTAGCCTTCTGATAAGGCCCATTGTGAGCGACACGCACTGGTCAAAGACTTTCGTCTTGAGACACTGTGGTATGTGGGACGAGAAGATATTGCGTAGCTTCCAGAACGCTGCCCAGCCGAGTCAGATTCGACGATTGACCTATTTATCGAAGTTGGACCTACCTAGCTGGACAGTTTGTCCTAGGTAAACATACTCGTCTACAACTTCGAGCGTAGCGTCTCCGATCTTTATGAGAGCGGGTTTTACATGGGCATTTGACATGACCTTTGTCTTGTCCATGAACGTCTATCATTTATTACTCATTGATAGAAGTAATAAAGCAAAAAAAAAATCTGCTGTTCCGCGAACATAAATGTAGGGAACAGCTGATATTTTTTCGTGATTTCTGCTTTGGTCCCATAGTGAAAATTGTTCATAATGATGAGTACAATGACCCCCTAAGAGATTTAGTGTAAACAAAAATTGCGTTGTATAAAGAATAAAATCAAAAAATATAGAGCTTATTTTTAGGTCAGTTATATGTAAAATGTAATGGTAAACTAAACTAACTAAACTATCACTAAAATTCCTTACTTTTGGCTATGAGAATCTTAAAGCTAGAAAAAGCTGAGAAAAAAATTCTCGAAATTAAAAAATTCTTTTGTCACATCTAAAATCGAATTTGACAATCGTGGGACGACTCCACGTGGTACTTGTTTGCTCTACCCCGTGAATTTTTTTAAGCCGTAGTAGGCGAGCAGTCGGAGCAGCCTCGACGTGTTTTATATGAAATTTTTCACTTTTTGTATGGAAAATATGAAAAATGATTACCAACATGTTGGGATATAGGGGTTTAAGGGTTTCCTAAAGGGGGTCGAAAATATCATTATTTTTGTGATTGGACGCACCATTATCGAGATATAAGCAAAAGAAAAAAAATACAATACTGTTTTTGCTTTTTGCACTGAACTCGAAGTGTTGGTGTGAATTTTAGTTCATGCCAACTAATTTTTACCACACGTTTTTAATCGCGTTTAAAAACAGTCAGATTTAGTTGAATACACCAGATTTTTAGGTGAAAAACGTCAAATTCAGAATAGCAAAATTGCCATTTTCACTAAACTCAGTGCAATCTTAGTGCTGTCAAACTAAAATATAGTTGTGTTGTGTCACTTTAGTCTATTTCAGAATGGGAAATCCTCGTTTGACAGGACTTAACTAAATTTTTGTGATTTTTAGTCTAGTTTAGAGGCATTTGTGACAAGAGAATCGGCACCAATGAAAACACCCGCCTAAAAGGTTTTTTCCCTCATAAACACCCGGTTTTTTCCCAAATGGGAAAAAACCTGGGTTTTTTCCCGTCGGGTTTTTTCCCTCCGCCCATCTCTAAACGCGCGTATAAATAAAAAACTACGTGTGTATCGGACCTTAGCCTAGCGCCACACCTGCCGAACGTTCCGCGGCGGAACGCCCCGTCGCGTCAAATTTCTATGGACGTAACGTTCGGCTGATGTGTCATAGGTAACTTGAAAAACATTAGGATTGTAGTCAACCGAACGTTCCGCCGCGGAACGTTCGGCAGGTGTGGCCCGACCCTTAGTTATATCGATGGGTAGGTGTACCTACTTATTATTGCATAATTAAGATATTTTTATGACAGTAGGAAGGTAGATGTATATATGCGATAAGCATAATATAAGATAAGCATAAGCATGCTAAAAGTAGTTTGTAAAAAAAAAAAATTGCTCAAGTAGGTAGGTACCTACGTGTACCTACCTTGTGTGTACCGTGTGTCTTGAGCAATTTTTAAAATTAGGTAATTATAGGTACCAAGCCACCATCGAACTGTGTTTTACATGTTAGCAAATAAATAAGCATTTTTGTCAAATTTCAACTGGATTAACCCGAAGTTAAAAAGGTTTTTTTATTAATGTCGTTCATGCTTGGGGCATGAGGAAACCGGCACATCCTAGAACCAAAAATTCGAAGACATGTGACATCTACCAACCCGCACTGGGCCCGCGTGGTGGATCACAGCCTACTCCTGGCTCATTCCAGCCTAGACTTGTGTCCCAGCAGTGGGAAAATTATAGACTGATTAAGTATGTATACCTATGTTGTAGTAGTACCTATGCTTGGGAAGTTGGGACACCTTAAGTTTCCCACATAGCGGGCGCACGATACCTTTTCAAAATGTCATTTTCTTTTAAAATGTTGGCAAATACCTACGTAGCTAATCGGAGAAATTATACCTATAATGCAAGTAAAAATATTAACTTTATCGTGCTTAACATAGGTAATTTCGTTTCATTTAGTTCGAGTAGGTATATTGGGAGGTATTTATTGTAACATTTTAAACAGTACCCCATGAAGGATGAATATACTTTAGCCAGTCTGAAACCCTTGTTATTTCTTGACTGTATGTAGGTACTTACATCCCGTCTCCCTAGATAGGGCTCCTTTTCAAAGGTCCCAATTAAAATATCAATTATCAACCAAGCATAACACTTCTTACCATGTACATTCGCATGTGGTGGATACAGCGAGGTACTGGTGTCCAGTCGGTACAGACTTACAACAGCTATCTGTATCAGCCTGATCAATGGTAACAGCACCTTGACTTCTGCCACGGATGCAGCATGTAAGATGTTTCTGAAAAGATTAATTTGGTTGCATTAGGAGTAAATTGACAAAAGATTACACACACACACGAAGCCATAGCCAGGAATTAACTTCAGGGGGGAGAGGGTCGAGCTCTGGACCAGAGACAAGAAGCAACTGACGTGGATGATCATCAGAAATTGAGCATGTGTTAAAGATCTGAATTGACTTATATGGGGGGTGTACCCCCTCTGCCTTTAGCCTTGCACACACAAACAAGAACAGCCTAAAATGTTCCCACTGCTGGGACGCAGGCCTCTTTTCTGTGTGGGAAGCAGGCTGTAAAAGATTAGTTACTATCCCATACCTGTCGCTATGCTTTCAGGAAGTCAGCAGGCGCTAAAATTTGTCAACGGCAATGACTGTGTTGTATTTTGTATCCCTCTTCCTTGGTAGAAAGGTATCTAACTAATAAGTACTTATATATACCCGAATAGCCTTAACGTGGCAATAGCGGTCAACGACCCACCTACATTTTCAAGCATTCTTTATTATAAGAAACGAAAATAAAGTCTGTTAACGTCCTGAATCAATATCTTTCGTGATCGTCAACATGTTCTAATTGTGAAAAACCATCTACAGTTTACTGTTTGGGTTCCTACGGAGAGATATTAGGGAAAGGGCAATGATAAAAGGAATTTGAGTATAGTACTACGAGAAGAAGTACCTATCTACAGGTCAATTCACTTAAAATTGAACACTCTTCCACAAGAATTCCCGCGATAAAAAATCCCCCGGGAAAACTACACCCATTCAATGACAATCTGAATAATTTTGAAGGATATTGCTAATCCCTTGTTCGAAAAATTTGTCTGCTCCACAACGTAAATGTGTTGTTGAACTGTCAAAATGAAAGCCGAAAGCCTACTTGTGTTACGCAATTACCCCGCTGCGCTGGACTAAGTTTTAAGGCGACGAAAGCCAGTAATGTTAATGATTTGGAAAGAAATATTTATGTTAAATAACAGCATTTTCTTAGTAACTTATTATACGAATAGGTTTATATTACATAGGTAGTGAAATTCATTTGTAAAGTTATGTCTAGCGCGGATAAAATACTGAGAATCACGCAAAATCTATCAAGCGTATTTTTCTGAAACCTTCACCATTTTAAAGATTATTTAATTATTGATTTTTTAGTATACGTGTTTTATTAAAATACCTTTTGTTTTATGTACTTATAATAAATTAATAATGCGTCTAATTAGTGACAGAGCTCCTTGATGGGCGAGTCCTACTATTAGCCGACGTACGCACGGACGTAATTAAATCGCGGCGATTTTATTTCGCGTATAGTATTTTCGAAGCTCTACTTAGCGCCGACAGTTGAATATCCAACAGTGTATTTTCTTGACGCGCTTGGATACGCGCTAAATGTGTTGCGTGAGCTCAGAGACCGCGGTCTAACTAATAATAGTCCAGTTCAGACCGTATTTCGGCCATGGCGGCCAATCACAACGGAGACTATAGCCTTCGGCGCAGGAGATTATAATGCACAAACTGTGTGCTCAGACACAGGTGCACTCTCTTTTCCGTCACTCTCATAGTCCAATGGGACGGCTCATAATCCGACACGACCGGAGAGAGATCAGGCGCAGGACCAACGGCTTAACGTGCTTTCCGAGGCACGAGGGTATCATACCGCCAACTGCCAAACTCCAAACTGCTACTGAGAAAATTCCTAATGGAAAAACCCAATAAAACTGTGCCCGACCTGGGAATCGAACCCAGGACCCCACCCTCAGCAGTCGCGCTTGTTACCACGAGACCAACGGGGCAGTTAACCGATCTAACTACCACGATTACAAAGTGTCAGCGGATAAGAATAGCCGCCGTGGACGAAAAGCTGTAGGTACCAGGAACATGCAAGCTAACCACTCAATGTCACTGGCATATTATCTGCGTGTGTGCATGAAGGTTACTTCAAGTAGATACACATACAGTAGTTGTGATGTCATTCAACAAATATAAAAGTACCCTGACCATTACGCTCTTCATTTATCCTGTACTGCGGTTTGCGGTATTTTCATAGTTTGCAGTAGATATATATCGCGCTTCCAACCGTGGCTATTATTGGATCATTTATGCTCGGTTCCTATAAACGGATATATACATTGGTATTTTATTTGCACCGTGTAGGATAAGTATTCCGCGTCTTGCTCACGCGAACACATTGAAGCTGGGCTTTCAATGATATTGCGTGAAAATGGGTAATGGATCGTTTGAGGGCAAGGGCTAGTTAGTAATAGGTATATGTTTATCTTTATATTTACTTAAATAATTTTTTTTTTTCCTCAATTTTTCGGAATTGCACCTACCACTGTTTCTCTCTGCATCACCCAAAGCACAAATAAATAATATAATACTATAACCCAAAGGTTGACTGGTAGAAAATGGCATTATGTCCGCCCCTGTATATTACGTCAATAAATTAATGACTCTAAATATCTGTAATTTTTATGGTGTACCTACATAATATAGAGTATTCTATCTTCTTTCTATCTATAAATCCGCAATATAAATATTGCGCAAACTTATTTTAAGTAGTCGTAGGGGCCACCTAAGAATAACAATAAGAATCATTTATTTGCAGAAAATTCAGGTGTTACCAGTTGTAAAAGTTGGTGGTTAGAGTACAGTCCATATTTTGCCTGCTTAGGGCATGCAAATTAATATAAATATTAGTAGGTACCTATTTGGTACCTACTAATATTACCTAATAAGATATAAACAGACAGTAAAATACATTATGTTCTAAAATAGTTTTAACATTTTAAATGACAATAAATATCTTATAATTATAATAATATTAATAAAATACCTACACACATATCACAACCTAGCCTAGTATAAGTTTGGTTGCAGAACTATTACAAGAATTATTTTATTTATTTATTTAAATGCTAAAATTAATTATTACTATTTTTGCTAGATAATACTGATGTTTAAAAAAAGTGGACGTAAAAAATGTTAGTTTTGTCGTGAATTTTATATCCCAAATGATATTAAAATTAATCGTACGGAAACTTCTTACATATCTAACTGAAGATACTTACGAGTATATTGAGCAGCAGGTTGCGTGGGAATTTGTTAATTAAGTATATCCGTATTTAAGTTTTCGGCACGAGATTTGGTCCTCTATACCTACATAAAATATTATACTTAACCTTTATTTCATTTATTTACTTATTAATTACATTTTTAAATCTTTTTATAAAAATCATTATAAAAACATTTTAAAATATAAAAAAATATAGTAGCGTATCATAACTACAATTATTATATAGACATTAAATCTTTAATTTTTATAGTGTATTACTACATAATAAAGAATATTCTATTCTATAAAGAGGTATTTATGAGTTAATATGTAGGAGGTAATTTCCGGAACTACTAATCCGATTCCGAAACTTCATTCAATACTGGGAAGCCACAGTATTGCTCAGTGTCATCCTAACTAATGGGTATTATAAATGTGAAAGTGAGTTTGTTCATTTGTTTGTTACGTTTTCACGCTAAAACGGCTGAACGGATTTGGATGAAATTTGGCACATGGGTAGACCACGACCTGGGTTAGGACTTGTTATCCCGATATTCCCGCGGAATCTAGACTTTTCGGATGAAACCGCGGGGCGCAGCGCTCTAGTAGGATATTATATTTCATGCGGTCGTTATCGCCGGCAGAAGCTAGTGGTAGATAGGATCATACCTGTTATGTAAATATATAGGATGTAGGTATGTCATTTGCATATTTTATATATTCGGTGAGGTGAGGTGTGATAGATATAGGTATAGGTAGGTCTATTGGTAACTTACAGAAACACTCAATATGTAGATCAATTTATTTCTATGAAAGAAATTTTAGCTAGATTACTAAGAAATTCACTCCACTGAATACCAAATTGGAAAAGAGCCTAATAGTAGGTAATATTAATTATTATTATATTAATTAAATTCTACAATGTGTAAAAAATCCCTGTCCGATCTGTGAGGATATTGTTGGGTATCGTACCGAGAGTCTATTTACGCGGTAAGTTTCAAGAAAAAAAAAAAAAAAAAAAAAAATTTAATTTAAAACGTTTTTTGGTACTTAATATTATTGCAGTACCTATGTGCTCTTTTCGGATCGGACAGGGTTTTTTTTACACATTGTATTAGAGGTGTCAGGGACATCGACGCGAATCCAGTTACCATGTATTCAGTATAATAATTGATACCCCCTGAATTGAAATTTTATGTTTAAAATGTTTAATTTTTCTGTGTTAAACAGCAGATTTTTTTTTAATTAACCTTCGAAAAATTTCAACGCAGGGGGGTTCAGAATCATGTACTGAATCCATGGTAACAGGCTTTCCGTCGATGTCCCTGCCACCCTGTATACAGCACTAGCTTCTGTCGGGCACGGCTTAACGTGGATGTCGGAAATTATCCCACAGGAACGTGCTACCGGGATAAAAAGTTATATCTTATGTCCTTAGAGTCCTAAGTAGTCATGGCCTATCTGTAGGTAGAAATGGATACATAACTATCATCCAAACCCCGTCAAACCATTAATTTGAAACACTTAACTGTAGCTCCGCCATTGACCTCGTAATAATTTAGCTAAGTTATTATAAATTATAATATAACTTTATATTATTGTAAGTAATAAAATAACTTTTAAACGGGTGAACCAATTGTAATGAAATAAATAGATACAGTCTACAATAAATATTACCTCAAGATACGGACTCTCACTGTATTTCCAATTCCTTAACATCTCTTTACCTCCTTATATCCTCTTTTATTCCTCTTAAAAAGAGACACCGTACACACATACAAATTTCAATAATCAAATAACTTGTCCCGCTCTGGGCGGAGCGGGAGGGCGTGTCAGACTCTTACTGGCTAAAACCCACCCTTGGTCCTTCAGTTGCCTGTACGTTGCCAGGGGACATCACATGGTAACCCTTTAGCCCCCTTAGGGGACGATTTTACAAAAACGCTAAAACAGGTAATTTTTTATTTGTTACCAAAAGCATTTTTGTTTTCATATCCCTAGAAATGCTGTTACCCATACAAACTTTCATGCCTACATCACCTTTAGGATTATTTTGCAGACTAAAAGTTCCTAGCCTATCTCCTTAGCCGGGCGGGATACCTAGTCTATCTCCATGCCAAATTCAATCGAAAGACAGACAGACTTACTTAAGAGTTACTTTCTTTTTACTAATATTAGTGGGGTTTATTTATAAACGTTGCTAATAGTTAAGGCACGGACTGACTATGATTTTAAATGCTACAAGTACAACTGCACTCACACAACCGCGTCTGCGCGCTAGACGGAAACAAACACACGCAAATACGGTTGTTTGTGTGCTAATTGAAAGTTACATAGTATATGTAAGGAAATCAGATGTTTTCTGTTTAATATAATGACGTGTGTACCCGATATTTGATGTACAGTGTAGGTGCATAATATGATACAATAAGAAATATAAATAAAAATAAAAAAACAAGAATTCATTTTTCTTTAAACTCTTCTCTGCCCGCTGTATTTTTTGCGTCGTATATTTTCATTGCGTTACGTCATACTCGACTATCCAAGAAACCAGTTTTTTGTGAATATTGAGGTAACACCGCGCCTTAAGTAATGTTGAAGTTTTATAAGGGACAGTTGATAATTTATTGGTGGCTTTTGCCCGCGGCTTCATCGTTGTCCTCCACCGCCATTATGTGGCTAAGCAGGCTGGTAGCCTAATAGACCACATAATGTATTAATACAGACTGTTCGAAGGTAAAAACAAAGGTTGATAATCATTAACTTTCGTATTTAAAAAGTGCTTAAGGTGGAACTAGTCGCGGGCTCGAACTCAATGGTGGGCATGGCCAAAAACCACGCTGTCTCACCTGGCATCATGTCCGACAGAAATAGTTTCAGTGATGAGCAATTAGAAGCTGGTCTACATGGATAACGTATAGTTCGCACGCACAGAAACACCGTACCGAACGAGTTTAGTAAAAAGCTCTGCATGAATCAATTAGAAATAAATTAATTGAAATCTTCGATAATTTTGTTGTGTCGGTACGGATTTTGTTTTCGAGATTTCACACTTCTTGTATTACTTATTTACGCCCAAAGTTGCGCTAAAATTAGCAAGAAAAACGAATCTTTGTTGGCTTATAACTTTTTAATGGCTTTTTATTTTACTATTCTGCTTCCGTACAGACAAAATTACTAATGAGACCTAACGATATCATGTTAAACTTTGAATGTACGATATCAAACAGTGGAGAAAAATCGCTCCGAAATTTGTATGGAAAAAATATCAAATTGTTTCACCTTAACAGATACAGATAAGTTACTATAATATTGATTCCTCTTAAAGTTATACTAGTTATACTTCCTTATTATTACTTAATAACCTAAGGGTCGCGTAAACACCAATGACCTTGGCTATACAAGTGCGCGTCGCGCTCACACCGTGCCCGCGCACGTTAGGATATTATAGATAAAAAAACCAAGACACGTAAGATATGGCGTGCCCCAAGGTAGCGTGTTAGGGCCGTTATTATTTCTGATACCATAAATGATCTGCCAAAAATAAAAATTGCACTTTTCTGTTAATAGATTTCGAATCTTGTTTTATATTGATTCGTTGTGATATGCGCCGAGAGCTGAATGTGTGTTTCCTTGAAAACAGTGTGTTTCCTTGACGTGCTGGTATACGCGCTGGATGCGCTCTGTTGGATTTTCAACTCTCGGTATTAAGCCGAGAGTTGAAAATCCTGTGTACGATAAAAAATCGCCGCAATAAAAACACGTCCGTGCGCACGTAGGCTGCTTACGCATCATCTTTTCTAAATTGACACAAAATTACGATACATTGTATCAGTATGTTTGGACGACAACTTTTGGTCGGTCAAAAAAACATTTTTCTTTGGATTAATAATTATTTAGCTACTTCAATATTTACCCAAGCCACAACAAACTATTCTATATTATACCAAGTGTTCTATATTGACATAAATATATTTTTGCTGACATTTGCTGAGAAAACTGACTGTGAATATGAGTACCATGGGGATAGAATAACCTACTTTTTATAACTGTCTGGCGGTTTTGTCAATTTTTTATGTGGCCTACAGAAATGTCTTTAGTAGTGTCGCGTCGTTTCGTGTGACGGTTCGTTGAGCTCCCGAAAATAAGGTTGAGCTACACGATGACTGATGTCATGTCGTCTGTCGGGACAGGTCAACTCAAAGCTGCAATGTCTCTTTCTTCAAAAGGCCCTTCTAGACATGGCCATGTATTGTTAGACTCGCAAATAATAATAATGTTTGGACTTTAAAAGAGAGCATGACCTCTGGGTTTGTTTCAGCATTACTTCTCAGGGATTAGTCTGCGCCCGGAAACCCAGGCGCCATCTATAGGTATCATCATTCATTCATTGATTTCAGACGTCCATTGCTGGACATAGACCTCCCCCAAACACTGCCACTTCGACCGGGTTTAGAGCTTCTCACATCCAGCGGATTCTTGCGGCCTTCACCAGGTCATGGGCCATCTTGTGGGAAGCCTTCCAACGCTACGTCTTCCGGTACGCGGTCGCCAATCCAGAATCTTTCGGCCCCATCGGCCATCTGTTATGCGAGCACTGTTCCCTGCCCACTGGCAACTCATGTCAAATGCCCATGTAACTGAACCCTCATCATGAAGATCGAACTCTACACTCGAAGTTCTGGACGATTATGTTTACCTAGGACAAACTGTCCAGTTAGGTAGGTCCATCGTCGAATTCGACTCTTTAGGGTACTCACTTAAGTACAACTTACTAATTTTTACAATGTACCAAAAACATTACGTAAAAGATCTACTTCCAGAAATAAACATCATCATTTCATTTCAGAAATATTTCAGCATTGCTTCATTTGCTTCAATACTTCGCTAAGAGTTAATATTCTTTTAATTTTACTTTAGTTTTTATTTTAATTTAATTAATATTTAGCTCAAAAATTAAGACAATTGTTAATTGTCTTTTGTCGCTGATTGTACTTAAAACCATATTAACCATTTACCACCATTTTTGAATTGTCAAGGAGGTAGGTAAGTAATTAATTTATAATCAGTAAGTACTTAATTAATTAAGATTTAGACTGCATTCATTGCGCTTCGTTTTCAGTGAGTGATCCATACAAAAACGAGACTGCATGACAATTGACAAAACAAACACGGGTTTTAATTATTTCAACATATCTAATATTAATAATTTTTATTTCTTAGAGAATAAAACTACTGGTGTCTTTTTCTTCTATTTAAAATTTTACATACCTATATAAATAAATTTAAATAACTTACTTTAGCTGATGTCCAATAATAACAATCACAATTCCACAAATAACTCCAACCACATTCCATTTTAGGCGCGGGAAATAAATTTTCATTTTGTTTTTTTTATTTTTCACTTTTTTTAATGTTTACCTATGGCATTGACTTTATTCATTCAGTCTGTTACGAGATGCGAGTTGATCCGTGGCGCGTGGGTGACAAGATAAAACTGCTAAATATTAATGCCGGTTTTTGTGCCTACCGGGTTTAAAGTCTGACACATAGACGGAACGGTGAATAACAAAACATATTTATAGTTTCAGTTTGTCCTGTTTGTTTCATCACAATTAACAATAATTGTTATTTGCATAGAGAGTAGGCACTAAGTATGTATTATCTATTCTGTAACTACATATAGCACATGAATAATAATAGTCAAGTGCTGATAAATAGTTTGCCTTCATAGAATACTTTACATAATTTTCTACACCTACAGGCCAAAAGCGGCTGTGTGGCAGTAATTCAAGATGTGGTAATGTGCTATGGATACTATAAAAACTAAGTATACCTATAACTGTTACATATCTGGATCAGCAGTGTTTCCACTTTTAGGGATTTCTCCCTTTTTTACGGAAAAATGACCAATAATACTTAGTATGGTCTAGGGCTATTGTATTTTGACAGAGATTTTGGGAATTTTAGGGAAAATTGAACTTGAGTTGGTAGCGCTATTGATTGTTTATAGTAGGTAGCACTCAATGTACAGACGCCAGCAAATCAACCTACTCCAGTCTGTCAAATTTTCCCTATCAACATTGAACCTCATTCTTTAGAGATATAGTTGAAAATCTATTAAAGAAATTTGACAGATTGTAGTACAGTCCGATTCAAACTTAATGGCGGCTCGGAAAATGAGGCGAGTCGCTGCGCAGTATCAAATTCATGGGTCAGCGGGGGTGAGGGGTGGGGTACTGCGCAGCGAGCAGCTAACTTCCGAGCCGCCATTAACTTTGAGTTGAACTGTACCTAACTTGATGTGCTGGCGTCTGTACTCAAACTCAAACTCTTTATTGCATTCATGTGTACATTTAGTTGTTACATTTATACTACTTTACTCTATGGCACCACCGATTGATTATAGGGGATTCCCTCGAAATTCGTAATTAATGTAATTCATCTAATTTTACTTTACCAAGTTATTGTTAATAAAATTGTACTAGGTACTACTGTGGCTAAGGACGACATCGGAAATAGTCGTCTCTCTCGATTAATAATGAATGTTTGTAAGCTCGTCAAATAATGAATGTTTTGTAGGTATTTAATGCCATAAAAATAAACCCTAAACCACAGTAAACATATTGTGTCTAAACCAAGGAATTTTTATATTTTTTAGGGAACTTTCGGGATAATTCATTAAGAAACTGGGAAAACATTAAAAACGTAAGTGGAAACACTGCTGAATGTGTTATAGATGGAGTCTCCTTATATAGGTGAAACATTTAGGTGGGTGAGTCGGTGGCGTACATACTGACTAGGTAGCAAATGCAATCTCGAAGAATGTAAACAGGTGAGATCTCAAATCAGAAATATCCTACTTTATAGGTAGTAAAATAAATAAAACCGGTCAAGTACGAGTCGGACTCGCACACAAATGGCCGGACCACCGCCGTACATTATTTAGCAAATAAATGAAAATAATAAACGAAGAATATTATTATTTTTCATCTGAAAAACGCAAAGATAAATTTCTATTTCATAACGATACTGTATATTACAAAGTTATTTTTGCAGTTGCAGAAAATCACCCTTAATAAAATAAATACCTTATGAATCGGCGTTTTACGTATTTGTTGATTATTTACAGTATAGTAATTAGTAGTAGTAGTAGTGAGATAGAGCTCGTACAAAAATGGTCTAAAACTGACTAGGTACTTTTACGGGCCCCTATTTCATCATTTTTAAAGATAAAAAAAATAAAAATTTCTCTACTCGATGAGCTCTAAATAATGATACCCCACCTGTCAGGGTGTGAATTTTAATTTTTAAATTAAAAGTTTTTTGTTTGGAGACCCACCCTCCTTTAATTTTTAATTTTATTATTTGTTGCTATATGCGGTATTATTTGCGGCAATAGAAATGCATAATCTGTGAATTTTTCAACTGCCTACATAATACGGTTCATGAGACAGAGCTCGTTGACAGAGAGACGGACAGCGGAGGCTTAGTAATGGGGTCCGTTTGGCACCTTCCGGTTATCCAAATGTCCTTTCTTTAGTATTGTTCGTCGAATCGTTGAGCTCCTTAAACTCTGAGTTGAGCTGCACGATTACTGACAAATGCGTGCACTGACAGAACAGGTCCACTCAATCTGTGTGGTTCTTTCCTGAAAAGACCATTTCAGAAACCAATCTACATGGTCTTCACATGATCTGACCAAGATTATGTCTGGACTTTAAAAGATACTGTGACTTCTGAGTTTGTTTCGGCCTTGTGTTACATGACAAAAGTAATAGGGACAAAGTAATATTTTGTTCTTCCAGGGCGTTATTTTGAATTCAGAGCTAAGCGAAGGATTCGCGAGGGATTCTAAAGTAGAATCCTGAGGTTAGCGAGGAATTCAATATACGCCGCCCGAGAACAAAATATTTTGTCCCCGAGTGATACACACTATTTTTCATCACTACCTATGAGAAAAATAAAAAGCTATGTAGGTACTCGATTTTTTTTTTACATTAAACCTTCATGCGAGCGCCTCCAACCTAACTACACAAATCAGTACGCTATCAAAAGCGCGGAGTGGACCAATCAGAAGAGAGAAACCCCAAACTCCCTAGGGAGCAAAGTTGAATTTTGCTCCCGCTATCCTCTATAGGCAATTGTCGTTTTTCGAATAGGTGTGATGAAAAAGTGGTACAATGTACAGACCTACTTCTCTGCCGATAAACTGTCCTGCACCCTGCCGATAAACTGTCCTGCAGTTTGGCAGAATATTTATGAAATATCCACTTGTGTAACTTTTTTGAAAAAAATAATAAAACTAAAAAACAAAAAAAAACTTACGGAAATAAAATCATTTATCATTTACGGAACCCTAAAACCGAGCGAGTCTTGTAGTCTATAGTCGCATAATGGGGGTTTATTTATAAACGTTGCTTAAGGTGATATATTGAAAAACGGGGTCTTTTTCTTTTTCGTGTACCTTATTAGGTTTAAGGAATAGGGATTCAATATTTCGGTGTATGTTTTTTGACTATATGGTCTAGTATCCTGCAAAAGGAATACACGATACAATGAAATTTTCTCGATACAAAAAAATTGCAAAATTTCATCTATTTTTATGTTTTTTTGAGTATCAAAGCGTATCGCTTATGAGTTATTTAATGGAATTTACTTTATAACATAGATAGTAATCATATCAAGTTTTAAGCAAAGCAGTTTTAGTTTTAATAATACTTTTAATTTATAAAAAACGGCATTTGGTTTTGGCACATATGTTGTTTTATTCCGACCGAACACACAGTATCGTCATCTCTTCTTTCGCCTATAAAAAGTATTGTCATCACTTTCGTTCGTTCATAAATCAGTCGCTCGGTGGAGCTCTTCGACGACGAATCTATGTCATTTTTTTCCAGATCGGTGCTGTCAGATGTACGTAATTTGAATAATTATATTTACAGGAAAAATCGAGTTCAGCAGATTAAAATTATTTTAAAGTAAAATTAGTGTCGAATAGGCATATAAACTGCGTATAATAGAATAAATTTACGTGACTGTGAACAAAATAACAATTATTTTTGGCTATTTGTGACGTCATATATATAAATTATTTATTAAATATGGGAAGGAAAACCAAAGCAAAATACAACATTTGGAACACATGAGGGCGAGGGCTCAGCACATGATCCCAGTGTAAAAGGTAAGTAAACAATAATTGTTTCTATATACATACTTACAATATCTAATGGGCTCATGAGCTACTTTTGTTGTGGGATTGTTCTATTGTTGATAGATGCCCAATTCCCATCCAATCCATTCGTAACAATAAGCTCATTTTACAGGGAATCAATAGAAATTCATGATGATAACGAATCGGAGTCGGACCTTCACTCATCAATTTGTACAACTGGCAACAATATATCCTACCATTGCAAAGTAATACTGGGTAAGCACTAAATTTTCTAGAACATAATGTCTGTTTTATTTTTAGTAATTATAAAGAAACAGGATAAAACGTATTACTATTGATGTTACAAAAAGGTACTTCAAAATTGTGTTAATGCCAAATAATACTGTCGTTCTGAAGTTAGGTTGCGCATGCGTGCCGGTATGCGCGCTACTGTTTTATAATAAGGCAGATTGACTACTGCGCAGTCATTTGTAATCTACGTCAGAGCGGCTTCAGGACGCACAGTGGGCTGAAAATCGATCTTCATAGACTTAGGGATCAACTTAGTAATTTTTTTCATTTTTCGGCAGAAATGGGTTTAGGTATCGTATAATGATCAATTTAATGCTATTTCAGTTTTACAATAAACCTTTTCTTTTACTTTATAGCACTTGCTTGAAAAAAATCTCGAGGAAATCTGGAGGAGCTCGTGGCTAAGTAATAACAAGCCGCACGGGTCGATCTATCAGGTTAAGCTACGCTTGCCAGGGTTGGTCAGTGGATGGGTGACCATCTTCACATACCGAGACTCCTCCGTGCCTCGGAAAGCACGTTAAGCCGTTGGTCCCGGCTGTCATTTGTGGATCTTTGACAGTCGTTACGAGTCGTCAGAAGCCCGAAAGTCTGACACCAGTCTTACCAAGGGGTATCGTATTACCCAGTTACTGGGTTTTGGAGGTCAGATAGGCAGTCGCTCCATGTAATATACTGGTATTCAGCTGCAACCGGTAAGACTGGAAGCCGACCCCAAGAGAGTTGGGAAAAAGGCTAGGAAGATTGATTGACTTGCTTGAAAAAAATGTATGGAGATGTATATAAAAAAGCATAATCATTTTCTAGGACTGCATCAAAGTAAAAAACAAAAACTCCTTATTGTGAATTAATTTGGGGCAAAATAGTTAACAGGAAAAGAAAATCGAGTTGCACAACTAATGTCATATATTTGGATAGGGGTCACTTATACAAACATAAACGCGGTTCTGAAAAAAAAAAAAAAAACGCGGCTTCACGTTAGGGCCACCCTCCATACAAAAATCTTCAAACCCCTTTTATTTATATTATGTTAAAAAAATTGTAAAACTAATATATTATTTCAGAACTAAACATTTTACAACAACAAAATCCAGACCCTGAGTATGATCTTCAACGCAGCCATCGTGCAACTACTTAGTCAACTATTCTAATAATATTTAAAAATTAAACATTTTCCAGGACTTTATCAAGGTAAAAAACAAAAACGCGTTTTAGCAAACAAATTGAGGCAAAAAAGTTAACAAGAAAATTCTGTTTATATTATGTTAAAAAAATTGTAAAACTAATATATTATTTCAGAACTAAACATTTTACACCAACAAAATCCAGACTTCAACGCAGCTTTCGTGCAACTACTTAGTGAACTCTAACATATTTAAAAATTAATTATTTTCCAGGACTGCATCAAGGTAAAAAAAAAAACAATTTTGGTTACATTAAGTACCTATGTAAAAAAATTGTAAAACTAATATATTATTTCAGAATTAAACATTTTACAACAACAAAATCCAAAATTCAAAATTTTCTTTACCAAATGTCAAAAGTAGAGATTGTGAGATAGTATTGAATCAAGAGAAACTAGAATTCGTCGATAAAACTGTTTTCCTGGGGATCACGCTCGACTCAAGGCTACAATGGGGTCCTCATTTAACATCTCTTGCAGGACGGTTAAGTTCAGCAGCATATGCTGTCAGAAAAATCCGTCAATTTACTGATGTAGATACCGCGAGGCTAGTCTATTTTAGCTATTTTCATAGTATCATGTCTTACGGTATTTTACTGTGGGGACGGGCTGCAGACATCGAGTCTATTTTTATTCTGCAGAAAAGAGCGATCAGAGCCATATATCATCTACGCAGGCGTGATTCTCTAAGGGAACGGTTTAAGGATATTAACATCATGACGGTACCTTGTCAATATATCTATGAAAACATCATGTACGTAAGAAAAAATTTACATCTTTTCAGCAAAAGAGGTGATAGACATAATTATAGTACAAGAAATAGGGACCTATTAGTTCAACCAGGTTTCAGACTGGCTAAAGTAGACTCATCTTTCATGGGATACTGTTTAAAATGTTACAACAAAATTCCTCTCCACATACTTCAACTGAATGAGACGAAATTCAAATCTTGTATAAAACGCACACTATGCAGGCAGGCATATTATAAGTTGGCTGATTACATCGCTGATAAAAATGCTTGGCTCAATGCTGGTCCTGCTCCACAACCACAACTTAACATTTGAAAATACTGTTGTCGCTGCTGAAGATTGTAAAACCATCTTTGCATTGTATAAACTCAATCTCCTTTGTATTGTATAATTGCATAGTACATAATTATGTGAGTACTATGTACAACAGAGCTACCATTTACCGGGTAATATGTCTTTCATTGACTTGAATGTGCCCTGGCGGCTGAGTGTATGTCATGCTCACTCAGATGTCTCGCTGATGGTGGCGTGTGTGTTGGATCATTTAGCTCCCTTCAAAATGGTTGAGCTGAATGGTGCTAATACAAGCGTCATGTTCGTGAACAGGCGCCGTCAGTTGGGACTGGTCACCTCTTGGCTGCCGTGGCTTATTTTAATTTATTTTAATCCTTGAATTGTTTTATTTTTAATTTTTTATCTTTTTATTACGGACGCTTTTAACGTGCGCATCTTTTTTACATTGTTCTCACATGTATAATTTTTAAAACATGAATTATGTAACCACTATTTTGTAACAATTATTTCTTTAAAAGAGTGTCCGTGGAGTTTCTTGCCCGTTCTTCTCCATAGGTACCTACTACGCTTTGGAATGGGCAACTAGCTTCATATTTCTGACTGACTGACTCCTTGACAATTCAAAAGTGCCTGTATATGGTTTATTTGAAATAAATGATTTGAGTTTGAGCTGAGTTTGAGATCCAGACCCCGAAAATGAACGTCAGCGCAGCCTTGGTGCAGCTACTTATTGAACTCTTCAAATAATATTTAAAAATTATACATTTTCCAGGATTGCATCAACGTAAAAAAAAAAAAATTGTTTGTACAGCTAAAATTGTTCGAAAGCTACCTGAAGGGCAGAGTTCAACGTGTCGTTGTCGATGAATGGTTGAGTGATGACTGTGAAGTCAATATCGGAATTCCCCAGGGGAGTATTTTAGGGCCTACCCTCTTTTTAATTTTCATCAATGACCTGTGCCAGTTAAACCTTACAAACGGCAAGATTATTACATTCGCGGACGACACATTTAGTTTAGATTAAAATATGCCTTGACATCATATCATTTAAATGAATAGTTTAAAAGATATCGCAGATTCAAAATTACGCGTAGCAAAATAATTATATCGTTGACGCGAACGCGGGCGCAGCGGTAGGTAGGAGTCTATGACCTCCTCGGCTTTTAGGTATGTAATCTCGGTGGTACGTTCCCGTGGAATATTTTGCGACATCCACGAGGGCGAAGCCGCGGGTAAAAGCTAGTAAATTATAATTTGCTACAGAAGCAGTAAAAAGTTATAAATTAAATAAGGATAAATTTATCCCAACTACGGAACCCTTCATTGTGCATGCCGTGCCGGTTTTTATATAAATGATACAGAATATTAATTAACAATTTTTAATTTCATGTTGTATAACTATAATTAATAAATATTTTAGTTGATAATTAAATATTTTGTATTATTTGTATCCTCCATAGCTCGCTATGTGCAAAAGTTTCATAGACTGAGATAAACTAACGTTCCGTACTCAACACGCACTATTTTCATAGGTAAATGTTTCCGTCTTTATCTTGCACTTTTAGTTTGACAGTTGTGCGGTAGTGACAAGAATAATGCTAATTCATGCTAAATAAGTAATATTTGAAATTCCGGTCTGCGATTTCGTTAGTTCAACTTTTGGTCACTGGTTCAGATAAGTTTGTATCAGTGACGTGGCAGCCGACCACTAAAGATGGAACCGCCACTCCCCGCGTGCGGGGGAAATAAGCCACACCCGTCAAACTAATATTTATTTTCAAGGTAGGCCCTTAAAGTAAAGTGACGTTCAAACCTCAAAAACGTATGGTTAAACAGTCCTTAATCATTACTTAATATAAGCAACGTTTATAAATATACCCCATGATGTGTAAGCTCTGACATCTCATCTCACCTTGGTAATAGCCAACATTAAAGTAATATAATTTTAATCGCCTCTGTGGCCCTGTGGCCTAGTGGTTAGACCACCTGTCTCAGACCCAGAGGTTCCGGGTTCCCAGTGGGGGTAACATTTTCTGCTCGGTTTTGTTGGTGGTAGGGCTTGTTCTAAGTCCTAGGCTAGCTACCAACATCATAATTATACAATGTGGAGACTACCATACAACAAAAAAATTTAATACTGGCACTAAATGCTTATGAGTATTTTGGAACTATCAAATAAATCCTAAATACGAAAAAAATAAACGAGTTTTTCAAACAAATTAAATGTAATGTAAGCCGGATCCTCCCTAAGCCATACATTCCGGATATCCAACTAGGCCTTGGGTGAATTCTCGGGCACACATTTCAGAATATCCACCTTAGGGTGGATTTTTGGGGTGTATAAACGAAATAGCCCGAGCCGACTATGGATTTTGCCGAGCTATAATGACTAAACTAATGAATATATTCAATTGAATTTTCGTTTATAGAATGGGAACGTCACTATGGACACACCGTTTAATTTTTTGTTGTATTGTCGTCTCCAGTTCTCCACCTTGTATAAGTCTGTCGCCATAACAACAATGTTAACAGGATTTTTGTGTTTCGGCAGTTTGAAGTAAGATAGTCAATTTCTCTGTGGTTGAGGATACCGGGTGAAGCTCGCTTCCACCTTCAGCCTGATCATCACTTAAGTACCATCAGGTGAGATGCAGGCCAAGAGCTTCCCCGTTGTAAACTAAAATAAGCAAAAGGGGGCATATTCAGGGTCGTTGCGTGACGAAACGACCTTGACTTCGGCCTTGCCTATGGGCGTACCCGGCGGGGAGGGGGGGCAATTTTGAGATAGGCCTATTTCTTAGAGTTTCAAAATACTACATTTATAAAAATATAAAATTACAATACAATCAACGCAGTAGGAGCAAATCACTTTTAAAAGTTGCAAAGTGTATACATATTGGTGCTCGTGACTGTACCTATCATCATGCATAAACTAAAAAGAGAAGGTTCTATGTTCGGCTGTTATTTTTTCTTGCTTGTACTTCGATAATTTCGTCAATTGTGGACCAATTTTGAAAATTCAAGTATTCAATCAATCAATAGCGATACAGCTTTATTATAAAAGCTGAAAGTTCGTTTCTTTCTGAGTACGAAACGTACTTTTCGCCGTTGAAGGTGTACTGTCACTACTGTCAGTGTCAATTTTAGAACTGTCGAATGTCTTGTTCTGTCAGTCAGTAGTGTCAGTGTCATTGTCATCAGTCATGTGTGTTGTGTGTGTAAATTCTGTAAAACTTACGAAATTTTATTTCTAACCCGTAAAAATGTCGAAATTACGGCCCATATTGAATTTATCATATTGCCGGTATTACAGCGTCAAACAGGCAAAGAAAAAGTTGCCGATAATAACGTGTAAAAGGCCAGAATTAAATCATTTTGATGGTCAGAGTTACAGTAAGTTTGATGGCATACCGCTGGGTTCTAAAGGCTGGTTGAGTAATAAATCCAAGGGGGACTACTTCGTAATTTATGGAAATGCGAATAAGAAGGAAGAAAAGCAGGTTTACAAGAAGAGTTTTGAAGAAATCGGCGTGTGTCCGAGTCTGATTGAGGTTATGTCTGAGCAAGGGTTTTCTTTGCCGACTGCTATTCAAACAAAGGGAATTCGTTCCATACTGGGTGGTCACAACACAGTAATGACTGCGGAGACGGGTTGTGGGAAGACGTTGGCATATTTGTTGCCAATATTCCAACATATCTTGGAGTGGAAGCCAAGTATTAAGGAGGAATTTAACAGTCCTCTGGCTGTTGTTATAACACCTAGCAGAGAACTGGGTAAGTTAACTTCAAATACTTTTGAAATAATTATATTTAAAATTTTGAGATCATTTTGTTTTAAAAGGGGAATGTGCTAAGTAACGTACCCCACGAATTTCAAATTTAGTTGTTTTGCAATTTTGCAGGTCAGTGTCTGGTTGTATATTGATCAAAATATGATTTGCGACTGCAACAAATGTTTGTCATTGGAATCATCAGTACAAGCCACTCTCTTATTTAGAAAAAGCCCCAAATGTCATGATTTCATGAAATAGTCATTCAATAGGGTAATGTGAAGTTGAACAGAGTTGTATCAACGATTTTAATAATTTTAACTCTGTGACTACAAGTTTCTTACGGTTGCAAATCAGATTTTGATCAACATACAACTTAATACTGACCTGCAAATTACAAGAAACGTAAGAATGTTTGAATTTCGTGGGCTATCCTGGCGCTTTCGCCTTAAAAGGACCTACAGAAGTGCAGTCTAGCAACCAGTCTTATCTAGTGTTCAACTGGGTTTTGGAGGTGAAATAGGCAGTAGCTCCATGTAAAATAATGCTATTTAGCTACATAAGATTAGACTGACTCTACATAAGATTAGACTGACTGTAAAGGCTAGGCAGATTATCTTTTTGAATACATCATAACAATTCAAATGTAATTGTCAATACTTTTGTGCATCTTTACAGCTACTCAAGTTGGAGAAGTAGCTCAAAACATAGCTCAACGACTCAACCTCAACGTGACCACTCTTGTGGGTGGACGCACTAAACAGAAGATGTTGAACCCACCGATAGAATACTGCGACGTGTTAGTCACTACACTTGGAGCCTACAGTAAACTGGTTACAACTGGTATTTTCAAGATCAGTAACGTGCATCATGTGGTGTTGGATGAAGCGGATACGTTGTTAGATGACAGCTTTATTGATAAGTTGGCACATTTGCTGAAGAAGTTCCCGGTAAGTGGAAAACACTGTTCATCTTTATCCGCATTGAAAATAATTATTAAATCTGTACATTTAGTATAATTTTTGATACTGAAAGTACAATTTTCTATCTTAGAAAATAATTAAATCTACCATTTATCTTGCAAGTTGTAAACTTGTATGATTTTTGTTTATAAAAAGTTTACAACAGTCTTAGGTTACCACTAAGGTACTCGCTGCTTAACCGGACTTTCCTGTGGCTGCCTTAAGCTACTAAAAGAACTCAAAGCCTCCAGCCAGGGGCATACAAACTAAGCTAATTAAAACTAGGCGAACGCTCGCTAAGGGCACCCCCTGTGGGGTACGAACCTCGGCTTAGGGCGTTCGCTGGGGGGAGGACAGCAAGAGGGACAGGCTGGATCAAGGATAGATCATTATTATTATCAGGGGAGTTTAAAGCTACAGGCTCAGCAAAAACGCGGGCTGGCGCATCGTTATCGAGCAAGGGTCGGGGGGGAAGAAAACTGTTTTCAGAGTTTGTATCTGTAAGCAGATTATGCAGAATAAAATTAAGTCATAATGTAGTGTGGTAATATTTCATTGTTTTTAATAGATGTTAGAAGTTATTTGTCTTACCTTAAGGATAAAGTATCAGCAGTGTTGAATGTCACAGGAGGCATCTCTTCACAGTTCAGGAAACTTTGAATTACCAATATTTTGTCATACTTTCCATTTCAGGCATTAACACTCACTCCAAAAGAAAAAGAAATATTAAAAAAAAAAAAAAAAAAAAAATTGTTTATGCAATACGGCTGATATAACTTGGCAGGTCTGAACTGAACATAGGCACTACGAACTCTCGCGCATGTTCTCTCACTCACACTCCCTCATGTCAACTTTTGTTTAAAAAAAATGTAAAGCTCTCAAATACAATAGACAATGTATATTTAGTAACTTAATCCGCTTAACTGTTCTTAAAGAGTCTTAGAGAACCCTGTAAGAAATCGACACGTGTCTTTGCGTACGGCTCGTGTCGTGGCAACACTTCGTGTCCGAGTTCGCAACAAGTCAATCGTCATCCTGAGGATGCCTCGTTGAGAGGCGAAACATGTGTCGATTTCTTATAGGGTTCTCTAATACTCTTTAGGAACAGTTAAGCGGATTAAGTTACTAAATATACATCGTCTATTGTATTTTATAATGGATTTCCGCAAAGTCACGCGTGTGGCAATTAACTATTGTAAAGCTCTCTGCGCGAAGTTCGAAACTGCCAAGATATGTCGGCCGTATTGTGCTAGACTAACTTAAAACTTATTACAATCAATAAAGTCAGAATTTTGCATCATTTGATAGTCAATTCCTCAGAGTGAAAAATGCTTCTAAAGATATATTTCCTAGTTCTACAGACTATGTTTTGTCTTAAGGTACTCATTTATGTTTACAGATACAACACAAAGTCGAAATACAGACTCCTCCAGTGGGTTGTCAGATAACTTTGGTCAGTGCAACCATGCCTCACGAGTTGCCAGCCGCAGTCAGCGCCTTTGTGGATCCGGAGTCATTGAAGTCCATCACCACCAGCAACATCCATAGATTACTACCACATGTGCCTCATAAGTGAGTACTTAAAAAAATTGTAGTAGGTAGGTATATCCTGTCATATTAGGGCAAGATAATACAATTTTACCTCAAAATATGGATTCTGAGGCATCACAACAAAATGGTAGACATAACAGGACTTCTAAATTCATAAAAACGAGATTTCGAATGGAGGAGATTAAATTAGAGAGATATTATTTCAAACATCTATGCAACAAGGTGTACGCAAGTTAAATAACTCTAATAATGACTAGCGCTTACCTTCCATCCATAACTTCTTCGTTTATCTACGCATGTGTCTGGCTGACTTTTATATGTATTTATGTACTTGTTATGACGATCTTATTGGATGGATCAATCTCAATGCAAATAAAGACGAGTCTAAAACACAAAAAGTTGCAAATTGTTCGTAAACAGTGCGCCGCGCTCGGCTGCTTCCAGCGTATTGTGCGATGAAGTGCACGGATTAATAAAGTATGACAATGTGTTGAAATGTAGAAGTCTAGCATCGTTAAAAACAGGTAGTTTTTTTATATTTTTGTCTGACTCGTTTCGAAGGATATCTTTATTTACATAATTATGTCTATCATGTGTTCGTCTCATTTACTCATCTGGGGGCACGGCAGTGCCTCCGCCAAGACGAGCCAAGCGAATTTATTTACACTCATTTGTTTTAGCAAGTTCATGCACAATCACACTATTTTATGTACCGACATATTCGTTATTATATTTTATCTGGTACAAATTGATTATATTTGAGTATGCGTATGAACGTGTGTATGTTCATTATAAAACTGATTCATATCCGTCACATCACACACTCAGGTCCAGTTGAAAACCAGCGTCAGGCACTTATAGTTGTCTGGCATTTTTTTGCTGAACTGGGCCTTTTTAGCGCAGCCGCAAGGCTGGCACGCTCCTCTGCTAATTTCTTACATCGTATTTTACACTTTTATTTTTTTTATAAATTGTGTGCTTTTTGGTCTGTGTTAAATAAATGTATTTTCTTTCTTTCCTTTCTTCTTTGTTTCAAGGTAAAAAAAATGGATGTTCCGTGTCCAACTTTGAACGTTAATATCTCCTTTTTCGGGTTTGATAAGTTTTCTGATAAGTTTTCTGATGCATTAATGTCAGCTATCGATTGTTAATGTTACATATATGACCGCCATTAAAAAAAAAAATGGCGGGCCTTAGGTAGGTACGTATGCCAGGCTTCATATAAAAATGTTCAATTCCCTTTGGTAATAAAATAATTTAAAAATAAATACTTATAATGTCAAAATCATTAAAAATAATGTAATTGATTTGATTGATTTGTCCTTGCATTGCATTATAATATTTCTTCAACAGATTCATGCGCATCGGAAAAGCCCAGAAACCATTAGAGCTCCTGAAACTAGTCCAAGCTGACATGAATCAGAGCCGACCAGTGATGATATTCTCCAACCAGACGTCGACATGCGACTTCGTCTCCATGTTCTTGAACGAGAACAATATCGAATGCGTCAATATAAATGGCAAGATGGCTGTCGCTCTGAAGATGGGCAAGTTTGAGATGTATAAAAGCGGGAGGGTGAATGCGTTGTCGTGTACTGATATTGCGTCGAGAGGATTGGATACTGTTAGGGTAAGTAAAAAATAAATATCTCAATCTCTGTAAATCCTAACTTCCTAACATAATAATTATTATAAATGTGAACGTGAGTTTGTTTTGGAAGTGATAACTTCTTATGGGAGGGTAAACCGATTCGTTAGGTAACACGTTACGGCGTCAATCTGTCTGTACAGTTCAACATAGATTAGTTTGGCGTTGACGTTTGGCGCTCCGATTGGCAGCCGGCCAGCCTTCACCGGTGAAGGGCCAATCGGAACGCCGAACGTGCTCGATGCGTTTGATCGAGATGGTAAAATGAATCTCGCACTAGGCCCTCAGTTATCAGTTCTGTCGGGCGTCCCGAGACGCACACGTTTTTTTTGTTTTTTTGTTACGTTTTCACGCTAAAACGGATGAACAGATTTGGATGAGAATTGGTACAGATGCCAGCACATCAAGTTACTACAATCTGTCAAATTTCTTTAATAGATTTCCTACTTTATCGCCAAAGCTTAAGGTTCAATGTTGATTGGGAAAGTTTGACAGATTGGAGTAGGTTGATGTGCTGGCGTCTGTACAAGAGTAGACCAGGACCAGCCTGGGTTAGGAGTGGACATAGGACACCAAAAGACAAGCAAACCACCGACACCCAAAGGTTGACTGGTAGAAAATGCCTATGGCATTAAGTCCGCCTCTGTACATTTGTTTGCTTGAAGTATTAAATAAATAAATAAATAGGATACTTTGTATCCCGTGAAACCGCGGGCGCAGCTAATTAGTATTATAAAATAATAGTTACACACGCAACTATGACGAAGTGGAATGATAGATTCTTTCATCATCATCATCATCATCAGCCTATTAATGTTCCCACTGCTGGCACACAGGTCTCCTCTCTGTGAGAGGGAGTGGGCTGTAATCTACCACGCGGGCCCAGTGCTGGTTGGTAGATGTCACATGTCTTCGTATTTTTGGTTCTAAGACATGCCAGTTTCCTCACGATGTTTTCATTCACCGTTTTGAGAGCAGTGGTGATGAAATTATTTACACAAAGTAAAGCGCCTGCTTGGGTTCGAACCCGCGACCTACAACTCGTAAATCGGGGCCGTTACCACTGGGCCACCACTGCTCCGCCGATAGATTCTTTCACTCTTCTTTAAATGGTGCAACAACAGTAAACAGTTTTGTAGTTTGACTGTGTCTCTAATATGTTAAAATTCAGTACGATATAGTCCTTCTTCATTTATTTTTTATCCACTACTGGGTAGGTCTTGGCCTGCATCTCACCTAATGGTAAGTGATAATCAGGCCGAAGGTGGAAGCGAGCTTCACCCGGAATCCTCAACCACAGAGGAACTGACATCATTCTCCTATCTTTAGGCAACTTGAGAAACATTATCACGCAAACTAAGCAGTTTGAGGAAGTCGCCGGTGGCGATTCGATTTAAGAGTTCATGCAAATTGTATGAATGAGTTCAATCAGTCGAATAGCGTGCGATGGCACCATAACTGTTCCGTATGATGACTTTGTTATCAAGACTAATTCATCAGCAGTGCAGTAAACGGAATTGTCACATCTGTAGCGGTTAGACCGCCACATATAAAAAAAATTACGAAACAAAAAGACATGACGTCACACAATTCCTACATCTCGCAGTTAGAGTTTACTGAGCGAATAACATAGGTAAGACTATCCGAAATCAACATATGGGCAGTTGCCCGCCAGACATAACAACCGTCTGGTTGGAGGATCCTCCCTTTTCTATGGTGGATGAGTGAACTTTACACCCTGTTCCTCATACCTCTAAATTGGTGACCCCGACGTGATGAACGTCAACGCAGCCTTCGTGCAACTACTTCAGCGTGACGTCATCATCATCACTCCTGCAAGCTTTCGTGAGGCGAGTCACACAGCCAGCCAGCACCCACGGCTTCAACGGGTATCCTGACCACCAGCATGCAGCGAACGCGCATTCCTGGTCATCACCCTCAGCCACATCACCCCGACTCACTGGGGAATCACCGCAATCACCTCAATCACCGCAATCACCGCAATCACCTCAATCACCGCAATCACCTCAATCACCGCAATCACCACAATCGCCGCAATCACCGCAAACAGTTCCGACCCACCGTGAACTGTGCGGCACCCGGTTCCGACTCACTGGAACCACAATCACCATCGCCGCAATCACTGCAGACAGTTCCGACCCACTGTGAACTGAGCGGCACCCGGTTCCGACTCACTGGAACTACAGCTGGCACTGTGAAGCATCGCAAGATCCAAGACTCAGCCCACTATCGACCTCCAGTCTCCGGAGGGGAGTGATGTAGCGGTTAGACCGCCACATACAAAAAAAATTACGGAACAAAAAGACATGACGTCACACAATTCCTACGTCTCGCAGTTAGAGTTTACTGAGCGAATAACATAGGTAAGACTATCCGAAATCAACATATGGGCAGTTGCCCGCCAGACATAACAACCGTCTGGTTGGAGGATCCTCCCTTTTCTATGGTGGATGAGTGAACTTTACACCCTGTTCCTCATACTCCTAAACATCTGTGTTCCTGAGAAACGTGGTCTTTACAATGCCAAAATTACGAGTAGATTCATAAACATTATGGTGGCATCTTCATCGCCTCTTGCGAACTACGCATCAAGAACTTGACGTCATAGAAATCTTGCATCGCGCAAAGTTATCCGCGCGATTGGCATATATACAACGTCCGGACATCTACCGTCGCGCAGTAGCCCACCAGACACAACACCCCTTCCTTTTATATGGAGGATGAGGACACCATGTTCCTTATAGCTCTATAAATACCTTCTGTCTCAAAATACACACCAAAAGCTGCCAATATTTCTTTCCACTTGCAGACACAGCACATAATAAACTACGACTTCCCGCTGTACACGGCTGACTACATCCACCGCTGCGGCCGCACCGGCCGCATCGGCTCCCCGCACAACTGTACCATCACCAACTTCGTCGCGTGGCCCAGGGAGATACAGCAGGTAATATACGAGTATGCGTTTCTAAAATCATCGTCTATCTAATAAAGAGTTGTTACAACCATATAAGTAAAATCAATCTGCCTAGCCTTTTCCCAACTATGTTGGGGCCGGCTTCCAGGCTAACCGGATGCAGCTGAATATCAGTAT
Source organism: Conistra vaccinii (assembly GCA_948150665.1). Taxonomy (NCBI): domain Eukaryota; kingdom Metazoa; phylum Arthropoda; class Insecta; order Lepidoptera; family Noctuidae; genus Conistra; species Conistra vaccinii. The sequence goes on along the minus strand of OX411320.1, from coordinate 1,325,995 downwards.
TTTACATGGAGCGACTGCCTATCTGATCTCCACAACCCAGTAACTGGGTAATACGATACCCCTTGCTAAGGCTGGTTGTCAGAGTTTCGGGCTTCCGACGGCCCGTAACGACTGTCAAAGATCCACAAATGACAGCCGGGACCAACGGCTTGACGTGCTTTCCGAGGCACAGACAACCATCGAAGTACTTGCCTATTATATATTACCATGATTACAAAGTTATAGATTAACATACAGTATGTTAACTAACAGAGGGCGTTCCCGTTAACCCGCAATAGTATAGCGTCCATACATGCTCGAAAAAATTTAAAATATAAAAAAATCTTTTTTTATTTTTTTATCATATAATATGCACAAAAACGATTAATTTCATACGTAAAACAAACACGTGCGACAAGTGCGCATGTACAGGTACATGCGCACTTGTCTTTCCACGTTGAAAGACAAGTGCGCGTGTACAGATTACCTAATAGTACACCCACATTTCACCAGTTATGTTGTAAGTTATAGCTTAAGTCCCAGCGAAGCCATTTGGCTTCGGCAAAGTTTAACAACTATTCAATTCCAAAAAAACTAATCAAAATGTTTGAGTGACAAATGATGATCTGCGATCGGAGCAGGTCGGAAGCCGCAGTACAAACCTTAGAAGCTTTGCTTCTGTGAGGGGTTTACGGCACTTTAGCCGGGTCGAAGCAGCGTCACTATTATGCCGCAAATAGCGCCACTTTATCCGACGGGGATAAAGTGCCGATAGCGGCACTATACACTTCCTAATACAGACCTATTAATAGTCTTTTTTTTTACCTTTCCATAACACCCATGCATTGTTTAGAAACTATCTTTAAAAAAAGAAAGGGATATTTTTACCTGACTATGTAATTAAATTAAATTATTTAGTGAAACTTCACAAACGTAATGGGTGGTTCCTAGGGCATGCAATTATCCGCCCATTTTACTATTCGGATATTTCGGATAATGCCAGACAACTATTCGAATATATCCGGATAATATGGATATTTTGGATACCACTGTAAAAGAGGTAAATCAAACTTATATTAGTTTACAATCGACATTTTTATTACAAAAACTCTCTAACAATCGTATACTAAAAAGTACTTCAGTTCCCACTAAAAGCAAAATCTGTCCGATCTGTCATTGACAGATACGAAAAAAGCTATCATCCACGGGTTATCTACCAATGGTATAATAGATCGTGAGCTGGTCAAATGCTATCTTTGTTAAGATGGCTAGAACAATTGAAAGCACATTAGATGAAGACTGGAAGTCTTACAAAGTAGTGCTTGGTAATAAATGAGTCAAAATCACACCACTGACATTGCTAGATGTCAAAGTATCTGATGTATAAGTTGGATCAGCACAAACTAGTAGCCGCGAATGACATGTACTTTCATCGATTCCCTGAATATGAACTATCTTCTGTGCGTTTCGGGTCAGTTCTCGTTATCGTGATTGTGCAGTCCTATCTTCCATTGGGCATATATGTGAAACTTTGGATATTCCTAAAGAGGACTTTCCGGATTGAGTTTTTATGGTCCAGGCAGGAAAGCAAATCATGAATGCAGAGAATCATAATGAGGCCTCTGCTCCAAATTCCTACTTCCCATATCAATCTGATTTTGGCTTGGTTACCAAAACAGCTTATTCAAGTGTAGTTAAGCCTAACCTTTTCTTTATGTTGCATTTAACAGAAACTCTATTTTGGTTCTGTAAGATCTCGTCAAGCAAGACACAATACCGAGATGAATCTAGAGAACAACACTACTAATCAAAGCCAACATTCTTAACATTCAACATATTTAAAGAAAATGCCATGCTTGTCAAAGCATTCACTGTTGATGGTCAACCTGCAGAGTCCTTTCGATCTCTTTGCTTATTTTCTCTGTTAAAGTAATTGATATTTCAGTTTCTGCTGCTTGTAACCACTGAGTGCTACGTGATCACCACCGCTGTCGTCAACTGAAGTCGAGCTGTGCAAAAGCACTTTAAAATTTTCTCTATGATGATTTGATGAATCTACATACTAATTGTGTCATTAGATGGATTTTTGAAGATATAGCATGAATTGTCACGATTGCGAATACCAATTTTAAAACACAACGTTAAATGTTATATTCTCAAAAGGAAAATGGAACAAAAGTAGCTATCCGTATTATCCGTTTTATCCGGATAGTAAAACACATTATATTCGGATAATATTTTCGACGGATATCCGGATAATTCGGATATCCGGATATCCGAATATCATGCCCTAGTGGTTCCTCAGTATCACATTTCTAGAATTTTCTATTTCTATTTCAGGTGCAGAAGATCGAGCTGTCTGTGCGGAAACATAGTGAGCTGCCCAGTGTTAACGCTAATATTAGGAGGATCATCGAGGATAGGATTGTTAAGATGTCTGAGGCTGTTTAGAATGTTGGCCAAAGAGAGATGATCAAGTAAATGAGATAAAGTGACGTCGTTGGTCGGTTTAAACCAAGTTATAGCCAAATTCTATGCCATCGACATTAAGGGGGACGCGCCAAGGTAGCCCGCGAAATTCAAATTTTCTTAGGTTTTTTGCAATTTGCAGGTCAGTGTCAGGTTGTATCTTGATTAAAATATGATTTGCGAGCGTAACCAATATGGTTTTACAGAATTATAATCATTAGAATCAGCAATACAACTCCTTATGTTAGCATAATCCCCAAATGTCATGATTTCATGAAATAGTCATTCAACGGGATTACAACAACTTATAGAGTTGTATTGATGATTTCTATGATTATAATTTTATAAATAAACATTTGATACGGTCGCATATCATATTTAGATCAACATACAACCTGATACTGACCTGCAAATTGCAAAAAAACGTAAGAAAATTTGAATTTCGCGGGCTACCCTGACGCTTTCACCTTAAGATACAGGGCCCTTTTCACCACTTCCAGATAAAATGTAAATTTATAGAATATTGTAATAAAAATCCTATCCGATCCGTGAGGGTGTTGTTAGATATCGTACTGAGAGTATATTTATGTGGAACTTTTTAAGAGAAAAAAAAAAAAAATCGCAACCATTTTTTTCGATGGGGAATTTTACATTGGGCGCGGGCGGCCATCGTTGAGCGGGTGTCTACAAGTCGTAAGTTATGACCTCTGTTGAAAATTTGCCAATTTTTTTATAGGTTTGGGGTAATTTTGGTACTAAATATGAATATTAAATAGCAATAACTTTTTATTTTCCATAATAATATTTTTTTTTATTGCAGTACCTGGATACCCTTTTTGGATCGGACAGGGTTTTTTTACATATTGTATAGCATATATTTATACGAAAATTCTGTTAATTTCAGCCCTAATATTGCCATTTTGGCATCAAAAAAAGTTGAACTGACCTTCACCTCACGACCGTCACCTTTGTACGTATTTTTCTGTTCTTTTCTTCTTGTCTGTTGTTAAATGTGTGTACATAAATGGTTAAATAAATAAATAAATAAATAAATAAACTGCTAACGATATTTCGAATTGTATTTAAACCAAATCATAATTTTTAGTGAAATTGGCCTCAATGTACCTTATTGTGGTATAAATAATTATACATTTGTTTTTAGTTCGTAGATATAAGTAAAACAATAAATACTTAAAATGTATGACACGTGACTATTTTATTGAAGACTTGAATTTTCCCAAGACCTTGTCTGTTCTCTCATATTTTTAAATCCACAAAATGGAATTACTTGGCCTGCATCACTCCTGATGGTAAGTGATGATCAGGCCGAAGGTGGAAGCGAGCTTCACCCGGAATCCTCAACCACAGAGGAACTAGCTATCTTACCGCTAACTGCCGAAACACAACAATGCTGTTAACATTGTTATGGCGACAGACTTAGATAAGATGTTGGTAGTTAGCCAGGCGGATTTAGAACAAGCCCTTCCACCAACAAAACCGAGCAGAAAATTTGCCCCCACTGGAAATCGAAGTCGGGACCTCTGGATCTGAGACAGGTGGTCTAACCACTAGACCACACAGAGGCGGTTAAAAAATAAAACAGGCTTTGCTGATAAGAAATAAAACACGTATTAGTTTAAAACCCAATAAAATTGTATTCAGAATATTCACACAATATTCAATCTAGCTCTACTTATACACACAAAAGATCCCTCTATACACAATTGAACACTTTGGGACCGTCCTTAAATACAAGGGCAAATACTAGAATACACGCTTCTCTAAAAATAAAATGTCTGACTTAAAAAACGAAAGTCTTTACTGACAAAGTGCTAAAATATTGCTTATTATGAAGACTACGTAGTTTTTCTTTAGTGAGGGCGATGCCGCTCGTGTGCCATCGAAGAAACTCATAACTAACCACCGTAAGGACTATTCTTGCTTGCAGCGCTCGGCGGCTATAGAACCGGGTCGGTAACAGATTTGGTCATCGTGTTCACAGGATTTTGTTTTCAAACTGGTTATGAGTTTCTTTGATGGTACATGGTCAAATTAAATAGCAGTGAAACTTCTCAGACATGACGAGTATCTATATTAGATCATAATTAGCTGGGTCCACACCGGACGATCCTAATTTGGATCGACGCTCAACGATCCACGATCATGGGAGCGCCGATTGCGGATCGGAGATTCTTTCGCAGGATGTTTTAGGAAAAAACACGATTCTGCCGCGCGCTCCTGTGCCGATCCACGGATGTTAAACGGTGACTTTGCGCATTTTGCGACTGTCCGGTCGCCCGATTAAGCGTGCCAAACGAGTGAGGCGCCTTTGAGCATTGTCAAAAAACCGAAAGTGCTCGGATCTTGCGCGGCACGTGCGCACTGACCGCGCATTTGGATGGCGCTCCTGCCGCGCCTGATCGGAGCACACTGACTGCATCATCCGGTGTGACCCAGCTATTAAACAAAAACAGTCGTGGTTCCTACGAAGTTTCGTCAGTTAATTTAATTTGACCCTGTTTCTTATAACTAAATTGAACTAAGTTATGCTTGATATTGGTGCTGACTGCTGATTCATTTGGGAACCGACTTAACTAAAACTATTTCCGTCTTTTCAAAGTAGATGGAACTAGAAAGAGACTGAATATTAGAGTCAAATAATATAAGAACTGAATCTATTATGCTGGCGTGCTTGGCTTGTTTGTAAACATAAAAATATAGTCGTTGTTTTGCTGATACAAAATGAACACTATTTCGACATATTTACGGTTTATTTTGCGTTGTCCTAATAGCAGGAATATGACCAATTCCACAGATGAATACACGCGGGCCCGACTTGCTGGGCCAATTCAGTGAGTGTAACGTAGTCAGAAGATCTAAGAGCTACGCGATAGAAAGAGGGGCAACTTCTAGGTGAATATAACTGTCGGTAATTAGCACTGTGCGACCTGAATTGCTCTTTATTGTGACGTAGCAGTCTCTTTTTACCCGACTGTCCCAGAAGGAGGGTATGTATGTATGTATGTATGTATGTCTATTTCTTTGGCACGCTCTGTAGCCTAAACGGCTTGATGGATTTTAACATATGAGGTGTCGTTAGATTCGTCTTAATTGTAGAAGTGTCATAGGCTATATAATATTTATATATTGCATCTGCAAATACAAAAAAAAGGGAGGGGAAGGTTTTTTTTAAAATAAATTATAACAATATTGGTATCAAATAAAAGCTATTAACGAGTCAATGCCAAATTTAGATATATTAATAAAACTAAAAAGCTTGAAATAAAGAAAATTATTCAAAAAACAAAAAACCCGACTGCAAAAACGCATAACTGAAAAGAGAAAAACAAGCATTATAAATTAATCTATAGAATTTTGGTATCGCAGGCGGGGACAAACAAAACTTACACCATATATCCGGTTATTACTCGTAGTTTGTCCCCGCCTGCGATACCAAAATTCTATAGATTAATTTATAATGCTTGTTTTTCTCTTTTCAGTTATGCGTTTTTGCAGTCGGGTTTTTTGTTTTTTGAATAATTTTCTTTATTATTTAAATGATTTTGCGGAGTGTCCCATTTGTATTAATCTGTGCCAGTACATCCAAGTGAGCCAAAAACTCTGCCGGTTAGTAAGGGACAGGAATGTTTTTAGTTCGTTGGTAAGACCGTGATAATAGAATCAGTGCATTTTATCAACAAGTTTGTAAGGTAAGGAGATTTTTCATAGTACACGTATTTATTCTTCTGTGATTTGTTTTGATATCTTCGTGACCTATTTATGACTTATTTAATAATACTGTTTCTTTTTACTTATATTAGTTTGGCAATTCCAATCGCTATAGTAAATAGGTAAGTTATTCAATAGTTTTTCTAATAATTTCTACTAAATAGACTATGATTAATAACACAGATTTTCCACACATATAAAAATTGAATATTTACAATACAGATAAAATTAGGTGGTTTAGATATCTTTTAAATACTGGGTACTAATAATATTTTTTTTTAATATTTTTATTATATTCTAATATTTAAAAATATAATTTATATGTTTATTTATGAAATAAAGGAGATTCTAATAATAATTTCTTTTCAAAAGTGAAAAATAGAGCGATATAATAAAAGTAAAATTCTAAAGAATGATAGAGTTTTCTCCCAATATTTAAAAGAACACAAAACCAGCTACGTTGGCACGCGATTTTCAACCATATTGGCCTAATATTTCAGACGATAATACCGCCTTGAGTGTATTTACAATCTAAGCTACTCTTTGGTGTCAATATTCCTTTTTCATCATGATTTATCACGATCTGATATCTACACATTTACAATTTTAAAATTATGCCTCTATTTTTTGCATGATAAGTTGATGCAATTATTAGACAGTGTTAATACTCAGTTCACTACCGTTTTTTTTAAAACATAAAATAACTTCTAAACATTTGAGCACACAAACTAATAACTATCATACTTACAAAAAATAGTAACAAAAAGAAAACACAAGTAAGTACCATCTACCTACTTAAGAAAATCTTTGGCACATTTATTGGCACTGTGTATTCGCCTAATCCCTGGACGAAGGACCAGGCCTCGCGTCCTCAGTAGACTTCCATCTACTCTCTAGAACAGCTTTTCCTGTGGCGTCCTGGTTCACATTCTGATGGCTGTACCGTCGCTGCTCCTCAAACACCCTGGCAGTTATGTTGAAAACACTGTCAGCACTGGTTTTCCTCCTCGTATCAAGAGTTGTTAAGCTGTTGGTAGCTGAAGGAGCTATCCTGTGAGGAAACCTCGGAGACCCTTTGATCTTCTCACACGAATTCTGATGGGACATTGGTCTTTGATGCGTAGCTGGTAACACAAAGTTGACCTTGGTTTCAGGTTCCGCGATATACTTCTGCGGCAAAGGTCTCGGAGTATCAGGGTCATAGGAACATGAAGGCTCGTCATCAGTCACGCGGATAATAGGACCACTTTTCGCGTAAGACTCTCTTCTCAACTTCAGTTCGGGATGAGGTACTTGAAGGGTGTTGCAGGATAGGGCCATGGAGTGTTTTCTATTGCCAGGAACAAGTCCTGCTATCATGCCAACATGCATTTTTAGGGCCGCCGCTATGCTGGCTCCTGTCGGGTCTGCTATTGACATGGTTGAGGCTTTTCTACTAGTCGGTCTACTGGTCCCGAAGAAGCTCTTTATTCTGCTGAGTAGACCGGTGTGTTCTTCTCTCTTGTTTAGGCAGAGGTTGTAGAGGTCTATCGCAGGTTGTGACTTCCTGTAGTTGAGTTTCGGTTGTGAGCTGAAGCTGACCGAGTTCCGTCCTCGGAAGGCGTCGGTGGAGGGCCAGCTGGCGCGCGGGATGACGGGCGGCAGCACGGACAGCAGCAGCATGGGCAGGCCGCCGCTGACGCTCGGCGTGCGCCGGTCGCTGGCGGCGTGAGCCATACCCTCCTCTTCTACTGTGTTGAGTTCAGTCTGAAATGATATGAAAATTATAGATGTTTTGCATGAAGAAAAAAATGTGAGTGTTCTTAACCAAAACTGTTATACAACCGTAGGGTCTTTGGTTTATCATGTCAGATACCTGATAACGGAAGCTTTATTCTGGTATCTGTTTTATAACTTTGTAAGTAGTTCCATATTGATGCTATCCTCATTGTTATTCACTGTTATTGACAAACTATAGTTTTCCTGCATACCATACGATAGACGATAAGTTAGAAATTATACTTACTCTTTTATGCAAAGACAGCGACGCATTCGACCCACTCGCTGAGTCCAGAGGTTCAGCCAACAGCTTCTCAAGCCTCCCTATCTCTTTGTCCAACGCCGCCACTTCTCTCTTATACACTCTGTTCTGGATCTCTATCCTGAAGTGGAGTTCTTGTGTCTCGTCTGTCACAAATCTTCTCGTCTTACATTCTAGTCTTAGGCCCATGCTTTGGATTACGGGGTCTTCTTCAGCTGGAAAAAAATCATAGATGTACTTATTATTTATCCATGGTAAATACTGGTAGAAATGACAGTTGCCTTACAAAAAAACCCTTGTATAACTATTGCACTCACCATTACTCCTAATAGCCACAATCTTTGGCAAAAACAGCAAACACAAAGTCGAGGTAGTTGTAATCAAAATCAAGCTCGTTATCGAAATATACGCCAACGTAGCTCGTTCAGAAATTATAGTTCCAATGACCACCACACTTGCACTGGTGATGACGACGGAATACACGCTGATGCCGATGTATTTGGAGTCGTTCAAGGCGGAGATCTTCACGTTTCTGGTCTCCCAAGCCATGTAGACTCCCACGATGAGAAGTAGGCCCTTGTAGGCGTAGAGGGCACAGAGCCAGCCCGTCGTGTTTTGGGATTTACAGACTTCTATCTGGAAGAGAGATTGGAGATAATGTTTAAAGTGTTCTAATAAGATTGACAAATTTTTAGTTGTAAAAGCAGTGACGTCAGATGTGATAAGGCAGTTTGTGATGCTTTGTTAATTTAAAATTGAAAGGAGTCTGCCCACTACATCGTATGACCATGACCGTGCTAGGAAAGTGTCGTGAAAAAAAAAATACCGTTCCGTCACCAACCAACACCGTCTCGTGCCATGCACGGAGCGTCAACAATTGCCGGCGAGAATATTTTGCTGGTGCCGATACGCTCCGTGACGCAACGTTGCCAAACTGGTGCGCGCAGGCGGCGAAACGGTGAGCATACAGATTATAATGCTGAGGCCACACTAACGGGAAACGCCGTTGATTATCACGATGATGGACGTTAATGGTAGGTGTAGCCACAACTTAACGCGATCATTTGACAACCGTATTCCCATTGCCGTTTGACGTCGGGCACTCGGGCGATAGATAACTCGAGTGTAATTAAATGAGCATTGACGTTGACCGTTCAAGTGTGGCCACTTAATTTATCGCTTTAATTATAACCGTATGATAACCGTTCTAAACCCGTTGCAAACAGACGGGTTATAAAGAGTGTTCTCATGAGTGATAGAACTTCTGTAGGTAATTCTACTTCCTACCTACGCTTTTAGATCAGCTCAATCTCAGTGTTGCCACTGACGAACGGCCTACATAGAGTAGGTATTTAATGTGAGAACATATTGCCACTCTATTATACATCAGAACTGTCGGCAAAATTCGATTATTGGTCTAAATATTTCCATGGTAATAAACTATAGTTATAGTAATAGGTTCAAACCTGAGGCTGATAAATGACACTTCTGTCAGTAGTGCTGATCTCCGTTGTCAAGTTCTTGAGGTGCCTCTCCATGGGGTCCAGCATGGTCCACAGTGTGACGATCATGCCATCGATGACCAGCAGCGCACACACAAGGGATATTAGTGGCGTGTCTTGAAGTAATTTGGTTTTGCAGACACCGCTGCGGTTGCTGAGAAAAACAATACATATTGGGCTAAAGATTAAGGGTCGATTCATACTAGAGAGCGCAGTGTCAAAGCGCAGCGAATTGACTATCTAAAAGCCAACTCCCACGGTGCGCCATATCGCGGACGCGCACCAGCCCGCACGAGGACGCACCGCCACGCACGCGTACAACGCGCGTCTGCGCTACCACGCACGCTAGGTTTCCCACGGTGCGTCGTGCGCGTGCGTCCGCGATATGGCGCACCGTCGGAGGGCGGCTTAACAGATCATAGCAAATTCACCCTTATCTCTACAACGTTACGCGCGCGCACCATTCGCGCGTCTATTTTTATCTCGGTAGAAATATTATGTGCATTAGGTACTTTGAAGAAATAAAGGTGAATTTGCTTTGATAAAAGAGTAAACGTGGAGTTCTAGCCGGATCTTCTGTATAGGAACCGTGCACCTAGCTTTTGACGTTTCATATGTGCCCTATGTGGGCACATATGGTTTAGGTGTGACACAAAATATTTTGATTTCGGTACTTTTTAGATTAACGCTTCGCTGAAAAGACGGCGGTTCGAATCTGTGCTAGTATGAATCGACCCTGAAGGTACCATTCCGTACCCGACTGCAGCTGACGTGTTGCGGCGACACGTCGCGGCGTCCTGTCGCTGCAGTCATGATTCCGAACCCGACCGCAGGCGGCAGCAGCCCGTATTTCAGTCGGTAGATAGAGGATAGAAAAACGTGTTATCGCTCGAGCGTTGTCGGCACTACTGCTCTGCAGTCGGGCTACACGTGTCGCCTGTCGCTCGCCCGTAGCTGCAAACAACGTGTTGCTAGCTACGAAAGGTATTTCATAGACATTCATAGAAACCAGTCGTGTCGCGGCGACACGTCGCCTGCAGTTGCCGCCTGCGGTCGGTTACGGAATGGTACCTTAAGGGTGCGAGCACGAAACCAGCGGTGAGGAGCGATGACCGAGCGGAGCAGTGGCGATGGAACAATTTTGTGCCGTCGCCACCGGCTCCGCACGTGTGGCATTAGGAGATCTTTGTTTTGAAGGTTTATGAAAAACTTAGGTACCTTATGAATATCCTGTGCACGCGATATGTCTTCGCAAACATTGAGCCGAAAGCCAATGAGAATCCAGCTGATAAGATGTATACTCTACCCTGAAAACATACGAAAAAACTTTTTCATTTCTCATGCTCGGAAAGTAGTGTTTGTTTGAATGAATTAAAAAAATAGAACTTTTGGTTAGGTTACGAAACTACGGCTACGAAACTTTTTACATGAAATTATCGAATAGAATAAAACTAAAAAGGCTGAGGTGTTGTGAGTGTATAAACAGCCAGTGCGAATTAAAAAAAAAAACTATTAAGCGGGACGGCCCGCGGCGGCAGTGTTTCCACTTTTAGGGATTTCTCCCTTTTTTAGGGAAAAATGGCCAATAATAAGCATGGTTTAGGGATATTTTATTTTGACAGGGATTTAGGGAATTTTAGGGAAAAAATTAACTTGAGTTGATAGCCCTATAAATTGTACATAGTAGGCTGCACCCAATGTACTACTTTACTCTACGGTAGCACCGATTGATTAAAGGGGATTCCCTGAAACTCGTAATGAATATAATTCATCTAATTTTAGTTTACCATGTTATTGTTAATTTTACTATTTCCGTGGTTAAAGATGACATCGGAAATAAGTCGCATTATACCTAGAGTTGGTTAGTTTCGTCTCTCTCGATTAATAATGAATGTTTTGTAGGTATTTAATGCTATAAAAATGAAAAATTCCCTTAACCAAGGAATTTTTATATTTTTTAGGGATTTTTTGGGATAATTCATTATGAAACTGGGGATAAACCAAAAACGAAAGTGGGCACACTGCGCAGCGGTGACGCGGCGCGTTCCTAATTTAAATTTTTTCATAAATTGTTCTAACTTCTCTGTTAATTTGAAGTAGGTTGTTGGTAATTACGTGGTTACATATTATTTAATATCAATAAGTATTTTAGAAATTTTACTATTTTATACTTTCCTTATATTCGAAATGAAAAGTAGAGTGTTTAACACGGGTGAAAGATATCAATTCCTTTCGACCCTTGTATAACAACCTACAATTTTTTGATGCGACAATAATGACCGACTCACTTTAGCTAGGTACAGCTTTGTCCTCAATTCAATGAACACGTGGTACAAATCCTAAGGAGGGTTAAAAAAGAGCTGGTTCATATATTTTGTTCACTTGTGAACAGAAAAATTTATGAAAAAGCAGGTTTTTATTGTGACTTCTGGTTTGAACCCAGACTAAAAGTTGTTTATGAAGAGTGGGTACATAGACCCCTTAAGAGGTTTAGGGTTGAAAACACACTAGGGTCATTATGTTGAGCGATGGCTGTTTTGCGTGGATATGACGCACATTTGCCCCAACTTGTTCTTTTTTTTGTGTTTGTGTTCTTTCTTTGCGTCATATTTACAGCAAATAAACGTATTTTATTCTTTTCTTTCTTTTCTTTCTTTTCTTTCTTTTCTTTCTTTTCTTTCTTTTCTTTCTTTTCTTTCTTTTCTTTCTTCCTTGTCTTTCCTTTCTTTCTTATCTTTCTTTATAAACTAAGTTTAAGGTATAAGGTATAAAGTTTACTTACAGTGCACATAGCAGAGAAGGGCACGTAAGACGGGAGTGTGGCATTGTCCACGCCCAACAGAGCGACTGCTGTGTAGACCAGCACGCAGCCGATCAGCGTCATGTTGTTCAAGCGGGGAGATGACAGCTTTATTGATCTGGAAAAGTAGTAGAGTAGGATGTTTATTGAATTATAGCTAAATAATAGGTATTTCAGATAACTCACCATGACCACGTCAATAATCCGAATGTTCGAACATTTATGTTTTCGTTCGCTAGTCTTTAAAAGAAAGAAAGAAAGAAAGAAAAATGGTAGTGGAAAGTAGTGCAAAGATTGTTTGTGGAAACTTCGTGCTTAAACGGTATGGGTACCCGGGTTATCCTTACCTACTGGAGAAATAATGAACATACTTTTCAAAAATAAATTATTTGATTTCGATTATAATCCTAGAAGAACAAAATTACCTTCGTTTACTATAATGCAAGTTAAACACCAAGAACGCGAGCGCCAGCGCCACACCTAGAGCCGCCAGCGCCGCCACGGCCAGCCTCGCCGGCGCCCACACGGCGTCCACGCGCAGCACCAGCACCCTGCGCGCCGCCGGCACGCCGCCCGCCCACACCGGGCGCGCGCACTCCGCGCAGCTCATCTCTCTGCCGTGGGTGTAGAGGGCTACTGTCTTAGGTCTGCCACCTACAAAGTATAATTCGATCTTAATAGAATAGTAACTTCTGCCCGCGACTCGTCTTGACTTTGCATGAGTATACAAGAATGCATTTCAATGATAGTGAAATCCGCATCAGAATCGATCAAGTAGTTTCGAAGTACTGAGCGAACACAAAGATAAACGAGGTATTATATTAATTATGGACAGAAATGGTAAGATAAGACCAACTGATGTTAAGGCCAGACAGTTTACGCCATAGACTGTCTGACAGACTACGGTTTGGTAATTTGGTTGAACACTTACTTACCTTGAATTTGATAGAAAGCCGATGTGCCTATTCTGTCTGCTCCATTGAACGAGACAGGGCCCTGTAACGACATTTTAGAAAGATATTGAATTTGTTAAATAAAATAGTCATACGTAAGGTTACAGAGGATATAAAGACGTTAAAAAATTAATTGGTGGGATTTATAATAAGAAACATGGGAGCCATTGAAATCGAAAACCGATTACTTAAAATCGAATGTAGTATGACAGTCCTGGTCGTCATTTATATGTATGACAAAAATATCACTTTATTCAGGTAAAATTTGCTAAAATACACATAATTAATCATCATCAAACTAAATTATCAAACTGTTTTGAGCGGCTGTAGCTGTGGTGGAATATTCAAATCTATGTTAATTTAAATCTACCCACACACGTTAATAATTTGTTTGACGCGGTAACAGCCTGCGGCCATGTTCAGTTTAGACTTTTAGAGATATGATACAAATTGTTTTATAATTTAATGTCAATAGCTCGCGTTGCGCTGCTTATTATTCATATCAGCTCTATGTCCATTGGTGAGCAATAAATGGGTTTTTGAATTAATTGGTAAGTAGCTATGTAGGTAGGTACTAGTACTATAATGAACGGCTGATTATGTATGTACGCTGTTTAGGTGTTAGCATATTGGAGGGAGGCACTGCTCATGCTTTCGACAGAAATTCATTGTCGTATGCCCACGAAAGGTGTAGAAGATTGGTAGACGGGGTCTATATTTATTCAGATATCTCACGATTTTACCCTTTCTAATTAGAAAGAATAAGATCGAATGATACTGTGAGACTTCTTTGAGTGTGATTTGTTCGAAATGGTAATATTGGCGCCCAACAGGGACTACGCGTGTAGTTTGTTTTGCGGTTACGTAAAAGTATTTTATTAATTAAATCTCTTTAAGATTTTTTGTGCCTACTTATTAAAATAATCCATAACCCGTTCATATATCCTTCAAAGCAAGAGTGACCAGGCATCTTTTGCCACGCTCGATTCATCATAGACCTCATCCATCGCTTTCCATCAAGGCGAGATCGAGGTTCAGGAGATCGACGTCAAGAGCAGGCACATTCAGTAATAAAAAAAATAATTTAAAAAATACAAGACTTACCGAAACTCCAACAAAACTGAGATTCGCAAGCTGATCGAGAAACTCCTTCGCCATATCCTGTCTATCATAATCAAAATGGCTGAGTCCAAGCTTGGTGCTGTTCGTTCCATTAATCCGTCTGTTTTCTAAGGATCTCCACAGCTGTTCCGCCTTGCTTAGAGCCAGGGCTATAGCCCAAACTGCGTCATACGTCTGAGGAGCGTATGGGGAGACGGCGACACCAGCTGCCTCCATTTCTCGGCGGAACATTTCGTTTGTCTGAAAAAAATAGGTGTTTTATGATGAGAACTTTAAACTTTTATCATAATCAATAGGAACGAATGGATGCTATCATAACCTCTTATAACAAGAATGGAACTACACAGGACTTATAACTCCATTTCTTTCTCATACTGAAGTAACAATAAAATAATAGGTGGTGGTATAGGCCTCCAGATTCGTTAAAATCGTAGCTCAGTTGTGGGTTTATTTACCCAGGTAGATTGCCATGGACATGTTAAGAAGAAGAATGTATAGCTTTTTAACATTGTGCTTTTTTAGTGGTATGAAGAACAGGGTGTAAAGTTCACTCATCCACCATAGAAAAGGGGATCCTCCGACTAGACGGGTGTTGTGTCTGGCGGGCAACTGCCTGTAAGTTGATTTCGGATAGTCTTATCTATGTCGTTCGCGCGGTAAACTCTAACTGCGCGATGCAGGAATTGTGTGACGTCATGTCATTGCTGCGTAGTTCGTATGTGGCGGTGTAACCGCTATACTTTTTCCCGATTTGTGCCGGACACATGCATCTGAAACATTTTTGTACCATTCCTAATTTATTCTGTCCCGCACATTAAATGCTGATTTTGAAATCAAGACTTTATGCTGAATGAATAAGAGTTTCTTTTTCAGCCACACCATTTTATAATATCGCTCTAGCTTAAGGTACCAATCCGTAACCAACTGCAGAAGGCAACTGCAGGCGACGACGTGTCGCCGCGACTGGTTTCTATGAATTTTTATGAAATACCCGTAGCCAGCGTCACGTCGTTGGTAGCTACGGGCTAGCGACAGGCGACACGTGTAGCCCGACCACCGACCAGTAGTAGCTTTTCAATCTTCTATCTGATCTACCGACTGGAATACGGGCTGCTGCCGCCTGCGGTCGGTTTCGAAATCATGACTGACATGACGCCGCGACACATCTACTGCAGTTGCCGCCTGCGGTCGGGTAAGGAATGGTACCTTTATAGTTAAGGATGATCCCTGAGAGGTCAGTGTCTACAGTACTGGGGAGATTCATCCAGCTGCAAGTGACGAGAAGACATTGTGATTTTTTATATAATATTATAGATTTAATTGTTACTTGAATTTGGAGTACCTACCTACATATTTTAAGACCTTTATAACTACCAATTATGGACAAATTAATTAGTCTGAATAAGAAAATAAAATAAAACTGAACGCAAGGGTTATCCTCCAAAAATGCTAACAAAAATGTTCATTTGAATTGCTTGAATGTGCCAGAAGTTTACTTATCCTATCCTGTATTAGGCACCAACTATCTACCTACCACATTATCATCATTAGTCTTTCATCATTATTATCTTACGACCTGATCGTATCCTAAACCACAACAATTAGCGTTTGCGGTTTATCGACCGGATTAGATCGTGACATACAGGCAGCGGTTAGTCCTCAAATCTCCACAATATTCACAGTTTCACGACTGACTAACAGACTAAATATAATACAGAATAATAATACCAGCCTGTTACTGGCCCACTGCTGGGCAAACGCCTCTTCTCATACAGAGAAGGCACGAGCATTGATAACCACGGTTGCTCAAGACGGGTTGGTGATTCCAGACTACAGAATTTAAGGGTCATGCTACAAAAATTCGACACTTATTAAACCCGTGTCTAAAAAGTAAACCGCGTCCCGACAGAGTGACCTTTGTGGTTTACAACCTTGTAGATGATGGTTTACGACCAAACGTTGAAACAACTTTGCCGGTCGCCAACCAAGGTCACCTCCGTCGGGGCCGCGGTTGGCAACCGTGTAGCAGGCGTTTGGTAGTTAAAAAGTTATTCTATTACCAATAGTAGAAATTAAGATGGTTTCTATAGTGCGTAAGAAAAGGATTATTTTCGCAGTACATATGTATGTATGTACATATGTATGTGTATATATGTCGGAAAATTACATTTTTTTTTTCGGGAGTTTGGGGTTTTATTTGGACACAGATCGTCGGAAGTTAATTTGTTTTCCGGAAGCTTTCAACACGGTTTTTGTTAGGCAGTAGGATTTTTAAGGCGCAGGCCACACATAAATGGCGTCGGGCGCGGGCGGCTTCCTGTTTCATTCATTCAAATTTATTAATATATTTTAAAATATCATGGACAAAGAAATAAACTAAGTTTAATTTTTTCTGTCACATGGATAATGGATTTCTCTGAACATTTTTATTGGTAGCTATCAGATCCGTAGCAATGAATAAGGCATCAGCCATCCGCGAAGTGCTCCAGCTCAATGTCGCTCCGAGATTTATATCTCCGCGATGCCGATGTACGATGCTATAAATAAAAGATGAAAGCTTAGGCAGCTAGGCAGCTATTTTAAGAAACCTATCCGTACAATATTGGGTAGCAGGGGCGTAGACTCCGTACAAGCCGATTCCTATCGGCTTCCCTTCGGTAATTCGGAACACAACCACTCTATCGTCATTGAATAATCACACTATAAGTATTTGAATACAATTAAAACATTACAAAACGCCTACATAAAAATTTTTGTCTTTATATCCCAACAACAAAACATTTCGCTCTAAAATAACTCGTAGGCGCGTACGGGTTATCGTGAATTTAATTTCTATAGAAAATATAGTCCGTCTTGACGTCACTCGGTCACGTGACACCGCCCTTTCTTAGCAGCCGAGTAAGCCGGTTTGCAACGAGTTACTATAGGGACAGTAGGCGAAAACGCGCTCGTGTGAACGAGAAAGAACTATGTATTGCTATTACTCACTCGTTCTCGCATTTGATATTCGGTTGTTGTCGTTGAGTATCGTAATGCGTTCGGCTCGGTGTTCGGACATCAAAACATTATTTCATCATTCGATTGACAATGTGTTGGTTTTTGTCGTAATCGCAACCATATAATTTGTTTACAGTAGTTAATTTGCATTTTGTATTCATTGTATTCATTAGTTTATCATTACTAGTACGAGTAATATTTGTTTTCAGGTATAGAAAAGTGATTAAGATAGTGTTTGTGTTATGAGTTTAGTGAAAGAAACGTACGTTGATTGAACTACGTTGTAATTAGGTATTTGGGGTAAGTAGAAAGTTTAATAAGTTGAACTTACATCATTAGAGTAGATTTGAAAAATGATTAGTACTATCAGTAGGATTAGGATGGCGGCAAATAGTTTTGATTGTTGCTTGACGAATTATTTACTTTGTGAGGAAACATGCTTTTCAAGGTTTGAAAATAAGAAACACATAATTAATACTGAATTCTTTATTAATACCTACATTATGAAACAAATTCCATAATTAAAAATACTTTTTGTATTATAATTACATTTGATTTCACTCTTAGAGTAAAATCAGATGTGCTGTCATCTTGTGTTGAAACGCCAAACTAGCTTCACAAATCTCAAAATAGTATTTCTACTCGCCGACAGATGTCGTTAAACGAATCACAGAACAACTTGATTATTTTTCGCTAATTCGTATGAAGCTCCTATTAGAAAAGTAAATCGAAATAGGAATTTAAGAAACGGTTTATTGACACCATTATTTTGTTAGATACACAAGAAGTAGCTTTTCGCGGCCACGATGAAGGTCTGAATTCCAATAACCGCGGTAACTATATCAAAACTTTGTTATATCTGAGGAAATATGATCCGTAATGAACTCGCATTTAGAACTATGATCTTCAGTTCAGAACCCCGTGTTTTCTGGTCTCTCTAGTGATATTCAAAATGATTTAATACATTGTATTGCATCCGTTTTACGAGACCACATTAGATTAGAGATAGATAAAGCTCAATTTCTGTCTGTAATGATTGACGAAACTCCAGATGTCAGTCATAGGGAGCAATTAACTGTAATTTTTCGATATTTATCAGAAACTGGAATTGAAGAACGATTCCTGGGTTTTTACGATGTTAGCGAAAGTCGAACTGCTGAAGTTTTATCCAAACAGTTGTTAGAAATACTTGACCAGTATCGTTGTAGAAATAAGTTAGTTGGTCAATCTTACGACGGCGCGGCAGTTATGTCTGGCGAGCCACGGTGGAGTACAAGCGAAAATTCGTGATGCATGTCCATATGGCAATGTTTGTCCCATGTTACGCTCATATATTAAATTTAGTACTGAGCCGTTCCCTTGAAAATATTCAGGAAATGAAAACGTTTTTTGGACACGTAAATAGTATCATCTTATCATATAGTAAATAGTAACATCTGCCTGTACAAGACTGAAGAGCCAGAAAGCTAGCCACAAATTGTAAGTAACTGGACTTCACGCACGGCTGCAGCCCCTGGTTTTTTTTATTTTTTTATTTTATTTTTCCTTTTGTTTTGGCTCCGGCTTACCTTTTCTATTACGGCACCCTTCGCCACTGTTGGGTAGAATCGGTTTTCGTTGTATATCAGTCTGCTAAGTTAATATTTTATTAGATTTTTAAATGCTGTTGAAGAGTTCAAAGTTTTTTAAAGATAATGAAACTGTTACCGATTGTAAAAACAATTTAACGTTAAAATTAAACTCTTTATATGGAAATGGATAGAAATGCTTGAAGAATTGGCGCTAGGTATAAGAAATATACTTTTTAGAAAATGTTATTTGCTAAATTGAGCTAACGAACAGGGATAAACCATCAAAATTGCCTACAAACTACTTAGCTAGCCAATATTATCATTGAGCACTATTAACTCGGAAACAGTTAAACAGAGATACACAACGAGCTCGCAAATTGTCATTACCCTGTTTTCAAGGCGTATGAAACTCAGTTACTAGCCTCAAGCGATTCCGAATTTTACATTCATTATTCGATTCAGTTTCTACTTTCCGAACGAATGCATAATAAATAGTCCAATTAAATTCGCTTTTGCACATGGACTTAACGTTTTTGTTCATTACAATCAACAAGTGCTCTGTTTTATTACAAAATACAAAACCTATTATGCTTTTGGTTCACCAAATTGGACAGCAGAATTTCCACCCGACCAAATAATTTATGAAGTTAACGTAGACATTGAAATAACAGCCGCAGCAATAATTTTATAATCTACATTGCCACAATCGAACTATGCATCACACTGACGGCACGTAAAATCCTGCATCGCGCAAGCAGAGTTTACCGCGCGACTGGCATATATACAACGTCCCGACAGTAATCGTTGGGTAGATGCCCACCAGACACGACACCTGTCTAGTCGAACGACCCTGTCACCCTGTTCCTCATACCTCTATAATAATATTAAATCGTATGGACTCAAACTGTTTATGAAAAAGTAAAATGCAGATAATCATCCCAAATGAATAGAGCTAAGGACGGACTTCCTCAAGCAATAGGAATCATCAGATTTCTTAATTTCGTATACCTACGTCAAGTATATCCACGATAGCTAAGTATTTCTGCACGGCAGCAGAATTGGCTATGGCGGATATACGTACTCCACTCCTGAAATCTTTCACTAGAAGCACTAGGAAGAAGAAGCTTTAGATATAAAATCTAAAGCTTCTTCTTCTTACGTGTTACTTCTTTCAGAGTAAATACGGCCACCTGGGCCCACCATTCATTTGCGCGACAGTTGCTTGTGCAGAGCAATTTAATTTGACAGTTATTTACACCACACATGGTTCAAAATTTCTTGACACTTTGCACGACACTTCTCTTTCTATCAAATAGAGAGATAAAGCTTCCCTCCAAAGCTTTACCCTGGGGCATTAAAAAAAACCCAGTACTCACCAGCCCAGAGTAGCTCGCCGCATCTCCCACGATGCCCCTGTGCGCGGTGACGGTGACTAGCCCCTCGAGCGCGCGCGCCAGCTGCGGCCGCGCACAGGGCGGTGCGCCGCGGATGCGCGGGGGCATGCCCGACACCAGCCACGCGTACTCCGCGCCGAACATGCCCAGTCTGAACGCCTGCGATCTCACAAACACCACACACTTACTACTACAGCATGGTTGATGACTACATGGGACTTGGGAGGTAGGAAGGTACGTACTTAAAACCAGTACACTAATTGCGCATCAATCAAAATCTGTATAATTTTGGAGGATATTGCTTAACCATTGCTTCATATGTTCGAAAAATTTGTTTGCTCAACAACGTAAATAACGCAATGAATGTTGTTGAACTGTCAAAATGGAACAGATTGTGAATGATCGTATGTTACGCAGTTAGGGTGCTGAATAGTAAAAAAACAAAACAAGCCAAGGGTTCCGTGCCACCGTACAATATAAAAAAAAAAAAACATGTATCTTGTAGGGCTTTTAGCTTTATTTTATTTTTATAATTTTTTGCTACCAATAGTCATAGTAGAAATACACAATCTGTGAACATTTCAACAGTCTACCTACGTAGGTACAGTCACGAGCACCAATATGTATTCCACTTAACAAAATTCAAAAGCGATTTTCTCGTGGAATATTGACTGCAACTTTGTTATAAGGTCTATTTCATATGTATATGGGTTCCAAAATACTATATTCGTAACATCTATCTATATAATAAAATCGTAGCGAAGTCAAAACTGTACATTGAATATTTTTGAAAAAAAGTAATTGCTACGAGGTCTGGGATCGATTCTAATGCCGAAAATATAGTTTTTAGAATTTTTGTCTGTTTGTCTGTTTGTCTGTATGTATGTTCCAGCATCACGCAAATACTACTGGACAGATTCTGTTGAAATTTTGCATAGATATGCCCTATAAGTCTGGTCAAATGGTAGGGTATAAACTATCACGCTTTTTGGTTAGGGGGATGAGCAATATTACATTATGTTCGTATTTTTTTCCGCAAATTGTAAAAAGATGCGCCAAAAGGTTTGCATATTGTAGATAGTTTAGTTACCGATTTAACTTTTTAAATGATTATCATCACGCTATACCTTTATGGAACTAAGCAGTCAATCATGAAATATATAGGAACGGCTATTTTAACTAACTTTCAAGTAAGCAAATAGCTAAGCGGTTAGACGGTTGCTTTGCAATCCCGAGTTTGTTAGTTCGAATCCCATCTATTGTTTTTTTTTTTTTATTTCTCTTTTTTACATTGTGTAATACGATTTTTATATTTTATGTGTTTTTTTTATTTTTTTATGTTTGTAATAGTTCCTAGAATGTATTAAATTCACTAAAAAAGGAAAAGTTCGTAATCTATGGGAAACTGCTACGTCACAAGCACTTTACAGTCACAAAACATTCAAGGTTGTCTTCTGATCATTTTAGTGCCAAAAACTATAAGAATAAAATTATTTTTTACGGATTATAGAATAAACCGAATGTAAAAAAACACAATATTTTAGCGCTTTTTACTTATAGCATATTGCAAAGTGGTTCAATATGGCAAAATATGCATCTTTTGGTATCAAGGATAACATTAAGCCGAAAAATATTGAAAAAAGCCGAAAAACGTTCGCCTTTTACAGTTTGCTTAAACCATTTCACGAAGTCCTGTTAGTTATTGCAATTTAAACCTTATGATTAACGTCATAACGGCGACAAGACAGGACTTTTGCGAAATAAATTAACTATACCTGGTGTTTATATATGTATATGTACGAGTATAGTACATATGTATTAATTCCTTGCTTGGTCTGCTGTGACAGCGTAGCTTAAGACGGCCCATGTGAAAAGAGTAGGTACCCTACCTGGAAAGACTTCGAGGAGGCCTTGACCAGCACAAAAAAAAACTAGCTTAATTTTTGACTTTACACACAGATTTTGACAGCAGATTTGTGCTAGCGATTTTAAAATCTGTGTGTAATCGCCAATATGTTCTGGAATCGCTGCCACACTGCTTTCTGGTGAGAAAAAAGCGCGCTCCATTCATGTTTAAGATTCCCATCAATTTAGAGAACAACGAAACGCTGTTTGTGAGGTGTCACGCAACAGTAACATGCGTACTTAGGTTAACGCTTCATTGTATGGGATGAAAGAATTATGGCAAATAAGACAGCAGTGGAAGCTATAAACAGAACCCTGCAGGAAATCCGCGGGAACCAAGCCATTATGGGTGGTGCCACAGTTCTGTCTGACGAGGTGAATGCTTTGTTGAAATGGTCAACTCTATGGTCAAGAGTTCTAAGACTGCGCTCGACCATCAACATGCGAGCTCGGCTTGGCGGGAATCCACATGCTCAAGAATTCTCCTATGTTCTTCTAAAAGTTGGTGAAGGCACTATAACAGAGGAGTGTGGTCAGGTGGCCCTACCAGA
Source organism: Conistra vaccinii (assembly GCA_948150665.1). Classification (NCBI taxonomy): domain Eukaryota; kingdom Metazoa; phylum Arthropoda; class Insecta; order Lepidoptera; family Noctuidae; genus Conistra; species Conistra vaccinii. The sequence continues at coordinate 1,303,003 of OX411320.1, read as the reverse complement.
GACTCTTGGTAGAGTAGAGTAGTTCCCACTTTAGAAGATCCGATTCGTCTGGTGTACGAAGACATCAGTCGAATTCCGTACCAAGAGAATTCTTGGGCGTGTTCCATTTTAACGTCAAAAATGATCAAGCAGCAGCGATAAACCACGGTATTCTCTCGCAAATTGTAGGGAGCGAAGTGATATAAACCTCCATTTATGCTGATGTGGAGGAAGACGATGCCACACATTACCCCGTAGAATTTCTGAATTCGCTCATGGCAACTGGACTTCCGGCGCAGAAAATGAACTTAACTCCGCCAAAGCTTTGTAACGGAATTCGGCTCAAAGTCATGTCTTTGCAAGGAAACGACATCAAGGCGGAAATTCTAATAGGTTGTGGCATTGGCGAGACAGTGTATATACCGCGTATACCACTAATTCCCCACAATTAGCAGTTTAAGCGCGTGCAGTTCCCTGTGAGCGTATGCTTTGCGATGACTAATTATCAGTAAGTCACAAGGACCGTCACTGAAGGCTGAAGGCTCCACTGCCGCGAGAAATCACGGTACAGCGAACAGAGCTCCGACGGGATCTCATGGTGGCTTGGAGTGTGTGATTGTCGCAACCCAGATTTGGGCACGCCAAAATTGTGACGATAAGTCTCCTCTTTGAGGAGTGGCTATAGAGAGGTGCCACGGCGTCCTCTTCTTCCACCTGACGCAGATCCTCACCGGACACGGTTGTTTCGTGAGGTTCCTGTTTCGCATAAGGCGGGAGGAAACGCCCGGGTGTCACCACTGTGTGGACCGCCCGGAGGACACGGTGGAGCATACGGTGGATGTCTGCCCGGCAGCACAAGCAAGCAAGCACCGCCGTGTCCTCGTGGAGGCGCTCGGCGGCAGCGACCTCTCGCGTCCGACCCTGGTAAAGGCCATGGTGCGGAGCGAGAGGGCAAGGCAAGCCGTCACCTCCTTCTGCGAAGCAGTAATGCTCGCGAAGGAGGAGGCGGGGCGCGCGAGGGACAGAAAAATGTCGCGCCCTTACGCCCTAAGCCGCCGCCGTAGGAGACGCCCCGAGCGTCGGGAATTGGTAGCCAATTTCCGGCCACCATAGGCGCGGGCCTGCGGACGGAGAGCAATGGGTAACTTGCCGTCCGATAAGGATCAGGCCCGGGTCGACGGCGCGTCGTGTTCTACGTGCGCCTCAAAGAGATGTCAGCAAAACTGAAAGGGTCCGCTAGGGCCGGTGCCTGCTGGGGTTGCTAAGGGGAAACCGTGGCCCCTGGCACAGGCAAGGGAAGTAACACGGGTGGGTTTTAGTCAGTAAGAGTCTGACACGCCCTTTCGCTCCGCCCAGCGCGGGAAAAGTCATTTGATGATTCCCCACGCAAAAGAAAAAAAAAATACTGAAGGCTGCGGGTGTCGACCTCAGGACGAGCTGCTTCTCGCACGGACACTGTACGTCGCTAGCTCCCGAGTCACCAGTCCTGACTTTCTGTGTATTTTAACTGCTGAGAACAATATTACAAACGTAGTATGCACGAAAGTTTTATAAACTGTAGTATATTGTGGTGTCAACTGGTGTCTTATGACTTCCACGCGTACGAAGTCGCGGGCAGAAGCTAGTATATCATAAAATATTAATCAACATAGTAGGAGCAAATCACTTTTAAAAGTTGCTTAGTGTATACATATTGGTGCTCGTGACTGTACGGTTCATGAGATACAGCTCGCTGACGTCAGACGGACAACAGAGGCTGAATAATCAATAGGGTTCGGTTTGGCACCTTTTGGGTACGGAACTCTAAAAAGTAGGTTTTTTGAATCGTTACTGGCTGTGGTTTATGTATGAGTTATCGCGAGGATTTTGCTAAGGCTAACTCCCTTCAGAGTTATTTTACCTCTGAAAGCAACAAGTCAGCAAACTTATAGCAACGAGATTAAAGATATGATTTCGAATTCCGCTGCACGCGGCAGTGCTGTCGCAGCAGTACTGCCGCGTCAGTACTGATCCCCATACATTTTCTATAGGTTTCACGGCAGCAATGTCGCGGCAGCACTGCTGCGCGGCAGTGTCAACTCGTCAGACCAGTAGTGTGGCGTTCATCACAGCAAAAACTTGTGAACGTTGACAATTAAATTGGCAACAAAACAGCGAGACACCACGAACTGCAGGTGCGGAATCAGCGACCAGCGGCAGCGGCGGACTGCACTGCCGCGCAGCACTGCTGCGTGCAGCGGGGTTCAGAATCATACCTTAAGAATCTCTGATGCAAAATCAGAAATAGCTGTGAAAAGACTGCGAACTGCCGATTTAGTTTCATTCTCTATGGTATATATCATCTAAGAAACCAGCTACACGACAAAGGTATCTTTCTAAATAAGTATTCAGTAGATAAAGTAAGTAAAGGTAATGAATAACTTGAAGCCGACTCACCTCACAGAATATCTTAGGAATCATCTCCTGTGAGAAACTGCCAATGATGATGCGAGTGTCGAGCTCCTGAAAAGAAAACATTTTCTATTAGAACCATGTCATGGGGCCCGAGTGCGCGTGCCCTTTTAAAGGAAATTTCTCGCCGACTAGTCGACACTTCACGTGACCAGAGCTGGCTCGTTCTTTGGACAAAGAATTAGCATTGCGATTCAACGTGGCAATGCTGCCAGTCTTCTGGGCACGTTTCCGGATGACAGCGATGCGGACGAATACTTCGACGCCTAAGTATCCGTTTGTTTTATTTTATTTTTTTATTTATTTGTATAGATAAGTAGTCTTAGTACGCAGTGTAAATAGTTAATTATGTTAAATATAAATTATGTAAATAGTGCAAAATTTATAAACAGTTTTACAATAATAATAAATAGTTTAATAACTAAATAAAATATTCTACTCTGATTCTGACGGACTCTACACTAGGTCGTGCTCGTGGAGTCCTTGAGAGTTTTAAACAGTTTGTTTCAGCATCGATACTGAATTGTAAATTTATTTATTACATAAATCCTTTACCACATAGTAAAGTATTGCGTATGCTATTGTCACAACAGCTGTTATGTATTGGTTATATAGCATTACCCGTATTTGCTAAGGCTATCTCTTCAATCAATCTGCCTAGCCATTACCCAACTATGTTGGGGTCGGCTTCCAGTCTAACCAGACGCAGCTGAATACCAGTATTTTGATGAGGATGAGGCTGAGATAGCCTCCATTCATCATTATTAATCTATACAGGGTGGCAGGGACATCGACGCAAAACCTGTTACTATGGGATTCAGTACATGATTTTGAAACCGGAGCGTTGAAATTTGTCGACAGTACCTATTTTTTTTAATCTGCTGTTTCCTACAAAAGTGCAAGACTTGTATTGAAAAGCTAAATCTTCTTTCCAGGTTTCCAGAAATGTCTATAATCATGTACTGCATCCATGGCAACATGTTACGCCTGGATGTCACTGCCACACTGTATAGGTGCACTGGTTATATTATGGTAGTTGTCATTGTTTAGATGTCGCAAGACTGACTGCTGAGCATGGGGACCTGGGTTCGACTCCTAGGTCGGGCTAATTGTTACTGTATTTCCTTATAGCATTTCCTCAAAAACAGACCGGAGTCCAAAGCCCATTTAGTGGCAATAGGATCGCCTCCACATGGGGCAGTGGGGCTTTAACATAAGTGGCAAAATGTGGGTGTAACACTCTAATTTTATCCCCCAATACTCCTCAACCTAGAGAAACAAGCCGCATCTCCTAACATGCCCCTATACGCGGTCACGGCGATCAGGCTTTTGAGTGCGCGCGTCAGTGGCGGCCGCGCACAAAATTTCAATTATTTATAAGACACAGCGCACATTTAGGCGGGCCGCACCGCATTGCAAAAATTCTCCTGTATTACTTCGTACATTTTGTATGAATATCGCACAGTACCGGCGGGCCGCATCGCGTTTTTGTTGTATTGAAATGCGTTGCACTGCAGCCCGATGCGGCTGTAAAGCTTCCTGTACACGACGCCGCCCGCATGCTCCCCCCCAATCCACTATTGAGCTAAACGCTAACACATCAATCATAAAGTTGAATATCGCGTGCGCTCTTTGATCGTGTTCAAGCACGAAATGGCGTAATTTTCAATACTTATTTCGTTTTTTTCTAAAGTAAAAATATATTGTTTCTGGATAATAAACTATATTTTCTTACTGTGAATACTTATTTTAGACATAAAAGCCGTAATCTTGATTTTATTTAAATAATCTTTATTAGGTTTTCGAATAAAAAATTAATTGAGCGAAAATTTTACAATTACGTAACTGTCTTAAGTACACGTCCATTTTGATTGTATGCGTGAGTGATTCAGAATATTAATGCAAATTAACATACAATTTAGGAAGCCTCCTCTTAAATCAACATTGTGTAGCCCTTAACCTCTAAGGGGTACATAGTGTTGGGGCAGTTACATACCCCAACACTGGGGTTAGAAGTTATACTCTTTTCCGTATCTAAAACCAACCAAGATCGCACAGCACATCGTTCAATGTCAACATAATCTCATACCACGGTGGAGTGTATCATTATTTTCAATTTATTATGACTAAAACCACGCATTGGCGATGGACTGAAAATTGTATAAAGTGCAAACTCCTGTAACGAATAACTTTTCATGTATGCGTTGTTAAGCTGGCAGGGAGGGGGGGGAGGACACTTGACTCACACTGACCGACCCCATGACAATTCAAAAGTACCTGTAATTGGTTTATTTTAAATAAATGCTTTGAGTTTGAGTTTGAACCCTAAAAACTGTATGCCTCTACCTTCTTCTTTGGCGAATATATCATAAAGCATATAATTTGTTTTGTTCCCGTGTTTACATAGCTAACGGACTGCGAAGAGTAAATAGTTATGTCCGTATGTTTGTGTACATTGTGCGACACAAAGCCGTGTTCAGGAATTACAATCACGTTTATGTTCAGAGTAAACAGAGCTAACGATACATGCATAATAATCGGATTTGTGTATCTTCACAAAATAAGCATATTCATACCTGGATGTCTTAGATTTTTTATGTCAAGCAATGATAATGGCTTTATTATTCAACGAGCATAATCAGCCTATAATGTTCCCACTGTTGGGACACAGGCCTCGCTCTCTGAGAGGGAATGGGCCGTAATCCACCACGCGGGCCCAGTGTGGGTTGGTAGATCTCACATGTCTTCGAATTTGGTTCTAGGACATTTGAATGAATTAGAAGAATTAGAACTGGTTCTAGGACATGTCGGTTTCCTCACGATGTTATCCTTCACCGTTTGAGAGCAGTGGTGATGAAATATTTTACACAAAGTAAAGGGCCTATCAGGCGCCTAACCTAAAACTCGTAAGTCACGGCCGTTACCACTGGGCACAGTGTTCCATTGGACCAAAAAAAAAACCCTCTGCTGTTTATGGTATTTATCGATCATGGGATGCATTTATAATGCATGAGTTATAGAACACCCACGTGTGGATTTCAAATACTTTTTCTTTTTTTCACTGATGTAGTTTAGGTGATCTTTTCATTTAAAAAATTAAAATAAATTCTGAAAACATAACTGTCCAAGATATTTATTTATTATAAATATAATCTGATAGAACATCTTTGGGCGACTATTTTCCAGTTTTTAAATTTGGAAAATCACCTCCGGATACAGAGTAATTTATTTTTTTCAGATTTTCGTTTTTATTTTTTTATTAACAACATAGATGTATTATTTAGCCAGTAACACCCCCCTCAATGTCATTGATAAACTGTGAAGGAAAACATCGTGAGGAAATCGGCATGCCTGAAAGATATTTCTTAACGGTATGTGAAACCAAGTCAGAGGCCCATAAGCGGCATAAAAACTCTGACACCGTTAGGTTTCTAACCACACAAAAAAGAAGAAGATTGTCATTCAGACGCCAAAAAATCCTAGGGCAGGTTTATACGAGCCCAGTAATATGACCGTGCAGTAAGTCAGTCCAGCGCTGACTTGCAACTGGGCTCGTGTAGACACTAGTTTCAACCCAGTCTAGTGCTGACTTCGCGACCTAACGTCAGTCCAGTTGACTATATAACCTACCTGTCTATTTTCGGGCCCGGTAGCTTCCCCCGCCTGATTTACTGCCGATCTCGTCTACATGAACCCACTGACTAAGTCTGAACTTCCGAGTCACTGTGTCCAGTCACTGTCATCGTATAAACCAGGCATTAAGCACTCTACTTCCTATGATTTTGCTTCAAAAGCGTTGATTCACCACAAAATTAGAGCGCTCGGTTGTAAAGCTCTTGGACTAAACGAACTGTACATAAAGAAATTCTTTAGAATAAGTTAGTACTCGTTTAATCCTTCCCCAGAGTGAACTTAAACCCTAAACCCACAACATTTCATTAATTAATTTTGATTTATTAATTCCTGCGAATGCTTTTAGGAGTAATTTTAAAGTCGGTATTGTGTTGTGGTATCAATAGCTAGGCAAAGTTGTTCCAACTTTTGCTTTGAGCTTTAAACAATGTTGGTTTTCAAACGACCTCTGCGAGATACATTTTGTATTATCTCCTTTTTTGAGTGAGTTTGTAACTCCTGTAATGTAATTTCATTGTAGTGGTTATTGGATAGCTCATAATAACTTGTAGGAGCTTATCCAGTCAGCTCCTACAAGCGTTCGAATATAAGACTATATTATTGGTAATAGGAGTAGCTCGTGGCTAGGTAATAAGAGCCGTAAGTCGATCCATCAGGTTAAGCTAGGCTTGCCGGGGTTGGTCCGTGGACAGGTTACCATCTTTACATACCGAGACTCCTCCGTGCCTCGGAAAGCACGCTAAGCCGTTGGTCCCGGCTATCATTCGTGGATCTTTGACATCGCTTCATGTAAAATACTGATATTCAGCTGCATCCTGTTAGATTGAAAGCCAACCCCAACATAGTTGGGAAAAGGCTCAGCAGATTGATTGTCGTTGATACCTACCTAAGTATGGAGTAGGTACGTAGTCCAACCACAAAAATACTAGTCAACAAGAAAAAAACTCAGCAAATTCGTCCGTAAAAAAGTAATCCGCATTATTCATTTTTTCCTATATATCTAAAGCATAGCACACCTCCGCCGCTAAACCATAGCAGCGAAACCGTAGTAGTTTAATTGAACTGACTCGCATCCGATTCGAGTAGCGGAACGTGACGCGAGCTGGTTGAATTGAACCACTACGGTTTCGCTTAAAATGTTTCGCGGCGGAGGTGTGCTACCGTCAAACTAGCTGTAGCCCCGGCCGTACTCAGGTACAATTTTGTTTACCAAATTGTTTGAATCATGTTTTTGAAAGGAATTATGTTTAGCTTTTAAGTTTAACCATCGATAAATGTAACTTGGGCACAAAAAAAGGACCGTAAAGTAAGATTATTCAATCTACTTAAAAAATGGCAACACAGTCGTGACTAAACAAAAAAACATTCCCTTTGAACGCTTGACAAAGAAAAACTGTTGGAGTTTTCGTTTGATTCATTGTAAGTATATTAGCATAAGCATTAAGTTCGAGTGAAATATTTCTGAAACACCTTCGTATTTTTCTTTGTCGTTTTTAAGTTCTTTCTGTATTAGGATTTTGTAAAACTTTGAATCGCTTTTGGAATTTATTTTTACAAGTTTTATATTAACTTGCTTCTGCTGCTTGCGTGCTTCGTTCAGTATGTTTTTCCGGTTACTCTCTTTTTTATCCATTTTTCAAGCACATCTTGGCATCCGATAATCATAGAACTTTAATATAATGTTTTAAGTAATAAAACATTGAGGCGTGAACGTCCTTCTTAAGCTTGAAGATAAGCCTCAAGCTCTTAAGTAAATATTAAAGTTCTATGTTTACGTAAGTTTTATTTACTTAGTACTTTTTTGTTCATAAAAAGCTTATTTACAATAAAAATAAATTTATATTTTATTAAATAGCCAGTTAAAAAAGAAATCAAGTTATTTCTAGTGCATAATTTTATGAGCATATTTATTGTAATTATTTTCTGTAACAAAAAATAAATTACAAAACTCATTGGTGACGTAACCGTAGTCTAAGCTGGATCTTATTCAATAAAAAAGACAGGCAACATGTAACAGGCGACAATTCGACAATATTACAAGTTTTTTTACATAGTTTTAAGTGCTTTCCCTGTCCTAGAAGAGTGTCAATTTTGTAAGTTTTTGACAAGTATGACGTAGGCACCTGGTGCTAATACTCGTAGGCAACAGACTAACGGCCGACACGCCTTGTTTCCCCGAAGGTTTGGTCAGAGGTGTACCTATTAGTACACCCACATTTCACCAGTTATGTTTAAGTCCCAAGTAATAGGGGGCGAGCCTATTGCCACCTACCAAGCACAAATTCAGATTATGTATTTTTTTTTAAATTAATTAAAATTTCATAATTGTTAAATTAATATTTTTAACCTTAGTCTGGTTTTCACACCTATCGGCACCCAATATAACGTCATACTCACAGCTACAGATAGTTACACTGTTAACATTATCATGTCTGCCTGTCGTTTTATGGGAGGCGAGTCTGACTGTCAGGAACTGGTGGAGCAGTTGGTAAGGCTCTTTGTCCCTGTTGTGCCCAAACAACAAGGGCAGGCCGCGAAGTCACTGGGTACTAGTCGCTCGTCGTTCGGGCCCTTACTATGCTCAATGCTCTTCTGACATCAACACCGGAATGTGACTTGTTTGCTGGGAGGTGGATAGGTAGATGTGTGTCGTGAATGTTTAAGTTTTTGTGAGAAGATGGATGAAAGCTAATTAATTTATATTTAATTTTTTATCTTGCTTACAGCTTGTTTATTAGACAATATTATTTTGTTATTTAATTAGGTTGTGTGTCACTTTTTAGTAGGGACCGGATGCCTCGATACGCCTTTTTGCCGATACGATACCGATACGCTTATTGAATAAAAAAATGAAGGTTAAATAAATAAAACACAAGTCAGGTTTATTTTTTAAATTAATATTAAAAGAACAAATAACAGGACAAACTAATTAAAACCGTTTAAATCTATAGACAGGTTGAGATTAGACGCACGACAACAGTCAACCTAGCGAAATGGGATAGTTAAACGAGTGCGAGGCCAAAGTGGGCGGGCGAATCAAGACACTGAATAAAGCGCGGGGTTTCCCCGAGCATAATTAGTTCTTGTCTTGTTTGCAACGAAATAGACGAGACAACACGCGCGTTTACATTACATTTTTAAAGCGCGTATCGTTGAATCGGCCATAAAAATATCGCCGATGCTGATATATCGGCGAACTTCGAGTATCGCCGATATATCGACATCGGTATCGGTATCGGATGCATCCCTACTTTTTAGTTTGTATCACGGATATGGTTTGTATATTGTTCTGTACAATGCCTTGGGATAATATTTTTTAATGTTGTGCATGAAAACATAAATAAATGCCAGTGACGCGTACCCATAAGATTTTCCCTTACCAAAAATCGCTCAATGCGCTCAAAGAAGTTTTTAGTTCAAAAATGTTTAAGAACGTTCTTAAGTTTTAAGTGCAGTTTCAGTTTTCACGACACAAAAACACGGCTACCCATTCATTTTACATGAAAAGTCACCGTTTCAATATATAGCGCTTTTAGCATAAGTTTTTTCTCTTACAAGAAACATATTGTATCGGCTGCTTATTATGCAACGATACTCAAAACTTTCAGCTTTACACTCACATCAACTACGCGACTTTAGAAATAAGCAATTTTAAACTTGACTTCCAATGTTTAAGTAATATCGTCTTGAAGTCAATATAATTTGTCAAACTTAGTTTGTTACGAGGTCGGAAGGCCGTGGAGGGGGAAACAATCACTTGAGGGTTTTAATGGAGTTGTATTATGTCTTGAATAGCTTTTATCGTATGTACTTTTGGGTACTGTTTTATACAGGGTCTAGTTTAATTAGCTAGCAAAACTTCGTGATGGGTATTGTGCAAAAGTGTTAGTGCACTTGTACCACCTACTGCCGCCTCCCGCGCCGAAGGTTAGACTCCTCTGAGATTGATCGCCGTGTCAGAATTTCGGTCTAGAGGACTATTTACACGATACCCCTGGGTAAGACTGGTTATCAGACTTGAGCTTCTGACTACCCATAACGACTGTAAAAGATCTACGAATGACAGCCGGGACCAACGGCTTAATATGCTTCCCGAGGCACGGAGGGGTCTCGATATGTAATGGTCGGTCACCCATCCATGTACCGACCGCGGTAAGTGTAGCTTAACCTTCGATACTGAAAGATCGAAGGTGGCTGCGAATATTGAATGATAACCTAATAAGCAGAATTCGATCAAAATCAGTCATCATTAAAGTGTCGAGGCTTGTGTAGTGGGTGTAAAGATTCTTGGCCGTTATTCGCCGCAATCAATTAGTCCAGCTTTGATCCAGTTTGGCCTGAACCGAATCACCCTCGACTGGCCTTGTTGTCACTATCAATCAGAACTGATTGATCAAGCGGCGTTCGAGTTGTGACAATTTTACACAAGAACTGTTTGTTTGAAGACTGCAGTTTAGTGAAGTTGGATTTGAAAGTTTAATCCTGTTTTAATGTACATTGAGTTAATCGTTTGTTGATAAAACTGTTTTGACAAAGTTTTTGGACCTTATCTAATAATGTGAGTAATGACAAATCAAATCATTTATTTCTTTGCAATACATGAGTAAAGTAGGTATGAACCTATTCATGGTTCTCCATGTTCTGCCGTTCAAGTAAATTGCAAACGTTATTAAACTATCTTGGCGAGTCGCGTCGTGCCGTCGCATCGCGCTAGTTTGCGCGAAGGCTTAAATGTTGGTCTTGGTTCGGTGAAGGAAAAATTGAGAAGAAATCTGGATTTATAGTTAATATAAGTCTAAAATCGCCAACCCGTATTGAGCAAGCGAGGTGATCAATGCTTCTCTGTATGACGAGACGCCTTTGCCCTGCAGTAAGACAGTAATATGCCAACGTATACACTATGTAAAAAAAACCCTGTCTGATCCAAAAGGGGCACATGGGTACTGGAATAACATTAACACAAAGTTATAAAAAATCTTATTATTGAAAATAAAAAAGTTATTGCCATTGATGTATTAAAAGTGGTAGATACGGGACTTAGTAACAGCGCCTGGTCCTATCAAACTACGTGATTCCCTGTAGTCGGCACCGGCACGACACTCAGTTGTGCACGGCAGATTGTTGATCAAACAGCTCCATAGTTATAGTTTTTTTCGTGATAAATACGCATCAAATTGACTTCTTGTGCAGCTAAACAGTGTTTTAATAATACAAGGAAGAACAATAAGACACACGGGATTACTTTCCACTCGTAAGTAGGTACAGTCAAAAATGCTAATTTGTTGAAAGTTATAATAATATTTCATGTTTGCTTCGCCTAATGTGAGAGCTAGATAGATATTGAAAGATGCGTGGGAGACACGATACACAAATAATGCGCGAGTTGCGAGACTTATGGGCGACGCCCAACGACTGTGATCACACTGATCACAGATGTGTGAGTTTTGCTGCATGTAGTCATACGCCGCGCCCAGGTTAACTGATTGCGATGTTAGCGCGTAACATATCTACCTCCTTTTAATACATCAATGGTTATTGCTATTAAAAAATCACATTTTAAGTATCAAAATAACCCAAAATTTGCAAATTTTTAACAGGGGTCATAATGACGCCCCGATAATATTCTGATGATGTTCTAACCCGGTAATATTCTCCATTGAAAAAAAAAAGAAGCGAATTTTTTTTTCTTTATTCCTGAAAATTAGTAAATAGACTCTCAGTACGATACTATCAACACCTTCACGGATCGGGTTTTTTTACATGTTGTATTATCATTCGCTACATACCTTCAATTGTTGGAGCTGTTCCTTGAAGTCCGACTCCGCGAAGGTGATGGAGGCTGCACAGGTGATATTGGCGGCTTCCAGCTGGGTCACCAGCTCGTTGACAGCCAAGGAATATATCTCTTCATTCTGGGAGAAGGCTGTCACTGTGTCCCAGCCGAATTGTCTGGTGGAGAAGAAATGTTGTTGTAGTTGACTAGATAACGTTGTAAAATTTGGCCACGTGCGAGTCGGACTCGCACAAGGCCCTGGTTCGGTACCACAGTACAATATTTAACATAACGTTTTTTAATAAAAACTTACGTACGTTACGTACGGCGTACGTTACGCCACCACCACGCCTGTATTTCGCGAAAGGTTGGGCAGAGGTGTATTTACGTATAGTATACCCACATTTGGCATTGCCATCAACCGGGCACAAATCCAGACTCTGGGCTGCTACCGAGTAATTCCAGATGGAAAAACCTAATGACACTTTGCCCGATCCGGGAATCGAACCTAAGACCTCATGCTCAGCAGTAGCGCTTGTGACCACTAGAACAATGTGGCAGTTCCTACTATTAATTAATAAACTGCACTTTCGTGCCAAAATAGTAATTAAAAGTAATCTTAACCGTATTTTAAAGTAGGTATCCTACTAATATTTCATAATCTTCTTCTTTTTCAAGCGAATTTTGAAGATAGTGAAAACAATATATGTGTCAATGATGTTAAAGATATCATTTTAAAACTGAGTAAGTTAACTCAAACTCAAAGCATTTATTGCAATTAAACCAATTACAGGCACTTTTGATTTGTCGAAGGGTCGGTCAGTCACAAAGATGAAGCTAGTTGCCCATTCCAAAGCGTAGTAGGTTCATATGAAGAAGAACGTGCAAGAAACACATTATTTGTCATAATCATAATAATAGAATCCATAAATTAACACAACAAACAAATTTAATAAGTACACTGAAGCAGCAAATTCCCAAGTGGACCTCTATGCTCCAATCAAAACCCTTTACCGACAAAGGATATCCCGAACATAAAATGTTTGTCGTTCAGAAAAGGGCGCCAGAGCGGAATACGAGGAGTGTTGTGGAGTATCATTCATACTTCGCACGCTTTATGGTTGAACTCCTTGAAGTTTCAATTCAAATTCAAAGTCACACAAGATGTACTAGTGTGATTTCAGGAACATAAGTAGGTTAAGAGTAAATTGAATGTTTCAATAGAGTTTTATGAGAGGACACTTTTATAACAAACATATTATTTTGGAAAAAATAATATTTTCTAGAAAATAAAACTTTGGAAACTAATATCAATCAATCAATCTGCCTAGCCTTTTCCCAACTATGTCGGGCTCGGCTTCCAGTCTAACCGGATGCAGCTGAATACCAGTATTTTACATGAAGCGACTGCCTATCTGACCTCCACAACCCAGTAACTGGGTAATAAGATAACCCTTGGTAAGACTGGTGTCAGACTTTCGGGTTTCTGTCTCCTCGTAACGACTGTCAAAGATCCACGAATGACAACTGGACCAACGGCTTCACGTGCTTTCGAGGCACGTAGGAGTCTCGGTATGTAAAGATGGTCACCCATCCACAGACCAACCCCGGCAAGCGTAGCTTAACCTGATGGATCGACCCGTGCGGCTGTTATTACTTAGCCACGAGCTCCTCACCTTCGAACTTTGAGCTTTGGACACTAATATATTACCATAATATTTTTAAATAGCTTCTGCCCGCGATTTTGTCTGCGTGTTTCTTGTTTCCCCGATCCACCCCGTCGCCATCGCATCTCATCGCCCACCCACGCTATTATTTCGTTTTCGCTTAGCGTTCTTTCTTTTTAACATAACACATAAACTCACGCCTTCTTCCCGTGGGGGTAGGCAGAAACTACAGAACGCCACCTGCTACGATCCTTACATACTCCTTTTGCCTCGTTTACGTTCATACATCTGGTCATACACGCTCGCCGGTTGCGAGTACTATGCACCTGTTTGGTTCCTAAAGGCCTATAATAGTCTTCCTCAAGAATTGGGCCATCAAATGCAATAATATTTTTTCACATCCGACAGGAAGTTCCAAAGATAAGCGCGTTCAAACAAACAACTAAAAAAAACAACTCTTCAGCTTTATAATTTAGTAGTATAGATTTAGCAAAATTACAATAAGATCAAAATTAATAAAAAATAATAAGTAGTCAAAATTCCATGTTTTTGTATGTCTGTACCGGTACTTACGTTAGAAGTCTTTGTTCTCAGACGCCTGTACATTGTCTTTTGCTCGACATCTTGACAATGTACCGGAAATTATTTGTAACTTTGAAATATTGGTTGAAAGAATTTCGTTTTCCTCAGAAAAGGACGCGAAATAAAAATGGAAAATGATGGGCTATTTGGACTAAAAATATGAGAACCGTTACAAAAATGAATGGTAGTTTTTGAATTACCTGATGACTGCCTCTTATTATTTGATATTAAACAAGCGTTAGCGAGAGCACGAGAGCAGTGGTGGCCCAGTGGTAAAGGCTCCGACTTACGAGTTGTAGGTCGTGGGTTCGAACCCAAGCAGGTGCTTTACTTTGTGTAAATAATTTCATCACCACTGCTCTCAAAACGGTGAAGGAAAACATCGTGAGGAAACCGGCATGTCTTAGAACCAAAAATTCGAAGACATGTGACATAAACCAACCCGCACTGGGCCCGCGTGGTGGATTACGGCCCACTCCCTCTCACAGGGAGGAGGCCTGTGTCCCAGCAGTGGGAACATTAATAGGCTGATTATGAACTAAGCGTTGAGCGACTATTTTAATGGAGATGCAACCATGTTCACTCTCCCAAAAAAAATTATGCTTGATTTCGAAACCAATCGGGCGCCTGGTGAAAAACCCACCATAAAGCTGTGTATATTTTGCTGGCAGCGCGACCATGGTTGCGCCCCTTGGTGTATTAGTGAGATAGAAGCATTATTTACTTACTAGCGACCCGCCCCTGTGTCGCCCAGTTTTTACGACTTATTTATTTATTTATTTATTTAACACTTAATGCACAGAAATGTACAGAGGCGGACTTAATGCCATAGGCATTTTCTACCAGTCAACCTTTGGGTGATGCAGAGACAAACTGTGGTAGGTGCAATTGCGAAAAATTGAGGAATAAAAATAATATTATAAAATTTTATTCAAATACTAAGATACACATATACCTATTACAAATTATAAATATAATATATAAGCTTAATCATATATACGCAAATAATCACAAATAATAATATAAATAAATAATTGAATATACTAAATCAAATAAGACAAACAATGGGAAAACATTAACGTTGTGATGATACTGCCAGCTTCTTACGAATATGCTCGCGAACTTTAACTTTAAAGGATAATCGGTTGGTTGCCATCCTGATTTCCAGGGGGAGTGCATTCCACAAAGAGATAGACTGAACGAAGAAGGAGGAGTGAACGAAGTCTGTGCGGTGAGTGGGACATTGAAGAACGCGATTATTTGATGACCTTAGATTCTTACTGTGGTTGTCACAAATGTACTGAAAGTGGGGGGCTAGATAACTAGGGGAAGTGGGAGAGTTAAGAAAAGAAAACAAGGTGGTCAGCGCCCTTTGCTCTCTGCGCTGGCGTATGGGCAGCCACATTAGAAGCGAACGATGCGCAGACACATGATCATATTTACGCAGATTGAAAACAAATCGAATGCAGTTATTCAGAAGACGGTCAAGTTTGTCAAGGAGATCTGCATTCAGGTCATAGTAGCACACATCACCATAATCGATTATAGGGAAAATTAAGGTCTGCACAAGCATTGTCTTCGTACTTGTTGGTAGTAGATTTTTCAGTCGGTACAAAGCCCGCAGCGTTCCAGTAACCTTTTGACTGACCCTAGCGACTTGAGTACGCCAGTTTAGAGTACTATCAATGTGTAAGCCTAGGTCCTTCACATCAGTACTAAATGGAACGACCGTACCATTGAAGAGAACCGGTGGCAAGGTTGTACCAGCCACCTTACTTATACTCCGAGAACTTCCGATGATGATCGCCTGACACTTATTAGGATTTACTGATACGCCAAATTTATCAGACCATGTTTTTATCGCTATAAGGTCCCTATTTAATTTGTCGATAGCGTCAGGTATTTCTTCAACCCTCCCTTGACAATACAACTGCAAGTCATCTGCATACAGATGATACGCACACTGAAGCTCGGAAGTTATAAGATTGATAAATATAGAAAACAGAAGAGGAGAAAGAATACCGCCTTGTGGAACGCCAGTTTCCAAATCACACCAGCATGATGAAGAATCCCCATCATGAACGGCCTGCTGACGTTCCTGAAGGTAAGAGGAGAACCATTCCAGTGCCTCGGGAGAGACCATAACATGCGACAGAATGGCTAACAGGATATCGTGACTGACGGTATTAAAGGCATTCGAGAAATCGACCAACACTAGTGCAGTAACTTGACAAAACATAGAGATTTATTTATTATATTTATATTTAATATGAAAGTATAATACATATAGACCCTCCGGAATACATTGTCTAAATTATCGTAAAAACCGTATCGAAATGCATTGCACATGTGAAGTTTAAGAAACTAAGCGGTCTGTCAAAGACCCACGCACCGCACATTGTGACCGCTTAGTTTACAGACACGAAAATCGACTTTGTTTTATACTATTGATAATTTTGAATACTTATTAAATTTTATGACTGTGATACAAACAATATTATGCGATGTACTATTGATATGTAAATATGTAGTTGAAACTTCGCACTGCCCTGTTATTTATTAGATAAGTAACTACATTACATTTTGACAATATTTTTAAGTATATATTTAATGATACACACTTTTATAATAAATGAGCCTCTTTTTTAACTTTCTGACTTTTTCTTACAGTTGGTCGCAATAAATAAGCTAGGGTATCCCGAGTAAACTAGTAAGATTAATAGGTTAGAACTGTGACCAAAAACGCGCGAGAAGAATTGGTCGCAGTAACTAAGCTAGGGCAGTATCTAACCCATGTGGTCGGGCACATGGGTTAGATTAGGTTAGAACTGTGACCAACCGGCGAGCGCTACATACAAGATGGTCGCAGTTTTTTGCAATTTAGTATTTTTAGGACCCCAAAATAGGAATTATTTGAGGTTCACAAAAAGGCGCCTCTTTTTGTGAACCTCAAATAACCTATTTTTTTATTTCATTATGTTAAAGGAGTACCTATCCAACAATATTTTTGGAAAGCAAAATGGTAATTATTAGGGCATCGATTAAATACATGCCATATTTTCAGGGCACCAATAATTTACATAACATAACACAATTAGCCTATAATGTTCCCACTGGTGGGACACAGGCCTCCTGTCGTTGAGAGGGAGTGGGCCGTAATCCTAATGTTTTCGTATGAGTTGTATTGCAATATGTGGTTAGCTAGCGACCTCGACAATTGATCATATTATTCTTTGCCTGAGCAACCAGCAGCAAGTTCGTCATGCTTCCTTAGATGTCACTGCTTGCGGTAGCGTCGGAGGTCGGGTCGCCTCCTTCCCTCTAATATGGCGAGGGGGGTGATTTCTGATCTTTGCGTTATACTCGTGAACGGGTGCTGCTTGTGGTGATTGGTCGTCTTGCTGATCATGGTTTTGTTATTGCTATTAGTAATTAACTGTTTACTTATTTTATACTTCGATGGTCCTAGTTTATCATTTATAACTTCCAGTTACAGCTATATGTCAGCGGGCACTCCCTGAATGCCTGGAGGCTTTTATTTAGTTATTGTTTACGTTTAGTTTTTATTTTTTAATTTCTGCCCGAGTATAGTTCTCGATGTTTTTGGTTGGTATATTGGCGTGTGCTATCTGACTTATGGCTATTAATTTAAACAATGTTTGTGTTGCGTAGTCATTATTTTGCATACTATTATATAAAATGTTTTTTTAACTGAACAGACAGCTGTCTGTTCAGTTAGAAAAACAAATGATTTTCTAACGATTTTCTTTTTTTGTGCTGCTGGGAAGTTTGTTGCGCCACTTCTTCTTCCCAGCTAAAGCACTAGGAAGTGGTGAAGGGCGGGCGTTTTTGGAGGACTGTCTTATGTAATTTTGACGTTCGAAAAGTGCTGATTCTCAGCCTAGTTTGAATAAATGACTTTTGAATTTTGTCCACCACGCGGGCACCAGTACGGGTTGGTAGATGTCACAATGTCTTCGAATTTTTGGTTCTCGGAAGTTTTCCTTCACCGTTTTGAGAGCAGTGGTGATGAAATCATTTACACAAAGTGAAGCTTCTGTCAGGGTTCGAAACTACGACCTACAACTCGTATATAAGTCGCACCACTATTCTAAACAAGCAAAAGTTTAACTAAAAATTTGCTGCGTCTCAAACTTGAATAACTACCCCGTCTTCACTTCACCGCCACTAAATAAGAAATCAAATGAACTCCGTAACAAATTCAGTTACGTCACGTTGCACTGTTACAGTTGATTTGCAGGTAGCAGCAACGTGATTTCAATAAAAGTACCCTCAACAAAAAGCAAATTGTGCAAATCTAAATAAGAAACCGTTGCGCAGTCTGTATTCGGTGTACTTTTTATAAAACTCTCAGTCGGAACTTTGCCGTACAAATTAGTAGTTTAACTTTATGTGAGTTTGATTTTTTATTTATGCTTATTTTGAATTATGAGGCCAATTAGATTTTTGCAGTCTTATTTGTGTTGTAAGATGGTGATAAAGTTTTATTATGTTTTAAATTTTTCGCTTTTTTGTTTTTATTTTTATGGTTCATAGTTTAAAAGTGCGTGCCGTACCTCGCATCCTATTTAAAAGCGGTCGTCGGCCGAATACACGATCGCTCAAACTTTTTGTTCGGAGAACACTTTTAAATGGGACGCGGTCTACACGTACCGATAGAACCTAAACAATTTCTAATTGGAACCGCGGTAGGTTGCATAATTTAGCACGGTTCTGTGTGCAATGATTAATATATTGACAGTGTGTCAAATTCAATCATGCGTCATTCTGAAATTGCAGACAGCATGTTCCAAGTTAATTTTTCATCCTAAAATTAATTTCTAGGGCACATGACAACCACGTCATTTTCATCTCAAAAGTTTTTCCAAAACTATTCCTTCGAAGGTTACACCTTTATATCTCTAAGATGAGCGTAGGTATAAGAGATCGCTCTACTATTTAATGAGACCAATTATATAAAGTTTGGAGCCGTGAAATACGGAGCGGTACAAACTTATTAATGTTGAAGCGATGTGGTTACGAGCGTTAGTTAGAGGAAAATAATTAAGATTTTGTGGTAAATAATATTTAAGTTAGTGTTAAATAAAAAAATCATGCTTGGCAATTAAAAACGATTTTTGTGTTTACATTTCGCACGAGTAGGTATTAAAGTTTTGTATGGGATGAGCTCGTGGCTAAGTCATAGCAACCACACGGGAAGATTCATCAGGTTAAGCTACGCATGGCGGGGTTGTTCATTGGATGGGTGATCATTTTTACATACCGAGACTCCCCCGTACCTCGGAAAGCACGTTAAGCCATTGGTCCCGGCTGTCATTCGTGGATCTTTGACAGACGTAACGAGTCGTTAGAAGCACGAAAGTCTGACACCAGTCTTACCAAGAGGTATCGTATTACCCAGTTACTGGGCTGTGGAGGTCAGATAGGCAGTCGCTCCATGTAAAATACTGGTATTTAGCTGCATCCGGTTAGACTGGAAGCCGACCCCAACACAGTTGGAAAAAGGCTAGGCAGATTGATGAGACAACTGATAGCTTTAGTAAATACAAGATACTTACTTTACCGTGCATCTATATCTTGGAATCATGTATCTTTGTTTTCAAGTATAAGATTATTTTTCAGCAAGTGCCAACCTACTATGCCCCTCGATCTCATATAACTTATAAGTTGTATCAACCCATGACGAATCTCACCCGACAGCTATAATAATTATCATGTATTTGTATTATAAAATTCCGAGTTCAATAGGGACACTTGCATTCTTAAAACTTTAGCTTTATTAAAAAAAATTACTACTTTGATAATTTTTTTAATTGCTTTTATAATATACTTGAGTTTTTAGATTACAAGTTGTTAATTTGTAGTTTGTAATATAATGTCATTTATTTTATGAATTAATCGTTACCAAAAGTATGCATTAATCAAGTTAATTAATTAATTTCTTGAAATAGTATCTAAATATGTAATGCACGCCGACATTAAAGGCATAATAAGAGATCGATATATTTTCTTAAGAACCTTCTGTACTTTATTTATACAAGTAAATGATTTTGAATTTGAATTTTTGAATTTTCATATTTTTTTCATATTTTCCGCTTTAACTTGTGTCAGATAATTTCATCCATTATAAATTTATCTAGTAGATAGTACCTATCCTGACACTGTGTAAAAGCTTTTGTAAATTACTAGTTTGCAAATCTAATTTGCCAATATTGGAACAAATTGAAATACAGGCTTCGGCTTAATTCAGGCGCTAGTTTCCAACAAACTCATTTGCAACTAGAATAACAATGTATTGGCACAGTGGCTGATCGATTAGTTCCTGAAATTAACTTGGGAGACTTCAATTTCCGCGAGGAACAATAATATTCGTAAGGTCTACGAAATCGTAGATACGGGCTACGAGATCGTAGACACATGCTACGAAAGCGTAGCTAGCTTAACCGAACGCTGCTACGTCGTAGCAAAAGCGTAGCCTACTATGCAGTGCGTAGCGTATTCGTAGGTCCACGTTGCACCGCAAATCAATATACAAATCTAAATTATATTAACGATAAACCAATTTAAAAGATCGTTTTATTCTGTCTTTGTCATTTCCTGATGATAGAAATACGTTTAGCGTTAAATATATTTACTGATCGGTGGTGTGCGAGAGACTTAGCATCGAAAACAAAAATCCCTTGAAATGTTGGTTTACCTGATGAAGGCTATTCTGGCAGGATTATGTGAGGAGTCAGGAGCGACGGTGCGACAGAACAGAGGGAACTCTGTCCTGTCACTCAGGGCTGGCGATGTGGATCCGAAGGATACCTGTACATAAAGTTTATTATTATAACATAACTGGAGCAAACCATTAATTCTGTTATTGTTAAATAGGGGTTCTGACAGGCCCCCTTTATGAGGACTGAGCTCAGGTATTTACTCCATTTGGTTTATTTTTTATTTGGTTTACAGGTTTATCTACGTAACCAAAAAGCGTGATTATATATGTCTTTCCATAACAGTGGTCGTATGTACACGATATAATTATAATAAATTAAGTTTTAACCCAAATTTTACCTCGTGTTATCTATTAGGGTCCGTTTTATTACTGCGCAAGCCACTCCTAGCACGGATCATAGTATATAACTCTGCATGTATCTGTATCAACGAACTAATTAAGCTGTTGTCATTAATAATCACTCTGTTACGATAACTACTATTAACATTAACTCGTGTGTGAAATTAATTACAATGATTGATAATCCTTCGGCTAGGGTTGTCTCACGGCGTTCTACAGCCGGATAATTAAAGTTATAAAAACTAAAACCCAATTTCGACAAAAACGAAATAAACAAGACGTCACAGACAGACAAATTAAAAATCCGGAGTCACACGTCGTGTTAGGTTACGTATTTTAAGTCGAATTTTTTTTTTTAGTATTTTTGAATGTTGTCCCACTCTAGTACTCTCTTTTACGCTTTTAAAGACAAGCTTAAGTGGTACTGAGCCGGACACGTTTGCTGCATGTCGAATGAGTTATGGGCCAAATCTATCACAAACAATGTGGGCCCCAGAAAACGTCCGGCGGCATCGAGGCAGACCCAGGAGAACATGGCGAGACGAGCTTGACGTCTATAGATAGGATTGGTCTATACCAGCTCAAGACAGAGAGGAGTGGAAAGGAGGCCTTTGCCCTGCAGTGGGACAACATGGTGCTAATAATAAGGACAAAAAATAAAACACTGCAAGGGGGAGAATCAATTCTCTAGTGAGAGCGATGCCACACGGGCTTTACCAATGCGTTGCGTTGTCGCAGCGAAGTGATTTTAATAGTTGTATCGTGTGACATTTGTGTGCATACCCAATTACATTTCGATCAGGAAGCGCAGACGCAACGCATTGGCAGCGCCCGTGTGACATCGCTTTCACAGTCGATAAACATTTTTTACTACTATAACGTTAGACAATAACTAGAATCTTCAAACCAGACCCATTTTTAAAATAAAGCATTACGATTACAGACAGAAAAAATGATAGATACTTTTTATCTTTTTCAAAAATAGTAATACTTATTTTTTCTTCGGTGTGGCAGCCCTATATCACAGTTTTGTGAAAGCTAGATTGATACATAGTATTAAGGTCACGCTTGACCACAACTGGTTATGACTGGAGATTAATTAATTTATGTTGCCAGGAGTCCCTAAATTATTTTGTTATTATCATATTTATATTAATTTCTGCGTACTAGAATTTAATTAAGAAAAAATTATTGCTTCGAAGTTTTTTTTTTTGGCACCGACTATAGTAACTATCACGTTATGCCTAGAAGATAGTTAAAACAGAAAATAATACAATTATCATTACTTTGAAAGACGTGTCTATCAAATAAGGTGCCAATTTAAATTAACTTTAGCTAAAATATCTATTTAGCCGACTAAAAATATAAAAACGAATGGATAAATATATCGAAGTGAATTTTGATATCAATTTAATAATAGTTGAGCTCCTTTTGAATGAGGTTGTCTTAGGTAGCTCTCCTACTGATCCTACCTCATAAGTATTTCTATCGTTGACCACCTTAGTTGTCTCACTTTGTAGACTTAAAATTCTTACATATCAAAGTGGATTCTGTAAAAATGGTCAGTTAAAAGTATAAAATTACCTTTTTGATTTAAATAAGATCGAGAATGTCCTTTTACAATGGTAGGTAAATATATTTAAAACCGGATATAAACTCCCTATAACCGATGACGTTATACGGAGTACAAAACATCAATTCGGGGCGAATATCTCATCCATTGTAACGTTTGATTGAATGGAATCACTTCTCTCTTGGTAATACGATTACTAGCAAAACAAACCTAACCAAAATTCAAATATTGGATTTTGTGAACTCACACCAATTCTTCTTCAACCACACTTGAAAATTGTACTCTATTTCTACAACACTTAAGTTGAAAATTGATCGTGGCAAGTAAAGGTCTCAGATGTTTCCTATAGACGGAAAATCGAGTTGTCTATCTAGGCTAGGTTCGTTTGTTAGAGTTGACGTCGACGCCCGTAGCAGGTAAGTACCGGATTGAAGCGGATATAACTGGTTCAAACTGGTTTAAAGTGGCTACAGTGAGTTCGTGACTAATTTGAGGGTAGTTGTTGATTTTGATGACTGGATTTGACTGGTTATTGATGTGGGTATTTTCTTGTCTTTCATGTAAAGGTATTTCTTGATAATACTTTGATTTCAGCGAAAATACGTTAATTCTTATATGCAAATCATACAATGCTGGCAATGCCGCCTATGGGCATTTCAAAAGCTTAACTCATCAGTTTTTAGAAATAATAAACAAAATCCAAGTCAAGCCAATAACATCGGAGATATGGCAAAAAATGTAAAACAAGGTCACAAACGCTACTCAAAAAAATGTAACTGAATGACATGAAAAATATTAAAGATAGACCCCCCCCTATTAAGATTAATTTCTGAAAGAAAAAACATCAATATCAGCAAAAACCAGGCGGTGACATGCCCATGGGCGGTATTGTATTATTGTTACTAGCGACCCGCTCCTGCTTCGCACAGAGCGCCACCTATCGAAACAAGCTGGAACCAACCGTACATATTCATAAAATTTCATTGAAATCGGTTGGGTGGTTTTGGAGATTAGCGTGTACCACAGATAATACGTGTACTAACATTTATTAAGTTAAAAAGTAAAATTACCTGATTTGACCACGATAACCTCCAATACACAATGATATAATATATCATTGTGTATGGGAGGTTATTATATTAAGATATTATCTTAAAGATGTATATTAAATGATTATACGCAAACGCACATGAAGGTAAGTGTTGTCGTAACGAGGAGTGGATCACACGTATCGTTTTTATTATGAAAATTATCATTGGTCGACTAAGTTTTATTACTCGATTTTAAAGTTTATGAGGTACTCTGGAAATACAAACGCGATGAAAAGTAGCCTAAAGAGTTACAAGGAAGAGTTTTTTGGCGCTTGAATAACATTAACAGGGCATTGTTGGCAAACATTTATGAAATTGTCACAGAAATTGTATTCAAAAACAAGATGGCGCCGAAAGTTCCGCTTTTGGTCACGCGTCAAATGAACATTGTAGCATTGTATGTGGGTATATTCAGCGTGAGAGGTCTTCGTTGTTGTATTTTTCCTTACAAACTAATTAAAAAAGTTCCCCAACCCTTTACAAACACTATTTTCAGAAACTCTGTCCAAAGAGCAAACTTTTTGGGATTTGCCAAATTAAAGTCCCAATATTGCCGCCCCGAATGAAGCCGCTATACGTTGGCAACGGAGCTAATATTGCCAATTTGCCGCAACATAAACTGACCACAACAAGAAAATACAAGAGGAATCCCTTTTTTAGGATATTCTTTAGAAAGGGCGTCCGAGGATTTCTCAAGAATTAGTTGAACGAGTCTGGGGGTTTCATTTCTCCGTAGGACTGGACAATCTGGTAAGAATTACCTCTAAAATGTTATACGGTATTTGGAACCTACAAATACGGGTGTGTTTTGCTTGTTCGTTGACGAAACTATTGGAATAGTGGCTGAGAGATTGGTTTTTAAAATAGAACAGAATATTGTTTATTGTTGCTACAAATACAAATAAAGTTGGTCAAGATAAAAAATCTGCAATAACCTCTACGGTCTACAATAATAAGAAAATATGTAAAAAGGAATATTCTGTACATGGCCCATGGGTAGGATACTTAGTGCGGATTTCACCAATGAAATTGAACGCAGCACGTCTAAACGAGTTCAAGAGCTGTCAGTGTACAATATTCCATAACAATTTTAACGCTGACAGCTCGCGTTTTAGAAATGTTGATCGCGTTCAGTTTCTTTGGTGAAATCAGGCCTTATACACAAAACTGCGTGAATGGTTTAGGGCCATTCAAACATGGCCAGATGGTTCTAAAACGTAAGATTTCTAACTGTAAATGAGAGATGTGATGATATGTGTGTGTGCTGTGATGTGATGTGATGTGATGTGTGTGTGATGTGAGATTTCTACATTTATATCTGTAATTTTTATGGTGTACATAATAAAGAATATTCTATCTATCTATCTAAAGGTACCTACAACTCAGGAGATATTACCAGTCAGTCAATGAAAGTTTTAACGATGAAAATTGTAAAGAATAAAATGAAAATCTTTAAAAAATATGCCTCGATTTATTTCAAATAGATGCATTTGACCCACATCTATTCACAAAAAAAAAACCGTAGAGCTAAAATTCGGCCAGCATCCCTCACTCAACGTAATCTGTTTTGCGAAAAAAAGCGGGAACTGCGAAACGCCATGTTTTTGACGGCGCGTGTATGAGCAGTGAAAATTGCCGTGTCCGCTCCACGCTTTGAAACTAAACTGATTTTATCCTCATCCAGAGAGAAATTGGAAATTGTCGGACACATGCGCCTGTGGATAGACTGCGTGGAGTCCGTACTTAGGTACTCATTGACAGATGTTTTAGAAGTGTTTTAAATTAAAGTGATCCTGGGTGTAGGTATTTGTTTTATTCTGTCTGTAATGTCTGTAAGCTAGTAGTGCCGCTTATAACGCTTCCCAAATTTTTTTAGTTTCCATTAAAATGAGAGTCATTATATGCAATATGTAAAAAAAACAGTGTTCAATCCGAAAGGGGCACATTTATGTACTTACTGCAATAACAATACCTAAAAGTAATAAAAAATCTTATTATTATTAAAAATAAAAAAGTTATAGCTATTTAAAAAACACATTTTCAAACCCATAAAAAATTTGCAAGTTTTCAACAGGCGTCATAAGTTATGACTTGTAGACACCCGCTAAACGACGGTCGCCCGCGCTCCATGTAATAAACAGGTAAAACCAACATTGAAAAAAAAAAAAAAAAAAAATTTTTCCCATGGTAATTACCACATAAATAGACTCTCAGTGCGATACCTAACAACACACGGAGAGGACAGGGTTTGTTTTTACATGTTGTACCTATATCTATCTATCTTTAACACTTTTCGATCGAAGTATGTAAAATATAGTTTAGCATTCTTTCATAGTGAACACACTCGGCAGCTGAACATATTGGTACTTGTAGTTTGAAGGTAAAAGAAGAAGTTTGCTGCCTGCTGTGATCTTCTTACATAATTAGCACACTGATAAGAAGAGCGATAATAACAATTTTTTTTTCAATATCAGACCTAACTTGATCGCGGACCACAGAAAACAAAGTTTAGAAAGTTCAGTATGTTATTTACACGAACCATTTCAAGCATTTATCCCCCCACCCATAACTTTTCCCAAACATCCTTACCTGCACAATATTCCAGTACGGTACAATCTTGGCGATGCTCTCCGTGACCTCGGAGCAGGCTGTGCCAAGTAACATCACCATGCGGGAGTCTCTCTCCGTATATAGCGCGTGGAAAAAGCGGTCCACGCCTACTCCTGGGTCACACTGGAAGAAAAATAAAAAAGGAACTTATTGACCTCTTAATGATGTACGCGAGCGAGCCGACGAGGGCCACATCCTGGCCACATCTAAGTTTAAATTTTTTAGTATAGAATGGAAAATAGTAAATTAACTCATGCGTGACTTTGCGGAAATCCATTATAAAATACAATAGACGACGTATATTTAGTAACTTAATATGACTTTAACCCTAATAATTAGGTATTGCGTTTCCCCAATGGATTTACGCAGACTGTTTTTTTTAATAAAACGATTATACAAACTAGGTATTGAACAGAATACCAAGTGATGCTAATTAAACCTCATAAACAAGAATATAATGTAATTATGTATGTGTTTGATATGAAAGAATCAATATTGCGTGAGATTTCAGTATATGACTTTAAATAGCGGAACTAAAAAGTTTCTAGAACATTTTATATTTTTAGTTTATTTAGGACACAAAACTGTGCAGTATCATTTGCTTTAGTTTGAACTTTTAGGGATGCACCACATTTCATTATTTCTTTAATCTGCGTAAAGTTAATGGAGAGTAGAAGAATAGGACCAACATAATTTGTGTAATTGGAGCAATTGTTGCCATGAACAGAGGGTCGCTTGATATGATGGATTATTCTATAATATAAACAAGGCCCTTCTTCGTAATATAATATGTATGTATATTAACACACACACCACGAGCAGTGGTGGCCCAGTGGTAACGGCCCGACTTACGAGTTGTAGGTCGTGGGTTCGAACCCAAGCAGGCGCTTTACTTTGTGTAAATAATTTCATCACCGCAGAGGTGATGAAATTATTTACACAAAGTAAAGCGGTGAAGGAAAACATCGTGAGGAAACCGGCATGTCGTAGTACCAAAAATTCGAAGACATGTGACATGTACCAACCCGCACTGGGCCCGCGTGGTAGATTACGGCCCACTCCCTCTCACTGAGAGGAGGCCTGTGTCCCAGCAGTGGGAACATTAATAGGCTGATGATGATGATATTAACACTAACAGGCGAAATGTGAGTGTACCTACTATAAGTACACCTCTGCCTAGCCCTCCGCGTATTACAAGCGTGATGTTTTGTTATTTTAACTAATAACGGGTGTAAAAATATCCCTATAAAGAAGCCGAGAGTCACTTGTTCAATTCCAATTCAATCATTTATTCGCATAAAACACGGTATACAAAGGTGTTGAAATAACATAATAATGGCACAAACATGTTTAGCTAAATAAAACATAGCATGCAAAATTTTAGGGTATTTGCAAATGTTACAAAGTACCTACATCAACATTTTTTATCCATAAATTCCTTTAAACAATAGAAATTACACTGATTCAACCACTTGTTTTCCCATTATTATGATATTTTCTTTCTACTGGACCATACATGGGAACCTTCTGGTTTTGGAGAAATGGAAGAACAAAGTTACATCTATTTTTAAGGTTTTTGACGAAAAAAGGTTAAATAAAAAATAAAAAATTATAACTACTTAACTTTAAGTACTCCCACGATCCCTGTACTTCGCATGCGCCGATAAGCACTATGTTTTGCATACGTTTAATTCATAATAAAATTAATTCCCCAGCAATTATTGTATGTTACCTAATTTAATGCACAAAATGGGTCGATGACGGTTTCGTGATGGATGTTTTTACACACAACAGAATTGTACAGTATCGGACCCGTTAGTCAAAAAAGTAAAGTTACAACTATTAACACTAACAGAATGTAACTCGCAAAGCTGAGGAAACATCGATCTTGTGTGTATAAATGGTAATATGTACAGTTTCTAGTTTAATTATCTAACTTTTAAAATCAGCCTGCTGGTGACTTAATGAAAATGATTTATTCATTGAATCTGTTAAAAAGGTGTATTTTGTGAAGTTTGACTTGTTTTCACATGTTGAGGCGATGATAAACAACTTTAAATGATTTATACTGAAGATCACGTGTAGGTAAACGAGTAGTGTTAATGATTTGGAAAAAATAATGTTTAATTAGAGCATTTTCTTAATAACTTAATGTAGGAATATTGTAGATTAAATTTATATTTGATAGTGAAATTAATTTGAAAAGTTATGTCTAAAAGCCAACTCCCACGGTGCGTCATATCGCGGACGCGCACCAGCCCGCACGAGGACGCACCGCCACGCACGCGTACAACGCGCGTCTGCGCTACCACGCACGCTAGGTTTCCCACGGTGCGTCGTGCGCGTGCGTCCGCGATATGGCGCACCGTCGGAGGGCGGCTTAACGCGGATAAAAAACTGAGAATCGCGCAAAATCGCGTAGTTTTCTGAAACCTTCACCATTTTAAATATAATTTAATTATTGATCTTTTAGTATGACTGTATGAGTGTTACATTAAAATTCCTTTTGTTTTATATATAATAAATTAATAATGCGTTTAATTTAGTACAGCGCTCCTTGCTGGGCGAGTCCTATTACTGGCTGGACGCGTTGCGGTGCGGTAGTCGGTGTCTTTGGTATAGAATTTTCATTTTAGGCCACCGATTTCCAAAATTAAAGTTATTTATGTTGTGGTGCCTACCCCACACAAATTCGAATACCACTACCTGCTATGTACCTAAATAACAGTGACAGGTACTTATCATCATATCATCTACATAGGCTAAGTGGGAAAAATACGTATTATTGAAGCTAACTAAAAAAATATCCAAGCAGAGTTAATAATATTTATATGGAGCCACCTTGAGAGAAAACCCTTTCAAACAAAAAAAAAGAACTTTCAAAAATCGGTCTACAGTTGACGGAGAAATCGGTGAACATACTTAAAAAAAATAAAAAAATACTTACGCTGAAAACATTATAAGCTTCTCCTGTAATTAGTAGTATAATAACTGCCCAGAAGTTTCGGTGTTTTGATCCAATTCATTATCTCGAAACCATAGTATTGTAAGTGGAATTAATTATTATTTCAATTACCTTTGTATCATTAGTGATGAGATGCAGCTTGTACCCTGGCAGGAGACCTCGTTTGTTGACATGGTCTACTGCCAACCTTGCAGCAGCCAGCTCTGATACTCCATCAGCTCTTGGAGAGTCTCCCACTGACAGCTCGAACAGGCCCAGGATGGAGACGATGCGGTTGGACTTTTTCTTTGGAAGATCTGTGGAGAGAATGAAATATTTAGTGACTTATTGCAAGTTGTGTAGTGAAGGGCTCAAGGGTAATTTGCATAGCTTGTTTGAAGTCAGTTTGTGGACTGTTGACTAAGTATCTATGTCCAATAAGGGCTTCTCCAAACCTCAAAGATAATGTCATTTGTATGCCTTATAGTGCTTGTGTGCCCGTTAGTTAGTACTGATTATTAAAAAATATGTTTTACGCAAGTAAAAAAATAATTATATTGTCTATAGTCATTGCAATTCACGAGAGCGTTGTGTGACTTTATTATTTAACGTCATAAGCTTAAGGTTTAAAAAGCTTGATGCGCGCTCGCCTTGTGTATCAAATGCAATACTTGGTTATTTTTAGAAAATCTGTGTTCTTCCAACGATTTTGGACGCCATTCAGCTGCCATGTGCTACAATGTGTGGCATTTTGATGAAGTATTCATGAGCTATCTATTATTGGAGGCTCATAGTCTGGGAATCTAGTCGATGCATTAGAGCACCTGTCTTTATAAAACCTTCAGGCTACCATTTATCGTGATGACTCAGTGGTTGACGCATTGCGTCTCATTCCAGAGATTGTGGATTCAAACCGGGCAAGTACCAATGTGACTTTTCAATTCATATTCAAAAATAACAACGTTAACAGACCTTAAAACCTACATAAAAGCCTCCAGGTATAAAGGTTGTGCCCACTAAGCTGTAACTGATAAGAGGCCTTTGCCCTGCTGTAGGATAATAAATAGCCTGGTATATCATCATCATCATCATTTCAGCCAAAAGACGTCCACTGCTGCCACCCAAGCACCGCCACTTCGACCGATTCTGTGCTTCCCGCATCCAGCGGATTCCTGCGGCCTTCACAAGGTCATCGGTCCATCTTGTGGGAGCCCTTCCAACTCTTCGCCTTCCGGTACGCGGTCGCCACTCCAGAACCTTTCGGCCCCATCGGCCATCTGTTCTACGAGCAATGTGCCCTGCCCATTGCCACATTCTTCGAGCTACTTTGGTTCTCCTATGGATCTCTTCATTTCTGTTTCGATCGCGTAGGGAAACTCCAAGCATAGCTCATAGCTGGTATTATACAATGTATAAAAAAAAACCTTGTCCCTATCCGTGAGGGTGTTGTTGAAAATCGTACTGAGACTCTATTTATGTGGTTTATTCAGGAAAAAACAAAAAAAAAGCCCCGCGTTTTTTTCAAAGGGGGCTTTTACTGGGATAATACATGGGGCGCGGGCGGCTGTCGTTGAGCGGGTGTCTACGAGTCATAACTTGGATTGTTGATAATTTGGATTTTTTTTCTGGAACTGGGATAATTTTGTTACTAAAAACGTGAATTTTAAATACCAATAACTTTTTATTTAATTAATTGTTATTAATTAATTTTTCAACACAATGTACCTATATTGTTATAAAATAAATTACTTATGACTTACTTACTTATGACTACGTATAATAATAAGATTTTGTATAACTTTTTGGTAATTTTATTGCAGTACCTATATGCCCTTTTCGGATCAGACAGGGTTTTTTTACACATTGTATAGTTAGGCTACCATTTTGGTATGGCGTGGTCCTTTCCATCAGTCGGTGTTATTGAACCACACAGATAATATAATAACGGGGATTAGGGAATTATGTGAAGAGGATAGCCACTGTAGCCAGCGGTGTCCTTTCATCCGTTATAATCATGAAATAACAAAGGTCCTATGCTATCTGTCTCCGTCTGTCAGGGACGATGATTAAAATTATGTCTATACTAGCTTTTCCCAGCGGCTTAGCTCGCGTGGATGTCGGAAATTACCCCACGGGAACGTACTACCGGGATAAAAGATATCTTATGTGTTAATCCAGGGTATAAACTAACTGAGTGCCAAATTTCATCCAAATCCGTTCAGCAGGTTTTGCGTTTTTGCGTGAGACCATTCCAATGAACCCAAACACGAAACCTGTGCTGTGAGTGGGTAAGGGAATTGGGTATCCTGCGAATTCCAGGTGATGCTGCAGTATCAGTTCAAGGTTACTTTGTTCTTCTAATATCATTGAAGTAACAGAATACCAAATATCAAATCGACACGACCAGTGGAAGACGCTCACATTCATTCATCAGCTAGCTGATAATCTTCACACGGTTGGACCCATTTTGATAAAACATGAACCATTGCTAGAAAACGTGCTTTCAAATAAAAAAAACCGCATTCAAATCTGTTCACCCCTTTAAGAGCTACGGTGCCACAGACAGACACACACAAATAACACGTCGGGGTTTATAAAGACATGTTGCGTCGACCACAAATAAATTGGGATAAGGGCAGGAGAATGATGATGAATGATGAGTTTTGTGTCGTACACTTAATGACCTCTTTGACACCATTTGAACGGAACCCTAAAAATAAACATAAAGGGGCTCTCTCCATATAAGTTGAATAAGAGCCAAACATCTGACGCCATCGTCGGCTTAACACGGGTATTTCATATTTTGGGTAAAACATGAAGGGATAACATAAATCGTATCTTATATGTAGGGGCACCATGTTGTGATGAATTGCGTGTCGACACGATACAGGAAATATATTATCCTACCAAAAACATTTCATGTAAAATAGGTTGCCAAGACACAAACAACGCTTTCACTTAAAAAAAAATATCAGATCTACTGTAGAGTCAATCCCCTCTTATATAATTAATTAATGTATACAAAATATTGTGAAAACATTTTAAAAGAGTAACGGTGGAGTTTCTTGCCCATTCTTCTCCATACGGAAACTACCTTTTGCAAGGGGGGACTATAATCAATAAAAAAATTTGTAAATGTTCACGTTCAAAAGTGCCTATTTTTGATTTTTTTTTTAATTGAAATAAATTATTTGACTTTGACTTATATCTTGGTCAAAATGCATGGCTTGGCCGTTTCGTAGCCATCGCACACACACTCCTAAGGGCTTTTCTTTATTGTCATTGAATAGTTCAATGAACCGGCCAAGCCATACGTTTTGACCAAGATTTGGTTTGTTGGCAGATATAAATGATTTGACAGAAATATGTTGTATGAGTTTCTTGCCGGCTCTTCTTCACAGGAAATGGCCAATTGGAACTGTACTTTTCCCAACTATGTTGGTGTTGGCTTCCAGTCTAACCAGTTGCAGGTGAATATCAGTATTTTACAACTAGCGACTGCATATCTGACCTCCACATTTATTTATTTTATTTCGTGTTAGTTTTTGTTGTTGCACCGCGAATCGATCAAATATGCTTGAAACGCATGACACTTTCCGCCAAATATTAACCGGTTTTCTATCAAATATTTAGTGCATGGTAAACCCTTAATATTAATGTCATAATTTCCAAATTTTAGAGTACCTATTATTCCATAACATCAACTACATCAATAAAATTGTGTGAACAATAACTTGGCTTCTCTCCTACTCACATAATTGTCACAGCCTACAATAATACGAACATTATTAAGCGGAACAATCAAATTCCCTCAATATATAACAGTCCTTCAAAAACAACATGAGGGGAGACTGGGTTAAAGCGAGCTGACACAGTGACAGTAAATGTTCAGAAAGGAAATTCCGCACAACTTTGTTTGGTGTCACATAGCGGTGCGAGAGGTCATGATTTTGAAACCGATCTGTAGAACTAGCCGGCGACGGCGACGGCTACAGTTACTTCTTCCGTTAAAGCGTACGTGCTGCTTGTGATCTTGATTAAAATATGTTTTGCGAATGTAACAAATGTTTATTTATAGAATTGTAATAATAAAAATCATCAATACAACTAGTCTAAGTTCATGTAATCCTATTGAATGACTATTTACTATACATGAAATCATGACATTTGAGGATTATGCCAACTTAAGGAGTTGTATTGCTGATTGTTATGATTATAATTCTCTAAAGCCATATTTTTTACTGTCGCGAATCATATTTTAATCAAGATACAACCTGACATTGACATGCAAATTGCAAAAAAACATAAGAAAATTTGAATTTCGCGGGCTACCTTGGCGCATCCCCCTGAAAGACTGGTTCAAAGACGTTGCTGGACCTTCTGCTGTACGCATGTTCTCTGTGGTAACTATAGGTAGGTACTCAGCCTCCAGCGTCACCGAGATTCAATACAGTGGCGTGTTTTGTTTTAATTCAGCCCGTTACTATGTTATTGCATGAATTGAACGTGCCGTAACAACGGAAAACTGTAATTAATTGGATATGGCGAGCGTTTTCATTGAAAGAGTTACTCTGAGGTATGAATAAGTTAATTAAGGCGTAGAACGATCTTGTGGTTGTTGTTTTATTTATGTTTTAGAGGGTTCCATATTTTAGAAGAAAAAACAGAACCTTTATAGGATCATTTCGTTGTCCGTCCGTGTCTGGGGCTGTCAAGACCCTTTTTCTCAGGAACGCGTGGAGGTATCAAATTGAAATGAAGAAATTATATCCAAATAAGGCGTAATAAACAAACAAATTCAATTTCGCATTTACGAGTATAATATTACTAGCGGCGCCCCGCGGTTTCACCCGCATAACACTCGATGCCGTGGAAATATCGGGAAGTATTCTATGTCCTTCTGCTGGTCATGGTCTACCCATTAGTTAGTGAATTTATGGTAAATTAGGTTTTTTGTATGTAATAATAATGCGATAATAATGTAATAATGTGATAATAATCTTAATATATATAAATCTCGTGTCACAATGTTTGTCCTCAATGCACTCCTAAACCACTTAACCGATTATAATAAAATTCGCACACCATGTGCAGTTCGATCCAACTTGAGAGATAGGATAGTTTAAATCTCAAATTATAGTCGCGATAGGGCTACCCATGCGAAGCTGGGGCGGGCAGCTAGTAATAATATAAAAATAAAACATTGATCAGGCAGGGGCCATAGTCCTTCCATAGATTCAGGTCACTAGTCAACTTAAGCCACCCAAACTCATAGTCCAATATCTTTGTTTCCATATCTTGCAATAGTCCTACACCAGCCGGGGGTTGTCTTTGGGTGCACTTGCATAGTGCATACAGGGATAATCGTCGGTTGGTGCCTCATTTCATTACAAACGTCTAATGGGCTTCTGCGAGTTGGCTTCGGCCCCTCGTACGCCTTCCAAAGGTCCGGGACCCCAGGGTCCCGAGAATAGTCAATATAATAATAATGTGATATGATAATAATGTAATTATAATGTAATAGTAATGTACTAATAATAGAACCCACATATAATTTTTGACGTTTAAACATGAATAATTTGCACGCTTGCTTGCAGGCAGAATCCTATGACTTTAAGGCTGTAAGATCTTCCCTTGTAAACCTTGTATTTTCTTGCAAATAAACAATTTGAATTTGAATTAAGTTAGGATTAAAGTTAGGATTTTACTGGAAATTCATCTGTAGCTTAATATTAAAAGAAGAGTACACACGCTTCCTCGATATATTACATCCTGCAAGCTCTGTAGCTCGATATATTAGATTACTAGATATATTTACACTCTCAAGTTGGGTGTTTAGCACGTGCCATTGGAAGACGATAGTTTAGCGTTACTTAGTCTTCCGGCACAGACGTAACGATTAATTAGGTTACACGTTCCTACACCTACAACCTTCTTCGTTTTGTTATATTGTCTTTTTCTTTATTATTGTATTAATTCTCAACAAAAATCCGCCCAATACTGCGATTCGTTTTATTTGTCTTACATTAATTGATTCTTAAAATTGAAATCATCTACAATTATACAAATCTTCAAAACTAAAATAAGTTTTCACTTGTTTATTTGATTGAACTTTAATCAGAGGGGCAATTCCCGTAATTTTTAAGAACGTTTGCATTCACATCTCATTCGCAATCTGTCAAAAATACAATCAAATTACCGCAAATTACCAACATTTTTGACAAGTTTGACAGATTGTGCCTTAAATGTGAACGTTTTTAACCGACTTCCAAAAGGAGGAGGTTCTCAATTCGTCTGTATGTTATTTTTTTTTTTTTTTTTTTTTTTTTGTATGTTTGTTACGCGATATCTCCGACAATTGTGGACCGATTTTGAAAATTGTTTTTTTGTTTGAAAGGGTATGCTCCCGAGATGGTCCCATATAAATTTTATTAACTTTAATTGGATAGTTTTTGAGTTAGCTTCAATAATACGTATTTTTCCCACTTAGTTTATATGGATGATATAATGATACTTTCAATCACTGTTATTTACATAGCAGGTTAGTGGTATTCGAATTTGTATGGGATAGGTTGGTACCACAACTAAAAAGTGTAAAATAAAAACTTTTTACAAAAAAAGAACAACCGACTTCCAAAAAAGACACTACAAAGTCAAAAATAACTTTAATTTCGGAAGTCGGTGCATTTGGTTTTGAACTTTCGTTTTTTGCCACCGACTCGATCTCGATCATCCATATAAACTAAGTGGGAAAAATACGTATTATTGAAGCTAACTCAAAAACTATCCAATTAAAGTTAATAAAATTTATATGGGACCATCTCGGGAGCATACCCTTTCAAACAAAAAAACAATTTTCAAAATCGGTCCACAATTGTCGGAGATATCGCGTAACAAACATACAAAAAAAAAAAAAAAAAAAAAAATAACATACAGACGAATTGAGAACCTCCTCCTTTTGGAAGTCGGTTAAAAACGTTCACATTTAAGGCACAATCTGTCAAACTTGTCAAAAATTTTGGTAATTTGCGGTAATTTGATTGTATTTTTGACAGATTGCGAATGAGATGTGAATGCAAACGTTCTTAAAAATTACGGGAATTGCCCCTCTGATTAAAGTTCAATCAAATAAACAAGTGAAAACTTATTTTAGTTTTGAAGATTTGTATAATTGTAGATGATTTCAATTTTAAGAATCAATTAATGTAAGACAAATAAAACGAATCGCAGTATTGGGCGGATTTTTGTTGAGAATTAATACAATAATAAAGAAAAAGACAATATAACAAAACGAAGAAGGTTGTAGGTGTAGGAACGTGTAACCTAATTAATCGTTACGTCTGTGCCGGAAGACTAAGTAACGCTAAACTATCGTCTTCCAATGGCACGTGCTAAACACCCAACTTGAGAGTGTAAATATATCTAGTAATCTAATATATCGAGCTACAGAGCTTGCAGGATGTAATATATCGAGGAAGCGTGTGTACTCTTCTTTTAATATTAAGCTACAGATGAATTTCCAGTAAAATCCTAACTTTAATCCTAACTTAATTCAAATTCAAATTGTTTATTTGCAAGAAAATACAAGGTTTACAAGGGAAGATCTTACAGCCTTAAAGTCATAGGATTCTGCCTGCAAGCAAGCGTGCAAATTATTCATGTTTAAACGTCAAAAATTATATGTGGGTTCTATTATTAGTACATTACTATTACATTATAATTACATTATTATCATATCACATTATTATTATATTGACTATTCTCGGGACCCTGGGGTCCCGGACCTTTGGAAGGCGTACGAGGGGCCGAAGCCAACTCGCAGAAGCCCATTAGACGTTTGTAATGAAATGAGGCACCAACCGACGATTATCCCTGTATGCACTATGCAAGTGCACCCAAGGACAACCCCCGGCTGGTGTAGGACTATTGCAAGATATGGAAACAAAGATATTGGACTATGAGTTTGGGTGGCTTAAGTTGACTAGTGACCTGAATCTATGGAAGGACTATGGCCCCTGCCTGATCAATGTTTTATTTTTATATTATTACTAGCTGCCCGCCCCAGCTTCGCATGGGTAGCCCTATCGCGACTATAATTTGAGATTTAAACTATCCTATCTCTCAAGTTGGATCGAACTGCACATGGTGTGCGAATTTTATTATAATCGGTTAAGTGGTTTAGGAGTGCATTGAGGACAAACATTGTGACACGAGATTTATATATATTAAGATTATTATCACATTATTACATTATTATCGCATTATTATTACATACAAAAAACCTAATTTACCATAAATTCACTAACTAATGGGTAGACCATGACCAGCAGAAGGACATAGAATACTTCCCGATATTTCCACGGCATCGAGTGTTATGCGGGTGAAACCGCGGGGCGCCGCTAGTAATATTATACTCGTAAATGCGAAATTGAATTTGTTTGTTTATTACGCCTTATTTGGATATAATTTCTTCATTTCAATTTGATACCTCCACGCGTTCCTGAGAAAAAGGGTCTTGACAGCCCCAGACACGGACGGACAACGAAATGATCCTATAAAGGTTCTGTTTTTTCTTTTAAAATATGGAACCCTCTAAAACATAAATAAAACAACAACCACAAGATCGTTCTACGCCTTAATTAACTTATTCATACCTCAGAGTAACTCTTTCAATGAAAACGCTCGCCATATCCAATTAATTACAGTTTTCCGTTGTTACGGCACGTTCAATTCATGCAATAACATAGTAACGGGCTGAATTAAAACAAAACACGCCACTGTATTGAATCTCGGTGACGCTGGAGGCTGAGTACCTACCTATAGTTACCACAGAGAACATGCGTACAGCAGAAGGTCCAGCAACGTCTTTGAACCAGTCTTTCAGGGGGATGCGCCAAGGTAGCCCGCGAAATTCAAATTTTCTTATGTTTTTTTGCAATTTGCATGTCAATGTCAGGTTGTATCTTGATTAAAATATGATTCGCGACAGTAAAAAATATGGCTTTAGAGAATTATAATCATAACAATCAGCAATACAACTCCTTAAGTTGGCATAATCCTCAAATGTCATGATTTCATGTATAGTAAATAGTCATTCAATAGGATTACATGAACTTAGACTAGTTGTATTGATGATTTTTATTATTACAATTCTATAAATAAACATTTGTTACATTCGCAAAACATATTTTAATCAAGATCACAAGCAGCACGTACGCTTTAACGGAAGAAGTAACTGTAGCCGTCGCCGTCGCCGGCTAGTTCTACAGATCGGTTTCAAAATCATGACCTCTCGCACCGCTATGTGACACCAAACAAAGTTGTGCGGAATTTCCTTTCTGAACATTTACTGTCACTGTGTCAGCTCGCTTTAACCCAGTCTCCCCTCATGTTGTTTTTGAAGGACTGTTATATATTGAGGGAATTTGATTGTTCCGCTTAATAATGTTCGTATTATTGTAAAGTTATTTTTGACTTTGTAGTGTCTATTTGGAAGTCGGTTGTTCTTTTTTTGTAAAAAGTTTTTATTTAAGTACGAGAATTGGCCTTCTGAACTAAATCAATTAGATAAAATTTACTAATTTAGTCTTGAATGGGTGGCTTTGTTCATAAAAACCGGCCAAGTCAAGTGGGTGTGAGACCACGCACAATGAAGGGTTCTGTAGGTGCGATGAATTAATCCCAAAAATAAACTGAGAAATATCCCATACATCGATATTACGTTACGGTCAAGTCTCCAACTTAAGTTTGTGATCGCAAAAAATATAATTTTATGTGATAAAAAAAACGAACGATTTTCGGAGAGACCTTCTTACTAACCTCAAAACTGAACAGAAAATCAAAGAACAACCACAACCCAACAAAATAAATGGATAATTTTTATTGCCTTTGAAACTACCACATCACTCCATCCAATTTATGCTAATTTTTTGATGCGCAACAGGCAGCGGTCCGTAGAAAAATGGTCATTTTCCTTCATGATTCTTTGTCAACTGGAAGTAGGTTTGGATTTATTTGCGAGTATCAAAATAATATTGCGTTGAATTAGAAGCTTTATTTTTAGAGCTCCAAGAGACCGTGGACTTAAGGTGTTTTATATAAATTTTAAATTTGAAACCTCCACGCGTTGCTGAGAACAGGATATTGACAGACTGACGGACATACAGACAGACAGAAGGATAGACCAGTGGCGTATTTTAAGATTCAGCGC
Source organism: Conistra vaccinii (assembly GCA_948150665.1). Taxonomy (NCBI): domain Eukaryota; kingdom Metazoa; phylum Arthropoda; class Insecta; order Lepidoptera; family Noctuidae; genus Conistra; species Conistra vaccinii. The sequence continues at coordinate 1,263,409 of OX411320.1, read as the reverse complement.
CCTGGGCCTGTAAGGTTTGCCGCCCCATAAATTAACAAAAAAAATGCAAAAAGTTTCAATATTCTAGAATAAAACCCCAGTGTGTGTCCATTGAATGACTTTTTCATGAAATCATGACTTTTGAGAACAAATATAACTTGGAGAGATAAAATGATTTTAACGATTTTAATGTAAATACATATTTGTTAGGAAGCGTATAGCTAGCTTCATTCTAGCAACATTCTTCACTATCGGATAAAGTGCCACAGCAGTCAATTGGCGCTACCTAGACCCGTTTATAGTGCCGTAACTTTGCATTGTACGAGGTGGACAAGCTGCAAGCTCTTTGAGACAGTCATTGCAGACCGCCTCGTCGGGCGGCTGGTGCGGGAGGGGCCGAATTTGGCTTCCGTAGGGGAGGTCCACGGTGTACGCCGCGGCGGACGGTGAATGCTGTGGCCCGAGGTAGTCTCGTCTTGGCGGTGTCTCTAGACATCACTAATGCCTTCAGTACCCTGCCCTGGAGTTGCATCAGGGAGGCACTCCGGTATCACCAGATGCCAACCTACCTCGTGTGCGTCGTGTGGTCGAGGCCAATTTGACGGACAGGGCCGTCATCTACCCCAGTCACGAGGGAGAATGGAACCAGTGAGAGATGTCTTGCGATGTCCCACAGGGATCAGTCCTGGGGCCGCATCTGTGGGATATCGGATACGACTGGGTGCTGCGCGCCAACCTGCTAGCGGCGTCAGCGTGGTTTGCTACGCTGACGACACGTTGGTCCTAGCGCAGGGGGAGGTCGCACCAGGCGGCGGTCAAACTAGCGACACGCGGGGTTGCGACAATCGTCCAGCACAAGTCCGAGCCCATATGTTTTCATGGTCCTCGGAACACACCACCGTCGAGTTCCCAAATAACGGTATGAGGGGTTCACATTGGCGTCGAGTTGACGATGCAGTACTTGGGACTCGTCCTCGACATCCGGTCGAACTTCGTGGAGCATTTCCGACGTTTGGCTCCCAGACTGGAGCGGGCTTGGGCTGCCTTGAAATGGCTCCTGCCCAATGGGGTCAAAGTCCTCGCGCACATATGGAGTGGCGCGAGGAGGCGAAATTCCGGGGCGTAACTCCGCTGCCGCGAGAAATCACGGTACAGCAGGACATAGCTCCGGCGGGATCTCATGGCAACATGGAGAGTGCAATTGTCGCAACCAAGTGCGATCGGCGGCGGTGATCTCTCGCGTCCAGCCCTGGTCTAGGCCATGATGCGGATCGAAAGGGCATGGGAACTTGGGAAGTCGTCACTTCCTTCTACGAAGCAGTAATACTCGCGAAAGAGGAGGCGGAGCGCGTGAGGGAAAAGCAAATTAGAACTCATGCTTCTTGTCGCCGCTGGTGACGCCCTGGGCGTCGGGAATCCATAGCCGATTTCCGGCCACCGTAGGTGCAGGCTTGCGGACGGTGAGCAATGCTCGCTGCCGATAAGGACTAGGGGTTGACGGCGCGTTTTGTTCCACGCGTGCCTCAAAGAAATGTCAGCACAACAGACGGGGTCCGCTAGGGCCGATGGGTCAGGGTCGCGGGAAAGTCCGAAAGGGATACTTACTGTACGACGTGGCCCCTGGCGACACACCGGCAACTGAAGGACCACGGGTGGGTTTTAGTAAGAGTCTGACACGCCCTGCCGGTCCGCCCAAAGCAGGAGAAGTTATTCCATAATTTCCCACGCAAAAAAAAATCATTGTACAGTATTGTCATTTGGTGTTTTGATTGAGTGTTGAAGTTAGCGCAATAAACATTTTATGTATGGCCAAAAGGCAATGTTACTACTGTTACTAGGAACACTTTGGATGCAAGAGCGAGCGAATCGAGCTTGGGACTTGGGGCACCCTGACTCGGACAGGTTAGGCTGCTCCGCCCCTCGCAGCCTACCGCCCCGGGCCATGGCCCTTTTGGCCCTAGGGTAAATACGCCACTGGTATAGACGGACAATGAAGTGATCCTATAAGGGTTCCGTTTTCCTTCAGAGGTACGGAACCCTGAAAACATTATTTTGATGAATCGAATCAAATCAAAATCTTCAAAAAAAAATCAAATCAAAAATTGAATCTAATCAAAGTCTTTATTTGCTTGGAACGTAAGTTTAGTGTAAATATTAGAGCAGTGGTGGCCCAGTGGTAACGGCCCCGACTTACGAGTTGTAGGTCGTGGGTTCGAACCCAAGCAGGCGCTTTACTTTGTGTAAATAATTTCATCACCACTGCTCTCAAAATGGTAAAGGAAAACATCGTAAGGAAACCGGCATGTCTTAGAACCAAAAATTCGAAGACCTGTGACATCTACCAACCCGCACTGGGCCCGCGTGGTAGATTACAGCCCACTCCCTCTCACAGAGAGGAGGCCTGTGTCCCAGCAGTGGGAACATTAATAGGCTGATGATGATGATGATGATGATGATGAAATATTAGATGGTTTACGAGATTAGGACCTGCGGGGTAATGGCGTCACATAAAATGACAATCGATCACTGTGTCTTTCACATTGACAGTTCAGCCACATTAATTTCGTTCTTGTCGTTGTTGAGCAGACAAATATTTCAAACCTGTGAAGCAATAGAATTTCCTTCAAAACCTTCGTATTGTGTTTGAACGTGTGTTACGTAATTAACATACTATGTAAATTCCCTTGGCCTAATTAACGGAGCGATTCATGTTATTCTGCTACGTACAATTCAACATAGAATCTAATCTGGTTCGTTAACCAAAACCCTATAGAACTCAGTTTTATCTCCATCTTTTTGTCCCAAAAACAGATGGAATATTGGTCCGTAATCTGTCAAACGCGCAGTGTACGGAATGCGGGCCGTTCCCGGCAAATCCGACAATATCTGTGATGCATTAACTGTTACAATCCCTCGCTTGTCTTTGTGAGTCAGTCAGTCAGTCCGCTGAGTTAGGCGATTATCACACTGCATCGCGCTCCGTCGCGCGGGGTGGCCATAGAGTAATCTGATGCGTCTAGAGAGCTATACCGTTGAGTTTTCTATTGCTCTTTTTGACAGCTGTCCTGTGAATCATATAACGGTACCATGCTCTTTCAGCGCGTGTCCAAAATCGGAATTTACGACGCCATTTAGTTTTTCAATTCAATTTATGTGTAAATTACAAAATTTTCAATACAATTTATGTGTAAATTACAAAATTTTCGCAACAACGCCCAAGAACGTCAATGTCATTTAGGCGATAAAACATCCTTGTAGCATTCTAGCTAACACGGTTTCTTCTGGTCAACAATTCTGTATGATGGGTATGTGACACTATCAAACTAAAACTAATTAATTAGTACCTAACAGGTAGGACTCAAAACGTAATCTATACAAGTATACATACCTACAAATAAAAAAACGTGTGCGTCTCGGGACGCCTGACAGAAGTGATAACTTAAACTAATCTAAGTTGAACTATACAGACAGATTGGCTCCGTAACGCGTTACGTAACGAATCGGTTTAACCTCCCATAAGAAGTTATCACTTCAATAAAATTGAAGTGTCTGTTTGTGACGTCAAAATAACAGCTTTTTATTAAATGCATAATGAAAGTATATACGGTACTACCATATAAACAATTTTGAAATTTTTGTTTTGTTTCTTTGTTCAAGCTAATCTTCAAAACGGGTGACCCGATTTTGACGGGACTTTCACTGGCAGATAGCTTATGTTATAAGGAGTAACTAAGGTTACTTTTATTTTTGAAAAAGAATTAGCAGTCACGCGGGCGAAGCCGCGGCCAACTGATAGTATAAAGTAATATTATCCTTGATCCCTGTTGGAGTCAAGATTTTAGTTGATTAACAATTCCTCTATGGGCTTTACAGCATTGTCTAAGTTTCTGTTCCGTTTAATTATTGCTTAAACTTGTTAGCACAAAGCTTCAATGGTTGCTTGGCGTTAGGTGAATGTTAAATAATTTGTAAGTCGTCTCGCTAAGCAAATATTCAAAATACTTGAAACTAGCTGTGCCCCGCGGTTCCACCCGCCTCGCTCGGGGTCGAAGCGTGATGTTTAGCTTGGCTATAACCTTCCTAAAGAATTGGGCTATCAAAGACAAACATAATTTTTCAAACAAACAAACTTGTGGCGACATCTACATCGCCACTTGCAAACTACGCATCACACTGACGTCATGCAAAATCCTGCATCACGCAAGCAAAGTTTACCGCGTATTTAAATAAATATTTATTCCACAATTTTCGTTATTCACCTAACATTGTTTGTCTCTCCATCACCCATAGGTTGACTGGTAGAAAATGCCTATCATATTAAATCCGCCTCTGTACATTTGTTCAAATAAACAAAAATAACTAGCATATATACAACGTCCCGACATCAATCCTCGGTCAGTAGCCCACCAGGACGGAGAGTGATGGGTAGCTCTCCGTCCGATCAGGACCAAGCCCGGGTCGACGGCGCGTAGTGTTCCACGCGCGCCTCAAAGAGTTGTCAGCGAAGCTGAAGGGGTCCGTTAGGGCCGATGCCTACCACTGGGGTTGCGGATAAGTCCTAAGGGGAAACCGTGGCCCCGGTCTAGGTAAGGGAAGGAACACGGGTGGGTTTTAGTCAGTAAAAGTCTGACACGCCCTTCCGCTCCGCCCAGAGCGAAAGAAGTCATTTGATGATTTCCCACCCAAAAAAAAAAAAAAAAGCCCACCAGACAAAACACCCGACTGGTCGTAGGATCCTCTCTTTCCTGTAGAGAATGAAAGACTTTACACCCTGTTCCTCATACAATAAACTCTTCAGCTTTATAATATTAGTATATATTCCTTCAAGAACTGGAAAACAAATTCTGGTCCCTTAACAACCAAACCTCTACTAAAACTATGGCTCTACTAAAACTCAAACTATCGCTCCGCTCAATTACAGCTAACAAAAATTAAACGAAGCATTTTCCTTTTAATCGAATAGTTTATTGAAAACACAAACTATTCCGTAAAACAAGCACGTGCACTGTTGAATGAACAGTAACGAACTTTGTTGAACAACCAATAAGTTTGCTCACGTCAGAATGCAAAAATAAATGTAAAACCTCTTTCGTATTTTGTAATTTTATTATCTGTGGTCTTTTGCCCGTTGCTTTAAGCTGACTACTGATGTTCGAGATTTAAACTTTACTGTTGTTGCGATTGGTGGGAAAGATGAATAAATAATTATTTTGTTATTGTGAGAATATTTTGAGAAATGAGCGAAGCCAAGAGGAAGGGTTGTTTTTAGCAGTCTATATATGTAGGTATGTTTGTTTGTTTGTATTTACGTATGTCCCAATGTACCTAGTGCCTAAACTACTCATCCGATTTTGATGAAAGAGGCTGGTATCAATCGATTCGTTATTATAGTCGATATATAGTATTTTATAGCAACAAAATTAATTACATAATATGACGGATATTACATAGAAAAAGTGGGGAATTGTTTTTTTCTGAATTGTATTGTATCGAATGGGATGTGAAATGAAAGGATTTAAGGAGTACCTACTTTATAAAAATATATTGGATTGGTACCCAATATATTTTTTTATACATTTAAAAACCCGAAATAGTTCAAATAAAAAAGAGTTAAATATGAAACCCAAATACGACAAAACGTCGACTAAAAAGGTATAAATTGATTTTTCGTATAGCTGGAATCTCACGTAATATAAACGCTATATGTCTTAATTACATGAATAAATAATCACGTCACGACATGAAACCAAATATGTATTATGTTCTCGAAACATTTCGAGTTTCTCACATGGTTTTGGAACTGCGAGACATGTTCAAAGCCCGGATTTCCTTTATAGGGGCCTAATCGCTTAAGCAATACTAATCATGACCTCCATCTGGCGAGCTAATCGCGCGAGAATCATAAAGGTCCTCTAATCGTTCATAACATTACATAATATCTATACATAGTCCTCGACTATTTCACGATAAAATATTACACATGCATAACAGAGAATATCCATCAAAAGGTAATGGCCGGCCGTAAGATTCACATTTGACCTTTGTAGGATCTGTAATCTTGTTATAAAATTCACAATGGATTATGTTGGATATCTAGTCTGCACTGACTGGAATATTTAGAAGGCTTAAAGTTGATTTATGGCTAAATAAAATGATTATAAGGATGAATTTTACCAATTAAATAAATGCAGCACATCTAAATCGCGTTAAAAAGCTGTCTAGATTCCGCGCTACAACAAAAGTCCAGCCAGTAATAGGACTCGCCCATCAAGAAGCGCTGTCCCAAATTAGAGACACATTATTAATTTATTACACACAAAACAAAAGGTATTTTAATAAAACACGTAAGATTCATTAAAATGGTGAAGTTTTCAGAAAAAAATACGATTCTCAGTTTTTTATCCGCGTTAGACAAATTAATATCACTATGTCATATAAACAGAATCTAAAATATTCCCATATTAAGATATTGAGAAAACATATATTTTTTCCAAATCATTAACACTACTCGTTTGGACGTGATCTTCAGTATAAAATCATTAAAACTCGGTTGTCGTCGCCTAAAGCTTGTAGCTCATGTCCACGGATAAGTAAAGGAAAAATACTGCACACAAAATAAATTAGGTTAATAAATTGCAGGAGGATACTGATGATATAAGCTGCTGCAAACAGAAATAAAAACGAATAAACTAAAAGCGAACGAAAAGCGGATGAAAGCTCGTCCGGTTCACTTCCATAATCCTATGACATTTGCCAGATACACGAGCGCTTCAAAAGGTCAGATGAGACCGTGGTACTTGAAATCATGCGATGCAATTACGCTGTAGTGTTAATTAAGCGAAGTATAAAGCGAGGGATAATAATGTTAGACTGTTTTTTTCTCACAAGGAAGGTTTAAGTCTTTACAAGCAGGTATTCATTCATCGGGTTCGGGTTCATTACTCAAATTCACGACATGCTAAAGATTTTAGACTTTAAAGTCAAGGTGCTTACGATGTTTTTTCCGTTTCAGAGGTAGCTAAGTCATGTTAAAATTCATCATCATCATCATTAACAGCCGAAAGACGTCCACTGCTGGACATAGGCCTCCCCCAAGTACCGCCCCTTCGACCGGATCTGTGCTTCTCGCATCCAGCGGATTCCTACGGTCTTCACAAGGTCATTGGTCCACGTTGTGGAAGGTCTTCCAACGGTACGTCTTCCGGTACGCGGTCGCCACTCCAGAACCTTTTGGCCCCATCGGTCATCTGTTCTGCGAGCAATGTGCTCTGCCCACTGCCACTAAAGTTTGGCAATTCTTCGGGCTATGGCTATGTTTGGAGTTTCCGTACTAGAAATGAAGAGATCCGCAGGAGAAATAAGGTAACCGACATGTTAAAATTACTTGCATATAATAGAACCACAATTTGACTTGTCCGGTTTTGGTATTCTTACGAGTCAGTAGAACTCCAGTCTTTACCACAGTTTTTGTTATTATTTTACTTGAAAACTTCTGCAGTTTTTAGTTTCGTCGATGGTTCAAAAATAATCCAGCTATCAAAAATGTATTAACCCTCAATAATACCTACGCACTTAAGGGCCAGACATCCATCAAAAGGCAACGAGCTGTAAAGATCGCATACAATTCCCGTCCGGACATTAGGACCAAATGCGGATTTATGGCGATGGTTATTAAAAGATCATTGCACACACCCTCTTTATGGGATATGTACTTTAACGATCATATTCCTTGCCGGATTTATTCCGGACCTTAGCCCCTATTATTATATTGAGAACCGTCTTAAAATACCCGTCGTAAAAGAAATTGATTTAAATGTCAGTCATTATAGTCAATTCTTTCAATTGAATGGCTTTTGCGAGTATGACATTTAGATCTTTTGTATCTTTTCTATTGTCAAGCTTTTTTTTCAAATAATATACGTTAATATAACTGGCGAATTATGGGTGCTATTGTGGGTACACATCTGCGTAACGCTTCAGGGCAACAAGACGTGATGTTATGTCATGTGTTTTGCATTCGAATCTATGAACATTATGACATTCCACTAATCTTTTTCTTAGCGAGTCGGTGAAAAAAACAACACAAAAAATATTAAGTTTAAAAAATATATATACTCTCCGGAGATCTGAGCCGTCTATGAAACCCCACTTGTGGAAGTTGTCCTTGTACGAAGTCTATTTAAGATTTTCCAAAAAGGCCACGGTAACTTGTGCCCAGATTGGAGGCTCTCTGATGGTTCGATTCCACTAATTCAACCTCATTATTTAACTTATTATACAGACAGGTAAATTAATTGTTACACAAATTGATACCCTACGTCTAGTTGCCATGTTAGTCATTTCATGCGAGTCTGAATTTGTCTTTCTGGAAGAACGTGATTTGACTATACGGACGATTTAAGTTGGTAGTCAATTTTATTAACAATTATTTTCCATGATTTTACAAAGGCTCAGATTTGCCCTTAACTGTGACTGTGTACAATTACTAAAACCAAAAGCACCAAACCCAAACAACCCAACCCAAAGGTTGACTGGTAGAAAATGCCCATGGCATTAAGTCCGCCTCTGTACATTTGTGTGCTTAAAGTGTTAAATATTACTGAGACATTTTCAGTTTACAGGAACGCAGAATCTGGATGAGTAAGGAACAGTACACCATTCGAGAACTGCACCTAACAGATCTTCTTTCTTTGCGTCATGTTTACCGCAAAAAAATGTATTTTCTTTCTTTTCTTTCTTTTCTTTCTTTTCTTTCTTTCTTTTCTTTCTTTCTTTTCTTTCTTTTCTTTCTTTCTTTTCTTTCTTTTCTTTCTTTCTTCTCCTTCTTTTCTTTCTTTTCTTTTCTTTCGTTTATTTCTTTTCTTTCTTTCAGATCGGCCCGCACGGTAACAATTTCATTACAAGCCGTCGAATACACGTGAATAACCCCAACTTCAATTAGTTAAAGTTTAGTTATTAGTTAATAGTTATAATTACTTAATAATAACATCTTCCGAGAAAGCGTTGGTTTACATAAAGCAAAGTCTGTAGTGACGCTCAGTTTGTACTCTAAGTGGAATTTATAATTATTGTTGCGCCATTATTTAATACAAAATCAGCGTTTCAAAGAACAGCCAAGAAAATTTTAGTCTGAATACGTTAACTTCGTAAACAGCTTCGTAAAACTTTTATTTACCCTCAAAATTGAATTTAGAACGACTCGCAACGGATAATTAGGAAGTAACGACCTACTCGTATTTTTCGTTCACTTCAAAATCTACGTTTAATTTTGTAAGTTCGCGAAAAGTCATTTTCCACAAGTCTTGGAGAATTCTTAAAACAGGATAATAGGTTAAGTTTTTGACGTCTGTGTTGACAGTAATCTCACTAAAATGGGGTTTCCTTACCGCTTAAGAAATGGTTCTTTTTTACCAAACTTACCCTATTTCAGGTAGTAAAGGTTAAGGGAAGGGTGTTAATTATGTAGGTAGTTTTCCGTTAACGGAGGCTTAACTGATTTCGGTTTTATTGTGGTAGGTACCTTTTATATTTAATACTAAAATTTGTAATCTTCGATCACGAAGTTAGTAATCCATGCATTCATAATCGAAATCAAAATATTTTATTTCACTTAAACCTACATGGACATTGGACACTTATCAAAATGTCAGAAGCTAGGTGCACGGTTCCAATTAATCAGTTCCTATGGAGAAGAGCCGGCAAGAAACTCCACGGTTACTATTAAAAAAAAATATAAAATTGGTTTTTACAATATTTTCAAAGAACAGTGTTAATAGGTATGGGAGGACAGTGTAATCCCAATATCAAAGCTTAGTGAACGTTGTGGAGCCACGCAGGTGAAACCACATGGAAAACCAAGCTTTAATTTAAGTATAAAAGCATTTTTACAACGCAATAAATCTCCAAACTGGGCGCTATTCCAATTAGTACCAAGACAAAATTAGCATCCGGAAATATTAAGCCATCCGGAATTCCGTTAGTGCCTATGGTTCGTCCTAAAATTTAAGCGATAAATTCTAAATTGCAATTTTATTGGACTCTCGTAAATCCTCGGGGCTTTCTTATAAATCTAATAAAATGCGTTTCATCCACTCAGACATTGTAGGAACGCTTAAAAAGTTAATTTCTTTAAAAGTTTCAAAATGGCGGCTCAGATTTCCCGCGCTAAGTGCTCGGAAGGACTTCAATCAAGTTTTTGTGGCTTTTTGATTGGATTTCTTTCTTTCCGTTGTGTCGTTGACGGATATTCATATTTTAGAAATGTAATCGACGGATTATGATTTAATTTATTGTCAATGGGAGGCGAGGACAGAGTTTATACTTGTTTTGGCTTCTTATTATATTTGATTTTGTGTCGTTTATGGTCTTGTTTTTGAACGTCGTGGATGGTACGAAGATTTTATTAGTCTGTATGTTCAGAATTATCAGTGTATACCTTATGGAAGGTAAACTAAGGTCTAGTTAAGATAGTATCTCCTGACTTAAGATCCGATATTCACAGTATTTTTTAAACACAAATAAAAGAAAAAAAAGTGTAAAGTTCGTCCTACTCCTAAGCATGAGGAACATATTTGTTCCTCATGCTTAGGAGTAGGACGAATGAACCCAGTTTGTTGTTACTAAGCGTTCACGACGGTATTTCATACAAACCTTCAAGCCCTTGTTTTTAGAAATGACTGAACAGATTTTAATGAAACTTCATACGCATAAGCAGGATACAAAGGTCTAAAAAGTTGGTTAGGAACATTTTCGAAATGTCTTATTTAAAAACAGATAACTGGAAATCTGTTTCTTTGGAAAATTTAAAATCTGTAACACTATTTTTCGAAATTGTTTACCACTAACTTTTTAGTCCTTTGTATCCTGCTTAATAAGCAGGATACAAAGGTCTAAAAAGTTATGCGTATGAAGTTTAATTAAAATCGGTTCAGTCATTTCGAAAATCAAGGGCTTGAAAGTTTGTATAAAATGCCGCACGTCGTAAACGCTCTTAAACGTTATCTTTTAGCCGTATTTTACTAAACCCACAACAGTGAGGAACCTACCCTAATCACGGTACAAGCCCATAATATGTCGTTTCAACTCAAACCTCAGCCCACCATTACTACCTACCGTATAATATTTTAATTTACAATATAAAGCCCCTCCCCGACGGTTCTCCCTAACTAACCTGTTGACCTTTCTCCTCCGACCTTTGGGTCTAAATGCACTTACTGCGGGTCCTGGCTATTCAATTAACACCCGTAAAGTGAAGGTAAATCGATGGAAATTGCTTTCAGGGTTTATTTTTAGCTTTTTCTCGTTCCTTATTAGACTATCGACAAGAAACGGCGCGATCATTCAATAATCAAGTTGAATTGAACGTTTTAGAACTTGTTTTCTTGCTTTGTAAAGATAGGGGCACATTATATTACCCTATCTTTGAGAGGCTGTTAAATTGTTATTACCTTTTTCGTGTTGTGTGGGCACGGTCAACAACAGAAGTAGATTAACCGTATAATAGGTATTACTTTTACGTATGATCTAAATCTTCTTAATATATAGGTATAAATTACGCGTCACGTTGTTTGTCTGCTATGGACTCCTAAACTACTTAACCGATTTTAAACAAATTTGCACACCGTGTGCAGTTTGATCTAACTTAAAAGATAGGATAGCCTTCATCTCAATTTATAGCCGCAATATTATTTTATTGCAAATTAGGGCTACCCATGCGAAGCTGGGGCGGGCAGCTAGTAGATCTATATTTATTTGATACATTAGGTACTTTTCAGCATTTCATGTAGTATCATCACCTGCCTATCCTTTTACCAAACTATGTTGGGTCGGTTTCCAGTCTAACCGGATGCAGCTAAATACCAGGATTTTATATGGAGCTACTGCCTATCTGACCTCCACAAACCAGTTACTGGGTAACACGATAACCTTGGTAAGAATAATACAACTAAATTAAATAATATTATTTCTAAACTGAATTTAACAACTGTTCCATATTTTTTTGTGTTTTAAATCCAGGACTGTTTTAAAAATAACTGAAGTGCTAATCGATTTTTATTGCTGATGACAGGAGCTGATCGGTTCACGATATTTAAAAAAAAATGCTCACAATAATAACAGTGGCTCTGTTAAAATAATTTATTTTATTTTCAGAGATTTATTCTGCCAAAAGATAAACCAATACTGAAGGCAAGGTAAGTTAAAAACCTCTCCCTTTTATCTTTTTCATCCAAAAATTCTAAATCCAGGACAATCCATACCCTGTTTATTAAACAAAGCCAACGCAGCATACGGCGGGCGGGCGATCCAATGTGCCCCAATACCGGACAATGGCCGAATATAGGCATTGTTAGCAATGTTAGCGGTAATCTTTCAGATAAATGAGCGGCTGGATTAAGGTCAATCATTAAGGTTAAAGAGGTTTTGAATTTTAAGGGATACTTGAATAATTTTGGTGGTAGCGGGTATGGTAACTTAAAGATCTTTTTGTTTTTAAAGATTTAAAGCAACATATTTTCTCTAAATGGTGTAAAAAGTCGGTAACGCAACAATTATTTCCATATTTATGTTACAAAAATTCAACTAAGTACTTAAATAACCATTAAACGTGACTGTAGCCACAAATATGTCATTTGTTTTATTTTTATAATTTTATTTATAGATGTTTTTCTATTTTGTGAATGTGATAACATTGTGGCCTTACTAGATTGTAGATTTGTTGACCATTTTGTATTTTATGTAGGTATCTACTACCTACTTGTTGAAAGGCCTTACCTACTATTCGAAAATATTGTAAATGTGAATTATTTTGAAAAGAGTAACCGTGTTACCGTACTGTAGGATGTCTTTACTGATTTTTTAAAGTTTTCGATACTCAGTACTTTTAAAATATAAATATAAAAAAATCAATCTTTCCAACAAAATACATCATCTCAAAAAACTTCCTTCAAACTTAATTTTGTCGATCAATTAATTGTTTCAGTAAAAATGCCACTTTTTATCATAAAAGTTTAATTAAAAGCCTCATGCGGAAATTTTCGTCAGAGGATCAGACCTACGAAAATGTTGAGTTGGAAAGTTTTCAAACAACAGTACCTACTGCCGAAATTTTGGTGACGTAAAAACACGGTGGTTGATGAAAAAATAAACTTTGCCGCCATAAATGGTTTTTCCCAAAGTATTAATTGATACTTTTTGGTGTCGATGTTAAAAGGTTAAAGTTTTAATAAAAGGTGGTAAAGGCTTTCGATTTTATTAGACTCCCAAGCATTTTACTTTGCTTCGATTTTTAACCGACGAAAAATAAAAGGACGAGGTTCTTACGTCGACACGTATATTATTTTAATGTATGACCACGCATATCTTTTTACTAAGTAGTCCCATTTCAACGATTTTTTTTATTCGGGTATATCTCGAAATTTTTCATGATATACTTATATTATAATTAGTAATTTTTACATGGGACCCATGTAAAAATGACTGACACTGAAACTGAAATCTACCCCTACGGGTAAAAAAAATGAATACCGGGTAGAATTTTCAACTGTGAACCGATTCTGTTGTAATTTCGCACACATATTAGTTCTGATGACACAACCACATAATAAAGACCTGGAGTTGATCTGATGGTGGTGGTGGAAGACAGTCGCGAGAAGTCCTCAGCAGTTTACAGCAGCTACATCGTGTTTGGGCTTTACACCTAACTGGGGTTGAGGCAAACAATAAATAGTAACTAAAAGCGAAAATATAAACGTTTTTGCAAAAAATTAAACCGATGACAAAAAAAAACTGAAAAGCCAAAATAAAAAGTAACCTTTTATTGATAAATTGAAGGCCCTCAAATATCGAATTTTGAGTCGGCACCAAACAAATTAATTACTTATAGCGTAAAATATTAGCTTGGATCTTCGTTGAATGTGTTGAGCACGTCAAGACATATAGTTACGTAGCATTTGTAAGACGTTGGCTACACACATCAGTCACGTCACTACCGGCGCATCTCAGTCGACGACGCGTCACCGGCACGTCAAAACTTGTATTGCTACGAATGAAACAGGCGTTGCTATGACTGACTGACTGACTATCTGTTCACACACGTCCCTGAAATTGACGCGACTGATCGGCTTCGTGACGTTAACGTGACTGACGTGACTGACGTGTGTGACATGAACCTTTATGATTTGACTTACTTAAGGCGAATTTCAATAAATAGATAATAATGCGTTTCTGCTATAAAAAAGTGTAGTTTTCAGTTCAGCGCAGAGTGGCGCGTGCTCGCAGAGTGGTCACTTGCTTGCTGGCGCCCGCACGGACGTGTGACCGTTTAACAGTGAATTGTCGTTTAATTACCCTACTCAAATACTTATAACGTAACGTAACGTAAATTCTTATAACGTGGTAAATACCACAATAGTAAATGTACTGCCTGCCGTTTTTCGTACCTATGTAATAAAACTTTGGGTACACGATAACACGGCGGCGCTTCGCGGCTCAACGCATGTGCATCGGATTTCTTCCATACGACTTCACTCCTAATGGCGATACCTATCTTCTTGAGCATTACCGGTGTAGATAAGGCTTTATTGTACACAATGTACACCAGTGAATAGTGAATTTAAGTGAATAGGTAACTTCTAAGAGAGCGTACATCGTCGATCGGTATCGCTATCAACGCTTATCCGGTAAGGGGTGTTACACACATATTCGCGTTGGCCTGATTCGGTACAGCTCGGCTGCCAAATCGGACATACATTTATGTAGCTTAGCTCAACTTGTGCCGACCCGAGATGAGATGCAGAACGAAGTTTGCCGATTGGCACGAGCTGATTAAAACTCGAATATTGTGTAGTAATTGTTTTGGGTCAGCTTTGTTATTCAACAAAATACAGCTGAATCGATATGCCAAACATGGTGTGCACTCCTAAGATAGCGGGCAAAAGCGAGCCTATTAAATCGCTTTTTTCTATACACCCACCGGTGTACAGGGCAATTGGGAATGTACGAAGATATCGGTCACATCATCCTTTATTCAATAAAAATAAAAAATAAATTGAGTGAGAAAGTATCAAATTACTTCTCCCGCTCCGGGTGGAGCGGTAAGGCGTGCCAAACTCTTACTGACTAAAACCCACCCATGTTCCTTCAGTTACGTCGGTACAGTAAACCCCCTTCTCATGCGTGAAGGTTATTAATTCTGAATATCAGTCTTTTTCAGTATTCACTGAAATCAGTTCGGTAAGAACTTCCCGTTAAACCGTTTATACTGATATACAAGGCAATGGTTTGATCGAATGAATAATGAAGGCATCGGAGTCTACGTAACACTCTTGAAACTATTAATTTAATTCGAACTCTAGAAAAACCCATTGAAAGTAAGATCCTTCATTACCAACCATCAAGCTTCAGTTGATTGTCTGCTACTTTTCTGTATTGGAACTGATCAGTAAGTAGTGCCGTCGAAAACCAATTAAAGACCTGCAACGTTTCAAAGTCTTTGAACTCTGAATTAAGTTCAAAGACTATGTGACCGTAGTGAGTACACAACGCTGCTTTGTGTGGCACTGACTCGTTTAATTACTGCGTTGGATTCCGCCCTGTACTCTTGTGATTTAGCTAGTGGTCGCTCTGTGGGATCCTGAATTAGGATCCTAGATCACGTAACTAAAGGGGATTGAGGTTATTTAAAGAGATTGGCCAGAGAGATTGCACTGCTTTACGGATTGGATCACCTATCTCCCTGCTAAGTGTGATACAACAATTTCCTCTTTGACATTTCTACGTTTAGAGGATAAGTCAAAAGGTAGTAAACAGAAAAGTGTCAAATGCTATCGTCTAAAGTGGGTCATCTTAATTCTGGATCAAAGTCATCACCATCATTTTAACCGCCTCTGTGGTCTAGAGGTCCAGACCTGTCTCAGACCCAGAGGTCCCGGGTTCGATTCGGTAGGGCTTGTTCTAAGTCCGCTTAGCTAGCTACCACCCTCTTGTCTAAGGATGTCGCCATAACAATGTTAACAGCATTGTTGTGTTTCGGCAGTTAGAGGAAAGATAGCCAGTTCCTCTTTTATTTAAAATAACCTCGTCAGCATCAAGAAACATTGATCAAGAACTGTCTCCTGAGCATTATTTGGCAAAAATGCGCCCATGAAACGAGACGAGAGACTCGTGGCTAAGTAATAACAGTCGCACGGGTCAATCCATCAGGTTAAACTACGCTTGCCGCGTTTGGTCCGTGGATGGGTGACCATCTTTACACATCGAGACCTCTCAAATCCTCGGAAAGCTCGTTAAGCCATTGGTCCCGGCTGTCATTCGTTGATCTTTGAAGATCGTTACGGGTCGTCAGAAGGCCGAAAGTCTGACAAGCAGTCTTACCAAGGGGTATTACCCAGTAACTGCGTTGTGGAAGTCAGATAAACAGCCAGTCAATGTAAAATACTGGTATTCAGCTGCATCCAGTTAGACTGGAAGCCGACCCCAACATAGTTGGGAAAAGGTGAGGCAGATGATGATGATGATGATGATGATGATGATGAAGATGATGATGATGATGATGACTCGTAGAACGAAACTATCCATCACCACAACATAGTGGGGTATTGCTTAGATAGATATTAGCGCTACTAAGTTTCTTTTGGCGCGTGGTGAAAATCTGAACTAACCCCTTTGGATGTTGTCTAAAAAATATTTTTTGGCCGTCAGGTAGATTATTAAAAAATATTGGACACGTATTTTTATGTAATCAAAAGATTACGGCAATATTTAAAATTGAGTTAAAATGTGTCATGACGTCACTCTCTGGAAGATTTTATACTAAATTGTGACGTAGCAGCCCCCCTCCCCAACTTTAATTTAGAATAGAATAGAATAGAATACTCTTTATTATGTACACCATAAAAATTACAGACATAGGTTTAGAAGTTTTACATAGGGTGACACAATGGGCGGTCTTATCGCTAAAAGCGATCTTTTACAGACAACCTTAATATTTAATGCGTTTTATCTAAACCATTTTTTATTAATATGATAAAGCAAAAAATAGTTTGGAAAATCTTAAAGTGCACGCCTCATAACACTCATTCATAAACGAAAAAGAAATTCAAAACATAGTTTCTAACAAAAATTAACAATTTATCACTTTTCATGAAGTATGTTTTGACTGCTGTTTTACCCATCAATATGGGTACTAACCTCGCAATCCTTACGTAATGTCAAAGACTATTTATTTAGATATTTACATTGTGGGTTGCTAGGTAACACGATAAGTCAAGGTTGGAAATATTTAGTTATAGATATTATATTTTAGTTAGTATTTTATTAATTATAATTAAACTACTTTGAATAAAAGAGCCATTTTCAATAAGGTTCCTTCTATGGCTGTGACGAATGTATAAAAAAAAATTGACTCAATTAATTGATTTTATCGCAAGCTACAATGTTTTCAGGGTTCATAAATAGACGGAAAGAAATTTTTTTTCAACTATTTTGATGTTTTTCCATTTCTGCTGCATTTAATCAATTGTTAAAAAGTACAGTATTTATCTTCATTTAATCATCTATACAATGGTATATAAATTAAGTAGGTTCTGTGTACTAGCAGGAGTGTAACAATTAAAACAGTTGCAGAAATGGGGCAAAAAAAATTTTCGATCGTAGAGCACAGTCTAATGCTTCGCATTATGAGTCGTGCAATAAGTGTTGAATATTCTTTTATTATCTGACTGACGGACTAAATAGTTTTTTTTTTGCAGTCAACATCCATACATAATAATAAATACCATACAGCGCCCCCCTGTCAAAGATTCTTGTAGTAGCGTTACAAAACAGAACAACCATCTATTAAAGCCAGCTCCATCACAAAATTTCGATAGGTTTGCATACCCCGGTTGAACGCATGTGCACTCAAACGTTATGGGTCGGTTCAGCGCACACTGTGCAACACGTAATATCGTTTTACCATTCACCGGGATTGCCAACCTTTTTTTATTTGTGATTCGATTCTGTGATAGTGTGTTTGAATGCTGTGTGACAGCAATGAAATCGATGTATGTGATCAAATTGTCAATAGGCTTATTTCATTTTCACGCGATCCAGTCAATGCAATGACGCATATGGCTTAGAATGTTTCTTTATTTAACTGTTTTTTTTTTAAGTGAAAACTGCTTTAGGCGCGTTGAGCACTTGTTGGGTGAACAAAAATCATGGAACTCGCGTCATCGTCACCGGAGGCGCGTTGAGCACTTTTTTGTTGACAGCGCACTCTGTTTCATTTTTTTGGATTTTTTTTAATGGAGCTACAGCTTCCGTTCTTGTACTGACAGCAAGCCACGTAAATTCCTGACATTTTCGTTAGATAGCGTTACTTAGTTTTCACTTCTATCGGCAGTCCCTAAAGACTGCACCGCATGTTTTTTTTTAATGTGTAACATTTTTCCTCTCGCTTTCCTGCATCTGTGGGAGTGATTTCAAGAAAAGGGACGGAAGTGTGTAACAGGAAGTCGGGGAAGCGCGCGCTATTTGATTTGACCAATGAGCGCGCGCGGTGCTAGAGTTGGCCGTCAGAAATGACCTTGACTTATTACCAAGGTGAGATGTCGGATGTTACCCATCATATGCGGCTACTGCAAGGCTCGCAAATTTTTTTCCTGTTTTAATATCTCAAGCAAACAATTAACTAATAATGTCGACCTGAGAAAAAATTGTATTGCAATTATTATCTATCTTAAGGTGCTGACAGACTTGAGCAATTGAGCATTCACTTAGTAATGAGCATTCTTGCGAATGTTACATTACAGGGGAGCGTTTTAGCGAGCATTCTAGCGAGCATTGTACCTAAAGGACAGTTACAGTACAAATTTGATTCGAGCTTTTTGCCGAGCCGAGCCATTCTGTCATTGTTCTGTTTCTATCTTCATGAAGAATTTACTGGCAGTATAATATCTAGGGATAAATCAGACGCTATGTGTGACGAAATATTTGATTTGTACCATAAAATTACATCCATAGAAATATTATTTTATGCGCAATGAAATATTTACGCCATCGCCTCTATTTTCTGTTCTGTATTTTTTTCTTCGCGATAAAATATAAGAATAAACATCATCTGTGATTTCATCTTGAGTGCTGTGATACGATAAACTACAAGCACTTGGTTTATTGCCAAGTAGGGGAATACTGACGCTAAACGGAACAGATGACTTGGAATAACACTTTGTATGACGAATGGTAATATTTATCGTCCGATTATGAATGGAAAACTAATAATATTTAATCTATTTAAAATGAAATCTATCAACAAAAAAATACCGTGCCGTGTTTATTAATCGTGAGGAAACCGGCATGCCTGAGAGATATTTCTCGACGGCATGTGAAGCCAAGTTAGAGGACATGGGCGGCTTTAAAACTCTGACACCAGGTTTGTCACTGTCACACCAAAATAAGGAGAATTATATCTATCTGTAAATTCGAGCAGACGGAGAACTCGATGTCTTGTCCAACTGGTAGTGACTTAGCACCCAGAGTCTTCCAATTCATTATCTAAAGTTTAGTTACTGAGACTTGATGTCAAGAGATAGGGCAGTAGCGTTTACTTAGCGCTGGAAGTTTGGGGAGTTCGTTGCGCCGCTTCTTCTTCCCAGCTAAAGCACTAGGAAGTGGTGAAGGGCGGGCGTTTTTGGGGGGGACTGTCTTATGTAATTTTGACGTTCGACAAGTGTTGATTCTCAGCCTAGTTTGAATAAATGACTTTTGAATTTTGAATTTTGAATACTTTTTACCCGACTACGGCGAAGAAAAAAGGAGCTCTAACTTCTTATCATAATTTGCCAAATGACGTATCGTTTGGCAATGTGACGTCACATTTAATTGAATATGCGCCCTCTAGACACGTCGTGTTATAAATCGAACAGATTACGTGTGCCTCCAGATTTTTACTTTGTCTGTCTGTGATGTCTTGTTTACACGTCTTTAGCTGTCGTTTTAGTTTATAACGACCTAAAAATAAAACTAAAAATCTTTCACTTGCCATCCCCAACATAAAGTATACCAACAGCCCAGTTTATACAAAACAAACAGCCAGTGAAACACCTTTTACCTCGATGTAAACATGAAAAGCTTGTAACAATACACGCATAGTGTACTGTTAAGTATTCATTGTAAACAAACAACTGAGCGAGCTGTGAACTATTTGTAAACTAAAACGAATGCTGAGTAAATACCCATAGTAATGCGTTGTAAGCGGTTTTCATGTTTCATGCAATGAGTAGACTGTATAATGAACGGTTCTACACAAACTTATTTTATAAATCAGTTAGCCATTAATTATACTCCATTTATTATAACAATTGAAAAATAACGGTTATCATTATGACCCTCTCGTTATTTCGATATAAACATAATATGTTTTTTATGTGTTTATATTATAATAAATTATTATATTATAATATAATATAATAATAAATTATTATCTATATTAATATTATTATAAAGAGGAAAGATTTTTTTGTTTGTTTGTACCGAATAGACTCCGAAACTACTGGTTCGATTTGAAGAATTCTTTCAGTGTTAGATAGCCCATTTATCGAGTAAGGCTATAGGTTATATATCATCACGCTAAGACGAACAGGAGCGGTGTACCAATGAAGAATGTTTCAAAATCGGGAGGTTTTTTTAGCGTTAGCCCAAAGTAATTATTCCACGCGGACGAAGTCGCGGGCAGAAGCTCTAGTATTATAATAAAGTTCGTTATTTTACGGTAAATACAAAGCAATGTTATCTATTTACCATTTACATTTTTTGAAAGCTCTAAAGTACGGCAATTTCAACAATATTACACAATAAATGTCGTTATTTTGCCGTTACTTTTCTAATACTATAATAAATGGAGTATAGATGCTTCAAATCTTAAATAATAGCCCTAACCTATAAAATCTTGGGTATATTCAAGGCATATGGCGATATATTTAGTTATGAAAGTTACCAGTGGTAAAACTTTACTAAAACAATAAAATGCAGTTAACAAAATAACCGTATTTCTCTAGCAGTCTCTGTTTTAAATTATTAGGTAAATTGCGTTGTTTAATAACGATGATTTTACTTCTAATAATGTAACAGGGCTCATTTTCAAACTCCGGTTTACAGAAAATGTCTGGAAAAAGACCAAAAGGAACCTGAACAACGAATTAACTCTATTCCATAATTGAAGGCAACCTCACACTCAGCAGAAACTGGCAGTCTTGCAACCAATGAAGAAAAAAAAACAGAAATTACCATTCAGTATCTAAACAAAAAAAAAAACAAAATACAAACGCGAACTCCGAGTCAACAATAACAAGTAGCATCAAAGGCTTGCTACAAACGAACCGACAGAACGTCGGACAAACTGCACAGTTTGTTCCGAGCTGATATAATTACGGAGCAAAAAATTGCAGCTCTTGAGTGCAGAAAAAGAAAATAAGTTGTAGAGGCGTCGCGCGTCGTCGGACAGCAAGCGTAGCTGTGGTCAAGTACGAATAGTACCTTCAGTGCCAGATTTTGCATGATAACTTTTGTATATTCGTAGGTAGGTACTTATAACTATTCTAACGGCTAAAGGCGGCAAGGGCTGATTCTTCAATAGTCTGATAACTTTTGTCTGAGGAATAATAACTATAATATAATATAATTGTAATATATTCGTGGCTAAGTAATAACAAGCCGCACGGGTCGATCCATCAGGTTAAGCTACGCTTGCCGGGGTTGGTCAGTGGATGGGTGACCATCTTTACATACCGAGACTCCTCCGTGCCTCGGAAAGCACGTTAAGCCGTTGGTCCCGGCTGTCATTTGTGGATCTTTGACAGTCGTTACGAGCCGTCAGAAGCCCGAAAGTCTGACACCAGTCTTACCAAGGGGTATCGTGTTACCCAGTTACTGGGTTGTGGAGGTCAGATAGGCAGTCGCTCCATGTAAAATACTGGTATTCAGCTGCATCCGGTTAGACTGGAAGCCGACCCCAAGATAGTTGGGAAAAAGGCTAGGAAGATTGATAATTGTAATATATTGACAGATAAAAAGGTACAGCAAATATTTATGTCAAATAGTTATATTTATCCAGATAAAAGGTGCGTCTGGTTATAAAAAAGGTACCCACAGATTTGCTCGAGTCTTTTACGATTTTTTTTTTGATTGGGAATTTATCAAATAACTTCTTCCGCTCTGGGCGGACCGGAAGGGCGTGTCAGACTCTTACTGACTAAAACCCACCCGTGTTCCTTCAGTTGCCTACGTTGCCAGGGGGCCACGGTATCCCTTTCGGACTTTCCCGCAACCCCGAGCATATGTGTAGGAAGAAATTAGGCGCATCTGCGCCTTAAGGTGATCACTGGCACTGGCACTGGCACTGGCACTGGCACTGGCACTGGCACTGGCACTGGCACTGGCTCTGGCACTGGCACTGGCACTGGCTCTGGCACTGGCACTGGCACTGGCACTGGCACTGGCACTGGCACTGGCACTGGCACCGGCACTGGCACTGGCACTGGCACCGGCACTGGCACTGGCACTGGCACTGGCACTGGCACTGGCACTGGCACTGGCACTGGCACTGGCACTGGCACTGGCACTGGCACTGGCACTGGCACTGGCACTGGCACTGGCACTGGCACTAAGGTCACTGGCATATAGACATATGCCAGTGACTTTGAGTGGTTAGCTTGCATGTTCTGTACTGAGCTCACGCAACGCGTCGTACGTCCAGCCAGTAACTAATTGGACTCGCCCACCAAGAAGCGCTGTCCCAAATTAGACGCATTTTTAATTTATTATACATAAAACAAAAGGTATTTTAATAAAATAGGTATACAAAATAGTATATTATGCAACTAATGAATAAAGGACGGATTTAAAGCGAGGGCCATAGATGAATCACGATCAAGTGAAGGATTCTAACGACTGAATCACGACCGTAGGGAGTGATTCATGATGATTGAATCACGAGCGCAGCGAGTGATTCAAGTGTTAGAATCCTGAGCGACGCGAGTGATTCATGGCCCTCGATATAAATCCGTTTTATTCAAGAGTTGCATACAATACTTTATACCATGACTACGAGAAAAATAAAGATTTAAGCGAAAATAGACATTTAATAAAAGGTTAACACGTTCAGTGTCGGGAGCCCTCCTGGAGGGTTCACCTACTTGGATATGGGATGTCGGGAGCCCTCGCGGAGGGCTCATTTTAAATGTAGACATTCAGTGTCGGGAGCCCTCCTGGAGGGTTCACCTACTTGGATATGGGATGTCGGGAGCCCGCGGAGGGCTCATTTTAAATGTAGACATTCAGGGTCGGGAGCCCTCCTGGAGGGTTCACCTACTTGGATATGGGATGTCGGGAGCCCTCGCGGAGGGTTCATTTTAAATATAGACATTTAGTGTCGGGAGCCCGCCTGGAGGGTTCACCTACTTGGATATGGGATGTGGGGAGCCCTCGCGGAGGGCTCATTTTAAATGTAGACATTCAGGGTCGGGAGCCCTCCTGGAGGGTTCACCTACTTGGATATGGGATGTCGGGAGCCCTCGCGGAGGGCTCATTTTAAATGTAGACATTCAGTGTCGGGAGCCCTCCTGGAGGGTTCACCTACTTGGATATGGGATGTCGGGAGCCCTCCCGGAGGGCTCATTTTAAATGTAGACATTCAGTGTCGGGAGCCCTCCTGGGGGGTTCACCTATTTGGATATGGAATGCCGGGAGCCCTCGCGGATGTTGGAAGTGAAACCTCCCGGGGGTTTCACTTCCAACTACGAATAATAAAAGTCGTAGACTTCCAATATGTATGGCGGCATGGCGTATGAGTTCTATGAAAATGGGTGGAGTCGAAAGAGTTAAGGAGGTTGTATAGCATTGAAATAGCGGTCGAATATATTGACGTGTTCTAAATTCAAACACCAAAATAGTGATTAAAAGACCTTTTTATTCACTGTTTTCAGTGAATAAAATAAGCTTTTTAGAGGGGGAATGGTATAAAGATCTATTTTTAAATTATAAAAATACGCTTGATAGATTTTTGCGTGATTTTCAGTTTTTTATCTGCCTTAGACATAACTTTACAAACGAATTTCATCTAAAATATTCATAAATAAAAATATATATTTATATTTTTTTTTATATTCATATTTAATATTAATAATATATAAATGAATATTTTAGATTGACATTTAACATATATTTTTCCTAATCCTTAACACTACTCGTTTAGAGAGAAAAGTCGGTTTTATGAGAACTAACCCAACTCAAGAATATTATTTCATTGGCTTGTTCCACAAATAATTCCACAAGTTAATGATTTCCCTCGAATATAATATTTCCTATTTCACTTACCAGCAAGAAATTGCATAAATTTTCAAACAATTCTATTAGATTTATTAGAGCGCAGATCAGCTTAAATTTTCTATTACAAAGCGCGGTTTCGCTAATTTAACGTTATTTATGTTCGAAGCTGAGATTAACTTATTAACGTGATGTGTAGGGTGGGATACACGGAAAGGTTTCATGTGAGGACCTGACGCGGTTTTGAAAAGATCTAAAATAGCAAAAGTTGTTTTGACATTTACGTTGGCCTAATCTAACGAGCAATTAACTGGTCAGCAACACTTCTTCGTATCTCGTTTTTGAATTGAATATGGGAAGATTTCAAGCCGAGGAAAAAAGTAAGCCACAGTCAGCAAGGTGGTTACGGGGTGCCTAGACGTATGGTCTGTTCCAAAAGTATTTGAATAAAATGTAAACAAATGAATTAGAAAACGCAATTTTATTTGTAGTACCCCTTACAAATTGAGTACTCTAATTTAATTATTTGAATATTTAAACCTGAAATTCTAATGTAAAATCACAATAAAGATGTTTTTTTATTTGATAATTGAGTTTTAATTTCATAACCACAATTTGCGTCGACAATTTTTCGATTACAATTAATAATGTTATTTAAATAATAATTGTTGGAAAAAGTGGTGACATAAAAATTTTAAACCCTACTGATCAATGTGTTGGTACTTCCATTTTTTGAGTGATTCGATTATAATTTAACCTGAACAAGGTGTGTTTATACTTTCATTAGATACTTTAGAAACGGACTATACATTTAAACATCTCCTCTCGTGGAAGCTCAAACTGAAACTCAAACTCAAAGCATTTATTTCAAATAATCCAATTACAGGCACTTTTAAATTGTCAAGGGGTCGGTCAGTCAGAAAGATGAAGCTAGTTGCCCATTCCAAAGCGTAGTAGGTTCCTATCGAGAAGAATCGGCAAGAAACTCCACGGACACTCTTTTAAATCAAAATATGGTTACAAAATATTGGTAACATCATTCATGTTGAAGTAATACGTGTGAGAACGATGCACGTTAAAAGCGTCCGTAATAAAAAGAGAATACCAAAAAACAATTCAAAAACTAAAATAAGCTATGCCAGCTATGAGATGACCATTCCCAATTGACAGCGCCCGTTCAAAATATGATGAAGCTATTTCATATGACACTTAATAGATATTATCTAAGTGAAAAACAGGAATTAAATGTTCTATTAAAGAATAAGAGTCCCTGAAACAATACCCAAAGATGATTTAAAAAAAAATCTATTTGAGAAGAAACAATTTGTAGGTAAATATTATAAAGGAATCTACAATTTAATTATTGTTTACGAATAACGATGCAAAAGGAGAATGAAAACCTACGCCCATGGGAAAAAACCGTGTGTTTATTTATTTATGTACTTTATAGGAATCTGGAAGTAGAACATCGAACTGTAGTTTGCTAAACCGATTCGTAGTTATACAAACCGGGTTTAAAAGCGAATTGCAAAACATCTGGGTGAACCGCAGAGTAAGCTGAAAAACTAGTTTAATTTCAATCGTTTTCTTTTTCCTTTGCCCGATGACTGCAAGCTTTGCTGCTAAATGAATTAAAAGCTAGCTCGAAGCTAGATGCTGTGCTGTGTATAATTTTTGTATTTACACAATAAGTACTCACTGAGTAATATCAAAACTATAATGGATGGAGTCGAGCCACTATTTTATTTGACCCATCATAGCCTATTAATAATTATAGCTAGCTGTCATTATGGCAAATATATTTTATTTAATGTTTTGTGTTGAGTAATGTAAAATATTTGCAAACTATTGTTTATAATGAAGTTTTTTTCTAACTGAACAGACAGCTGTGCTGCTGGGGAGTTTGTTGCGCCACTTCTTCTCTCCAGCAAAAGCACTAGGAAGTGGTGAAGGGCGGGCGTTTTTGGGGGACTGTCTTATGTAATTTTGACGTTCGAAAAGTGCTGATTCTCAGCCTAGTTTGAATAAATGACTTTTGAATTTTTGAATTTTATAATATACCCATAATTTAATTTAAAAAAAAGTGAGTTAGTTGGTTTGGTACATTTTCACACAAAACGGCTGAACGGATTGGGATGAAATTTGGCACATGGGTAGACCATGACCTGGGTTAGAACATAGGATTCTTTTATCCCGATAGACTTACGGCATCCAGACTTATGGGGGTGAAACCGCGGGGCGCAGCTAGTTAACTATTTTTATATATTTTAATAATGTAAGAAACAAACAAACTGACTGTCGCATTTATAATATTGGTTAGGATTAGTTAGGATAGTTAGAATTGGGTAGTATAAAATATTCGAACGCTAACCCTTTGCATATAGCTACAATCTACAATAGCATTTGGGTTTCCACACTTGAGATCTGTAGTGTCCTGAACTCCTGACGTAGCAAAGCGGGCTTGTGGTGCACCGCACAAGGATATACACGGACACGATGAGGGCACTGGCTTACGAGTCTTACGACTGACAAGTCTGGAACTCACGGAATAGAGTTTTATTTAGAAATGGGCGACATCAAGGTAACTCAAATAAAAATAGGTTTTTAGAATAAAGGCTCTTGCAAACAGGTGCGACACGACTCTGTCGGAACAATTTCTATGAAATCTTCTCGAAAATATTGTTCTACCGGTCGAGTCGCGCCTGTCTGCGAGTGCTTTAAGGTGCATTAATAAATATGTAATTGTGTTGCACCTTTACAAGAAAGTATGAATTAAGATTAATTATGTATCGGTGTGTATGTGCAAAAATAAATAGAAGTTTATATTTTGTAAGTTCAATCCTGTAAATAATGACGTCTATATTTTAGACATTTCAACAACGAAATAGGTATTGTAATATTCAAGAATTCGATTTTTTATGCCCAATGAGCACTTCGGTAATTTTTTTTTTTCCTTTCCATGCTTGTACATAAAATATAATTATGTGTAATGGTTAGTTGTATACACATAGTTTTGATAGTGGTTTGTTAATTTAGGAAACTGTTAAAGAATTCCATAATTTTAACGAATTGTTATTGAACAAGTAAAAGAATTACGATATTTCGACGTCTGCGCCCCTTCTTGACATTCGTATATTTTCACCCCACACTGTTAACCCGCAAATTCCGCGTGCAGGCATTACTAAGCATTTCCAGGTTATGTACGCCAAAGTATGTACAGTCGAGTGCATATTATATCACATAGCAGGCGAAGCCGACTGTGAAACTAGTATTGTTGAGAACAATAGCCTGCTAATGTGCCGTTGGGTTTAAAAATAAATAAGTTAGTAGTTTTTGTATGCATAGTTATTGAATTATAATTTTAATAATCATCATCATTCCACTGCGTCTTTTAACACGTTCAGTGCCGGGAGCTCTCTTGGAGGGTTCACCTAGTCGCATATGGGATACCGGGAGCCCTCACGGAGGGCTCATTTTAAATGTAGGTTTTTCATAGTGAATACAGCATTATAAACCGTGAAAATTAAATCAGATGTATATTTTAACAAGATTTATTAGTATATGCGTTGGTTCTCAACTATTCACTAAAAATTTAAAAGGTTGGTAACTTCGTATAGCGACAAGACCCCCAGAAAACACTATTTCACTTCGTTTTACAGTGTTTTATAACACGGTTTTAAACCTAATGACGTTGACCATCCGCGATGGTTAAGTTTAGCGCAAACGCAATGCCAGGAACCCTCCCGGAGGGTCCACTAACAATATGTATGGCGGTATGGCGTATGAGCTCGACGAAAATGGGTGGAGTCGAAAGTGTTAATAAATTTCAGGAGTTTTCGATTCGCCTAAAAATATATTAAATTCGTGCCAATGGCCTCAAACAAAAAATAAAAAGTGTCGATTTGCCAGTTTCGGGCGAGTAAATTCGTGGGAATCACCAATAAGCCGAGTTAACTTCTACGCCGAGTGTGTGAGGTGGACAAATTGCGGCAGATATAATTTGGTACCTTTGGTGTGGGATGCAACGTGTGTCGACACCCTTGCGCCATCCCATCTTCCTAGCACGGCGAGCTGTGCTGGGGCTGCCGCTGCAGGTGCGGAAAACCTCAAGGCGCAAATACTCAAATTTTATTGTTTGAGCCGTTTGGGGTTGAAACACTAAGGCCATGGGGTCCGAGTGCCCACTTAGTTTTTCAAGACATCGCCAAGCGGCTGGTCCACTCTTCACGTGACCAGAGGGCTGGCCTATTCTTCGGCCAAAGAATCAGCATTGCCATACAACGTGGTAATGCTGCCTGACTTTTGGGCATTTTTCCTGTTGACAGCGATACGGACGATTTTTTTGATGCCCTTTTTATATACTTGTACATATTATTATTATTTAAATCTGTTCGTTTTATCATATAATAAATAAGATATGATTTTGTTCAGTTTGTCAGTGAACAGCACCCTAATTGCGTAACACACGATCAATTATAATCCTAATAATTTTAAAGAATATAGCTAATCCATTGCTTCGAATCTTCGAAAAATTTGTCACCTCAACAACGTAAATAAGGCAATGAATGTTTTTGAACTGTCCACGTCTTGAGTTAGTATGATCGAGTTGAGGAGCGTTAGAGTACCTACGTCGCGTAGTTGCATTTCGAACGAAAATACATCTGTAGAGTACGCTTGCTCACAGTAGGAATCTAGTAATTTATTAACAATCTGATGCCCATATTTCATGCAAACACCTAGTTTGGAGACTCCATATTAACTGCGAAACTAAATGAATAATAATATTTTATAATTTAGGTATCTATTAGTTAAAAAAAAAAAAAAAAACAAAAAAAACTTTATTTCAGATAAGCAACATCCATATGGGTTAGTAAACAAAAGATAACTTATATCTATGTTAGTAAACTTATATCTATTTGGAAACAAGGCTGTTGTTCGAAATACATCTTCGAACAACATCACCCAACAAAGGAGAGTCGTACCTCCCCGCTATGGTCTTCAGGATGGAGTTGGAGCTCCCCCGCATTCTGCAGAGCAAAGAGTGCAGAGTTAAGCGAGATATTTTGTCACAACAAGTAATCTACTTTTATTCAATTCATTTAATTTTCTTGCGGTAGAAACACCCTACACGGTTGCAAACCGCATCCCGACAGGGGTGACCTTGGTGGTTTACAACCAAACTGTGAAACAACTTTGGCGGTCGCCAACCAAGGTCACCACTGTCGGGATGCGGTTTGCAACCGTGTAGCAGGTGTTTCTACCGCAAGAAAATTAAATGAATTGAATAAAAGTAGATTACTTGTTGTGACAAAATATCTCGCTTAACTCTGCACGCGATTGGCAACCGTGTAGCAGGCACTTTAGCTTAGAGACATATACGTAGAATATTGATTTATCTGTAAATATGGTATAGCAGTGGCTGGTTCATTCATTATTCGTAGCGGAGTCTCCTAACACGGGCTTAAGAAGCCTATTAATTTAAATTTATAATTTTGAAATTCAATGTTGATTTTATTTTACTTAAAAAAAAAATATCTTCTTTTTTATGGATCATGTGGTCTGCAATAAAGATTTTTTTTTATTTCCTGAAAAGAGGCTTCAATTACTAGTTGTTTTGTATGAATTCATTTGATAAAATAATAAACCATTTTTCATTATTATCTTTTTTCAACAACCGTGAATATTAGATATTTTCTTTTGTCGCGTTTCACAATATATTCCAATCATAGCACGCTTGGTTCTCGCTAACGAACCAAGCCATGGAATTTCAAGTTGGTTCAACATCGACAATTACGTCCGGCAGCCATGTTCAAAAAGAAAAGACAAAAAGGTCTCTGTACACCGTCCTACGACCAAACAGGGTATACGACGGAAAAGAAAAATCCCAAATGTAGTCCGGGAGCTGGTGATGAAAAAGCATGTTATATTGAAAGAGAAAAATGTGGAGAAAATACTTTTAACAACATAATGCGGTAGCCACACCCGTAACGATTTACTTGCGCAAATTTAGGCTTGCGCAAGTAAATCGTTACGTGTTTTGGAAGATTTTGCGCTCTTCCAATACACGTCCGCCTGGGCCGATGCCTGCCGGGGTTGCTGGAAACTCCTAAAGGGTTACCGTGGCCCCTGGCAACGTACAGGCAACTGAAGAACACGGGTGGGTTTTAGTCAGTAAGAGTCTGACATGCCATCCCGCTCCGCGCAGAGCGGGAGAAGTTATTTGATGATTTCCCACCAAAAGAAAAAGGGAGCGAGTCTATACATAGAATAGTTTTAATTATATCTTTAATGGGAAGAGCTTCATTACAATTATAATTTTTCAAAAACTGATTTTTTCTTCATCTCACCATAAAGAAAAACAAACTTTTGGACCCTTAGGATGACCAATGCTACTGTATAAAAACATAGAAATAAATGATAGATGTTAACAAGCTTACAATAATCAATAAATGTAATATAAAGCAACGAATTAAAATAAGTAAATAAATATTCACACCAAATTCAATTCAATTCTACATTTAGATATATAATATCTGTAATTTTTATGGTGTACTGTACTCGTACAGTGTGTATTTTTTTTCTTTCGTAACTTTGTATCTCATAATGAGTATGAGTCATTTACAGTTACAATCAGACATAATTCTATTATATTTTCACAAACACGAGCTCCTAAATTATAAAGCTACAATGAATTTCCATTTAGCACTCAGAAAAATCCAGGCATTTCGTTTAAAAATTTGTGAATAAGCAATTATTTTTTCTTTTTCAATGTGAGTTTATTTTTCTGCGGACAAAAGAGTTGGACGCGGACAGGCTAAGCTTAGCTTAAGTTTGTAAGGTACGAGTATGAACATGGCATATTTACATTGTTTTCACTTGAAATGAACTTACATTGTTTGAGTTTATTATTATTATGAGTTTATTTTGGAATAAGTCTTGTTAGAGTTTTATTTTACTTCCAGAAAAAGTTACTATGTATCGGTGGAATATCTACACTAATATTATAAAATAAAGATGAGTATTTTTGTTTGTAATGAATAACCTCAAAAACTAATGGGCCGATTTAAAAAAATCTTTCACCAGTAGAATACTATATTATCGTTGAGTAACATTAACTATAATTTATAAAGATATCATGCGGGCGAAACTGCTAGCGGGAGCTAGTGTTATATAAGTCTCTTAAAATAATCAGTTTATCAATAGTATATTCGGTACCTACTTAAAGCAGAACGTAATTTTTTTTGTCTGCCTGCCTGTTTGTCTCCGAAACGGCCGAACCGACTTTGACGGGACTCTCACTGGCTAAAGAAAAATAATTAGTGTTCACGCGGGTGAAGCCGTGGCCAGCAGCTAGTTTATTTAAGATATATTTAGTCACTTTTACCGTCAATCTCATTAGTATCAATTTACCACGAGCTAAGAATAACTATTACTTTTGGGCTGAAATCAAAACGTATGGACTTGTTAAAACAAAAACTATGTAACCATTACTCTGCGTTCACAGTCCATCGAATTAGGGTACCTACTGAATAAATAATAGTCACAGTGTACGCTAATGGAATACCCAGTAGTTATCTGCATCCGGTTAGACTGGAAGCCGACCCTAAAATAGAAATGAAAAGGCTTTGTGTATGTATGTATGGAAGTTGTGACGTCATACGCAGGTTATTGCATAAAATATAACAGTCCGAGAGCTATTAGATATTTTTGGGTAGGTATTTGAGGCACAATGAAAACTTGTATAATAACTCTCCAGCTAATACGCATTATTGAGGACATTAAAAATATAGGAAGCCTGAAAATGGATAAAAATATAATTCAGGAACTTACAAGCTTGCAAGATCCGCAGTTCACAAATCTAGTTTTCAAATCTAGCTACTTTTCAAATTTTAAGGGGTTTCCATACACGGAAAAAGGTTTTTCTCTACAATATAATACTTCGTTTACTCATACTCAACTCATACTTAGCCGGCTTTTAAAAAAATACTTTAATAATCCCTGATCTATCCAAGTTTGCCTGGAAGAGATCGCAGAAAGCGATAAGGCCGCCCATTGTATATTTTGTGGTGTTTATATTTTCTGCTATGTATTTTCTGGTGTACAATAAAGTATATATAAATAAATAAAAATCGCCGTAAAAACATTTTTCTTGTATAGAAATAAATAGACCCCTTTATTTTTTTAACTTTATTTTGTTTTTATTATTTGTTGTTATAACGGCAACAGAAGTACACAATCTGCGAGAATTTCAACTGTCTGCCTATTTCGGTTCATAAGCAGCGGAGGCATATTAATAGGGTTCCGTTTGGTACCCATGGGATACGGAACCCTTAAAAACGTGGTACAGAACCACTGGCACTTGGCCGTTATTTTCTTTTTAGGTCGGAACCTTAAAATGAGAGTGGCAAGTGGCAACAGACGACGACTTAAATGCCACTCTCCTTCATTAACACTCTTTGAAAAGTCGTTTCAAAAGTCGCGGTCGGTTGCCTGTCAAACCGGCTTGCAGTCCCACTTATAGAGCAAGTTTCTCAGTTTCACAAGACTGAAGCTTGACGCTTAGTAATGCATGTTACCTCCTAGTAAAGTTGCCAACTAAGCTAAATTGCTTCTTGTACAAATAAAACTCAAGCAATTGAAGTTTTCTGCGGCTTTTCTTGGTTCTTGATTACACAAAAATACGTAGTTCGTTTATATGAACTGTGTCTGTAATTCATATGCTATATCGATTGCATGATAGCAAAGTAAAAACTTACGTTTGAACAGGAGCTCAAAAGAAAACGTTACTTAATTCTCCATTACTACATACAGTATTCATTCAAACCCCCTTGTATGGGAACCCTCTTTAATTTAAATTTAATTTTGTTTGTTGTTATAGCGGCAATAGAACTACACAATCTGTGAAAATTTCAGTTTATAAGATACAGCCCGCTGACAGACAGACAGACGGAGGGACAGACGGACGGACGGACAGATGGACAGCGGAGGCTAAGTAATAGAGTTCGGGTTGGCAGGGTTTCGGGTACGGAACCCTAAAAAGACTATTTCATCATATTATCATAATAGGGATGATGGATGACTAAAATATATTTTTTTGTCCGTTAATTAGATTATTAAAAAATATTGAACACGTATTTTTTACCTTGTGTTAAATTATGCGATGACGTCACGAGTATGTAGATTTTATACTTACTTGTGACGTAGCAACCCCCACTCACCAACTTTAACGCCTTTTATCTAAGTACATTTTTTATTAATATGATAAAGCAAAAAAATACGTGTGTAATATTTTTTTATTATCTGACTGACGGGCTTAATAGAATTTCTTTTATTTTTACTCAGGCATCAGCCCTATTTCACTCCTCAACAGTGTCTTAAAGTTTAATTGTAGACAAATCAATCAATCTTCCTAGCCTTTTTCTCAACTATCTTGGGGTCGGCTTCCAGTCTAACAGGATGCAGCTGAATACCAGTATTTTATATGGAGCGACTGCCTATCTGACCTCCACAACCCAGTAACTGGGTAATACGATACCCTTTGGTAAGACAACTAAGTAAGTTTGGTAAGGTAACTGTAGACAAAATAATATACAGTTATTTTTATTATTTCCAAGTTTTCCAGACGATCTAACAATACCTATTCTTCGCTGAGGGTAAGTAGATCATCGACAGATTTATGACCCATCTCAGGTTATCGTCTGTCGGTGCTAAGACTCGCAGGAGATTGCCTTTGAAGCTTTCATGATTTATAGAACCAAGTCAATAATAACGCTAGAAGTCTGTCCTGTTTTTAGTTAGATATCTACTTAGTAAAAATCTTAAATTAATTAATTCATTCACTGACAGACAACGAACACAAAATAATACTGCTTTAGAGGTGGTGGTAGGCCCCCCCACCACCTATAAATCAATATTATTACTTTACTGTCGGAAAGAGATGAAGTCCTACAGGACGTATAACTCCATCTCTTTCCAGGGACTGAAGTAAGATTAAAATAATACTGCTTTAAAGGTGGTGGTAGACTGTTTTGTACATTTTTTGAGCGAAGAAATCGTTCATATCTAGACGTTTGCTCGTCAGCGGCGATGGTTCCTTAGAACTTCACACAAGGTACAAAATCGCATGAAAGATGAGGGTAGTGGAACTTTAGAACATCATTTTCCAATTATATCACAAGCAATAACATTGTTATATCACATCCCAAGTTCGACCGGGTAATATGATTTTCTCGTTACAAAATCTCACTCGACTACCAACCTCAATTTCTACAGCGTAAGGTTGGTTTTAGCTTGTGACTACAGATTACAATCTTGAATCATGTCGCGGTGTGAATTAGTGGATGTATTTGTTTTTGTAATTAATAATAACATCGAATTAATGTGTGGTGGTGACGTCATAATGTGTGGCTGTGACGTCATAATGTAATGTGGGGTGAAGGGCGACGAATCAAGACGGATTGGAGGATCTAAGGAGGTCCACACACTAATTTCATTAGACAACCCACAGTCTCGTGTCTATCAACCACTTGGTTGCAGACTTAGAACTATTGTAGGTGCTACTGTACTGGTTTGTCTGCTGGTTGAGGTTTTCTTCTTAAGGCGAAAGCGTCAGAGTAGCCCGCGAAACTCAAATTTTCTTACGTTTTTTACAATTTGCAGGTCAGGTTATATGTCCGTATCAAATATTTATTTCTAGAATTATAATCATAAAAATCATCAATACAACTAGTCTAAGTTCATGTAATCCTATTGAATGACTATTTCATAAAAGCATGACATTTGAGGATTATGTTAACTAAGGGAGTTGTATCGCTGATTCTAATAATTATTATAAGGAAGTGTATAGAGCGCCGCAAGAATTTTTGCGGCACTCTACTGGCGCTGCCTCGGCCCGGCTAAAGTGCCGTAAGCATTGCATTGTCAATGTCACGTCTTGTTATTTCGTTTGATTGTTGAGGTTAGTTTCTTTCATTTATAGCCGGCTAAACTTAAGTGACATAATCCCTTGGCTAAGCAAATGAAAATGGCTGAAAGGTAGGTTAGGTTAGGTTAGAACTGTGACCACACAACGCAGGAGCGAGCGAGCGTAGCTAGCGGTGCCGCGGCAGCGGCCGGCGAGTGCCGTTTAGGCACAAGAGAATGAAATGTTTTGGGAACGTGGTGTTTTACGGCGATCTAACCTCAACAATCAAACAAAATACCAACGTGACTTAGTGACAGTGACAATGACAATGCAATGCTTACGGCACTTTAGCCGGGCCGAGGCGGTGTTGATAAAGTGCCGGTTGCGGCACTTTATCCGATAGGGATAGAGTGCCAGTATACTACACTCAATACACTGCCTAGTGCCTAATTATAATTCTGTAAAGCCATATTTGTTACGGTCGCGAATCATTTTTTTTTCAACATAAAACCTGACACTGACCTGCAAAGAACTAAATAAAGTTTGAATTTCCCGGGCTGCCTTAGTCAAAGTATTAAGAAGTTAATACTCTGTGGCAAAAAGAGTTTGTTAGGATCATGGGATATATAAATATATATACATATAGCGCTATGTAGTTTCTATCTACCCCCATGTAGAGCTACCTCCAGATTTGTCTGGAAATGTCTGGTTTTGTCCTTTCGTCCGGAATCTTCGACCAATGAAGATTGAAAATGGAAAGACTAAAACTTTTTTGGAGAAACTGCTATGAAAATCATAACACTATCCGCATGGGAAAAACGCATGTGGTATGTATAATTAGCACAAATTCTACCAATCTGTATATTGTCCCCCTGACATTTGTTTCACCCGAAAATTGAACCTGAACCACGACCTCAAAAGGCACTTACAACCACTTGGGCATTAGGACTAATGTGTTGTGTGAGGGGCTGCTAATGAAGACGAATGGAAGATCTCTAGTGTAATGAATGAAGGAAAATGTGCTGATATTTGTATAGAGCAGCTGTTAATGTTCAGATACAAACGTTGCTGTGTATAGGAGAAAATTAATCAATATTAATAAGTTGATAAAAGGAGGTAAGAATCACGAATTATTTATTTGCAAGAAATACAGGTGTCCAGTTGTAAAAACCGGTCAAGTGCAAGTCGAAGTCGCACACGAAGGGTTCCGTAACGTATTAAGCCTCGTGCAGACTGGCGCGACGCGACACTAACAAAACAATTTCTTAGAAAACTTCTTGGTAGAACAAATACTGACGTCGCGTCGCGTCGTCGCGTCGCCCCAGTCTGCACGAGGCTTATAAGATCGAGATAAAAACAGCGAAAAAAACCCGTTTCTTGTATTGGAAGTCCCTTTAACTATTAACTTTTTTTTTCTTTTTTATTATTTCTGGTTATAGCGGCAAATAATATACACAATCTTTGAAATATTCAACTGTCTACCGATTACGGTTCATGAGAGACAGCCTGCTGACAGACAGACGGACGGACAGCGGAGGTCCAGTTCCTTTTGACACTCTTCGGGTACGGAACCCTAAAATGGTTTATATTTTGCCCGTTTTTTTTAATTATCTGCTGTCCTGTACAAATATTCAATACCTACTCGACGGCTGATAAGTTTCTCTCGATTACGATGTTGGTCCCATGAAGCAAGTGGTTCAGTTTGATGGTCTGTACTGTACTCTTAAATTTGACCACATCTTTTGATACACCCTGTATGCTAGTCGCGCGGTAAACTCTGCTTGCGCGATACAAGATTTTTACGTGACGTCAGTGTGGTGCGTAGTTCGCATGTGGTGATGTAGATTCTTATCGTGTATGGTTTTTTTTTGCATCATGTTTAAATTTCAAAGTTGCGCCCCGCGAAAGCCACGATCCCGTGGGAATATCGGGATAAAAATTATAGTAGTCCTATGTCCTAATCTAGATCATGGTCTACCCACGTGCCAAGTTTCATACAAATCTGTTCAGCTGTTTTAGCGTCAAAGCGTTACACAACAAACAAACTCACTTTCGCATTATAATATTATGTTAGGAATGCTACTCGTGGAGGATATTTCGAGTCTGCCACTAGTAATTATGAATTAATTGGCTAGGCTGCACATCAACAGTGATGAGATGACACGTCACGAAACTACACGACACAAATGTAAATCCATCTATAAATGCAACATAAACAAGGATTCCATTCCCCAAAAGCCACGTCATTTGACAGTCAAATCCACAGAATACTAATTCAATTTCAAACTGTAACCAACTAAGAGGACTATCAACCCCAAAACGGTCACAGATTTCCACTTTAACCGCATTGACAACTAACCCTCAAATGTTAAAGTTCTTCACACAGGAACGCAATAACTCAGGCAGCTCTAATTTAACCCGTAACCGCTGATTCGAGGCGACCGATTAAAAGCTAACTTTGTTGAATTTAACTTGTTTGTATCGATCGCTGTTAAGGGGTTTAGTGTGTTAAGTTTTAGTTATCGATTGATTGGAAAGCTGTTTTCATTAATACGGGAAACCGCGGCATGCCTGAGAGATATTTCTCGACGGTATGTGAAGCCAATTCAGAGGCATGGGAGGCTTTAAAACTAGAGTTTTAAAGCGATTCAAATTCTGATTGATCGTGTATTACGTAATTAGGGTACTGGTATCAGAATACCAGTACCCTAATTACGTAATACACGATCAATCAGAATTTGAATCGTTTTGAAACAGATTGCTAATCCATTGCATCATAAGTTCGAAAAAAAAATCTTCTCAACAACGTAAATAACTATGACCATCAATTAATATTGTTGAACTGTCAAAATGAAACAGATTAGTCGGAATCGTTTATGAAAAAGTGTTGCGTAATTAGATAGCAGGTTAGTCACTAACCACACGATAAGAAGATCAATGTTACAGTTAAAACCCGTTTTAAGTTAGAACGCATTTTCACTAGTTGTTACTGGATGCCTTTGTTATTACTAGAATTTCCTAGTTATAACTCAAACCGAGTGAAAACGCGTTCTAATTAAAAACGGGTTTTAACTCAACAATAACAACAATTATTAATTCACCAAATGTTTAAGATGGATACCTACCAACACCAACCTACCTAGCTACCTAGCTTTATACACCGTGACATTTTAATGACTACTAAATATTAATTTAAAAGAAATCATAAATTGTAACAATTTTTTTATTGCTCCTAGAGGTGTTTTATGTCAGGTATATTGAGTAGCCCTTTGTAATACGACTAAATTGTCACGTTGTGTATAAATAAAAATAAAATAAATGTTTAGAAGTCATTGGGTACATGAAGTGGGCTGCTTTTGTAAGACTATTAAAATGTCACGGTGTATTGAATTAACGATAGGATAAGATCACTTTGAGCTAGATATAAGTGTTTTATTCACAGCCTAAGATCAAAATAATGAACTTATGGCCGTTTTCATCATCATTCCTTAAATTTAGGGAGTCTCTTAAGACATTTTAAGTGTTCGTTTCTGCTAAGGGATCCTTTAAATATAGGGGCCCAATATTCGGCATCTTAGCGATAAGTGACAGTTCATTTGTTGTTGACTCATTGGTTGTTGAAGGTCTGTCAAGATGTCACTATTTTAATACATAGTTTTCTTCTTAAATTTTTTCTTTTTTTTTACTAAGGAATTTTGAATTTGGAAAACTTAGGTACGGTCATTTAAGGAGTCTGTTAGGTTAAGAGATCCTTAGTAAGGAAGTGTTTGAGGGAACGATGGTGAAAATGGACATCAGTCTTTCAATTCAACCCTTAAAAGGAAAAAGAAAGCTTATCTTTTGAATGGCTGGAAGGAAAGACACGAATCAAAGACGCCTGCGCTTTAGAAGATAATTAACTTATGATATAGTTCGCAATATGGCTTAAAAGATTAATTACCGAGTCTTATAGGTGAAGAAATTGTAGGAAGAAAATGGCGCAAGCCCTAAGATCGCTGGCTGAGGAGACAACCTCATTTCTTTCTATTGCACTGGAGAGAAGATGGCTAATTAGTTTTTATCCTCTTCATTTTTTTGTTCTTGCAATATTGCATCTCGGTTACAACTGGTCCTAAGTTGTTACCGATTAATATTTGACCGAAATCTAGATCTGAATTATTTAGATGTTATTTGAGCCGGATATCTTTGCTAGTTGCATAAATTAAAAAAAAACCTATAATAACTGCATTTACTGCTAATAACACGTCATTAAATAATCTGTTCCAAATGTATCAGATGAATATGTAAACAAATGGATGCCACTTTGTAGTGAAAGAAAGAAAGAAAAGAAAGAAAAATTGTTTATTCTGCACAAACAAAACGCACTTTTAAATAATAAGACAGTAGTGCGCTTACAAATTGAGTGCTTCGATTTGATTATTTGAATACTTAAACCCGAAATTCTAATATTAAATCAGCTTATTTAAAGATGTTTTTCATTTGACAGTTGAGGCTAATTTTATAAACTCAATTTTCGTCTATGATTTATTCAATTACAATTATATAAAAAATAATTATTGGAAAAAGTGATGAGCTATGAAGATGAAACCTTCTAAATACAGATGAATGTGTTCCCTTTTTTACAGAATTTAACGGGGTTTGTTTACAATTTCTTCCAATTTTCTTTTTACAGACTATACCTACTACCTATTTGTTCAAAAGATACAACCACGTACTCTAAAGCTTTTTCAATTCGATCAGTAAACTCGACGCTATTAATCTCAGAGCTGTGTTGATTTTGGTAAATAACACAAATAATCATTTGAATTGACACAAGACTTCACTATGGATGTTTACCACATCCAATTTGCCTTTCGATTCACAGCCACCCACGTCTAAGACTTTAAGCTACGCTACTTCGCTTTGTATGATAACGTTGGCGGGATCATCCACTGTGACCAACGGACACCCTACACACGCATATGCGTGGCTGGCAAACAATTGAAACGTGCAGCTAACATGGAAAATATTTCCGTACATATACGTAACAGTGTGCAGTGGACGGTCAACTTTATATCTGTAGCACAGTATAATGAAGTAACAGTATTA
This sequence comes from Conistra vaccinii, assembly GCA_948150665.1. Taxonomy (NCBI): domain Eukaryota; kingdom Metazoa; phylum Arthropoda; class Insecta; order Lepidoptera; family Noctuidae; genus Conistra; species Conistra vaccinii. Next base: position 1,223,139 of record OX411320.1, on the reverse strand, counting down.
TGATTGTCTCGGCAGTCACCTTGAAATAATTACTTACGGCCGCTCGGTAGATAAACCTTCTGCGTCCATCCTTAAGAAGCGACAAAATTACAGTGACTTTGAGTGGTTAGCTTACGTGTTCTGTGCTGAGCTCACGCAACGCGTCGTATATCCTTCCAGTAATAGGACTTGGCCATCAAGGAGCGCTGTCCCAAATGAGACGCATTATTAATTTATTAAACATAAAAAACATGTATTTTAATTAAAAAAACCTGTATTATAACATGAATAATTAAATTATCTTTAAAATGGTGAAGGTTTCAGAAAAATACTATTGATAGTTTTTGCGTGATTCTCAGTTTTTGATCCGTGTTAGACATAGCTTTACAAATTAATTTCACTATGTAATATAAACATAATCTAAAATATTCCCAAATTAAGAAAATGCTGTAATTTGACATATGATTATTTTTTCCAAATCATTAACACTACTCGTTTAGACGTGATCTTCAGTATAAAATCATTAAAAGTTTTTTATTCTCGCCAACTGGCGTGAACTCGATACGGATAATTAAAATTATACTGAGATTTCGAAGCGTTTGGTTTCGACCATTTTCTATAGTAATAGTAATAGTAATAGTAATTTATTTCCAAACTTCAGTACACGTTACATCAATGAGGTCTCGACCCCTGAACTAGGACATCCTGTATGACAGGGGTCGAGGTTTCTCCAGTTACATGGATCAACATAAGAAGGCTTAGACTAAATACAATCAATTTATACTTATTTTTATAATAATTAAAGGAAAATTGAAAAAAGAATAAAAATATAAAAATAAAAAAGTCTATGAAGAGATAATACTGTTACTGATTTATGCTGTGTCTGTAGGTAGATTTTTTTTCCCGATCTAACATTAATGAACCCGCTTCAAGTTATTCATTCTCCAACAGTTTTTCAATTAGCACTTCAACAGTTACGAAAAGGTCTGCAATACTTTTCCCTATCACCCCTCTTAGGAGGAGCTCATTAGAGGCAAGTTCCGTGTTGTTCCTCGACTGACTTGTTCGGCTATTATTTATATAGCGGCTTTTTCTCAAGCTTGGGTAATTAAGCGAAGTGCGTGGTTGGGCGTGGTGAGGAGTTTTTCTTGGGGGGTAAGCAGGATTGTTAGTTGGTCTACGTTGTAAGGGTTTTTCTAGATGTTAAATACATCTTTAGTTTAATTTTTTTTAATGGAAATATTCCGAAGGCATCTTTTATAGACAATAACAAAAAAACGAGCGATCCTTACATTAGCCGCAAATGATGATAGGACATCACACCTTGCAACATTAAAGTTTTTTGCAATTTGCAGGTCACTATCAGGTTCTATATTGATTAAAATATGATTCGCGACCGTAACAAATATGGCTTTATAGAATTATAATCATTAGAAAATAGAACTTCTTATGTTAGCATAATCCTCAAATGTCATGATTTCATGAAATAGTTATTCAATACGATTACATGAACTTAGAGAGTTGAATTGATTTTTTTCATGATTATAATTCTACAAATAGTTTGGAAAATCCAAAAGTGCACGCCTCATAAGTTCATAACTCTCATTCATAAACGAAAAAGAAATTTAAAACATAGTTTCTAACAAAAATTTACAATTTATCACTTTTCATGAAGTATGTTTTGACTGCTTTTTTACCCATCAATATGGGTAAAATTTCTAAACTCGCATCGATATCAATCTCTCTCATATCGACCTCCGGTCTCCGGAGGGGAATAATGTAGCGGTTACACCACCACATACGAGCTACGCAGCAAAGACATGACGTCACACAGATCCTGCATCGCGCAGTTATAGTTTACCACGCGACCGACATAGATAAAACTATCCGAAATCAATTTACGGGCAGTTGCCCGCCAGACACAAACACCCGTCTGGCCGGAGGATCCTCCCTTTTCAAATGAGGATGAGTGAACTTTACACCCTGTTCCTCATACCTCTAAAGTTTTAAACTGAAATATGAACAAAATATTTTACGGCGCCATTCGCCATAGACTAAAACATTCAGAAGTGAAGTGTAGGTACAAATAGCTGCCGTTTGTTTTTATGGCGGATTTTTTTTATATTAAGTATCTAATATTTTGAACGCTGATATTAATGTTTGTTTTATTATATTATGGTTTATGGTTATTTGTAATCAAATAATTATTACAATTTGTGGCATTTTTCCCTTTAAGATTTCCACGTCCGAGCTCCAGGAAACAAGGGAAAAATGGATAACATTTGTGCAAAAAAATCTAATGAGCAAACGTGGTTGCCAAGTTAACCATCTCACATAATGTTCATCAATAATACAATGGAAATTAGAATAATGTTCTGCAGTTAAAACTGTGTTAGGTATCAAGTAGGCAGAAGAAGCAGACTGTGTCGCATCTGCGGGTGCATTACTCTATGAGAATCTCCTCGCAACGCGCATGCACCGCAGTAGTCAAACGTCAAAGCATCCAAGGGACACATTTTTTGTTCGCGGTGTCTTCTTTTATAGTATATTTTAGTTAGTATTTTATTAATTATAATTAAACTACTTTGAATAAAAGAGCCATTTTCAATAGGGTTCCTTCTATGGATGAAACGAATGTATAAAAAAAACATTGACTCAATTAATTGATTTTATCGCAAGGTACAATGTTTTCAGGGTTCATAAATTGACGGACAGGAATTTTTTTTCAACTATTTTGATGCTTTTTCCATTTCTGCTGCATTAAATCAATTATTTAAAAGTACAGTATTAATCTCCATTTAATCATCTATACAATGGTATATAAATTAAGTAGGTTCTGTGTACTAGCAGGAGTGTAACAATAAAAACAGTTGCAGAAATGGGGCAAAAAATATTTTTCGATCGTAGAGCACACTCTAATGCTTCGCATTATGAGTCGTGCAATAAACATTTAATACGGCCACGAATATTTAGATCAACATACAACATGATACTGACCTGCAAGCTGAATGGTTGTGTGCCAAGAATGCATTAATTTGGTCTAACTCGGGAATTGAAAAAAAAAACATACAGACGAACATAGAACCTCCTCCTTTTTGGAAATCGGTTAAAAAGAGGTTTAAGAATGGAGTAGCGACTCAGTAAAGGATTCTGAACAAACTACTTTCATAGTGTGCATTGATTCAGTTATAAATTGTTTAGAACGCAAAGACTAAAAATCTAAAGTTTGACTACTGTTGTTTCTTGTTCGAACTGCAAAAATATTTAAGAAAAACTTATAAACAACTTATGGTTTTGGATACATAAAGAAAGACTTTGGGGAACTTTCATTAAAAAAACCAATGACTTATAACAACATTTGGATTTGAGTAAAATGAGATCTATTGTATAAAATAAATACACATATTCCATAGTATCACAGCAGATTATTCAAGTTCAAGAAAATTCTCTATTCTCTGCATAAAACGGACTGCTGACGTCATTATATGCTGTAGAATGGAACGAATTTGTGCTGGAGCCGTGACAATATTCGATATCCTTGCTCCGACTGACGTCTGAACTTTGCACGGATAATAGGGTAACCACTCATGTAGAATTTCGATCTTTTCATTTTTTTTAAGTGAAAAAAGTTTGATGACAGCTGTGCTAAAACACTACGAAGGGGTGAGGGGCGGGCGTTTTAGGGGTCTTATGTAATTTAGTGCTGATTCTCAGCCTAGTTTGAATAAATGGCATATGATTTTAGATTTTTTTGGTGGTATTATTTTAATGGTCTCCGTAGGATGGTGCCTTTTTGTAGGTTTAAATAGTAACAGTGTCCTCCTATCTGATAATAGCACACAGCGTTCACCAAATCGTCTGCTAAGCTCAAAGGTAACGTTTAGCGTAACGTTTAGCTCCTCGGAGCTAAGCGTTGATAACAATTAAAATAAAAAGGTTAAAGGTTAAGAGTATAGTTAGAGTATAAAAGGTAAAGGGTTAAGAGGCCGGCTTTCCATCCTTGATCCAGCCTGTCCCTCTTGCTGTCCTCCCGTCAGCGAACGCCCTAAGCCGAGGTTCGTACCCCACAGGGGGTGCCCTTAGCGAGCGTTCGCCTAGTTTTAATTAGCTTAGTTTATATGCCCCTGGCTGGAGGCTTTGAGTTTCTTTTAGGAGCTTAAGGCAGCCACAGGAAAGTCCGGTTAAGCAGCGAATACCTCAGTGGTAACCTGCGAGATGCCCTAGTCAAAAAAAAAAAAAAAAAAGAGGCCGGCTTCACACGACGTGGCCGAAGCTCGGGTTAGGCGGAGTCAGGACCAGGACCAGGAGGACCGGGCAGGTAAGCAGGTAGGCAGGCCGGCGGACACCAGGGAGTGTAGAGGAGCCGGTTATCGCGTCGCACGCCGAGCAGGAGGTTCCTTTAGTCTGTTGAATAGAGAGGTGAGAGGTGAGAGGTAGCCTGATAGCGGAGGCACTTCGTGGTACCTCACGCTAACGGGAGGGACGCGTCGGCGTCACTCGTGACGTCGTGTTGTGAGGGCTGAGGTCACTCTCGGAGGGCACGACTCCTGGCGTCACGTCACTTGACGTCGGCTTGCTCTCTTATTCAGCTAGTGTGACTTTGGAGGCCTGGCGTCTTGCGCCACGCGGCCAGATGGCTAGTGTAGGGCCCTCTATGGGGCTAGGTGAGAGAGTCGGTAAAATGATAAGCCGGGTAGACACTGATACACCAGAAGTTTATTGATTCAATAACACGGTTACACAATAGGTTACACGCAGTATTATGGTAGTTACACTGAACTAATCAGGCTAAGATTCAAATAGGTAATTATATTCAAGGTGAAAAGTAACACATCACACGGCTAGAGCCAAACTTCAACTCGTTAAGAAAAAAACTCGTTTTTATCGTTCTGTGTCATATTTTAAAACATTTCAAACATCTATCAAGTTAATTCTTAATTGAATGATGGCCAGAACGGATAAAAACGGTTTACAGAGTGAAAGTCTATAAACGTCCTTATTGCAAACAATACAGTGTATTCACCTGCTTTATAATAGGTTTAGAAGAAGATAAAGTGTCTATAGCACATTATGTCTATGGTTAAGAAAAGTAAATAAGACAAATGACAGCTTTCAATTAAAATGATAGAATATAAAATATTCTATCATCTTTACAAAAGGGAATTAATAAATAATATTAAATAGAATTTAGATGCTAAAACAATCAAAGAATATAAAAGTATGGTATTACAGGTATAGTGTGATTAAGAATAAATACAAGGAAAGTTTACATGAATGATGGTGGATTTCAATAGGTACGGTATCAAAAGGTGAATTGTTTAATATAGTAGCTTAAAAACATATAAGTAGACTAAAAATTGTGGTTCTGCACAGCAGAATGCCACAAGGTCAACGTTACCATTAAAATTAGCCTCAGGAAACGCATGTGACTAAAAGAGTGATGAATATAAATGTTGATGGACGGAGTGGGAGAGGAAGACCAAAGACAAGACAGATAGATTGTGTGAGGAATGATATGAAAGAGAAGGGAGTGATTGATAGCATGACGGTTGACAGGGGAGAGTGGAAGAAGAAAACAGGGTGCGCCAAACCCACGTACTTGTCCCAACAAGGGCAGGAAGATGATGATGACGCATAATCAGCTTATACGTTCCCACTTATACGGGTCCAATGTGCGCTGCCTTATATTTAGTTCTTCGTAGTTTATTCAAATAAACCGACTGTAGATAAGGTCTCCTTTCAACCAAAGATTCAAAGACACATTTGAAGCCACTTGAGCACAGACGTCTTGAATGCTGGCAGACAGTCGAAGATCAAATTGAATATCCTGTGGAGTGTTCAGCGCCAACAAAAGTGGTGCTTCAACTTGACAACAATCGTAGTAGCAATCTGAATTTTAAGTAGTAAAGTATAAAGGGATAGTCTAGGCCTTATAGGGAGTTTTATTTATTTTTTAAATATTTTATTCTATACCACATAAAACCAAAACGGACAAACATGTTTATAACCTGAGTTTTCTACAGTTTGCATATTTATAGGTACACCTACAAGATTAAAAGTAATATAAAGTGTGTGTAGGCATATTTTAATATTTTAGTATAAGACTTTGTACAATTTATATTTTTCTCTTCTTGTTCTTTCAAACAGATGTACTCAATACTCAATACTTTATTGCATTCCACATGTAGGTATTCTTAGATGGTAAAACTTATAATAAGATCATAATGTGGACCCTGTCGGGCACAGCAAAATAAGTAAGTTAGTAATGTCTACATTTCTTTTTCATTTCTCCTTTCGCAGGTCTGCTGGAAGAAATTTCTTATGAAATAAGCCTTAGGTTTGTACTCATAATTATGATTGTCGTATCTGTATGTACTTTACTGTGTGTCCATAAATAATAAATAAATAAAAAACTTAGGCGGGTGATATTAGCTGGTGACAGTCTCTGTAGTACGTACTATGCCGTTATATTATTAGCCTGAAACTGCCAAACTGTATACGGCTGCTGTTGACGCGTTTCAACTTTTGCAGTTGCCTTTGCCGTTGACGTGTGGCGCTCGTGTGTATACGCACTTATGTCACCTATTACTTCTTTGTACGAAAAGCGGTCTATATCCTGCAGTAAGTCAATTTACAGGCGTGTAAAGTAAAAAAGTTGTCCTGAAATCTCTCCCTAATCATGGTCACTGTAACTAATCGTGTTGTTAAAGGTCAAGGTATAAGTTCTACAGATCGGTTCTGTCTTACAAAGTTTATTCGTTCTCCCGAGACATATTAGGGTAGTTCACAAACACTCTTCCAACTGCTTCTACGTGTCATCGCTTATTATTAGTTCTTACTTACATGGAGAGTTGTTCGAGTTTTACGACGCAGTTTTTTTTTTGTAGAGAAAAAGAGCTTTTTGGTCGTAATTGTTCTTCTTTTGTAATTGTTGGTCCGGAAATTAATTAGGCCCCGTTCAACTTGCGTCAAGCGACGCACGCGACGCACGTCAACTGTTTCCGTCGGCGTCGCGTCGCGGTGACTCATGACGATGATCTAGGTATAGCCATTGGGTATAGCCCAGTCAATATTGACACAAAAAAAAAAATGCGCATGTAACTACGGTTTTTTATATGTTGTTAGGTCTCCCGATAGTAGTTTATTCTCAAGTTTGCAACCCTGAAAAAGTTGTGCGACTCCCATGGTGCTCGAAAAACTGCAAACTTTTCGCACTTTTTTCAGAATTATTGAAAAATATGCCTTACGATCGTGTTTTTAGGTATCTTTGTTTTTATTTTGTGAAACAAGCTAAATTTGCTACAATCTGAGTTCAACTCAAGCACACTAGGCCTATTGGTTGCGAAGATACAGCTAGTTTTAAATATGGGCATTTTATTCCAAAGAGTGTTTCTTTTTCGATAAATGTTGATTTGGTGTTGCTCATAGCTACATTCATCGAAAATCTAGCTACGTTTTAACAAAAGTGGTTGAAACATAGCTGAAGTATGCCACAGTGGGTCTGACTAAATCTTTTCAAAGCCACCATCGTGGAAACGGTACGTTGTTTTCACAATCGGTATGAGCGAATTTCGTACCGCATCCCGCGCGGGATTCGCTTCAATTTGGTCAGAGCTTCATTTTTTCAATAACTCGGTGTTCCACAGTGTGAAGTGCAAGGGTGTCAGCAAAATTATAATAACATGAGATTTTTCTCTATAAGTTTCGCAATGCATCGCCATATGCTACTCAAGGATACGCTGAATGGGGTTTTTCAAGGACATACGCCTTAAAACCCCTTTTGTTACAGGTGCCAGTAACTGGCTTCACTTTTTATAAGGTGAAAACACACTTACACATCTATACCATGGATAGGCATCGCCTTTTGTTTGTAGAGAAAAATATGGCGCTGAATACCAACTTACTTTTACTGGAAGAAGTTCGTGTTTCCTTTTCAACACTACAATTTTATTCATAACTTTTCTCGACCTCAAAGCAAAGACAATCAACGTCTTGTTCCTTCCTTCATAAACGAGCTTAAAAAAGAAAAGCTACCGCTTCCGAGAGCAAATACTCTCCCACTGCTGAGTAAAGGCACCTTCTCTCACAGAGAAGGCACGAGCATTGACCACGATTGCTCAAGACGGGTTGGTGATTTCTTATATTGTAGTTCGGGTTTCCTCATGATGCCAGTAATGCTTCACCGATGTCAGTAATGTCCAAGATAACCTCAGAAAGTACATTTGAATGGAAAAATATACACATTGGTACTTGCCTGGATTTCAACCCACACAACCTTGTAAGAGGCGAGGACTTTACCACTGGGCCTTCACGACTATTTGATGGAAAAACAAAAAAATATTGAAAAAAAAAATTATCGTTTTTTTAGTTAGCACATTCTATACAGCAGTATTTGTTAAACAACAAAGCCAACCCGAAGTAATTACTACGATTATGCCGCCCATCAAGTGTAGCACGCTTTACTAGCTAGTTGCTAATCATTGTTTATTTAACCTTTGGGGTCTTGAGTAATTAGACAATTAATTATAATTACATTACCCCCGGGGGCATACGGGCAGCAGTAGATTAAAAGGCCAAAAATTAAAAGGCCAGAAAGAAGAAATACTGGGTTCTTACGGAAAATAACGTTAAAATGTATAGTGTTCTAATGTATCCGATCCCTAATGTGCAATCGACCGTAACTATTTACTCGTAAAACCTAGAGTAAAGTATTCATGGCTAGTCTAAGCGATGCGACACACATATTCGGGTCGGCACATTCGATTTGCCAGTATTTGTTGAACAACAAAGCCGACACGAAGCAATTACCTACTACACATTTTCGGCTTTAATACGGCTTGTGCAGATCGGCAAACTTTGATCGACATCTAACCACACTAAATCATGTTTGGGTCGGCTCGGCAACATTCTAGCTTAGCCAAGCGACTTTTTCACAAACATAATGTCATAATCTTCGATTTTGACGCCCGGCTGTGCCGAATCATGCCGACCCGAAGCGGTGTGTCGCACCCCTTAGCGAAAATTATTCCTGTTTTATTCGGTATACCTATCTAGAAACTAGAGATAAATTCTATTCTACCGTGCCTTTTTATACCCGACAATCGTTCTGTTAGCTTGGTTAGTTTAACTGCCGTAGTGAGCGCTAACTTTAACGACTTGTAGACGATGCTAATTTCCGTTGTTGATTTTTATAGCGCGCTAGTTGTCCCTGGAAATGCTATGAAGTCATCTTTTCATCGTGTTTTGTTATGGCTTGTCTGTACTAGGGGCTTTCTTAAAAATATGCTTAAAAATCGGTTAAAAGACTGATCGTAAAAATATGCCCAGTTTCAGTTCAAACACGTTTATGTTTGAAAAAAAAAACAGTGTGTAAACAATATACCTAAATTAATAAAACAATTAAGATAGGTTAGGTAATGTTGATATCTTTCAACGGAGAATCTTGAAAATAACATATTTTTCTGACTATTTTGTCCCGCAACCTACGCGGCATGACGACAAAACTACTATACATTACTTTTTTGCATCCTATATAAACAATCTTCCCGGCCCGCGATTTTTATAACAATTTCCGCAAAATCTTTTTTAGTGTACCTTCATTTACGAAAGATAAAGTCCAAGAAGGTGTACCTAATAAGAAATAACCTTAACTTACAAGAAAAACAGTAGAGAACAAACTGTTAGCTTCGCCACCTGAGCTTACAAAGTAAATATTAAAGTCCACTGACGCGCCTGCTACCAACCGCGGCGAGGAAACTGCGGCCCCATGCTAACTGTACGAACTTAGAGAACATGAATAAGTACATAAGTAGGAATTTATCTTTGGAACTGGAAACCAATTTGGTTGAATTTTGCCAGAGATGATTTCACCCGTAATATGTTTTGATCAGTAGCAAAAGAGTATAGACGAAGGATGCCTTTGCTCGATAAAATGTTACACCAATACGCTCTCGTTGGTTATAACAATCAGGTTGTAACTAAACATCGAGCATCGAATGCTCGATGTTCTGTTACAAGTAAATACTCTTCTCGTCTTCATCGTCTGTATTATAATCAGCCTATTAATGTTCCCACTGCCGGGACACGGGCCTCGTCTCGGTGGGAGGGAGAGGGCAGTAATCCACCACGCGGGCCCTTTGCGGGTTGGTAGATGACACATGATGTCTTCGAATTTTTGTTTCTAGAAAATGCCGGTTTCCTTCAACGTTTTTGAGAGCAGTGGTGATGAAATAATTTACAAGTAAAGCGCCTGCTTGGGTTCGAACCCACGACCTACAACTCGTAAGTCGGGGCCGTTACCACTGGGCCACCACTGCTCTCACGGAATACTTGAAGTGCCAATATTAAAAAGTCTACCGTCAAAGAGTTGGTCTTAATTCCTCGAATGAATGAATGAATCAAATGCACCGATTCCAGCGTGGTTTAACCAGACTCGATAAATCGAATGAACCCCAACATTTGCACTAGCCCCTTTAAGTGACAGGCATAATTTTAACACTAGAAATAGGAACAAATTAGATCAACCACGTTTTAGATTGTCTAAAGTACACACTTCTTTTATGGGGTACTGTGTAAAATGTTATAATAAAATACCACTCGATATTCTTCAACTTAATGAGAAGAAATTTAAAACATGCATTAAACGCACACTATGTAGACAAACATATTATAAGTTAGATGATTATATCGTAGATAAAAATGCTTGGCTTAATGCTGGTCCTGCTCCACAGCCACTTGGGCTCACTAGTTGAAATTATTGTATTTGGAAGAGTTGCTACCCCTTTTCTTATTTTTTTATTTTTATTTATATTATTTTTCTGACATTACGAACAACATGTTTATTTTATTTTTATTTTTTATTAACCAATTTTTTATTGTTGAATATTCCAATATTTGATAATGATTATCTTTCTTTTTGATAGTATAATACATTGCAAACTATAGTTTTGTATAATTTAGAAGCTTTTTTCAGTTTTTGTAAATGTGAGTACCATGGGGCTGTTTATTCTGTTATTATATTATGTTTTATGTTGACTTGAAAGAGCATGGCAGTTGAGACTTTGTCATGCTTACTTAAATGTCTCGCCGATGGTGGCGAGTGTGTTAGATCATTCGGTTCCCTACAAAATGGTTGAGCTGGATGGTGCTGATCCACGCGTCATGTTCGTGAACGGGCGCCGTCGGTTGAGACTGGTCATCTCTTTTCTGCCAAGGCTTATTTTAAATCTTATACTTTGAATTGTCTCTATTTCTTTTTTTCACATTGTTCTCACATATAGAAGCAACAAGAATAATGTACCCAGGATTTTGTAATGTCTTTATTTAAAAGAGTGTCCTGGGAGTTTCTTGCCCGTTCTTCTCCACAGAGATCTACTTTTTGGAATGGGCGACTAGCTTCAACTTTCTGACTAACTGACCGACTCTTTGACAATTCAAAAGTGCCTGTAAATGGTTTAATTGAAATAAATGCTTTGAGTTTGAGTTTGAGTTTAGCCACAGAAGACATTGCATATGAAGGAGTGCGCTGTATAGGGGCCGCTGTGATGGTAGGGAAGACGTGACCTTAGGATATGGAAGGTTTTGCGAGCCGTACCGGATATGCATCCTAGAGTAGGCAATGGAATAGTGGAGAGACAGGTGATACTTCACATAAAATATTTACGCCAAAAGGGTATCCTAATCAACATGCATGCATGCTGTGGTCTCCTAAGTTAAGGATTAGGTACACCTAGATGTTACCCATTCTCAATACGTCATGTACTGTGTATATCTTATGTTGGAGATTCGAAATAAATAAATAAATTGTCAGATGGCAACACTACCTTTGCTATCTTCTTTTTCTTCTTACCGTGTCGATGGGAATCTAAATAGCCTCGTCCCAAAATTCGGCCACGTGTTTGGCACCATCACTAGCGTCCATCAGTTCCTGTAACGTGCAGCTGACAGGACACGCAGGACACGACATTAAGTGTCCCATCGTTTGTGGAACGGCACCACATTTACACTCCAAGGCAGAGTCTTCTTTCTATAAATCTCCACCTGAACAAATTTTCCTTACTTCGGCCAACCTGGGTCCGGAGTCTGTTTAAAGACTTCCAGGTTATCCATGGCAACTCATGTCCAGGTGGGACAACTTCAGCGGGTGGAACGAATGATTTGGGTAAAGAAGAACTGTCTCGCCACAATTTCAGTCTCTCTTTTTTCGTTCGTCAGTGAATGGAACGACACACTTTTAAAAAACTTTTTCGGCTTTGCTGTTTAACTATTGTACATTACTTCCAGAAAACTATAAACTCCTGTTTTCAATATCTATCTACTGACTCCTAAAACCAGGTTAAACTAAATAAAGCTACCGGTATAACCGAGTCATATTGCTGGAAGTCACGAATGAAATAGCCAGTTCCGTTTAAAGAGCTGTACACAACACAATGGTTTCCAATCTCACTCACTGAATGAAGGCAATAGGTTTCTTTCTGTTACGATCAGGGTGTAAAGAATGGATCACAAAGGAGGTGAAGAGTGGGGAACGGGGAAGGCATTGTTAATGGTTGATTTTTATGCTTTTGCCGCGGCTTCGCCCGCGTGGATGTCGGTAAATATACCACGGGAATGTAATACTGGGATTACAAGTTACATAGGTGTTAATCCAGGAAAACAATGTATTAATTCCGTAATACATCGTTTTCATATTATTGGTTTATGCGGCGCACGCCAGTAGGTAGGTACCTAAAGCTCCCAGTCGCCTTGTCAATCTTCAACAATCATCTTCATGTTTCAACTAATTTGCGCAAACCCTTAATGAATTATACACTTTAACTTTTCTCATGAATCAGTCCATCTATTGGTGAAAACCGTTTGAAAATCCATTCGGTAGTTTTTGAGTTTATCGCGTTCAGACAGACAGACGTGGGGACATTGTTTTATAATAGTACAGTTTGTTGTTCGTTTTATAGTTTAGGTTATGTCGGTCGATGGTTGACGGTAAAGGGTTTATCATGTTTTAATAGCGTGGGAGTTATGTCTTGAACCACTATAGTCGCTTGTTCATTGCCCTCGCTCTGCTTTATGATGTAGTCACTCTTAGACCGTTTTCATTATGTCATTGTCATGAAATAAACGTCCATAACTCATACTGAATTAACTATAGTTACTACTAATTTGTCTGATGGATTGGTCAATACAGTATAAATAAGTAACAAGTAGGTATTATAATTATCTTCATAGAAAACGGCTGAAACGACGCGCTTCGAAATCTCTATGTACGCAACATTATCGAGTGCGCGTCAGTAACGTATGAACGCGAAAGGTTTATCTACCGAGCGGCTGTAGGTAATTATTTCAAGGTCGCTGCCGAGACATAATACTTAAGTTACTTTATTGTACTGTGACAATAATCAATTTTCATAAAATCTATGAATGAAATCCACTCCAGCAACAAAGCTGATATTGTTTGAGTATTGTCCTCAGTCATTTTTTAGCTACACCTCATGATTATTACCGTTGAAACCAACGTAAATAAATTAAAACCACAACTCTCTACATTCGAAAACACATTACTCGTAATTTCGACGAGCTATTAGGCTTCTTTAATAATAAATAAGTAGTCTGTTATCTCGGGTACACGGCACCGCAACCGTGTGGTTGCGGTGCCGTGTACCCGAGATGACAGACGTGTCGTCCGTGTCGGATCCCGTGACAACACTGTCACGGCACGGAGCCGAGACCATAAATAGAGTATGGGTTATAATACCGCCCATGGGCATGTCACCGCCCATATTTTTCTGAATATTCATGAAAAATTATCGATTTACTTTAAATCTTTAATATTTTTCATGTTATTAAATTTTTTATTTTTTGAGAAGCATTTGTAGCTCCAATGTTATTGGTTCGATTTCGATTCTGTTTATTATATCTAAAAGCATATGAGTTATTTTATCGGGTTAACTAACATTTTTTATAAAAAAAAGGCGACTATGAAATTTTCCATATGACATTTTACCAAAAAAGAAAACCATTTTTATTTGAAAAAACACAAGTCCTAAAACAGATTGATTAAAAAAAATATTGAATAACATAAACATTGAAAATTCAATAACATATTAAAAAGATAGAGCTAGACTTTTAAAGTTAATTTTCGATTATTTTTCATGAATATTCATAAAGATACGGTCACATGCCCATGGGCAGCATTGTACCTATATTTACTGTGAGCGTATATGCCTTATAATGCCTTACCAGCGTCAGGCACTTGTAGTTGTCTGGCCTTTTTGCTGAACTGGGCCTTTTTGGCGCAGTCAACTTTTCACCCCTCGTCAAACTCGCAAACTTGAGTTGGAAACGTACTATCCAAGTGCTACTGATAGCATTTCTTAAATCACTCGTAAGACTTTCTCTTCGATCTTTATTTTCAGAATCTTATCTGCAAACGGTCGTCCCTTAGGACCTTCATAACTTGGAATTCCAACTTATTGTGTTAGTAAGACAGTTTAGCGCTCGGGGACACCTGGAGGGCTCAGACCCTAATGGGACTTTTTTCTTGTTTTCATCACCCAAGAAATAGTAGGTACCTATAATGGGCCAGTAGTAAACAAATGGTTGTTACCTCTATGTAACGAGAAACCGACGACGACGCAGTCTTTACGACTTGATATAACATCGAGATTTCATAATTACTCGAAGTTTATATAAACCTAAATCGTTTGGAATAAATTTTCTGAATGATGCTGAAAACCGTATCAAAATTCATTGCGTAGTTTAGAAGAACAACGCGATCACACAGACACACTCGTAAAGGTTTTGTTTTATATTATTTTATTATTATTATAGCTTACAGAAAGTATGTAAGTAGAAAAAGGTAAAGGAAGTAAAATAAATACAGAAATTTTAAATACTGCATTTTTAGAGTAATTTTATGTAAATGCAAAATAAGCTACATTTATTTATATTTATCACAAATAACGAAAGAGTTATAACCAGTATTTGATTTGTAAGTAAGTACAGACGTCAGCACATCGAGTTACTACAACCTGTCAAATTTCTTTAATAGATTTTCTACTTTATCACTAAAGATTAAGGTTCAATGTTGATTTGGAAACTTTGACAGATTGGAGTAGGTTGATGTGCTGGCGTCTGTACAATACGGTAGCTGCGTTATTTCCAGTCATAATAAGACATCACTATAAGTTACATGAATGGACCTCTCTCTGAATTCTTCATCTGAGAAACATCTTGCACTGGATCCATGGTCCAGGATAGGAAAACACGACTAAATATTACAGCGAAGCAGTTGAAATTTTGCAAGAAAGGAAAAACGTCTGACTGACTGACAGATTTCCAAGATATCCACCTACACTCCTACCACAAGTATTCCGTTTTCCCAATTTCAGCACGGCTTACTAAACTCACAAAAGAATCTTGAAGCCAAAGTTCAAGTTTTAAGGTTAAGCACGTCAATCGTTCACTCCATTACGTTTCTTTTGTTGTCAAAACCAACGGTAATCATTAAACTTTAGTTATCAGGGTACTTCAAACTTAGCTAATTTAATTCCCGAAACATTCAGGAGATTTTTTGTTTTATTTCGTTTATTGGATACGCAATGCGAAATTAGTTGGACTTAGAATTGCTTTCAGTGGGTTTCAGGATGATTGACTATGGATTTACGAGTGACTTATTAAAGTTATTGAAGCCAGTCTTGCCAAGAAGTGTTACCCAGTAACTGGGTTGTGGAGATGAGATAGGCTATATAGCTCCTTGTAAAATACTGCTTTTCGGCTGCGTCCGGTTGGACTGGAAGCTGACCCCAACATAGTTGAGAAAAGGCGAGCAGATGATGTAAATACGAGTATCACTGTTACAATATTCCACATCTTTATTTAGTTTCAAAGAAAGGCTTACTCGTATCAGTGTCGTATTATCTTTAATACAACCATTTTGATAAATAATTCACATTGAGCCGGCTAATCGCAGAATCGCAGATAGCCCTCTTTGCCAGCTAGAAAACTAAGCCTAAAAGCTTGACAAAGACTTATATTTTGGTAAAAGATTTCTATTTTTTTTATTTTTTTATTTTAGGACACGATTTGGAGAGCAGTGGTGGCCCAGTGGTAACGACCCCGACTTAGGCTTGTAGCTTTATTAAAATCACATTTTCAGAGCCATTTACAAACTAGCAAAGGTGTATCTTGTGGAGCGATGCGTTTTTTTATTCACTGCCTTAGATGAGAGCGATTATAGGCATACATGTTATCGTGCATGCGTTACTAAAGTTATTTAATCATGTTCATATACATAATGTGTAATGTTTATTTAATTTTCTTGCGTAGCCATATTAAGTACCTAATTACTATACCACTCAGGTACCACTTTTTTTGGTTTGTTGTACCACTCAGGTACAGTTGAAAACCAGCGTCAGCCCACAATTTGTCTGGCATTTTTGCTGAACTGCGCCTTTTTGGCGCAACCATGAGGCACACTTACTTTACATTTTTATTTAATTTTCATAATTTCTTTATCTGCTGTAAGTATATTATATTGTATGCCTTGTGCTAAACATTACTATTGCGGCCAGCAATTAGGGTATTGATGGACGATTGTGAAAATACACACACATACTTGAGTCCATCAATGCCTGGTTGTGGCCAAAGCTTGTATAGTATAGTACTTTTCTCAAACAGTGCGCGGAAATTAAAACTAAGTAAATTAATTATAAATTCCAGAATCAATGACGAACTAAGATAATTTTTCACGCGCCAATATGTTCATTTGTTTCTTCTTTACAGTAAACAGCTTTATTTGCTAAGCCAGTTTGATATTTAAATAAAAGCTTTGATAAGTTATCTCCTTGGTTGCCAGGTGTTGAAGTAAAAAGTTAGTTCCATTTTTAAATTAGACGTCGGATATGAGTTTTCATAGTAATTTATTTAGCCGCTAAACACGACAGATATGGATTTTCATAGTAACATTGCCGGCCGGGTGCTCGCTTGTTTTTGACCAGTACAGCAATTTTGATTTATCTCGAAAAAGGTTGTCAAAATAATGTTCGAATTTCCATGCAGGATTGAGAAAAAAAAATGTTTGTTTTATTTTTTAGCTTCCGGAGTTTTTAACACACAATAAATACATGGGTACCTATTTTTTATGGTCACTGGTGATATCCTAATCAGTAATACTTAATACCTACCTACTTCTTAGGTTGAGATCTACAACACAACAAGAGACAAGAGCAGAGATTGTGGCGAAGAAAAGAGAGGTGCGAGTGTTCTTTGTACCGTAAGCGGAGCGACACTGGTGACCTCAACCAATCAGCTTCAGCATCGCTCCGTTCATCTCTTGAGATGTGTCGCAAGTCACACCATAATGAGGTTTTTGTGGAAACTGTAATAACTACTACATCATAATTACATACAAACAAAACTTGTAAAACACACATCGCGCCTGCATTTAATTTAATCTGTGTTGGGGTGGCGGTGGCAAGCGCGGAAAATCAAGCCATATATGTCGACAATAATGGTTTGCTTTGTAGTAGCAAAACTCGGGATCGGGAGTAACATTAACAATGAAATAATACCAGAAAGTTTCGGCCTCATTAAAATGTTCGAAAGTTGTACAAAACTACGGAGGCGTTATTATTTGGTCGCAACACGGGAACTGGGTTTTGTGACGTAAATATTTGTGTACTTGCTTCAAGCTTTTGTAAGACTGGCTCTTAAACTAAAATGGAAATAATATGTTCTATATTGTAACTTTATATGTACGAGACCTATTGTGTCCGGTCGGTTCAAAGTTGTTGTCCACAGATTTGCAGGGTAATTTCATGTTAGAGGCAGATTACTTCAACTTACAAATACTTTACGTGGAAACACAAATTCAAGTTTTAAAGGCGTGCTCTTTAAAATTTGCGACGTGTAAAGGTGTTGGTACAAACGTAATTACAAAATTAAATCATTTCGCTTCTCCCAACGAATAATATGGTAATGTGGTACTACGACAGTTTTTGTTTTATTACATATTCGGTCTTTAGAGCATTAATTACATTTTGTAATTTTTTTGTATTTTTTCTATGGTACTTTAATTAACTAATTCCCTTAAAATCTAAACACACTTCTTGCACGAATAATATCATAACAAGTTATTACAGATTATGCGATTGTTAACTTTTGCGGTAAGCGACGATTACCATTTTGTTCGCGTAAGAAATGCATATTATATTATCTACTGAATATTTAATAGACTAATATTTTTGCAACAATATATTACTGTTAAGTAATCTTTTGACATCTTACAGCGATGAATATTTCTGTAATGTAATACAGTATGTTAACTAACAGAGGGCGTTCCCGTTAACCCGCAATAGTATAGCGTCCATACATGCTAGAAAAAAAATTAAAAGAAAAAAAAAAAAAGTTTTTTAAATAAAATTTTCAATATTTTTTTAAAATTGATACGTAAATGTAACACTCTGTACACGCTCACTTGTCTTTCAACGTGTAAAGACAAGTGCGACAAGTACGCGTGTACAGAGTGTTTGTTTTACGTATGAAATTAATATTTTTCGTGAATATTTTATGATAAAAAAATAAAAAAAGTTTTTTTTTTTTCGATTTTAATATTTTTTCTAGCATGTATGGACGCTATACTATTGCGGGTTAACGGGAACGCCCTCTGTTAGTTAACATACTGTATAACTGTTTACACTCTCGCTTGGATATCACCCGAATAATATCGTAATAATAATAAGCAGTGGGAACATAATTAGGCTGATTATGCTAAGGCCCTTTGCCCACTGGTCGGTATGTGTGCGGGGCGATATCGTTTCGGTACTGCGTGACGTCACGCAATTTACTGCGGTACTGGAACCTTACCGCGCAGTGTTTCCACTTTTAGGGATTTCTCCCTGTTTTAGGGAAAAAATACCAATATTAAGTTTGGTTTAGGGATATTTTATTTTGACAGGGATTTGGGGAATTTAGGGGTTACTATGAATTTAAGTTGGTAACCTTATTGTTTATAGTAGGCATCACCCAATATATTACTTGACTCTATGGCACCACCGATTTATAAAAGGATTCGATTTATTCCACCACCGATTTATTCCCTCAACCCAAACTCATAATTAATGCAATTCATCAAATTTTAATTTACCATGTTAATTGTGCCATTACCTTATTATTTATAATCATGCTCCCTAAACCAAGGAAATTTGAAGACTTTTTAAGGAAATTTAGGGATAATTCATTCAGAAACTGGGGAAAATCCAAAAACAAGTGAATTATATAGTACGAGAGCCTATTACCAAAACCATGTCACATCGTTTTAAGGGAATAATTGTAAAAAAATCTTTACGTTTTGCAGTACCGGCCAGAAACGTTACAGTTTTATGGGAACCTATTTCTGCTATGTCAAAAAAAATTGGCAGACGGTTTCATCACAATATGTCTGATAATAAAAATATACAAAGATTTCGTAATTTTATTACTAAAAAGTTTGTTTTCAGATATTTCCGTTGCGTCACTTTGCGTGTCAAACGTGGCCTGAGCACATTTCCAAAAATGACGTATTCGAATCAACTGACCAATGTTCACCAGAAAACAAGATTTTCAGATGGAGTTTACACTCTCGCTTGGATATCACCCGAATAATATCGTAATAATAATCATATTGCCGTTAGGTTTTTATATGTTTTAAACATTGCACATTGCACCGATCAATCACAGTTTCGGTGTCAAAATAACACGTCTTTGGGCCCTTTCCTCACTGGTCGGTACGACAGCGGTAATTGGTGAAGTGTGTCAATTTGAGAAACAATTCATTTTCCTGACTGTACGTCTCAAAAGTTAGTGTTTTCCTGAAAGTTAAGAAATTCTTCCGAAGTGCTTTGTAGATCAAACAGTACATTACCGGGTTTCTACGAAGTCCTGATTTCTGAAGTGCATTAGATGTGCAAACAACGCTTTACGGGGTTTCCATCATAATGACGGCCAGGTCAACAGTAGCTTCACGAACGAAAATGTTTGAGTTAAGTATTACAAAGTACTCGCCAAGTTCTTGATTGTTTTACGTTATTAAAACATTTTTCTTGCGAATAATTTTGATGTAACAGACGTACTTTTATAAGTACTTAAGTATGTATAAGGTTAAAGAATTATGGGGGAAGGAAACTTGTGGAATCGTTTAGAGTCTTAAATAAAACGAGCGAGCCTTAAGGAGTATATGATGTGTAATATCTCACATCTCACCTTAGCTGTAATAAGCAGCATTAAGTTAATAAGGGGTCTCGTAGACGTTCAAACGGCCAAATGTAGCACCGCGCGCGCTCATTGGTCAAACCTAATAGCGCTCGCTTCCCCGACTTCAGTCGCTTTTCATGAATTCGCTCCCACAGGTTTGATTATTTATTTTTATTTTGATAACAAGAAAGCGAAAGGAAACTTGTTACACACAAAAATAAATGATTTTGTAACTTAGAAAACCCTATGTCTATTATCAATGGAATGTTGTTTATGCTATTTCAATCTTCCTAGCCTTTTCCCAACTATCTTGGGGTGGGATTCCAGTCTAACCGGATGTAGCTGAATACCAGTATTTTACATGGAGCGACTGCCTATCTGACCTCCACAACCCAGTAACTGGGTAATACGATTCCCCTTGGTAAGACTGATGTCAGACTTTCGGGCTTTGACGACACGTAACGACTGTTAAAGTTCCACGAATGACAGCCGGGACCAACGGCTTAACGTGCTTTCCGAGGCACCCTGGCAAGCGTAGCTTAACCTGATGGATCGATCCGTGAGGCTTGTTACTTAGCCACAAGCTCCTCGAGCTCCACGAGCTTCGCGAGCTTGTTTATGCTATTTATGAATTAGTAATCAGTTAATCAATCAAAATTACTGTTAATAATACCAGCCTATTACTGTCTCACTGCAGGGCAAAAGCCTCTTCTCACACAGAGAATACACGAGCATTGATCACCACGCCTGCTTGACGGCTGGCGATTTCAGACTTCAAACTTCCTCACGATGTTTTCCTTCACCGATATCAGTTATGTCTAAGATTGACTCAGAAAGTCTTGTTACATAGTAAAAATTCTCAAACCTCATGTTTTGACGTTCAGTTTTACAAAATATGATAGTTGTATTATCATTCATCTCTTTCTTGTTGTACGTGCTAGGGAAAGACAGCATATTTTATAATATCCTTCCTTACAGAAAGACAGCATATTTTCTAAAATCCTTCCTTACAGAAAGACAGCATATTTTCTAAAATCCTTCCTTACAGAAAGACAGAAATATTTTATAATATCTTTCCTTACAGAAGGACAGCACATTTTCTAAAATCCTTCCTTACAGAAAGACAGCATATTATATAAAATCCTTCCTTACTACAGACAACATATTTTCTAAAATCCTTCCTTACAGAAAGACAGCATATTAAATAAAATCCTTTCTTACATAAAGACAGGATATTTTATAAAATCCTTCCTTAGTGGTCAGTGTAGTCACTTTCGATAAGGAACTATTGCGCACTATTCTATGCTTGTAGAACCAGTGGTTTAGGCTATGTGTTGTCTGTCTATGAATGAATAGATGAATTTAAGAATTTTATTATGTTGTTCTACAAAATCGATACTGCCCTGACTTTCCGATATAAGACCTTAATCAGATTGTACGACACTACCGGGAAGAGAAAGGGTTCCGTATTTTTAGCTGGGGACGCGACGTGAAGTACGGTTGGAATAATATAATATTTTATGCACACATGTGCTATAACTATAAGAAATAATAAATGATTCCTGTCTTTTCAGCGTGTTCTGCAAATAAAATATAATAGAAGAGGCAATAAGGAAGTTGTGGTTGTTGCGTTGTGTGTGGCCAAATGTGGTCGTTTCCTCTCCGGGGAATATAGGCGCTAAGTTATATTATGCTTAAGGTAAATGGCAGGGTGCCCCTTAAATTATGGAAATGGTATTGATATGTCGTACGCGTCAACAGATTGTGAGAACATGTAGGGTACAAAATAGACGCATCGTGGAACGAAATACCTACATAACATACATTGTTCCGACTGCTGGGACACAGGCCTCTTCTCTGTGAGAGGGAGTGGGCCTTATCCACCACGCGGGCCCAGTGCGGGTTGGTAGATGTCACATGTCCTCGAATTTTTGGTTCTAAGACATGCCAGTTTCCTCACGATGTTCTCCTTCAACGTTTTAGGAGCATTGGTGATGAAATTATTTACACAAAGTAAAGCGCATGCTTGGGTTCGAACCCACGACCTACAACTCGTAAGTCGAGGCCGTTACCACTGGGCCACCACTGCTCCACTGCCGCACTGCTGCAAGTACCTACACAACGTTTATTAAGGGCGTATATGGACAAAAATTTCTCAACCACGTACCCTTGCACAGCATTGATTTTTAAATAATAATTATTATGCTTATAGTTCCCGCAACATGCGACGACACGATGAATTTGATGTTCGAAAAGTGCTGATTTTCAACCTAGTTTGAATGAAATATGACTTTTGCATTTTGTTTTTTTTTTTTTGGAATAAGAACGTAGTATTAAGTGTTAAGAGCAGTGGTAGCCCAGTCAAACAAAAAAAAAAAGGCAAGCGGCATGTCCTAGAACCAAGAATTCAAAGACATGTGACATCTACCAACCCGCAAGGCGGTCTGTGTCCCAGCAGTGGGAACATAATTAGGCTGATTATGCTAAGTGTTGAGAGTGTTTTAGGGTAATAAATCCAAAAATAAAATGGATTAAAATCATTTGCGTAATACAAATCGAAAATGCGTAGAAATTAGAGGTAACTTCGAGATGTATGTCTATCGATAAAATTTTACTAATTAATGTTTCTCTCCCATAAAAAAAAGTTTGGAAATATCAAGTTACTCATATTACATAAATCTTGGACATTTTATTCATGAACATTCTTTACCATTAATAACGCTTTAGGCCGCTCTTAACTTTTATTTTTTCCAGGGTATCGAAACTCTACGCTAATTGTTTCAGCAACAAGGTTGTCCCTTTGAATAGTTTTGCCTTTTTCAATTTGGAGGAGCTCGTGGCTAAGTAATAATGGCCGCACGGGTAAATTCATCAGGTTAAACTACGCTTGCCGGGGTTGGTCCGTAGATGGGTGACTATCGTTACATACCGAGACCTCTCCGGGCCTCGGAAAGCACGTTAAGCCGTTGGTCCCAGCTGTCATTCGTGGGACTTTGACAGTCGTTACGGGTCGTCAGAAGCCCGAAAGTCTGACAACCAGTCTTACCAGGGGGTATCGTATTACCCAGTTACTGGGTTGTGGAGGTCAAAGCCGTCGGTCTATGTAAAATACTGGTATTCAGCTGCATCCTTTTAGACTGTAATTCGACCCCAACATAGTTTACAACATAGATTTTGATGGCTTTTTTCCAATTTGCTGACTGGCTAGTCTTTTCACCATGGTATTTCAGTTTGCCGTAAGAGACAAGAGATAGAAGAAAATTCCAACAACTACTAAATTCGCAATATGTTCTCCAAATAACATATAATTTCATCCAGTCTTGGTTTCGTTACAGACGGGGAGCGTACACAGTAGAAGATTAAATTCTCAGACGTTTTCCTGAATGGGTAACGTCTACACTGTAGTGTACATCGTACAGCTGGGTGTAGGGTTACCATCCGACCGGGTATGTCCGGACTTTGTTCGGCCTTGTCGTTTGTCTGGAGTGTTCTACTTGAGAGGATTTATTTAGAAAATATAAGAAGTAAAAAAAAATAGTAATTTAGAGGTATGAGGAATAGGCTGTAAAGTTCATTATAGAAAAGAGAGGATCCTCCGACCAGACGGGTGTCGTGTCTGGCGGGCAACTGCCCAATGGTTGATGTTGGATAGTCTTTTATATATATTATAATGTCGTTTGCACGGTAAACTCTAATTGCGCAATGCAGGATTTGTGTGACGTCATGTCTTTGATGCGTAGTTCGTATGTCGCGGTGTAACCGCTACAGTAAAATTTATGTTTTTTTTGTCTCGTCAGTCTAGTTGTCGCAAGCGCTACTGCTGAGCATGAGGTCCTGGTTTCGTCTCCCGGGTCGGGCAAAGTGTTATTGGGTTTTTTGCCATCTTGAATTTCTCAGTAGCAATCTGGAGTCTGGATTTGTGCCCGGTTAATGGTATTAGGCTCGTCCCTATGGGACTTAATATATTTCCCTACGTGTTTGAATCAGAAATGAAGTGATCCGCAGGAGAACCAAGGTAACCGACATAGTCTAAAGTATTGCCAAACTTAAGTGGCAATGGGCAGAGCACAACAGATGGCCGATTTGGCCGAAAGGTTCTGGAGTGGCGACCGCGCACCGGAAGACGGAGCGTTGGAAGGCCTTCCACAAAATGGACGGATGACCTTGTAAAGGGCGCAGGAATCCGCTGGATGCGGGAAGCATAGAATCGGTCGAAGTGGCGGACCTCAGGGGAGAAACATAACGAAATGTGAGTGAGTACTGTAGGTACACCTCTACCTAGCCTAACCTTACGAGAAAACATGATGTTATACTTTTTGCAAATGTCCAGCTATTTGCCAGGAATTTTTTATCGAAATGGTAACCCTAGCTGTGTTATTATTTCTTATTTCTTGTTCCGAAGCACTGGGTATCACGCTTTTCATGCAGTTCGCGTTTTACTCGTTAAAGGCTGCATTGAAATGACAGACGCTGATACAAATGTTTACCAGAAAAATAAAACTGGTTTATACGATATAGTTTGTTTTCTTAGATGTATTGAATTATTAAACGTACAGGAACTGACTGATTCCTGACTATGAGGCTCCATTAATTTTTGGGTGTCAAGTGATCCATAATAACTGCACGGTTACTGGTACATGGGTTGTGGAGGTCAGATAGGCAATCGCTCCATGTAAAATACTGATATTCAGCTGCATCCAGTTAGACTGGAAGCCGACCCAAATATATATAGCTGGGAAAAGGATAGGCAGATAGATTGAAATGATCCATGGCATGAGAGTCACAACAATATTTTTTTTTTTTTTCACTTTAAAGACAAAAATTTGTGTAGCCCTGGCTCTTGTACTAGGAGTACCTGTATCACAAGAGCCAGACCTCTCGATTTACAGGGAATATGTAATAGACAAAACTGAGATACAATATAGTTTAAGGCATGCATTAAAAGGTAGGTTTACAAATATACAAGAACAAAAGAAGTAAAAAGTGCAAAGTAAAATTACTAACGTCTGTATATTTCTGTGAGTCTTATCAGTACAAAATACAATGAAATTACAACTGAATTGGAATGTCAACCCATTAATTTAAAAAAATCATTGAAAAACAAAATTACTCTAAAAAAGCCAAACTACATTTATTTTCAAATAAACATTTAATATTACATCCAATTTATGTCCATCAGCTGAAACATTGATGCCAAACACCCATATAAACGTCAGATTTCAACGAAATCGAACAAAAATGATTCGAAATCCGTCCATATTGTGTGTTTTGACATCAAATCTAATAACAGACTGGCATTTGACTGGCGGTTTGTTGAACGAGATACTGTTTTTAGGGTTCCGTAGGTACCGAAAGGGTACCAGTGCCAAGGACCCTACTTGTACAACACTACAAGGTTTTTTTGGCACGTGGCTAAAATCGGAACCAACTCACTCATTTCGTTTTCTAAAAATAATTTTTGTGGCAATTTCATAAGGCTAAGAACTCACGGAGCGATTTTCAACCGCGCCCGCGGCGGTTACGGGACTGCAAACACTCGTACAAACACGTAGTACATGGAAATTCAGATATTTAATTTCCCAACGCGGTTTATGCCCGCGGCTTGCGCGACTCTTTGCGGGTCCCGCTGCATCCACCACCGCGGCGGGCGCGGCTTAAAACTGCTCCATGAGTTCTTAGTCAAAATGTTTACCAACAACGTTGACAGGGAGTCAACTGTCAATGTCATTCAGGCGCAGAAATATGATTGTAGCAGCCTAATCATACGCAATCAGTCACAGTGCTGCAGCTTTTTATAATCATAATAGTTTGCCAGTTGTAATTTTTCCAGAATACGTTTTATCTTTTCCCTATTTATCCTATTACAGGGAACTTAAACATAACTGCCGAAATGTGGGTGCACTAAGGTCACCTCTGCCTGACCTCTCTGAGAATACAGGCGTGGTATGATAATATGTATATATAGGGGAAATTCCTTACAAAAAAGTCTAGAAAAATATAATTCTTTTCTAAAGTAAAATCCGTTCCCTTCTATTTTATGTTACGGAACCCGCAGTGCGTAAGTCACATTTACTTGGTCGGGTTTTTAGATAAAAGGGTCATATTTTATAGGCGCAGCCAATTTTGTTTTATTCATTTGGTTGGATGGAAGCCATTTGTTTTAGCTTTAAAAATGTTCGGACTCTATTTGTTTTTTTGTTTGAAAACGATGAAAGCTTTTGTTTATTTGGCTAGAATTTTAAATTTAAATACTGTAAAATTCGACACAATTGGCAAAGAACTAAAATGTTTGTCCAAAGATGTAGTAAATACGATTGAAGGTCGTAACCAGTAAGAAGAAGTCAAGATAAAATTACTTAAGACCCTTACAAGCTTGTCCGGAACGTAACTTTTGATTTCGAAGCAATACTGTACACAAATCCTTTTAATATCTTAAATTATTCAGGAAATTTCAAAATTCTCTCTTAAGATAGTAGACATAAAGTTTATATTGACTTACCATCTAGAAAGCTGGGCCGCGGCGTGTGGTGAACATCCGTAATTGAAGGAACATGATAGGATGTGGGAGCCCGTGTGGGGAATCCTAATGATTCATTGGAGATCCCCTTTATATCTTCCCGATCTACCTTTACTTTAATCTCAGCACTATCCTGTGTCTCATTAGTTTCACTATCAACATCAATTTTAGATTGGTTCTTATATATTTTAACTGTTTTGGAGAAATCGTTGAATATTTTTGTTCTTGTGACGTCGTCAACTCGGAGTTTCTCCATAGAATTGTTGTCGAGACCACCTTTGTCATTATCATCTTCCAATTCAAGATCTATTTGATAGACATCTTCAATATCAACTGTGTTATTCCCTATTTCTGTTTTTTCTGTTGTGTAATTATCTTTTCTTCTAAACCGGTCTATTAGTGTTTGGTAGTTTTTGCTACTTACTGTGTTAATAAGCTCGTTTTCTTCATTTTTGTTTGGGGTTATTGTATATTCTTCTACTTTAGTATAATTAAGATTAATTTCGTTTAAGATATTTTTGTGTTTGTTTGTTAGGTTTGCCGGAATCATTTGTGTGTTGGCTATAGGCAGTAGTAGGAAGGAGAGGGATAGGACAGTAGTGAGTATGTTTAAGGTTGGATCGTAGAGGGGAGAGTAGAGGTGTAGGGGCGAGGCGGGACGTAGTTGACGCGTCATGCCAGGCCGACGTCAACGCCGACTATCCTGTGAAAGAAAAATATAGTTAATGATATTTTAGTATTTCTGCCAGCGTCGAAATTAAGCTACCGATCTAAAAGAGTTTTTTTTATATTTTCAAATTAGAGTTTTATTGCGTAAATGTCCAGATTATTTCTATTCACTGCCAATAACTACTGATATAATAAGGATGTGTTGTTGAAAGTGATAATTCTACTACATAAAATAGTACTAAAGCTATCAAACTTGGCGAGAAAAAACTCCCAAACCAAATGACGCAAAAAACAGTTTCATTAAAGTTTGTCCAAATCTATTAACGGACTTCCAAAGTTTTATTAAATATTCTAGACTAGCACTTCAAAAATGTTCGTAACATAATTTAGAAAAAATTCGTTTAAAAGTTTTGGACTACTTTTTTGCGACCAAATTTTATGGCTCCCACAGATAAGCGCGACGATACTAGTAGAATTCAATTTCTACGAAAACTTCATGGAAATTGTTCTACCAGAATCGCGACGCACCGTCGAGTCGTGCCTGTCTGCAGGAGCGTTTAAGTTGGGAAAAGTAAAAGTAGATTAATGATAGTTCTGCCATTCTTTAATAATAGTAATTGTTTTGAACTGCTCTATCGTTTAGACTTTACAAAGTTTAAAAGCTTTGGCAAGTTATTTTCTTTTTAAGACTTTCGAGGGTCAAAGAATTTTAAATGCGTTAGTTTCAGAATGGTCCCGAAGTTCTAAATGAATGTTAGAGAACGGTTTTCTTATTCCTTAAAAACGATTCCTTTTTTAAATCACCTAAAAGGAAATTCCAACCTTCCAAAACCATTGTTCTTAAAAGTTTCCCAAAAAAAAAACCTATAAACGCTCATAAGGGATCTTCAGAAAGGTCTTATTTGCACTATAGATAATTATAATTTAAGCAAATTTAAAAAAAGAAGGATACTCTTAGTCAGCCTATGATGTTCCCACTGCTGGCATACAGGCTTCCTCTTGGTGAGATTGCGGCTTGGTAGATGTCTAAGAATGGTTCTAAGAATTTCTCGGTTTCCTCACGATGTTTTCCTTCACCGTTTTGAGAGCAGTGGTGATGAAATAATTTACACAAAGTAAAACGCCTGTCAGGGTTCGATCCTACGACCTACAACTCGTAAGTCGCGGCCGTTGCCACTGGGCCACTACTGTCAAAAAGAAGACCTAAGTTATAATTTTAATGAATAATACGAGTTTAATACGAAGAGACGCCGTTTTCAAAATACAGGATTGCCTACCTCTTTTTTTACATTCCCAGTATCTTTTGCTACCTACACAATTCTTTCATTCTTCCCTTTTATAAACTCCTCTCTTCCAATATAAAATCAAGTTTGGTCCATTGTGATCTCAATCACAATTAACTGTCTTCTATTCCTTGCTGACAAAAGTAACAATCATTTGCAAAGCCTTCAGATTGTCAACTGTACAAAATTAAACCTTTTCAGTCGACGCTGAAGGCTCAAATTTGATTAATAGAGCCCGAATAGAAAATTTCGTTGAAAGTTAAGAAACTCCCCCTCGCTTGATTTAAGCTTTTGTGCCGACAGTGAATTCTTGTCTGATTTTTCAAGAGATTTTGTTGATGTGAAAATAACAATATCTAAGATAAATTGACCTTTACACAGATTTATATTGGGATTCTTCTTAGATATCCAAGTCTATTACAAGTTTAAGAATTACAATTTATTGTTAGAATGCTATAAGAAAATTGATATAGAAAAGATTTAGGCGCTTTATAAATCAGACTTAATGGATTTTCAATTTTGGTTTTTTGACGCGATATTGCGGCTAAAGATTTGAAGATTAAGTTTAGGCTGAGTTATCGATGGACTAACGAATCGGTAGGTAAGTAATTTAAAATGATATGATGGTGGTTGTGTGTGTGTGGTGTGATGTTTGTGTGTGTGTGTGTGTGTGTGATGAACTGATGACACAGGGTTTTTGAGCAGCTTATCTCATTCTTCTTTTGTTGTGCAAGTTACCTGTTGATGCATACGTACATATGAGCGATAACGCGCTTGTTATGTCAATTAATCTTCTAATCAGCTTTTTAAACCATAAATGGTCGCGCGGGCCGGACATGTGAGTGGATAATATGTACTGTAAATGGACTCTCTATGATACAGTATCAAAATAAACGATGAAAATACTTTCACACATTTCCTGACGAATTATTGATCATCGCAATACGAGGGGCATTTAATTAAGTATCGTACTAGAGGAAGCAAGGAGGCAGTTATGCTTGAGAAATTTATTTTATTTTATTCCCTCTTGAAGACAGCCACGTAGGTCTAGTGGTCACAAGCGTTACTGCTGGGCATCAGGTGGCTTGGTTCGATTCCCAGCTCGGGCAAAGTGTTATTGGGTTTTTTCAGCAGGAATTTCTCGGAAGCAGCCCGGAGTCTGGATTCGTGCTCGGTTGATGGCGGTAGGTTCGGCACTATTACATGGGACTTAAACGTAACGAAATGTGTGTGTACTATAGGTACACACCTACCTAGCCCTTTGAGGATTACGCTATGTTTATTCCCATCTCCCTCAAACGCTTAGCAGAATTTAAACATGTAGTACATGTAGGTGGGTACTTAATCTTTCATTTTCGTGTAGTTAGTTACTAACCTGTTGTCAGAGTTTTGAAACGAAGTTCCCTTTCGCGCGTTGTGAAAGGGGGCTAGACGGAAATAATTAAGACCAAAAGTTGTAACGACACTTTTTATTTTTTTATTATGACGCCATCTGTGAGCGACCAGGTACTAATTAGTGGCATACCTTTGTAAGGTTTATTCCCTAACTTCGTTCCATCCGGGTGTCCCTTGACACCTCTCAGCTTTTTTTTTTTATGTTGCCCATGGGCCTCTGACTTGGCATTGCATGCCGTCGAAAAGTATCTCTCAGGCATGCCCGTTTCCTCGCGGCGTCTCCTCCATCATTTTTGAAGCCAGTGATAAATAAACAGTACGCAAAGGAATCTGAAAAGTTAGAGATGCCTTGGGTTCGAACTTAACACCTATGACTTGGCAGTCCAACGGTCTTGTAGCGATTACTACGCCACATACGAACTACGCATCAAAGACATGACGTCACACAAATCCTGCATCGCGCAAGAGTTTACCGTGCGAACGACATATATAAGACTATCCGACATCAACTTTCGGGCAGTTGCCCGCCGGAAACAACCCCCGTCTGGTCAGGGGATCCTCCCTTTTATATGGTGGATGAGTGAACTTTTCACCCTGTTCCTCATACCACTAAAGTCTCACCACTAGACTATTATTTCCATCCGTACCTAATTAACTCATTCAATCCACCCTCTATGTCCAACTTCAGCAACTTTGGTTCTACGAGTATCTCTCCTCAACCGTCCAGCCATTCCATTTAATCATAAACATGTCGGCTGATCGATTGGGATCAGTTAATTTCCTGAAGCAGGGAGCGATGCTACAAGTTTTCGTGTTGGATGTTAGACCGCTTATTCTGTTAAAACGTATTTTAGATTGAGGGGCAATCAGTTGAAGAAGAGATTGAAGTGGCAACACTGCCCGAGTGACATGTCAAATTTTTGTTCCGCATTTTAATATTAAATTAAATTAGTAATTAAGTTAAATTAAGGTCTAATTTTATGTGTAAACGTAATATAATTGCATAAATACTCAGGATTATTGTTTTCCTGTAAATATATAAAGTAAAACAGTGTTTGGTTACGAACCGGTAACCTAAAATCAACAGCTGACGTTTGAACTGCGGATTTAAACGGGGAGTATTGCTTTACTTTTATATAATAATAGCACACAATCATCACATTAACTCTGTTACACGTTCTCGTGTCTTTTTACATAAATAGTTCGCTGATTTAGCACTCTGTATTGGGTCTCAATCGCATTGTTTACATTGTAGAAAACGAAACTTAGCAAAGATTCTGATAGTCTCAATCAGATCTAAGTATAATATATACATTAAACAATTAAAACGTCCATGATCGTTAGTTTTGCACTGGCTTTATACTGTGATATTAAATACTTATTAGCTTTCTTAAATCTAGGCAACCTACCCACATCAGAAAAAGTAAATCAATGAAAGCATCAAAATTTTACATTTAATTTAATTTGATAATATAGCTTTAATAATAGCTCTTTAAGCTAATTCAATAGCCTACCTCATTTCTCAACTAAACTAAACAACGCAAATTTCTCCCTTTTTGCCTTTCATTTCCAACTTTACTTCCTTTATTTGTCTGTCCTTCTTTATCTCACCGTTTCTTTATTCTAATTTCAGTTACAAATCCTGAAACCATGCCTGTGATGACCCGTAAGGCTACTGCTCAGGATATGGAGCTTAAATTGAGAACGGCCCTCCAAAACCTTGAAGCATCTAAGCTCCAATGTAAACAATTGTTGCAAGAGAATGATGAAAGTGAGGAGGAAATTAAGAAGATAGTTAACAAAAACTCAAGCCTTAAACGGGAGCTAGTAGACCTACATCAACAATATCTCAATGTTGTTGATGAACGCGATCAACTGAAGGTGGTCACTGATGGTTTCAGCAACTGTAGTAACTTGTACGAGGAGGCCTTAAGCAAAGTTAGGGACCTAGAAGATGAATTAATTCACGCTAATAGTCGTATTATCCAGTTAGAGAAAGAAAAAGAATGTACGCAGGTCAAAGAAACTAATCACCTATATAATGAACTATTAAATACTAATTGTAACCCTCATTCCATTATAACTATTGACCTTACTGAAGATTCCTTGTTGAAACAGAATTATAGTTATAAAGTTAGTCATAAGAAAATGAAAAAATATGCTAAACTAAATAGAATAATTAATAAATGTAAACAAATTAGGAGACAACAAAAACACTTTTCCAAAAATATTCCACGGAGAAAGGAACGTATTGATCTAATCAATAAATTAAATAATTATCAAATAAAATTAGAAGACAGCAAAAACATTTATGAAATTGATACACAGCGCTTACAGTCCGACATACAGGTACTTGAGAGCAGACTTAGTTCCCTTTTCATTAAATATGTGGGTTCTCAGAACCAAATTAAAGAACACATTCTTGCTGCTAATGAGTTAGTTAGGTGTCAGTGTACTTGTCAGGTTTCAAACCCTGATGCTGTCCAGCCTGAGGCAACGGAGGACCCGTCCCAGACTGAGAGTGTGTCTCAAGACTGTATCCTCAATCAAGATAAACCTGATATTGTGCAAGAATTATCTCAAATGGTACAGTCAGTAGCTAGTAGTATTTCCTCTTGTAGTAGTCAAGTTTGCTATCAGTCAGTTATGTTTTCAGATAGTATAGGAAGAGGGTTAGGGAAATTAGTTAGTAACAACTTGAGTTTTTCTACTCAAAACTATTGTTTACCTGGGATATCCTTCAAAGAAATAATGACATCAATTACAAGGACTCAATAGGATTCTAATACCAACATAACTGTATTTGTAGGAAATAGTTCCCAGGTCAAAAAGGAAGATATCACTGACAGTGTTACTGAGATTTTAAAGTTAAATTGTAATAAAATTATTTTGTGTGCTTTTCCCTATTTTGAGAGGTTATCAAATAGAAAAAACAATTATATACATATGCTTAACAAGCATATTCAGTTCTTAGTAAGTCACTACAGTGACAAACTTATATTTTTTGACACCAACAATTTTGTTGATAAGTTGAAATCGACAAGGAATACAGTGTATCTGCCCATTAGGTTTAGACTTCAAATAGCGAGGCTATTAGCTTATATAAACTCAGACATAAGTAGTATGTCGACGTGCAGTACTATAATTAACACCGCAATTATTAGTAATAGTTCTAATGTACAGGTGGCCACCAGTAACTGTAGCACTAATGCTATAAACTTTTACAATTATTGTACGAAGGAGGATCCATGTGTCACTATGGCAAATTCTTGTCATAATGTGGGGTCCACAAGTAGTAGGATCTCATTGCCTGGTGATGGCATGGGAGTCTTGGGGCTCACTCTGGATGTTAATTTAAACTAGATAGTAAGACAACAGAAGATACCAGTAACACTGTAGTTATACCTACCAAGAACAAGGTGTCTTCTGGCTCTAAAATAGTTAATTGTAAAAAAGAGTCTAAGCAGAATACCTTGAAATTATTCCATCAAAATATTCAAGGTTTTTCTTCCAAACAATTAGTAATTGAATTATTTTTAGAAAAAACTATGTTCGAAATTATTTGTTTAACTGAACATTGGTTGAAAGATTCTGAGATGTTAATTAATTATAAAAATTATAGCGTGGTCAGTTGTTTTAACCGCAAATCAATGCTGCGTGGGGGTTCACTAATCTTAGTTAAAAAGTCTATTAAATGTAAGACTCGTAAAGATATAGTTGATTTGTCGGTCGAACATAACATTGAGTTGTCCTGTGTTGAGCTAGATAAGTATGTCATAGTGTGCGTTTACAGACCCCCCAATTATCAAAACTACTCCATATTTGAGGCAGTAATGGAAGATGTTCTAGCAAAACTTGCAACGGGGAAAAAATCAATAATTATCTGTGGTGACTTCAATATTAATATCTTAGAAAATAGTTCAAATAGCAGTCGATTATTAAGTCTCTTTAAATCATTCAATCTGTCAAATGTGTTTTCAGAACCAACCCGCATAACTACAAATACTGCTACATGTATTGATAATGTTTTTTGTTGCTGCGACTACTTAGATAAAGCTATTGTAAATTATCTGCCTTCGGATCACAGTGGTCAAACTGTTGCTTTCAAGTGCAACACACCATT
This sequence comes from Conistra vaccinii, assembly GCA_948150665.1. Taxonomy (NCBI): domain Eukaryota; kingdom Metazoa; phylum Arthropoda; class Insecta; order Lepidoptera; family Noctuidae; genus Conistra; species Conistra vaccinii. The sequence goes on along the minus strand of OX411320.1, from coordinate 1,188,947 downwards.
ACAAAGATTTCAGATACAATCTAGACAAGTAACAACCAGCAATCTAAGTAAATTTAATAATAACTTAATTAGTAAGTTAAGTATACCGGGTCATATTATAAACAATGTAAATGAATTATATGAGGAATTCTTTTCGGTAGTGCGCACCGAGTTCGATAATACTTTAAAAAAGAAAACTAAAACGATTTGCCCAAATTTTCTGTTCAGTGACTGGGCAACTAAGGGTATTAGGAAAAGTAGGGAAACATTGTTTGAGCTGTATGGCCTTAAGCCTTTTATTAACTCTGACACTTTTAATAAATACGTTGCTACTTACTCTAAAACTTTTAAAAATACCTGCAAGGTAGCTAAAGCCTTGTACCTTAGCAACAAGATCAAATCAGCTGATAATAAAATAAAGACGGTTTGGAAAATTATCAATGACGAAACAAATAGGAATAAAAGACATAACAGTGATTTCACACTAGAAACTTCACGTGGTGTCATAAGCACTAACAAAGAAGTTGCTCAAGAATTTGTAAATTTCTTTACCAGTATCCCACTTAAAACTACTGAAACCTTAAATTCCTCGCCCTCGCGTTCAATTGATTTATTAAGAGCCAACGTTTCATCCTGCCCGATTGAATTTAAATTCAAGCATATAGACCCCATAACAGTATTAAAAGCTTTCAAGCAAATTAAGATCAAATTAACCGAAGATCTATGGGGAATGTCAATCAAAGTTTGTACCTCCATTATTGAGACTATAGCGCCGTACTTAGCCTTAATATTTAATTTGTATGTGGATCAAGGAGTCTTCCCTGATCTAATGAAATATAGTAAGGTAATACCACTATTCAAATCCGGGGACAGTAAAGATACCAATAATTATAGACCCGTGTCCGTGTTGCCAGTATTAAGCAAGGTGTTTGAAAAGGTTATGCTTAATCAAATGCTCAATCATTTTAATACCAATAAAATCTTACATGATCAACAGTATGGCTTCACCAAGGGACGTTGTACGACTGATGCCGGTGTCACCTTATTAAAACACATATTTACGGCGTGGGAAGAGGCCCAAGACGCCATAGGAATTTTCTGTGACCTCTCCAAGGCTTTTGACTGCGTCGACCATGAAACCTTAATCTTGAAACTTGAGCATTACGGACTTGGAAAACTTGCGCTCAGTTTAGTTAAATCTTATTTAAATGATAGACAACAGCAAGTTCAAATAAATGGTGTCAATTCACTCGGTTTAAAAGTAAAAATGGGTGTACCACAAGGATCAATATTGGGTCCTTTTCTCTTTTTAGTATATATTAATGATCTACCCCATTTGTTAAAAACTCAACCACAAATGGTGTTATTTGCTGATGATACTTCATTAATTTTTAAAATGAATAGACGTGCATCAAATCTTGACGACGTAAATAACGCCCTGCAGCAGGTCCAAAATTGGTTCACTGCTAATAATTTAGTATTAAATGAGAAAAAAACTAAGTGCATAAGATTTTCTTTACCAAATGTCAAAAGTAGTAATTGTGAGATAGTATTAAATCAAGAGAAACTAGAATTCGTCGATCAAACTGTTTTCCTGGGGATCACGCTCGACTCTAGGCTTCAATGGGGTCCTCATTTAACATTCCTTTCAGGACGACTAAGTTCGGCAGCATATGCTGTGAGAAAAATCCGTCAATTTACGGATGTAGATACCGCGAGGCTAGTCTATTTTAGTTACTTTCATAGTATTATGTCGTACGGTATTCTACTATGGGGACGGGCTGCAGACATCGAGTCTATTTTTATTCTGCAGAAAAGAGCCATCAGAGCGATATATGGCCTCCGCAGGCGCGACTCTCTAAGGGAACTGTTTAAAGATATTAACATCATGACGGTACCTTGTCAATATATCTATGAAAACATTATGTACGTAAGGAAAAATCTACATCTTTTTAGTAAAAGAGGTTCAAGACACAATTATATCACTAGGAATAGGGACCAATTAGTTCAACCGGGTTTCAGGCTGGCTAAAGTAGACTCATCATTCATGGGGTACTGTTTAAAATGCTACAATAAAATACCTCCCCACATACTTCAGCTGAATGAAACGAAATTTAAATCTTATATTAAACGCACACTATGCAGTCAGGCATATTATAAGTTGGGGGATTACATCGCTGATAAAAATGCTTGGCTCAACGCTGGTCCTGCTCCACAAGGGCACATAAACTAATTGTATAGCATCTGAAAATACAGTTGGAGCTGCGGAAGATTTTACAAACTATCTTTGCATTGTATAAATTCAATCTCTTAGCATTGTATAATTGCATAGCACATGTGTGAGTACTATGTACAGACTATAAAGCTACCATTTAGGTACTGGGTATGTCTTTCATTGACTTGAATGTGCCCTGGCGGCTGAGAGTATGTCATGCTCACTCTAATGTCACGCTGACGGTGGCGTGTGTGTTGGATCATTTAGCTCCCTTCAAAATGGTTGAGCTGAATGGTGCTAATCCATGCGTCATGTTCGTGAACGGGCGCCGTCAGTTGTGACTGGTCATCTCATAGCTGCCATGACTTATTTTAATTTGATTTAATTTTTTAATTGTTTTATTTTTGTTTTTATCTTTTATTACGGACGCTTTTAACGTTTTGCATCGTTCTCACATGTATAAGTTCAACATGAATGATGTAACCAATATTTTGTAACCAAATTTTTATTTAAAAGAGTGTCTGTGGAGTTTCTTGCCCGTTCTTCTCCATAGGTACCTACTACGCTTTGGAATGGGCATCTAGCTTCATCTTTTCTGACTGACCGACCCCTTGACAATTCAAAAGTGCCTGTAATTGGTTTATTTGAAATAAATGCTTTGAGTTTGAGTTTTTGAGTTTGTTGGTAGCAGTTTGGGGTTGAGGTGTAACTTATCATGAGAGTAGAAAATTTTAATAATCTGTTATACCAAGACATTTTAGCACACGAACATGCCTACTTTATTGACTCGAATAAGAACCTTACATGGGACTACAAAATGTACAGACAAAATTCAGGATCAGTAAACAACTACGGCATGCAAAAAATTTTTCAAGATATTGCCGCACTTGTGAACTATATACGTGAAAATACCTTCACAAATTCAGAAGGTGGGAGAATTAACAAAGTGGATGATCAACAAGCGACAGAGCAGTTTTTTCGATTATAAGCACCTTAACGTGATACATCAGAACATTGCGGGTTTACTGAATAAGAGTAGTGAGCTTGTTGTATGTCTTGAAGAGATGTCAGAGAAAAATACCGAAATGGACATAATCTTTTTATCTGAACACTTCATGATAGCTGGCCATGAACAATTATTGTATATTCCTAATTACACTTTGGCGGCATGCTACTCCAGAAAGGACAGTAAGAGAGGTGGTACATGTATCCTTGCAAAGAAAGGTCACCAGTTTAAAGAGCTTCAAGATATAGCGAAACTCTCTATAAATGGAATATTCGAATGTTGCGCTATTGATCTGACAATGTATAATACGATTATTGTTTGTGTGTATAGAGTACCAAAGTCCAATAACTTACCTGTATTTTTTGAGCAATTAGAGAAAGTCTTATGTACTATTTGTAACAAAAATTTAAAAAGAAATGTCGTAATTGCAGGTGACTATAATATTAACTGTCTTAAGCGTAATAATACTTTGCTAGATCTAGAATGTTTACTCTTAAGTTATAATTTAAAACTAGAAATAAATCAGCCAACTCGACTCGCGAGCGGCACTTGTTTAGACAATTTTGCACATAATTTGGGGAAGAAGTGTAAATCTGATGTGATTGACTTCGGCCTGTCAGACCACACAGCGCAAGTACTAAAATTACCGGTTAGTAAAAAGATCTTAATAAACTATTGGCGAACAAAAAGACGAGTTTATAATAAGGAAAATATGCAAAAATTCAAAAATTATATAAAAACCTATTCTTTTTCTGAAATGTATAAGTCACATAATCCTAGCGCGGCATATAATGCATTTTTGGAAGCTTTCATGTTGCTGTATAATTTATGCTTTCCTTTCCAAAACATAACAATAAGAACCAAAGTAAAACCTCAGTGGGTATCACGTGGCATAAAAATATGCAGCAAAAAAAAGAGAGAGCTTATGTGGAACTATAGGCTAAATCGTAATGAAGTAAATAAAACTAAATTTAAAAAATACTGTAAAGTATATAAAAATGTAATTAATTTAACGCAACGAGCACAAAACAATCATAAAATCAAATCATCTACTAACAAATCCAAAGCCACATGGGCGCTTATAAATAGGTCTAAACTGAATTTACCAAAGGATAGTATCACTTCCATTGAAACAAACCATAAAACAATAACCAGGCCGCAAGAGATTGCGAATGCTTTTAACAATTTCTTTATAGAAAAGATAGAACCAATACCAGATGCTGGTAAGGGCGTAACTGTAAATATTTCTAAATCAAGTCAATCTATATTCATGGCACCATCTACTCCATATGACGTACTACAAATTATAAGATCGCTTAAAAATACTACAAGTGTTGGATACGATGGGATCTCTACTAGAGTTTTAAAGTATATCGCTTATTATATCTGTGACCACCTTAGCTATATCATTAATATGTGTATAACCACTGGATCATACCCAGAAAGTCTAAAAACCAGTATCATTAAACCCATTTTCAAAAAAGATAACAAACAGAGTATGAACTGTTACAGACCTATTGCACTTATTCCTATAATTTCGAAAGTTTTTGAAAAATACATATATACTCAAATTTATAACTATTTAGAAAAATTCAACATTCTAACAGAAGATCAGAAAGGTTTCCGCAAGATTAAAACTATAAACATGGCAATTTTTGATTTTATAAATAACGTCATGGGTAATGTGGATAAAAGGACGCCGGTATGTTCCATTTACTGCGATATGACCCAGGCTTTCGATTATGTTAATCATGACATTCTCCTCCGTAAACTGGAAGCTTATGGCATTAGGGGCAATATATTAAATCTCATAGAATCTTATCTGAGAAATCGTAAACAATATACTGAAATTTCTAAAATAAACATAAATAACAAAAAAGAAGAAACATATGCATCAAGAAAACGTATAGTTAAATATGGAGTCCCGCAAGGGAGTGTATTGGGTCCCTTATTATTCATTATTTATATAAATGACTTGCCATTAATAACTAATTATCCTGTATCACTTTTTGCCGATGACAGCACAGTCACTATTAATTCTATAAATAAAGATAGGTATGAACATGAAATTAATAATACAATCACCTCAATAATTAATTGGTTAAATAATAATAATCTTAAAATCAATCTTGAAAAAACAAAAATTATGTTCTTCAGTCAACGTTTAGAAGCACCAAATATTAATGTTAAACACAAATCAACTGCTATAAAAAGGGTAGATATATATACAGCTAAATTTTTAGGTGTAACTATTGACAAATGTCTGAACTGGAAAGCACACAGAAGAATTAAATAAAAAAGTATGTTCTTCTGCCTATGCCCTCTATAAACTAAAACCTATTATAAGTACCAATGCGCTTATAACTGCCTACCATGGTATTGTCGGCTCCATATTGAGGTTTGGAGTTATATTTTGGGGAAACTCTACTAATAAAGAAATCATTTTTAAGTCACAAAAAAGGTGTATTAGGGCTATGTTTGGATTGAAAATAACTGAAAGTTGCAAACAGTATTTTATTAAATATAACATTTTAAGTCTGCCTTCCTTATTTATTTATGAAATGGCTAATTTTGTACAAACCAATCCTAAACTATTTAAGAAACTATCAGACATTTCTATTCGTAATCGACGGGATAATAATAAATTATACGTACCAAGATCAACCACGGCATTGATGCGTAAAAGTATTTCTTGTTTAGCACCAATCATTTATAATAAAATCCCAAAACCTATTAGACAAATGCCTACTGCTCTATTTAAAATACATTTAAAAAAATATCCCATAGGCAAATGCTATTATACCGTATCGGATTTTTTAAATGACCGCAATTAATTAAATAAATTCCTATAATTACGGCATTTTCATAATTTCACTCTCAAGTCTGTTAAATAAATAAAAATCTCTCTATTTTAAACTTTTATTAGTATTAAGTTACAAATGTCATAGTTTGTTGTGTAGACTCAAATTGTTTTTTATGGTTTATTCTAAGCCTAAAATATGTTGTTTTGTACGCCATTTATGGCAAAACATGCAGATCTACCTGTTATTTTAAGACCTTGCACATATTATTTGATGTATACTCATGTTTTACAATAAATATATATTCTATTCTATTCTATTCTATCAAGCGGCTACTAATGGGACACAACGAATTATTCAGTTTCTATTGGTAGAGCTCCTTCACTCGAGACCCGTCATTAACGATTCGTCGAAAAAACATGATACGTCATTACGGATGCACGATCACATTGCATACGAAAACGAGTTTTTTCGCCATTCGTCAAAATATCCGAATAGTGATGTTCACACTTGATTCGTGATTCAGAGTTCAGTCTTGGATGAGCGCTTCAGCGGATCCGTCATAAAAAAATGACGATTAATGTTTTTTGACGAACGTGATTTTTAAATGACGATACGTGATTTAATACGTGTCATAATGCTTGTGAACACGGGCATATAAACAGAAATGCCGCCGTCAAAAAAAAAAAAACGAATCGTGAAAAAAGACGATTCGTCAAAAAACACGAAATGTTCTCGAGTGAACGAGCCCGTACGAGACTACCGGGAAGCCTTGCGTTGCTTTGTGAAAGATATCAGCGCGAACATTATCTGTATATATCAATTTGACTGCATAAAACACAAAACAAAATACAGGATTTATTCATGCCAGCATGATAACAATAAATAACAACAAGATACGCGCAATATACAAACTGAATGGAAGAATGAGTGAAGCTTTAATTAATTTTGTCAATCATTCCTTTGTCATTCAATCCGTTCATTATCAGATCCAATCAATGTGTTTGGCGGTGTGCGATCGTGGAGATGAAGGGATGACGTGTTCTAAAATGTTTGATAGACGTTCGTGAATTGGGGTTCGTGACTTAGAGCTTGTCCAGATGACGCGATTTACGTGTGAGTTGACTCACGCATAAGAATTTGCACTGCGACCAGATGGCGCGTTTCATGGGCGCTATTTACGCGCGCGTGTCCCTGTATCTCGTGTCGCGCGTAGAACGCGCCAATCGCACGAATTGTCCGCCGGATTTGCATGCGATTCACGCACGAGTAGTAAAACGCGCGACTGCATGTGGACGGAATGTATGAACCACTAGTACCTAATTACCGCGCGATTGTCTACGCGCGACTCGACTCGTGCGTACTTCGCGTCATTTGGACAAGTTGTAAGAGCTGAACGGGTCGTTCGATTAATGATAAGCTTTATGTTTGCAGAGGTCGATCCGTGGATGGGTGACCATCCATTTCATACCGAGACCCCTGGTTGAGAGTCGGTCCCAACTGTCATTCGTAGATCTTTGGCAGTCGTTATGTGTAATGAAGTTTAGTTTAGTTTAGTTTTTAGTTTATTTTATTCATAAACAATTTACATTGTGTTGAAGTCTCAAGGGGCTTCGTGTTACTCAATAACAGACTGGGTTGTGAAGGCCGATAGGCAGTCGCTTTATGTAACATACTGGACGAAAGCTGCATCCGGTTAGACGGAAAGCTTTACTAACATGATCTGTTGAGAAAAGGCTAGGCAAATGATGAAATAATAATATTTTCAAGGCTTGGGTACGTATTATATTTGATACACAATACTCAATCATTGAAAGCAGTGGTAACGGCCGCGACTTACGAGTTGTACCTATGTCGTGAGATCGAACACAAGCAGGCACTTTAATTTGTGCTAAATAATTTCATCTCCACTGTTCTAAAAACGGTGAAGGAAAACATCGTGAGGAAACCGGCATGTCATAGAACCAAAAATTCTAATTATAAAGACATGTGACATCTACCAACCCGCACTGGGCCCGCGTGGTAGATTACAGCCCACTCCCTCTCACAGAGAGGATGCCTGTGTCCCAGCAGTGGGAACATTAATAGGCTGATTATGGTTATGGTATATTGGTATTTTGTAACGATAATGCAAAAAGCTTAAGCTATTGATAGCAAAAAATACACAGCGGGAGGACTGAATATCTCTTTGTTGGTACTGTGTACCTATCTTTCACCAGAATACAAAGTAAGTATCATGAAATGTAAAGCAAACATTATCTTGAAAGTGCTACTCTTTGGCATACATGTCGCAAACATGTAGCTGTCAATTCGTGACAAATAAACTACGAGCACGAAGCTAATATGCGCACGAAAAAATACGTTATTCTGTCTCTCTGTGCACTAGGGTTGCCGCGTCGAGTTTTGTTAGAGGTAATGGAAATACAGAGTGTTTCAGAAAGGTGTGGGCAAATTGAAGGGTGTGGTACAGTCCATCAAATTGATCAACTATCTCTATGAGACCAACATCGTAATCGGAAGACTCTTGTTTTTTTTTTGTTTGTTAAAAAGGTTTTTATTTTTATTTTATTTTTTTATTGACTAAGTCACCGCAATGCTACTGGCTTTAAATTACTGGCTAGCATCGTGTAAACAGCTCTGGTATGGTGCCAAGCCAGGATAGTTAGCAAAGATGTTACTTACTTGCTAGCATAAAAACCTGGCCTCGTGTAGGCGTGAAAAGGTAGCCAACAGACAGATAGAGTTTCTTTCGCATTTATAATACTCGTATTATAATATATAATATCCTACTATCCTACTCCTACTAATATTATAAATGTGAAAGTTTGTATGTTTGTGTGTTTGTTACTCAATCACGCAAAAACGGCTGAGTAGATGGAATTTGTTACACCGATAGTTTATAACCTGGATAAAGAATACTATTCATCAGATTATTCCTGATCTCCACGCGGGCGAAGCCGCGAGCGAAAGCTAGTATACAATGTGGAGACTACCATACAACAAAAAATTCAAATACTGGCACTACTAATGCTTAAGAGTATTTTGGAACTGTCAAATAAATCCTAGCTTCGAAAAAAAAAACGAGTTTTTCAAACAAATTAAATGTAATGTAAGCCGGATCCACCCTAAGCCTATAAATTCCGTTTATCCAACTAGGCCTTGGGTAAATTCTCGGGCATACATTTCAGAATATCCACCATATGGTGGATTTTTGGGGTGGATAACTGAAATACCCTGAGCCGACTATGGATTTTGCTGAGCTATAATGACTAAACTATTGAATATATTCAATTGAATTTTCGTATACAGAATGGGAACGTCATTATGGACACACCGTTGAATTTTTTGTTGTATTGTAGTCTCCACCTTGTATAATAAAGCAGGGATAATAACTCACAGTCAACACAAACATAATCTTACGTAAATTGGTATTTACCACTTTACAACCCTAGAGGCGTCCTTCAGCAAAACTTTTTTTTTAAACCCGCGTACACACAGACAGGCGCAGTCGTCCAATAAAATATTTACATGTTGGATTTAATCGTCTCGTTTCGCACCTCGTTAATTATTCGGGGGTTTGGGGGAATTGAAGGAATTACATGTTATGATGTGTGCTTACCCTTACGATTGGGTGTTAAATTCCCCCTGGTAAATTATTCGATTTAAAACGAGATTCGATTTAATGTGGTTATTTTCGAATTTCGTTTCGATGTGATGATTATTTTATGATCTGTTTTGAAGAGCAAGATATTCAGCTGGTTATTTTTATACCTTATCGTTTTTTTTGTAACTTTCAATTTTTCGAAAGGTAAGTTTTTTTTTTGCTATACATAAATAGGAATTATTTTGTCAACTTTCACAGAAAACTCTGTGAAAAAGAGAATGTAGGATGCAAGAGCGAGCGAAGCGAGCTCGAAAATCTATTACTCAACGTTTATATTTAGCATAATAATGTTGGGGCCTCCAAGGCAAGGTAGCTGGTAGCTGCCTTTTACTTAGTGAATTTATTTTGGCCTTGTTTGGGATTTGATTAAAAATTATTTCTAGGGATTTGGGGGCCCCACAAGCCCGGAGGCCTGGCGCGCTCGCCTTTTGTCCTTCAGTGCTCCTGTTAGTGTGTTTTTTTAAAAATATAGTTGCCTTGTTGCTCACTATCAAAATATAATTATTAATTATTATTAGTTATTTTTAACTTTGTCATCAAACAAATTCTCTAATTATGTTGTGATTTTAACGACGTATATAACGCTAAATTACAAAGCCTTTTCGTACGGGAATAACTAACAGACTTCTTTTTATAACTACGAAGTCATAGTCAGGTGAATTTGATATCATCACGCATTACATTACAAAAGAAAGCTCTATAATATCTAGTAACAGTCAAGAACAAAGCATGTATCATGCATATTCGGGTCTGCATGATTCAAAATTGAAGATAATATGTGTTCGGAGAGAAGCCGCTCAGCTTTGCTCGAACTAACCCGACGTGCCGAGTCGATCAGAACATGATTCAGCGAGGGTACACGATGAATGAAGTTTGTCAATCGGTACGGTACGAGCCGAAAGAAAGCCTAATGAGTAGAATCTAATTGCTTCGGGTCGTTGTCATTCAACAAATCGAACAAGTGTGCAGCACCCCTTACATCCTACATCAAAATCAACTGAACAGATAAATAATATAGGTAAAGGGGAGTACACAAAGCACACCCAAGCGGAATACGGTTCGCTTGTTTCAATACGATGTTTCTAGCGCCTAAAACAGGAATGAAAGGAGTTCTTTGGTCGTATTAGTGTTTGCTGAAGCGATAAAGCGGAAAATTCATGCTTAAGCTGATATATGATTAGGTTGGTGGTGATTCGAGTAATATGAAGAGTAAATTTTGGTATAAACGGGAGGGAACTTTGATGTGAAATGTGTCTTCATTGAGGAAAAACTTTGAATTGATTTTGATTAGAGAACGTTTATTATAGACAAGCTTTTCCTGAAACAGTGTATTTTTTCTGGGAACCGGTCATGTTTCCGATTTTTTTTTGGTTCGAATTTAATTTTACCGAAAACTATTGACCGACGTCTTTTTTGCTATATGCATTATTTGTCATATTTTTAGATCATGTGTAAAACTATATTTCACCGATTTATAAAATAATGTTTTGCTATTCAATTCAATTCAATTCAATTCAAAATATTTTATTTCACATAAACCTACATGGGCACTTATGAAACGTCAGAAGCTACGCACGGCGTATTGGCCGAAGCCTCTTTTGAACTTTTTTCAATTGCCATATATTCACCACACCGAAACAATATTTTACGGAATATTATTTGGTCACAAATATACAGCCGGTTTCTTAGTAAGATTATCAATATTATAGTGTCATGAAAAGTTAATATATGTTGTGCTACAAAATTTTGTGACGGAAACGAATCGCTGCAAAACCGACTTCACGCAGTCTTGTCTGCCGTACCCCTAGAGTGTAATTTAAGTCCGCGTAGGCGTGGAGGGGTGGGGCGGCCCGCGAGCTGAGGAGCAGGTGGTGAGCGTTAAAACCATCTGCGACGATAAGGTCGCGTGGAGTCGCCAAAAACCCTGCAGCGCCGGAGCCGTGACAGAGACAATGCTTGCTGTATGTTGCATGCCTGCTTGCATGTTGCATGCCTGCTTGCATGTTGCATGCTTGTTTGCATGCTGCATGGTTGAAGCAAGCATCCTTCCCCATGTATAATCCCCCATGGTATAATGATTGTTCGGAAACATAATACTTCGAACAAATGTTATTTCGGCTAAAAGTAACTTCGGTAAAAAGTTTTTCGACAAAATGAAACGTCGAAGTAACGACAAAAATCGAATTGATAATAGGTCAACTGATACAATGGTAGACGTGACTCCAATGAAGTAAAAAAGTCACAATGATAATAGTTGAAAAGTTTTCGGTGAAATGAAATTCGGTCAAATATTTTTCGTACTTATGATAGGTACACATTTTTTCTATGCGTAAATACTTTCCTCTCGCTTTCCTGCAACCTGTGAGAGTGATTGCGTGAAAAGGGACGGAAGTGTGTAACAGGAAGTCGGGGAAGCGCGCGCTATTTGATTTGACCAATGAGCGCGCGCGGTGCTAGAGTTGGCCGTCAGATGGTACCAACCCATTTTCCGAGAGGTTGTAAACAGGATGATGATGATGGCGATGACGATGAAGATGATGAAGATTATGATTGGTACTGTCAGCCAAAATGTCAGATGTCACACATCATAATTACGACTACTATGAGGCTCGACACCGGTTTTTTAGATTGCTTGTTTTGGAGGTTCCGAGCTAAAGGTAAAACGGAATCTGAACGGACAAAAAAGTGATATGATCACAGATCTAGCACAGAGGTTTTTTTTTTGCTTACCTGGGTAAGCAGGTGCGTATGTGCAACTGAATTTTCATCCACTTTTTCTTTAGCTTTTCCAACATCTTTCAGTGACTAAAAATAACAACCAATGCTCACTAAGCGTCAAGGTTATTTGAATCAACCCTGATCGTAATTGGATCGAAACAAAATAATATCGTAGTGAAAAGAAATAAAAGAATAACGTTTAATTTGACGCAGTTCGTGAAACAAATAAAAAAGTGAAAATAATGTTTTAACATCAATAGCGTTTGCCTCACGGCTGCGCCAAAAAGGTTCATTTCAGCATTAATACCAGACAGATGCTGTCTGACGCTGGTTTTCTAATGAACCTTTAGGGACAAGTGACGGGGAGTACAAACAGTTTCAACATAGGCACCTAATACATTGTTTTTGCGAAAACAAGCTTTTCTAAAGTAACTATAGCGACCCGCCCCTGCTTTGTACGAGATTTCTATATCCTATGTTAGTTTAATTTTAACGTATTACACATAAACCTTCCGGAATAAATTGTCTAGCTGATGGTGAATGTCAAAATCCGTTGCGTAGTTTAGATGATCAACGCGGTCACACAGAAATACACTAAAATTGTTTTTAATTTAATTACTAGCTGACATTGACCTGACTCGTCAGACGTTGTCCTATCAAAATTTCAATTTAAATTTTTCGGCTGTTCCTTTGGGTCCTTGGGTAACCATCAATAGTTGACGAACAAAACAATAATTATTCAAATCTGTCGAGCCATTTTCAAGTTTTTGCGAGACTAAGCAATTGATATTTTTATACAGATACTAAACGTTGTGTATCGCCTGTATAGTTACTAAACGATTTGTCTTCTTCTTTCGAATGTCAAATTACTGACGACTGAAAGAGAGAAATCGATACAGGCGATATACAACGTTTATTAGTAAGGGGGATAGAACTCAGAGTATGCTTTAGTTATTACTCTGAGGGATAGAATATAGATATAGATGACAATGTCATGCATGTCATGGTTCATTATAATGTCTGGCATGTATATTCCTACGTAGCTAGGTGAAATGGAAGATTATGAAGAAAAAAAGACCTTAGGTACATCATGACGTTGTAAACTTGTAATATAATAACAGAAATGTCAGACCTGGGTTGGAATACTAAACAGGGGTGTTCTAGGTGGGTGTGATAAGTAATTTCATTCTTAAATTTCAGGTTACGGGTGAAAATTGTAATGTGCGTATGATCTGCAAAGTTAGGTTAGTACTTTTAGATTAGGTTTCTACCGATGATGCATTGTATGTAGTTAGGGCATAATTTATCACATAAATTATTATGTTAGAAGTCATATGGAAGGCTCTTGCCAATAGGGAACATGAGAAAAAAAAAATATCCGTCTTGTAGATTATAAAAAAATATTGGACACAATTTTTTTCTTTTTTAGGTAATACATTGAGTTAAAATGTGCCATGACATCACGAGAATGTAGATTTTATACGTACTTGTGACGTAGCGACTCCCACTTCCCAACTTTAATGCGTTATATCCAAGTATTTTTTTATTAATACGATGAAGCAAAAAACACGTCCCTAATTTTTTTTTATTTATTTAAACTTTTCGCACTCAAAAAAGGTACAAAGGCGGACTACCCTTAGGCATTCTCTACCAGTCAACCAAGGGTGGTGAAGAGATTTGATGGCAGGTGGTCTGTTTGAGAGGAACAAAGAAAAAATAAGTAAAAAAAAAAACACAGAGTGCTCTGTCAACAACATTTCTACTCTCTCTCCGTCTTACGAATTTTACGAACTTAACATTTTTTACCCATCCCAAAAAAGTGCACATCGCCGCTGATTGACGGACTAAACAGAATTACTTTTTTTGACCCAGGCATCATCCCTATTACCATTAATGGGGCCTTCATTCACGGCCTCGAGTGATGTCGTTCCTTAGTCGCGTGGCATGCTCTAACGCCACTAGCACACCTCCGTCGCGAAACCGTAGCAGCGCAGCGGGTAAACAACTTTGTTCTCCCGCAATCGTTGTCGCAAGGTGCGTACTTATCGTTTGAGCGTTTGAGGAGCAGGGTGCAAAGTTCAATCATCCTCTATAGAAAAGGGAGGATCTTCCGACGGGTGTTGTGTCTGGCGGGCAACTGCCCAACGATAGATGTCGGATAGTCTTAAATAATATATGCCGTTCACGCGGTAAACTCTAATTGCGCGATGCAGGATTTATGTGACATAAGGATTTTGTGTGACGATGTAGATGCTGACACAACCGTGTAGCTCGTGGTCGTGGGGTTAGATCTAGAACTCAGTGGCTGCCTATTGAGAATTGGCTAATAGGAACTATAGCCCTAGACTGCCCGACCTGGGTATCAAACCCAGGACCGTAGTCGCGCTACCTGCCACTTGAACAACGAAGATAGTTTAATAATAATAACACCAGCCTATTATTGCCCCACTGCTGGGCAAACGCCTCTTTTCATACAGAGAAGGCACGAGCATTGATCTCCACGCTTGCTCAGCATAGTTTGAGAGTATAGTTGAGAACGCATTGTGATCTCAATTGGTACTGGTGATGGCAATTTTGAATCTTTTGTACGAAAGAAGGAAAAGCAATTTGTTTGATTTCTACGTGTGCGTTTCGATGGGTCGTAACATTTTATAAGGTTGACGGACATTGTCCTGTCTATTCAATAATTCATACAAAAATCCCATAGAATAAAGGACGTTCAGTTTTTCCTGAATTTGAACACTATCCGGGAAGCTTATCCAATTTTTATTTGCGTAAAAACTGATTCGGACTGTTACAAACATTTTATAACTATAACAAACTATGAGAAAAAAAACAACCGCGTTCCAAAAAACAAAACACTACGAAGTGAAAAATTAATTTAATTTCGGAACACCGACGTGTCTTTGCATTTTTATTTATTTTTGCCATCGACTTCCGAAACTAAAGTTATTATTCACTTTTGAGTTATGGTACCTTCCCCACACCAATTCGAATACTACTACCTGTACCTGGTATGTAAATGACAGTGACAGGAACATAATCCACATAGACTAAGTAGGATGGACGTATTACTGAAGCTAAATCAAAAACTACCCAAGTAAAGCCAATAAAATTTATATGGGACTACCTCTGAAGTAACCTACTAATAAAATAAAAAAAAATGTAACTCAATTCGAAATTTCTCGTCCGCCTTTTTGAAGTCGGTTAAAATTTGCCATATAGGTCCAGCCGTTCTCAAGTAATCCACTTACCGACGAACAACCTTCGTGAGGTTAGTGACTAACTAACCAAAAAAGAAAAAGAAGACTTACGAACAGCATTTCACTATTATTTATATCCCTAGATATTCGTTATGTCCAGAGTTGCCATGCCAATCACATTTTCTTTATTCGGCAACAATGTTTTGTTCACGCTTTTTAGCCGTACTTTTATTTTCAGTTTTTATGCTCCGTTTCTCAACAATAACTTAGTAAAAAAAGAAGAAAAGATACCTACTGTTTTCTTTGGTAAGCTTCTACAATACTTAATGCTGAAGTGCTTAAATAATATAAATGTAGATAATAAAGATAAAATACATTCTTTTTTGACATTACTTTAGGATTAGATCCAAAGAAAATAGAGATTTTTTTTGAGAAAGCTTATAATATACACGCACAACATACTTAAATATACTTTAAATAATTTGACCCCGTAGTCTGCTAACCTGGAACACTGTAACATTTTTACATAAAGGCCGAGATGAAGATTTTCACCATCTTTTTCAGAGATAGATAAATCACCAACTGAAAACAATTGAACAGAATAGCAATATTGCAAACTAACTTTAGTTTTTTATATTTTCCAAAAATCCCACACAAATATTTTGTTTACAGGTTACGATTCTTTAGTGTCAAAATAAAGGACAACAGACTAGAGGTTCGGACAAGAATATTAATGTTAGCGACCCTTGGGACCTTTCGGAGCACATGTAACTTGAGGTATTTCCGAAAATAGATGATGATATATTACGGGTTTGTGGAAAACAATGTTTTGCAAGGCAAGGTGTATTATTGGAATAAAGTTTGGTACAACACGTGTAAGGCTTGTCAATTTAAACATAACATTACAAATTGTTTTCCCGAAGGGTTGGGCAGGACATTTCGCCAGTTAATGTTTAAGTCCCATGTAATAGCAGGCGAGCTTATTCTCTTTGGCTGACCTGGGAATCGAACCCAAGACCTCGTGCTCAGCAGTAGCGATTGCAACCACTAGACAAACGAGACAGTTAGTCAGACTTGACAAATATCAAATTTCTATATTCAATGTTATTTTAATATTAAACGATTAAACACAAATAAAAGTTGAAAAAAAAAACTGCTGTTGAAAATGTAAAAATAACAACTTTATTAAATTAAATTACTATTTTATCCGTCACAAAATTCACAAATATTTTTACTTTCTAAATACCCAAAAAAAGAAACCTCTTCTAAAAATTCCTTATCTTAGGTTTTCGCCGAGGTACCAGGATCGCATGAATTTATAAGAAGTCGGGGGCCGAGCACTCGGTTCTTAAAACGTCACTAAATGAGATTGGGGAACGGGACTCGTCTCGCGACGAGTACCTAATGAAGAACAGGAAAATGTTTAAGAAACGAAAAAAAAAAGAAAAAAAGATAATTTATTTGTAAAAACATGAGTATGTAGTACAAATTGGAGCTTGTAAGGGAAGGCGATAAGTTTTAAATAATGGTCAACATGTTTTGCCATAGATCATGTCGAACCAAGTAAAATGAATTGGATTAAAATCTCATTTTCATTGTGGAAGAGTGGTGGCCCAGTGGTAACAGCCGCGACTTACGAGTTGTAGGTCGTAGGTTCAAACCCGGTTAGGCGCTTCATTTTGTGTAAATTATCATCAAAGCGGTGAAGAAAAAAATAGCGAAGAAACCGACATGTCCTAGAACAAAAAATTCTATGACATGTGACATCTACCAACGTGCACTGGGCCCACGTGATGGATTACGGCCCTCTCTCTCTCACTGAGAGGAGGCCTGTGTCCCAGCATCAGCAGTGGGAGCAGGCTGATTTCAGACGCCTGGGGTAATAAGGGGACAAATAACATTTGATTGGAGGGTTAAACTACCTAATGATGACATTTTTATAGACGTGTGACGTGTGAACAAAAATGTAATTTATATATTCATTATATTCAGGAGCAATATCAAAAGGATAATATACCGATTCCCCGACCAGAGTTTTAGAGAAAGTTCTGTGTGTCAAACTAAAGTGCTTTTTAGGTCCAGAAAAAAACCTACAAGGCTAAGCTTCTTACTATTAAAATATTTACCTACTTCAAGGACATTCTGTAACACCACTTTAAAAGTAAAAGACAGTTTTCGTTTTTACTTTGCAAACGCTCTTTTTGCTCACGTTCCTTACACGAGTTCTGGAATGTTCGCTCTTCGCTTCAGAAGCGGAAATTAGTTGGCTGTTCATCTCCTTTCACGTTTAGCGTTAATGCATGCATTCACTTCGTCTTATTTCTAGAAACATGGTGGCAGAAAATCGTACTGTAAAATCGTGACTTTTAAAATTAAATGAGTGTGTATAAAATTACCATGGTATAATTATATAATGATATTTTGGCGCTCCAATGAAAGTATTGTGTAATTGTTTTGTGAAATGTCACTTGGAATGTATATAAGGTGCTAACAAATTAAGTACCAATATTTTAAGAGGTGTTACATTACATCAAAACAATTAAAAAAACTTTTTATATGATATTTTTGTTTTAATTTCCGGAACAAAATAAATAAATAAAAATTTGGCCCAAACATAATCATCCTGTGCATTTAACTGACAAGACTTTCTGTCAAGTGAACATCGTCGTTTGTGACAAACGTCAATTATTGGCGGGAAAACTGTTAGTAATCAATAGGCCTTTGATCATTTTCAATAAGTACTTGTTTTTCTCATTTTCAAGTAATAAAACCCAGTTTTAGTAAACATTTATTTACATTACAAGAACTGTTGAAAATGGCGACCCTCTTTTTCAATGCATAATAATGCTCGCTTTTGGATGTTTCCATTAACACGCAACAAAATGTCTCTTTCTCTTTTCATGACTTCAAAGGCGTTGGTAATACGTGCTCGTAGTTCTTCAGAAGTTCTAATTGTATGACCATCGTCTCCGTATACCAAATCTTTGGCTCGACTTGGAAATCTAACGGGGTTAAATCTGGTGAGCGGGCTGGCCAGTTCACTGCACCTGAATAACTCCCGCCGCGGCCTATCCATCGAGCTTGGTATTGAATCGTCAAGTATCTTCGTACGGCACGATCATAATGGGCGGGGGCACCGTCGTGTTGAAAGTACATCCTCCTACGGAGACTGAGAGGCACTTCTGCTAGCAATTCAATTAGATCTCCTTGTAAGAACTGTTCCGACCAAAAGTGTGAATTGTGAATACCTCTAGGCGTGAACGTTTCCCAGTCATGATATCTTTGCTCAGCTCGGTAGATTGTGCGAGAATTCACATGTATGTGTACCGTAAATTTCTGCATAGAGCCTAGCAGCACTTGTCGCACTGTAGTTTGCTCCGCGATAGCAAAGTACCATGTTTAGGTAATCGTTGTTTGTGTAGCGGTAAGGCATTATTTTTGTTATTTAGTGGTATAATTTAATAAATAATCAGACACAATAAATAGCATGACATTGACATTATATTTTATTTATTTATGTGAAGTGGCCATTAACTCATAACAGTCAAGAGGAGGTTTCTTATGATAATCAAAGAGGACTTAATAATAATTCTATTTTGTTGACTATCTATCTCTAGATTGTTGACTATCTATCTCATTAACAGGGTGTTTTTACGCAGTAACGTTGTTTCCCTAATTATCTCCAAAAAGTAACATAAACTTTTAAATGTTTCATACTTAAGTCTACTCCTAGAGACGAGTACTATCAGCTCTAAAAGTGTTGGTACCTAATTTGTTAGCACCTTATATATCCAAATAACAAGATGGCGGGACTAGTTCTGATTTTGTCCAGGCGCCGAAATAAGTTTGTAGCGCTATACACGCCAGTGTTACAGACCTACTGTTAAGTTTATTAAGATTTAATTTTAAAAGGATTTTTTAAATTAATATGAATTTGGAGTTTAAATAATATAGAATCAGTTAAAATAAGCCTAATAAGCGTTTGTCGAACCATTAAGACCGTTTATTCTGAAAGCTGGCAACGTCGCAAATAGATGTCAAATATTTCGCTATGGCAATATTACTGTTTTGAAATAAGAAATGTGGCTAACTAGGTAACTAGAATATTAATAATGAATTGCAATTATAACACTGAATTTGATGTTGTAATCATTTTGGGTGTAAAAAGGCATTTGGAAAGTTTCCAAACACATTTTATAAATCTAAAACTAATATTCGGTATTAAGATATTAATTATTGCATTTCATAATCAATATTCTAGTTCGCTAGTTAGACACATTTCTTATTTCCATACAGTACCTAATATTGTCAAATTAATCAAAATAGGTAAATATTTGACAGCTATTTACGACGTTGCCAACTGTCAGAATAAACGCTCTGAATGGTTCGACAAACGCTTAGGTAAAACGGGCTGGTATCCGCAACTCCACGTCAAAGCGCGTATTTTGCGTACGGGTGGGAAAATAGGTCATTCGATCCACCCCAGCTCCTCAAAGAAGGCCAGCAACGCCTTGGTGTCACTGACAATCTCATGCAGGGTACCTGGGTTACCGAAGCACTTTGCCCTGTAATCGGCGACCACCGGGCAGTTTAACAGCACATGAGCTGCTGTCTCGTCGTCCTCCATGCAGGCTCTGCACAGCGGACTGTCTGTGACTCCTATGACATAGAGGTGTTTATTAAATGACCCATGGCCAGTTACAGCTGCTGTGACTGTGCGCAGCTGTTGTTTCGATAGCCGGAGAACCTTTTTCGTGAGGCGGCCATCGATTGTAGGGAGTGCCTCCTTGGCTTGCCTACACTCACCGTGATCCGACCATAGTTTATGATGTTGGTCCCTGGTTCGTTTCCTTACCAAAGTGCGTAGGTACCCGAAGGGGAGTGGCGCGATGGGTTCAGGCCCCACGGTGCCATGCTCGACCCCCTTCTGGCAAGTTCGTCAGCTGCGTCATTGCCCCGCGAGCCGCTGTGTCCCTTGATCCATTGAATGGTTATATTATTGAGGCTACCCACCTGGTTAAGACGCTGGTGGCACTCGTATATCAACCCGGAGTCAACAGTGTAACTGTTTAGCGCTTGCAGAACAGCCATGCTATCCGAGAGTATGCGTATTGAGTGGTCCTTAACTTCCCTGGCCATGATGGCTGAAGCGGCAAGAGATATACCCATGCATTCGGCCTGGAACACTGTGTTGTGGATTCCCAATGGCGTGGCTATGTGTATGTTGAAGTCCTCCGAGAAGATTCCAGCACCTGTGCCACTACCTGTTTTGGATCCGTCGGTGAAGATCCGCAGCTCTGCGGGGCGCAAACCCTCGCATCGGCTATCCTCGTGAAGTTGGATCTTGTATTTTTTATCGAAGATAAATTGTTTGGGTATCCGGTCATTAATGGCTTTCGTAATAGGGAACTCATTATTGAACCCCTCAAGCAACGCGGTGTGTTGTGTTTTCCTCTTACCCCAGAGGTTAATTGTATTAAGGCGCACCGCCGCCATTGTCGCTTCCTGTTGTATAAACAGGTGAAGCGGGGGCAGACCCAGCATGGCTTCGATTGCTGCGGTCGGAGTAGTCCTCATGCAGCCCGTGGTCGCCACACAGGCTAGCCTTTGCATGCGCTGTAGTTTGTTGGTAGTTGTAACCAGCTCAGTGCGGGGCCACCAGACCACGGCCCCGTAAGCGATCATGGGGCGGATCACTGCTGTGTACAGCCACATTATGATTTTGGGGGATAGGCCCCACTTCTTACCTATCATTTTCCTGCACTGCCAGAAGGTGATGCAGGCCCTGTTTAGCTTGTTGTCCACGTGACTACTCCAGTTTAACTTACTGTCAAGAATGACCCCGAGGTACTTGACCTCGTTGGCCAACTGAAGTTTTGTATCAAACAGTTTGGGTAGGCGAAAAGGGCCTAATGCCCGTTTTTGGGTAAACATGACTAGTTCAGTTTTAGTGGGGTTCACTGATAGTTCAAATTCCCTGCACCAACTTTCTACGATGCGTAGTGCTTGCTGAGTGAGGTTACAGATCGTTCCCGTCACCTTCCACAACACGACAAACGCTTAATAAGCTTATTTTAGCCGATTCTATATTTAAACGTCATAGTCATTCTTCTGCTATGGTTCCAAATTAATATTAATAAAATTACCCTTTTAAAAATAAATCTTTTTAGGGTTGCGTACCCGAAGGGTGCCAAACAGAACCCTATTACTAAGCCCCCGCTGTCCGTCTGTCTGTCAGCGGTCTGTATCTCATGAACCGTAATAGGGAGACAGTTGATTTTCACAAATTGTGTATTTCTATTGCCGCTATCACAACAAATAATTTAAATTAAATAAAGTTAGAAATTAAAAGACTAATACTGCCTCTCGTTGGTCTAGTGGTCGCAAGCGCTACTACTGAGCATGACGTCCTGGGTTCAATTCCCGGGTCGGGCAAAGTATTATTGGGTTTTTCTATCTGGAATTTCTCAGTAGCAGCCCGGAGTCTGGATTTGTGCCCGGTTGATGGCAATAGGCTCGCCCCCTATTACATGGGACTTAAACATAACTGGCTAAACGTGGGTGTATCTGCTACAGATACACCTCTGCCGAACTCTTCGGGAAAACAAGGCGTGATGTTATGTTTATGTTGTGTTAAAAATTAAAAGACGTGTCTTTTTTTTTAAGTAAAAATGTAGTATTAAATATTGTACTTTGGAACGGAACACTTCGTGGGCTGTCTGTGAAGTCTCACTCGAACTTGGCCATTTTTTTAACATAGTCTATTACTACATAACTTTCAATCATTGAAATGAAATGAAATTGTTTATTCTGTAAATAGGATATTGGAATCACTTTTACACGTCATATAAAAAAAATTGTTAAAAATTAGCTAGATGAGTTCGGCGTTTCCTATCTGACTACTCTGAGAAGAAAAGCCGAAACAAACTCAGAGGTCACAGTCTCTTTTAAAGTCCAGACATAATCTTGGTCAGGCCATATGAGAATCATGTAGATTAGTGTCTGAAATGGTCTTTTGAGTAAAGAACCACACAGATTTGAGTGGACCTGTCCAGTCAGTGCAAGCATTTGTCAGTAATCATCATTGTATCAAACTCTTTAGTAGGTACAGTACCTAATCGTTTCATAGGAATATAGTGTCCACTTATTTTCTTATGCTACATCTTTCTCACAAACTACATTTTTGCTAGACTGCCTTTTTCCATATCGTTACCATAAATATAAATATTGTTGTCTGAATAGTTTAAAATATGTTAAAAGTGAGTAACGTCACACCTCTACATTCATTAAATAACCTTTGACCTTGAATCCGTCCACAAAGTGCGGTGTGGCATTATGACCTTGATTTTCAGATTACAATTTCTGCTCAATTGACGGTTACGGGTCGCGGTCAAAGGACATACCTGCGAAGGAAAAAAGGTCCTACATCAGCACATTAAAATTCTACGGTAAAACCAAGATTCGTGTTAAAAATGTTACCAATCCGAAAAGTATGTTAATACAGATTTACATACGAAAGGCAACGGATTCTCGCTCGCGAATTATTTGAATTTTAAATATGGAATTTCTCGTGACATATTGCGGTAACACTAACTTCGAACGCAATTTTTTTTAGGGTTACCACTGAAAATAAAGTGCTATTACGAAAAG
The DNA here is from genome assembly GCA_948150665.1 of Conistra vaccinii. Lineage (NCBI taxonomy): Eukaryota > Metazoa > Arthropoda > Insecta > Lepidoptera > Noctuidae > Conistra > Conistra vaccinii. Next base: position 1,165,711 of record OX411320.1, on the reverse strand, counting down.
TGTTTTTATTAGCGCTGTCTCGAATTATACAGAATAAAAACGTTAAAATATTTGTTTTATTTACAGGTCTTTCTACTGTATTATAGGATAATAATATTAACTGAAACAAGAGACCATTACAAACCATGGGATTTAGCTTGTTTAACTCAGAGCTTTTCTGGCTCATCGCCAAGATCCACTGTCTTCAAGTAAACTGGTGAAGTAGTCATTAGCAAACACTTGACTAAGTCTTTCATAAAATATGATATCTTCAGTTTTCAAACGAGTGCCATCTGACCTCTGAAGTTGTCAGGTTAAGTATCGTTTCTATAGGTGTACAGCCAAGAAATGAATATTTTAAGCACCAAGGTTACGTTAGTCGGTCATTCTTCCATACAGACGTAGTATGGTGATTACTCGTCTGTATGACGGTGTACGTTCAAAAATAAAAATTATATCAATTTGTCTTATCATTATCTAGCTCTGTATGGAACCAGAATTGGAAAAAATAATATTGGTTTGGAAGTAAGGTGCGTCGAAACTTCCGTATTTCAACACAAATTTTAATTAATTTTTGGGCGTAAATAAATAATTTATGTAGCATTGAAATGGCAAAATAGAAACCGTACAGAAACAGATAAATTATTAAAAAATTAAAATAATTTTTGAATAACTCTCTTTTGAGTAGATACATCCCTAATATAGATATCGTTTTTCTATATGCCCAAAGGCCTGTTCATGAAATTTTCCGTGCTCGTTTTCGTCATAAATCATCGTCTATTTGATTATATAAATAAATAAACACTAGATAATTATAAATACTGGATAAATAAAAAGAAATAAGGAAATAACTATTCTAAATAGCATGCATTTTAGCCACGCTCACCAACGAGGTCGAGCCGTCGATTTAAGCAACCTTTTAATTACTTATTAGCTTGTATCGGGATACAAGTTTATCTCGCCTGTAAGGCAGATCTGTTTTAGGGTTCCGTAAGTCTGAATAAAAAAAGGGAGCCCTATAAGAGCTTGTGTGTCTGTCGATGTCGGTCTGGCCGTCTGTCACAGCCAATTTGTTCCGAATTTAATAGAACGATTAAGTTAAAATTTGGTACATGTACGACATTCTGTGACCCAAACACGGAAGTGTCACTTTTGGGGGACAAATCAGAAAATTAAAAAAAAAGATTTACAAACTGTGCCGTGTGACATATCAAATAAAAGGGCTTGCTTTAATGGAATCATAAAAAAAAAAAAAAATTTAGAAAAGAAAATTGAAAACTGTTCCAGGGGAACGTATGAGAAGTTTGTGGTCTTGAAATAATATGGTAAATCTAACAATATTGTGCGTATAAACTTATTTTTTCTATTACAATGTTCTGTCCGGTTTTTTATTTCTTTCTGACTTTCTTTAACGAGGCAATGCGAATGAAAAAAAGGAAAGCGACTTGTTTATCATTCGCATTGAAATAAAAAATTGTCGCTTTCGAACCTTACACTGATTTAAAATGCTTCACTCGCGTGGCTGTACATTTTTGTTTCATTCCACGTCCACACGATATCAGCAAAATGACATAGAAACTTTTTTTCGATCATTCGGTAGACGAGTCGAATGCCGAAATCTAACATCGTTGGATTGATTCAATCATTAATTAAATTTTCACCTTTGATTCATTATGTGTTCAGACGTTTCACTTCGAGGGAAAAATGCCGAATGAAATACAAAAAGTGAAGCGCCTGATCTGACTTAGATCCAAAACCCAAAGATCGGCGATTGTTTTAATGCTCCAATCCAAAGGCTTCCCCATCATTTTGAAGCCCAAATGAGAGTTTCAAGAATACCTATCAGCCCGAAACGAGTTTTAATAAGTGCCTTTATTATGTAAAATGACAATTAGCGACTGATTGCTGGCGTTGAGTTGATTCTCTGCGATGAGGGAAACGATTTTTCTGACGAGATCATTACTCTCTGAGGTCGGCTTAAGTGAATTGTCTGATTTAGGCAATTGTGGCGAGCCTAAAGGATTTTGTTACGGTTGCAGTTACTGAATTATGGTTTTCAGAGTAAATTATGCTTGGCGTTATCCTCGTTTAATTTGTTAAGATGAAATTCGGCTGTTTGTTAACAATTAGGTACCAATACTTTGTTTGAAAAATTGTGTGTCTGCGAAGTGTTGGTTTTTCTATTTAATATATTTATTTAATAATGGAAAATATGAGCCGGGTAGCCCGGAGTCTGGCATTTGTGTCCGATGGTGGCTCCGAATAGGCTCGCCCCATATTACATGACTGGTGAAATGTGAGTGTACTATGGGCACACCTCTGCCTAACCCTCGGGGGACACAAGCGTGATTTTATGTTATGAGCCAGATTTCTCCATAAATGCAATAAACTTCTTTTAGTACAAAGGCTTCTGCATAAACAAGGAGAGCTCGTGGTTAAGTAATAATAGCCGCATGGGTCGATCCATCAGGTTAAGCTATGCTTGCCGGGAATGGGTGACCATCTTTACATACCGAGACTCCTCCGTGCCTCGGAAAGCACGTTAAGCCGTTGGGCCCGGCTGTCGTTTGTGGATCTTTGACTGTCCGGGTCATCAGAAGCCCGAAAGTCTGACAACCAGTCTTAGCAAGGGGTATCTTATTACTCAGTTACTGGTTTGTGGAGGTCAGATAAGCAGTGGCTCCATTAAAAAATAATGGTATTCAGCTGTATCCGGTTAGACTGGAAGCCGACTCCAACACAGTTGAGAAAAGGCTAGGCAGATTTTGCCTGTGCATAAACAAAACACTCCGTCACAGACGCCACATCAATATTTTTTGATAATTTTTGCATGATAGAAAATCATTGAACCTTTCTAAAAGGCCCCTTTTTACCCTAAAGCCCAAAACAATGGCGTCCTAATTGCCACTCCTACAACTTCGTTACCTTCAATCCCAACGTCTTACGCGAAAGCAATCTAAAATAATCGTGCAATTACTTTGCGACCGTGACTCGTCCCAGTTACATGATCAAGCAGACATTATAAGGGCTGTAAATGTAATCGGGAAATAAAAGTAAAGTACAATTATTATGTGCTCGGCTGTTTAATATTTAAGTACCTGGTCGACCAATGGTGGGAGAAGTGGTGGCCCAGTGGTAACGGCTCGATTTTATTTTCTAAGTCGAGATGGTTGTGCTTCAAATTCAGCTTATCCCCCGACGAGATACGGAGACAGCAATAAGATACAACTGCGGAAGTAGCTACTCGTTTAATTTCCTTAGTCATCCCTGTACGGATTCGGGACAATTTCAACGGCAATTACATGGGTTCCCAAATGTGGGAGTGATCCCCGAGTCCATAATAAGGTAATGCGCACATATTTGAGCGCGTAATTATAATGTTACGTAAAATAAATGTGTACTCATGTGGGGGGGGGGGCATGTACCCATGTACATATACTGCTACAAGGATATTTTGACGCGAGTACGCGATAATTTGTATGAATAATGACGTACATAAAAGTTAAATTTAAAAGTTTAATATAATTTGTAGTTAATATTTTGTCGTCGCGTCGGGGGACGCGGCATGCTATTGTAGAAAATATATTTTCAATTTTTCATTCGCCGTCCCCCGACGCGACGACAAAATATTAACTACAAATTATATTAAACTTGGGCCAGTATATTTTATTTTTAAGCTTTTAAAAGGATTTTTTTGTGTCGGGGGTTTTTTAAATTTTAAATTTAACTTTTATTTCCAGCTTTTTAAACTTTATATACGTATTACTAGTACATACGATACGATCGACACATGCCTCGCTTAAATCTACGCAGCTGTACGTATTTTTCCCACAGTAAAGATAGTTACTAATTTATCCGCTTCTCTATCATCAGACCCTGATAAATATATAATTTTATCTATAACCTATTCATTGAGACCATTCCAATGAGCCCAAACACGATACCATTGCTGTAAATTGTTGAGGAGTTGGGTATCCTGCAAATACCAGGTAATGCTGCAGCATCGGTACAAGGTTACTATGTTATTCTAATACCATTGAAGTAACAGATTACCAAATTTAAATTCAATCAGACCTGTGGAAGATGCGAAAATCCATTCATCAATAAGAAAAGACCTGATAATCTTCAAACGGCTGAATAGATTTTTTTTAATCATAGCTAAGAACACTCCCGATTAAGTCACCTTTCAAACAAAACAAAAAAAATCTAAATCGGTTCAACCGTTTGGGAGCTACGATGCCACAGACAGATACACAGATACACAGACACACAGACACAGATACACACGTTAAACTTATAACACCCCTTCGGTGTCCGTCGGGGGTTAATAAAAATCGACTTGATTGATTGCGCGAGTATGTGATAAGCTGCGTCCGCGTGTAGGTATTGCACTTTTATATGTGACAGCGAAGGTGACAGCAGCCTTGTCTTTCAATAACGACGAAAATTTTGCAAATTTTACGACAATATTCAAATCAGGATATGACGGTCAGACAGACAGAAGTGTGAATGAATGTTAATTAATATTTTACAAAAATTGTTTATTGTATCTTTAAATTTATCCTTATATTGTTCTTATTTGTTCAATGTTATTAAATTAAAGGAACGACAAACGTCCGTTTAATTAAATTTTAAGCAGCTACCTAGTGGTCACAGGGTTTCAGAGTCCAAGCTATATTATATTTAAATGTACATAGAAACAATGTAAGTCAGTTTAAAAGTGTAAATCTGCTCCTAAAGCACCTTGCAGTATAAATTAAATTGTGTCTCGACGTTTTACATTTTAACGAACTTGACTTGGTTTTATTGTGTTCATTCTACTTCAGATACTTTTAAAACAATTTTGTGTAATTTAAAAAATAATTTTGTTTTTCGTTCCTTTACTTACAATAATTGATATCATTTCACATTTTCAAGATACTTGTATATTTCTTGTTTGTTTCTAACATAATATTATGTCTACGCATATGTATCGTGAAAGTATGAAATATTGTCAATTATAAAGAAATATATTTATAAGTACATACCTACTTACATACAAAATTTTACAAATCATTTTCTGTTCGAAAATGAAAGTGATTTCTTTATTAACCTTGAAGCGCAGATATATTTTAGTGACTTTTAAATCTGTTATTACGGCTTCATATAACGCAAGTAAGTAATGCAAAAAGGTATGTCAAACTAGAACGCTTGTACACACCAATTCTCTATGTTAATATTTAAGTATTGTAGTAAAATTCTTTATGAAATAAATTCCTGAAGTAATGTCTACCCAAAGCATAAAAAACGATATTACTTTCAAAATAATTAAGATATTTTCTTTTTTTTTTGTATGAACAGACTATTTTTTTATAATTTACTAGCTGCGCCCCGCGGTTTCACCCGCGGTCTCAATACCGTGGGGAATATCTGGTTAAAAATATCCTACAGCCTAATCAGGTCATGGTCTACCTATGTGCCCATCCATAAATATCGTAACACCGAATATTTAGTATTAGATGTAAAAAAAAAATTTTGGAATCATTCCAAATGCCTTTCTTACACCTGAAACGGTTACAATGTGGCGGCATCTACAACGCCACATGCGAATTATGCATCAAAGACCTGACGTCACACAAAATCTTGACGACACACAAATCCTACATCGCGCTATTAGAGTTTACCGCGCGAACGACATACAACGTTATTTTTTATTCATGACAAACCTCTTAAGGGGTCATTGTACTCAACTGTAATGAATTAAAAATAACGTTGTATATAAGACTACCCAAGATCAACCATTGGGCAGTTGCCCGCCAGAATCAACACCCGTCCGGTCGGAGGATCCTCCTTTTTCAACAGAGGATTAGTAAACTTCACACCCTGTTCCTCATACCTCTAAAACAACATCAAATTCAGTGTTATACCTAATAGCAATTCGTTATTTAGATTCTAGTTCACTAGTTAGCCATATTTCTTATTTCCATACAGTAATATTGCCAAATTAATCTAAACCATTGTATACCATGTTTTACGCAAATAAATATTTTACTATTTACTAAAAGGTAATGAATTGACAACTATTTTCGCCGTTGCCAACTTTTTGGACTCTGTGCCCAGAGCGCTGTGCATTCTATATCTATACATATTATGATAAATTAAACTCGCTTTTCCTATGTCTGTGTGACCGCGTTGTTCTTATAAACGGCGTACCGTTGCGTAGTTTATTTATAAGATTAGAAGATAAGATAAAATACATTAATATTTAACTTAGGAAAAAATTATTATAATTATAAAGAAATATCGGTGTTTTGTCAGGTCAATTCGTGTGGCTTGACGTCTTTTTTTGTGGCAGTTCAACACCATTCTCCTGCGCAGTGTTGTGATTAGGTACTTAAGACAACAATTTTTGACAGTTCATAGAAACGTTTATTTATTTATTTTATTATTTACGTACTTATACGTATTAATAAAATATAGGAAAACCACATTTATTTTTTCTTAAGCCTCATATTTTTTTCTTTCTTGCTAAACCGTTCCCTGGCGACTTGTTGAGAATATGAGAATAAATTTCTGCTTCACCCTACTTAGCGATCGGGCCTGGGGTCCATCCTTGATCCAGCCTGTCCCTCTTGCTGTCCTCCCCCCAGCGAACGCCCTAAGCCGAGGTTCGTACCCCACAGGGGGTGCCCTTAGCGAGCGTTCACCTAGTTTTAATTTAGCTTAGTTTATGCTCCTGGCTGGAGGCTTTGAGTTTCGTTAGGGCCACAGGAAAGTCCGGTTAAGCAGCGAGTACCTTAGTGGTAACCTGCGAGATGCCCTTAAAAAAAAAAAAAGGTCCCAGATGAGTGTAATTGGTTATTGACCATTGGTCATTAGTAAGCTGGTTATATCAAACAAGAACATAACGTTTGCACTCAAAACAAATCAGTAAACAGTGATCACAACATATCTGTAATGGATATTACTTGTTCGAAACAAAAAGGACTGCGTCCGAGACGTGGCTGACTGAGTCCCAACAACGTGCTCCCAATGGACGATTGGTGTAAGTTACAAGATCTGTGGGCCTAATTGGAAATACTTGTTTCAAACATAATAATAATATTTTCTTCGTTATTAAGACTAAAACAGCTGAACGACGTTTAGCGATTTTCCATAATTACTGAATGTTAACACGCAGAACTGCATAAACGTTTTGCGTTTATGAATACAGCGGCTCAACGATTAGAGGTTATGTGAAACAGCGTGAAATGAAACGTCAGATTGTAGATTATTATTCTAAATTTTGTCGCTCGGGGCTCTGTGTCATAACAACAATAATGGCGTCTGAAAGAGAAATAAATAAAACGAATAATATGAGTGAAAACTTTTTACATAAAGTTATCAGAGTTGTATGAAAGTCCGTCTTAAAAATACTAAATAGCCAAGTAACTGCGACCAACTTGGACGTACCACTCGCCGGCCACTGAACCTGCACCGCTCGCTTCACTCGCTCAGTTCGCGCGCGGTAGATCACAGTTCTAACCTAACGTAAACCAATTGGTCAGCCCTAACTTAGTTACTGCAACCTACACCAAACGCTTATTGTGACTGCAGATAAGACATTCTGCATAACGGTAGCAGTCTTGTTAAACGAAATGCAATGACAATCTATCTGAACGTTGTTCAGCTGTTTTACATAACAAAGCTGTTTTGTAAAACAGCTAGTGGTTACGTAAAAAAGTGGATTCGACAATTCATCGACAAAATATAGATATATATAGTTGCAAATTCATTAAAAAATTCGCTCGAATTTACGAGACGTAATCGTCGCGCGTTCGTGCCTCTTGCTTTTGGTCAGTTCTCTAGGACCTACCACTGTCATCTGGTTCCATCAAATATCTTCGGAAAAGCTGAAAATCAAATGCAATATGGGAGTGACATAATCAGTGCATTATGACAGGAATATAAATAGCTATATTTCGATTGGTCGAAATTAATTTTATTTGCCAAATCGCCACCCCGCTAACGCCTATAACTCAATCCTCGCACGTAATTCCCTGAACGATATACCTTTTATTGCGTTCTACCCACTAGGCAACTACCCCGCAAAGACGCGATTACGGGTCTAGTAGAACATGATTAGGAGACGACAAGATCTCTAACTGGTTCGTTAGATAGTAGATCAGTTTAAAATCAGTCATAATTTTGGGGTTTTGTGTCGTAACAATATTTTTTTGAAAGCCTGAGAAAATGTCACTCACGAATGCTTTGACTCCCCAAAGCATTCGTGAGTGACATTTGCAGGTGGTGGTGATACCTATGGCTAATCACTACATATTATAAAACAAAGTCTCCTGACGCATCTGTCTGTCTGAACGCGATATGCTCAAAAACTACCGAACGGATTTGCATACGGTTTTCACCAATGAACGGAGTGATTCATTTAGATGTATATAGTTCATATAGGATTTGTTGAAATTGGCTAACATAATATGACGATGCAAAGTAAATGGGATGAACATCACATTCATTGCTTTATTAACTTTTTCGAGCAAACAAATTTTTCAAATTACGGATCAAAGGGTTATGAATTTCCTTCAAAATCATTTTGATCGTTATTGCAATTGTGTTAAGCGTCTAGGGGGAGCCCGTCCCAAAAAACAAACACGCAAATCTAACGGTAAATCACGCAAAACGGTCCAGTACACGTTGGGCGAGCGACAGGCTCGCCCAACGTGTACTGGGAGGCTTTACGCATTTGAAATGCAGATGTTTACAAATAAAGGGTGTATTAAGACGCATAACGAAGCCGATAGGTACTAGTTCTTCTGGTCATCAAGATATTTTTTGTACTGCACCATTCCTACATAGGAACCTTCTGGTTATGGAAATATTGAAGGTCAAAGTTGCAACTTTTTGTGACGTTTTTACGAAAACAAGTTTTAAATGTTATAACTTAACTTTTAATACCCCTGTGCTGTTGCATACAACCATAATCACATTGTTTTGCGGGCATTACATTGACCGCTACCGTAATACAACGATTTTTCACACCAAAAATATAAATCTTTTCCCTGCAAATAATTTTTCTGCAGTGTTATGTAGTTTGTTTGAAGCCCGAAAGTCTGGCAACGAGTCTTAGCAAGGGATATCGTTTTACCCAGTTACTGGGTTATGAAGGTCAGATAGTCAGTCACTCCATGTAAAACACTGATATTCAGCTGCATCTGGTTAGTCTGGAAGCCGACCCCAACATAGTTAAGGAAAAAGCTAGGTAGATTGTTACGTAGTTTGTTGTACAGAATGCGTAGTTGACGGCTGTCTGATATTATGTCGTGTGTTACCCTGTACTGCCTTCCATGTTTGTACGTTATGTTGCTGTCCCATGCTAAAAATACCCTTACATCATAATTTCCCGTGGGTCTCATAAGGCGAATAAGGGATTATGTGAAACGTGTAGCTTATTTATGGCGGTACGATTTAATCAATTGTGCACAAAACGAACAAAGTAACTAGGTGAGTAAGTATAGCAGTCGTAAAATTTGTATTTTGTATGGTTTTGTACGTATGCACGGGTAGGGTTAACATTTCGACATTTTAATTTTCTGGCATTTGCAAAAAAATACAGACATTATACTTACTCTTCAATGAAATCTCCAAGCGACTGGTTGATACTTCACGTGACCCAAGGGCTGGCTTTTACCTTGGCCTGAGACTAAGCATTGCCATACAACGTTTGCAATGCCGCCAGTCTCCTGGGTACATTACCAGTCAACAGTGATGCAGAGGAATTTGTCGACCTCATATTTTAGTTTGCTAAAGATTTTGAACTAAATAATTTCATTCCAACGAAGCTTTGAAAATGTGATAATTATCAGCATAATTATGCTTTTCTATGTTTTTTATACTTTAAAATATTTATTTTTTCGGTAGACACTCATTTAAAGTTTTCTATTTGCAAAAATAATCCCTTAACTCTCGACAAATGACATGGCCAGATAAAGTCTCAAAGGGAGGGCAAAAAAACCGGTCATGCCGGGACAAATCCGAACGGATGTTAACCCTGTGTACGGGTGATTTATATTCTTATTTATTTAAGGTTACAAGGTACCACACAAGAGAAGAAGCATGCATTTTGATTATAAGTTATAGCTTTATAAAATGCCGGTACTTCCCGAAGCGTTAAGCCGCCCTCCGACGGTGCGCCATATCGCGGACGCACGCGCACGACGCACCGTGGGAAACCTAGCGTGCGTGGTAGCGCAGACGCGCGTTGTACGCGTGCGTGGCGGTGCGTCCTCGTGCGGGCTGGTGCGCGTCCGCGATATGGCGCACCGTGGGAGTTGGCTTTAAGGCAGATGTGTACCTACAGTACAGTCACGAGCACCAATATTGTATACACTTAGCAACTTTTAAAAGTGATTTGCTCCTACTGTGTTATTTTATGTTGTTAAGAATATAGTATTTTGGAACCCATATATCTCAAAGATGCAGTCAATATTCCACGAGATAATAGCTTTTGAATTTTGCTAAGTGGATACATATTGCTGCTCGTGACTGTACCCTAATAGAGGCCCTTTTGACATCAACAGACCATAAATGTAGTCTCCGGGAAATTCCTGATGGAAAAACCCAATAACACTTGAAACCTTAGGGCCGTGGGGTCCGAGTGCTCATGGTTTGTTCAATAAAATCTCCAAACGACTGGTTGGCACTTCCCGTGACCCAAGGGTTGGCTTTTACCTTGGCCAGAGACTAAGCATTGCCATACAACGTGGCAATGCTGTCAGTCTCTTGGGTACATTATCAGTCAACAGCGATGCGGAGGAATTTTCCGACGCTATATTAAGTTTGTTAATAGTTTTCGTTAGGTTAGGATATTATATTATTCGTTTTGGAGGAAGACTATACACATAGAAAATATAAACTATAAATAAAAACATCACGATAATCGGGCCTGAAATATTAAAATATTAATAAAAGAACTTCAGCTCACACAGCTCTTAAACCATAATTTAATCTCCGATATTAATCGTTAACGAAAAAATTAAACATTACGCGACGGTTAACGACGTGAACGCTATAAAGCGCTGAGTTAAACGGAAATATAAAATAAAATTGAGCACAAATGTCTCACGGCGCTCAAATAGCTTGCGGAGCTCAGTAGCTCACAAAGCTCATGATATTGGTATTATGGAACACTCCACGTTATGATATTGAAACCTAATATTCTGGTAAATTACTTTTTCAGTTTCAAATTCTCTCATGAAACTATTAAAAAAATGTTGAATACGAATATTTGCTAGATATTCGTTTTAGGGGCACTAAAGATCTCTTCCATCTCAGACATCATAACAGTAAACATGAATGAATTCACGCATGACTGACTTAATCTTAGGTGGTGGACAGTTTTGGGGATCCAATGAACCTCGTACGTCTTACGACTGTTAGCACATGTTTCCAAACCACTGGTTCGATTCGACGCGTTTCGGTGAGTAAAAAATGTGTCAGAAATTTCATACATTTCAGATGTGTGAAAATGTAGGAATGAAAATGTATTGTGTTATGTGATTTGATAAAGAATGAACTAATTAAAGTGTTATTCACTTTTTGAATCGAATAATGCTTGCTTGATAGGTAGGTAAGTACTGAGAACTTCTTTCAAATGTGACTTTTTCAATTCTAAACTATCAAGTTAAGAATTATTCAAACTTGCCTGGGTTTAAACCCACAACCTCGTGCATCAGAGGTGAGGTCTAAACCACTGGACTATCACGATATTTTTATTACCTACCTACTAGCTGACCCGTTAGACGAAGTCCTGTAAAAATATCAATTTCGGTTTTTCGGTTGTTCCTTTGACTTTTTCCGTATTTTTTTTCCTTGAAGCGAAATAAAAACTATTTGAATTATTTTTTTTCGCTTCAAAATGGTGACGAACTGAGTTTAGATTTGATTGGTTAATAATGGCATATCTCCGCTCCTCTCCTCTCCTCTCCGCTCCAGTGGACAGGCAGCCTTATGCACGGCAATTGATTTATTATAGATTATTATCATTCCATTGACACTCATCATCCCCAAAAAAAGGTACATTCAGGGTCAGGGGTATCACGATACCACGTTGATGTATCGTGTACTGAAGTCTGGAAATAAATTACTATTACTATTACACTACGGTCAAACCCAGATGCAACACTCAATCCAAAGACAGTATTAGGTCACATTGGCTCGACAAGGCACCCACCAAACGACTTTATATCTTATATTTGGAAGTCAAACGTGGATGGGACCCCGGGACTGTTTCAAACGAAGTCGGGTACCATTGGGACCGATATACACGTAATTGCCAAATCTAGTTTTGGAAAGGTCGGGCAGTTGGACACGAGCGCAAAGTTACAACGTAGAAATAGAGAATAGTTTATTGTCCACGTAATACAGTAAGCTGCAGCAGTTCACAGTTTAACATAAGTTCAGGCTAATTTTGTAGCTTAAATATAGCTACCCCTAGTATTATTTGCCAGTGAGCTCCAAACTTGACAGTAACAGCTCATTTATACGGGACCCGTCATTGATGATCCGTAAAAAAAAAACGATACGTCATGACGGATGCACGTTCACATTGCATTCGGAAACGAGTTTTTTTGCGATTCGTCAAAATATCCGAATAGATGTTCACACTCGATCCGTCACAAAAAAATCACGATTTGTGTTTTTTGGCAAACGTGATTTTTAAAAGACGTATTCGTCATTTTCCACGATTAGTGACGCGTGTGAATATGGGCATTTAAAACGCCGTCCGTCCGTAAAAAAAGTCCGCCATCTTCAACATAACTTATTGGAGGAGCGGTCGTGTGTCTTACTTTCTTCTCAGTCGCAGCTTTTGCGGCCACGATTGCGGCCGCTCGCGCGACTCTCGTTGTCGCGACCGCCTAGTGCACGAGAAATGCACGAGGAATGCCCGAGTGCACACCCTTACTGTATCAAATATACCAATTACTAATATTTGTTTCCTCTCAAGACTTTCGTGTAAAATGAAATTTCGGCTTGTCATAAAGTATGGAAATTGACGTACGTACCATTAACGTTTAAGATTGAAGGTTGTCCCTTATAGCAATATAAATTATGTTCTCATTAACTTATATACTAACCCCCTTACTAATAAACGTTGTATATCGCCTGTATAGTTTTCTCTCTTTTTACACACCGATTTCTCTCTTTCAGTCGTCAGTAATTTGACATTCGAAAGAAGAAGACAAAGCGTTGTGTAACTATACAGACGCTATTCAACGTTTATTAGTAATGGGGCTAATGTCGTGTCTTGGTTTAGGTTAGGTATGTACAATAAAACACTGTTTCCAATATTACTGCGTTAGGCATGCTATCGCTAAGACCGTTTGCTCAAGACTGCGAGCGCGGCGCAACGCCCCGCACTCCCTCTATCCCGCAACCCCCACCATAGCACGCATAACTTATTTATTAGACAATAGAATATTTATAAGCGAAGCCGCGGGCACAGCCATGTGGTAGAAACATAAATATTGTCTAGAGAAGCCGCTTGTAAAAATATTTTTTATATCAAACATAGCTTCCATTGAGTAGGGTCAGGTGATATTTACATATTTATGCCTGTTTGTGTAGAAAATGTTAAACAAACTTGTATATAATACGAGTATGGCTGAAGGTATTTCTTGTAGAAATAATAATTTTATCTCCAGTGTTTTCGTGGATTACGGGATTTTTATCCGACTGTCTCAAAAGCGGGTAATATTTTGTTTTTGTTGGCTAATGTTTTACCTTTTAGGTACCATTTTCCTGTACAAATTAATTTAAAATAAAATTCTCGTGGGCAAGAGTAAAGAGTAAGAGAGAGTGAGTGAGTGATAAGTGACTTTTAATTTTGAATATTTCCGGGAGATTATAAGCAAGTAGAGACAAAAATAAATGTTTTCGGGTTTTTACTACCAAGGAAAAAATAATAATATGAAAGTCCTACTTGGAAGTGGTATTCTACTCTAACCTACCAAAGCATTAAAAGAACGTACCGTAACAAAACAAAAAATCTTTTTGTCAAGAAAAAAAAAACAGGCCAAGTGCGACTCGCACACGAAGGGTTCCGTACCGAATTAAGATCGAGCAAAAGACGCCGAAAAAAACCCTTTAGTCATTAACTTTATTTATTTTAAATTTTTTGTGATTATAGCGGCAATAAAATACACAATCTGTGAATATTTTGAACTGTCTACCTATTACGGTTCATGAAATACAGCCCGCTATCTAATTACGCAACACATTTTTGTAAACGATTCCGATTAATCTGTTTCATTTTGACACTTCAACTTATTTACGTTGCTGAGCAGAATTTATTTTCGAACTTTTGAAGCAATGGATTAGCAATCTGTTTCAAAGCGATTCAGATTCCAATTGATTGTGTATTAAGTAATTAGGGTACCGGTGACAGACGGACGGACGGACAGCGGAGGCTTAGTAATAGGGCTACGTAAAGCACCCTTTGGGTACGGAACCCTATAACTTGTTTAACGCTACAAGATTCTTTCGGCGCGCGGTTAAAATTTGAACTAATGACGCTATCTTGTTTTCTTAATACAATTCCCGAAATAATTGCACAAATGTTTACTAACAGCGCCCCCATGTCAACGACATTCAAGCGCCAAAAAATCCTGTCGGTTTTGTAACTTCTACATCACGTCAAACTGCTAACGTCATTCGGATAGCTTAGAGACCTGCCCTGGCCGGCTGACTATTCTTAATAATACTCCGATTCCGATGTTGATTGCGATTGGGATCCCGATAATGGTCTATAGAGGGTACCGGGAGTCCATTTGATCGGTTCATGTTAGGAGGCCCGGAAGTACTCATAATTAAGATGAGTTGAAGATACGTAAAGTTCTTATTTGTTTCTATTTTGTTGGATTTTTTCTGTACCAATTTTTTTAGTCCAAACCGAAACTACTAAGCCACTTTTTGAATTTTAAACTTTATTCTGACTAAAGTAAAGTTTTGAATACTACATTTCCAACAAGGCCAGCTTGCACCATAAATCACTAAATGCGTTTAAAAACAAACTAAACGTATTGAAAACATCGTTCTGCATCGCATCGCACCTCATCTCACTGACGTCACGCAAAATCCTGCATAGCGCAAAAAGCAGAGTTTACCGCACGACCAACGTCCCGACATCAATCGTCGAGCAGTTGCCCATCACAACACCTGTCTGGTTGGAGAATTTTTCTTTTTCTATAGTTATCGACGAAACTTGGGAAGGTGATAGACACAGAGTTATAAATAAAAAATAAAATAAAATACATTTAATTCAGGCAAAACCCATATTACACAAAATAAAATTTTACAATATTGCAATAAAATATACAGCAATTATAATAGGTACAAATTATAAAAGTCACAGAATTAAAATTAAAATAAAACGTCAACTGCAATTAAAATAAACGAATGAGTAATCCAAATTATAATTACAACAGAATCTAAATTAAAATTATATGTCAAATTATAAAAATAGTAAAATGTAAACGCAATGAAATAAAATAGGTACAAATTATAATGGTCACAGAATTAAAATAAAATGTATTATGTTTTAAATATGTTTAGTATTAACGCATTTAATGACTTGTGGTGCCAGTGGGCCTACATGGTTTATACGATGACAGTGACTGGTTCTGGACTCAAAATTTCGAACCCAGTCAGTGGGTTGATATAGTCGAGACCGGCAGTTAGTAAATCAGGTGGGGAACGCTACTGGGCCCGAATTGACTCAAAGTCAATATGTCAATATAGGTATAGAAGTAAAACATGAAATACGTACGCTTATAACTTTCCTATTATACAATTAACATTATAATACAATGAAACAATAGCTCTAACTCAATTATTAGTCTATTCAGAGGCACGAGCTGAATTTCACCTGTTGAACTTTAGTTTTGAACTCAGTTCTAGAACATTCAAACATTTTTTATTATTTAATATGGTTTCACTACAGATTAATTCAGATGGCGGATTCCGTAAAATCATTTAAATAAAAAAGCGACTCTTGCTGTGGCACAATAAAGTGTAATTCAGGTCGCACAGTGCTAATTCTACAGTTATATCCACCTGGAAGTTGGCTCTCTTTCTATCGCGAAATCTTATATCATCTAACTACGTTACACTCACCGAACGAGCCCGTAGCGTACTTGTAGCTACATCTTAAATGTGGAGTGTGTCTTCTGTATTATTCTGTGGTTACTCTAAGCTTGAGGCGTTCCAATGAATAATGAAATGTCAATGTTTTAGTATGGGTCCATGGGACAAAGGCAGTTAGAGAATTTAGGGTTTAAATAGGTTTCAAATTCAAATAAATCCTGCCTAGGTCTAGTGATTACAAGCACAAATAAGCGCGATGTCCTCGGGTCGTTCCCCGTCTTGTTGTTTGCATTTTCCAGTAGTAACCCCTGTTGCATCTGGGACTTCATCATAACATGCGAAATAAGGGTACACCGTGCCCTTAGCGAATAAATCTTTGGTGAATAAAGGTAGCCGTACGACATGGCAATGTTGCCAGCCTTTTCACTTTCTTGTTGACTTTTTTGATGTCCTATGATTATTTACCCTCGTTTTTTTATACATACATGTTCATATTATTATATCAAGACTTAGCTCATAATTATGTATTATATACGAGTATACATTGACTTTATTATGTTATACTAAGTGGCATATGTAAATTGTTAAACTGGAAATAAAGATATTTATTATTTTTATTATTTATTGATTCAAGACGTCAACGGACTTTATTTCCGTGTTTTAAATAAAGAATGCTAGAAAATTTCGGATGGTCAATGACCGCGCTAAAGCGATTTGGGTAGGTATAGTATTCTTGAATCTCAACGAATTTTATAAAAGTTCGTAGGTCTCATTTCTCTCATGCTGTTTTGGTTTGAAAAATTAAGGTCAGCTGAAATGTATGGTCGAGGATTTAAAAAGTGACTAAACATTTTACAGCGAACCGCAGGCACGCTTCCATTATTAATTACTGTAATTTTCTCTCGGATCCATTTCGGAGTGATTTCGCTTTGATGTAGTTAAAGTTTAATTATAGGTTTTGTGGTGATTTGCAAATTCATGAGGAATAATAGAAAAGGAACAAACATCCGGGGAAGATGGCAGTCTTCCCCGGATTGATCGACTGTTGAACTAGTCTAGGGTTCGATTCTTAGGTTGGGCAGAGTTATTTTGTAGAAGTTTCTTTTTTCGTGTTGTTAGTGACTAACTTGATGTCAGAGTTTTAAAGCCGCCCATTAGCCTCTGACTTGGCTTCACATGTCGTCTAGAAATATCTCTCAAGCATGCCGGTTTCCTCACGATGTTTTCCTTCACCGTTTTTTAAGTAAGTGATAATTATACAATACGCACATGAATCCGGAAAGTCAGAGGTGCGTGCCTTGGGATCGAACTCGAGCCCTATGACTTTGTGAAATGAACATTACAAACCTTATGCAAATCCTTTAACACAATCCTTTATGGTGTCTTTAATAACCTCCTGATTAATTCACAAATGATCTAATAGGAATGGTCGTCAGTGTGTCATTAAAAACGACAGACTAAAAGAAAATGGCAATATTTACAAACAGATAGTTCATAAAAATAGATGGGGAGATGAAAACTTTTATCCAACTGCAAAGCTCTAGGTCTCAGTATAATGTTTTTTCATTAGCAGATAATCAAACCCCAGTCAATGCAGTTCCCATAATTGTAGTGACAGAAGTTTTCATAATTGTAATGACAGCAATTTAAATGCAGCCGGAACATGTTCAAAGTCAATAGTCCGCTACTACGCAGAGGCACGAAGACAGTTGCCACATCAGACGTTTCACTTCACTCGTAGTAAAAAAGTATAAACACGAAATTAATCAAAAATGTAAAATGAATCAAAAGTACCTGATTTACTTCGAATGTTTAACAAATGTCAATAATTTATTAATATAATGTTTAAAAAATAGTAATTAAATGTAATCAATAATACTTTAGTTTTTAGAGGTATGAGGAACAGGGTGTAAAGTTCACTCATCCACCATAGAAAAGGGAGGATCCTCCAACCAGACGGGTTGTTATGTCTGGCGGGCAACTGCCCATATGTTGATTTCGGATAGTCTTATCTATGTTATTCGCTCAGTAAACTCTAACTGCGAGATGTAAGAATTGTGTGACGTCATGTCTTTTTGTTTCGTAGTTTTTGTATGTGGCGGTCTAACCGCTACAAGTTTAGTAAAATAGTTATATACCTACCTACATTTACCTTAGGTTCTTTTATAACATTTTTTTTATTTTATTGCTTTTATATTATAAATGTTGGAACGCCGACGTCTCCGTCTCGGAGGTGGGCGCTAATGGCTGCAACACAGTTTTTTAAAACTAATGTAGCTGTTAACAAACACCAAAATTTGTGAAAATGTTTTTGTTCCAATAAACATTTGATTTGATTTGAAAGTGAAAAATGAATCAAAAGTGAAAAATGAATCAAAAGTGAAAAATGCATCAAAAGTGAAAAATTAATCAAAAGCGAAAAATTAATTAAAAGTGAAAAATTAATTAAAAGTGAAAAATTTATCAAAAGTGAAAAATTAATCCAGTAGTGACTCAACGATGTTAGATTTCGGCACTCGGGATCTTTCATTCGTCTACTCGAATGATCTAAAAATGAAATGGAAGGAGCAGATGAACAACTCCGATCAGATGATTTGTATTTCATTTTAGTTAGATTCTATTAAGTTTACATCGCATCTCACTCAAATGACGAAGCAGATAACTAGAAACGGTTAAGGTCTGGCCATACTGAGGCGAATCCCGCACTGGACGTGGGTTCCGGGAAGTGACTGCGCTCGCCGATTGTTTTAATTTCCGAAATTCGTTCCACATTCCGCACGGGATCACTTCAGTTTGGCCAGAACTGTATGATTTCGAAGAGAGGTTTAGAGAATCCTATTATATCTAAAAATACTTTTAGCAATAAAATTGTAGGTATGTGGTAGGGTCTATCCATAAATTACATCACATGTTCAGAGGGAGGGACGCGGGATCAACAAAGTGTGACATCAAGTTTCGTGACACACATGAAACGTGTTTTTTGCGGCGTTTTTTGCTAAATATTGTACCGTGGATACGGAACCCTTCGTGTACGAGTCCGACTTGCACTTGACCGGTTTTTTATAAAGTAAAGAGATAACCAGGAAGAAAAACAGTGATAAAGCATAACAACAACAATTATTAATCATAATAAAGTTACGAAAAAAGAAGAAAGTTTGATAAAAAATTTAAATATTATTTATCTCCTACAACTTTTCGGTGCAGAAATTCAAACCGATTTTCAACTTTACTTGTTGGAATTTTGTCGAGAATTTTCTGTATCTGCAGCTATTGCGGTCGCACTCGAATGGTTTCAGCATTTTATTCAGCGTGTTTTCAGCAGACGCCGAAACAATACATTTAAAACATAAGCGAATACTATTTTAATCTCATTGTGGTCTTGCAAAACAATTTTATTGAATTTATGTTTTTCAGGAATGAATTTAATTCCTTATAGTTACAATATGGGGTAAAGTGGCTCTGGTATGTGCAAATAAGAAAAGACTTTACCAATCACCAATTCGCCTGCTAAGCATATATAATACATTACACAACAAATCTACAGAGCTCTGCGCAACCAGTATAATAACGCTTCTAGGATGCTGCCGCGGCGCTGCATGCATCTGGTATGTTAGCTGCAGCGCGTACGGATGACTTTCAAGTCATCATGCGCAAGAAAGCAAACTCCTTGCTGTACCGTCCATCCTAAATACTATTGCTGTCCGCTTTGATTGTTCTTTTCTAAATCAGTGGATAAGAACAGCTATAGGCATCGGTTAGATATATAATATGGAACTAAAATAATTTATATTTCGATAGGTACAATTTGTTATTATGCTAATGGTTATTTTCTTCTATGGTTAGGTCGGTTCAATACCACAGTCATCTTTGCGGAATAAATATTTTACGTTTATGTATATAATGTATTATTATATTAACTTAGGTATGGAGTCACGGAAATTAATGGTTAACCAAGTTGACACGTTACGTAAATTTGCCGTATTATAGCCATCAAAGAATGAAAGTTGTGATTTTAATAAGCGGACAAATTCAAGTTGGTTGTTTAATTTGCTTAAAAATCTTCCCTGACTTGAGAGCAGTGGTAGCCCAGGTGGTAACTGCCCCGACTTACGAGTTGTAGGTCATGGGTTCGAACCCAAGCAGGCGCGTTTCTTTGTGTAAATAATTTCATCACCACTGCTCTCAAAACGGTGAAGGAAAACATTGTGAGGATACCGGCATGTCTTAGAACCCAATATTCGAAGACATGTGATATCTACCAACCCGCACTGGGCCCGCGTGGTAGTTTACAGCCCACTCCCTCTTACAGAGATGAGGCCTGTGTCCCAGTAGTTTTTATTAACAAGTAAGAAAATTATGTAAATAGGTATATTGAAACTGTTTGTACGCCGTACGGGATCTCACTTGTCCCTAAAGGTTAATTAGAAAACCAGCGTCAGACATCATCTGTCTGACATTAATGAACTGTGTCCAAATCCTTTCTTCTTTTTTATTCTTTCTTAGTTTATCACAAAGCTTAGTCTACATCCGGTGTCCTCGATCGAATCTCTCGCTTCAGAACAATAGCCTAGCGGTTATTCATGACAGCCGAGTCTCGCGGGAAATTGTTGGAAGAGCCCACAAATTGCACGGAAGACTTTACCGCCGTAAATCTGTGAATAGATCTGAAACTATAACTAGTGAGAGGCTTGAAGTGTTTAGAGTTTACAGTGTAGGATCAAGAAAGAAATACATGATTTTAATGTAGGTCATAGCTAAACCTTTTCCCAACTATGTTGGGGTCGGCTTCCAGTCTAACCTAGCAGCTGAATACTAGTATTTTTCATGCAGAATCTAGTTATCAGACTTTCAGGTTTCTGACTGCATTGAGGTGCTTTCCGAGGCACGGAGGAGTCTCGATATGTAAAGATAGTCACCTATCCATGGACCAACCACGGCCAGCATAGCTTAACCCGATGGATCGACCCGTGCGGCTGTTATTACTTAGCCACGAGCTTCTCCTAATCGAGGACTTAAGAAACAAGGCATTAAAAGTAAGACACATTCTGGCGAACATTGGCAAAGGTTTGAACATTCAGCTTATTCACAGTTCGACAACCTATGTATTGTATTGTTGATATAATTATTATTTTTGTCTGAACATAGTATAGTCATAAGAAAAGTTTTTCAAAGCACTAACCAGTATATTCACGAATTAGAAATTAAAGTAACTAGTCAAAAAACAAGCAGACATAACATAATAAATATAAAATTTAGACATAAAATTGTATAAGTAATATTATACTTATGTATGCTTGATCAATTCCATCCGAGCAATTTATTCCGTATCTGAAAATAGTCGTAGCAATGAATGCGTAGCCGTGCGGCAAAGCGCTACGTGCGTAGGCATGCTACGTAATATCTACGTGCCACAAGCTGCTGCTACGCACGTAGCCGCCTACGTGAGTCGCCTCGTATTATCTCGAGCTAGGATAAATGACGCTGTGATTTAGCTGTTAAGATTATGTAAAACGATTTTATAATTTTTATTTATAAATTAAAATAAATATCACGAAAGCCATTCCCTTCAGTGCAATCAAATCTGCGTAGCCTTTTCCCAACTAAGTTGGGGTCAACTTCCATTCTAACCAGATGCAGCTGAATACCCGTGTTTTATAAGGAACGACTCCCTATCTGACCTCCACATCCCAGTAACTGCGTAATATGATAACTGGTTGTCAGACTTTCGGGCTTCTGACGACCCGTAACGACTGCCAAAGATCCACGATCTCAGCATATGCTGCGAAATTTAAAAAATAAATACCGCAGTGCTGGTATTCTGATAGGGCCCGCTGCGCGCTGTGATGCCATGGACATACCTACGGAGACATAAATCCCACTAGGGGATTACAAAATAAATGGATAAATAAACCATAATTTTTAATAAAAATAAATACAAATAAAACATTAATTTAAAAACCGTAAATTAACCTTTTGCTATCGGGTCACGCACGACGTCGACGGTCCAACACCACGCTCGCCCCCTATTACATGGGACTCAAACATAACTGGCGAAATGTGGTACTATAGGTACAGCTCTGCCTAATCTTTTGGGGATTATAGCCGTGATGTTACGTTATGTTATGATTCCTTTATCTTAACATCTTATTAAAATAAAATCGAAGTGTCTAGTCGTCCGCTAAACGGATGAATAAAAAAATAAATTAGTCGTCCGACTATCGGACGTCCGGTAAACGAACGATTAATTTATAATGTTATCCATCCGTTTACCGGACGACTAGCAACAGCCAAATAAAATAGGCTGATCTACATAAAAGCAAACACTTACCGACATACATAATTTGCTTATTTTCAAACAATTTCGAGGAAAACTCTCTGTTGTCACAGAAAACTTTGTCTTAACCCTTTTTCATTCAAGAAAAACAATTTTTCAGCAAAAATAGGCAATTTACTTTTCACTTGTTCCTGTCGTTTCGTTTAGCGTTTCGAAGTGTATTTTTAAATTGAAATAAATATTATCCTTTTTATGTTTTATAAAGAAAGGTGTATTGCTGGATGTCTTTTGTTAGAAATAAGTAATTTCTGTAAGAATGGAAGAAGCAATTTCGGGTTACTTTCTTATTTGTAATTTACGATGAAGTAGGATCTTTTATTTAGAAAATGAATGTGGGTGTTTGAGCGTCATTCATTTATACCTATACAATGTCGCCCATGCGCATGTGACCGCCCGTAATTTTCTGAATATTCATGAAAAAATATCGAAAATAAACTTCAAAAGGGGGGGTCTATCTATAACATTTTTCATGTTATTCAATTTTTTATTTTTTTTAAATTTGCTTTCTGTTTTTTGACACATCTCCGAAGTTTATGGGTCGATTTGGATTCTGTTTATTATTTCCAAAAGCTTATGAGTTATTTTAACAGGTTAATTAAAATTTTTACAAAAAATTATCGACTACGAAAGAAAAAACGGAATCGAAGTCATTTTTTCGGTAAAAAATTGTGTGATTATTAAAAAAAAAACTAGTGAAAAATGTTATAGATAGACCCCCCCTTTTGAAGTTTATTTTCGATATTTTTTCATGAATATTCAGAAAATTACGGGCGGTCACATGCGCATGGGCGACATTGTATATCTATAAATAATAAAAATGAAAGTTGCTTTTCACTCGACGTTTTATCAAGGTCGCTAATGAATAATAAAACGATGCAGTGTTACTATTTTTTTTTTTTTACGTTTTAGCTTAGTGTTGTGACCGTCAGACTACCAAGTCATAGGTCTCAAGTTCGAACCTAAAGCACGCACCTCTGACTTTTCGGATTCATGTTCGTATTGTATAATTATCACTTGCTTCAAAAACGGTGAAGGGAAACATCGTGAGGAAACCGGCATGTCGGAGGCCCATGGGCCGCTTTAAAACTGACACCAGGTTAGTCACTAACCACACGAAAAGAGGAAGAACGTTCCAGGTTTACGGTAAAGGTCTGACCTAGCTAAAACTAAGCCTGTATACTAGTCGTCTTACGTTTGTGCAAAAAAAACTTGGTATATTTTGAGTTTTTCTACCAACATTTAATCTGAAATATGAGAATTGTGTTTACAATATCTTTGAACCTATACTTTTATGGGTTGTGTTTAATATACAGGATAAAATGAACAAATTAGCTAGCAAAACTCCGCCGAAGTGATGGGTATCGATATGGTCAAAAAAAAGTTTTTTTTTTGGGGTAACGTCCGCTTCTAATGATGTTACTTGAAATATGAGTTGAGAAAATCAGTATTTTTTGTTTTGTCGTGTTTAGATATCGAAAGTTCGAAACCAATCACGTCTGTGATTTTACACATTTTATACTTTTTAAAATGTGACAAGTGACAACAACGTGCGGATGATAACCTTAAAAAAAAAATCGTCAAACGAATTTCTTTTTGTTTTATCGTGTTTAGATAATCAATACCCATCCCATCTGTGGAGTTTCGCTAGATAGTTTAATTTGACCCCGTATATGTAACTAGCTGCACCCCGCGGTTTCACCCGCATCAGTCTCGATCCCGTAGGAATATCGGGATAAAAAGTATTCTATATCCTAACCCAGGTCATGGTCAACACATGTGCCAAACTTCATCCAAATCCATTCAGTCGTTTTAGCGTGAAAGCGTCACAAACACACAAATCACTTTCACAATATGATAGTTGAGGATTGTAATTTTAATTGATACTTTAGTCGAAAATTACTGAATAACTTTGCTAATTATAAATAAAGGTCATCGCCCATTATAACAGCACCGCTCCAGCACAGTAACGCCCCGCTCGAAATATCTAGTCGTCAACGCGCCGTAAGCAAGGCGACGGCTAGTTGCTAACGCGCCGTAAGGAAGGCGACCGCTAGTCGCCAACGCGCCGTCAGCAAGGCGACCGCTCGCTGACGGCACGCCACCGGTGAGGTGAAAGCTTGTTGTTCATTCACACGCGAGGTGTCACCGCGCGGCCGGCGAGGTGTCACCACGCGGACTGCTAGGCGTCACCACGCGGACTGCTAGGCGTCACCGCGTGGACGGCGAGGCGCCGCGCCGGCGAGCGAGCTCCTCGCTTGAAGCGTGCTGTCGGCGCGCCGTGTGACGGCTCGCGGGCCGCTTACTACCGGCGAGCCGTCCGCTATCTTGTATAGCTATCGTAAAATAGACTTTAATTCATTTGACTAAAAATCGTAACTTGATTGACAAGTTATTTGCCGTGTCGGAGCCGTGCTGCTATAATGAGCGATGACCTTTAGTGATTGTACGTACTTCTCGTACTGTACCTAGGTACGTACTGTATGTACTCGTATGTACCTTCTATCCTACCTGAAAACGGGTCTCTAAACAACATGACAGTTATCCAAACTTTAACACTTTAATAACCAGCCTAGGCTGGAATCTAGACACGTTCTAGCGTTAATAATTCAAACGAAATATTCTAGACCTACAGATAACCGTATGTAAACTATTTTAAATTCACAGACCGTTTCTGTATCTGCTAACTTTGTTCTCTTATATAAGTTAGCCATGTAATATGGCGTGGCTGATTTAAGAGTCTCTGATGTAATTGAGAACCATGATATAAATTCTTCTTCTTCCTTTCGCTCTTGACAGAGCGGTCGTGGTCACAATTGAACTGTGTCCAATCGCAGGTGTAGTCGTTGCCCGCCTCACGATCTCCCTCCATCTGGTTCTGTCACATGACAGACTGGCGCATTCATTGACAGGCCCAGGATATAAATTAGCCACGTATTAAATCAAACCTCAAATAATTCACATTTAACCTTTCTAAACATATTATTGGATACTCTAATATAATGAATGTACCTCTGTTTATGAACCTGAAATAATTCCTATTTTGGGGTCCTAAAATACTAAATAGCCAGAAACTACCAACACTAAACCAACTAAGCAAAAGAAGGGTGTTCTATGTTTGATCGCTGTGTGTGTGTCTGTGTGTCTGGCTGTGGCACCGTAGCTCTTAAACGGGTGAACCGATTTGAGTGCGGTTTATTTCATTTGAAAGCAGGATTTCTAGCAATGGTTCTGAGACATGTTTCATCAAAATCGGTTGAGCCGTTTGAAGATTATCAGCTCTTTTCTTGTTGATGAATGGATGTGAGCGTCTTCCACAAGTCTGATCGATTTCAGGTATTCTGTTACTTCAATGATATTAGAAGAACATAGTAACCTTGAACTGATGCTGGAGCATCACCTGACATTTGCGGGATACCCAACTCCCTTACCAAGTTACAGCCCAAGTTGGTTAGGGCTCATTGCAATGGTCTCAATATACTATAGATAAATGACGAATATGGTCTGGTGATGGAAAAGGAAAGAGAAATGAGGAAATGTTTGTGTTGGGGGTTTTTAAAATTTTAATATAATTTCACTTGTTAAAGATTTAAGCATAATGGTTGAAAAAGTGCATTCCTAAATGTGTTCAATAATATTAAATTGAATATTGTCAATAAAAATATTTATGGTATTATAATAAATTGGTTCGTATTAAACTTATCTGGCAAATAATGTTACATTTTATCATTTACTCGTATCATGGGGATATGGTTTATAACACAGTCTTGTGTTGCACGCCTTAAGTTTACATACATTGCCCTAGTGTTACATAACCTGCTTATAAGTATTTATTTTCTAAATGTATCCTAAAAACAAAAACGCTAAGTAAACACATATACATCCGTACATATAAAAGCATTTCCTTTCCATTTAACAGTCAGTTAACCAGTACTTAAAGCGAGCTCTTTGTTACAATGTACAAGGTCAGGCTACTCTGCACAAGAGCACCTACAGTCTCAGCGATACTCCGCCGCGGCTGTGAATGGGTGGGTTACACGCGCGGCTACAGGGACGGATTTATAGCAGAAACTTTAGGAGCGAAGTATACGTACAAGGTGTCAGGGACATCGACGCGAAGCCTGTTACCATGGATTCAGTACATGATTCTGAACCCCCCTGCGTTGAAATTTTTCGTCGGTTATTAAAAAAAAAATCTGCTGTTTCATAGAAAAGTGCAATACCTACGCGGTCAAAATGTATGGAACAGCTGATTTTTTTTTTAAATAACCGACGAAAAATTTCAACGCAGGGGGGTTCAGAATCATGTCCATGGTAACTGGATTCGCGTCAATGTCCCTGACACCATGTATAGTAGTATACGTAGATACTCTGCAGATTTGGCAAATGAGAGCTAGGCTGACAAAACTGTAACATTTTGACCATCACAAACTTTTTTGCTGTATAATTTTTGTTTTTTTGGAATTTAGTTCCTTATCACACGTTATACTCTGCACATCACGACACTTCTGGTTTAAAACAATCCCGACAGTCAAAATGTTACACTTTTTTCGGTCTAGCTCTCATTCGCCAAGTGTGCAAAAGCGAAAGTAACTTTGTTCCAACCGAGTGTTTTTATGTAATTTTTTTGTGTTTATCATACATAACTGTTCAAAAATATGTGTTCACCTCTGCCTAACCCGTCGAGGAATACAAGCGTGAAGTTATGTTTTTACGTAGCTGCTTGGTAGCCATTTTATGATATCGTAAAAATAATTCATGATTTTTGATTGCAAGTACTGGAAGACCACTGGTTCTTTTGGTGTTAAAGTAAAGAGCTAAGTAGATAAATCAATAACATCTTCAGCGTTTTATATACATATAATGAAAAATCTATGCCTATGCAATGTTACAGCATCCTCAAACAACAAGTCGATTGTTGTAAATTGCCTGAGTCCTTGTAGCAAGAGAACTCAATCTCACTAGCATGCCATGTGACGAGTTTTCAGAAAAGTGACATATTTATTATTATTAATTATAAAAATCATGTGTTGTTTCAGTGCGATGTGTTTTGTTGAGCATATTTACGGTAAAGTTTTTCACCAATAAATTAAATTCTGAATTTATAAGTATTTGTGGGCCTAACCCTATATGTTTACAGCAACCTCTTGGCTAATACCCGTGGCGCAGCGTCGTATATCACAACTGGATTCACAGTAAGCCTCGCACGACTAAAACAAAAGGTGGATATTCACCTGGTGTTAGTACAGATATTATGCTGAGCAGAAGCTTCTTCTGTAGGTTTTGATTTATTTGCGAGTATCAAAATATGCCACATAAACGGCTGTATTTTTAATTGCGTTGATTTAGAAGGTTGGTTTTTTAGAGCTCCAAGGAAACATAGATCTACATAATTATTTGATATTAATTTTAACTTGATACCTTTACGCGTTCCTGAGAAAATCATCCAAAGTAATCATCCCTAGTTTTCATCCTATCAAATTAAACGTTAAAAAACTTTTAACAAAAAAAAACAACCGACTTCCAAAAAAAACACTACAAAGTGAAAAATAACTTTAATTTCGGAAGTCGGTGTCTTTGGTTTTGAATTTTCGTTTTTTTGCCACCGACTTCTGAAATTAAAGTTATTTTTCACTTTGTAGTGTTTTTTTTTGAAGTCGGTTGTTTTTTTTTTGTTAAAAGTTTTTATTTTTCACTTTTTAGTTTTGGTACCTACCTACCCCACACAAGTTCGAATAACACTACCAGCGACGCAATTAACAGTGACAGGAAGCTATCATCTTATCATCCTTTAAATGAATTAAGTCCAAACACAAGGTAGCTACTGTAAAACGTTGAGGAGTTCCCTTGACTGTCCTTCGTCTTCATCATCAAACCCCTAATGACAGTCACAACCCATCTAGGTGTAAAGTTCTCATCAATACAAATTCATCAAGCCCAAACACTAGGTAATTGCTGTAAATCGTTGAGGAGTTCCCTCAACTGTCTTTCGGCTCCATCACCAGATCGACTCCAGACCTTCATTAAATAGTAGTGCTTTAAAATGATTAGTGAAAAAAATTTACATACGCACTAGTCGCCACTACGAGTTTGGAAGGTTCCCCTCGATTTATCTGGGATGCCATCAGCAGATCCTGTTAGTTACCTCAAGTCGCCATGGATTTCATCATCAGAACTGAATTTTGATCAAAATAGGACCAATCTGAAAGTATACCTTTCAGATAAGAAAATAATTTTCTAAATCGGTTCATAAATGACGCCACCCGTGAAATACTTATCATTGAGAAGTTCCGGTGGCCATCTGTGGACTTCTCCATCAGTTCCACTTCACCAAATGATACTTTCTGAATGCAAATGCTTAACTGGTTGCTGAAAATACCGAAATCGCTATGTGTATGCCTATAATATTTGAGGAGTTCCCTCAATTTGTCATGGATTCCATCATCAGAACTAAATTTTGATAAAAATGGGACCAATTGGGAAGTATATCCTTTCAAATAAAAAAAGAATTTTCCAAATCGGTTCATAAATGACGGAGATATGAGGTAACACACATTAAAAAAAAAATACAAGCGAATTGAGAACCTCCTCCTTTTGGGGAAGTCGGTTAAAAAGACAGATGACCAATAACAATTTCTTAAACTAATATAATTATTATTAGAGAAAAGATTAGATTTTTTGTATGTATGTTTGTTCATTACGCTTTTACGCTAAAACGGCTGAACAGATTTCAATGAAATTAGGCACACGCTTAGACCATGACCTGGCTTAGGACATAGGATACTTTTTATCTCAATATTCCCACGGGATCAAGACTTATGCGATTGAAACCGCGGGGCGCAGCTAGTACAGAATATTACTAGAGATTATCACACAGCCATTTACAATTAAACCGCACACATGGCCACGGTTCCACGGCGATAGTGCAATAAGAAGCTTTGTGGTCTCAACTAGAATATAATGTGGGGATAATTATAGCAAGGTTGGAATACTGCGACCAGGATTAAACCCCACTATCACGTTGTGTGGTCGGTGAATAGCGATAAGAGGGCTTAAATCACGATGTTTAGTTTATTTAATGGTAATTATATTTTAGGTGGGTACTTTTTTTTATGCCCGGTGATGCCCGCGGATAATTATTTTTATTTATTTATTTTATCATTTACGTACACACAGTAAAATACATAAAGATACCACATTATTTTATGTTATTTAATCATATTTATAAATATAATTGGTAGTATAGTAGCTTTATATTCTAAGTACTATTTATTTTATTTTATAATTCATTAAACCATCTTTTTCGGGTGACCACTGAAAATCTGCGCTGTGCCGTGGGTTCCCTATGGCACAGTATCATGCTGAGTGGAAGCCTTCTTGTCACAGACATGACGTGCCAGCACTTACCGACTATTTATTTTTTGTGCTCGTGATTATTAATAATTTTATTGTACTTAATTTTTTGTGTTCTACTCGAGTTCTTTGTCTTTTTTTATGCACGTGTTTCTGTGAGAAATAAACTTATTTTTCTTTCCTTTTTCTATTTGTTTCAGCAACAGAGATTCGAAGTGGCATGAGTGAGTTTCTCTGATTTGACGGTCACACATACCGAGGTGTGTAATAAAAATTCAAAGAGATGAACGAAGGTACAGCGCATCGAAGATCTTTTGGAGTTCCAATGATATTAACAGGGGGTCGCTGTTAATAAATATTTGAGTAATAATTTTCTGAAATGTATTTAAAAAACCGGCTAAAATCGTGTAGGACTCGCGTAAGAAGGGTTCCATACTAATGTACGGAAGTTAATCAAAACAACGGTACATTTGGCAGCCTCTTTTAAGGGTACCGCAGACAGGTGCAACGCGACTCCGGAGCAACAATTTCTATGAAACTTCATCGTTGTGCCGCGCCTTTCTGCCTTTACAGTATTTTTCATTCAAGCTATCCGTTGGATTATTCCTCTTTACAGTACATTTACTCACCCTGCAGAAGAAGCAAAGGTTTGACTGAAATTCAAGTGGTCCTTAATGACATGGGTTCAGTAGATTTTTCAACCCGGTTTTCGGTCGAGAAAACATCTTTTTAGCGGTGTAGATATGCAAAGATCTTACAAGATCACGGATCGTATCACATGATAAAAAGTAGGGATCCTTTTATTATCAAAACCACAGATGAATTCAGATGGTTCATTTACAAAATCATTTAAATAAAAAGCGACTCTTGCTACCACACAATAAAGTGTAATTCAGGTCACACAGCGCTAATTACCTTCAGTTAAATATATTCAATTAGAAGTTGCCTCTGTATCGCGTAACTCTTATATCTTCTGACTCCGCTTTACCACTTCGATTCTACATATACGAAATCTCTCATTATGTTTATAATAATAAGGGATTATTCAAAAAAGCCTATCAAATGAACTCTCGAAATAGAGATCCATGTAGACTTAGATTGTAGGATACTCCTAAATCAGCCAAGTATGAGAAAAGTTTCCTAGTCATGTGTATACACATTTATAAAAAAAAACAAAAATAAATAAGTTGATATATAACATTAACTCGTTTAAAAAGATTATTGAAATTGCTGAAAGAACATAAATGTTTTATGACATTAAAGATTTTTTTTACAATATACTATACATTTTTAGGCATTTAAGGCAAATAAAGACTTATCTTATTTCCGTTACGCTCACTGAATTGGCCCGACAAGACGGGTCCATCGCGGTCTTGTAGCTTCATCCTTAAAATCCAAAGTGCCCCATCTGTGTTCATCTGTGTCAAAACCCAATCTTGGTGGAGTACTAC
Organism: Conistra vaccinii; assembly: GCA_948150665.1. NCBI lineage: Eukaryota > Metazoa > Arthropoda > Insecta > Lepidoptera > Noctuidae > Conistra > Conistra vaccinii. The sequence goes on along the minus strand of OX411320.1, from coordinate 1,134,481 downwards.
CAAGGTTTTGAAATTACATTATACTCGTACCTAGTCACCGTTATTCGAGACGGTTGATGTTAGTCCTTCGTCGGAGTATTACTGAGGCTCAAAGATAAGTTGTGGGTAACAAGCTTTGCTATGAATTTGGTTGGTGTTTTATGATCTTCCTAGACTTTGCCCACGGTTTCGCCCGCGTGGAGCTCAGATATTATTAGTACGTTTCCATGGGATAATTTCCGACTTCCACGCGACCGAAGCTGCAGGAAAAAGCTAGTTGAAGAATATAAATTAAGTTGTATGTGTAAAGTATAATATCGGTATTGATAAGAAACTCTTTTTTCCATTTTACAATTAGCTTTATCGTTGGAACTGCTTTTGACCTCTTTTTCACCTGATTTTTAAGGGTTGAAAGGATGACAATTTTAATCGTTAAATACAGTCGAACAGCCAGAACGACAGGCAAAGTAACATTTTTAGAATTTATTTTTTTGTCTTCTACATATTCTGTTGCTAACAACACGCACAGTCATAACTTAGGTTTAAAGGACTGCTATAAATCAAAATGACGGCTCGCTAGGCCTCGACTGCGCTCTCTCCGACGAACGAAACTGTGTTATAGTAGATAAGGCAGCTCCCTTTTTTGCAAAAGTCTGAGCAAAGAAGATATTCAGACAAAATGGGAAAGAAGAACCGGCCAGGTGCGAGTGCGACTCGCAAACGAAGGGTTCCGTTCCGTATTAAGATCGACCAAAAACGCTGAAAAATAAACACGTTTCTTGTTATTTTAACTTTATTTTATTTCAATTCATTGTTGTTATAGCGGCCATAGAAGGGCACACTTTGTGAAAATTTAAAGTGTCTAACTATTATGTTTCAAAAGATACAGCTCTGTGACGGACAGACGGACGGACGGACGGTTGGACAGCGGAGCCTTAGTAATTGGGTCCCATTTGCACCCTCTCGGTACGGAACCTTAAAAAGTGTTTAGCGAAAAGCTTGGCGGCACAGGTGACGTTTTGCTGTCATCTTTTCGCTAAACACATTTTTTGCTGATGATTCGTTTCGGCGACAGCTCATCTTGTGGACACACGTTCATTTTGTTGTAGATTTTTTTTTATGGCATGGTGTTTGACCATAAACTTGTTTTGATTGAGCCGAAACCAAGATCACTGACGTTACGCAGCTGCTAAGCTTAAGTGGGAATGAGCCAGACATGTCTGCCGCATGTCAGATGACAGATGGGCTAAGAGGGCAACATGATATATGTATATGTCAATGTCAATGGCAACCCAGTAATTATGCTGTAGCAACTTGGTGTGAATGTCCTTAGAATCCACTTTATTTGTTTCTTTGTATTTTATAAGTGGAGACCTGTAATTGGCTTTCAGACTAATATACTGTCCTTGTTCTGTTTGTTTTAGCTGTAAGTGTCCCATGTTATTTAAATAAATAAATAAGAGAACCACCGATTGGGTCCCACTAAACGCACGACGACATCGCGGCAGGCCGAGACGAAGATGGCGGGACGAGCTTGACTCCTATCGAAGGGACTGGCCAACAGAAGCAATAGACAGAATTGTGTGGAAAAGGGAGAGGGAGGCGTTTGCCCCGCAGTGGGATAATACAGGCTAGTTAGATTAGATCGTAAAGCCAATAATTATAAGATAACCTCTCATTAATGCAACCGTAACGTACTTTAAATTAACAATAACGTTCTTTGAGGAGAAAAAAATAAAAAAATACTGTAAGAAAGCGCTTAAAGGGTTTTTATGAGTCTTTAGGAATAGTTAAGCGGATTATGATATGATATGTTTATTTCAATAAATGTTTACAAAGGTACACATATGTCTAAAGGCTATATTTTCTAGTTACAGATAAAGTAGACATCTGTAGCCGAACTAGGCGATAGCCTGTATTTCGGCTATCAGCGCCAAACCCCTCAAAAATTAACACTTAAAAAATAGCCATCAAGTAGAGATGTTAATTAACGTAAATTGGAGATTCAAAACAAAAAATTAAAAAAACATTGTGAGTATAAATATCATAAAAGATCGATACATAATAAAATATTAAAAAATGAGAAAAAAAATAATTAAATCAATAAGGCATAAAATATTCAAAAATATAAAATTATAAAAATCATAAACTAAAATTTAAAAAAAAAAAATTGAAAAGATTTAAAGATTAGGTTACTAAATAAATCTACGTCTATTTTATTTTATAATGGATTTCAGCAAAGTCACGTCAATTAACTAACGTTCTATTGTTCAAGGAAAGAAAGAAGAAAGAAAGAAAAATAAGTTTATTTGTCACAGAAACACGTGCATAAAAAAAAAGATAATAAGTTCGAGCAGAACAAGAAAATAAAAACAATAGATAGATTTAAATTCACGAACTCAAAACAGAAATAGTCGGCAGCTGCTGGCACGTCATGACTGTGACAAGAAGGCTACCACTCAGAATGATGCTGTGCTATGGGGACCCACAGCACAGCGCTGACTTTCAGTGGTCACCCGAAGGAGGCAATGTAGTATTTAGAGGATAATAATAACAAAAATAAACCTGCTACAGTGGTGGTGGACCGAGTAGAGCGGCGAACAATGATCATTGACATAACCATCCCGCATGACGGGAACCTCGTGAAAACCAAAAAAGATAAACAAATCAAGTATCTTAACTTGGCTCGCGAGGTAGTCGACATGTGGGATGTAGACTCAGCGATCATTGTGCCGATAGTCGTATCAGCCAATGTCTTAATTGCCAAGAGCCTCGACCAACACCTAAGTGCACGAGTGAACCGAGATACCAAAAGTCGGAGCAGACTGGCAGAAGCGTGCCATCAAGGGCTATGGCTCCAGAACTGGAGAGACCGCCGAAATCGCAGAACATATGTTCAGTTTTGGTTCTGCTGATTTTCAAGCCAACACTCTCCAGCTTCTGCTGCCATTTCTCCAATCTGCTCTGGATCTCAGGGTGGGATCTCATTTGATGATACCCCCCCCCAAAAAAAAAAAAAAGAAAAAAAGAGGAGGCTCTCGTTGGGCAGCTGGGTCAAGGGCTTGATTCAGATAGCGGTACTCCTGGACACGGCTCGCATTGCTAGGAGGTTCCTCTCTCTGGAGCCCTGACCGCCGGTAGCTTGGACCCTGTTCCCGATACCAGTGAACTACATTTTTTTATACGAAGTGTATAGAGTGCCGCGAGTTTCTTGTGGCACTCTAGTGTCACTGCCTCGGCCCGGCTAGGGTGCCGTGAGCGTTGCATTGTCACTGTCACTTGTTATTTAGGTTAGGTTAGGTTAGAACTGTGACCACACAACGCACGAGCCGAGCGAGCGTAGCGAGCGGTGCCGCGGTAGCGGCCGGCGAAGTGCCAGGTTCCGTTTAGGCACAAGAGAATGTAATGTTTTGGGAATGTGGTGTTTTACAGCGATCTAACCTCGACAATCAAACAAAATACCAAGTGACGTGACTTAGTGACAGTGACAATGACAATCCAATGCTTGCGGCACTTGAGCCGGGCCGAGGCGGTGTTACTAGTGTGCCTGTAGTGGCACTTTATCCGATAGGGATAGAGTGCCAATGGTGGCACTCTATACACTGCCTTTTTTATATTTTTAAATATTTTTTTATGACTTTTATAAAAATATTTAACAAGTTTATAAATGAATAAACGAGAATAAAAATAAAATAAGACCTTAATAATTTAGGTCCGGTATGGTATACCTTTAAAGAGTTATTAATAAATAAATATCCTGGGATTATATTTCCAGTCACACAGACAACTAAAATTCCTGGCCGGATAATATTTACACCAGTAAAAAATCTGCGTTTTTTCACTTCACAAAAAGTAGCAGATAATAAGCATTTACCATCCCTAACAACATTATCCTTAACACAAATAACAATAACAGGATAAAAAAGGAAAATCCACCTTGTGAAGTCCCGCGATCTAATTTAAATTTAAATTATTCACTCAAATCGTCATTGCGGGTCCGGATAAGGATCCCGGGACATCCGGCGCCCGCGCTAATCCCGGTAATGCTTAATATTAATATCAAGACAATTATATTTAGAAAGAAAAAGAATTTAAGGATATTAAGCTTATTTTGTACAATTTTAGCATCAGGCTTTTGTGAACGTATATTTTGGGTTTGAGGAGGTAAAATAAAATTTTATATTTGGTATAAAAGTGCGTATAACACACTTACTTAAATTATTTTATCCTAAAATTCGGAGTTGGAAAGCTTGTGTAAGGGTAAAGTTTGTTAGTTAATCTTAATATGTATAATATCATGCCTCTATTCCACGAAGGGTTAGGCAGAGCCGCACCTATAAAACAGTACACCCACATTTCGCCAGTTACATATGTTTAAGTCCTATGTCAACTTTCCTTTTAAAATTGGTCATCCGCTTGGAATGGATTTTTGAAATTCCAATTTTCTAAGGGATTTTTATGTGGTGAAATATTTCGTGCACAGCGAACTACGGTGAACATAATTTAGGACTATAAAAGAAACTTTGACCTCTGAGTTTGTTTTGGTGTTTTATCTTAGATTTGTCGGCTAGGAAACACCGACCTATTATGTACCTTTAATTAAAAAAAAAAATAAGTGGTGGAGGTAGTGGTGTTATGTTTAACCAATTTACAAAATAAAAATAATTTATAATTCATACACGGGATAGCGAAACTCGGCGTGTTCCGGGTATTGATAACTTAACATGATTAACAAAATAAAAATGATTTCTAGATTATATTTTTTTGGGATCAACGGTCGTAGTATAGTAGTATGTTCGGCTGCATCCGGTTAGACTGGAAGCCGACCCCAATATAGTTGGTAATCTGGCTAGGAGTTTCTTGCCCGTTCTTCTCCATAGGAACCTACTACGCTTTGGAATGGGCAACTAGCTTCATCTTTCTGACTGACCGACCCCTTGACAATTTAAAAGTACCTGTAATTGGTTTATTTGAAATAAAAGCTTTGAGTTTGAGTTTGAGCTAGGCAGATTGATTGACCGTAGGTAGGTAGCGTAGTTATTTGAAATATTAGTTTCATAAATCTGTTTTTTTGTGTACAAATGCGATGGGGAAATATTCCTTACCGCAAAAATAAAAAAACTGACACTTACAAATTACTACAATCCCAGCGGTATAGGACCCCATATTGATCGCTTGGATTGTAGTAACATGCAAGGATCAGTATTAAAAAAAAAAAGACGTATGGTACTCGGGGACTGCCGCGGCCAAGCTCAACTTATGCAATTGTAAAATATTAACCCGAATACAAGAAAAAATCTGTCAAGTGCGAGTTGGACTCGCACACGAAGGGTTCCATACCATGTCGTACAAGATTTAACACTATGAATTTTTGTAATACTTTCGTAAAGGTAACAACAGAGGCGCTATAAAAAGACAAAGATTTGTAAAGAAATTGTCTAATTTTAATGAGAAAATGTTGTTGTGTTAAAATATAGGTGTAGGAGTATATTTCATTTATTTTAAGAGAAAAATATTAAGTTAACTTTATCCAGTAACATGCATTATAAAGTCAAAGTTATTTATTTGCTACTAACATAGTATTGGTAGGTATAAATAGGTATATATGGTAGGTAAGCAGGTAGATATGTAGGGTAGGTAGGGTAGGTTAGGTACCTACCTACCCTGGTAAGAAGGGTAGGGTAGGTACCTAATTAGGTAGAAATAGGTAATTAGGAAAGGTAGATGCGCCGTAGATAAGTACTTAGTGCTAACCGTGCGAAGCCAGGCCGGGTAAAGCTAGTTACTTATAAATAAAAGGATTTCTCTTGCTACATCAGACTATATTGTACAAAATAGAATGTAAGTAGTACGCCAAATTTTAATTATAACTGTGCGTTTGCACTGGCGAAACATTCACAACAAAACATGTTGGAATCTCTATTTTCTGTCAATTTTTCATACAATGTTTGACAGGAACTAGAGATTTCAACATGTTTTGTCGTGATGTTTCGCCAGTGCAAACGCACGGGTCAATACAGGTATTTATTTACGTTATTTTTGATAGTCATACAGAAATCTATTATTTCTTACTTATTATTTTTAAACATCCCATCGGACTATGAGAGTGAGGGAAGAGAGAGTGCACTCGTGTCTGCGCACACACTTGTGCACTATAATATCTCCCGCGCCGAAGGCCAGTCTCCGTTGAGATTGGCCGCCATGACCGAATATTTTTACACCAATAATTTTTCTCAATATGAAATTGTATCCACAACGGTTTAAGCTAGGTAACTGAATAGTACACTGTATGTGCCAGCATTCATTTCAATGTTACTGAATATATTGTCTATTGGAGTGTAGTTTTGACACGAGGTACACACATCAACATCGTCTAGGGATACTTTGAAAAAAAGTCGATAAAGTTCTTAAACTCAAAAAATACTGGCCGGTTTTAAAATCTTGTGAAGAAAGTTTATTTTGTAGACCTTTTTGGATGATCGAAATTTAAATGATCGAAATAGTATATGCTGCCATGATAGTAGGTACTTACTAATTCCATGTCATTACTCCGACTATTAAATAGTTATCTGTGGAATTTATATCGCCTATTATTAGCATGAAATACAAAATTATTACTTTAAGTTGCAGAAAATCGCCCATATTATATAAAATACGTTATGAATCGGCGTTTTTAGTATTTGTTGATTATAAACAGTATATGTTACATGATACACACAAGTTTCAAATTCCTAATTTGTTTAGTTGTTGAGATAGAGCTCGTACAAAAATGGTCTAAAACAGACAACTTCTACGGCCCCCTAATTCATCATTTTTGAAGATAAAAACAAATAAAAATTATATTTATTCTCTACTCGATGAGCTCTAGAAAATGATACCCCACATGCCAGGGTCAGATAATTTTTTTTTCAAAATTTAATTTTATTGTATGGCGACCCCCCTTTATTTTTTAATTTTATTATTTGTTGCTCTTACGGCAATAGAAATGCTCAATCTGTGAAATTTTCAACTGCCTACCTATTACGGTTCATGAGATAGAGCTCGCTGACAGACAGACGGACAGCGGAGGCTTATGAATAGGGTTCCGTTTGTCACCCTTCGGGTACGGAACCCTAAAAAGCAATGGTGACATTGACAGGAACTGTTATTCACATTTATAGTTTTTTAAACTTGACACAACGTAATGGGAACATCAAACTAATAAAAAGGTTTTAATTTAACTATTAATAGTCAAGGATCATTCGTCTAAGTAAATTAGAACTTTATTGTCAAACAGTTAAACATAATTTTCAATACAACACTCTCGTATCATTCGTCTAAGTAAATTTGAACTTTGTTGTCAAACAGTAAAACATAATTTTCAATACAACACTCTCGTTGATCATTCGTCTAAGTAAATTTGAACTTTGTTGTCAAACAGTAAAACATAATTTTCAATACAAAACACAAAGAGTGTTTTGTTTCTTATGTAGTATTTTCGTTACGAAATTTCTGGATTAGGTCTCCACGCTCAAGGCCCGCGATAGAAGCTATGAGCTTAAAAAAATCTTTTGTCTAAAAAAAATCCTAAATTTTTATCATATTTTTTTTTGTTTTTTTTTTTTTATATTTAGGTATCGAAACCTATAAACGTCTTTTGAGTTTCCCTAAAGAATTTAAATTGACTCTGTATACCTACTTAAATTCTTAAAAGGGAAATGAAGAAGAATATCACAATATTTAAACAAAGCAACATTGTTCAATATTCCTAGTTTTTACGAGTTCTATTTTATAGATATAAAATCGAATAGTTTTAGTTTTCCAATTGTTGCTTGTTCCATGTCACGGGCGTCCCCTGACGCCTGATTTATAAGCAAAGTTTTATTCAACAGTGGCTGTACCTCTGGCTTCACCCGGGTATTATAAGTGATTAATTTTCCAGGGTGAAAATACCTTTGCTTATTATGTAGCTACCAGTCCGAAGTTCTTGTTAATTGATTGGAGAGTTTGCAGTTCCTACCTAAGACGAATTTTATTTCGATAGATTTCGTAAGAACAGAATTTAAAGATACAGTTTTTCGAGAAGTAAAAAATTGAGACTTGGCCCTAGAGTGTGACAAAAAAATCGAACAGAACTAGTCTCATTTTCTTTTAAAAAGATTTGTGGTCTGCCTTTAATTATAATTATTATTCCGTTCATTATTTTTTTTTACATATGTAGTAGGTAGGTAGGTAGTTCACATTTTTAAATATTTTTATAAAAACAAAAAAGAAACAAAAACATTTAAAAATATTAAATTATATATTTATTTAAATAAAAAAATAGTAGACCACCGGTATCGGGAACAGGGTCCAAGCTACCGGTGGTCAGGGCTCCAGAGAGAGGAATCTCCGCGAAACGATACGCGCCGTGTCCAGAAGTACCACTTTCTGGATTAGGCCCTTGATCCAGCTGCCTAACGAGAGCCTCCTCAGGTGTTGGTCGAGGCTCTTGGCTATTATGCCATTGGCCGTCACGACTATCAGCAAAATGACTGCTGTATCCACATCCCACATGTCGATAACCTCGTGAGCCAGAGCAAGATACTTAATCTACTTATCTTTTTCAGCTTTCACGAGGTTCTCGTCATGCGGGACCGTAATATCAATAATCATTGTGCGACGCTCTAATCGATCTATCACCACTATATCTGGCTTATTGGCAACAATAGTCCTTTTTTTTTGTTTTTTTTCCATAATAATTATCCTTATTATCTCTATCTGTTAAACAACATGTAAAATCAAAAAAAAAAATTAAACTAATTTTTGTTCAATGGGAAAGTTTACCGGTTTTTTATCTTGGGCGCGGGCGTCCATCGTTTAGTGAGTGTTTACAAGTCATAAATTATGACCCCTGTTAAAAATTTGCTCATTTTGAATGAATATGGGGTAATTTTGGTAACAAATATGAGATTTTTAAGTAGCAGTAACTTTGTATTTTCATTAATAATTAGATTTTTTTACTTTTAGGTATTTTAGGTAATGTTTATTGCCTATGACCCCCTACCTATGAGTCCCTTTCGGATCGGACATGTTTTTTTTACATATTGTATAAGGTACAATAGTAAATTATACAACAAGTGAAAAATAAAAGGAATTTAACTCAAAGGATACAAGGACCGAGACAATTTCTTTTTTAAATTTAATCAAAAAGCGCTATGGAATAGTTCCATTTAGCCAGCCAATATAGGTACTTTCAGCACGTTTCATTTGTTTTTTGTACATAATTCGTATAATACCTACGTGCTTTTCCAAATTCAAAATGTTTTCATTCTTTTGTCAGTAAAATAGAATTTTCTCAAACATGCTTGGAAATTCGAACATTATTTTGAAAACCTTCTTCCTGATAAATCGAAATTGCTGTACTAGTCAAAACAAGCGAGCGCCTGGCCGGCAATCGTAGTATGAAAATCCAAATAACTATGAAAACTCATATCTGTCGTGTTCTTTAAAAATGGAACTAACTTTTTACTTCAACACATGGCAACCAAGGAAGTAACTTATCAAAGACTTAACACAACACACGAACTACATACGGGTGCGTGTTTGAATTTCCGCGCATTTTTTGAGAAAAGTAATAAATAGTACATACAAGCCTTGGCCGCAACCAGGCATTGATGGACTCACGTATGTGTGCCTCGGCTTTGCCTCAGCCCACATTTTCACGATCGTCCATCAATGCCCTAATTGCTGCCAAATTATCAAGTTCCAACATATTCACAACAATAAAACGTCAAGTCAAACCACAGACGTAATAATATTAGGGATGTCTTAAGTTACTAAACGTAATTAGTTAGCTGATAACGCAATAGTGATGTGCGCGGTCGGCGTATCCGAACGCGTGAGTGAGGATTGCTGACCTTGGCTTAACCTAATAGTAATGTACTATTTATTCAATGTTATCGATGAATAAAATGCCCTACTTCGAGTAACAATGGTAAAAAATATATTGTACTAGTTTCTTCCTGCTCATTTCCAACGCGAGCGTGGTGAGCGACGGCATCACAGAATAAAGTCGACCGTCCCCTGCCACATAGGGTGTGCACAGAGAGGTTTGCCACGTTAGCTGCGCGGTTCATTTGTTTTGTGCGTGTGCAGAGTAGCCGTGGCTCACAGTGGACGACCCACTAGGGTTGCCAACCCTACTATGTAATATAGTATCCTAGGCCTAAATACTATATTTCTAAAGAAAAAATTTAGTAGGCGAAAGTACTATATTTTTATTTCCATACAAAATGGCGAAATGATAGCAAAACGGCCAGTATTAAGCTCATAAAAGCTGAATTAACGGTATTTTGTAACCGTTATTAAAGGTTCATAGTAGCAAAAAATATGCATTTATAGAAAAAAAATGTTTTTGAAACATACCTACTATTGTATTTTAATTTTTTTCGCCTTTACTATATTTTTAGATTCTAAAATACTATATTGATATAAAAAAGTTGGCAACCCTAGACCCCACCTACTTTTTCATACTAAGCGAAGCTAAGTACACGTGCTTAGCCGTGTGCTGCTGTGGAGTAGCGCCTTAACACCATCAGTCTATACACGCAGCTAAACCCAACATTGATGAATTTCGTGTTATTTTTGCGCTGAGTCCTTGTGTACATAATATCGCAACAGATGTGCCAGAATTCTAATATCCTGCCATCTGCATCTACATTTTAATAACAGGGTTTTTTGGTATTACAAAATATGACAAACAATGTTTAGAAACGGAATGAAATGGTCCTTTCGGCAACAACTACCCCCCGCCCCTATTATGTAAATTCTAATTGCGCGATTCAGGATTTGTGTGACGTCAGGATTTATGTGTGGCGTCAGGATTTTTGTGTGACGTCAGGTCTTTGATGCGTAGTTCGCATGTGGCGATGTAGTTGAATTTGAAAACTGGCGACCCGACCTTGTTTCACGCAGGTGCACTAGCCACATGTCAAACCAGACAGATTTATGTGCTATATCTAAGTTTAATATGAATGTTTGATACACATTATAAATACTGTAAATGATGGTGAAAATCAATGGTCAATGTAGTTTATGAGATTTTAGAAAGAAGAAGAAAGAAAAATATTTTATTTGGGACACGCACAGGAAATACAAACAGTAATAAAAAACTAAAGCATATAAAACTAACAATAAAAATAGTTCGTGTAACCAAAAATAGAGAAATATTAAAAAACTACGACCTGTGCGAGGCCAAAAAGGCCACTATCTCAGCATGTGCTGCGATATTTAAAAAATAAATACCGCAGCGCTGGTATTCTGATAGGGCCCGCTGTGATGCCACGGACATACCCACGGACACATAAATCCCACTAGGGGATTACAAAATAAATAAATAAACAACAATTATTAATAAATACAAATAAATAAACAAATTTAAAAACCGTAAACTAACTAGCTATCGGCTCACGCACGACGCCGGCGCTCCTACATCACTTATCCTAGACTAATTTGTCTATGGACATTGTCATAGCGCATGACAAGTGAAGAGACGCAGGCGCACTGTATGATGCTATTATAGTCTGTGTTATAGAATACATATTATTTTATACATCTGTGCATTCGGCTGTCAATGTTTGTGTATTATTAAAATAAAATAGGAAAAAGAAGTTAAAAGTATTGTTATGAATACAAATACACTACTCTGTACCGTATTGATACAAATAACAATGAGTGAATAATATTAGATACTGCAAGAAAGTGTTCCAAATAAATAATATTATAACGTATCGTTGTAAAAAGTATGACTTACTCTTGTGTTGCGTTGTGTAAAACGAAAGAAAGAGTTACAATCAACGAGCAAAACAAAGCGATTGGAGCAGAAATCATGGCGCCAGGAACATAAGGCTCCGCCATGGTCACCTATACCAATTGCGTGCAGACCCCGGGTAAGTTAGAAACTGGTTTCCTTTTGTACTCGTATCAAATGTTGCTTATATTTAGTACTAAAAGTCCCAACCGTTCTTATAGCACGAAAAGGAGGAGGCAAGTCGTTCCAGCAGCGAGAGGCTGCGAATTTAAAGCTTCCACGGAATGCAGCAGTTTTATGCGTTGAGGCCAACAGAAGGTATGATGATGCTCTCGTCTTAACTTTATTAATGTCACGTGACCAAGTCAGTTTCCTATATAGATATTCTGGTTTTTTTGTGAGAATGGTGCCAAAGAGTAGGGTAGCCAGATGAAGTTTTCTGCGATCTGCCATTCTCATCAAATTACCCTTATTTAAAAATGGAGTTATATGGGACCGGGGAGGAACATTGAAGCAAAATCTCGCACAAGCATTCTGCACTCGCTGGATCAACTTTTCGCTTCTACCGAGAATGCACGGACCATACACAGTGTCAGCGTAGTTCAGCTTGGATAAAACAAGTGACTCACACAGCATCACCCGCATATCCACACTTATGTAGGGCCGTACACGGTACAAAAGCTTTAAACGGTAAAAACAGTTGCGCACAGCCTCAATGATATGTGTCTCAAAATGCAGATGCTCATCAAACACCACCCCAAGATTACGGGCTTCTTGCACCCTATCAACAGGACACCCATCAATCTTCAAGTCCAGATTGTACCCTAACATCTTGTTTAGAAAATCCCTTGATCCCATGAGAATGTACTTGGACTTAACTGGGTTCAGAACCAAACAGTTTCTTTTTGACCATGCTGAAATCCTACATAAATCTTCGTTCATACTTTTTACAGCATCAGCAGTGTGTTGAGGGCGGAACGAGAGATACATCTGCAGATCGTCAGCATATAAATGGAACTTAGTGTTTATCAGACAGTTGATGATATCGGCACTGTACAGTATGAAGAGAAGCGGGCCAAGGATCGATCCCTGCGGTACGCCACGGTTCACATGTTTGGGACTAGAGGACTTAACATCTCCATCACTATCACTTGTTACCTGGACAAACTGAGAACGGTGACTCAGGTAACTCCGAAACCATTGAACTGTCTCTGGCTGACATCCATAATAAGACAGCTTGGAGAGGAGAAGAGAGGTATTGATGGAGTCGAAAGCACGCGAGAAATCCAGTAGCACAAGCATGGTACCCATGCCCTGCTCTCTGGCTTCCAGGATATTGCCAACCACGTCAAGAAGAGCTGTGGCTGTGCTGTGCCCCTTACGAAATCCTGATTGGGCTAGCGGCAAAATACTGTGCTGTTCCAGATATGCCCGAAGCTGGTTCGACACAACTTTCTCTAGAATCTTGGAGAGACATGGCAAAAGGCTAATAGGACGAAGATCTTTCTCACTGGTGGGATTAGATACCTTGGGGATGGGCCTAACTATAGCCAATTTCCATAGGTCGGGAAAAGAAGATGAGGCTATTGATCTGTTGATGATGGCAGTTATAGTAGCAAGCGTGCGAGGAAGAGTCATCATCAGCATCTCCAGGGAGACCTGATCAGAACCCTGAGCATTGGACTTAAGACCATGTAAAAGCCTCAGCACCATGTCTTCCCCCACTGGCGCGAGCTGAAAATGACCATTACTGAATCTGTGGTGCTCAAAGTAAGATATATCAGCATTACTGACCACACCACTGCCAGGCACATCCAAAAAATGGTCATTTATCTTCTCAGGGTTGTTACAAAAGTGCGGTAAACTGTGTTCTGGCTTTTTAGAAATAGCTATAGACGATTTTATATATTTCCATAATGTCTTAGGCTGTTTTATGTTTTTATTTATATAAGTTTTATAATAAGCACACTTTTCACTATCGAAAGCGGCCCTGACCAAATATTTAAGCTGTTTGTATGAGTCTATATGATGTACAGATTTAGTAGCTTTAGACTTAACATGGTATTGGTCGCGCAACTTCATCATTTCCTTGACAGTATAAGTTATCCAGGGGTAAGACTTTTCTTTGATAAAAACTTTTTTAAGGGGTGCATGTAAGTCGAAGAGGTTCAAAATAAACTCATTAAACGTTGCCACCATAGAGTTCACATCCTCCAGACTTTCTATATATTCCCAGTCCATCTTATTCAGATCATCATTAAAATTGTCAAGCAGTATGTCTTTAAGTGGCCTATAGGTGATCCAGTGTGGGGAAGGTTTCTCCAATTTAAAGTTGAGTTCAACACATATAACGGCATGTTGACCAAGCTCTGGTATGTGTGATACAGAGACCCCACACACACGGGCATCAGTACATACAACATCAATTAGTGTTTCACTATGGTCTGTAAAATGGGTAGGCTCTGTAACAATCTGCTTTAGCTTGGAGCATAGTAAAAAGTTGTTAAGTAATTTTGTTTTATTTTCCAGCTGGTTTAACATGTTAATGTTGAAATCACCAAGCAAGATAACCCTATCCGCGCTAGCAAAAGAGGAAAGAGAGTCGGTAATCGCATCCAGGAAGATATTCACATCAAGCCACGGCGGCCTGTATGCCGTACCGACAATAACTGTATGCGAGTTAATGTTAAGCCTAAGCCACATTTGCTCGACCTGCGGCGCCGGCGGGTGCGGCACGGCGCGCACGGACACCCCGCGGCGCACGTAGAAGCCCACGCCGCCGCCGCGGCCGCCGCGCACTATGTGCGGGCGGGGCACATGCCGCAGCCGATAGCCTGGCACTGTCGGTGCGCGACCCTCCTCTCCCTGCCTGAGCCAGGTTTCATTTATTGCCATAATGTCTACCGAGAGGCTCTCCATAGCAACAAGGAACTCCTCATGGCGCGAACCGAGTGACCCCGCATTAAATAATCCAACTTTTAGATTTTTTGTTTTGTTCATTTTTGTAAATAATGTAGTATGTAGTAATAATATATTGATTGCAGATAGTATATGGAAGTGTTATGCAGTCCAGAGTTTAGTATGATAATATGAGGTGTAAATATGTTGAAATAAATAGTATTAAGTGTAGTACGTAATAATAATATATAGTGAGCGTTAGAGATGTATACATAGTCAGCCAAAGTGTAATAATATTAATAATATATAAAATCCGTAAAAACAAATATAACTTAGTAAATATAGCAGACGCGGAGATCTGAAGTTTCCTACATAAGAAATGCACATAGATAGTCAATAATCGAGCAGCGGGGCCACCACCAGAAGTAACCAAAGTATACCGAGACATGAAAATAACCGGCCTCGCACAGGAAAAGCTTAAACACTGAATCAGAAACGAAACAGATAAAAAAAAGTAAAGTTTTAAAATAACATAGATAAAATTAAGGTGCCTGGTAGGAGCCACATTATTAGACTTCCTTCTCAGTAGAAACATCACAACAAAAAACACGCGCATAGTCCTCCTCTGAGCGGATGCAGTGGGTTGGCTTGCCGTCACCCTGCTTAGCCAGGATGCGGCCAAACTTCGTCCATGTGTACCTCCATCCAAGACGGCTGCCAGCTTCACGAACCCGGTAAAACAATTGCTTGTTAGTTCTGGTGAGTCGCTCATTCAGAAAGAAGCGACGCGGGGGCGCGGTGAGTCCGAGATCCTCTGTAGTGGCACCGCGCCGCACACGCGCACTCTGCAGCAGGTCGTCACGCAGTGCGCGCCGTGTCAGGCGCACCACGATACGCCGCCCGCGCGCAACAGCCGCCGCTGCTCTGACTTGGTTCGCGCCGCCTGCAGAGCCCGTCTGCACCTCCCGGTCAGCTCGCAGGCCCACCCGTTGCGCGAACACAATGTCCCGTTCTACGAGAGTCACCCCAAGCTTAGCCGCCACCAGACCGACGGTGTGCGTCACATTCTCACCGGGAATTTCTGGGATGTTGGTGATCTCTAGATCGGAGCCCAGTAAGTCCTGCTCGCGATCGTTGAGCTCGAGCTGCAACTGGAGCACTACCTGCTCGAGCCGGCCCACTTTGGCGTCTGGCACTGCTGCACTCTGCCTACATTCAAGAGCCCCGATCCTGGCCTCAAGGCTATCAATCCGCTCGGTGCAGACTCCCATCGACGAGTGCAGGCCTGCCATCTCCCGCCGAAATTCCCGCATCTCATCCCGAACCTCCCGCAGCTCGGATCGGAAGAGCCTTATTTCTTCCCTAAGAGTCAGCTGCGTATCCGGCGAGGGCTCTCCATCAGTACCCTGTTCGCTCGCTGCCCGAGACAATACTTTCTTCACCGCGACGGGGGGCCTGGTCAGAGTGCCCTGAACCTGTGTTACCGCGACCGGCGACTTGGTCATAGCGCCCTGGAGTGGTACTGCAACTGGAGCTGATGCCACTGCCGCAGCAGGAGCCACTGCCGCTGCCGACGCTGCTGGCGCAATAACAGGGGGACCACTACCTATATCCTTGACAGGCGTGGCGCTATTGTCACCCCTGGGCAACTTTTTTTTACAGTCTGGGCACAGCCAGTCCCTACTCAGCTGCGCTGGTTCGGGCAACAACAGACATGCCAGGTGATACCTATTATGGCAAGAGAAGTTACTACATGTAGCGCTCCCCTTCGCAGACAAAAACTTCCCGCAGGCTGCACACTTTACCATGGTGTTGCGGCAAGTAGTAGCTAGATGGCGCACACCTCTTAAGCTTCGTTTGGCGGCACTAGATGGCGCACACCTCTTACGCTTCGTTTGGCGGCACTAGATGGCGCCCGCCTCCCATAAATTAATGACTGATGTGCAGATCCGTAGCAATGTTATCGACTTTATGGAGGTACCGGTAGCAACAAAAAACTTCGAAGTCACTTCAAAGTCAGAACGTGACAAAAACTGTAATTTGTTTTTATGGATTAAAACCACCGAACTGTTGTAGTTTGCCTTGCGAACGATCACACACGTAAGTGACACTACTGTGCTAACGTAAACACGAAATTTGCCCGGAAATTGTTGTTGTTTTATTTTATATTAGTGCAGACACGAACAGCTGATGCGAACCGTAAAACGTCCGTGACGTCACTCTCGAATTTTAGCGGTCACACAGACACGAAAACCAATTTTATTTTTATAATACATACAGATAGATATCACGAAAAACTACAAAAAATCGCACGACTAAAAAGACCAGCCAGCCAAAAAGAATCCCGCAAGTCCAAAAAAAATTCTCCGCGACCGTACCAAAGGAATAAAGTACACTCGACCGCACCTTTGATCCGCGCCCTTGTTAGCCACCGAATTGTACTGAAGACGTGGACAAAGGAATTAGAACTACTCGTACTGGCACATCAAAGCGTTTTTATTACCTTCTGTGTGCTAGGTACTTAAGTACTAATTGTGTGTACTTGAAAATAAATCGTCGACGTACAGTGAAAACCTCGTGATTGCGATAAATGGAATTTTGTGGAGGAAGATACAAATTGGGAAATACGTAACTGATCCTTTAAAAAGTTATTGAGCTTCCTATGATGCACACTTTTTAGGGTTTCGTACAGTCCGAATGAAAAACGGAAATAAGATCACTCGTGTGTCTGTCCGTCCGTCTGTCACAGTAAATTTGAATCTAATGGACCGATTAAGTTGGGTACACACATGAATTTCTATGACCCAAATATGGACGTTTAACATTAAATAAATGAATTTTTAATATGGGAGTTTCTTTTGGGAGGAAAACAAGAAAAAAAAAGAAGTTTTGCAAACTGTACCGTGTGATATATCAAATGAAACGGTTTACTGTGATGTTCGAAAACATATTTTTTTATAATGAAAAAATAAACAGTTTTATAGTAATTTAAGAAAATAGATGAATATTGACCATTCCCCCCATAACTCCAAAACTATTCTTTATTTAGCTGTTTTATACTTATAGATTACAGAAAAACTATAAGAAGTCTATGGTTTAAAAATACCATGGCAAATCACTCAATATTGTACTTACAAACTTACATTTGCAGTTGGAATATATGGGAGACCACGTTTTTTAACTACAATGCTAAGTTTTTTCTTAGGATAAATTCATCCCAACTACGGAACCCTTCATTGTGTGTGGTCCAACCCGCACTTGGGTAGTTTTTTTTTGGTATATAATTATTTATCTTGTTTGAATATAATAAGACTCCGAATTTTTCAAATAATTGAGGTTTTTTTGAACTTTCTGGTACATCCAAGTTAAGTTGGCTATATAGTATTTTTAGGACCCCAAAACAGGAGTTATTTGAGGTCCACAAAAAGAGGCTCAATCATTGTATATTTGTATAAAAATGGGAATTGTTAGAGGTTTGATTAAATACATGCCATGATAAAAATTGTCTGAAATATGGCCGTAATAGACGTTTCCTGACTTTTTCATTAACACCAATAAAAAGTAATTAGAAGCATCTTATAGCTGCGCAAGTTTGTTCTAAAAACGCACTATGAGGCTTTCTACCCAATAATAAATAAATGAAAAACAATGAATTTTTCACTGCACGGCGACGAAAAGATCGCGATCATATTGTTAGGAGTTCGTAGTTAGGGACTGATGTGGTCAATTATTTTTTTTAACAAAGGGACGAATAATTAAGGCAGCTTTTATTTTTGGGTTTCTTTTCATTCAAAAGTTTCCGACGTAAAATAAGTAGTGTTTATTTATTAAAATTAACAATGTGCTTAGACTTTAGAGTATAAATAATCAGTTTCCGTAACATAAGTAAATGAAAGTAATTGAATTAAAAGTGCTAGAAATATGCAAATCATCATAAGGTAAAAAGTAATCGAATAAAAATAAAAGGTACCACTAAAAATTACCTTTTTCTAAGTAGGTAACAATCTGCCTCTCACACAAAATTATAAATCAGGTTATTTTATTAAATAAAATCAAGTAAGCTTACCTATATTTATTTTTTTTTAGTTTAGGAAAGAACACAAAAAACATCTCTCTGTCACATTATTTAAGTAAAAAATTAGTGAGATTCTGTTTTAAGAAATATTACTGTAACTATTGGACAACGACTCAAAATATTATACAAATAAAAAAGTAAATTGTCCAGCTAAATAAATAAAACGATTGTCTTTAATAACGAGATCGACATGTCTCTTAAAAGACACTCTCTCTTTTGTCTATGTTGTGTCGTAATGTAAACCAATCTTAATGGAACTTATTGTCTTCCAAAAATATCTGCTCCCATTATTTTGCATCAAATACTCTGTATTCTCAGCTGTGATCGGTCTTACGTGTCTCACGACTAGGGCTGGCAGGCTACAGTCACAGTTATTTAACTTCTGACAGCAACTTGGTTGCTGCTTGCAGTTAAAGTTAAAGTCAAACACAACATTATTCCTATTAGGCACATAAAAGGCACTTTTGAATGTAAAAATTTACAAGAATAAAGAACTGATTCTAGTTGCCCCCTTCCAAAAAGTAGTAAGTACAAATAACATTAAATAAAAATAACTTTAACAATATTTTTTTGTTTTTTGTTATTGTTTTTTTTTTAAATTAGATACTAGTGGTTAATTTCGATTAAAATAAAATAATTATGATTTACATAGTCCTGCCATCGGGCGCACGGCCTCTGATTCTGGTACGTCGTGGATCATCCCATTTAGTTGTCCTGACTGTCCAATGATCATCAGAATACCTTGCAACGTGGCCTGCCCACCTCCATTTCAGGTTTTGCCAAAAAGTGAGAGGATCTGTGGCTTTAGTTCTGTTGCGAATTTCCAGACTTAGTCTTTTAAAATATTACAAACATTTTGCATCTATTTTTTATACCTTTCAGCAACCTTATGGAAATGAGAATAAAGATCACTTTGATTTACGCTTAGTTAATAATACGTCTTAATACATGAGCTAAGCAGATCACTACCTACGCAACCATCCTCTGTTTCACCATTCGTATCTCAGTAAGCAACTCGTAAGCTTCGAAATCTACATTTTTTACACAATCATCATCATCATCATTTCAGCTGAAAGACGTTCACTGCTGGACATAGGCCTCACCCAAGCACCGCCATTTCGACCGATTCTGTGTTTCCCATCTTTGCATCCAGCGGATTCCCGCGGTCTTCACAAGGTCATCTGTCCACCTTGTGGGAGGCCTTCCAACGCTACGTCTTCCGGTACGCGGGCACCAATCCAAAACCCTTCGGCCCCATCGGCCATCTGTTCTGTGAGCAATGTCTCCTGCCCATTGCCACTTAAGTTTGGTAATTCTTTGGGCTATGTCGGTTACCTTGGTTCTCCTGCGGATCTCTTCATTTCTGATTCGATCACGTAGGGAAACTCCAAGCATAGCCCTCTCCATTGTTCTTTGGATGACTTCTCCGTCACTAGTTGTAAGAACTAGTTGCTAGTTGTTAGAAATCTGTTACCATTCACATCTTTGAACTTCATTCTGGATGTGAGGTTTTTTTTTTCTGAAATATTTTTTTTCGCTATGTAACTGCTTAATAGAGACGCATTCCATATAGGTTTCGCTTAATGGCATTTTGTATAATTCGGAGAAGATAATATGCTGTGTTTCTGACCCTTGTCAAAAGTTTTGAACATATGTTTGAAGTTTAGTAGGCTAGGTACTAATGAATTATTGTGTACCTCTAACCTACCTATGTTATTATTATGATTAATGTATTCCATAACATAGTTACTATAAAACACAGAGTGCCTCTTAAGTCTAGTGGTCGCAAGCGTTACTGTTGGACGTTCTCCTGGGTTCGATTCCCGGGGCGTGCAAAGTGTTATTAGATTTGACCATCAGCAATTTCTCAGTAGTAGCCTGGTGTCTGGATTTGTGAGTATTTAAAGTAGTTAAGTTATTACTAACTACAGCTACAATACAACTAACTATAACTTGTTTTCGTAAAAGAGTTGAAAAAGTCAAATGTTTGACTTAATAATATATCCGCAACCAGAAGGTACCCAGGTACCACAAAAAAAAAATGTGAAGGGGAGTATTCGAGAGACTCGGCTTCATTCAGGTTTTTTTTTATTAAACCCCTTTTATGTTCAAATAATTCTAACTGTGGCAGCCCTATTGGCGTCACAATGACGTCATCACTTGTCTGTCGGTACCGTATTGTGTATTTTTCACTAAGCTAAGACCCTTTTTTGAATATTTTGTTTTATCTTCATTTTTCATGCTGTCGAAAAACATGTTTGGTGGAAAATACATTGTTTCTATTGGGAGTAGGAATGTGAGATACTTTTGAAGTATGTTACCGTGTGTGTAGATAGTAAAATTATACACCAAAATTTTGTATTTGAATTTAGTACTTTGGCTTAAAATTTAAACTAAGTAAAAAAAAAAAACAAAAAGATACTGGCACCATCATTCTTCAACTACCATTGTATTGGTAGTCACTAGTCATACTTGCGCAAGTTTAGACTAGTTAATTGACTCAGGCGTGACTTTACGGAAATTCTTTACAAAAATACAATAGACATCGAACGCAACTTTGCGTTCGGCGCTTGTCATGGTAACACGTCGTGTCCGGGTTCGCAACAAATCCATCGTCATCCTGAGGATGCTTCGTTGAGAGGTGAAACACGTGTCGATTTCTAACAGGGTTCTTTAGAACAGTTAAGCGGATTAGGTTACTAATACGTCGTCAATTTTATTTTTCAAGTTTAGACTTGCACAAGTTGCGTGACACCGAATGATTGGATACTTGGGCTAATTCATACCACATACCTTAATGGATACTTGTGCAAGTGCTATTGTAGCTATGGTGCTGCTTTAATTCATGTGTCATCACAATGTTTGAGATGAAATAGATATGTTAGATTTTTTTGTATGTGACGAAGGAGGGTGTAGGTATGTCTCTTTCGTTATTATCAGCCATATTTTAACTACTGTGGGCGTACAGTGGGTAGTGCTGGTTATTGCACAATAGACAAACCGTTTGCAGTTCACATCAAATTTTAATTTATGACAGCATTACTCACACTAGCATTTCACACACTGTAGGTAGTACACTACACAACTATTCGAAATGCGCGACAGTTTCTAAACGTGTTCACTCCTTGATCGCCGCCGATGAAGTCTGCTTTGCTCTGCTAGACTCTATCGAACGCCGCTAGGGGGCGCTTGCGTCCCGATTAGTCGACGTATTTCCGACATAATATGTATATCTCGAAATAAAAATTAATATTTTTATAAAAGAGCTATGGTCTGACTCCTAGCAACCTATTTAATTATGGCAAAATTGTACCTACTGCAATAATTTATTTTGAAAACATAATCTACAGTCAAATCTAAATGATGCTATCATGGTGCATTAAAAACTTCCCAAAAATACGAAAAGCTATTTTACAAACATAACTAAAAATAAATAATAGAATTTAAAATAACGCCTATTACTTTAAAAAAAAAAGTTTTTTTAATTCAACTGAAAGTTTTGAGCTATTATTGAGAGCCAAATAACGAACGTCGAATAAAATTAAAATAGATTTATTTATGTTACAGACTTTTCAATACCATTTTGATCCTGATATGAAATGGCAAAAATCAACACTAGGTAATCTTTTAACAAAACATTGGAAATTGGAACCCTACAATCAGACATACGAAACCTTTTGTCAGTTCTCTATAATTATTTTTTACTCACAATTTATTCCATCCTGGCCTTTTCCCAACTGTGTTGGGGTCGGCTTCCAGTCTAACCGGTTGCAGCTGAACACCAGTATTTTACATGGAGCGACTGCCTATCTGACCACCACAACTCAGTTTCTGGTTAGCACGATACCCCTTGGTAAGACTTAGACCACACAGACAGAGAACCATAGGTAGTTAATTGACTCAGGCGTGAGTTTGCGGAAATCCATTATAAAATACAATAGACGATGTA
The DNA here is from genome assembly GCA_948150665.1 of Conistra vaccinii. NCBI lineage: Eukaryota > Metazoa > Arthropoda > Insecta > Lepidoptera > Noctuidae > Conistra > Conistra vaccinii. The sequence goes on along the minus strand of OX411320.1, from coordinate 1,111,810 downwards.
TATTTAGTAACTTAATCCGCTTAACTGTTCTTAAAGAGTCCTAGAGAACCCTGTAAGAAATCGACACGGTCGTGTGCCTATCAACAAGGCATCCTCAGGATGGCGATTGACTTGTTGCGAACTCGGACACAAAGTGTTGCCAGTTTGTTACAGGGTTCTCTGGTCTGGTTACCCGGCCCTGCCGTGTTCCGTCAGGGACGGGGAAAAAATCTGTTACGTACAATTTGTACGAACTGGTTCACATAGCTCCGTGTCAGGCGCATTCGGATCGTCAGTGTCCAGGAGCACGCTCTGACGCACGGATGCTCTGACAGTGCTATCCGATTTTTAACTAGGTAGGTTGACGACAAAGAGATTTAAGATTATCTTAAATCTCTTTGGTTGACTACAATATGAACACAGATAGGTTGATAGAACTTGTACGACAGAATAATATACTTTACGATCTTTCTAATCCACATTATTTGAATTCTAAGAAGAAAAACAGATTACACTGATACCGATTTCCCTGATATGTGTGAACACGGGTGACGGATGGCACGTCCCTGACGGGAACACTGAAACGAACAACTCGGAACACGGATAGCCCTGACCCGGAAATGTGTGGATAGCCCTTTATTCGTAACTGTATGTTTTAATTTAATCAGAAAAAGTATGTCATCTCTTAAACTGACGCCTATCAAGGGAGCTTGAATAGTGCTCAGCAACTTGCTTGCTTGACAAAAACCCATGACTCGCTTGTATAGAGTACCCCCTTCACCCCAACTCGATGTTAGCAGCCTCTTACACTGCCCAAGTGTTCTTGAGCCCTGGCCTATTTTATTAGACGATACTCCTCCCATACGATTTACGACCTTATTTCTGAAACATAGAGTTTGTATCGCAGTGGGTCGTGAGTTTGTTAAGCAAGTTTGAATGTAAGGAAGTGAAAAATGTTGAGCGCCTCTGGTTAATTAGTGTAAAAATTAAGGCGTTTATGTTTTAGTCTGTTTTGTTGGTCTTTTAATTTGTTGGTAGATACTACTGTCTGTCTCCACTTCAGTGTTTTTAATTATACTTATATGATGCGGGTTAAAAAACGGGCAAGAAATAAATTGTATCTTTCGAGTGAATATCATTCAGAACACACTAAGCCCACGTTATAAAAAATATCGCAGCGCGATTTTATCGTGCACTGGATTTTGAACTCTTGGTGTTGAGCCGAGCGTTGAAAATCGAGTGCAAGAAAAAAGTCGCCGCAGAAAAAAATCGCGCGTACGTACCTGGCCTAAATCAACCGACCATTCTTGGACGTCATCAGTATTATTATTACACAAAAAGTTCTAATTTTATTTAAAGCGAAAAGCTTCAAACCGGTTATTGTATTTTGAACTTTATTGCGACTTTTTTAAAGTTCTTAATACAAATTCACATTTCAACATAAACTCAGTCCTTCTCGTGGGGTTAGGCAGAAACTATAGAACGCAACCTGCTACGATCCTTACACATTTCTTTATTTTGCTTCGTTGAAGTTCATACAACTCGGTTTGGCGAACGAAAAAGTTGAACGTTGAAGTTTACGTTCGTCGGCATAAAGCTCGAAATTCAAAAATGGCTCTATGGTATAAACAGTGTCTAAAGAAAAATCTTGTTTTGTAATAAGGCTGCATATGTTTATAGCAGGCACTCTGTCCACCGCACAACTTCAACAGGACGTCAACGAGAAACGAGATTACTCGAACCGAACGTGACGTCCCTTTGGCATAATGCAATGGAGACACGGCCATAGTAGTAAATGTATGTGTCACAGTCAGGTTGTCTGATTCGTCATTATACAATCGGTGCCGTCAGTTTACAAACGCTCGTAGAACTTATGAAATATAATTATGCCAAGTCCAAGTACATTTCTAAAAGCTTATGAGTTAAGCTTTAACATCGGAGATTATGGCAAAAACTATAAAGCAAGATCAAAAACGCTACTCAAAAAATTAAAATTGAATATCATGAAAAATATTAAAGTTCCCCCTTTTAAAGTAAAGTTTCGATAATTTCTCATAAATATTTATAAACGGACTGTCGCCCATGTATAATAATATAGCAACTATGGTTCTCATTTATGATAGACAACCTTTCTTTTACCAGGGACCATTATGCTTTGTTCTTCTGATAGTTTACTTGTCACCACAGAGTAAGTTGCTTGTCACATTTGACATAATATACTACATCGCTCAAAAATTTAACACATACGAAGATACTAGAAACTTTTATGGTAATGAGCATAATGCAAAATACATTTTGATTATAGATGGAACGTATGGTGTATATTGAAAAAAAGCACCAACTTTTTATTTCAACGGCAATCATATAGCCATCACATGTTTCGGAACCTTCTATAGCAGTTTTTTATTGTTAGCAGTGATGGCTTTACAATAGACGTAGTGGGTCCTTTCCGTGCTACAACCTCAGATGCGACAATAATGCAATCATTGGTTAATGAAGAAAATCTGTTACATTTTTGCCTGAACCGTTATTGCAAAAAAACTTTTAATTAATATTGTCTTGCTCTAGTACAATGTATAAAGTATTAAAATATTTAATTTGTACAAAAAATGCAGTTTTATTTTTGCTTGAAGTACAATAATTAAAAACTATCGTAATTTTTTATTTACGTGAGGTATTGTTTAATTCTGAAAAAATATATTGTTTTTACCAATGTTTTACATTTGTGACTAAAACTGTTACATATTTTATCTCATTTATTATTCACAAAAACGCATTTTTGTTTTTTCACCTTGATGTGTTCCTGGATAATGTTATTATTTTATTACTATTTGAAGAGATAAGTTCAAAAACAAGGTCCAAGAAAAAAATCGCTGTTAATATTTAAGGTTCAAACTTAATTTTCCCAGCCTAGTTAATCACCATTTCAGCCAAAAGACGTCCACTGCTGGACATAGACCTCCCCCAAGCACCACCACTTCGACGCTTCGATTCTGTGCCTCTCCCATCCAGCGGGTTCTTGCGGCCGGCGGCCTTCAGGTCATAGATTCACCTTCCAACGCTACGTCTTCCGGTACGCGGTCGCTGCTCCAAAACCTTTCGGCCCCCTCGGCCATCTGTTCTGTGAGCAATGTGCCCTGTCCACTGCCACTTAAGTTTGGCAATTCTTCGGAAAATTTCGGTTGGTAGACTAGTTACTTATGACCACTTATGACGAACTTTGGCTAAGGGTTGAATCCTGTCACTGTCGCACAACTGTCAAACTACAAGTGCAAGTAATGTCTAGTCAAAGCACGAGTTAAATAACGTTTATAGATCTCGCCCTAAGCATAATCGAGAAATAAATTATATCATGAAAAAAAAAACAAAGATATGCTCAAGAGTAGGTAATGAATCCTGTCTTACGTGTAACAACAATACCATATATATTTTTAGGACATGATTTCTTGTAATCACTAATTGATTCTCATTATACCGCTAAAGATGAAAAATAATGAGAAAAGAAATATAATACAAAAACCTTATCATAACAAGGAAAATAATATCATCATCCATGAAACATATCGTCTTAGTAACAGCACATTTTCACCAGGATTTCGTGCTACGTATGTTTCTCACAAAAAAATCTGGAGCGAATTATTTTTACGACGACACAACTGACGGGTACCGGCAGAATTGTCTCGTAAAACACGTTGCAAGGAGACGAAATAATATATCTTTACGACTGTTATTTTTCAGACGAGGATAGAAAGGTAAATATTCTTAAAATCATATACAGGGCCAAAGACAAAAACATTTTAAACTCACAAGTCAAGTAACCAACGAAAACGACGACGCCGCGGGTGGACGACCTATAGACGATAGCGGAGAAGTCTTGGAAGAGACTCGCATAGACCAGAGAAGCATGTCAAAGGAAGCATGGGAGGAGGACGATACTCAACAGTGAGTGGAACAAGTCGGTTAGTCGGCCAATGATGATGATGATACTACCAGCGGCCGTCCATATACATAATCACCTTATAATGTTCCCACTGCTGGGGCACAGGCCTCCTCTCTTCGAGAGGGAGTGGGCTGTAGTCTACCACTCGGGCCCAGTGCGCGTTGGTGGATGTCACATGTCTTAGAATTTTTGGTTCTAAGACAGTTTCCTCACGATGATTTCTTTCACCGTTTTGAGACCAGTGGTGATGAAATTATTTACACACAAGTCTAGCGCTTGCCCGGCAAAGAGTACTATATAATATATATACCAGGTAATGACCGGGTTCGAACCCACGACCTACAACTCGGGTTAATATACAGATTCAAATAAATATAGCAAGGTAAACTCCACAGTCGTGATGAGTATTGAAGTAAGTAAGGCTGCGTTTCCACCAGAGATAAGTGAGGATGCGTAACGAGGGATGTGTGTGAAAGTAACCAATAACATCGCTTCACTGTCATAGCTTGAGCTAAGCTAGCGTTATTATTGGTTAGTTTTACGGACATTCCTCGCTACGCATCCTCGCTCATCCTTGACATTGTTCAATAAAAAAATAGAATAGAATATTGTTCTTGTTGCTGTAGCTTTCAAATTATGTGTTATCTGTAAAGTTATAGGATTTACACAAATAGTTCTGCCACTAAGCAATCACGCTAGTATTTTTTTTGAAACCCTTAGAATTCGCCAAAATAACTTTTACCTGTATTTCCCAAGCCATGCATAATCATTAGCATTTGTAAACGAAAAACGACTGCTAACGGCTATCTTCCCACGCACTTCTGTCGACCTTTAACTTTTTCTTTTAACTCTGCTTTAATAAAGTGTGTTTCAGGATTACTCAAGTTATATAATATATTACTATAATAATAAGTTATGTAATATATTACTCAAGTTATAATACTTTAAGAAAATATGTTAACCCGGGCGTGAGGTGTCGAAAAGTGGTCAGGCGCCAGTGCCCGCGATAGTACCTACCGCTCCACCGCGACCCACGGCCATGAGACGCAAGTGCATGTGTGGCTAGCAAACAAATGTACCGTCACATCCAAAACATGCTCGTCACCTTAAGGGCTATTTTTGTCTGCACATTGCACGATAGAATCTTCTTTATTGACTCAGCAGTATACATTATTAGCTGTTGTCTATGACTTCATCTGTAATCCAGGATGAAAAGTAGGTCTATGTCTTTCTCCAGGTCATACTCTACCCATGTGGCAAATTTCATCCATATCCGTTCAGCCATTTTAACGTGAAAGCATAACAAGCAAACATATAAACAAACTCACTTTCGCATTTATAATATGTATTACTTACGATGTTAATGTCCCGTTTACACGCAATAGTGTAAGGTCCATACAAGCAAAAAAAAAACAGAAATGTGTTTAATAATATATTCACAGTAAAATATTAAATTGATATGTAAAAGAGACGAGCGCATTTGTCGCACTTGCACACCTACGTTGAAATATAAGTACAGAGTGTATTTGAGTACGGTGCTGAAATACACGAGCGGCACCTTGTCGACGGCAGTCGTAGACGTGTCGGCGGCTGCCGTCGACGGCTGCAGTTACCTCTGCCGTTGACGTGTGTCGCTCGTGTGTATGAGCAGTTGTTTACTCTGCGGTTAGCTAGACCCACAGTTTCTTAGCGTTCAATACGCGTTATTTTTTTGAGCATCTACCATATTGACAAAACTACACACACATTACACTACATGTTGATGACTCCAAAAAAATATTGTTAATTATAAATTAACAATATTTTTTTGGCAGTGTATAGAGTGCCACCAGTGGCACTCTATCCCTATCGGATAAAGTGCCACTACAGGCACCCTAGTAACACCGCCTCGGCCCGGCCAAAGTCCCGCAAGCATTGGATTGTCATTGTCACTGTCACTAAGTCACGTCACTTGGTATTTTGTTTGATTGTCGAGGTTAGATCGCTGTAAAACACCACATTCCCAAAACATTACATTCTCTTGTGCCTAAACGGACCCTGGCACAGGGTGGTCACAGTTCTAACCTAACCTAACCTAAATAACAAGTGACAATGCAACACTCACGGCACCCTAGCCGGGCCGAGGCAGCGACACTAGAGTGCCACAAGAATACTCGCGGCACTCTATACACTTCGTAATTTATATTATTTTTTACCCGACTGCCAAGGAAGGGTTATGTTTTTGTTTTATCGTGCTAAGACATCGATTCCCATCACGTCTGCGGATTTTCGCTAGCTAATTTAATTTGACGCTATATTAAATTCAGCGACTTTCGGCCGTAACATAACCACTTTCGTAGAAGACGTTTTTAATACGATTTTATTAATTTAATGGCTTGTGGCTTTGGGAGGTGGTGTACAGTTCTAAGTAAAGTTTCTATTGCAACTTGATCCTTACAAGAGGAGGCTTTTTCTCGAAAAAAAGTACGACACAATTTGGTTTTTAATAAAAATGTAACCTTAAAGAGATTCACAATATCGCATGGCCCTGTAATTACTTACACTGGTATTTTGAAAAAATCTTCCATCAGTGCTCTCAATAATATTTCTATACAATGTGTGCCTTTTGATATGATCCCATAACTCTAGGGAGAAACAACTGGAATTTACATCACTTAAAAAAAAATGTGTTAATTTTTCATACAAAATAATTCGAGTCTCGATTATCTATGTAAAACACCCTAACGTGAACTATAAAAAAGAAAAAAAATATAAAGACCATTTAATTTTGACAATTTTTGTACATATAAAAAATATGATAACGTCGCATTTTCTTAGCTTTAAATATGAATGATTGATTTGAATGAAAACGATTTACTCGTACTTAACAATGAAACTTAAATACACACATCGAGAGTCTAGTTATCTTCGAAACTATGTATTTTTGGAACACGTGTTCTAGGACTTGTATTATTTTTACTTATAACCACCTTAGAGTTATTGTACACTAGAGCTTCTGCCCGCGACTTCGTCCGCGTGGAATAGTTACTTTGGGCTAACGCTAAAAAAAACCCCCGATTTTGAAACATTCTTCATTGGTACTCCGCTCCTATTGGTCTTAACGTGATGATATATAGCATATAGCCTTACTCGATAAATGAGCTATCTAACATTGAAAGAATTATTCAAATCGGACCAGTATTTTCGGAGCCTATTCAGTACAAACAAACAAACAAACAAAAAAATCTCTCCTCTTTATAATATTACTAGCTGCCCGCCCCGGCTTCGCACGGGTGGCACTAAGTACTTATCTACTCAACGTTTAAACCTTCCCTGGACTACTACAAACATTTCAAAACCAAAATCAGCAAAATCGGTCCAGCCGTTCTCGAGTTTTAGCCAGACTAACGAACAGCAAATGATTTTTATATATAAGAAGATTAAGTATAGATTAAAAGGAACAAGTATCACTCTTCACCGTATACGGTGAGACTCAGACTAATTCTTTCCTCTCATGAATAATATTTAAGAACGTTTATCCTAAACATTGGCAACGTCGCAAATAGCTGTCAAATATTTACCTGTTTTTAATAATTTGGCAATATTACTGTATTGTGTATTATTACTGCAATTCATTATTAATATTCTAGTTCGCTAGTTAGCAACATTTTATATTTCCATACAGTAATATTGCCAAATGATTGACGTCTATTTGCTACGTTGTCAACTTTCCGAATAAACGCTTTTTCTTAATATAGTGACTGACTGTCTGCGCACAAGTTAGTACCTACCTATAGCTTCTGCACAGCATTGTGAAGGAAATATAACTCCATAAAGTGTCTATTATCATCATCATTGGCACTAGACCCAAAAGGCAGTTCGAAAGTAAGGAATTGTGTATGGCCCAGTGGTAACGGCCGCCAATACGAGTTGTAGGTCGTTGGTTGAAACCCAGACAGGCGCTTTAAGCTGCCTGTCCACCGGAGCGGAGAGGAGAGGAGAGGAGCGGAGATGTGTCCATATTAACCAATAGAATTAAAACTCCGCTCCCGAGGTGCCTTACACTTGTGTAAATTATTTCATCACCACTGCTTTCAAAACGGTTCGAAGACAGTCATGTGACTTCTACCAACCCGCACTGAGCCTGCGTGCTGAATTACGGCCCACTCCTTCTCCCCGATAAGAGGCTTGTAGCCCAGCAGTGGGAACATTAAAAGCTGATTATGCTGCATTTAGCAGGATTAAGAGCAATTTAAAATCCTCCGATTTTCTGTATATTCCCAAAAGCAGTGTTTTAGGAAAAATAATAGGAAGCAAAATGTCTTTTATTGCATTCATGAAAATAAACTTACCTACTTTACTTTGGGGAAATCGTGAGTATTAAGGTAATTTCGTGGAATGGAATGGATTTTTCAGTTTACTTCCGCGTTCCATATTATGTGTTTCAACACACAGTGTGTTTGCGAAAGCCGCATGAAAGTCGGTTATGGTTAATTTTAAATACTTATGAATGTAATTTTCCTACATTTTCTAAATATGGAGTGGAAGAGGAATAATTGCTGTTGTCAAATTTTCTGAATAAAACTAAACAACATTAGACAAATGTCGAAACAATATGCGGCTCGCGACTCGTGGCTATGACAGACGAACCAAGGCGGGCTACGAGCAAAATTTTAAACCTGTTGGATCGCCGACGAACTTATTCGGGGGTTTTAAAATGCGCGTACTTAGTATAACATACGCCGAGCCATACGTACGCGTACTTGCTCGCACGTCTATCACCCGTGCTAGGCCGTTTCCTTCGGACACGGAGTGAAAATGGGTATTTTTGGCGCAGCCATGAGGCATACCCCCTGCCAATTTCTTACATCGCACTTTACACAATTTTAAAAAAAAATTATCTGCTGTATAATTGTATTTTGTGCCTTTTAGTCTGTGATAAATAAATGTATTTTCATTCTTTCTTACAGAAAGCGATCGTCGCGCGAATACACGGTTGTCGTGATATTTTTTGTCACTCATTGTGACCATATAGCTGACTCATATAGCTGACCTGTCAAAATTTTATTTTCGATTTTTCGGCTGTTTCTTTGGAATATTATATTATTATTTTTTTTTCCTAAACCAACCTTTAGACTGCCTGTCCACTGGAGCGGAGAGGAGAAAAGAGGAGCGGAGATGTGCCAATATTAACCAATAGAAACTTGACTCCGCCTCTGAGTTTAGATTTGATTGGTTAATAATGGCACATCTCCGCTCCTCTCCTTTCCTCTCCGCTCCAGTGGACAGGCAGCCTTATTGAGGCAAACAGAACAAGAAAATAATTATTCAAATCGGTCGAGTCATTTTAGAGTTTTTGTGAGACTCAGCCGTGCGGCAGAGAGCAGTGGTGGCCCAGTGGTAACAGCCCCGACTTACAAGTTGTAGGTCGTGGGTTCGAACCTAAGCTGGCGCTTCACTTTGTGTAACACCACTGCTCTCAAAACGGTGAAGGAAAACATCGAGAGAAAACCGGCATGTCTTAGGCTGCCTGACACACTGGAGCGGAGAGGAGAAAAGAGGAGCGGAGATGTGCCAATATTAACCAGTAGAATCTTGACTCCGCCCGTGAGTTTAGATTTGATTGGTTAATAATGGCACATCTCCGCTCCTCTCCTCTCCTCTCCAGGACATCCTCTCCGGACAGGCAGTCCGGATAGTTTTCATTAGAGAGCAGTGGTGGCCCAGTGGTAAAGGCTCGGACTTACAAGTTGTAGGTCGTGGGTTCGAACCCAGGCAGGCGCTTTAGTTTGTGTAAAATAATTTCATCACCACTGCTCACAAAACGGTGAAGGAAAATATCGTGAGGAAACCAGCATGTCCTAGAACCAAAAATTCAAAGACATGTGACATCTACCAACCAGCACTGGGCCGGCGTGGTGGATTACGGCCCATTCCCTCTCACAGAGAGGAGACCTGTGTCCCAGCAGTGGGAACATTAATAGGCTGATTATGTATGTTATGTAATTGATTTTTATATATATAGATTTATTTTGTTCGGAAAACCCTTAAGCGCCCTCTATTGGAGAGACAAGGTGTTCGAGTTTGCCGAACGAAATATACTCGACGATCGGTAACTAGGACACAGGGTTTTTAAAGAACCAACTCAAAAATTGCAAAAAAATAACACAATTTTTTTATTCGGTAGTTATTTTTGTTCGAAACGGCATTTTTTATGATGTCATTATTTATATGTTTTTGTTTGTAAAAATGGTTTAAATACACTTTCGGGAAGGATGACAACTCATTGTAATCAGTGTGCGCAGTGGTAACAATAACTATAAATATATAAAAATAATACCGAACAATAACTTTAAAATGGAACAATTATTTCTGTGCCATTGGGTTCGTTATAACTACGCTACCAAAAAGGTCGAGCTTGATAAAAATGTATAAAATTTTATGTATTTTTTTTGTTGGTTCCGAGCCGATAGTCCGGAGCTCCCGACACGTTCATAATAGATGTAATTGAGTTTATATTTTAATACTTAGATTGAGTTTTTGGCCTATTAGGCTGCCTGTCCACCGGAGCGGAGAGGAGAGGAGAGGAGCGGAGATGTGTCAATGTTAACCAATAGAATCAAAACTCCGGTCCAGAGGCGCAATTCTATTGGGTAATTTTGACACATCTCCGCTCCTCTCCTCTCCTCTCCGCTCCAGTGGACAGGCAGCCTAAAGGGTCAAATGAAATTTATTAGCGAAACTCTGCAGATGTGCCCATCAGGTCTGCAGAGTTTCGCTAGCTAATTTAATTTAATTTATTGTTGATATCCAAAAAAATATAAAATAAGCTACGCTTGCCAGGATTGGTCCGTGGATGGGTGACCATCTTTACATACCGAGTCCTCCGTACCTCGTTAGGCTATTGGTCCCGACCGTCATTCGTGGATCTTTGACAGTCGTTACGGGTCGTCAGAAGCCTGAAAGTCTGACACCAGTCTTACCAAAGGGTATCATATTACCCAGTTACTGGATTGTGGAGGTCAGATAGGTAGTCGCTCCTTGTAAAATACTGGTATTCCGCTGCATCCGGTTAGACTGGAAGAACCCAAATTGGGCAAAGGCTAGATAGATTAATTACCTAGTAGGAGATGTTGCTCAAAGTAAAGTAAGGGAAATTCTTTGTTAGGCGCGTTTATATTATCCTAAAAGTATGGGAATATGAAATGTGGCTAACTAGTGAACTAAAATATTGATTATGAAATACAATATTAATATCGGAACACCGAATATTTAGTATTAGATGTAAAAAAAGTTTTTGGAAACTTTCCAAATGCCTTTTTTACACCGAATAAACGCTTTAAGCAAATTTACTGTCAATGACAAGCCTTTTCCCAACAGACAATTATAAAAAAACATGTAATACGAGTATGTTAGGTCATAACTTCAGTAGGTAGTAACCTAACTATTTCAGTAGTAAAACTGGGAAAGAAACTATCAAAAGCACATTTATGAAAACGGCGGTAAGAGCTAAAAATGTAGAAAATAATATCATAAATACAACTTCGGATACGAAGGTAATCTTTGCTGGATACAATATAATATCTTACAAAAGATAATCGAGGGCCTTTTTCTGTTTAGTATTTATGAAAGTATTTCCATTGTTTAAGATGCTGAATAAAAAATAGGGACTGTAAATAAAGAGATATCAGATTTAAGGAACATGAACAACGATAATAGTGGCTGTGGAGTCAATGCAGAATGAGTCGAGCTTACAAGAAAGATGTCATTTTATAATGTGACTTTACTCAATTGTATTAGGCATGTAAACGTGCTCCCTCATAAGGAACATTCGCCTGTGATGTAACGTTACAGAGTCGAGCATTCACCAGTGAGTGAGGCGAACCGAACATCAGTGAGCTACCTGTAATGATACAATTCGAGCATTACATCAGAGAAGGAGGAGAACCGAGCATTACAGTGCGCAATGTCTGTAATATTTTGATACAACTTGTAACATCAATGCGCACCACACGTTACATTACAAGCGAATGCTTGTCAGTCAGGAAGGCTGTATTTTACCGTACTCCCGGTGAGGGAGCAGAAAAGTCGAATATAGTGAAACCATCTGTTAGTTATACCATGTCATAATTATGTATAATCTATTCTGCTAAATAAATCATTCTTTCACAGATGCACATACTCGTAATATAGTATCGTGGATGTTTTCCTATTTTTAGCAACAAACAATAAAAGTTAAGGCGCAGAAAATCTTCGCATATTTTGCAAAAGGAAACTCTTATCCAACATTAATACTACATAAACCACTGCTTACCATGTTAAAGAATAAGCGTAAGTAGATAATCCAGTATTTTCACAAATTGCTTTCTAAAACCTTCGTAGAAAAGATTACAAAAGGATAATCAGAAAAATTTCAATATATTAAGTTCTATTTTTAGAAAGATAAGTAGGCATCGTGGAGAACGGTTGGGGTCGCAAGGTACACCTTTTGATACAATTTTGAAGTTGTGAGATTGAAGAAAATGGTTTTTTCCCGTTAAGTGTTTGTAGTGATAAGGCGTATTAGACGGTTGTTCGGGTCGGCATGATTCGGCACATTCGGCGCCACCTGTTACTTATAATGTACTTACATATTACACCACAATGGCAAATCTCGTAGTGATAAAATGATTGGACTTAACTATGATTTATTTTCATTAGTATTTTGTAATTAACCCTATATCCTAAACTATTAAACGAGCAATAATTCGGGTGCAATATAATAACGCTTTTAGAATGTTGTTGGGGCTACCGAGATCCTGTAGTGCGTCCGGCATGTTTATGGAGGCTCGGATTGATGGCTTTCATGCCATCGTGAGAAAGAGAGCGGCCTCCATACTGCACCGTATCCGAGCAAGCTCCGACAGCATTCTGAAAGTAGTAGCGGACCGGTTAGACGGTCCATTTCTTAGGCACTGGATCGCACTCCATGTGTCAATGTGATGTTGTGTGTTTTAATTTTTGTGTTTTAGTAACATAGTTCATAAGTACTTACTAACACAAATATGGATGACTCTGTAATAGGATAGTCTGAAATAAAGTTATTATATATAATTACCTATATATAATTGTATTTATATAATGTATATTTGTAATCACGTTCTTGAAAACGGCTCTAACTATTTCGATGAAAATTCCAGTATACGGTTTTACAGGGGCGAAAAATCGATCTAGCTGGGTCGTTTTCTTCGTATTTTTCCCGAGCAGGGTTCCGTCGCCCAAAGTTTAGAAGAAGATGGCTACCTTAGAATAATATGACATGGCAGCATGGAATTAGTATGTACTATCCTGTACTATTGAATGAGCATTCTATATTTTCACCAGAGCTCGGTTGCCCAGGTATTTAAAATAAAATTAATAATTCTTAGATACATAATTATGTCAAACTATCTGACGGTGAGAGCAGTGGTGGCCCAGTGGTAATGGCCCTGACTTACGAGTTTTAGGTCGTGGGTTCGAACCCAAGCAGGCGCTTTACTTTGTGTAAATAATTTCATCACCACTGCTTTCAAAACGGTGAAGGAAAACATCGTGAGGAAAACGGCATGTCTTAGAACCAAAAAATTCGAAGACATGTGACATCTACCAATCTGCACTGGGCCCGCGTGGTAGTTTACAGTCCACTCCGTCTCACAGATAGGAGGCCTGTGTCCCAGCAGTGGGAACATTAATAGGCTGATGATGATGATGATGATCTGACGGTTAGGTTAGGTGAGTATACTTTGTTGGTAAATAAATGTTAGTTTCAGTAAAAGTGTATGTAATTTTACCTTATTACGCTAGATGGCGTCACTGAGGTTAACAGTTTTTCTATGACAATCATGTCTGCTGTAGCCTGGGAGGGGGCCATAATCCACCACGCGGGCCCAATGCGGGTTGGCGGATGTCACATGTCTTCGAACTTTGGTTCTAGGACATGTCAGTTTCCTACGATAGTTTCTTTCACCGCTTTGACAACGGGGGTGATGAAATAATTTACACAAAGTAAAGTGAGTGACCACAACTCGTAAGTCGCGGCCGTTACCACTGAGCCACCATTTGAATACGTAATTTAATATTTTCAGCAAGCATAGATATTTTGTTTCGACGTCAAATAGATTTTCGTCAGAAGCAGGGGAATACCCTTCGGTATTAACGATAACATTTATCAAAACTATCGAATTATATCCGGTTATAAACTGGCCTTATTCGGTATGATTCATATATATTCACGTACGAATTAATCCTTTGATTTTAATCATTAAAAACACCTGAAAATGCGGATGTAACTACAACAATAATCTGGACGAGCCCCTCGAAATTTACATAGATTAGATATAGTTTAGTACTTATAAATATCAATTAAAGATAGTAAATTAGATAAACAACTTCTGTTTTTTCATCAATTGATATTTTATCGATGGAATTTATTGTGAGTGTGGCACAATACTCAAAACGATCTGTGTGAAGATGCTTTATATACAGCACTAGCTTTTTCCCACGGCTTCGCTCGCGTGGAACTCGGAAATTATCCTACGAAATTCGTACTACTAGGATAAAAAGTATCTTAGGTGTTAATTAAGGTTATAAACTATCTGTCTGCCTCATCCAAACCCTATGAGAAGCATAAGATAATGATTGAATACTATCGTGAATTCATGCAAGCCTAGTACCTACTTTTTGTTAGGTTACTGCTCAGAAATTGTGTAAAAGATCTAATGATTGAAATACTATAACGTGGATTCATACAAGCCTAGTAGTTTTTGATAAGTTTGTTAGGTATCGCGTATTCGCGCGACAATTGCTTTCGGCTAGGATTAGGCCCTTTGCCCACTGGTCGGTAAGTGTGTGGGGCGATATCGTTTCGGTATTGCGTGACGTCACGCATTTTACTGCATCGGTACTGGAAGCTTACCGCGCAGTGTTTCCGCTTTTAGGGATTTCTCCCTGTTTTAGGGAAAAAATACCAATACTAAGTTTGGTTTAGGGATATTTTATTTTGACAGGGATTTGGGAAATTTTGGGGTTAATATGAATTTAATTTGGTAACCTTATTGTTTATAGTAGGCAGCACCCAATATATGACTTGACTCTATGGCACCACCGATTTATTAAAGGATTCGATTTATTCCACCACCCGATTTATTCCCTCAACTCAAACTCATAATGAATGCAATTCATCAAATTTACCATGTTAATTGTGCCATTACCTTATTATTTATAATCATGCTCCCTAAACCAAGGACATTTGAAGATTTTTAGGGAAATTAAGAGATAATTCATTCAAACTGGTGGAAAACAAGTGAATTATATAGTACGAGAGCCCATGACCAAAACCATGTCACATCGTTTTACTGGAATAATTGTAAAAAAATCTTTACGTTTTGATGATTCAGAACCCGACTCAGTGGGCAGTACAGTACCGGAAACGTTACAGTTTTATGGGAGCCTATTTCTGCTATGTCAAAAAAAATTGGCAGACGGTTTCATCACAATATGTCTGATAATAAAAATATACAAAGATTTCGTAATTTGATTACTAAAAAGTTTGTTTTCAGATATTTCATTTGCGTCACTTTGCGTGGCAAATGTGGCCTGAGCACATTTCCAAAAATGACGTATTCGAATCAACTGACCAATGTTCACCAGAAAACATTTTCAGATGGATTGAATACGGGTTTTATTGTTTGCCTCATATTTAATTTTCTCAAATGGTCTCTTGGGTACGTACTCGAAGCTACTGGTTTCTGAAAATTGTGTTTTCGGTACTTATGTAAAATCTATCATTTTTAAACATGATAAAAAGGAATTATCGACATATTTAAAAATGCGGTCAGGTCAGAAGATGTGACGCGGAAAATTTCTGAAAATAAGATTTTTGAATTTAAGAATAACCAAATCTATCGTTTTTATACGATTTTGTTCGTAAAACGATAAGGCAAACATTTTGGTCATGCGCTCTCGTACTAATTGAATTAATTTGAATTTGGAATTCTAGATGAAAGCAGTGCAGTACACAGATATAGATATATAATAATACCTAGATAAGGCAAGTATCACAATCTGTATGAAAACCATGCGTGGCATTTAAAAAAAATGATCAAAGCGCCTATACCATGAAACTGAAGCGAAATACGATAGTATCACTTGTTTCGATAGTCACAACCTGTTAACACTCAACGTCACATCAACAGTTCCTAGTAAAAAGCTGTAAAGTATTACGAATATAGGCATTTTCTATTTTATTATTTATGTCCGACTAGCGCGGCGGACAGGCGCAGACCATAGACTATATTATATAAAATGAGACACACTGAGCCACGTTCGGGCACGCGAAGTAGATGCTCTTGCGCTATCTAGGTATATCTATATCTGTGTGCAGTACCGATTCGGTACAGAGTGCTTACTGACCAGTGAGGAAACATAAGCAGTACCGCGCAGTACTGTACAGTACTGCGCGGTAAAATACCGACCAATGGGCAAGCGGCCTTAGGACGCGGCACGATGTCTTTACGGTACTCGTGTTAACCGTGACGTAAAAAATCGTGCGAGCTTGTATATGCGCTACGGCGATCTTACACATTTTCTCTAGTTAGACTTTATAAACGGTAAAAAAAGACCCATTACGTCAGTGGAGTGTCACTAGCTAATTTAATTTGACCCTGTATATTTTAATCCTAGTACCCAAATAAATAGGTACGAAAACCTTAACCGTACTTTTAAAACCTTGTTATAATAGTATTTTTATGTCAAGAAGCAACGTGCGCTTTAATAAGATTGCCAAGTGTCAGCAACGTAAAGCCCGTCTCAGACGTAGCTTTAATACTTATATATTAATATACTGTGCTATATATTCTATTATAGCAAGTCACACACGGTAGCTATACCATAATATATATATTAATATATCTTGCTATATCTACCCACATATTATGTTGACGTAATCCTAACTAATATTATAATAAAATCTGTCAAGTGCGAGTCGGACTCGCACACGAAGGGTTCCATACCATGTCGTACAAGATTTAACACTATGAATTTTTGTAATACTTTCGTAAAGGTAACAACAGAGGCGCTATAAAAAAACAAAGATTTGTAAAGAAATTGTCTAATTTTAATGAAAAATTGTTGTTGTGTTAAAATATAGGTGTAGGACTATATTTCATTTATTTTAAGAGAAAAATATTAAGGCTAGGTTTTCCGGGCCTATACGCCTTTGAAACACTACCTCCGCCTCCCCCAATTGCAGAGCAACGTATATATTTACGATAAGTTGTCAAACATTTCGCGGAAAATCCATGCCACAGTATAAAATATTTGCAGTTGACCAACTGAACTAGTTTTTTAGTTATTTTTTTTTCCTTAGGTTTCCATTATATGGAACCTACAGTGTAGTGAACTAAAATAATTTTTAAAATGTCCTGTGTACCTAATGGGCGTTTTCACATTATCAGATAACGACACCAACCCGGTACCGATATGCTGGCAGCTATACCGACATCAATTCCATACCGATATAATTATTATCGGCCCGATGATATTGGTGAATATCGATGACCATCGTGACGCATCAAACTTCCGCAGTAGGTACCTACTAAGAATCAACGTGTCGAAGTCGGCAGTGCTAAAAAGTGTTTTCAATTGAAATAATGCCCCCTACTCTCACCCCATATTGTGTCTTCCCCGGTAGATATCGTGCCGATATCGGTAACGCCCGCTGTCTGCGACGATATAGCTGACAATAACAACACAATGTTAAATTGTTTCGTTTGTAATCCCGTGTGTACAATCTACTGTTATATTGCACGACTCATAATGCGAAGCATTAGAGGGTGCTCTACGATCGAAAAAAAATTCTTGCCCCATTTCTGCAACTGTTTTTATTGTTACACTCCTGTTAGCACACAGAATCTACTTAATTTATTTACCATTGTATAGTATAGATGATTAAATGGATATTAATACTGTACTTTTCAACAATTGTTTTAATGCAGCAGAAATTAAAAAAGCATCAAAATTGTTGAAAAAAAAGTCCTTTCCGTCAATGTATCAAACCTGAAAACATTGTAGCTTGCGGTAAAATCAATTAATTGAGTCAATTTTTTTTAATACATTCGTTCCAGCCGTAGAAGGAATCCTATTGAAAATGGCTCTTTTATTCAAAGTAGTTTAATTATAATTAATAAAATACTTACTAAAATATAATATCTATATCTAAATATTTCCAACCTTAACTTGACATCCGTAAGTTGCGTCAAAGTAAATATCTAAATAAATAGTCTATAGTCTTTGACATTACATGGATTGCGAGGTTAGAAATTTAACCCATATTGATGGGTAAAAAAGCAGTCAAAAAAACATACTCCATGAAGTGATCAATTGTTCATTTTTGTTAGAAAGTTTGATTTGAATTTCTTTTTCGTTTATGAATGAGTGTTATGAGGCGTGCACTTTTGGATTTTCTAAACTTTTTTTTTTTGTGATAGCCGGTTTCGTCAGGAATAATCTGTAAGAATCAGTTAGTGTGTGAGTGTTGGCCAATTAGGTACTATTTGCTGGAACTCAGGCGTTCATTAATTTACAAAAAACCGGTCAAGTGCGAGTCAGACTCTTGACAACCTTTACGCGGCGCCCTATTTCCTCATAGTGAAGGGAAGAAAAAAAAAACCATATTTGTTCTCTACTCGATGAGTTCTAGACAATAATTTCAAAATCAATTTTTTATTGGTTGGGAACCCCCTTTTAATTTTTACCTTTATAATTTTTTTATTATTTTGTTGCTAAAGCGGCAATAGAAATACATAATCTGTGAAATTTTCAATTGTCTACCTATTACGGTTCATGAGATACAGCTCGCTGACAGACAGATAATGTGAAAAGCGGAGGCTTAGTAATAGGGTCCCGTTTGGCACCCTTCGGGTAAGAAACCCTAAAAACGAAAACTTTAGCAAGCAATGGGAAATTGCTACTGTAGACTGCGGGTGTAGACCTCAGAACGAGCTGCTTCTCACACGGACACCTGTACGTCGCTTGCTTCCGCGACACCAGTCCTGAACTCCTGACTCTCTTCATATTTTGGCTGCTGAGACCAAAACTACAAACATAGTAGGCCGAGGAAATTAGGTTAGAACTCTGCACTAAATCCTAAAAGCGTTTTTTTTTTCTCGAATCGTGTTTTCAAATTAAACATTTTCCAGGACTACATCAAGGTACAAAAAAAAACAAATATAAATAATAAAAATAATAAAAACTGAGGCAAAATACACAACAGGAAAATTTTTATTACATTATGTAAAAAAATTGTAAAACTAATAATATTACTTCTGAATTAAACATTTTACAACAACAAAATCCACTACCAATCCATCCATAACAGTCAGTGCTATTGGATCCATTTACTGAATAAATCAGCTTTATGGAACGAAGTTCTTTAATGCTTGCGGTAGGAGTAAACTGGCAGAAATCGTCACGCTAAAAAAGCGTTCATACTTGCCACTGTCGCCTTCTAATTCGATAGAGACAGAGAGAGAGAGAAAGTGTGACTTTGGTCAAATTGTAAATCCAAGATTTTTTCCGGTGGATTTTCCAAGGAAATAGAGATTCATTTTTATATATTAAAGATATATAGATTAGATAGATGAGCTAAGTGGTCGGACTGTTATGCTTATACTGTAACCATATTCTTTTGTTTTTTGACGTTTGCCCCCGCTCATGAAGATCCGTAAATATTCGTAGCTAGTATGAAGAAAAAATTGCCGTACTTTATTTTCAATAGTGTCGTACCTACTGCTACGGCTATAATTTATCGAATCTTTGTTCTAAGACAAAACAAACAAAAAAAATTGTTGATCCCCGGTCAATTCGGTTTGCCGTTCCTTCAGACTATTTACCACCAGAAAAATGGCACATAATATAACATAAATTCACGCCTGTATTCCCCGAAGGGTTGGGCAGACGTGTGCCTAAAAACGGCACAAATGTTTCCAATCGTCCTAAACAGACTGTTTTTGTTTCATAAATCCTGACATCAGCTCATATACTGATATCCTAGGATTTTTACAAAGTTTCGTTTTTTCTAATTATCCTCAAAAAAAAACTGCCGTTCCATACATTTTGACCGAGTAACTATTGCAATTTTGAAAGAAACAGCAATTTTTTTTTAAATAACCGACTATACATTATTACTCTGGGCGGTCCTATCATCATGCGCTGAATTCATGGTAACAGTTTGCGAGTCAATGTGCCTGCCATCCCATATACCTAATTAATGTAGGAGATTATAGCAGCGACGACGACAGCTTGACAGAGAGTGAATACACAACCCAAAAAAATCTGCTGTTCCCTACATTTTGACGAGATTATGCGAACATAAATGTAGGAAACAGCTGAATTTTTTTCGCGGTTCCAGTTTTTGGTCCCATAGTGAAAGTTGTTCATAATGATGAATACAATGACCCCTTAAGAGGTTTAGGGTAAATAAAAACTAAGCTTGTATAATGGATTTGGATGAATTGTTATCATGTATACAACATGTAAAACAAAACCCTGTCTGATCCATCAGGGTGTTGTTAGGTATCGTACTGAGAGCCTATTTATGTGGCAATTATAAATAAAAAAAAAATTGACCAATTTTTTTTAATAGGGATTTTTACCGGGTTGTTTGTACCGTCGCGTCGTATAGCGGGTGTCTACAAGTCATAACTATAATGATGCCTGTTGAAAACTTGCTATTTTTTTATTGGATTTGGGGTATTTTTGTTACCAAAAATGTGATTTTTAAATAGCAATAACTTTTTAATTTTCATTATAAGTAAGATTTTTTATTACTTTTAGGTAATTTTATTGCAGTACCTATGAGCCCCTTTCGGATCGGATAGGGTTTCTTTTACTTTTAAGGTATAAATAATAATAGACGAATTAAAAATGTGCTTTACTAAAACGTCTTTATGTAACAACCAACTTACTACTCGCAAAGATTTATATGACTCACACTTGACTATAATTTTATCGATAAAAATTTGAAATGAAAACACTAATGTCAGATGTCAAAAAAAGTCATCACAACGCATAGAAATATTTTCATTTTCGAAAACAATAATAATGAATTAAAACAATAATATAATTACGCGATGTTTTGTCTGATCTTCCGCAATTTAGTATATGTGTTTTTCTTCCTTTTGTTCTTTTTATTTGCCATTTTTTTAAAGACGGTGGGGAACTAATTTTTTAAAATAAATTGACACAGGTCCAATCTCGACAACGTCCCGCAGGACACTGAGCGCGAGCCGATTTAGCCCGATTTACAAATATTGAGTTTACTTAATTTTTTTTTATTAAACTCAAAAATTCAACCAATAAATTCCCTCCAAAATACGATTACCTCATCGTACATGCAATTTTCATATTATTTTGTGCTGTAATTAGGAAATGAGATTGAAAATGGTTTTGAAATCGACCCTGTTTCGGATTTTTTTTTCATCGAGCGAATTACAATTTATCGTGTTTTGAACCAATAATTTCCCTCAAACAAAGATGTGTCCATCACATATATTTGTTTCAGGACCTAATACACTAATTTGACCGTTTTAAATTGATTCTAAAACAGGCAAATTTTGGAAAACCCCCCGTTAAGTTAACTTTATCCAGTAACATGCATTAACTAAAGTTAAAGTTATTTATTTGCCACTAACATAGTATTAGTAGGTATAAATAGGTATATATGGTAGGTAAGCAGGTAGCTACCCTGGTAAGTAGGGTAGGGTAGGTATGTAGAGTAGGTAATAAGGTAGAAATAGGTAATTAGGAAAGGTAGATGCGCCGTAGATAAGTACTTAGTGCTAACCGTGCGAAGCCAGGCCGGGTAAAGCTAGTTACTTATAAATAAAAGGATTTCTCTTGCTACATCAGACTATATTGTACAAAATAGAATGTAAGTAGTACGCCAAATTTTAATTATAACTGTGCGTTTGCACTGGCGAAACATTCACAACAAAACATGTTGGAATCTCTATTTTCTGTCAATTTTTCATACAATGTTTGACAGGAACTAGAGATTTCAACATGTTTTGTCGTGATGTTTCGCCAGTGCAAACGCACGGGTCAATACAGGTATTTATTTACGTTATTTTTGATAGTCATACAGAAATCTATTATTTCTTACTTATTATTTTCCCATCGGACTATGAGAGTGAGGGAAGAGAGAGTGCACTCGTGTCTGCGCACACACTTGTGCACTATAATATCTCCCGCGCCGAAGGCCAGTCTCCGTTGAGATTGGCCGCCGTGACCGAATATTTTTACACCAATAATTTTTCTCAATATGAAATTGTATCCACAACGGTTTAAGGTAACTGAATAGTACACTGTATGTGCCAGCATTCATTTCAATGTTACTGAATATATTGTCTATTGGAGTGTAGTTTTAACATGAGGTACACACATCAACACCATCTAGGGATACTTTGAAAAAAGTCGATAAAGTTCTTAAACTCAAAAAATACTGGCCGGTTTTAAAATCTTGTGAAGAAAGTTTATTTTGTAGACCTTTTTGGATGATCGAAATTTAAATGATCGAAATAGTATTATAATATCCTGCCATGATAGTAGGTACTTACTAATTCCATGTCATTACTCCGACTATTAAATAGTTATCTGTGGAATTTATATCGCATAATATTAGCATGAAATACAAAATTATTACTTTAAGTTGCAGAAAATCGCCCATATTATATAAAATACGTTATGAATCGGCGTTTTTAGTATTTGTTGATTATAAACAGTATATGTTACATGATACACACAAGTTTCAAATTCCTAATTTTTTTAGTTGTTGAGATAGAGCTCGTACAAAAATGGTCTAAAACAGACAACTTCTACGGCCCCCTAATTCATCATTTTTGAAGATAAAAACAAATAAAAATTATATTTATTCTCTACTCGATGAGCTCTAGAAAATGATACCCCACATGCCAGGGTCAGATATTTTTTTTTTTCAAAATTTAATTTTATTGTATGGCGACCCCCCTTTAATTTTTAATTTTATTATTTGTTGCTCTTGCGGCAATAGAAATGCTCAATCTGTGAAATTTTCAACTGCCTACCTATTACGGTTCATGAGATAGAGCTCGCTGACAGACAGACGGACAGCGGAGGCTTATGAATAGGGTTCCGTTTGTCACCCTTCGGGTACGGAACCCTAAAAATGAAATTGAGTTTGTTTGTTTGTTATGGTTTCACGTTAAAATCGAATGGATTTGGATGAAATTTCGCACATGGGTATACCATGAACTGGATTGGGACATGGGGTACTTTTTATCCTGATATTCCCACGAAATCGAGACTTATGCGGATGAAACCGCGGGGGCAGCTAGTAGCAATATACACACATCAAAAAAAAAATTGCGATCAGTTTGAAAAATCTAAATCTTTTGTGTTACGGCTGACTATATTATAATTGCTTCTTTTTTTAATTCTTTTAGGCAGTGTATTTGTATTTAAAAAAGATATAACGTTAACACTTTTTTTGATAAAGTAAAATTTAAAAAATATATTAGCTTTTGCTGGTGATCACAAACTTTTTTTATTATAGGTCCGTGTGAGGTCGCTCGAATATAAAAATATGGAAAATATATCGACAATATACAGCTATGGTTTATATTCATTTATATTATAGCTACATCTGTGACGGGCTTAAATAACGCAATGAATAATGTAATGGCATTGCCATTGTAAGGCTGCCTGTCAATTGAAACGGAGCGAGGCTGCGGAGCGGAGTGAGGCAGCGGAGCGGAGCGGAGTTGCGGACTGTGTCTGTCCATTGATGCGGAGCGAGGTAGCGGTGCAGAGTTGTGGACTGTGCGGAGATAGGCCGAGTTCACGCGACGAGTAATTTGAGCCGGCTGCAATACCTCGCAACTGGTTTTTTTCCGCTTCCCCGCTCCGCTTCTCCGCTCCGCTTCTCCGCTCCGCTCCCTGCTCCGTTTCCCGGTTTTGTATGACTTTTTAAACTAGTTCGCAAATCCCTGTCCACTGAAACGGAGCGAAGATTTTATGCAATTCCATTGGTTAAGATTGGCACAGCTCCGCTCCGCTCCTCTCCTCTCCGCTCCAGTGGACAGGCAGCCTAAGTGTGTAACGAAATTACCTCGTAGAACTTTTTAGTAGAGCGTTATTGTCAAGCAAGATATTCCTAAAGCTTAGTAAATGTAAATTCATATTTGCATATGCCATACACTTAATTCACATGCAAGCTGCAATGCAAAATCTGGGACTTCAAAGTAAAATCCGAAACAATAAGAGCTTATAGACAAAGGAGCCACAAGCTCAATTTAGATGAAAACTATATTCAGAATTAAAATGATAAGTACTTAAATAGCAATTACTTATGCCTAGTATATAAATAAAAATAAGAATAAAATATCTTACTCAACTAAAACATGGCGACGAGAAATTCTTCCGCCAGTCTCCTGGGAATGTCGACAGGACTGGTAATAAGTAGAACCCAAGAGCATAGATATAGAATACACTACGAGTATAAACCCAAGAGACTGGCGGGACTAGCGGGACTGACTAGAGAGCAAATGGTGGCCCAGTAGTAACAGCCGTGACTTACGAGTTGTCGCTGCTCCCACATCTTCGCCGCGAAACCGTGGCAGCGGAACCGCAAAAATTCCGCCATGACTTGTCCGTTGTACGAAAGGCGAAACGGAAGCGAAACTGCCTGCTCTATCGTACAGATTTGATTATGATTTTATCTCTTTCTCGCGTGATTTCGCCGATCTGCTGGGAAGCCGTTTACACCTCCGCGCGCAGTCCGCCGGTTTTTTGCGGTTCCGCGTTTGTTCCGCATAGATTCGCGACATAATGTGGACATGTTTTGCAGCGGAATTGGCAGCGGAATTGGCAGCGGAATTGGCAGCGGAATTGGTTCAGCGGTTCCGCTGCCACGGTTTCGCGGCGGAGATGTGGGAGCAACGTGAAGGTCGTAGGTTCGAACCCAGACAGGCGCTTTACTTTGTGTAAATGATTTCCTCACCACTGTGCACTGCTCTCAATACGGTGAAGGAAAACATCGTGAGGAAACCGGCATGTCCTAGAACTGAAAATTCGAAAACATGTGACATCTACCAACCCGCACTGGGCCCGCGTTTACGGTTCACTCCCTCTCACAGAGACGAGGCCTGTGTCCCAGCAGTGGGAACATTAAAAGGCTGATTATGTATGTATTATTATGTAAGAGACTGGCGGCACTGCCACGTTGAATGGCAACGCTTAGCCTCTGGCCAACCTATCTTAAATAATATTTAAGATAGGTTGGCCAGAGGCTAAGCGTTGCCATTCAACTACATATTATGTAGTTAAGGCACAGAATACATAATAGTACAAGGTTAAGGCGAAAGCCCCAGAGTATCAGTCCAGAATTGAAATCGTAAGATTCGATTCGCCCTACCGAGTCAAAAGATAGTCGCGTTTCTGTTTCGTTTTGACACCTCTCTGACACTTAATGAAGCAGTGACTATACTTATTTGTCAGTATTTAATAATGTGTGAGCTCACTCTTCTCAGTATGGACACTTTTTCTTGTGACTGAGTACGGTGAGGGCAAATCTAGCGATTTAAATCTTTGGGGGCGGTTTGCTTTACAGTGTCTTCAACACTCTCTAAGAAACCACACCAACTCACTTTCATGATCAACGTTTCAGTGACGTCATTCGCCCGTAAATTGCGGACGCTACGTGAGCGGTCACCGCTGTTCTAGGAAACCGAAGCTTTTAAGAACTGTCGAGCGTGACGCCGTGCGTTTGAACTTCGTTTTGTGTAAAAAGGTAAAATAAAGAGGGAAAATAAATGCTGACTCGAACTCATTTCTTTGCATATTTTATATTTTAACTTAGTTGGAGGGGTTTTCTGAAAATGTTACTGTTGTGATATTTTTAATATTATCAAAGAAACGAAAGAAAATCGAAATGAAGAAACACATAAACAACACAGTATCTTATAAAAATTGTTTATTATATTGGCTTGTTGAATGTCTCGCCACATTAAAACACAATAGACGATGTATATCTAGTAACTTAATCCGCTTAACCGTTCTTAAAGAGTTAGAGAACCCTGTAAGAAATCGACACGTGTTTCGCCTCTCAACGAGGCATCCTCAGGACGACGATTGACCTGTTGCGAACTCGGACACGAAGTGTTATCAACGCGAGCCGAACGCAAAGTGAGCTTCAACCGCCCGTCACCCCCACTTATATAGGATCGCTTATCGGCCCACCTCGGCCGGGATCGTTATCAGTGCGATAAGCGAACAATCGCAACAATGGTGACCTCGGAATATTCGTATTTAATTCGTTCAACAGTGTAACGTTTCCTGTATTATTTTTTGCAATTTCTAAACTCAAAAAAAAAAAAAAAAAAAAAAAAAAAAAAAAAAAAAAAAAAAAAAAAAAAAAATAATAATACAGGAAACGTTACACTGTTGAACGAATTAAATACGAATATTCCGAGGTCACCATTGTTGCGATTGTTCGCTTATCGCACTGATAACGATCCCGGCCGAGGTGGGCCGATAAGCGATCCTATATAAGTGGGGGTGACGGGCGGTTGAAGCTCACTTTGCGTTCGGCTCGCGTTGATAACACTTCGTGTCCGAGTTCGCAACAGGTCAATCGTCGTCCTGAGGATGCCTCGTTGAGAGGCGAAACACGTGTCGATTTCTTACAGGGTTCTCTAACTCTTTAAGAACGGTTAAGCGGATTAAGTTACTAGATATACATCGTCTATTGTGTTTTATGATGGATTTCCGCAAGGTCACGCCTGAGTCAATTAACTCGCCACATTACTCATTTGTGGTCTCGCTGTGCAGCCGTCGTGACGTCATAATCATGGAGTGACGTGCGGACGGAGAGAGAGAAATTGGTCTCTTTCACACACAGCGAGCAATAGTCATCTTTTGCTTTTACTGATATAGTTCGGTTACATCGACTGATACGAAAGCTTTAGTTTATTGCAAAACTTGTTAAAAATGATTTTCTACTGCTGTAAACCTATAATTTTTTTGACTTTCTGATAGAATGATTATATTGGCATTTCATTTAAGCTGTAAAGAATGTTTTATTTATTAAAGAAGGAAGGACTCTTTTCTCCCGTAAGTTCTAAATTCAACACCGGTGTGTGTTTCCGAACAAACCTTATATGACATCATTATTCTGTCAGTCAGATAACAGAGCTCACGGGCATGTTGTTGTGTTTATAAAATTATTTGTTTTCAAGTCAAGTTATTAAAGAACGGTGTTAATATTTGGCGTCTAAGTGGACACGGTGTTGAATAGTTGGAAAACAAGACATGCTATAAACAATCAATGAAAACTTTGATATTTATCAGTTCTTGTGTTGGGCGTTCCTCGCAATGTGCGTGTGTTCATAAATAGGATTTATAATATCATGCATGCATTATTATCGGCTGTTATCGTTGGATGATATTATCAATATCAAACGATAACATTATCATGTCGTATTTCCGATAAACTGAATCATTAATGGGAGTTGTTACATCGTTGAAAACTTAGTGCGTGAACCTAACGAACTAAATAGTAAATAAATAAAAATACGTATCAGTGAACTGTGATAAAATCTGTTGAATTCCCGCAAAAATCGTTTACTTCAAAATGGGAATATTTTGTGAAATCAACTTGAACAAACCACCAGACGGTGCGTTTTACTGTGGAGAAGTCGTCTCTGGAATGATCAAATATGCGCTTGATGAACAAATGGAAATAGAAAAGATAACGACCTCCTTAAAAGGAATGGGTCATTTGAGACTAACTGAGAGAACCAATAAAAAAAATAACAGACATAACTATTGCAGTAGTGAAGTCTACGTGGATACTGATGAGGTCATTGAAGAAGGAAAACATAAAGTATTTCCAGGGTCTTACGAGTTGAAATTCAATTTCAGATTGCCTCAGAACTTACCTCCGTCATTTGAGTACTACAAACACATCCCACGATACGGCGTCAACTGTAAGATAAAATATTATGTGCGCATAAAATTTGATAGACCGGGCTGGTTCGCTTTCGCCAAACATTTTCGAAAGGAAATTACTGTAGCGTCTACCATAACACCAAAACTATCTATAGAACCCGTCATGTTTGGAGAAAGAAGCAATTTACTACAGTTATTCTCCAGCAAAACTAGCACTGTTATCATGAAAGCCAACATTCTTAACTCTGTAATTAAAAACGGAGGCAAAATTGAAATCCAATCGGAAATTCAGAATGATACTAATGTGACTATAAAAAGTGTTGAAATTAAGCTGATAGAAATATATACGTTCAAAGTAACAGGACATAATGACGTTAAGGCTTATGAAGATATACCGAATTGTGATACTAAAACAGGGTCTATAAAAGGTGGCGCTACCCAAACTATGCCAATAGATATCATCGTTCCCTCGGATATAGTTTCTTTAGATAATTCAAAGATAGTGTCGAGAGATTATATAGTTAGAATAACAGCTGAACTGCCGATGCCTCATAGAAATGTTGTGTTGGATATACCTGTCCAGATAGGAGATAACGTGCAACGAGATGAGATTTGTGATCCTCCGCCAACGTATTGGGAAGCAATGGGGGAAGCAAGGAAAGATGATGAAGATGCAACTGACGACGAAGCTGGTGGTGATGAGAAGGGGGAAAAGTCTTAAATGATTCCATAAATGGCATCGCATTATTAATCTTAAATTTACAATTGTTCAAAATATGGAAGATAGCTAAAGTTATGATGATGATAAAATTAGGATTAATCATATAATTAATTAAGTTTTCCATTGATCTTTTTACATTGTTTTTTCGTCATATGACTTATGTCCGTTTTTTAACAGTGTGTAAAATTATGTGTGTGTTAATTAATTATAAAGTTTATTGTTTCAATAGTCTTGTTTCATTAAACACGGATTCCTATATTCTCCCTAGCTGTTGCCTACGAGTTTGTGGCAAACCCCGCTTAACCCGCTTAGTGTGAAATTACAGTGGGAGCGGCGCGGGTAGCGGAATCCGCTGGCGTGTAAGACAAGCACATACTTGTGTACCATGGTGCACCAAGTACGGGCGGGGCGGGCGAGCGGATATCTCGATGGGCGCTCGACGCGTCACCCGCTCATCCGCCCCGCCCGCTGCCACTGTAATTTCACACTTAGGGTTTCATTTACAGATATACAATCTTAGTTCACATCTTAACACCGTCAATGATTCATATTTTTATCTTCGAGGTCCGAGCTAACTCGTAGAGGCACTAGAGTTGGTCCAGCACTCGTATGCGTTCCAAACCAGAATTCCAGGGTCCCGAGATAAGTCAAACATTTTTTTTTACCCCCGACACAAATAAAACAGAAAAAGTAAAAAAAACAAAAACGGGGCAGTCTTTGGAGACTGCCGATAGAAGTGAAAACTAAGTAACGCCATCTAACGAAAATGTTAGGCATTTATGTGGCTTGCTGTCAGTATATGGACGAAAGCTGTAGCTCCATTAGAAAAAATCCAAAAAAAATAAAACAGAGTGCGCAGTCAACAAACAAGTGCTCAACGCGCCTTCGGTGACGGTGACGCGAGTTCCATGTCTTTTGTTCACCCAAAAAGTTCAACGTGCCTAAAGAAGTTTTCACTTAAAAAATACGTATATGTATTGGCCCTATACTTTCTACAATAGCATACATTCGTTATTGGTAGTTATAAGCTTCGTCTGTTTGGCGTTTTCATTACCCGTCCCCCGACGCGACGTCGCTTGGATTAAATTATTACCTACAACATAAGTATATAACTTAAAGGGCCAATACATTTTTTTTTTAACTTTTGGATGTTTTTGTTCCGGGGTTTTTTTTCACTTTTATTTCCTGCTTTTTAAAGTTTATATATTACTAGTAGTCATGCTACGACCGACACGTGGCTCGCCGAAATCTGCGCAGTTGTACATATTTCTCCCACAGTGAAGCTAGTTTTTACCCGACTGCCCCAGAAGGAGGGTAATGTTTTTATCCTCATTTCTCTTTCCTACTCCATCATCACATCTTGTTCACCATCTAACTATAAACTATTTATTGAGACCTTTCCAATGAGCCCAAACACGATACCTCTGCTGTAAGTTGGTGAAGGAGTTGGGTATTCTGCAAATTCCAGGCGATGCTGCAGCATCTGTTCAAGTTTACTATGTTGTAATATTATTGAAGGAATACAATTTTTCGATTCGATCAGACCTGTGGAAGATTCTCACATCCAATTATCAACTAAATAAGAGCTAATAATCTTCAAACGACTGATCTGATTTTCTTGAATCATAGCCAGCAACAAACACTCTTGAAGAAGTCACCATTCAAACAAAACAAAAAAAAAACAAATCGGTTCAGCCGTTTGGGGGCTACGATGCTGCAGATAGACACGTTAAACTTATAACACCTCTCCTTTCTGTCGGGGGTTAATATTCAAAAGTTATAACACATTTTCATCAGTGGTTATTAAAAAATAAAACAATACTTAGCATATCTACCAACAAGCACTGGGCCGGGTGGATTACGGCCCCCTCACAGAGAGAGAAGGCCTGTGTCCTAGCAGTAAGAACATTCTAGGTTGATTATGATTCCTTAGTGGTAGTCCAGAGTTGGTTGGTTGGGAGATATTTGACCGATCAGTGGCACTACGCCCTCTTTTTGCCTGGTGAAATGTACCTACTAGTGATGTGCACCGTTCTACTTACACCTTTGATAAATACGTACTGATGTTATTTTATCATATATAAAACAAAATCCCCCGCCGCGTTTCTCTGTCTGAATGCGATAAACTCAAAAACTACTGATCGGATTTTCACCAATGGCCGGTGTGATTTATTACGAAGGTGTGCCTATAATTCATTAAAGTTTTGTGTAAATCGGCTGAAATATGACGATGATTGTTGAAGATGTCGGAAAAAATCATGCCGACTCGGAGCTTTACTGGCG
Organism: Conistra vaccinii; assembly: GCA_948150665.1. Lineage (NCBI taxonomy): Eukaryota > Metazoa > Arthropoda > Insecta > Lepidoptera > Noctuidae > Conistra > Conistra vaccinii. The sequence goes on along the minus strand of OX411320.1, from coordinate 1,080,908 downwards.
TGCGCGACCAATATAGATAGGAAAACAATCTATTATGGAAATTTTCCCGGTAGTAGGTACTTTCTCTTGGGATATTTTCTGATAACAACCCTGGCAGAGCCGCGGGCAAAAGCTAGTGCAAGATAACACTTTAGTCTAATCAAAGCACTTACTATCACAATTTGTTTCGCGCGTGTAGGGATCTTTAATATCACTCTTATTGTGAAGTACATCTTTAACGATGATAACTTATCATGTCCTTGAATTTGTATGACAGATTCTTTGTTCCTCTAGCTTGTGTCAATATTTTAATTGATATCTAGGTACTTTAAATCATCAATACAAAATGTAGTAAAAGGCTTAAGTGTATACTCGCACTCAAGTATTGGCTTAAATTAACCGACATTAAAAAGTAGGAGGTCATCAATTCGACTGAATGTTTTGTATGTAGGTATGTTCAGACATATTTTCGCCATTTAATACAATATGTAAAAAAAAACCTCTGTCCGATCCGAAAAGGGCACATAGTTACTTTAATAGCATCTCCAAAAATGATAAAAATATTAAAAAAAAAAGTTATTCCTATTTAAAATTCACATTTTTTGTACCAAATTTTTTGTACCAAAATTACCCCGAATTCATTAAAAATTTGAAATTTTTCAACAGGTTCATAAGTTTTACTTTGTAGACATCCGCTAAACGACGCGACGGACGGCCGCGCCCCATGTAATAACCCGGTAATATTTACATTTTTTCCTGAAAAAGACAACATAAATAGACTCTCAGTACGATAACTAACAACACCCTCACGAATCAGACAAGGTTCTTTTTTACATGTTGTATAATTTTTTTTTTATCCCGAAAATAATAAAAACTACGTAAACTTGCCCGCTGCGCCAGCTTGCACCGCTCTACAGTCAAAACAAACCAAAATTAACGAAGTACCTGCCTACTACGCTATCACATGTGTGACTGGTGTGCGTCTGTAGATTTGTAACGTGACCAATTTTCTCCCACAATCAGTACAACTAAATTAATAAATCTACAATGTTTTATACATATTACGTAGTTGTAGTCAGTTTTATGATTTTAATATAATATTCTAATTGGAGTGTTTCGTCAAGTTGTATAACTATGCTGCTCGTTGGTAAGTGCATCACTTGAGAACGGCTGAACCGCTTTGTCAATTTTTTTTTAAACGTGCCCATTAGACCTAATTAGATTTTTCTGGAAAAAGAAATTGGAAAAGTTTCCCGCAATATTTTCAAATTCGGAATAATCTAAACGTCGCTTTTTCTATGAGATTTTTGTACGAAATCAGGATAACATCTGTGTGGGCAGTTAGTTTATAATATTAGTATGGATATTTATTTAATTAAATACAATAATTTTACGTTATATTTAAATACTAGACCAACGAGTCTAGTGGTCGCAAACGCTATTGCTGAGCTTGAGTTCCTGGGTTGGATTTCCGGGTCGGGCAAAGTGTTATCGGGTGTTTTCATCTGGAATTTCTCAGTAGCAGCCCGGAGTCTGGATTTGTGCCCAGTTGATGGCAATAGATCGATCCCCACTAAGTCTGCAGAGTTTTCTTGTTAATTAAAATTGACCCAGTATGTTTTAGTTCATGAATTAGGTATTATTTTAGATTAAGCTATATCAGTGATAAGATTGCCTATATTATTATACTTCAAAACCTTTAAAAAGAAATATTCATCAATTTCGTCACTAGTTTATCGCTGTTGACCACGAAGAAAGGGTCTTATCAAGATTGTTGCGACTTAAAATAAAAATGGAAGTGACGTGCGATATTTTACTAAAGAATACTAAAGATGTCTATAAAGCTGGAGATTCAGTGGAAGGGACAGTGAAATATGTTATAGACAAAACAACGGAGTTCACAAATGTTACTCTGTCTTTAAAAGGTAAAGGATTATGCTTTTGGGTACCCATCACTTCCACGACGAAATACACTGAATGTGAAAACTATTTTGATCAGCGCATGGATTTACTTCAAGCTAAAGAAAATGAAACAGTGACTGTTCCAGCAGGAACATACGAAAAACAATTCAGTTTTGCACTACCAGAAAAAATTCCATCTTCTTACAAAGACTTCAGATGCTTTATTTCGTTCTTCATTCAACTGGAATTCATAGACTTGAACTCAATGAGCATCCCGAAGAAGTTTTACTCAGACATTCAAGTTCAAGGTGGCGTAAAACCAAGACCTGAAGATAAATGTGTCGCATACGAAATTAGAAAAGAGTTTATGTTGTCAAAAAAAACCATAACATTAATGGCAGGAATTGAAAAGCCATTTTGTTATGCAGGGGAGGATTTAACAGTTATGTTGGATATAAGTAACTACGCAAAGGTGCCCCTTGTTGCTTCAAAAATTGAGTTAATTGAGCTTGTGACTTATAAATCTAACAGAAATCAAATGAAACAAAAATCAAAGACACTGAAAGGGGCAGAAATTAAATATCTCGGTACAAAAAGATTGAAAACTAAGCATTTACAAATCTACCATTTTTCTACAACACCGTATTTGTTCTCAATACATTCTAATATGTTAAGAAAAGAATATGGAGTTAAAATCACACTTAAATTTCCGTTCCCGCATAGAGAACTTTGCCTAGAGATTCCAGTGGTCATCGCAGAGAAGATTGATGACTTTGAAGAAGAAAAGTTAGATGGTCAAGATCCTTCATGTTGGCAAACCATGAATGAGAAAACTGTAATGGAGGATTAGACAAAAAAAAAATGGGGAGAAGAAGATGGGGGATTTAGTGGGTGTGAAGACTAATATATTTTTTTTTTACATTAATTCTGTGGCCAACTATCTTAATTTGGCAAAATGTTGGTAGCTGTTATTGATATTAATTGTAGATCGAAGAATGGATTTTTACCGCAGACAACTTTTAGAAAACTTCTGTAAGCATCTGATGTTGCAATTTTGTATTTTACTATTATATTTCGATTTTTTTAATTGTTAGTACTTTGAGATATAAGGGTGGATGGGGTTTTAGCAATAAACAGACTTATTTCTTACTACTGTCTTTAGTTTTCTTTTTTTATTCTTAAATCTCACGCGTGTGTTGGAGACGTCATCACGCCATGCACCCATGCGTAGCGTAGCCGTGGTTGATATCATCGACCGCCGTCACATACGCACGCGTCTGGTTCACGCGAGCGCAATAAGAGGCCGCGCAAACTGTGCGTCTAGACGCTGCTGCAACAAGAGTTGTCCTTTGCAACTAGTAGACGCAGAGCTGTCCTTTGCGTCTGCGTCTAGTCATTAAGACAGACGAAGCGATTATTTTCTTTGAGTATTCGACGCGGTTTGACGTCCGATTTGAAAATATCGACATCGAACGTATCCATGTTGAGATTCGCAATACAAACACACGTCCGCGTCCTCAGCGCTCGTCGTTGCCTCTAGTTGTCGAGCTGTCGCAGTCACAAGTCGCATAGTATGCGAGGCAGCTCAGAGCGCATTCTACTGCTATTTGCAGTTCAAAGATGCCGCGAATACGCAGATTAATTCTGTAAAAATCTCACTATTAACACGTTCAGTGCCGGGAGCCCACCTAAGGGGTTCAGCAGTCGCATGGGCTCATTTTAAATATAGGTTTTTCTTTGCGAATACAGTATTATAAACCGTGAAAACCAAATCACATGCGTTGGTTTTAAAATCCAAGCTTTTTTACTTTATTTTTATTCACAAAAAATTTAAAAGGTTGGAAACTTTGTATAACGATAAGACCCGCTGAAAACTCTATTTTACTTCGTTTTACAGTGATAATGCCGTTGATCATCCGCGATGTTAACTTATGCGCAAACGTAATGCCGGCCACCCTCCCGGAGGGTTCGCTTCCAATATGTATGGCGGCATGGCGTATGAGTTCTGTGAAAAGAGGGTGGAGTCGAAACTGTTTTAAACATTTATGTGAAGTGAACTGTCAAAGGTATCACTCACGTTAGCGCAAAGCTTTAAGCTTACTTTACCTTAGCTAAACTTAAGCTTACTTCACCTAAGCTCACTTTAAGCTTACTTCACCTAAGCTCACTTTAAGCTTACTTCACCTAAGCTCACTTTAAGCTTATTTCGCCTAAGCTCACTCTAAGCTTACTTGACCTAAGCCATGTCAGCCATTCAGCCATTTTCGCGTGAAAGCGTGACAAATAAACTCACTTTGACATTTATAATATTAGATAGGTATAAGTGTAGTACAGACGCCAGCACGTCAAGTTACTACAATCTGTCAAATTTCTTTAATAGATTTTCAACTTTATTGCTAAAGGATAAGGTTCAATGTTGATTGGGAAAATTTGACAGATTGGAGTAGGTTGATGTGCTGGCGTCTGTACTTACACTTAAGATTAATTACAACTGCAGCGCAACTTGATCGGGTTACTGATCCCCTAAGTTTGATCCATTGGTGGATCTAATTGGCAATAGGTCTGAATTGGAGATCAGACAGAAATTACTCGAATTTGTAATCTGGGTTGCGAAGTTTATAAGAAAAACTTAAAAGAAAATACGGTATTCATACAAATAAATCTGTTTATTGCTAAAACCCGTTCACCCTTATTATAATAATCCCTAATTACAATGTTCAAATCATACTTATGTACAAAACTGCAACGTAAAAAATGCGAAATGTTGTAAAACGGGTCCGAGCCCATTCGTCCCCTAAGATTCGCACCCTGTGCCCACTCGTCCCCTGGAACTTTTGAGGGGCCCATTCGTCCCCTGAAGAATATTTATTTTTATTCATTCTTCTAATATAAGTACATGTATATGTGTATACTGCAGCTTGGTAGTCCTGGTACAGTCGCGCAGAAAAGGCTAAAATAAAAAATATAGTAATTCGGTAGATATCATGTTTATTTCAAATAAGATTAACACATACAAAATCACAATGTCCTAGAAACTAACAAAATACAACTCTTTTACAAAAATCAGCCTTGATTGACCATCATATAAATCAACATTAAATATAAAATATGCAAAAAAAATAGAACACTTATCAACAGTAAATAATCACTTTTTATTTTTTTGTATATTTACCAACTACATACATGCAAAATCATAATAACTTAAATCTAAAAAATTATAACAGTACAAAAAAAATACTAAAATCACAGTAATTATTGAAGACTAGATAAATCAACATAATTATATTTTTTTTGTATATTAATCAACTACATGCAAAATCGTAATAACTTAAATCTAATACATTGTAACTAGAAGTACCTACATAAAAATTGGCTAAAGTCACCGTATTTTTTGTATATTTACCAACTACATGCAAAATCATAATAACTTAAATCTAACAAACTATAACTACAATAACAAAAAATGACTAAAATCACAATAATTATTGAATATTAAACAAATCAACATTATTTTAGTATAAAACTAATCTTATATTTGTTTTTTCATTTTAAATTAATAATATATGCATAGCTTTTCCATGCAGTGGCCTAGTGAAATCTGATTTTCAAAAAATTGGCTAATTATGCGATTTATTCTCGCTTCATTTTCAATCGATTTAGGAGTCCGATTATTTGTTTGGACACCCCTTTGCACCTGATCCATTTTATTTTTTGATAAATTCGCTTCTTTATGTAGAGTGTCTAAACATTGCTGGTGGTAGAACTTCCAATATCAGCGTGAATACTAAATAGCTGAACAAATGGATGAACTACAAATTTAAAGGTTCCATCTAAAAAGAAATCGGAGAAACTTGACACTGTCACCTCATTTACAGTACGACACAACTTAGATGTAGCATAGATTTGAACATTTTCGTTCATTCATTTCAATTTTACGAATGTATTTGGCTATAAGACTTTACAAGTTATTGCGTTTTCGAAAGATCATTTTCACCTAAAGCAGTAATAAAGATTGGTTATTTTGAAGGCGCACTCAGTTCAGATGGTGATCGGTTTTACGAATTTTGCCGATGCTACATCTAAGTTGTGTCGTACTGTACCACAGATTTATCACACCCCGCGCACATCTGGAGAGTACTTACCAATTTTAAACACCTTATCTATTATTTGTAACCCGTTTTTTCACAAGCCATTCGTAGTGAGACAATTTTACATCGTAAGCCTATCGACAGGTTATATTATTATCATGACGGATTATCATTCATCATAGCTCTTTTTTCAATGATTTGTTATGATTTATTAAATTAATTCCGTTAATAAACTGTTCACAAGTGTACTATGTTAACCGTTTCTTATGTAAAATATAGCTAATTTTATCTCAGGGGACCAATAGGCACCTGTATAGGTGCCGAATCTTTAACTTATATTGTAATATATTAGAGGGGACGAATGGGTACCTTAAAAATAATATTGTTTATTAAAATATTAATTGGTCCCCTACCAGGAGACCAATGGGCACCTATATAGGGGCCGAATCTACAACTTTTATGCTGGGGGACGAATTTTAGGGGACGAATGGGCTCTGACCCTGTAAAACACCGTGTTATTTATACAATATCTGTCAACCGAGCTCAGCTCGTGGTGAAAATATAAACATATCGTCCAGGTACACCAACGTTTTATCAGATTGCATTTAAGGATTTACGGGGGTGAAAAATCGATCTAGCTAGGTCGGTAGGTAGGTAGGTATATCTAAGACCTAGCTAGATCGATTTTTCACCCCCGTAAACCTGTAAATTGCTACTTTCATAGAAATGGTTGGAGCCGTTTCCGAGATTCAGATTATACAAATATATATACAAGAATTGGTCGTTTAAAGCTATTAGATTAGATAGATAAGTAGATACCTACTTAGTGCGGATTTCACCAATGAATTGAACGCGTTCAGCACATCTAAACAAGTTCAAGAGCTGTCAGTTTACAATATTCCATAACAATTTTGACACTGACAGGTCTTGAACGTTTTAGAAATGCTGATCGCGTTCTGTTTCATTGGTGAAATCAGCCCTTAGTCTGTGGTAAAAATCTAAGCTAATTGAAGAAACATTATAGCATAGATTGCTTTCTTCAATTTATTGATAAATATCAGACTAACATTTTAACTTTAATTATTATTAGTCGGACTCACGGAATGCATACTTTATAAACTTACGTAATCAATTATTATATTTTAGTCATCAGACTATAAAGGTAACACAATTCTTTAATACCTTCCTTTAACATTTTTGTTTTTGTCTTTTCTTACATTACACTTTTTTCATATACAGCTTGCCCATTTGAATGTTTTCCAATATATGACTTCCCTTTTTCAAATTTATCAATTTTCTCTGCAATAGCTACTGGAATAGTAGCGAAAATGTCAGAATGCGGGCAAGGAAGCTTAAGCGTTATTCTAACTCTATATTCTACTCTTAACACATGAGAATGTACTGTGAACATGTCAGGTGTTGTAGAGAAACGTTGGATATGGTTCAGCTTAGTCTTCGAAATATTTATCCCAAGGTATTTTATTTCTGCCCCTTTTAAGATCATTAAATACCGCTTTGTAATATTAGACTTATATGTCACACACTGCAATAACTCAATTTTCGAAGAAATAAGAGGGAGATCCGAGCTGTTTTTTATAATTCCAAATATCACTTCTATATCTTCCCCCGCATAAAGAAACGGTTTTTTAATATATGCTATTAAACTTATAGTTTTTTTTGACAACGTAAACTTTTTTTTTTCGCACACCTGATATTTCTCTTCACCGCGAGGTGTTATACCACTTTGCACTTTAATATCTGAGTAAAACTTCTGAGCTAAGATCATTGAGTTCGGTTTTACGAATTCCAGTTGAACAAAGAACGAAATAAAGCAAATATTAATATCTTTAAAAGAAGATGGAATTTCTTCTGGTAGGACAAAACAGAATTGTTTTTCATAAGTTCCTACTGGAATTGTCACTGGTTCATTTTCCTTTGCTTCAAGTAAATCCATGCGCTCATTAACTAAGTTTTCGGAGTCATTGTATATGGTTTTGGAAGCGATGGGTGCCCAATACCAAAATCCTTTACCTCTTACTGAGAGAGTAACACTAGTGAACTCCGTTGGTTTGTCTATAACATATTTCACTGTCCCTTCAACTGAGTCTCCACCTTTGTAGACATCTTCTACATTATTTTTTAGTAAAATTTCACACTTCACTGCCATTTTTATTTAAACTTGACACCCTTCGTGATCAACAGCTAATATAAACTAAACGAAAGTGTTGCGTGTTTTGTTTTTAATATTTTGGCAGAGTGTAGCCGAATTTATCTTATCAATGATAAAAAATTTGGCTTATCTTCTATATCTATCCAATTATTGGATCAAATTCAAATAATACGTCGCTCATTACGGATATTGTTCACGTTTTTCTGCCTGTACATAAATTATTCTGTACCTAAAATAATGGTGTCATTGTCTAAAACACTGGCTTGCTACTTTCATTGCTTAATTACTATCATTAGCACTAGCTTGTGAGTAAGTAATAACTACTGCACGGGTCGCTTGTTGAGGTCAGTCCATGGGTCTATAACATATGGAGACCCCTCTGTGCCTCGGAAGCACGATAAACCGTTCTCGAAATATACAGATTAAATATTGATAAATCTGTTAATTGTTCAAACTCGACCCTTACATAGTAACTTAACATTGCATAAAACGAACATAAATATAAAATTTGAAATAAAAAACAAATATTTTGGTAATTATTATGATTAGTATAGGTATGTGTTAGTTACTGTGAATATCCTAAATAAGTGAATATGCATGTGTTATATGCATGTATGTCGACAGTCACCAATTTCGATGGCGTAAGTCCGATAATTTTTTTCATTATTTTACTGGAATCGGCCATATGAAGTCTTATTATGCTGATTTTGTTTTTAATAGACTTCTACAGATTTTTTTTCTAAATCATTATTTATATAGTCGTTATAATTTTGCTCATAATAACCATAATGAAGATTCACCACACAATAAATTCGTTATGGTGTATGATAACACTCACTTGTGAATGACCGTAATCGTCATGAAAATAATAAATTACGGTCATTTACATTTACCGGCTAGCTTGATGAGAGTTAACATACACCAGAGTATTTTAAAATGCACTGCGCTTCGAACATTCAAAACAATATAATTATGCACTCTTATACAATACATAGGATCAGTATTTTACCATACTATGATACAGGTGAATTCAACAAATCAAATAATTATGTTATCTACGGTTTCCATTTCGGTTTGATTTTCATTTTGTCAATTCCTCCTTTACATTTTTCTCATTCATGGCTTGCCAATATGAAGGCGGTTGTTTGTCTAACTTCACTTCCTCAGATTCATTCATTTTCTCTGCGATGACCACTGGAATCTCAAGGCAAAATTCTCTATGTGGGAAAGGAAACTTGAGAGTAACTTTCACTCTATATTCTTTTGCTAATATATTGGAACGTATTGAGAACATTTCTGGTCTTGTTGTTATCTGATCGACGCCTTGATACTTAGCCCTAAGTCTTGCAGTACAAATTAAATTCACTTCTAGTCCGTTCACTGTCTTAGATTTTTGCTTTTGATGATTACAGTTAGATTTATAAGTGATATACTCAATCAACTCTACTCTTCTGGCAGTAATAGCCAGTTCTGATTGGTTTTTTATATTAAAATTGAGTTCTATAGTCTCCCCGCCATACAAAACCATCTTTTCAATTTCTACACTAAAAGTAATGGTTTTCTTTGACGAGTAAAAATCTTTTTTCATTTCGTATATCATTGGTTCTACGAGACATGGTTTTATGCCACCCTGAACCTTAATGAATAATTCAAACCTCTTAGAAAAGCTCATAAAGTTTGGTTTTACGAATTTCAGTTCTACAAAGTACGTAATAAAGCATTTCGAGTCTTTATAAGAAGAAGGAATTCCTTCTGGAAGTACAAAACAGAATTGTTTTTCATAAGTTCCTGCTGCAATAGCCGCTGTTTCATTTTCTCTAGCTTGAAGTAAATCCATGCACTGATTAACATAGTCTTCGGAACCAGTGTATATAGTCCCCATACCGGTAAGGAGGGGCACCCACCAGCATAATCCTTTACCTCTTAACGAGAGAGTGACACTAGAGAACTCCGTTGGTTCGTCTATAACATATTTCACTGATCCTTGCACTAACTGTCCGGCTCTGTAGACACCTTTTGTATTGTTCGTTAGTAAAATTTTACACGTTACTCCCATTTTAATTTTAATTGGCAATAATTTTCAAAACAACCTCTGTTTGTGGCTAACAGAGATGGACTAATTCCTTATCACGAAAATGATGCTTGTTTCTTTTTTCGGCAGTATGGGCAAATTTATCTTATCAAAGATATTAGTAATCTGAAATATTTAATAGATGGATAAATTATATTTTGAGTCATCGATAAAGCTCTTCTGCCCGCGTGGAATGGAAAACCAACATTAAGTCGATTAGTACAGGACTTTGACAGAGTTTAAAATCGACGAATCGAAACAAATGAAGACAGAAACGTAGACAACACGTGACAGGAACACAAACGCTTTGTAAAAAAAAATAAGTTCAATTAAACTACAAGGAGTGGCCAAAATAGGTATACTATTTCGTAGCTATCATACTCGAATGATGATAATAGTCACGATAGTCATGGGTGTCATCTTCATGGTTTTCAAGAGTGCTAAGGCCGACAGCAAGGTCAAAATGAAAATCCAAGATGGCGGCTGCAAAAACGTTCAAATTTATCTCTTGCAATTGCCCATGTTTGCAAAGTAATAATGATTTGATTTGTTTTGCACTTTTAAAATGTGATCAAGTTACTTCGTATTTTCCACGAAGATTTCGCATAATAGTAAAAATAAATCGGTCAAGTGCGAGTCGGACTCGCACACGAAGGGTTCCATACCATGTCGTACAAGATTTAACACTATGCATTTTTGTAATACTTTCGTAAAGGTAACAACAGAGGCGCTATAAAAAAACATAAAGATTTGTAAAGAAATTGTCTAATTATAATGAAAAAATTTTGTTGTGTTAAATTATAGGTGTAGAAGTCTATTTCATTTATTTTAGTAACATGCATTAACTAAATTCAAAGTTATTTATTTGCTACTAACATAGTATTAGTAGGTATAAATAGGTATATGTGTTGTAACAGTAACTGGGTTGTGGAGGTCAGATAGGCAGTCGCGTCATGTAAAATACTGGTATTCAGCTGCAACCGGTAAGACTGGAAGCCGACCCCAAGATAGTTGGGAAAAAGGCTAGGAAGATTGATTGATTGAAATAGGTATATGTGGTAGGTAAGCAGGTAGATATGTAGGGTAGGTAGGTTAGGTTAGGTAGCAGTTAGGGTAGGTAGGTAGGGTAGGTAATTAGGTAGAAATATGTAATTAGGAAAGGTAGGTGCGCCGTAGATAAGTACTTAGTGCTAACCGTGCGAAGCCGGGCCGGGTAAAGCTAGTTATTTATAAATAAAAGGATTTCTCTTGCTACATCAGACTATATTGTACAAAATAGAATGTAAGTAGTACGCCAAATTTTAATTACAACATTCCGTCAATACAGGTATTACGTTATTTTTGATAGTCATAATTCAAATTCAAAAGTCATTTATTCAAACTAGGCTAACTACATAAGACAGTCCCCCAAAAATGCCCGCCCTTCACCACTTCCTAGTGCTTTTGCTGGAAAAAAGAAGTGGCGCAACAAACTCGCTAGCAGCGTAGCTGTCTGTTCAGTTACGAAAAAAAACTTGATTCTATACAATAGTATGCAAATATTTTACATTACTCAACACAAAACATTAAATAAAACATATTTGCCATAATGACAGCTAGCACACGCCAATGTACCAACAAAAAAAAATATCGAAATCTAAACTCAAGCGAAAATAAAAATTGTTTTTACACATCCCATTGGACTATGACAGTGAGGGAAGAGAGAGTGCACTCGTGTCTGCGCATACACTTGTGCACTATAATATCTCCCACGCCGAAGGCTAGTCTCCATTGAGATTGGCCGCCGTGGCTGAATATTTTTACACAAATAAGTTTTCTCAATATGAAATCGTATCCACAACGGTTTAAGGTAACTGAATAGTACCCTGTACCACCATTCATTTCAATGTTACTGAATATTATTGTCTATTGGAGTGTAGTTTTAACATGAGGTACGAGTACACACATCAACACGGCAACACCGTCTAGGGATACTTTGAAAAAAGTCGATAAAGTTCTTAAACTCAAAAAATACTGGCCGGTTTTAAAACCTTTTGAAGAGAGCTTATTTTGTAGACCTTTTTGGATGATCGAAAGGGGTTCCAACATTTTTGTATGGGACCTGGCATACCTAACCGTCCGCCATTTGGAAAAAAACTGGTTTTGGCGGCCAGTGATGAAACAAGTGTCAATCGATAGAGTAAGTGATTGCAAACAAAAAATATTTAGTGATGAATATCGTAAGTGATATACTTCCTGAGATATTTAAAAAAAATATTACTGTTTTATTTTTTTTCTCATGTTTTAACTCAAATATCTCAGGAAGTATATCACTTACGATATTCATCACTAAATATTTTTTGTTTGCAATCACTTACTCTATCGATTGACACTTGTTTCATCACTGGCCGCCAAAACCAGTTTTTTTCATAATGGCGGTCGGTATAGGTATGCCAACGAAGTCGGATGTTCTTTAAATGATCGAAATAGTATATGCTGCCATGATAGTAGGTACTTACTAATTCCATGTCATTACTCCGACTAGTAAATAGTTATCTGTGGAATTTATATCGCATAATATTAGCATGAAATACAAAATATTATTTTTAAGTTGCAGTAAATCGCCCATAGTATATAAAATACGTTATTAATCGGCGTTTTTAGTATTTGTTGATTATAAACAGTATATGGTACATGATACACACAAGTTTCAAATTCCTAATTTGTTTAGTTGTTGAGATAGAGCTCGTACAAAAATGGTCTAAAACAGACAACTTCTACGGCCCCCTAATTCATCATTTTTGAAGATAAAAACAAATAAAAATTATATTTATTTTCTACTTGATGAGTTCTAGACAATGATACCCCACATGCCAGGGACAGATTATTTTTTTTTCAGAATTTAATTTTATTGTATGGCGACCCCCCTTTATTTTTTAATTTTATTATTTGTTGCTCTTGCGGCAATAGAAATGCACAATCTGTGAAATTTTCAACTGCCTACCTATTACGGTTCATGAGATAGAGCTCGCTGACAGACAGACGGACAGCGGAGGCTTATGAATAGGGTTCCGTTTGTCACCCTTCGGGTACGGAACCCTAAAAATGATTAATTTACAAATCCTCTGGGATCAAAACGGCATTTGTTACTCGTACTGATTTGTTGGTCGTTTTTAAATTCGTTTAGAAACTTTAGGATGAAATTACTGGAGTATATATGGTAGTCATGGTCTTAAAATTTTTATTGCATTTTAACTAAATAGTGGATATCTAACAACCTAAAATAGGAGAGAAATCAATATGGTGGCCAAAAAAGGTTATTACATTACAACTACTTTATACAAAATGTACGAAGAAAGTGATGTGGGATAATTTTTACGTTTTGCTGCAGCCTCAAGCCTGCCCCATGTCGTTATGATTTTGATGTTTTATAAAGCACTTAATTAATACTTATAATAAGTACCGATAACAACAATTGAAACAGACGTTTTCTACAATTTATAAGAGAGTATTCTTATCATTGATTAGCAGATACTTCAGAATTATCTATGACCCATGTAACGTCGCAATAACGATAGGTTCGATAATTTTCTAGAAAAAGTTATCTTATCTCATAAGCTGCGTTTAGTTTCCGATCATGTACAGAAACACGTGTACACTGAACATAAAGTTCAGTTTGCGGTACTTCTTAAATTTTTTATGATTGTTCAATAATGCCAGTCATTTTGAAATCAAGTTATTCTTTTACTGTTGTAAGGTCGATAATTGTTTAATTGGAAAAAAAAACAAAGGATTTTTAATCTAAACATAATACCTTATTACTTTGACTGTATTCATGTCTGTCTGTGTGACCGCTTAGATCTCCCAAACTACACATCGCATTTTCATGCGGTTTTCACCGTCACGTCATTTAGAACGTTTATTCCGGAAGGTTTATGTATTTTACATTTATTAAAACCATTGAGGTAGTACGTTAGTACCATAATACCTCAATGATTAAAAAATCTCGATGTTTTGTCTAGTCATACAAAAGGTGTTGAGCAGGCGCAGGCCGCTAGTGTATTTATATAAATTCTATGTGTGTTCTGAAATACGAGTAAAACAGAAATGTGTCAATCAAAAAAATATTAAAGCCCAACATAGGTATGTCCTATGTTGGGCTTTAATATTTTTTTGATTATATTATCATTAATCCTGTTAAAATGTTTTTATGTATTTAAATCAAAATAAGTTTCGTTTATTTGCTACTTTATTTTATATGAGTTACATACACACTTACCCAGCGTCTTTTTACATTTCGACTTCTTTATAAATAAGTAGGTATAATAGAATCGATTCGAATACGTCTTGTTTCTAATTGATTTTATTTTCACTTAAACAAATATCAACTTTAGGGAAGAGTCAATTAAGTTAATTTCAGAATGACTAGCACTATGGAAAAGTCATAATTTTTTTTGAAGTTGCAGCACAGAAATTAAATTTTTTGTTTCAAGTAAGTAAGTAATCATCTTTAATTACGTTTTTGGAAATTAATTTGCGAATCCAGAATTGGTATATCATTTGTAGTTTTCTTTTCGCATCTTCTTTGTGGCTTATTTTCTGTGTAACGAGGCATTTTATACAATGTCTGAATTAAACACATTGTAGGTAACATAATCATTCTTACTACCTACCTCTCTTCAGTTCACATACGTCATGGCCTATTTGAAAAACGCTAGTTATTGGCGGGCAGTGCTTCAGTTCAGTTGTTAGCTCATCTTAACCTAAGTTTTACCAATATGGGTGTGGAGTGTCAAATACTTACCCAAAAGGCAAAACATGGTGTTTTCAGACCCGGACAATCTGTGGTAGGAACTGTGAAGTATTTCATAGACAAACCAACGAAGTTTAAAAGTATAGATATCTGTTTTCTTGGCAAAGGGACGAGTCATTGGTCAGAAGCGGGTGCAGACAAGTCATCAATCAAATATGATAACAAAGAAGAGTATGTAAAGGAAAACAGGAATTTGTTCATAGCCACAGATAACCAAGACGTCCTTCTATCAGGAACTTTCGAATACCCTTTTGAATTCCTACTGCCAGACCGAATACCATCCTCAATAAAAACTAACTCAGGCGGTAAAATAGAATACAAAGTTATTGTTATATTTGTGAAGGCGAAAGGAAATATAAACGAGTTTAGTAAAGAAGTACCTGTTTACAGCTATGTATGGCCGTGTTCTCCAGAGCCTCAGATATTTGGTTTAAACAAAACTGTTTTCTCTCTTACATCCAACAACAAGTTTGATGTAAATGGAGAGATAAATAAAACATTTTTGACTCCAGGAGAAAAAATTAGACTGAGGCTTACGATAAACAATGACACAGATGTCCCAATAACTATTCAAACAGAGCTTGTTGAATATTTTACTTACGTATCAGATTGTAAAAGGACACATATTGTAAGCAAGTCAGTCGAAACTACAAAATCGAAATCTACAAGTATAGTGGAAAGGAGTGTGTCAATAATAACCTGCATTGTTCCAACGCTGCCAAGTTTGTACTCGATACAGCATGCGAAGATTATGGTCGGAGAATTTAAAGTGAGAGTGACAGTTAAACTTCCATTTCCTCACACCGATACTGAAGTGCAGGTACCAGTGGTTATTGGAGAGAGAAGAGATAATTTCAGAGCTGCAGTAGTGGGATATGCTGACGATAATCCTTCGTCTTCAAACACGATCCCATTAATAACATTTTAATGTTTCGATATATTGAAGGAATTATATTACGATGACAATTGCAAGAAAGATGTACGGTTTAGTTTCATCATCATCATCATCATCATTTCAGCCGAAAGACGTCCACTGCTGGACATAGGCGTCTTCCAAGCAACGCCACTTCAACCGGTTCTATGCCTCTCGCATCCAGCAGATTGCTGCGGCATTCACCAGATCACCGGTCCACCTAGTGGGAGGCGTTCTTTTTTTTTCTTTTTTTTTTCTTTTGGGTGGGAAATCATCCAATGACTTCTCCCGCTCTGGGCGGAGCGGGAGGGCGTGTCAGACTTTTACTGACTAAAACCCACCCGTGTTCCTTCCCTTGCCATGCCAGGGGCCACGGTTTCCCCTTGGGACTACCCGCAACCCCGGCGAGTGGGAGGCCTTCTAACGCTACATTTTTAATTTTGGTTTATTTAGGCTGACATTAATATCGATGGAAGTGGATTTCTTTTCGAAATTTTCCAAATGTGTCGTTGTGTAGTGCACTTGATTATGAAAGCCTACTTACAACGCAAGGCTGGGTAAAGATTGAGTGAATGCGTAATAAAGTTACTTTTTGATACATTTGCATTCTGTTTATCGCAATATTTAATTTTATAAACCTTTTCTTATTGTAATTATTTTTATAATGCTAGTGCTTATTCCGTTTTTGACCGACTTCGAAAAGGAGGAGGTTGTCAATTCGACTATGTGTTTTTTTGTATGTTTGTTACGCTATTACTCCGCCAATTATGTATTGATTTTGATTATTCTTTTTAGTTTGGTAGGTCATACTTCCATATAAATTTTAATAACTTTGCTTGAGTAGTTTTTGAGTTAGCTTCAATAATACGTATTTTTCCCATTTACCCTATGTGGATGATATGATAATAAGTTCCTGTCACTGTTATTTACATAGCTGGTAGTGGTATTCGAGTTTGTGTGAGGTACGTACCACAACTAAAGTGTGCAAAATAAAGACAACCGACTTCCAAAAAACACACCAAAAAGTCAAAAATAACTTTTATTTCGGAAGTCAGTGTCTTTGGTTTGGATTTTCGTTTTTTACCACCGACTTCCGAAATTAAAGTTATTTTTTACTTTGTAGTGTCTTTTTTGGAAGTCGGTTGCTTTAATCAGCCTTTAATGTTCCTACTGCTGGGACACAGGCCTCCTCTCTGTGAGAGGGACATGGGCTGTAATCCATCACGCGGTCCCAGTGCGGATTGGTAGATGTCACATGTCTTTGAAGTTTTTGATTCTAGGACACGCCAGTTTCCTCACGATGTTTTCCTTCACCGTTTTGAGAGCAGTGCTGATGAAATAATTTACACAAAGTAAAGCGCCTGCCTCTCCCACGACCTACAACTTGTAAGTCTGGGCCGATATCACTGGGCCACTACATACATACATGCTCGCGCATACTTGTATCTATGTTTTTTTATTATTATTGAAAGTCCCTTCTTTTCAAGATTCCGTACTAGAATCTGTTCAATACAAACAATTTCTAACTATATATTTTGCATCAGTGTGCACACGTCCGTATATTGTATCATTGCCATATTCAAAGTTACTATACTAAAACAAGAGCAAGTTTAATGCATTAGAAAATACGGCTGCGCTACGGTAAAACAAAGTAATTGCAGTCAAGCAAAATTATCAGGAGGAGCAAAAAACCGAAAATCACAAATTTAAAACGTACTGGCGACAACTTCAGTAGTTTTGTTATTTCATAATTTGTAAAATAATTAGTTCTATCTGTTTCAAAGCAATTTTTTGAGTAATTTTTGGTAAATTTCCTTTAAAATGAAAAAAATATTTTTCTATAGACATAAAATTAATATTAAATGAAAAGAACAATTCAGTAAGAAAGTAACTACAGTCACTTTGTTTTTTAAATAATTTAAAAAGAGATGGACAAGTTAAGTTTTAGTTTTAATAACAAAGTAAATGCATTTAATTGTTTTTAACAAAGACAATGAAGCCATTTAAAAATGAATATGTCTACTATAAGATTTGTTGGCTTTTGCTTTTTATGAATCACATAATTTGTAAGAATTGTAAAAACTAGTTCATCTTAGGATTTATTAAGATATTAAGTGTCACTCAAGGAATAGGGCATGTATATGTATAACGGTTACCTAAAATAAATTCAAAAATCATAGGAATAAGTTGAAATCATTTGTCATCATCAATTGTGACCACCAGAATGATTCTGAAGTTTCCCCACAAATATTGTAAGTAACCTATAGTCATTCTAGTAATGAAATATAGCTAAAAAGTTTATTGAATATTATAGATTTTATTATTAAGAACTGTCATATTGTACTACTATTATTATGAACGAAAAGAGCGGTTATCTTGTTATTCATTATGTTAGTAATTTTTAATCATAATATTTTTTGTTCAGAGACTTGATTACACCAGAAGATATAGGTATTGACACAGGAAAAAAGGTATAAAATCTATTATTTTAAAGAATATACAGGTTGTTAGGCAGAACGTTGAACATACGAAAATGGTGGATAGGTGGGGTCATCTGCTACTTACTCAGCCCTAATTTATTTGACCCTGGCCCCCTGGATATTTTTTTTTTGCTTTCTTCAACTTTAAAGTGTAATTTTTATTAAAAATGGGTAAAACAAACAATATTTTTGTTTTTTTTTAATCTTTAATGTTGGCAGATTCTTATAAAATTGTTGCTTTATTCAAATGTTAGCTAGAAAAAAAGTTATGAGTCCTCAAACTTACAGAAAGATGTAAAAATTATGAAATAACATTTTAAGCTTTTTTTTTATACAAGCAAATTACATACCATTAGAAAGATCACACACTAGGGATGTTTTGCTAGAATTGGAACTCCTCAATCATTTTTTGTTTTTTTTTAATGCATGTTGAAATTAAGATTTAAATATTTTTACATTTTTCTGTAAGTTTGAAGACTCATAATTTTTTTTCTAGCTAACATGTGAATAAAGCAATAATTTTATAAGAATCTGCCGACATTAAAGATTAAAAAAAATATTGCCTGTATTACCTATAAAAAAAAAAAATACGCTTTAATGTTAAGAAAGTGGTGAAACTAGAAGAAAGCAAAAAATATTTTTTTTCCAGGGGGCCAGGTCCAAATAAGGCTGAGTAAGTAGCAGATGACCCTGCCTATCCACCATTTTCGTATGTTCAACGTTCTGCCAAACACCCAGTATATTCTTTAAAATAATAGATTTTATACCTTTTTTCCTGTGTATAATACCTATATCTTCTGGTGTAATCAAGTCTCTGAAAAAAAAATATTATGATTAAAAATTACTAACATAATGAATAACAAGATAACAGCTCTTTTCGTTCATAATAATAGTAGTACCTACAATATGACAGTTCTTAATAATAAAATCTATAATATTCAATAAACTTTTTAGCTATATTTCATTACTAGAATGACTATAGGTTACTTACAATATTTGTGGCATTTTGTGGGGAAACTTCAGAATCATTCTGGTGGTCTGAGTGGGACGAGAAACAGTTTTTTGAAGTAGATGGTTGAGCAATAATTGTGTGATGCGACGTAAGGTTATCGTCAGGTATGGCCTCAACAGTATTGGTCTCTTCCTGGAGATTCTTAGGTGATTCGGAGGTCCTAAAAGAAATCATACCCTTAGGGCGTTTGTGCACTACAAGGAATTTTACCGTCCGGCAGTCCGATTTCTTACAATTGTCAATGAAATTCAATGAATTTTAAATGAAAGTTGACGTAAATCTGACTGCCGGACGGTAAAATTCTGTGTAGTGCACAAACGCCCTTATTGGTAATACAAATAACACAAATTGATTAGTATTTCTTATAGACAACCAAATCAAAACAGAAAAATAGGTACTACTTCATGTATGCCTACGATATATCTCGTAAATAGGTATTTACGAAATGTAAACACACAATACAAATAATTGGACATTAGGACTTACATTTGTGCTAACTGCACCATAGTTCTCGAACGTAAACTGCGGCTATTTTGCATTTTAAACGTTTTCCAAACAAAACACAAGAATCACAGCCTCGGCAAACTTATCGACACAAAGTTGTAACTGACAATAAGTTTAATTGCGGGAAAAGTGGCATTTGAAAGGTGCGTTCAGAAATGTGTTAAAACCGAGTAATGTCAAATAATTTAGACATTTCAAATTTTGAAATAAACGACAGCATATTAAAAACCAAGTAAATGGGATATAGTAATAGCTTGAATTGATTTACAATAAAGAAACAAAGCAACTGTTAATCAGTTGCTTTGTTTTACATTTGTCATTTTACTTGCTTTTTTTTTACGTTAACAAATGACATGGCTAAATGGAAGTATGGGCGACTCCCTTAGCAATGTATAAACATTGTACCTATTAATATGTAATGCTGAATAGCTGAATATTAGTATTGCGTATGAAAAAACTTTCAGGAACTTTTTATATCGTTACAATCCTGAAAATAAAATCGTAGAAACTCCTACGTCAAAAGGCATACAAACTTGCACAAGAAAAAGATTTTGCTATGAACTGTAGCTAGGCGTTGGTTAACAACCTTCAACAAAGAGGTTAAAAAAAGATTATGTTGGGAAAATCACCCAACGCATATAATTATACGCACTGACAGGCCAGGCGCACTCCGTATTTTAGGTATGAAGCTACAAGTACGCGGCTGGCTCGACTCGTCGGGTCAATTCAGGTGGCGTAACGTAGTCAGAAGATAAAAGAGTTACGCGATTGTAAGAACCGCAACTTCTATGTGAATATAACTTTATGTAATTAGCACTGTGCTACCTGAACTGCACTTTATTGTGTCGTAGCAAGAGGCGCTTTTGGTGAGCAGTGGTGGCCCAGTGGTAACGGCCCCGACTTACAAGGTCATGGGTTCGAAACCGAAACATGATGAACCCAGTCAGGCGCTTTACTTTGTGTAAAATAATTTTAGCACCACTGCTCACAAAACGGTGAAGGAAAACATCGTGAGGAAACCGGCATGTCCTAAGTACATCTATGCATGTCCTAGAACCAAAAATTCGAAGACATGTGACATCCACCAACCCGCACCGAGCCCGCGTGGTGGATTACGGCCCTCTCCCTCTCACAGAGAGAAGGCCTGTGTCCCAGCAGTGGGAACATTAATAGGCTGATTATGTTATGTTATGTATGTTAAGAGTCGCTTTTTATTTAAATGATTTTGCCGAGTGAATCATCTGTACTAATCTGTGCCGGTACATAAACAGAATGCTATTGCAGAAATAAAATAACAAAATGTAGGTACATTAATTATTTAATATGGAGCAAAGCAGTACTAGGGTTTGTGAGACACATATCTATCACATAAATATGTCTCACAAACCCTAGTACTGCGGGGAATATAAAAATTATGTTTTTCAACAAATATCTTTTTTATAAATCCTGGGATTACATGTAACAGTTATTCAAAGACAACCATTAAACATAGTGTTATAATTTATTTCAAGTTCTAGTAGGTAAAGGTCTAGATGCTGCTTCAAGTTCAGGTCTTGATTCAGGTCCAGGAAGATTTACTCGATTTCGGTTGATGTCTCATCCAACAGGGATGACACGCATAGTTCATAACCTAAAAGAAAAAGTCAATATAGGATATTTAAGGAGTCATCACTAGCCACAAATATTTATGTGATGAACTGTGAACATACGTGTTTTTGTTGGTCTGGGTGTTTACAAAAAAAAGTATGGAGTTGTATAAGTATTAAATATAAGCTCTACTTAGTTTAGGACTAGATATGGTGCTGTGTAAAATATCCAAAATATTTATTATAAGTATTAATATAGTGAAGTCAGCATTGAATCAATATAGGAAATACACATAATATTGAGGTCTGGGATAGGACCGACTATTTGCAGGCTGATGAACTGATTATTCGAAAAGGAAGACCATCCATTCATGCATTGGATGGGCATTTAAATATGAAAGAACACATTGTAATACACATAATTTTAATTACCTGATAGAAAGCTGGATGTGACCTCGGTACATTCTGAAACATTGAATTGTTCCTTTCCACTGCATGGTATTGTGCACTTCATAACGGCCACAAGTGATGCACATTGTAGGTATGCCCAAATAAACGTGCATCAGGAGCTATTTCCGAACTCAGACGTTCAAAACATGGATGGCAAAAGTTGGCATCCTTTGAAACCTAGAATAAAATTATTAACATGAGTCAAGTATTTAACAAATACACAAACATATTAATAATTTATGACATCTAAGGCAACTAGTTTGTCGTTGTTACAATTATAAGAAGAACCGAGTCTTTCTGATCCATTGCCATTGAGTTTATATTAGATTTTAAGAACTGTGGTAAACAACCTCCAAATCGGCTTTGCACTTAGTTGCTTCTCATATTGAGTATTTGTAGAATGATTTCAGCTAACTCTCGATGACTTACCTCGATCGATTGTGTACCATCATGCTAAGATAGTGAGTAGAAGACCATGTAAAGAAAAGATGATATGCCTCCACAGTCTACACCAGACACGACTAGTTTATGCATCTCATAATGAATGAATATGCAAGGGAAGTCCATGTAGAGTAGCGGAAGGTCAGCATGAAGATAAGCACACTCAATAAGGCCGACAAATAAGCGAGGGTCAAAAGTAAATACTAAATATCCAGAAACGGCAAAACGAAAAAACGACGTCTGACACACGTCTGGCCTGACTGACGTTTGATTTTTTAATAGAGATGGTATGGAACATCTTGGAATGTAGCATAATCGATAAAATAATTGAAAATAGAAATACTGTTCTTGTCGATTATTATTCAATCAACATTCTTCGACATAAAATAGTTTCTTATTATTGTGATGGTTATTGGATCATTTGCATATATTTAACAAAGAGTTTACCAAAGAGTTTACACGTTTTCCGAAGCTTTTGGTATTTTTTTTATTTGGTTCTAATCGAATCAAGTCTAATAAAGAAGAATCGATTGTCACTTTTTAGTAAACAGCACTATTTATTAAGTGCCGTCATAATTTTGTGTGCTTCTTGTCAAACAAAAAACAGGAAAAATACTTTTAATTATTTGATTAGTTCAAGAAAGTTCTAGGAAAATAATAAAACCGTAATAATTCATTAATGAATATTTGAATGTTATGATGTAGTGAGAAATTTCTATACATGCTAAAGGCAGTGGCTTAGCCATGTCCTTTGCCATTTTGGCCATTTTTAACAATTCAAAAACAAAGTAAAGTTGTTTGATTTTCTTATAGCTAGATAAAGAGGCTTAAAAAGAAATATAAATCAAATGAAAAGCCAATTAAATCATTTCACAACGTAAAAACAATGTAATCGACGTGCAATTACTTTGTTTTTGCTTACACATTGTGGTTTACTTTGTTTTACCGTAGATATGTTAGACAAGTACCTGCAGTTACTTTATTTTACAAACTTTTATCTCGAAAAATAAAGCCTTTTCGATGATTCTGTGAATGTAGCAGTGTCCGTTATAGGCAAAATGTTCCAAATATGTAAAAAAACTGATTTTGAAAAATACGTTAGTTGCTTTGTTTTTCCGTAGCACAGCCTTAATGACGCAAATGGAGAAAGAGTACATTTGGGATGCCATTCTAGTGTGACGTCTTTCATTCAACTTGCATTGCTAATAATACGCTTGCTATCCATATGGAATTTTAGTAATCGGTGACGGTGACGTAACCTACGCAGTAACTAGCGATATAACACCTTAATTCTTTTGCACAACGTTCATATTTCATTGCAAAAAAATATCTCCTGTAACGTGTCCGATAGCGCATTTGTTATTCTGAAATCAACTTACTTCTCATGACTTTAAAGTAATATTTCGGCTTAAAGCTATGTCAAGGTTTTGTTTACATTTTGTTTTCATGAGTCATTCTTTAATTTTATCCCGCTAGTATTTGGCCAGCAATGCTGACGAGTAGTCGTTTGCACGTTTTAACCTCAGTTTATCTACCAAAATGGGTGTAGTGTGTCAAATAATACTCCAAAAAACAAAAGAAGGTGTCTACAGAGCCGGACAACCTGTGGTAGGAACAGTGAATTATTCCATAGACAAACCAACGAAATTTGGAAGTATTGATATCCATTTTATTGGCAAAGGAAGGTGTGAATGGACAGAAAAAGATAAAGATGACAACAGACATTACTTTGAAAACGAAGAAGAGTATGTAAAACAGTACAGAAATTTGTTCATTACTAACGATGACCAAAATGTTTTATCTGGAACTTTCGAATACCCATTCGAATTCTTACTGCCAGATGATATACCAACATCAATCAAAAATCTTATCTGTACTATAGAGTACAAAGTTATTGTCACGTTTGTGAAGGAAAACTTATATGAAACTGAATATAAGTTTGAGGAAGAAGTACCTGTTTACGGCTTTGTAAATCCGTGTTCCCCAGAACCTTTAATATTCGGCTTACAGAAAGATCTCTTCTCTCTCAGATCTGACAACAACATTAATGTACAGGCAAAAATAGATAAAACATTTTTGACACCAGGAGAGAACATCACACTGAAGCTTATAATAAACAATGACTCAGATGTCCCAATAACTATTAAAACTGAGCTTGTAAAATATTTTACTTACGTAGCAGATAATATTCTGTCAAAAAATATTGACCGAGAGTTTCTGAAAGAAACAAAGAGATATTCGCCAAGTTTAAAGGAGAGGAGTGTATCGAATCTAACATGTATTGTTCCAACGCTACCGAGTTTATACTCAATACAACATTCGAAGATTTTGATAGGAGAATACAAAGTGAAAGTGACAGTCAAAGTTCCATTTCCTCACATCAATGCTGCAGTGGAGGTACCAGTGGTTATAGGAGAGAGACGAGACCATCTTGGAGTCACAGCCGTGGGCATTGGTGATAGATGTCCTTCGTATTCAGAACTGATCAAAGAAGATGATAGAAATATGGACAGGGAGAATGTTGGGGATGAGATAACAAATTGAAAGATTTCATTATTATTCATTTGACCAATTAACATTGAAGAAGATTGAAAGTGAATTTTATTGCTATTTTGAAATTTTATAAATCTATCATTGTGTAGTGCACTTGATAATGGAATGCCTCTCGCAAGGCTACGTAAGGATTGTATAAATGCGTACTAAGATTTGACATATTTTTTTTAGTTTTTATTGTCACTTATAATTTTATAAACAGTTGCCGCCGCAACAAGGATACGGCGTGTGGAAGCGTTTTGCACGCTGATACAAATACACTTCGCTCGGAGCGGCTGTCATACGGTAGAGATTGAACGACCGACTGTCATGATAAGCACAACCATGTTTTACAATTTTTACTTGTATGTTCAGTAATACAAAAGCAGCAAGCAACACAGGTTTTTATTGTTGGATTTATCCTATGGTTTAAAAATTAGGTTAGATGTAGACGAAAACTTGCGGGTCAGTGACAACTCCGCCCGAATAAACTGGGCTCGAATAATAATACCAGATTTCGTGCATTAGCCGTGCACGTTGAGGGCGAGTATGAACTCTATATAGTAGGTAACAACATTTAAGGTGGTACCCCGACCAAGCAACCTGGAGCATTCGTTCCCTCTTTGCCGCACCCCACCTCTACAATACTTCGTAAAACATTACTAGCGCCATCAGGCGAACAACTTACGAATACAAGTAAAAATCACTGACCTTAGAATTCACAGACATCACACACATTCATAAAAGGTACTCTGTGCACACATTCGAAAAATATTTTTTTGGAACGAAGTTATAATGCGCTGTTTGCGGTAGCTAGTAAAAATCGTCACGCGAAAAAGCGTTGATACTTATGCTCCATGCGACTTTCTTCTTTCGAATTCACATTGTGAACTTCGTCAAAATGTAAATCCAAGATGGCGGCTCCGAAAATTTTCTCATTTTTCGTCTTGGGTGTCGTTTTATTAGTTTTCAGGGGTTCTAAAGCCGATAGTAAGGTCAAAATGGAAATCCAAGATGGCGGCACCGAAAATTTTGTCATTTTTCGTCATGGGTGTCGTTTTATTAGTTTTCAGGGGTTCTAAAGCCGATAGTGAGGTCAAAATGGAAATCCAAGATGTCGGCTCCGAAAATTTTCTCATTTTTCGTCACGGGTGTCGTTTTCGTACTTTTCGATGGTTCTAATGCCGATAGTGAGGTCAAAATGGAAATCCAAGATGGCGCCAGCGAAAATTTTCTAATTTTTCGTCATGGGTGTCGTTTTCGTAGTATTTGAGGGTTGTAAAGCCGATAGTGAGGTCAAAATTTAAATTCAAGATGGCGGCAGCGAACATTTTCTTATTTTTCGTCATGGGTGTCGTTTTCGTAATATCTGAGGGTTCTAAAGCCGATAGTGATATCAAAATGTAAATCCAAGATGGCGGCTGTGAATATTTTAAACTCGCGTCAGAAATTTTACCTATATTGATGGGTGATGGATGGATAAATTGTTTATTTTTGTTAGACTATATTTTGAAAATAAATAAATATACTACTAATGAATATTGTATTTAACCACATAAACTATAGTACTTTTATACTGATAAATAAAGCAATTCATGCAAAATTATTCCCTAACCATTCCAAAATATTCAAAGATGCACAACGTTAATGTTCAAGTTTTCACTTCTGTCGGCACTCCCGGAGTGCAACCCGTTGTTTTTTTAAATTTTAAGTACAAGTATATATACGGTATATAAAACTGTACCTATTGGTATAAAATAAATTAAATTAGGTGTCGGCAACAACTTTTTGAAAAAGGAAATAAGGGATGAAAGTTTGCTTTAGAATCTGTAATTTTTGAAATGTTAAACTCGCGTCAGAACGTGACCGTAAGATCCGTTGCCTAGCAACCGACAAAATATCAAAATAAATAGTCTTTGACATTACGTAAAGATTGCGAGGTAAGAAATTTTACCCATATTGATGGGTGGATAAATTGTTTATTTTGTTAGACTATATTTTGAAAATAAATAAATATACTACTACTACTAATGAATACCTATTGTATTTAACCACATAAATGATGTACGTTTATACTGATAAATAAAAGTTGGTATCGTTTTCGTAGTTTTAGTTAGATGGTTCTAAAGCTGATAGTGAGGTCAAAATGGAAATCCAAGATAACGGCTGCAATTTTTTTTTCATTTTTCATCGTGGTTGTCGTTTTCGTAGTATTTGAGGGTTCTAAAGCCGATAGTGAGATCAAAATGTAAATCCAAGATAGCGGCTGTGAAATTTTTCTCATTTTTTGTCATTGGTATCGTTTTCGTAGTTTTTTTTTCACCCATAACAAAAATGAGAAAATTTTCGTAGCTGTCATCTTGGATTTACATTTTGACCTCACTATCGGCTTTAGAACCATCGAAACCTACGAAAACGACACCCATGACGAAATAAGAGAAAAATTTTACAACCGCCATCTTGGATTTACATTTTGACATCACTATCGGCTTTAGAACCATCGAAACCTACGAAAATGACACCGATGACGAAATAAGAGAAAAATTTTACAGCCGCCATCTTGGATTTACATTTTGACCTTACTATCGGCTTTAGAACCCTCAAATACTACGAAAACGACACCCATGACGAAAAATTAGAAAATGTTCATAGCCGCCATCTTGGATTTACATTTTGACCTTACTATCGGCTTTAGAACCCTCAAATACTACGAAAACGACACCCATGACGAAAAATTAGAAAATGTTCATAGCCGCCATCTTGGATTTACATTTTGACTTCACTATCGGCTTTAGAACCATTGAAACCTACGAAAACGACACCCATGACGAAATAAGAGAAAATTTTCACAGCCGCCATCTTGGATTTACATTTTGACCTTACTATCGGCTTTAGAACCCTCAAATACTACGAAAACGACACCCATGACGAAAAATTAGAAAATGTTCATAGCCGCCATCTTGGATTTACATTTTGACCTCACTATCGGCTTTAGAACCCTCAAATACTACGAAAACGTCGCCCATGACGAAAAATTAGAAAATTTTCACAGACGCCATCTTGGATTTACATTTTGACCTCATTATCAACTTTAGATCCGCTGAAAACTAATAAAACGACACCAATGACGAAAAATGCAGCCGCCATCTTGGATTTTGTTTTTGACCAAATTCATTCAACTTTCTTGTACTTTCGCATTTTGTGTGTTTACAGTTTACCTACACAATAGTAGCGTCTTTTCGCAAAACTCAATAGTATAAATACAAACTTATATTATTATCTACTAAATCGACTGATAATGTGACGATGTGTGTGTGTGTGCTCGATCACGTGACCGACGCGGTGACAAGCGATACGTGTTTCCCCCTCGAGACCTTGCGGCGCACTGAATCCCGGTATGGGGCGCATGAATTACAGTAGTGAATACGCCCAGATTTTGGAATAAAATCTTTATAAAATCAAAATTTGGTCTTTTGAAAAAAAAAAAACGTTGCAAATGTTCGTTATTAAATTGTCTATCCATTAGTGTCAGTAGCAAAGTTAAATAATGTTTACTTTACGAGTAGATTCATATTATAAATCATTATTTCTCATTTTTAAGGTTTCGTTGGAAGGAGATTAATTAAACTTATACATATTAAAAAAAAAAAAAAAAAACGATCCGTTTGGACTCAAGATTATGTAGAAATTTAATGTATTTTTATTAGTTGATATTTCTTTTTAAATAACAAGTAGTTCGCTCCTAAAAACTGTACAAAAAACGGCTAGCGCGGCGTTTTGGTCAGGGAGCCGCCTTAAGTTTCCTTGTGGAACACAACCGCGCGATCTCCTTGTTAATGTTTTTATTCTTATTTTAATGATGTGGTCAGACAACTTAAACAGGTTATTTAGGTTGTCTTGCAGTAATATTGCAATGTTACAAACATTTTGACTTTGAATTGACGATCCTTATACATTGAACGAAAAAATAAACATTGCTTTTTCTTGATTGATTAGAGTGGAATAACATTATTTTGTTCCCTTGAACTTTTTTAATTTCAGATTTCCGTAAAAAAATGTGAATTAGCTAGCCCCGTGTCCTAAGTTAGTTAGCACATATAAGTGATGGTCGTTATCACAAATGTTACTCATATTTTTGCAAATCCGGAAGGCGTCCTCTGTCAGCGCGGTGACGCGCGATGCATTCCTGGTTCGCCGAATAAAATAAACGCAACACTACAGTGAGTTAGAACCCTACGCTGCTCCCCTTTTTTTTTTTTTGCTTGGGAAATCTTCAAATGACTTCTGTCGGTCTGGGCGGAGCGGAAGGGCGTGTCAGACTCTTACTGACTAAAACCCACCCGTGTTACTTCACTTGCTTGTACGTTGCCAGGGGACAGGGTCACCTCTTAGGACTTCCCGTAATTTCGGCAGGCATCGGCCCTAGCGGACACCGTCAATTTATTGTGCTGACATCTCTTTGAGTTGCGCGTGGAACACAACGCGCCGTCGTTGAACCGGGTCTGGTCCTTATCAGACGGCAAGCTACCCATTGCTCTCCGACCGCGCCTACGGTGGCTGGAAATCGGCTACCAATTCCCGACGACGCCCAGGGCGTCTCCTGCAGCGGCTAAGGGCGTGAGGGCGCGACATTTGTGTCTCCCTCACGTGCTCCGCCTCCTCTTGTATCCTAAAATAAAGATACTGTCGCACAAATACACTTTCGACGCCATCTTTAGGACGTTCAAATGCAACTTAATTGAACGCGTTTGTAGGTCAAGCTCTACAATAGCGTATTTGCGCGACGAATTCTTTTGATTAGGACACGGCCATAGGCAAGGCGCTGTCCTGCGGCTACGCGACTACTTAGTGCAAGTTAACACAAAGTTATTCGTGCAAACTCGTAAAGAAACAAAGGTAAGTATGTGCCGAATGTGACCTTATTCAAAATTGGTTGTTTCACCTGTCTGTCTATTACATAATATGCTTTTGATAAAGGTCGTTCTACGTAACTTGACGTATCTTCCAAAGATAAATCATAGGCTTTGTGCAGAATAAAGAAAGACTTGCTGGATAAAAACAATGTTAAAAGAAAATAAAAATTCAAAGGTAAAGTTGACCGAGCTTATTGAAAAAATAAGACACAGTACATGAGTTTTCTGACTAAGTACATAATATAAATGGTTTTTATTCAGTGCGCACGACTACACTGTCTTACTGAGAGCTTACCTACTTATTATTAACATTTGTTTGTTAAAACGACCCAAACAAATAAAGAAAGACTACACCATTCACGTAGTATGTATGACGTCTACCCATCGTCTACCATTCTACTTACATATCTATACATACACGTTTGCTATCCAAAAGGAGTTCCACTTAACGATGACGTTATATACTCAGAGTACTCAGTCACAGACGATTACAGTCTTTAATTCTACAGCACAAAGTTCAAGTTTTATTGTTATAAATCTTGTCCTTTAACGTGTCCGATAGCGCTTTAATTTGTCATTCTAAAATCAACTTACTTCTCATTACTTCAAAGTATTTTTTCGAGTATAGGGGCTATCAATGATTGTAAATTATGTTATATTGATCACGCTAGTATTTTGCGAGCAAAGCCCTCGAGTAGTCGTTTGCACGTTTTAATCTCTGTTTTTCTTCCGAAATGGGTGTGATATGTCAAATATTACTCCAAAAAGCAAAAGAAGGTGTCTACAGACCCGGACAACATGTGGTAGGAACAGTGAATTATTTTATCGATAAACCAACTAAATTCGGAAGCATAGACATCCATTTTGTTGGCAAAGGAAGGTGTCAATGGACAGAATCGGATTCAGATAATAAGACAACAACCTATAGCAACGAAGAAGAGTATGTAAGTATATGCAAGAATTTGTTCACAGCCGGAGATGATGAAGAAGTTCTTGTGTCAGGAACTTTCGAATACCCATTCGAATTCTTACTGCCAGATGATATACCGACATCAATCAAAAATCCCACCTGTACCATAGAGTACAAAGTTATCGTCACATTCGTGAAGGAAAACTTCTTTGAAACTAAACAAACATTTGATGCAGAAGTACCTGTTTACGGTTTTGTAGATCCGTGTTCCCCAGAGCCTCTAATATTTGGCTTACAGAAAGATCTCTTCTCTCTCACATCCAACAACAACATTAATGTAAAGGCAGAAATAGATAAAACATTTTTGACACCTGGAGAAAACTTGACACTGAAGCTTACGATAAACAATGACTCAGATGTCCCAATAACTATTAAAACTGAGCTTATTAAGTATTTTACTTACATAGCAGGTCTGTCAAGAAAGATTAACACAGAGACCGTGGAAACTACAAAGGTATATTCACCAATTATAAAAGAAAAGAGTGCGTTGAATCTAACATGTATTGTCCCCACGTTACCGAGTTTGTACTCGATACAAAATACGAAGATCTTGATAGGAGAATACAAAGTGAGAGTGACAGCTAAACTTCCATTTCCTCACATCAATGCTGCAGTGGAGGTACCAGTGGTTATTGGAGAGAGAAAAGATCATCTTGGAGTTGCAGCCGTGGGCATTGATGATAGGTGTCCTTCGTATTCAGAACTGATCAAAGAAGATGATTGAAACATTATGGACAGAGAGAATGATGAGGTCTCTTTTGAAAAATGAGATAACAAATTGAATTAAGATGAAGTTGATGAAGATAGAAAGTGAACAGTTTTTAGATTTTTTCCAGTGCACATACAAACGTAGGCTGTGTTAAGATTGTATAATATGTGTTATAAAATTGAAGACACAAATTCAGTTAACAAATATATATTTTTTTATTTTGAATTTTAGTCTTTGTTAATGCTTTTTTCTTTCTGTCATCTACATTCTGATTTTCCCTGGGATCTCCGCCTAAACGAATCATTTTTCCTCTTTTCCTCAATTCTTTTACTTATCAACATGAACAATGACCTAGAAAGTAATATTTTTCAAAGCCCCCATGAATAATACAGTTTTGGCAACGATATCGGATGATTATTTAACCTACTGTTCTAAAAACTTATCGGAAACAGAATAATAGTAGTTAAGTTAATCGTAAACAAAAATTAAACAGAAAACGACCATAATTATATACACCAAGTAAGTTCCAAACCCTGTCATTGGTATTCGTTGATTGACCCCACATAATAGCAGTCAGCTCGCTCTGTCATCGTGCTATCTCTTTCTCGCCCGTTCGGAAGTTAGCACGCGTTACCTTGACATTCACGCAGCTGTTTTGATAAATTACTGCAGTTTTTTCTATATTAATAGCCCGCGTAAAATGTTTTAAGTACGTTTTTTTTGCGAATTGCTGCACTGTTTTCATTCAACTTATCAAGGTTATTGACTGTACTCCAGAGATTAAACATTAGTAGAATGTGTCTAACACAAAAACACTGTTTTATTCTTAAAAATAACTAGCGGAATGTAGGGGTACTCTAGGTACACCTCTGCCTAACTCCTGGAGGGATACTGGCGTGATGTTATGTGTAAATAGTACATGTCCAGATTCCGGATTAGGGTGTTTGTTCACCTCCGCCGTCACCGGAACGTCACCGTGAGCACCAGGTACCTATTTACCTGACCACGGAATAAATATAATTTATAATTTATTTATTTCACCAAAAATAATACAATGAATTACACATACTTTTAAGCTAGTATTTGAGAGTGTATAACATGGGAGCATCTATAGCCGAACTAGGACAAGTCCTGTATCTCGGCATACAGCGCCAGACCCCTCAAAATCGACAATAATACATATTAGCCCAAAAGACATGCAGAAAGATTCATCCAAATATAAAAAAGAAAACTGGAGTAAAACAAAAGTGACGTAGTGTAGTGACGATGTGTAGGTGTGTGTGTGTGTATTGTGCGCGTGATTTTGTGTAAGTGTAGAGTAGTGAAAGGTGTTGGGTGTTGGGTAGTGTAAATACGTCTTACCGAAAAATATTTCACCAAATAAAACTGACAAATTGCCAAAAGCATTACCTATTTCTGAACAATGAAAAGGTTCTCTGTTTCCTCATAGGAAAGGTCAATTAGATAATTATGTAACTTCGTCTTACATAGGGATTTGTTGAGCGGATAAATGTTGAGTTCTTTATTTATTTTATTGTAAAGGAAAGGAGCAACTGCAGTGTAAAATCTTCTTATGAACCCTGTTTTGGGCTCATAGGAACGTACACATACCTCGTGCTTTCGGCGCTTTGTGGTCAAGTCGACAAGACCGATAGTGAAATGAAGATGATGTAGGAATACATCATCTTAATTTCATCATCATCATTGGCAGCCTCATTCCATCCACTGAGTTACCTCAGCAGCCAATACTCAGCAGAGGATGGAACAATATTGCCTGCATGTTTCATCATCTGCCTCACCTTTTCCCAACTAGGTTGGGGCCGACTTCCAGTCTTACCGGATGCAGTCTAATCCATGCGTCATGTTCGTGAACGGGCGCCGTCAGTTGGGACTGGTCATCTCTTAGCTGCCATGGCTTATTTTAAATTATTTTAATCTATGAATTATTTTTTGTTTTTATTTTTTTCTTACGAATGCTTTTGAGGTGCTCGCCTTGCTATATTGTTCTCACAACATGTATAATTTCAACATGAATGATGTAATCAATATTTTGTAACAATTTTTTTATTTCAATGGGTGTGCTTGGAGTTTCTTGCCCGTTCTTTTCCATAGGTACCTACTACGCTTTGGAATGGGCAACTAGTTTCATATTTCTGACTGACCGACTCCTTGACAAATCAAAAGTGCCTGTAGGTATAATTATGGTTTAATTGAAATAAATGCTTTGAGTTGAATACCAGAATTTCGCATGAAGTGACTGGCTATCTGACATACAAAACCCAGTTACTGGGTAACACGATACACGGTAAGACTGGTTGTCAGATTTTCGGGGTTCTTATAACCCGTAAAAACTTTCATTAACTTAGGTACAAATGACAGACGGGACTAATGGCTTAACGTGCTTTCCGAGGCACGCAGGGGTTTTGGTATGTAACGATGGTCACCCATCCATAGACCAACCGTGGCAAGCGTAGCTTAACCTAATCGATCGACCCGTGCGGCTGTTATTACTTAGCCACGAGCCCCTCAACAAGTCTGTCTGTTTGTGCCATCTTTATTACCTTTACCTTAATTTCCAAACAGGACTGATTTGTGGGATAATCCTGTACAGTTCACGGCGAGTGGAGTCCAATTTATGCGCTGCCTGGGGCCTCTTGTACCACGAATTTAAATGTAATCGAGCCTAACCCTTGTGAGTTGTCTATACCTACATCACATGTTTTAATACGTTGGGTTGGGATTCTAAATTAAATAGACTGAAATTTAATAAGGCAAGCTAATTGAGAACAGCTAAAAAAACCCTGTAGTAACAAAATCAATGTATAATTAAAAAAGATTCCTACTTACTCAAACGCTTCGACATACAATATCTTCAGAACACTTTTTATATTTACCTACCTACTTAGTACAATAGGGATGTTGACTATGGGAAAAAAAACTATTTAGTCCGTCAGTCAGATAATAAAAAAAAAACTATTTAGTCCGTCAGTCAGATAATAAAAAAAAACTATTTAGTCCGTCAGTCAGATAATAAAAAAAAAACTATTTAGTCCGTCAGTCAGATAATAAAAAAAAAACTATTTAGTCCGTCAGTCAGATAATAAAAAAAAACTATTTAGTCCGTCAGTCAGATAATAAAAAAAAACTTTTTAGTCCGTCAGTCAGATAATAAAAAAAAAACTATTTAGTCCGTCAGTCAGATAATAAAAAAAAAATTATTTAGTCCGTCAGTCAGCTAATAAAAAAAAAACTTTTTAGTCCGTCACGCGTCAGTCAGATAATAAAAAAAAACTATTTAGTCCGTCAGTCAGATAATAAAAAAAAAACTATTTAGTCCGTCAGTCAGATAATAAAAAAAAAATTATTTAGTCCGTCAGTCAGCTAATAAAAAAAAAACTTTTTAGTCCGTCACGCGTCAGTCAGATAATAAAAAAAAAACTATTTAGTCCGTTAGTCAGATAATAAAAAAAAAACTATTTAGTCCGTTAGTCAGATAATAAAAAAAAAATTATTTAGTCCGTCAGTCAGCTAATAAAAAAAAAACTTTTTAGTCCGTCACGCGTCAGTCAGATAATAAAAAAAAAACTATTTAGTCCGTTAGTCAGATAATAAAAAAAAAACTATTTAGTCCGTCAGTCAGATAATAAAAAAAAAATTATTTAGTCCGTCAGTCAGCTAATAAAAAAA
Organism: Conistra vaccinii; assembly: GCA_948150665.1. Classification (NCBI taxonomy): domain Eukaryota; kingdom Metazoa; phylum Arthropoda; class Insecta; order Lepidoptera; family Noctuidae; genus Conistra; species Conistra vaccinii. Next base: position 1,045,709 of record OX411320.1, on the reverse strand, counting down.
AAACTTTTTAGTCCGTCACGCGTCAGTCAGATAATAAAAAAAAAACTATTTAGTCCGTCAGTCAGATAATAAAAAAAAAATTATTTAGTCCGTCAGTCAGCTAATAAAAAAAAAACTTTTTAGTCCGTCACGCGTCAGTCAGATAATAAAAAAAAAACTATTTAGTCCGTCAGTCAGATAATAAAAAAAAAACTATTTAGTCCGTCAGTCAGATAATAAAAAAAAAATTATTTAGTCCGTCAGTCAGCTAATAAAAAAAAAACTATTTAGTCCGTCAGTCAGATAATAAAAAAAAACTATTTAGTCCGTCAGTCAGATAATTAAAAAAAAACTATTTAGTCCGTCAGTCAGATAATAAAAAAAAACTTTTTAGTCCGTCAGTCAGATAATAAAAAAAAAACTTTTTAGTCCGTCAGTCAGATAATAAAAAAAAAACTATTTAGTCCGTCAGTCAGATAATAAAAAAAAAACTATTTAGTCCGTCAGTCAGATAATAAAAAAAAAACTATTTATTTAGTCCGTCAGTCAGATAATAAAAAAAAAACTATTTAGTCCGTCAGTCAGATAATAAAAAAAAAACTATTTAGTCCGTCAGTCAGATAATAAAAAAAAAACTATTTAGTCCGTCAGTCAGATAATAAAAAAAAAACTATTTAGTCCGTCAGTCAGATAATAAAAAAAAAATTATTTAGTCCGTCAGTCAGCTAATAAAAAAAAAACTATTTAGTCCGTCAGTCAGGTAATAAAAAAATATTAGACACATATATTTTTTTTATCATATTAATAAAAAATGTTAAAACTCAAGTGGAGGGGGGCTCGCTACGTCACAAGTTAGTATAAAATCTACCGGGTAGTGACGTCATGCCACATTTTGACATTGCCGTTGTATTATGATTACGTAAAAAAAGAAAAAACTACGTGTCCAATATTTTTTTATAATCTATTTAACGGACAAAAAACAAATTTTTAGTCAACATCCATATTATTGCAGTTTTATTTCAATTTATCCAGCGAATGCATACCGATTGCAGAAAAAACCTGGATGGAACTGACTTATGAAAAGAAGGCAACAAATAAAACACAACATTACAAACTATTATATTATAATTTAATTTAATATCTTTAATTCAGATACACAATACTTAAAATTACAACATAGAAGGCGTTAGTAGGGTTGTTAGTATACCTAATCAATCAGCTTAAACTTTACCCAACTATGTTGGGGTCAGCTTCCAGTCTAACCGGATGCAGCTGAATACCAGTATTTTACATGGAGCCTATCTGACTTTCACAACCCACTTAATGGGTCGATACCCCTTGGTAAAACTGACTACTCGTAACTACTGACAAAAATCTACGAATAACAGCCGGGACCAACGGCTTAACAGGTCTCGATATGAAATGGATGGTCATCCATCCACGAACCTACCGTGGCAAGCGTAGCTTAACCTGTGGTCGAACCGTGCGGCTGTTATTATTTAGTTGTTAGTAATTTGTAAGTAAACAAGACAAGTTACATAACCTAATTTACTTAAAGGTAGGTCATATTTCCCTGCAGGTGTACACCTGCCCAGTACACAGTAAAAGGACAATCGACTGCACGCTAACGTTCTGAGGACAATGTTGGCGCTACCGCGGACCCTGCTCATCATTGATGCAGTTTTTTTAATTTTTATTGTTTAAATTAAAGAACAAAACAAAATTTAAACAGAAACATCACAAAAACCTCAATAGGTTTATCCGGATGTGTAAACACTTCTAAGCAATCTTAATACTACTTAATACTAATATAATACTACCTACTGCATAACGAAATATATAATTTAAGGTTAAAACATACTTTACAAGAACATTGTGAGGTAGATCGCAATAATAACTAAAAAAGTACAAAAACGACGACGCCGCGACGGCGCGCGGCGCGGTTCAGACAACCCGTCGATACTGTATTTGTGTATTGGCAAGATCTTACAATTTTTAAAGAAACCTGTTACGTCATCACCATCATACAGTGTTTTTTAAAATATTATTTGGTATTATTATTTTTATTAAACGAAGTTGTATGTTGTCTAGGTAAGTTTTAAATGTTCTACCATAGCTAGTAACTCCATAAGAAATTATTGACAATATAAAGGTTAAGTAATATTTATTTTAAAAGGTACTTTGTATTTAATCATTGCAAATTTGGCTAGCATTGCTCGCTATTTATCATAGTTCTTTACTTTATTACGGAGAAGAAATCATCAATGGATGCCTCCGTAAATATTGAGGACAAATACCGGTTATTAAATTAAGGAAAACTTGTTTTTAATAGTATTTCGACGGTATAATATTATTCTGTGGATGACTAACAATAACCAGGAAAGTCTATGATCTTATTACGCATAATATGTACAACATTAACTCAGCCTAGCATTGTAAGTAACCTACTTAACAATCACATATTTCGTTTCTATCAATATTCGTCAATGATTGGGTGATTTAAAATTTCTTTATTTTAACACAAATAGTTATTTCTGCAACTTTTGTATAATAAGGGGTATTAAAACACGGATGTGGGTTTATCACATGAGTGTTTTAATACCTAATTATGTACAGTTGCATACAAGATCTACAATTCTACACCCATGACAGGAATCGTCTATAAAAGGTTCTGAAACCATAGGGTGTTGTAGTGTTGTAAGAACGAATTCGAATTACCTATAAGTTTTGGTACCGTAGTGAAACGCGCGTGCATGACAATGTTCTCTTTTTGAAAATTCATAAAGCTACAAAGAGTTGCATAATTAAATTTAGTAAAACATTATAACACTCGTTTGGATGATATTATGGTTACAATGACACTGGTTGTTTTAATGTTGGCAATAAGCTAACTGTTTCAGAAACTTTTATAGAGGATTTATAGCATACATAGGTAAACAGATAAATGACATTCAGATCTCATTCTAAAAGCATTAAACATTATGATTGGGTGTTTTGTGCAGACTATAGCGCCTATTTATACCATTTGGGCATGCATTAATGTCACATATGAATACAGATGAGACACTCCGCAAACACATTTAAATAAAAAGCGACTCTTGTTTTGACACAATAAAGTGCAATTCAGGTGGCACAGCGCAAATTACCTACAGTAATATTCACCAAGAAGTTACCTCTTAGATTTACGCGATAGAGCGTAACTCTTGAATCTTCTGACTACGTAACACTCACTGAATTGGCCCAGCAAGACGGGCTCGCCGCGTACTTGTAGCTTCATACCTTAACTGTGGAGTGTCTCATCTGTATTTATCTGTGGTGATGTTCAATCTCCATCAATAGTATTATGAACTGAACCTCTTTTCTCGGAAAAGCTTCATTAAGTTATCATGTTTTTCAAAATAATCCTCAACAGTTTGTTCTTTTTCATCATTGTTCGTTTCATCTTCTTTTTATAGCATTTTTGAAGAAGAAGGATTCCCGTCATCATATCCCACAACTGTAGCTCTGAAATGATCTCTGCTCTCTCCAATAACCACTGGTACTTCCACTGCAGCATTGATGTGAGGAAAAGGAAGTTTAGCTGTCACTCTCACTTTGTATTCTCCTATCAAGATCTTCGTATGTTGTATCGAGTACAAGCTCGGTAATGTTGGGACAATACACGTTAGATTCAACACACTTTTTTCTTGTATAGTTGGAGAATATCCCTTTGTAGTTTTCACGGGCGTTTTATCAATCTTTTTCGTCTTATTACTTGATACATAAGTGAAATGTTCAATAAGCTCTGTTTTAATAGTTATTGGGACATTTGTGTCATTGTTTATCGTAAGCATCAGTTTAATGTTTCCTCCTGGAGTCACAATTGCTCTATCTAGTTCGCCTTTTACATGAATGGTGTTCTTGCTAAAGAAAGTGACGAGATCTTTATGTAAGTCAAATGTCACAGACTCTGGAGAACACGGACTTACAAAGCCGTAAATAGGTACTTTTACATCAAACTTTTTAATAGTTCTAAAGAAATTGTCTTTCACAAATGTAGCTTTGACTTTGTACTCTATAGTACAGATTTTGTTTTCGAATGATGTTGGTATATCATCTGGTGAAAATAATTCGAATGGGTGTTCGTAAGTTCCTGCTAGAATTTTTGGATTATCTCTGCCTGGTGTTATTAAATTCATGCTTGTATTTACATACTCTTCGTGATTGCTGTATGTTGTTGTTGAGTCATCTAATTCCGTAAGTGACCATTGACACTTTCCTTTGCCCACAAGACGGATGTCTATACTTACGAACCTCGTTGGTTTGTCTATGGAATACTTCAATGTTCCTGCCACAGGCTGTCCGGCCCTGAAGATACCATCTTTTGGACTTTGGAGTAATATCACACACTTCACACCCATTTTTTTTTGGTAAAAAATAACTGGAGTATAAACGGTTAAACAATTATAAAAGTACAAGTCAAAGTCAAAAAAATGTAAACAACCGCTCGTAAGCACTGCCCGCGTCGTACTAATGTTGTCAGACTTACCTACAACATGAATACTACGTTAGCTTCTAGTACAAATATTAACTTTATGTATAAGCGTAAGAACTAAGTTTATTATAGAATGACAAAATCTGTCGGTTAGGTACTTTATAAAACATGTTTCTCTACAAGGAAAAGTGAACCTTTTTATATTTTACCTGTTGGTACGGTTGGCACATTGGTTATGCGATTGACTGCTTCGCTGCGTGTCGCGGGTTCGATTCCCGCACGGAGCTGTACACCTGCCCAGTACACAATAAAAGGACAATCGACTTTGCACGCTAACGTTCTGAGGACAATGTTGGCGCTACCGCGGACTCTGCTCATCATTGATGCAGTTATTACCATAAGGTAATAACTGCATCAATGATGAGCAGAGGGATTAATTGATGCCTCCGTAAACATTGAGGAAGTACCGGTTATTAAAAAAAAAAAATGTTTTAAATTGTTGTATTTCGACAGTATAATATTATACTATGGTTTTTCTTAGATGACTAACAGTAACCAGGAAAGTATATAATCTTATTACGCATAGACACAACATTAACTCAGCCTAGCATTGTAAGTAGGTAAGCTTGAACGATAGTATGCACTTAACACACTTGGTTCTAAGCCGTTACTATCAATATTCGTCAAAGATTGGTTGATTTGAAATGTCTTTATTTCAACACAAAACAAATAAATGACATTCAGATCTCATTCTAAAAGCATCAAACATTATGATGTTTTGTACAGACTATGGCGCCTATATAAACCATTTGCGCGTACATGTAATGTCACAGATTAATACAGATGGGATACTCCGCAAAATCATTTATATAAAAAGCGACTCTTGCTTTGACACAATAAAGTGCAATTCAGGTGGTACAGCGCTAATTACGTCCAGTAATATTTACCTAGAAGTTACCTCTTTCTATCGCGTAACTCTTGAATCTTCTGACTACGTAACACTCACTGAATTGGCCCAGCAAGACGGGCTCGCCGCGTACTTGTAGGTTCATACCTAAACTGAGGACTGTCTCATCTGTATTTATCTGTGGTAATATTCAATCTCCATCAATAGTATTATGAACTGAACCTCTTTTCTCGGAAAAGCTTCATTAGGTTATTATGTTTTTCAAAATAGTCCTCAACAGTTAGTTCTTTTTCATCATTGTTCGTTTCATCTTATTTTTATAGCATTTTTGAAGAAGAAGGATTCCCTTCTTCATATCCCGCAACTGCAGCTCTGAAATGATCTCTGCTCTCTCCAATAACCACCGGAACCTCCACTGCAGCATTGATGTGAGGAAAAGGAAGTTTAGCTGTCACTCTCACTTTGTATTCTCCTATCAAGATCTTCGTGTGTTGTATCGAGTACAAGCTCGGTAATGTTGGGACAATACACGTGAGATTTGACACACTTTTTTCTTGTATAGTTGGAGAATATCCCTTTGTAGTTTTCACGGGCTTTTTATCAATCCTTTTCGTCTTATTACTTGATACATATGTTAAATATTCAATAAGCTCTGTTTTAATAGTTATTGGGACATTTGTGTCATTGTTTATCGTAAGCATCAGTTTAATGTTTTCTCCTGGAGTCACAATTGCTCTATCTAGTTCGCCTTTTACATGAATGGTGTTGTTGCTAGAGAGAGAGAAGAGATCTTTATGTAAGTCAAATATAACAGACTCTGGGGAACTCGGGCTTACACAGCCGTAAATAGGTACTTTTACATCAATCTTTTTACTAGTTCCAAAGAAATTGTCCTTCACAAATGTAGCTTTGACTTTGTACTCTATAGTACAGATTTTATTTTCGAATGATGTTGGTATATCATCTGGTGAAAATAATTCGAATGGTTGTTCGTAAGTTCCTGCTAGAATTTTTTGATTATCTCTGCCTGGTGTTAATAAATTCATGGTTGTATTTACATACTCTTCGCGATTGCTATATGTTGTTGTTGAGTCATCTGAATCCGTAACTAACCATTTACACTTTCCTTTGCCCACAAGACGGATGTCTATTCTTACGAACCTCGTTGGTTTGTCTATGGAATACTTCAATGTTCCTGTCACAGGCTGTCCGGCTCTGAAGATACCATCTTTTGGACTTTGGAGTAATATGACACATTTCACACCCATTTTTTTTTTGGTAAAAAAACAACTGGAGTATAAACGTTTAAACAATTATTAAAGTACAAGTCAAAGTAAAAAAATGTAAACAACCGCTCGTAAGGACTGCCCGCGTCGTACTAATGTTGTCAGACTTACCTACAATATGAATACAACGTTAGCTTCTAGTACAAATATTAACTTTATAAGCATAAGAACTAAGTTTAATATAGAATGACGAAATCTGTCGGTTAGGTACTTTATAAAACATGTTTCTCTACAAGGAAAAGTGAACGTTTTTATATTTTACCTGTTGGCACGGGGTGGGCACATTGGTTATGCGATTGACTGCTTCGCTGCGTGTCGCGGGTTCGATTCCCGCACGGAACAAATATTTGTATGACCTACAAGTAGTTGTTCCGGGTCTGGCTGTTTGTGTATGTGAGTTTAAATGTTTGTCAACGCTGGGTGCGTTGACAATCATTACAATACAGAAAAAATCCCTAGTGGGGCAACATTAAAAAAAAAAAAACTAGACACCTACTTAGTACAATTATACCTGTTTTATTTTATATTTATTTTAGTTCAACGAATGTACACCGATTGCAGAGAAAACTTGGCTGAAATTGACTTATGAAAATAAAGCAACAAGCAAAACAAAGTATTATATTATAATTTAATATAATATCTTTAATTTAGATACACAGTACTTATATTTACTTGTACTTACTCAATTATTTTTTTAAATATAATGATAAGTAAGACGTTTACTAACATTAATTATAAGAAATTTACTAACGCAGTGGATCTTATGTTGTCCGAATTATAGAATTTATTTATTTATTTAAAATTACAATTTTGAGATAAGGCCTATTTCATATAAATGTGGGTTCCAAAATACTACATTCGTAAAAACATAAAATTACAATCAACACAGTAGGAACAAATCACGTTTAAAAGTTGCTAAATGTATAAATATTGGTGCTCGTGACTGTACACCTGCCCAGTACACAGTAAAAGAACAATCGACATTGCACGCTAACGTTCTGAGGACAATGTTGGCGGTACCGCGGACCCTGCTCATCATTGATGCAGTTATTAACTTATTACGGCGAATAAATCATTAATGGATGCCTCCGTAAACATTGAGGAAGTACCGGTTATAAAAAAAAAAACTTGTTTTAAATAGTTGTATTTCGACAGTATAATATTATACTATGGTATTTCTTAGATGACTAACAGTAACCAGGAAAGTCTATATCTTATTACGCATAGACACAACATTAACTCAGCCTAGCATTGTAAGTAGGTAAGCTTGAACGATAGTAAATGTACTTAACAATCACAGATTTAGTTTTTTGTTCTAAGCCGTTTCTATCAATATTCGTCAAGGATTGGTTGATTTGAAATGTCTTTATTTCAACACAAAACAAATAAATTACATTCAGATCTCATTATAAAAACATCAAACATGTTCTCATTATAAAAATAGTATGATATAATATAAAATGTATGAATAATGATATTAATATAATATAATGTAAACTGTATAGTGTATAACTGTAATATTGAGTATGTTTAAGTATATTTTTATTACCATTTGAATTGCAATGCTTTAACAGGCAATTAAGTTCTAAGAACCTACCTATTGTAAACATCTTCAAAATTCTGTACACTTAGTTCAGTTAGTTCGCAAAAAAGAATTTGAATTTGTATTCTGTGCAGACTATGGCGCCTATGTATATAAACCATGTGCGCGTACATGTAATGCCACAGATTCAGTCGCTTTTTATATAAATGATTTTTCGGAGTATCCCATCTGTAAATTATTACAGATGGGATACTCCGAAAAATCATTTATATAAAAAGCGACTCTTGCTTTGACACAATAAAGTGCAATTCAGGTAGCACAGCGCTAATTACTTACAGTAATATTCACCTACAAGTTACCTCTTTCTATCGCATATCTCTTTAATCTTCTGACTAACGTTACATTCACTGAATTGGCCCAGCAAGACGGGCCTACCGCGTACTTGTAGCTTCATACCTTAACTGCGGAGTGTCTCATCTGTATTCATCTGTGGTAATGTTCAATCTCAACATTTTCAATATTCGCTTTCGGAAAAGCTTTATAAAGTTATCATGTTTTTCAAAAAAGTCCTCAACAGTTTGTTCTTTGGTCGTTGCATCTTCTTTTTAATTATATCCCGCAACTGCAGCTCTGAAATGATCTCTGCTCTCTCCAATAACCACTGGTACCTCCACTGCAGCATTGATGTGAGGAAAAGGAAGTTTAGCTGTCACTCTTAATTTGTATTCTCTTATCAAGATCTTCGTATGTTGTATCGAGTACAAGTTCGGTAAAGTTGGGACAATACATGTTAGATTCAATACACTCTTCTCTTTTATAGTTGGAGAATATCCCTTTGTAGTTTTCACGGGCTTTTCATCAATCTTTTTCATATTAGTATTTGAAATATAAGTAAAATATTCAATAAGCTCTGTTTTAATAGTTATTGGGACATTTGTGTCATTGTATAGCGTAAGCATCAGTTTAATGTTTTCTCCTGGAGTCAAAATTGCTCTATCTATTTTTCCTTTTACATGAATGATGTTGTTGCTAGTGAGAGAGAAGAGATCTTTATGTAAGTCAAATGTCACAGACTTTGGAGAATACGGGCTTACACAGCCGAAAATAGGTACTTTTACATCAAACTTTTTACTAGTTCTAAAGAAATTGTCCTTCACAAATGTAGCTTTGACTTTGTACTCTATAGTACAGATTTTATTTTCGAATGATGCTGGTATATCACCAGGTAAAAATAATTCAAATGGTTGTTCGTAAGTTCCTGCTAGAATTTTTTGATTATCTCTCCCTAGTGTTAATAAATTCATGTTTGTATTTACATACTCTTCGCGATTGCTGTATGTTGTATATGTTGTTTTGTCGTCATCTGAATTCGTAAGTACCCATTTACACTTTCCTTTGCCCACAAGACGGATGTCTATTCTTACGAACCTCGTTGGTTTGTCTATGGAATACTTCAATATTCCTGCCATAGGCTGTCCGGCCCTGAAGATACCATCTTGTGTTCTAAGTAATATCACACACTTCACACCCATTTTTGGTAAAAAAAACAACTATAGTATAAACGTTTAAACAATTATAAAAGTACAAGTCAAAGTAAACAAATGTAAACAACCGCTCGTAAGGACTGCCCGCGTCGTAATCATGTTGTCAGACTTACCTAAAATATGAATACAACGTTAGCTTCTAGTACAAGTATTAACTTTATAAGCATAAGAACTAAGTTTATTTTAGAATGACGAAATCTGTCGGTCGTTTAATCACTTCATAAAACATGTTTCTCTACAAGGAAAAATCAACCTTTTTATATATTTACCTGTCGGCACGGTGGGCGCATTGGTTATGCGATTGACTGCTGCGCTGCGTCTGCTGCGTGTCGCGGGTTCGATTCCCGCACGGAACAAATATTTTTATGACCTACAAGTAGTTGTTCCGGGACTGGCTGTTTCTGTATGTGAGTTTAAATGTTTGTAAACGCACCTACAATACAGGAGAAACTCCTAGAGTGGGGCAACGCCTAGAAAAAAATATTTAAACCTACTTAGTATAATTACTCGTATAGCTGTTTTTAACCCCCGACGGAAAACGAATGGGTGTTACAAGTTTAACGTGTGCATCTGTGTGTCTGTCTGTGGCATCGTAGCCCCCAAACGGTTGAACCGATTTAGTTTGTTTTTGTTTTGTTTGAAAGGTGACTTGATCGGGAGTGTTCTTAGCTATGATTCAAGAAAATCTATTCAGCCGTTTGAAGATTATCAGGTCTTTTCTAATTGATGAATGGACTTGAGCATCTTCCACAGGTCTGATTGAGTCTAAATTTGGTAATCTGTTACTTCAATGGTAAGTATTAGAATAACATAGTAACCTTGAACTGATGCTGCAGCATTACCCGGTATTTGCAGGATACCCAACTCCTCACCAACTTACAGAAGTGGTATCGTGTTTGGGCTCATTAGAATTGTCTCAATGAATAGGTTATAGATATATATTTATCAGGGTCTGATGATGGAAAAATAAATCAGGGTAAATTAGTAACTAACTTTACTGTGGGAAAAATGACGTACAGCTGCGCAGATATAAGCGAGGCACGTGTCGATTGTAACGTATGTACTAGTAATTAGTATATAATAACGTTTAAAAAGCAGGAAATAAAAGTTAAATTTAAAAAAACCACCACAAAATCCTTTAAAAGTTTCAAAATAAAATATAATGGCCTTTTAAGTTTAAATATAATTTTTGTTAATATTTTGTCATCGCGTTGGTACTTTAATATATTTTAGTTCAACGAATGTACGCCGATTGCAGAGAAAACTTGGCTGAAATTGACTTATGAAAATAAGGCAACAAGCAAAACAAAACAAGTATTATATTATAATTTAATTTAATTATCTTTAATTCAGACACACAATACTTAAAATTACAACATAGGAGGCATTATTATGGTTGTTAGTATACCTAATAAATCTGCTTAACCTTTTCCCAACTATGTTGGAGTCAGCTTCCAGTCTAACCGGATGCAGCTGAATACCAGTATTTTACATGGAGCCTGACTTTCACAGCCCACTTATTGGGTCGATACCCCTTGGTAAAACTAGTTGTTAGTCTTTTTGGCTTCTGACTACTCGTAACGAGTGACGAAGATCTTCGAATAACAGCCGGGACGAACGGTTTAACGTGCTTTCCGAGGCACGGAGAAGTCTCGATATGAAATCGATGGTCACCCATCCACGAGGAGTGTTTCATCTGTATTTATCTGTGGTAATGTTCAATCTCCATCAATAGTATTATGAACTGAACCTCTTTTCTCGCAAAAGCTTCATTAAGTTATCATGTTTTTCAAAATAGTCCTCAACAGTCAATTCTTTTTCCTCATTGTTCGTTTCATCTTCTTTTTCTAGCATTTTTGAAGAAGAAGGATTCCCGTCATCATATCCCACAACTGCAGTTCTGAAATGATCTCTGCTCTCTCCAATAACCACCGGTACCTCCACGGCAGCATTGATGTGAGGAAAAGGAAGTTTAGCTGTCACTCTCACTTTGTATTCTCCTATCAGGATCTTCGTGTGTTGTATCGAGTACAAGCTCGGTAAAGTTGGGACAATACACGTTAGATTCGACACACTCTTCTCTTTTATAGTTGGACAATATCTCTTTGTAGTTTTCACAGGCGTTTTATCAATATATTTGTTATTATTATTTGATACATAAGTTAAATGTTCAATAAGCTCTGTTTTAATAGTTATTGGGACATTTGTGTCATTGTTTATCGTAAGCATCAGTTTAATGTTTTCTCCTGGAGTTAAAATTGCTCTATCTATTTCGCCATTTACATGAATGATGTTGTTGGTAGTGAGAGAGAAGAGATCTTTATGTAAGCTAAATGTCACAGGCTCTTGAGAACACGGGCTTACAAAGCCGTAAATTGGTACTTTTACATCAAACTTTTTACTAGTTCCAAAGAAATTGTCCTTCACAAATGTAGCTTTGACTTTGTACTCTATAGTACAGATTTTATTTTTGAATGACGTTGGTATATCATCTGGCAAAAATAATTCAAATGGTTGTTCGTAAGTTCCTGCTAGAGTTTTTTGGTTATCTGTCCCTGATATTGATAAATTCATGCTTGTTGTATTTACATACTTTTCGTGATTTATATGGGATATTGATTGATTTGGACCCTGTTTCCATTGACACTTTCCTTTGCCCACAAGACGGATGTCTATACTTACGAACCTCGTTGGTTTATTTAAGGAATACTTCAATGTTCCTGCCACGGGCTGTCCGGCCCTGAAGATACCATCTTTAGTTTTTTGGAGTAATATGACACACTTCACACCCATTTTTGGTAAAAAAAGAACTGTAGTATATACAAAATGTTCACAACCGCTCGTAAGGACTGCCCGCGAATCACTAATATTGTCGGACTTATTTACAATATGAATACAACTTTAGCTTCTAGTAGAAAAATTAACTCTAAATGCATCAGAGCTAAATTTATTTTGGAACGACGAAATCTATCGGTCACTTTTTATAAAGTGACCGATAGAAACATGTTTTATAACATGTTTCTATACAAGGAAAAGTGAACCGTATGGAATAGAATTAACGCGTTTCGTCATAAGTGGCTGAGTAGGTTGCCAGTCATTGGATAATTACAATGTGGGAAGCCATTTATTATCCTCCTCTTGTAAGCCTAAAACGGTATCTCAAAAACAAAACATAATTCTGTTTTCGTTGCATCGGGTAGCTTGAAGCAAGGTCTAGTCAAAATTACCGTATTGGAGAATCAGAACAAGACCACTTAGTTGGTGGTTTAAAAAATGCATCATTTGTTAGTATTTTTTCAGCGCATTCTTTTGTTGATATTCTTGACGTTTTAGTAGAGAGAGACCAACGAAGGAACGTTCTGTCCCTGTTTACCCCAAAAGAATTTGGTAGAGTGGGGATAGAATGTGCATTGGCTGGCTCGTTTGGTCTAAATCGACATTTAAGGAAAATATGCATAATTATCTTATTTCTATCGTAAAATTACTACCTGGTTTTTTAAGGTTAGGTTAGATTAAGGTTTAGGTTTGGTAATTTATCTTGTAAAAACGGTAACTTGGCGTTTGCCACCAGGGCCCTATTCCACAAAACTTTACAATAAACTTTACAAGTCCGTGTATCACAAAATTCTAAGCCACACAATTCGAACAGAAAAACCTAACAAATATGTAAATTGTAGTGAGCATGTTCAGGCTTTGAGTTACTGCTTTTAAAAATGCGAAAGAATTGTAGATTGTACCTGTTATTGTAACTCATACATAGGTCATTTCTGTCTTACGTAATTTTTTCAACAATGTTGTAGAATATTGTAGATTTGTAAAGTTTTGTGGTATAGGGCCCGGGGTACTGCTCCTGCTTTTAGCAAAATTACCCATGATCAGTTCGTAAATTATTGACTACAAGTGGTAAAGATCATTCCAATCATAATTTTTCTTAGGTAAGTAACGGTATCCTGTTCGCAAACGCCGAGTAACTGCTGCTTAGCTAATCGTATACCGATTTTGGTTCTAAATATAAGTGCTCTGTTGGATGGGAATTTCAACGCTTGACATGGCGCCGTGAGTTGAAATTCCATCAATGCCACAATATTCACTTAGTGTTAGTGAAAACGGGTTATTGTGTACCGCTGCGCCCGCGTTGCCGTCAACCATAATAATTTTTTTACGCGTGTTTTTGAATCTGTGATATCTTTTTATACTATTCATTTAAATGATAATTATGAACTTATATTATATATTTTAATCTAAAATGCCTAATTTAACTAACATATTTGATTGCGTAAGGATTATTATAATACGGCTTCGGAAATAACGACGAAATTTTTATCAAATTTTGAAAGATAATAATTACTGTGGGTCATCCTTAGAAGACAGACATATGCCATCGCGGACTTTTTTGTTGAACTTTTTAAACATATAATCCTGTGGAACATAATTTTTATTTATCTCTCACGGTTTACGGCACATGCCAGTAAAGCTAGTCGGCATGACATTTTCCGTCATCTTCAACAATTATCGTTATATTTCAGCCAATTTACACAAAACGTTAATAAATTATACACCAAAACCTTTCTCATTAATAATTCCGTCCATTGGTGAAAACCGTTTGAAAATCCGTTCGGTTTTGAGTTTATCGCATGCAGACAGACAGACGCGGCGGGGCCGGGGACTTTGTTTTATAATATGTAAGGATAAAATTATAAGGATTAAAGACGCTTTTTATGCCTATTTGTGTTAATGCAGTCACACAAAAAGGCACAAAAAGCGTCTTTAATTCTTATTCTTATATGAATAAATTATACAATTAAATGTCTAAGTTTAGATATGTTTATATATGCATTTTATTTGTTTTATTTTTCAATGTTTCAATGAAGATCGAGTTATTTTGATTGCACTATCTGATGCGAAATGTTTCATACTAACAGATGCAAAAACAATATATTTTTTATTTTTTGACATATCGCTTTATAGCTTACGATCGGCGCGGCGCCAATAAAGCGAAAATATATCTTCATTTGTTTCGTCTACATTCCGCATTCTTGACTGAATAGGTAATATTACGGGAATGTTATAAAAAAACCAGTTACCTTTAAGTATAATTGAGGAACGCACCAGTCCTACCGAGTAGAGCTAGCAACTAAAAACGAGTTGACGAGCAACGAGCTGCGAGTGCGAGACTGCGACGAGTGATTCTTCACTGGTATGCGTATAGATAGATTATCGTTTATTTGGTGCACACAAAAAACAGAGCACAACATATAAAAACAAGATTAAATAATAACTAAATACATGAATAGCTACAAGGTGACAATATACAAACAAAAAAAGAAGAAAACAAGACATTGTAATGGCGCTATTATACCAAGCGACAGTCTTTCAGCGAGTGTTTTGCCCGCCAAGCCAGCGTCGCTGAGGGAGTACTCGCATTGATAGCTCTTATCGTTTTAACACACGAGTACTCACCAGCAGTGTGAACAATCAGCGACCAACTATTTATTAATATGTATCTGTTTTTTATACACGGTTCTACAATTTTTTTTATCGTTCTTGTGTAAGAAAATCTTTGATAGCTAGTCTTTGTCGGCGGTGGGACATGGCAGGTGCTTAAAGGTGCAATACTTCATGGAACCGTATTGTGGCCAGTCGACATTGATCACTTCAAAATATTCGATACTCTACTACTAATAAAGCGAGCATCGATCAATGAAAAGAAATGATTTTTTTTATTATACATGTATGTAGGATATATCGGAATCACTTTAACACGTCATTTTATCAAAAAAAAAAAAATAGGATAGAGTCGACATTTCCTATCTGAATACTACCTGAAAAAAATTGCGAAGCACAGTCAGGGGTTAAAGTCTCTTTTAAAGTTCAGACAATCTTGGACAGATCATGTGAGGACCATGTAGATTAGTATTTGAAATGGAATTTTGAGGAAAGATCCACACAGATTTGAGTGGAGCTGGCCAGTCAGAGCAAACATTTTCAGTAATCTTGTTGTACCTCAAATCAGAACTTAAGGAGCTACACGACTAAATATGGACGATTGTTAAAAATTAATTCCATATCAAAGACCGACGACGTCGCGCGTCAAAGAAAACAAACGACGTCAGTCAATCGTCATTTGGCTGCCATGCATATTGCAACAACTTAATTAAGTTAATTTCAGAATGACAAGCACTTTTATTATTCTCCCACTGCTGGGCAAAGGCCTCTTCTCATAAAGAAAAGCCACAAGCATTGATCACCAGGGGTGCTCAAGACGGGTTGGTGATTTAATTGTTTTTTTTGTTTTTGTTAGCATTTATTTCAAATAAACCAATTACAGGCACTTTTGAATTGTCAAGGGGTCGGTCAGTCAGAAAAGATGAAGCTAGATGCCCATTCCAAAGCGTAGTAGGTACCTATGGAGAAGAACGGGCAAGAAACTCCACGGACACTCTTTTAAATAAAAATTTGGTTACAAAATATTGGTTACATCATTCATGTTGAACTTATACATGTGAGAACGATGCAAAACGTTAAAAGCGTCCGTAATAAAAGATAAAAACAAAAATAAAACAATAAAAAAATTAAATCAAATTAAAATAAGCCATGGCAGCTATGAGATGACCAGTCACAACTGACGGCGCCCGTTCACGAACATGACACATGGATTAGCACCATTCAGCTCAACCATTTTGAAGGGAGCTAAATGATCCAACACACACGCCACCGTCAGCGAGACATTAGAGTGAGCATGACATACTCTCAGCGGCCAGGGCACATTCAAGTCAATGAAAGACATACCCAGTACCTAAATGGTAGCTATATAGTCTGTACATAGTACTCACACATGTGCTATGCAATTATACAATGCTAAGAGATTGAATTTATACAATGCAAGGATAGTTTTTAAAATCCTCCGCAGCTCCAACAGTATTTTCAGATGCTATACAATTAGTTTATGTGCCCTTGTGGAGCAGGACCAGCGTTGACCCAAGCATTTTTATCAGCGATGTAATCCCCCAACTTATAATATGCCTGACTGCATAGTGTGCGTTTAATATAAGATTTAAATTTCGTTTCATTCAGCTGAAGTATGTGGGGAGGTATTTTATTGTAGCATTTTAAACAGTACCCCATGAATGATGAGTCTACTTTAGCCAGCCTGAAACCCGGTTGAACTAATTGGTCCCTATTCCTAGTGATATAATTGTGTCTTGAACCTCTTTTACTAAAAAGATGTAGATTTTTCCTTACGTACATAATGTTTTCATAGATATATTGACAAGGTACCGTCATGATGTTAATATCTTTAAACAGTTCCCTTAGAGAGTCGCGCCTGCGGAGGCCATATATCGCTCTGATGGCTCTTTTCTGCAGAATAAAAATAGACTCGATGTCTGCAGCCCGTCCCCATAGTAGAATACCGTACGACATAATACTATGAAAGTAACTAAAATAGACTAGCCTCGCGGTATCTACATCCGTAAATTGACGGATTTTTCTCACAGCATATGCTGCTGAACTTAGTCGTCCTGAAAGGGATGTTAAATGAGGACCCCATTGAAGCCTAGAGTCGAGCGTGATCCCCAGGAAAACAGTTTGATCGACGAATTCTAGTTTCTCTTGATTTAATACTATCTCACAATTACTACTTTTGACATTTGGTAAAGAAAATCTTATGCACTTAGTTTTTTTCTCATTTAATACTAAATTATTAGCAGTGAACCAATTTTGGACCTGCTGCAGGGCTAATTAACTATGAATCCAGGTTTCCTCACGATATTTTTCCTTCACCAATATCAGTACTGTCCAAAATATTATACTTTTATGCTAACAAATTGAATTGATATACTTATATAAATTGAAAAAGTCACATTGGTACTTGCCCTGATTTGAACCCAAAACCTCGTGCATGAGAGGTTAGGCACCACAGGGCCATCAAAACATTTAAAAATTAAATAAAATAAAAATGTTTGAAATTGTAGCACAAACTAAACTTGTACAAATTGATTTTCCAAAAGCATCTATTTGTATCTATCATGTTTGGAAATTAAATTGCTAATGAATCATAAATAAATAGGCTTCAACGGTTGTATGCACATTCTTCAAGCTGAATCAGAATCATAATCAGAACCATTACTGAATCAGAATCAGAAAAAAACAGAAAAGAACAAGAACACCAGAATCGGAACAAGAATTTTGTTAAGTAAATTGAATTATTCGTCTAAATGTAAGCCAAATTATCTTTTGTATAAAAAATACACACGTTTTATGTCGTTCGTATGAGAAAATTGAATATTTTAGCTTTTCCATTTTATAAGTAAATCATGGGATAACAGCTTTCTAAAGTCTTTTAGGATAATACGGAATTCGTTCGACAATAAGCAATTTCTCCTCTTTGAAAGAGGGAAAGCTTATTTTTACGGTAAGTGCCTTACGTTCTACTAGGTAAAATACAATAAAAATAAAACAACAGATACCTATATTTCGAAATCATTTACTTAGTAATAATTACAGTTAAATTATTTACTTAATCTTACGTATGATTGGTATGTGTAACGGGTTAAAAAAAATAATGCAAAATAAGTCCTCTTATCTAAGTTACCATTACAGTTTGGTTGATAAATGCTTGTAACAAAATTATCTGATGCTTAAATTTTTGTTAACAAATAAAAGACACTAGGTGTTCAGTTTTCTGTCTAAGAATATTACAAAGAATAAAAAATAATAAATCAACACACAACAAAATAATCAAGTAAACGAAAACTTAAAAAGGTTTGATCATTAATTTGATTAAGAGAGATTAATGTAAAATACGAACAGACCAATTTATGCTTTAGACTTTTTTTCAAACGTAGTCTCCCAAGAGGATGGTGGCTCTTATAAGAGCGCATTTGACTCAACGGTTTCTGTACTACCTTTAAGTTTTTCTCCCACAAACACAGAAACTTCAACAGACGAATTTACGTGCGGCAGTGGTACCTTCAATGTCACTTTTAACTTGTACTCTCTTGTTATTATCTTCGAGTATCTTACCGTGCACAGTTCCGGCGCCACTGGTATCATAATAACCATACATGAAACACTGTTATCGGGCACACTTGGCGTCCCCACTGCACATGAATAAATCTCTTCTCTTACAGTTTTTGAATCATCAAACATATTATGCTTTCTTACAAAAAAGTCATCTGTATACTTCGTTTTGCTAAGTAACTCAGTTTTTACTGAGAAACTTACATTACTGTTGTTACTCGCAACTAATGAAATTTGTGTTTCACCGGAAGGATTTAGATATCCTTTGTCAAGTTCTGCTTTTAAATTGATTTCATGCTTGTTCGAAGAAAATATTTTGTTAAGCGTTTTGTCCAAAGCAAAACTTAAAGGTTTATCTGTTATCGAAGAATCAATACTAGGGTATATTGTTATTTTTGTCTTGAACTTCTTATTCCAACTGAAAATCCTGGGCTTTTTAAATTTTAAGACTAAGTAGTATTTTATTTCCCCAATATCTGTCTTCATAGATGGCGGTATATTTCCTGGGATTATCATTTCGAATGCGTGCTCATATGATCCTGCACTCAATGTTGTATTTTCATCAGTATTTTTGTTTAGCAAGTGAATTTTCTTCACTACTTTCGTTTCGTGACCTTCAAATACAAACCGATTGCCTTCCTTCTTTCGTTGACGAGCTTTTTGTCCATGACGGGCACGGTAGCTGCGTTCATATTCGTACCACTGACAGTATCCTTTCTCAACGAGTGACAGACTTATCTTCTTGTAAACGGTGTCTTTGTCCAGATGAAACTTCACTTGTCCCTTAATAGGTTCTCCAGTTATGTGCTTTCTTTTTTCAGGAATTTGTATCAATATATCGCTGGTTCCTCCCATAATTGGGTCGTTATTTTTTACGTCGTTCTTATAGAATTATTAGTTTCATACTAAATTATCTGATACACGGGGGCAACATGGGGGATCGTATTATCAATGACATTGTGTTGTATTTGGCGTTGATAAAAGATAAGTTCATGTGCAAAGGATCAATTAGATATTAGTCGTAGGTACAACCTAAGCGAAAGGCTTCGTAGCAGATGTGCTAGTATCAAATAAATAAAAATGATCTTACGTATCACCGTTATGTTGCTGTAGAATGCTTCAATTGGCGCGTCCGCGTATAGTTAATTAACATTTATAAACTGAAATATTGTGCTTAAACTAATCAAATTAATCGCATCTCGAATATAGTACTTTTTCAGACACTTACAAATTTTAAATCTAAACAACCCGTTTTTTCTCGCTCTTTCGCACTTTTACGCAAACAAAGAAATGTCAAACAATATCATTGACGAAGTGACATTTTTGGTGCAAAATATTTTAGCTGCATTTAGAGTGGAATAAAGAACAAACTGCGGATAGAAAGTACCTACCTTAAAATAATAATAAAACAAATAATATTAAAGGGTGAAAAATGATATCTTTAATAAAAAAAGTGTTATATTACTATTTTCTTTCATACTTTTAGCAGGAACTAATACAACATAATACATCACTTACGCCATAAACATAGGTATAAAAAAAATTACAGTTGGCTGTGTGGCGACACGTGTCTCGTGCAACAGCGGAAAGACTTATTTATTACAGTTTTCGCTATTCAGAAATAAGTCCAAACCTTAGGTACAACGCCATTTATTGAGGAAATAGTGTCTTTAGTAAAGTGGTCTTTGAAGATGTTGATATTTCGGAACTCAGTTCAGTACATAGATTAAAATCTGATTTTGTTAATTATATTTCTTCAAGTGGTATCAAGTAGAAGGTAATGCTACAAGCACGATACAAGGATCTTTTGACACCTGTGTGACATTCAGAACGGGGTGAGTTGTTGGTAAATATTTGTGAAATTGTATTACAATAAAACAAAATGGCGGAGTTAAAATTTTGGCCACGTGCCTAAAGACCACACACACCCTACAAACACGGCCACGCACTTAGGCACTGTGTGGGGGACACAGTGCCTAAGTGCGTGGCCGTGTTTGTAGGTTTTTTTTTTGCACTTTATCGAGAGCAAGGATTACACTTTTTAATAGATACAAGTACACAAAATTAACTACATTTAGGACGCTAAATGTTCATTAAGCTTTGAAATTTCTCGGGACCCTGGGGTCTCGGATGGGCGATGGCATACGAGGGGCCGGAGCCAACTTGCTGACCCGTTAGACGTTCTTAATTATATGAGGCACCAAGCGACGATTACCTCTGTATGTACTATGCAGGTGCACTCAAGGACAACCCCAGGTTGGTGTAGTACTATTGCAGGATATAGAAACAAAGATATTAGATCTGGGTGCTGGGTGGCAAAACTGGATTGGTTACTTAGAATAAGAATAAGTCACGAATGCAGAATAAGTTTTTAATCAGAACATTTAATCATTATCACTTGGGTACCTAGATACAGATTACAATCAGGCTTACAATAACATATTCTATTAAATAAAATGAAATAACTTTAATAGACAAATTAAAAATTAAAGGTGTTTTAGATCTAATAATAAATAAATTACATACATAAAATAATAATTTAAAAACAGCAAATTATCAGGAACCTGATCTATACAGGGTGGCAGGGACATCGACGCGAAGCCGATTACCATGGATTCAGTACATGATTCTGAAACCGTCTGCGTTGAAATTTTGCGTCGGTTATTTTAAAAAAAAACTGCTGTTTCATAGAAAAGTGCAATACCTACGCGGTAAAAATGTATGGAACAGCAGATTTATTTTTAAATAACCGACGAAAAATTTCAACGCAGGTGGGTTCAGAATCATGTACTGAATCCATGGTAACCGGCTTCGCGACGATGTCCCTGCCACACTGTATTATTTATTATCGTATTTAATTTTAACAATGGATTAGGTACTTTCAGTTTCATCATTGTTCAGTCGTGAGACGTCTACTGCTGGAACTAGTCCTCCTAAAAGCATGGGCCGGTACTGTGCTTCTTACATCCAGTGAATGCTCGAGATAGGTAGGTTTACATGTGTTTACACTATCCGCTTAACCGTTACAGTGGACATCAGGTGGGCATAACAATTAAACTTCTATTGTGTCTCGTTAATGACAGCTGAAGGTACAATTTAATCATAACTTTTTTTATCTTCTTGCATAGCTTCCCAATAAGAGGGTGGGTCTTCCATGGGGTCACTAGACACACCTGCTTCTGCACCATTTACTACATTTAATGATACAGGACTTTCTCCAACAAACACAGGTATTTCAATAGACGAATTTACATGTGGCAGTGGTAACTTCATAGTTATTCTTAATTTATATTCTCTCTCTATTACGTTCGAGTGTCTTACCGTACATATTTCTGGCGCCACTCGTATTATATTGAACATATTTGATATACTATTATCGGGTATTTTTGGGCTCTCTACCGTACTCGAATGAATCACTTTAGTCTTAGACATCGTCATATAGTAATTGTCAGCTGTGTATTTGGTCTTGCTAATCAATTCAGTTTTAACCGATAAAATAACGCCACTTTTATTATTCACAACAAATGATATGTTTCTTTCACCACAAGGATTCAAGTACCCTTTGTCAAGTTCAACTTGCATGTCAATTTCATGTTTCTTAGAAGAAAACAGTTTCATCAGAGTTTTGTTTCTTATAGCAATTATTGGTCTGTCTGAAAGTGCTGAATCAATTCTAGGATATATTATGATTGTTCTTTTGTATGTCTTATTCCAACTGAAACTTCCAGGCTTTTTAAATTTTAGTACTAATTTATATTTTATTTCTCCAATACTTGTTTTCACTGTTGGTGGTGTATTTTCTGGTATTACGATGTTGAACGGGTGTTCATATGTGCCAGCACTCAGCGTTATATTTTCATCCGTAAGCTTGTTCAGGAAGTATATTTTTGCTATCACATTCCTTTCATAGCCTCGAAATAGAGTTTTTTTATTCGATACTCGTTCGCTGTGGTTTAGAGAGTCACGCCATTGACATTCGCCTTCCTCGACGAGCGACAGAGCGATGTTCTTATACTCTGTGTCTTTGTCCAGATGAAACTTCACTATTCCACATATAGGTTCTCCAGTTATATGCTTTCTTTCTCTAGGAGTATATATTAATATTTCACTGAACACTCCCATTATTGATTTGTTTTTACGTCGTTCTTGTGGTATGATTCGTTTCGTACTAGATTATTCGATAAATGGCGGATTTTATTATATCGTAAAAGATACGTGAGTAAGAATGAGTAAGGTACCTGATAATATTGCTTTTTATCAGATTATGTACCGGATCACGTTTTTATAAACAAACGTCACCGAGCGAACTTTAAACGACTTTGTATGTCACCAGCGTATCGGTGATAAGTTTATGTAATAAAATAATATCCCAAATTATCTTTTATTCTAAAAATAGATACTGTTGTTTATTTTTAAATTTATTACAATCTGTTATTGATTAGAAACACTATTAGATCAACAACTTTTCAAATATTACGATATTAGATTGATTAAAAATAATGCGAGTTAATCTTATTAGGGATTTATTGTAATCAATCTTCCTAGCCTTTTCCCAACTATATTGGGGTCAGCTTCAAGTCTAACCGGATGCAGCTGAATACCAGTATTTTACATGGAGCGACTGCCTATCTGACCTCCACAACCCAGTAACTGGGTAATACGATACCCCTTGGTAAGACTGGTGTCAGACTTTCGGGGTTCTGACGACTCGGTAACGACTGTCAAAGATCCACAAGTGACAGCCGGGACCAAGGGCTTAACGTGCTTTCCGAGGCACGAATTAGTCTCGGTATGTAAAGATGGTCACCCATCCACTGACCAACCCCGGCAAGCGTAGCTTCACCTGATGGATCGACCCGTGCAGCTTGTTATTACTTAGCCACGAGCTCCTCCAGCAGTTGAGCAGTCAGTTCACGCCATGCGTTGGACCAACGAACAGCACGCATTTGCCATCGAGGCTTGCTTTTGATCCTTACTTCTTTAGGAAAATGAACGCGCAGTCATGGTGACTGCGGCTTTTTTTCTTGCTAACTTTTTTTCTGCCTAACTTGGGTTGAGATGGATGTTGGGGTGGTTTGGTTCCAACAGGATGCAGCTGCGACTCACATAGCGCGATGTTCAAAGGAATTCTTGAGACAACATTTCGCAGAGCGCCTCATCTCTTTGTGAGCCGACTTTGTTTGGTCGGCCTGCTCACCCGATTTGGCTCCTTGTGACTTATTTTATGGGCTTATTTGAAATTTACTTAGAAGAGTTGAACAGAATTTCAGAAATAGGGTAACTCAATGCATTGAGAATGAGCTGTCATTTGACCGATATCATCTTCAAAAGTATTTCATTAAAAAAAAATGGACGATATGTTTTACAATAAAAATTTAATTACAATGACATCTCTACTACTTCTTTTTTTAATGACCTTTGAAACCAGCAAGTTTCTGCACCGCACCCTGTATAAATTCTCTTCAGTTGGGAGCGAGAGCATTTGACGAAATGTCTATTATGTTTAAGGACGTGCATGTTTGGTAATTAATCCCGCCACGAGTAGACAATGACTTGGTTTAGGATATAAGATACTTTTGGTCCCGGTTGCGTTACGTTCTCGTGGGTGTTTTTTTTTTTATAATGTTAATTTTCGGCTTAAGCCCCTGGAAAAAGCTAGTGGTAAATATCATAAGACCTGTGGTGACATCTGTACGTAGAGCCACATATACGATCTACAAAATTAGCCAAAGTTGCGAATGTGAAACTCACAGTATTCTGCGACGCGATAACCGAGTTAAGTGAGCGATTTGTACATAAAGAGATGCAACAACAACCGCTGGACAATGATCCGATCCAACCTGTCCCTTGCTGTCCTCCCACAGCGACGCTCTAAGCTGAGGTCCATACCCCACAGGGGGTGTCCTCAGCGTGTAGTTGCTTAGTTTGTTCGTTTTATGCCCTAACTGGAGGCCGTAATGTTTTTAAGCCATCCACAAGATAGCCCGGTCAAAAAAAAAAACTGTTGGACAAAGTCCACACTCCACCAAGCCTGGGCGCGTTCCTCAAAAGTCCTTTAAACTCTTCAATATTTTTAAATTCCATAAAATTTTATTACAATATTAATGTGTTTTATCGGTTTTAACTTTATATTTTTATCACTGGACTTCCGTTACTATTTTTATATTGGTAAAATAAATTGTACATTATACTCCATGCTTAGTCCTCGATAATGATTAACTATGTAGTCTCACTATTATTCCATATCGTGTTGACGCGTATTCAGAGAAAAAAAATACCTGAAAAACCAAAATTTTTACGCTGGCAACTCTAGGTTACCTATGTACCATTCACTTTTTTCGCGTCGTGTAGCGCACGTCATTTTTAAGAAAATTATAGAATTTTCTTATAAAAACTTATTATTTTTTAATATTATCAACAATAAACAGTCAAACAATTCCACTAAAGAAAATGTGGAAGAAAATTGGAAAGAAATCGCGTAGGCGAACTCGTGGACGAATTCGGCTAAAGCCGGCGTCCTCTTTGGAATCAGTATTATAGGCTGATAAGTACGTATATTTAACAATGTTTTATACAAAGAAGAAAACACAGGTACGTATGTGTGATTTTGTTGAAAGTTTTCAGTGGATTACGATTGATTGATTTGGATTGCAAAGTAGCTGGAGGTTTATTATTACCCGCCATAATGCCGGTATTTGGTCCATCTGTTCTTGTAACATGAAGTTTGCGTTACGACAGGACCTCGAGGGGCTCGAGGCTTGATGTCGAACCTCAGGTTGAGGAAAAACGCACAAAATATAGTGTACCTATACCTAGAAGTTCTAGGTTATGCACCGCCTATGCAAGACATATTGCTTTCTCTGTTGAGAAACCAATAAGCAATAAGGCCCTCGAGACTTGATCTCGAAACCTCAAGTTGAGGTAAAAAGCACAAAATATAATGTATATATAGAAGTTCTATGTTATGCACTTATTGTTTTCTATGGTGAGAAACTATTGAGTAAGTATTACAATATTGATAAAGAATTATCAGTGCTTTACACTTGTGTCATCAGACTAAGTTAGTCCAATGATGATAATGTGCTTTGTAAGTACCCAAGAACTAAAGGATAATGGTTTTATGGAATTGCATGAAGAAATCATAATGGCCTTGGGAATCCCGTCCAGTTCCAAACCTAAATGTTTTACTTAAAAAGTATTTAATGTAATTATAAAGTATTAAAAGAAGAATGACCTATGTATAATACAATTTGATACCATTAATGTTGTATTTACTACTACTGGATGCTTCAAAATTGATCATAGAATTAGATTGTCTGATGAGTAACCCAATCAAGGAAAGGGACCAAGAGTGGAGGACCACTATAGCAATTGGGAATTGCTTTACTGGAATGTTAACA
The DNA here is from genome assembly GCA_948150665.1 of Conistra vaccinii. NCBI lineage: Eukaryota > Metazoa > Arthropoda > Insecta > Lepidoptera > Noctuidae > Conistra > Conistra vaccinii. The sequence goes on along the minus strand of OX411320.1, from coordinate 1,019,555 downwards.
GGATTGGTAATTTGATAAAAACAATCAAATCACAAAGAATATAAATATCTAAAGAAATTCTCACAGATATCTCAAGACCAGCCTCTGAAGCACCGCCGAAACATTATAGAACAACAGTTACACTGAAATGGAAAAGTTTTCTGTTTAGTGAAAAGTTTAATGAAGTTGTCAATTAAAAAGGCAGCCCCTTGAGAGAGAGAAATCTCAAATGACCCCTTCACATTCGAGTCGAACCAAACAGGGAAGGGGGGGGGGGCAGGTAGCAGCCTAGTAGGACCACGGGGTGGAACCTACAGCAGAGGATTTCATCAGGCAAGATGTACCAGCACAAACCTGTGCGTCAAACAAAGAGGTAAAGACATTTGTATGTCGTTTTAAATATTTTTACTCCCGCTTGACTGTCACTAATGAGACACAATTAAATTTTAATTGTTATCCAACTGCAGCCGTCTGTTGGACGGTTGAGCTCTTATTGGCAAAAGCTCACACAAGATAAAGTTATCTGGTCATGGTTGAAGGGATATAAAATTCCATTTTATGGAAATTCCTACACAAGATAATACCTATATCACCTTAAAATTGTGCCTTTTCAGAGTCTGAAAATATACTTAAACCAAAAGAAATAAATAGGTTCTTGGATTTGAGTGTTAATAGGCGTACAGTGTGCGTCTATCAGTGGACAGTTTTTTGTTTAATCAAAAATATTTACTGTACACGAACGAGTTGGATATACCAGTGTTATATGTTAAATCTAAAATGTCGGATTAATTGTATCCATACAAAACAGTTTCTAATGAAAGACATACGGACTTCATGTAAACTCATTTTATAAAATGATTACATGTGCACAATTGATTTAAAATATGTATATTTTTTAATATCAGTGAACACTGAACGTAGATGTTCAGCTGATGACAAAAGATATTTGAGGGTTTATTGTAAAAACAATGTTCATGAATTCAGTAGTTTGTGCTTTGGTTTATGTACTGCCCCTACACAGGCCCACAGTAGTAACATCTTATCTTGTAGTGGGGGATAAAAATCTGTGAATTATCTTGAGGATTTTATGTTTGGAATATTATTGTTTTTAGTAAAACTATCAAAATTTTGCAGTCTTGGTTGTTACATAAAAGGATAAAAGTAATCTCAAATCCAATCGAGTTGCTGAGTACTTAGATTTGTGATTGATACAAAGAGTATGACCTTGTCAGTAAAAGATGAAAGAGATGTTCTATTCATCCATTATTTACACCGTAACCTAGCAACCTGTTGTCCATGTATGCGTTATGGTTTACTAATAAGTATGCTAACATTTTGGAAAACAAAGATGTACAGAGTTAGTTTACCACAGTTATTACTTTGATTTAATTATGAATCAAGTGTAAGTAAAGAAGATCTACAGTGGTGGCATAAATGTATGAAAACCCTGTAAAAATTGTCAATTTGAGATTGAAATTTACTCAGATGCATCTCACAGTTGTTGCGGAATATTTGTTTTGATGGTCAGATAGCAAATGGGGTTTAGACAGAAGAAGACAAGGCAAATCATATTTAAACCTGCTTTTCTTGGTGTACAATGTTTTACTGAGGACTTAAAATTATGCCAAATTTTATTATGTAGAAACAATACTACTAACATAGATTATATCATTGAAGGGGTGGAAACCAATTTAATCATCTTAATCTCCTGGCTAGGCATATGTGGCACTCCGAAAAATAGGGATTTTTACATTTTTATATGATCCAAAGACAGCATAAAAGCTGATCTTGAGTCTAGAAATAAAAACATTGATTGTGACTGGGAACTGGCTCCAGCAGCATTTCAGGACATAGTGAGATCTTTTCGAGATCATTCCATTGATCTATTTGCTACTAGAGCTAATAATATGTGACAGATATCCATCTTGGCGTAGAGATCCATTTGCAGAAAATATAAGACTTACATTAATTTTGGTAAATTAGCCAGTATTTTATGTATTTCCACCATCTGCATTGATTAAATAAACTATTCAGACAATTTAAGATGATCAGATTTTTTGGTATCTTAGTTTTTTACTATGTGACCACAACCTTGGTACCCATTTACGAGTATCATGGTCATTTCACAGATTAAAGTACCTACTTATTGGATTTTAACCATCAAACCAATTATTGTCGTAACCTTCCGGAATAGTGCATCATCTGCACAGCAGCCCTTTTTTCCCTAGGGGCCTGCATATTGTTAGGGAAGGGTTTCAGAAACAAATGATGCCAGATGACAAATGATGATGATGAATGGTCAGGATATCTTCTGTATCAGATAACACTGTCAAACAGTATTCAGTAGCACTACATAAGTGGTGGATATGTGGTAATGATCATGTTTTTTCAATCACTATAATATTAGAGTGTTCGTACACAACAAGTGGCAAGCCAACAAGGGCCAATGGCATTTCATATACATCACTCAACAGTGCAGTGTTATTGATCATAAATTCTGTTGTAGGGACAGATCCTCAAAGTAAGAGGTTATTTAATGGTATCTTTAAATTACGACCAAGTCATCCTGAATACTGATGATATGTGGGATCCATCAATGGTACCTACTAAATTTTATAGGAAGATGGTACTCAATATAACAATAAATTATCACTTGACAAAGTAACCAAAAAGTAGTAATTCTTTTAGCCCTTACTAGCGGTCAAAGAAACCTTATCTGTAATTAGACTTAATAACATCCAATTGATTGATTCAGATATTAACTCAAAAATCACTGATTTGTTAAAAACATGATCTAAGACAGGAAAACAGCAAACAAATATTATTTTACTCTATTTTCATATGAAACCAGTCATTTGTCCTGTGATTACATTACAAAATTACATACACACAAATTGTGACAACCATAATGCCGTTGGATTACACATACAATGATGGACAGTGGCGTAGACATCAAGAAATTTACTTCTCATTCAACACGTCATGCTCCAATGGGAGTAGAGGTGTGTCAGTAGATATTAAGTATCTTTAAAACAGTTGGTTGGTACACAGGATCAAAGGGTCTTACAAACCATTATAATAATAGACCTTTGATTAGAGAAGATAATAAATATCTCTTTGGCAAGACTGTTGGTAACGTTGATGATGTGTTATTTGTCATAAATTAATGAAAAGCCAAAGAAGTATACCTACTATACATAGTTGATAATTAGAATTGGACGAGAATTAAGTTTAAATGTTGAAAAGTTTTCAGTTACATCATAAACTTGATTTTATGTTAACTGAATGTTTTATTATTTAATAGTGTCAAACATATTTGTAATTTCCAACTTCATCTCTCTAAACATCTACATAGTTAATCATTATCGAGGACTAAGCATGGAGTATAATTACTAAATTAAACGAACTTACCTAAGTGAAGTTCTATTGTAATTATACGTAGTGCTTAGTCCTCGATACTATGTTCCCTCCCAAGCCCTAAACAAGGCCATAGTTTGTTTTTTGACCCTGGCATTGAAGTTGGAGAGTTACTGTCTGTTAATTTTAATTCTCTCATTGCAGATTACTCTAAATAGAATGGTACATAGGTAACCTAGAGTTGCCAGCGTAAAAATTTTGGTTTTTCAGGTATTTTTTTTCTCTGAATACGCGTCAACACGATATGGAATAATAGTGAGACTACATAGTTAATCATTATCGAGGACTAAGCACTACGTATAATTACAATAGAACTTCACTTAGGTAAGTTCGTTTAATTTAGTAATTATACGTCCGCGTCGGTCAAATGGCATGACTTGTTTTACACAAAGTTATCAGAAAAATGCTAGATTTTATTATCTACAGTGCATTGTTTTGTTTTGATGAAAGAAACTTTTATAACATTTATTTTCATCAGATTACCGGATCGAATGTTGCCAGCGTCATCAGTAGCTGTAGATAGGCCATACGTACTAAGAATCAATCCTGTTAATTTTTTTTACTGCATATCTATGAACTTTGGATTGCATATTCTGACTAAAATCACACATCACGTGAGTTTCGTTGAGGTCTGGCCTCAACGAAACTCACGTGATGTGTTAAAGAAGCATAATACGTAGGTCGTAGTTACAATTTGTCTGCCCAAAAGCTTCTTTCACAACCCCGTACAAGTGATGGCATAAAAGAGATTTTTGTAAAACAAACAGCCATGTCATTACTATTAGCGAATTAGGTTACTAAATATATCTACGTCTATTTTATTTTAGAAGCTTAGTTTGATATTATTATACACAGTGACATTTTAGTCGTCTTACAAAAGCAGCCCAACATGTATCCAACGACTACTAAACATTCATAAAAAATATGCATCTTGACAGTCGTCTCATAAAGGGCCACTCAATGTACCCGAGATAAAATACCTCTAGGAGCAATTAAACAATTGTTGCAATATATCTTTTATTTTTTTATGAATGTACTAAACATTACAGTAATTGGCTACATGAAGTGGGCTGCTTTTGTAAGACGATTAAAATGTCACTGTGTATAATAACTAAGCTGCTGTTAAAATACAATATACGAAGATATATTTAGTAACCTATTCCGCTTAAATATTCTTAAAGAGTTATAAAAATCCCTATGAGAAATTGACACGTGTTCCACCTCTCAACGAGGTATCCTCAGGATGACGATTGACTTGTCGCGGACCCGAATACGGCATGAGAAATCCTGTAAGAAATCGACACGTGTTTCCCCTCGCAACGAGGCATCCTCAGGTGTTTTTAATCGTATGAACATTGGGGTGTTTACGTGTGATCCTTTTACAGGACAGCTTTGTCTGAACGGCCTCTATCTCAACTTACTCAAGGAAGTTCTGCGAATAAAACTACTTTTTACTGTAGTTTCTAGAGTAATTCTTGAGGTAAAAGTGCTTATGTTTGCAGGACTTATACTTGACTAAATCATGTATCATGATTTTATAGTCGAATCCGTTCTAAAAAATACATTTTGTTAGAAATGTATTTTTCTGGTGTACAGTTGTAGCGGCATCTAAATGGCCATATGCGATTACGCATTAAAAACCCGACGTCACACAAAATCCTGACGCTACCTAAATCGCGCAATTAGAGTTTACCGCGTGAACACCATGTATATAACTTCCCCTATATCAGTCGTTGGGCAGTTGCCCGCCAGATACAAAGTCCGGTTAAGCAGCGAGTACCTTAGTGGCAAACTGCGAGATGCCCTAGCCAAAAAAAAAAATACCCGCCAGATACGACACCCGTCTTATCTAGTTGGAGGATCCTCCCTTTTCTATAGACTATGAGTGAACACTCTGTTCCTCATACCTTTAAACAATAAAAAGTATACCTAATATGTAAATATAAACAATGTCTTTATTTATTTAATTGGTATATTATTTAGGTAGGTAGGTACTTCCCTCTTGGTGACGTCAATAATTATAATTGTCTAATCAATAAATATAGAACTATCAGCAAAATTATGATAGCAAAGTCATGGATAAAACTGATAAACATTGATTGTTTTTTCAAGAGCAAACGTCGTGACTTTTTCTTCGATATTATCTAAGTGTGACACACCTGCCGAAAATAAAGCGATGTACAGCTTGTACACTTTGAAATGACGCGCTCCGCTAGTTTACGCACACGGTAGGGTAATGCGATATGGGGGCGCGTCATTTCAGAGTGGACAAGCATTTCGGACTAATGTTGCTAATGAGCCTTCTGGGGGTTCGATTCCTAGATGGGCGGAAAATTGGACATACAAGGTGGCAGGGACATCGACGCGAAGCCGGTTACCATGGATTCAGTACATGATTCTGAAATTTTGCGTCGGTTATTTAAAAAAAAATCAGCTGTTTCATAGAAAAGTGCAATACCTACGCGGTCAAAATGTATGGAACAACTGATTTTTTTTAATAACCGACGAAAAATTTCAACGCTGGGGGTTCAGAATCATGAACTGTATCAATGGTAACCGGCTTCGCGTCGATGTCCCTGACACCCTGTATATGTTAAGCCCGAAGATTTGATATGCTTCAGGTTGACGGTAACAGGTTGGCCTGTCATTACATATAATTTTAAAGTAGCTGGCGAAATGTGGGTGTACTATGTTTATTTCGTAGGCAAAAGCTAAATATTAAAATATTATACCTAATTATCTGCATGCTATCTTCACTATTATGTGCTTTGGTTTATAACAGTAACGAAATAATAATACAGATTTAAAAAAAATGTAAAAAAAAATATATAGTAGGTATGTCAATTATAAACGTAATTTCAAAGAAATTGAATTTCTTTTCAGTATTAATAAACACATATTTAATTATGTATTAAAGCTGACATCATTACCTACTTACAATACACAAAAAACACTGCATAATTATTTAGTCTTTAGGATCTGAAAACAGCTTCTTTTGCGGCTTTTCCATCGCATGACACACCTGCCCCTATTTCATTACTATATTTACTACTCGTATTATTATTGAATATATTTATAACAAACACAGAAACTTCACCAAATGCACTTAAGTAAGATAACAGTAGTCTGTTCTTCGTGTTCCACATCCAGTGTAGTCCTCTCGCTTCACTTTGGACGTTGGTATATGAATAGGTTGAAAGACACTGATCGCGACACAATACATTTAAGTTTTATTGTTATTACACCTATGGGCGTTTAGTGTCCCTCAAAATATTGAGCCAGGGGAAGCCCTCGCTGCGATTACTGATTCGCTGCCTTCACTAAAGGTTTTATCTGCTTCAGTCACTATCAGTGCTTCAGTAGATAAGACCAGCCCACTATCATTTCTACTTCCTATCCCAAGTTGAATCTTTTTCCTTGTCTTCGGTTCTTTCCCCAATATTTTCTTCGACAATCGTTATTAAGTTTTTATTTTACTCACAGTCTTAAGAGAAATAATAACATCAGTATTGTTAGCCACAACAAATGATACTTTAATCTCTCTTGATGGAGTAAAACATCCTTTTTCCAGTTCCGCTTTCACATTAATTTCATGTTTCTTCGAAGAAAAGAGTTGCGTCAAAGTTTTGTCCAGCGCTGACATGAATGGGTCATCTGGAAACGGCGAGACGACAGTGGGATAGATCTTTATGATTGCTTTAAATTTTTTGTTTAAACAAAATATGCCAGTAGGCTTTATGAATTTGATTTCTATGTGATATCTCTTTATATCTTCGACGTCTGCATCTCCTGATGGTGTTATATTTTCTGGTCCGAGTGATTCGGAACTTGCTGTTACACTGTCAACTGGGTTCTTGTTTAGCATTTTAACGTTCATTAACACATATGCCTTGTGGTCTTCAAGCTTGTGACGATTACCCACCTTTGTTCTTTCGCGACCTTGGTGACCCTGGTTGACCCGATAGTTGTGCACATATTCATACCACGTACCGGTTTTTTTCTGTACAAGTGAAAGATTTACCTCTTTGTACACAGTTTCTTCTTCCAGATGATACTTTATTATTCCAGATAAGGGCGCTCCAGTTATGTGCTTCCTTTTTTTTGGAATTTGTATTAATATATCAGTGGCTACTGCCATGATTGATTCCTGCTTTTTCCGCGTCGATCACATAGTATGATTGGTTTTATACTAAACATTATCTGATATCATGATAGGTGTTCGTATCACGCTGATAATGTTTAGTTTAAAACGATGCTGTTGTGGTTGATGGAAGATAAGTTTAGAAGTGACGTAAGTGATCAAATTGAAAGTGATATTAATCGTATTAAAAGAACACACCCACGATTTTAATTTGAAAATGAGTGTTTTTCCTGCGCCGACGACGTTTCGATTAATACTAAAGAACATGTTACATTATTGATTGGTTTTAAGAGTATTTTACCAAGTTTCAAGTCGATCCAGAATGAAAATAAACTTTCCAGTATTAAAAAAAATCTTAGTTGTTCATTACAGCTTTAAAAGGATGTGAAAGTACACAAAGTTTTTTTCATTTATTCAAGATTAGCTTTTGCCCGCATATTCGCCCGCGTGGAGGTCGGAAATTATCCCATGGAAACGTATTAACGTAACGCGCCCGCAAATAAAGCTCCCAGTCGGCCTGACTTTCTCCGACATCTTCAACACTCATCGTCATATTTCAGCCAATTTACACAAAACATTTAATGAATTATACACCTAAACTTTTTTCACGAATCACTCCGTCCATTGGTGAAATCCGTATGAAAATCCGTTCGGTAGTTTTTGAGTTTATTGCGTTCAGACTAATAGACAGACTAGATTAATTGATTTTTTTATACGTTAATAATGTTGTTTTTTTTTTAACAGTTAATGTTGTGCGGTTTTTGTCAGTCACTCAGTCGTGAAACTCTTTTTTTAATTAAACAAAAAAAAATGAATATAGTCATTCAGTCGAAAGAGGTTTTTTTTAACTGTGCGCCTGTCAATAACAATAACAAATTAACGAATAATAAGACAGAACTGTGGAGACGATACGAGTGGTGTGTGACCGTATTATGAGGCGTCGGGGCACTGAGGACGTAATCGGGCGGGTGAATTCAACACTCAACCTACGATTTTGACAGCTCCAAGCGACAGTTATAAATATCGAGCTATACCCCAGGCATTGCCACAATGACGGGTCCCGAACTACTCGCATTAATTGAACTCCCGCGATGTTCACCAGGTCATCTTTACGATGCGCCTTCCTGTACGCTTTCGTCACTCCAGAAACTTTCGACTCCATCGACCATATTAATACAGATACATATAAATGCATTATACATACGGAACTAAATTGTATGTATCATAATGTTTGTATGCATTTGATTATTGGGTTATACGTTCTTGTAGTACACATTCTTATCGAGCATCTTTGATAACGGTCGCCAAAATCACGTTGTTTACAACAAAAATACCGGCTATTACCGGTAATACCTGATAATATCGGTAGTAACTGATGATAAATACCGGAATGATAGAAAATAAATACCTGATAATAATGATAGAACACCTTGTGTATTTTGTTTTGTTGATTTTTTTAATCAACAGGAAAATAATTCGCTTTCGGTATCTAAGGAAAAAGGTCGTAAATAACCTTTTGAAGTTTTTTTTAACAACTTTAGAGATACGTCCATCGAAAACACAAGTAAATAATTTTTTCATTGTTGTGTTGATGATTCCATCAATTTAAATGAGCGTCGACCCGCCCTAGGCCACATTGACAACGTTGTCAGTGACTTTGGAGAAGTCCTTCAAAAAGCAGATGAAATTGCATATAGAGCAGGACAGGAGATAGGACATCGTTTATGGTGGTTCTACCGTCACAATTTGTCTCTTTGGAGTACCCCCATCTGACTAAGTTGTACCTACAGACCTACAGTTCCGGGCTTCGTGGGCGATGGCAGTTGGCAGCCTGCCGGGACCTCTTATGCAGGCTCAACCTAGACTACTGGAGAGGAATGTCTGAGAAGCCACAGATTTATTTGTGCCGCACTAGAGCTGCGGTCATTTAATGGGTTGATCGACTCGAAGAAATTGTTGCAGCTCTCCAGTTTGCCTCTAAGGTTCTTCGTTACATCGTATGGTTGGTGTCGCTTTCTGTCTTTTGCTCCAGTTTTTTATTAGCACAGGCCACTTCTCTTCGAACCTCCAAAAAAGCTATTCCTGCAAGTGGATTTGTGTGTTGGTTTAGGCTACATCTAATTTTCATGCATGGGTAGATGGATCCTACACATTATTCATGCAAATTCGCCAGCTGAGAAGCAGACAGCCATGCCAGATGTCGGTAAAACTTGTGCAGTGGCACCCCAGGCAGGGGATGTTAACAGTCGTTAAGAGTTTGTATTATTTTTCATTATTGAGTGGCAGAAACATCATGTAGCCCAGTGACTGTGGCCATAGTGATTTATTTGCTATATTCCAATGAAAAGTTCTATGATCTATCTCCAAAGGTCTATAATTTACTGTAATTTGTATTTAGTCTAAACCTTCTCATGCTGATTAATGTAACAGGAGACACCTCGACCCCTGTCATACAGGATGTCCTAGTTCAGGTGTCGACCACAAAGATGTAACGTTACTGAAGATTTAGAAATAAATTATTATTACTATTATACCCAATTTGAACGGGACCAAATTGGAGGTGCACTTTCAAACATAAAAATAATGAGGTATGTGGGAATATAGTTACAAAATACATACGAATTGAAGGTTATCAATTAAATGCAACCGGATTAAAAGTTAAATGCTATAAATAATAATAAATAAAAAAGTTCTACTATCAGGTACATTACCTACTCATTTGCAGGCCCTATACAGCTAGTCGTTGCAATAAGTTTAAAAATAATATAGGTCATAGAATTACACCATCTATAGTAGAACTCGAGAGTCCTAATGAAATCTATGGAGCCCTTTTTGATGTCGTGCAAAAAGAGTACCAATCTACATTCAAGACCAAAACTATTAAAATTAATGGCACCAGCGCTGGCTTTAACCAATGGGCCACTCCAGGTATTTATAAAAGTAGAGCGAGACTATACGAGTTATATGGTTTGAAAAAATACAGGTTTGATACTCCTTTCCTAGAGTATGTTAAAAATTATTCAAAATTATTTAAAAAGGTTAGTGTTTATGCTAAATCGAAATTTTTGAGCGATACAATTAAAAATTCCAATAATAAAGTAAAAACCACTTGGAAAATTATTAACAATGAAACGGGTAAGTCGGTTAAACAAGATAAAGAACTTGAGGTTATAGTCGACAGTAAATTAGTTACTAAAGCAGCTGACGTAGCTGAGGCGTTTAATGAGTTTTTGGCCAACATACCTTTAACTACGACTCGCTCCTTAACTTCGTCCCCGTCTAAAGCTGAAAACCTTTTGCTTAGTAGTGTGTCTAAAAGTAGTCGTTTATTTAGCTTCGAACATGTAACACCTCGTGATGTAGTTAATGTTTTTAACACACTCAAATCCAAAAACACTGGTGATTACTGGGGCATCTCCATTAAACTTTTAAGTAATATAATAGACATCGTAGCCCCCTATCTAGCTGTTACTTTTAATAAATGTGTTGACTCAGGAACTTTTCCTGACCTCATGAAGAGTAGTAAAGTCATTCCATTATTTAAATCAGGTAATAAAAATGACGTTGGCAATTTCAGGCCTATTTCTATCTTACCTGCATTTAGTAAAATATTTGAAAAGTTAATACTCAAGCAGTTACTAAGACATTTTAATTTAAATAGCCTCCTTCATAATGAACAATATGGCTTTACAAAAGGTCGTTCGACTACAGATGCGGGTGTTGCTCTGCTGAAACACATATTTAGCGCATGGGAGAACTCGCAAAATGCTATTGGGGTTTTCTGTGATCTCTCCAAAGCCTTTGATTGCGTGCACCATGACACGCTATTGCGTAAACTGCGTCATTACGGTGTGCAAAACGAAGCTCTCGATGTTATAAATTCTTATTTAAGTAATAGGTCCCAATGTGTAGATATTAATGGTGTGAAATCTTCCGGGTTACCAGTTCAGTTAGGTGTACCTCAAGGCTCAATACTGGGTCCATTCTTGTTCTTAGTGTATATCAATGACTTACCATTCTTTTTAAAGGGTATCTGTGAAGTTGTACTGTTTGCAGATGATACCTCTCTTATTTTTAAAGTAGACAGGAACAGACAAGATTTTGACGATGTAAACAGTGCACTCTCAATGGTTACGGATTGGTTTACAACAAATAACTTAGTTCTCAACTCCAAGAAAACGAAATGTATAAAGTTCGCTTTACCGAATGTTAGAAATCTAGGACCCAACATCGTCTTAGATAAAGAAGTGCTTGAAACTGTGGGCTCGGCAGTTTTTCTGGGCATAACAGTAGATGCCAAACTTCAGTGGGGCCCACATATTTCAAGTCTAGCGGGAAGGCTCAGCTCGGCCGCCTACGCTGTCAGGAAAGTAAGACAATACACTGACGTTGATACAGCTCGATTAGTCTATTTTAGTTATTTCCATAGCGTTATGTCCTATGGTATTCTGCTGTGGGGCAAAGCCGCTGACATTCAAAATATATTTGTTCTTCAAAAACGAGCTGTCCGAGCAATTTACCAACTAGGTACCAGAGTCTCTCTGAGAGATTTTTTTAAAGATATTGGTATTCTTACAGTGGCATCACAATTCATCTTCGCCAATATCTTATATATTAGGCAAAATATACACGTATACACTAAAAACAGTGATATCCACAATATTAACACCAGAAATAAAGACAAATTACGAGCTCCTTTTCACCGGCTTCATAAGGTTCATAACTCATTTGTTGGGCTTGGTATAACCTTTTATAACAAGCTACCCACATCTCTGCTAGATTTGCCTTTTAATGCGTTTAAAGCTAAAGTAAAATCCAACCTTTGTTCAAAGGCATACTATTCTATCAATGACTACTTAAGCGATAAAAATAGTTGGTCGCTGTGATTAACTCAAGACAATGTTTATGTTCTTTCTCCAGAATTAGCTTACCTACTGACAGGTTATATGAGTTTATAGAATGTTTAATTTATTTGACTTTATTATACAATTTATTTTATTTGACTTTATTATTTATTTTATTATTTTTATTTTTAGCCTGTGTTGTCCCACTGCAGGGCAAAGGCCTCTCTTTCTTCTTTCCACTCCTCTCTGTTTTGGGCCAGTGTGGACCAGTCCTGTCTGTAGGCGTCAAGCTCGTCTCGCCATCTTCTTCTGGGTCTGCCTCGATGTCAACGGACGTTTTCTGGGACCCACATGGTGGTAGATTTGGCCCATGATTCATTTGACATACGGCAGACGTGTCCGGCCCAGTCCCACTTAAGCTTGATCGCCTTTTGGGTGACGTCGGCGATTTGTGTTTTGGAGCGTAACACTGTGTTCCTAACACGGTCCGTTAATCTGACTCCAAGAATGCTGCGCTCCATTGCTCGCTGGCAAACCTCAAGCTTGGACCTCTGTTGAACCGTCAAAGACCAGGTTTGAGCGCCGTATGTGAGGATAGGGAGAATGCACATGTCCATTAATTTACGTTTATGGCAAATTGGTAGGTCTCCTTTCATAAGGTTTTTCATCGACCAATAGCTCTTCCAGGCGTTGTCGGTGCGTCTAGCAACTTCTTTTTCTTGTCTCGCCTGGAATGAGACTATTTGGCCGAGATAGATGTATTCTGGAACATATGCAACCTCCACACCATCTACATACAGTTTACGTTGGACGCTGTTTGTCATGAGTTTGGTCTTTGACATGTTCATACGAAGTCCAATCTCGAGGCTCGCCTTATTAAGGTCACTTAGCATATCGCTTAAATCAGCTGCCGAAGATGAAAATAGAACGATATCGTCGGCGAAACGCAGGTTTGTCAACCTTTTTTCGCCGACGACTATGCCTTTATTTACCCAGGTGTCAGAAAGACTTTTAAAAACCTCTTCAAGGGTGGCAGTGAACAGTTTAGGGGACAGCGGGTCTCCTTGCTTGACACCTCTTTCAATAGAGAAGGATGGTCCTGTGGTGTCAATTTTTAAAGCTGCAGTACTATTGCGGTATATGGTTTTCAGAAGATTTACGTAGGAGGTTTCTATATTTTGATTCAGGAGTGCCTTAAATAACGAATCATGGTGAATGCTGTCAAACGCTTTGGTGTAGTCGACGAATGCTAGATATAGAGGGATTTTGAATTCTGTGCACTTCTCTATTATTTGGTTGAGGGATTGTAGATGGTCAGTAGTGGAAAGACCTCGTCGGAATCCTGCTTGTTCAGGTGGCTGTTGGGAGTCAAGTTGACTTGATATACGATTTTCAATTACTTTTATAAACGTTTTATACAAATGAGACACCAAACTGATGGGGCGATAGTTTCCAATTTCAGATTTAGAACCTTTTTTGTGTAGCAGTATTATTATGGAATGGCAAAATTGAGAAGGAAATGAACCAGCTTGTATAATTGAGTTGAATAAATTTGTGATGTGTGGAAGTAATGCGGGCTCTCCAATTTTAAGAGCTTCCGTGGAAATACAATCTGCTCCGGGACTTCTACAATATTTTAGGCTGCGCAAAGCGCAATGGACTTCATAACCTGAAATCTGAGGTGATTCTTGTAAAAGGGTAACGTCATTGTGCGCTTGGGAAGAGGGAGGAACTGCTTCTTCAGAATATAGAGTTCTGTAGAAACCTATCTCTATCCCAGATCCTGTTCTCTATCCCAGAGTCGATTCATCACTATCAGACGAACGAATAATTGCTTCGCTAAACAAAACTCTGTTCAAACCGTTTTCTTCAAAGAAACATGAAATTAACTTAAAAACTGTACTTGATAAAGAATATTTGATTCCCTGTGGTGAAAGAAAAATATCATTCGTTGTGAATAATAATAGTGATGTTATTTTTTCGGTTAAAACATAATTAATAAGCAAAAGCAAGTACACAATACCTAAGCATAATAAATCAGTATCTAAGAAAAAAGTAATTCATTCCTGTACGGTGGAGACACCAAACATACCTGATAACAGTGTATCGAATATGTCGAATATAATACCAGTGGCGCAGGATATATACACGGTAAGACACTCGACCTTAATAAACAGAGAGTATGCTTTAAGAGTGACTTTGAAGTTACCACTGCCTCATGTAAATTCTTCTGTTGAAATACCTGTGTTTGTTGGAGAAAGTGTTATAGTAAGTGGTGGAGGAGCAGGTGAGTCCAATGAGCCCGTGAAAGACCCACCCTCATATTGGGAAGCTATGCATGAAGATAAAGAAAAAGATGATTAAATTGTGCCGCGTAAACTTTGCTATCGTGGAGATTCGCTGGATGTGAGAGCTACTGGACCGGTCGATGTGGCAATGTTACGGTTGAATGATGATAATTTATTTCATAAACATCATTTCGTGATCATGCCTTCCTATTGATAAAATGATGATAGATCATAATGTTATTAGTTTAATATAGTTATAATTTCATAGCGTCGTTGTTTTTATATCTTCTTAATTATAAAGAAGGTTATTTAACACTGTTATTAGATTTTAAAGTCATTTGTTAATTTTTATATTTGTCTACAAAAATGTAGGTAGTGACGAAATGTTTTGTAGTTCTGTTTAGATGCAGGTACTGTTTTTTTATAATTTGTTATTTCATGTTAGCTTTTAAGATTTTATTATAGTCGTAAATATTTACATCCGTGTCAGTTATGTTTTTAAATAAAATATACCCATACTAAATACTTTATTGCATTCCACGTGAAGATATTCTTAGGTGGTAAAACTTATAATTAAGATCATAATGTGGACCCTGTCGGGCACAGCAAAATAAGTAAGTTAGAAGAGAGGAAGCATTTTTTTTTAATATACCTTTGTGTGGCTCGATTGTTCTGTCTGATACATTCAAACAACACTTATACGAGTATCTCTTGAGTATCTACTACTCACGGTAAAGTGGAAACTTCAGACCCAAAATAATATGGTAAAATGCATTCAGTCATTAAAGCAAATTTGAGAAAAAAGAGATGTAGGGGTAAACAGTACTAATGTTGGCACCCCCCCAATGATTGGCACTTTGCAAATTTATTCTGCGTGCTACGAATGTTTCGTTTTTTTTATGTTATCGCAACTCAATTATAGGTAGAGTATACAATTTCTTATACTGGCAACGTACGAGTATATTTATGCGTCAAACGTCAACCATCTTTCTTTACCCGCTCTTTTAGAAATGTGTTGCCCGAGTCAGAAAAAAATTAACAAAATGTATAAGGGTGGTCGCTAAATTTCGAAGTAAAAAAGTGATATTTAGGTAAGTTTTTTATGGAAGTTTCTTTCTATTTATATTCATTCACTTAATTTAAGCGCATCAAACGATGTTTTAGCGCTGTGAAAGAGATTCATCACCTTTTTTAGTGGTGCCAATGACTATACTTTATTTTGTATGACAAGATAATCATTGTCAAGTAAGTAAATTAATTATCAAGTAGGCAGAAGAAGCAGACTGTGTCTCATCTGCGGGTACGAATACCTATGAGAATCTCCTTGCACCGCGCATGCACCGCAGTTGTCAAACTTGACATCCGAGGGACACATTTTTTGTTCACGGTGTCTTCTCTAGTTTACATTGATCTCAATGGTATTGGGTACTTTATAAGACTTACAATAGTGCCAATGATTATACATAATTTATAGTGCCATTTACTATGCTTAAGTGCCAATGATTGTAACAATCCGTTGAAATAAGTTAAATTTTTTTTTAAATTTAATTAAACATTTATTTTTAAACTTAAGGTGTATAGTAGGCTCACTGACCTTGTGCATGTGGGCGGAGCTAAACGCCCTACTCTCCAATACGTAAAACGTGCAACGGTGGCGCACTACACTAAAACGACGATCAAAGACTAGACAAAGGCGCAGACATGCGCACGTATGTCGCATTTTTTGCCTAAGATTCCTAGTCCTAAGAGAAGGAATCGTAGGCAAATCTGAAATTGTACGCCGACTACCATATTTTGACCCGCATATTATTTTAAATACTTTGTTTGTTTTTTAAGAACATTCCTGGCAATAAATAAAATATCGGTGTGCGTGTGTTTGTAATTCTTCTTATGCTAAATGGCTTGACTGATTTAGATGTTTTTTTTTCAATTCTTTTTGTGTCACTTGGATGGTTCTTAGCTATAGTTGGACGCGCTGTTGGGAGGCGCTGTTGTCGCATGACAACGTCTGTCTACCGGGTCTGCTAGTTATATTTTGGTGCCGATTCTCTTGTCACAAATGCCTCTAAACTAGACCAAAAATAGATTGCACATTGAGTTATTAGTTTAGTGAAAATGGCAATTTTGCTATTCTGAGTTTGACGTTTTTCACCTAAAAATTTGGTGTATCCAACTAAGGGCCAATTTCTCCGATCGTCTCCAAAACTGCGTTTAGTAAAACTGCGTTTATACTAATCGCGTTTAATAACGAGATTTGATCTCGTTTAACATCGATTGCATTTCACAGAGCAAAACACCACGTTCGTTGATCGCGATTATGAAAACCGAGTTAACGGTATGTTAGAACGGCAACATCGCGTTGCGTTTTGTCCTTGCACCGAAACTTGACAAAACTATTGCAATATTTGTGTAACAATACATATAACGAAACGTATTCCTCGGTTGTCAAGTCAATAGTCAACTTGGTAAAGTAAGTGAGTGACGCTATTTTGAGTATTGTTTATTTTGCGTGGTTATTGTTTTCTAATGTGCAGTGCACGTTTTAATATATAGGACTTCATTACGTGCATATTGTAATATATATATATATTATAGGACTTGATTACGAGCTAAAATTTATAAAAAAATATTGTGACTATTAGCAATTACTTAATAAAACAAATTGGTGGTTAAATATTTCTTGTTTTTTATTTACTCTCGTAATATAATGATTAGTTTACGCAGTTAATTTCGAAAGTTTACACTTCAATCTGTTTTTTATTTACTCTCGTAAAGTCGTAATATAATGATTAGTTTACGTAGTTAATTTCGAAAGTTTACACTTCAATCATTCCCTGCTGCCTTGCTACTGTAGAAAAATAATTGTTAATAATATCTTTACGCTACAAAACATACAATGGGCGACCTTATCGCTTTCTGCGATCTCTTCCAGGCAACCTTGGAATGGATAGTGATTGCGTGGCCATAAAAATGGGGTTGTCATTGGTGCAAACTAATAATATATAGATGCAATATACTATAATAGACACACAGATATATATATATATATATGCTATATAATAGATATATAAATACATACATAATAAATATATAAGGATATTTATATAAGTAACGAAAATAAATAACTAGTTCTATCTTCAATAGCTTCCAATATAGAGAGAACTGTCGATTCTGTAAAGTCAAAATATCGTCACAAAGTCATGATCATCTAGACTCCTCCCTTTCGCGAATTCACCTTGGTCGTCGAATCACAAATTCATCCTCTTCTTCTTCAAAGGCCAATGAGTAAACTCTTCTCATTATGTATCTCAAAATAATCGTAATTATGCGATTAAAAACAGGTTCAACACAATATGGCGGAAGCGCGCGGTACGGTATGTCAAGTGCATTAATCGCGTTTTAATCGTAAAACGGTCAAAATCGGGCGGTTAGTACAGTAACTGCGTTTAGCACTAAACTAGTTTAAAAATTGCTGGTGAAATGCCAAACCAAACCTTAAACTTAGATTAAAAGTAAAACGCCGTTTATGTTCAGTTAATCGCGTTTTATTTGACCGGTGAAATTGGCCCTAAATCTGACTATTTTTAAACGCGATTAAAAACGTGTGGAATAAAGTAAGTTGGCATGAACTAAAACCCCAACACTTCGACCTCAGTCCAAAAACAGTATTGTATTTTTTTTTCTTTTGCTTATATCTCGAAAATGGTGTGTCCTATCGCAAAAATAATGAAATTTTCGACCCCCTTTAGGAAACCCTTAAACCCCTATATCCCAACATGTTGGTAATAATTTTTCATATTTTCCATACAAAAAGTGAAAAATTCCATATAAAACACGTCGAGGCTCCGGCTCTAAAAAAATTCACGGGGTAGAGCAAACAAGTACTACGTGGAGTCGTCACGCGATTGTCAAATTCGATTTTAGATGTGTCAAAATATTTTTTTCATTTAGAGATTTTTTTTGTCAGAATGGCTTTAAGATTCTCATAGCCCATAAAATTCCTTACATAGCCCATAGTAAGGAATTTTAGTGATTGTAGTTAGTTTAGTTCGGTGTACAAGAGAATCGGCCATTGACTGTAGAAATTTTTTGTAGGTATCATAGTTTTTTTTTTAGGAAAAACTTCTTTAAGCGCGTTGAGTGATATTTGGTAGGGGCAGCCCCGGATCTAGAACGGAACGGATCTTTCGAGGCGGGGCAAAACCTATCGCCTGACCCCGAATCGTTTTTTTTTTTCTTAAAAAAAAACCGTAAAATGCGCCAATCCAACAGGGGCGCCAAAACTGTGGTAAAAGTTAAAGTAAGTCGTGTCACAGGCGTCGTCGGCGTTGAAGCAAGACGCCCGGCACCGCAAAACTTAAAAAATAGACCAGAGAAACGCTCATCGAGTTCCTGGTAGAATACAACTGCGCCCGCTCACAAGTACTCACAACCCGCTCAGACCGTTTGACGACCTAAACCTACGCTAATCAGTAATTTCCTCAGTGCACCACCCTCAGAGAAAGATTATAATTGTTGCGCGTCTCATTTGTTGCAAAGTTGCGGTGCGCTGGGTGGTGCACTTGTCTGTCATGCTCGAATTTGGCGCCCCCTAACGGTGTCGCCCGGGGCACGTGCCCCGTACCCTAATTACGTAATACACAATCAATCAATTGATAACACGAAAATAACTAAAAAAATACAAGAATAAATTATAATTAATAAATACATATTATACATAATAAACAGAATAAACTTTGTAAGGAGACATAACGATCGGTAGAGGAGAAATTTAATAACGATCAGAAGAGGAGAAAACGAAACATGCAGAATGCAGTTATTAAGAAGGCGGTCTAGTTATTGAGAAGATCTGTATTCAGGTCATAGTAACACCACAGATAATATAATACTACGTGTAACACACATCATCATAGTCAATTATGGGAAATATTAGGCATACACTGTACAAGCATTGCCTTTATGTGTGATGGGAGAAGGTTTTTCTTATCGCAAAATGGTGCGTCCTATCGCAAAAATAATGTGAATTTCGTCCCCCTTTATGAAATCCATAAACCCCTATAACTCAGCATATCATCATTATCATCATCATATCAGCCGAAAGACGCCCACTGCTGGACATAGGCCTCCCTCAAGCACCGCCACTTCGACCGATTCTGTGCTTCCCGCATCCAGTGAATTCCTGCGGCCTTTACTAGGTCATCGGTCCATCTTGTGGGAGGCCTTTCAACGCTACGTCTTCCGGTACGTGGTCGCCACTCCAAAACCTTTCGGCCCCATCGGCCATCTGTTCTGCGAGCAATATGTCCTGCCCATTGCCACTTAAGTTTGGCAATTGTTCGGGCTATGTCGGTTACCTTGGTTCTCCTGCGGATCTCTTCATTTCTGATTCGATCACGTAGGGAAACTCCAAGCATAGCCCTCTCCATTGCTCTTTGGGTGACTTTTAGCCTTCTGATAAGACCCATTGTGAGCGACCACGTTTCAGTGCCATAAGTCATCATTGGCAACACGCACTGGTCAAAGACTTTCGTCTTGAAACACTGGTATGTGGGACGAGAAGATATTGCATAGTTTCCCGAACGCTCCCAGCCGAGTCGGATTCGACGATTGACCTCTTTCTCGAAGTTGGACCTACCTAGCTGGACAGTTTGTCCTAGGTAAACATACTCGTCTACAACTTCGAGCGTAGCGTCACCGATCTTTATGAGGGCGGGTGTTACATGGGCATTTGACATGACCTTTGTCTTGTCCATGTTCATTTTAAGACCCACTCTTTTGGAGGCTCTACTGCGGTCATCGAGCATTATACTGAGGTCCTCCATGGTCTCAGCCATGATAACTATATCGTCGGCATACCGAAGGTTAGTGATATACTCGCCATTGATGTTGATGCCTAGCCCTTTCCAATCCAGTCGCAGTCAATTCCCGACGCCCGGGACGTCTCCTACGGCGGCGGCGGCTAGGGCTGGTAGGGCGCGGCCTTTGCCACTCCCTCGCGCACTCCGCCTCCTCTTTCGCGAGCATTACTGCTTCGCAGAAGGAGGTGACGGCTTGCCATGCCCTCTCGCTCCGCACCATGGCCTGGACCAGGGCCGGACGCGAGAGGTCACTGCCACCGAAGTTTGACAGCACTAAGATTGCAATGAGTTATTAACTTAGTAGTTTAGTGAAACAGGGAATTTTGTTATTCTGAATTTGACGATTTTCACCTAAAAATTTTGATTATTCAAACTAAATTTGACTATTTTTTTTTTACGCGATTAAAAAGGAATGGAATATAAAAATTAGTTGTCATGAACTAAACTTCACACCAACACTTCAGGTGCAAAAACAGTACTGTATCTTTTTTTTTATTTTGCTTATAACTCGAAAACGGTGCGTCCTATCGCAAAAATAATGAAAATTTCGACCCCCTTTAGGAAACCCTTAAACCCCTTTACCCCAACACAAAGGTAACAAATTTTCGTATTTTCCATACAAAAAGTTAAAAATTCCATACAAAACACGTCGACGCTGCCCCCCTGCGCGCCTCTGGACCTAAAAAAATTCACAGAGTAGAGCAAACAAGTACCACGTGGAGTCGCGAGTTCGCGACGCAAATTCGATTTTAGATGTGTCAAAGTTATTTTTTAATTTAGAGATATTTTTTGCAGAATCTCAGATTCTCATAGCCAAAAGCAAGTAATTTTAGTGATAGTTTAGTTCGGTGCACAAGAGAATCGGCACCAATCAAGATTTATTTCTTAACCTTCTTACCTACGTAACTTAAGAAAATATTTGGTGCCGATTCTCTTGTACACCGAACTAAACTAACTAAACTACGACTAAAATTCCTTACTTTTGGCTATGAGAATCTAAAAGCTATTCTGCGGAAAAATATCTCTAAATTAAAAAATAATTTTGACACATCTAAAATTGAATTTGACAGTCACGTCGCGACCGACGTGGTACTTGTTTGCTCTACCCCGTGAATTTTTTTAGAGACAGAGGCGCGCGGGGGGGGCAGCCTTGACGTGTTTTGTATGGAATTTTAAACTTTTTGTATAGAAAATATGATTAAATATTACCTATGAGTAGGGGCATATGGGTTTACGGGCGGCAGAGGGGGTCGAAATTTCCATTATTTTTGCGCTAGGACGCACCGTTTTCGAGATATAAGCAAAATAAAAAAAAAGATACAGTTTTTGCAGCTGAAGTGTGTGAAGTGTGTGTTCATGCCAACTAATTTTATTCCACTCCTTTTTAATCGCGTTTAAAAATAGACTGATTTAGTTGGATAATCTAAATTTTTAGGTGAAAAACGTCAAATTCAGAATAGCAAAATTGCCATTTTCACTAAACTAATAACTCAGTGCAATCTTAGTGCTGTCAAACTAAAATATAGTTAAGTTGTGTCACCTTAGTCTATTTCAGAATGGGAAATGCTCGTTTGACAGGACTAAACAAATTTTCAGTTCGATGGTCTAAAACACCTCTTAAAGTTTCTAAAGTAAATTTTTTAACACCTTATATAGGTACACCTCTGCCTAACCCTTCGGGGAATACAGTCGTGATGTTATGTTATATTTTACATTTACATTTTTTTAG
This sequence comes from Conistra vaccinii, assembly GCA_948150665.1. NCBI lineage: Eukaryota > Metazoa > Arthropoda > Insecta > Lepidoptera > Noctuidae > Conistra > Conistra vaccinii. Next base: position 997,299 of record OX411320.1, on the reverse strand, counting down.
TTTATATTGTAAATTGTTAATTTGTATGTAATTGTCAATGTAAAAAAGTATTAATAATTGTACATCAAAGAACAACTCAACAATAAAGCGCCTACGCGCACAATCGATTTGGACTCTCTGCAGCAAGCTCGTCTATAAACGCACACTAATACAATAAGTTCATAAATATTCGCACTAACACATACGTATGCGCATACTCGGTCGATAGCCGGAGCGGACCAGCGAGCGACACAGCCATCCCGTCTCAATGCTCACGGGCGACTGCCGCCCGCGTCCCGCGCAGAGCCCCTCTGAACCTCTATCTCTAAATGGGGACATTTTGTTTAACAAATATTGATTGATTTACAAATGCAGTTTCAAATTTGTAGTACCTTTAATCAACAATTTTTCAGTGTAATTTTTTTTCCAATCGTCAAAGCCGTTTAGAAGTAGTTACGAATATTAGCCAAAAATAGCGTTATGGTAAATATTTTTTAAGGCAAAAGTATTAGTCATACGAAAAAACCCGGTTTCAGATATGTTGTAGATGAATCTATAGCAAACATATATTTTTTTCAAATCATTTAACTAAGCCGTTAAGGAGAAGATAGCTTTTTAAAGTGACCGTTTTACGGTACTAAACGAGACGTAGGCCCTTAATGCGTCATTTTATTTATGCCTATGTAAACTAGAACCCGACAAAACAATTAAAAATATTACCAACTTTGTTTATTTACGAGAATTGACCAATTACTAGTAGAAGTCGGCTTATAGTGCCAATGAATGTACCGTTTACCCTATTGAACCACTTTTGCTCCTGAATACATAGACATACTTATCACTTTTTTATCAGTTATATGATAACGGTAAGTTTACAATCACAGATAATTATAAAATAAACGTCCCCGGGGGAAAGTACCTTTATACCTTACTTGAGATAACATACTAAAGGAAAAACAAATAACTTATTTTTTTATTTTTATAAATTATTTATTTATCCTTTAGTACTCTATAAAATCTGGATTTGAGTTACCAAAGTGACCAGTAAATTAAGTGGGTTCGTTTATATGGACTGTGGGGGTGTGTCATAGGTAAGCGTAATGGTCAATATGTAGCACACTGGGAGAAACAGCTGATTTTATGGCCTCGTTGACGGCGTCGAGTGATGCGACTTGCGTCACCATGAAGCGGCGCGCGTCACCTGCTTCCGTCCGTCACTCCGCGCGTCACGTCGCGGTGACACGTGGCATGTTCTTAACAAATTCTTTCATTTGTTTTCTCCGCAGTCTCTGACGCAAGGCGCGCGTCGCTTTTAGGGACTATTCCATATCCGACCACAGGAGGCTACTGCAGGCGACGTGTCGCAGCTACACGGCTGGTTACTATGAATTTTTATTACGAGTAAATACCTTCCGTAGCTAGCGACACGTCGTTGGCAGCTACGGGCGAGTTACAGACGACACCTGTATCCCGACTGCAGACCGCCAACGCTCGGAGAAAACACGTTTTTCTATCTTCTATCTACCGACTGGAATACGGACTGCTGCCACCTGCGGTCGTGTTTGGAATCATGACTGCAGCGGCATAACGCCGCGACATGACGCCGAGATACGTCGCCTACAGTTACCGCCTGCGGTCAAATATGGAATGGTACCTTAAGCGTGTGGTTCGTGACCACAGTGTAAGATAAAAAAAATAGGCAGTGATAACTGCCGACAGAAGTGAAAACTTAAAATTGGTTTAAGCGCCATCTAGCTTCTATAGTACAGCACTACGGCGCGAACATGTCGGTGATGCGAATCCTTATGTTTATCCCCTACCAAAAATCACTCGCGTAAAAGAAGTCGTCACTTCTAAAAGTTTTTTAACTAAAGGTCGGTCGTCGGTTCGTGAACATTGTTCGACTAACTTCTGTTGTTCTTAGACACCTACTTGCTTTATTTGTCTTTAGTTGGAAAGCTAGCTCGAGGACGTTAGTTTACTCAGTGTTAGATTTTAGTTTTGGTAAGTCAATATTATTTTTGTTAGCATAGGGTGTAAAAGGTGTAGGTGTTCATCTTTTTTAGGGTTCCGTGTCAATAAAACCTTTTTAGTAACCCTACGTCGTCTATCTGTCGGTATGAGTCTATGTAACAGGGCTGCATCTTTTTAACTGCAATAATTAGGTAGCTGGTATTTTCACAGAAAAGAAAGTGTGCTGTATTAATTTTGCAAATCTTTTTTCGCTATTACAGCTACAAAATTTGCACATACCCAGTTTGGGCACACTCCAATCACATCCAATAAACTTAATACTTTTGATCAGGTTCAGTCGTAACTAAATAATAATTTAGTTATTAGAGCAATATTTATTAGTCTGCTGAAGGAAGGAAGCCAATATTTCGAACATTAATACTGATAGTTGAAACGCTACCTTCAAATATCTACTCTGCTTGGACCAACATAAAGGCACCGCTCCAAAGAGGCCCACGGCTAAACGATCGCACGTGTAGAATAGAATATAATACTCTTTATTATGTAAACCATAAGCTTTGCAGATATAAATGCGGAAATAGTAGTACCTAAATCGTATCGATTTGTATCAAAATGTAGGCGAGATCGTTCACACGCTTCGCGAATGTGGCTAACAAACAAATGAACCGCGCAGCTAACGTGGACGATCACGATTACTAGTACAAGGTATCCAACATAACATCTAACCAACATTACTGGCATGGTTTCTGTGTTGTTTTAGGTTCACAATAAGGTTTAAAATTACCTTGTTCAAGCTTGTTTAGGTTTGAATTTACACTTCGTACGTGAGAAGCATACGGGAAGGGAAATTGTTGGGTGATATTTGATCGACTTTTGTAGGAAAATGGTTCAGGAAATAATAGCATTGCTATTATTACCATGAACTTTAGCAAATGTTAGTGAATTATTGAAAAATAGAGTTAATTTGGTATATGCGAGTAGCCTCTAAATTTCATTTGATGACCAAATTGTTTGTAGCTTTTAGTTTTGTTTTTGTTTTATAAGCTAGGTACTGGTTTTCTCAACCCTGTTTGGGTTGAGAAAACCAGTAGCTTTCCAATTTCAGGCAGGAATCGGTCAGTCAGAAAGATGAAGCTATTCACCCATTCCAAAGCGTAGTAGGTTCTTAAGAAGAAGAACAGGCAAGAAACTTCACGGACACTGATTTAAATCAAAATGTAGACCACCTCCAGACTTAAGGTCCCAATTTTGTACCCGACCGCAGCCGCAGGATGCAACTGCAGGCGACGACGTGTCGCCTCGACACGAGTGATTTCTATGAATTTCTATGAACTAAATTCCGTAGCTAGCGACACGTCGATGGCAACTACGGGCGAGCGACAAGCGACAAGTATTGCCGCCAACGCGATGCTCGAGCGATAACACGTTTATCTGTTTTGTTTTTCGTTTGTTTTTGAATACGGGCTGCTGCCGCCTGCGGTCGCGTTCGGAATCATGACTCATCATCATCTTCCTGCCCTTGTTCCATGTTACTTGGGGTCGGCGCAACACGTTTTCTTCTTCCACTCTCCCCTGTCAACCGTCATACCAACATTCACTCCCTTCTCTATCATATCATTCCTCACACAGTCCTTCCATCTTTTCTTTGGCCTTCCTCTCCCACTCCATCCATCAACATTTATATTCATCACTCTTTTAGTCACATGCGTTTCTTCTCTCCTCATCACATGCCCATACCAGGCCAAACGATTTCCTTTTAACTTTTCTGTCACTGGCGCCACTTTTAAACTTCCCCTTATATACTCATTTCTTACTTTATCCATTTTCGTCACACCACACATCCATCTCAACATTCTCATCTCCGCTACATGCAATATTTTTTCATCCGTCTTCTTCACGGCCCAACATTCCGATCCATACATTACGACAGGCCTTATCACGGATTTGTAGATTTTCCCCTTTAACTTGAGGGGCATTCGTGGGTCACAAGTTGTTCCTGTGACCTGCCGCCATTTCATCCATCCTGAGTTGATCCGGCACGTTACGTCTCGGTCTACTCCGCCATCTCCTTGGACAAGCGACCCGAGATACCGGAAGTCGGAGCAGATCGGTAAGGGCGTTCCGGCGAGAGATATAGGCACAGGACTGGAAGGACCACCAAAATCGCAAAACAAGTGTTTTAAACAACTCTGTTTTGGTCCTACTTATTCGCAGGCCAACGGTCTCCAGTCTTTCCCACCACACCTCCAATCTGCTCTGGACCTCTAAGCCACTCTCGGCAACCAGTACAATGTCATCGGCAAACAGCATACACCAGGGAGCCTCTTCCTGGATATCCGACGTAAGTGCGTCCATTATCACGAGGAAGAGGTAAGGGCTGAGTGCCGACCCTTGGTGCAAGCCGACAGCCACATTGAAACTACCAGTAGTGCCCACTGTAGACCGGACTTGGGTACTGCATCGACTGTACATCGCTCGAATCAACTGCACATACTTCCCTGGCACACATTTCTCCTTAAGGGCCCACCACAAAACTTCACGAGGCACTCAGTCGTATGCCTTTTCGAGGTCAACGAAAACCATGTGCAAGTTTTTATGCGCACCTCTGTATTTCTCGCACAGCTGGCGGATAGCGAAGATGGCATCCGTTGCTCCTCGACCAGGCATAAAACCGAATTGGTTTTGCGAAATTTCACTCTCTTCTCTCAGTCGCCTTTCAATAACTTTCTCCCAAGCCTTCATACTATGTGACATTAGCTTTATTCCTCTATAATTGTTACACTCCAGCACATCACCTTTGTTTTTATAGATAGGCACCAGCGAACTGTTGCACCATTCGTCAGGTATGGCTTCTTCCACCAACAACTTATTGAAAAATAAAGCTAACCACGTCCATCCATCTACCCGTAATAACTTCCACACTTCAACTGGTATTCCATCCGGACCTATTGCTTTACCATTTTTCATCCCATTTACTGCTATTCTCACTTCATCCATACTAATCATTCTCACTAACCCCTCATTTATTGATTTATTCTCAAGCACACCACTCCAGTTATTCTCCTCATTAATCAGTTTTTCAAAATAGCCCTTCCACCTATCCTTAATTTCCTCATCATTCGAAAGAACTGTTCCAGTTTCATTCCTTATACATTTTATCTGACAAACATCCCTTGTCTTTCTCTCTCTAGCTCTAGCAAGCCGGTATAGATTTTTTTGGCCTGCTGGACTATCCAGTGTGTCATAAAGCTTGTCCTGGGCTTTTGCTCTCGCCATGGCCACAGCTTTCTTGGCTTTTTTCTTTAGAGCATCATACTCATTCTTTTTTTCTGCTTTCAAACTAACATTCTCATCTTCAACACTCTGCCATTCTTTGAACTTTCTCTTCTTATCCTGCAACACATTACGTATTTCTGTCGCCCACCACCATGTTTCCCTATCTATCGTACCTGTTGCGGACGGCTACTATACCCAGTGAAGGTATCTCAGTCGCCCTGGGACGTCTCCCACAATAGATTGATGCGTGTCCGTTTTTTTCTACCTCTGCTGGTTACACGCACCACCACGTACCCCTGAATACGTACCTCGAAGATTGTACCACAAACCAGTACCTGGTATACCTTGGAGCAAATAAAACTCTGATATCTATCTGAACTTATTCGGAGACTTCGGCTTGCATTCTTGATAGTGTTCTTCTGAAGGCTGGACTGCGACTAAAAAACCTTGCGAAATAGTCCTCCTTTTATACTTTTTTTGTTAACGATTTGCAGGTGCAGGCCGAATTCTCGGAATTTTGTAAGTACTTTATTTAAAAAAAATCAGTACAAAAAAATTTATGCTTAACATTACACCCTTATATAAACTATTCTAATACATAAAACCTTACACTAGCTATTTACTTAGGTAATTGAAACTATAAAACATCCAAATTATTTATTACCTTAAGTATATAACACCTTATAAAGCAAAACATTACACCTTAATACTAAGCAAAATTTCCTTATATAAAAACGACTATATCTCTTTATTGCGTGAACCGATTCTTATAAACTAAACATACAAAATGGTTTTAAGTCTATACCTTTCATTTGAGATCAAAAACAACGTTATATCTACATAAACAAAAAAGTAAGTTTTCAAGTTACGTAATTATGTATGAGAATTTTCGTCTAACAAAATTCCTTTGCAATTTTACTGTTGATGCTTCTAATGAGAATTACACATAATTTTAGCATGAATCTAATTGGAATCGACTTGGAACATTACATAATAACAAATTCCTATTAGAATCTAGTTAGATATTGAATATTTACTTAGATTTTGCAACTTTAATGTGAAAAATTTACTGATTTTCCGTGTCGGCCTAGCCGCTAGTTGCGCCCTAGTGCCCCAGATAGGGTCTCAAAAGGAAATCTTATAGCACATTCTAACTGAATTATATATGAAATGCTAAACCTTATTACATAGTTTTTATGTTATTGCGCTAATATTCGTGTAGGATCACCTGTTATTAGCGCCTTGGTGTGTCGATCGAGTCTCGTCGCCGACAGTACCCTTTCCCTTCGTCTCTCCCAAAATATCTTTCGCTGCACTCCTAATACACCCGGCCATCTCATTCCAACATTCATTTACACTTCGATCATTCATCTCTCCCATATCTATCATTTTATCCACCACTCGCTCCGTAAATTTCTTCGCATAATCATTCTTCTCCAGCATATGCCATTTTATTTTAGGGGGAGGTCGCTCTTTGTTTTTATTGAGCTTTATTTCTAAGACCATTTCCATAATAAGGAGTCTGTGCTGTGAAACTAGGTCTTCTCCCGGTAGCACTTTGCAGTCTTTGATGTTCTTTAACTTGTTGCGTCGTACTAGAAAGTAATCAATTTGCGTCTTGTAATTACCACTTTTGTACGTAATTAGGTGTCCATCGTTCTTCTGGAACCAAGTGTTGGCTACTGCCAGGTCAAAAGTGGTAGCGGATTGCAGCAATGTCTCTCCCTCGTTATTTAAGTTACCAAAGCCCCATCCTCCATGCACTCTTTCATAAACACCTTTCATTCTTCCCACATGTCCATTAAAATCACCTCCAATTATCAATTCCTCATGCACCGGGATATTCATCAGAACTGTGTCAAAGTCCTCCCAAAACTTCTCTTTCACCCTTTCATCACATCCTACCTGTGGTGCATATACACTAATCACATTCAGTATTACATTTTCTAACATTACTTTAACAACGATCAGTCTATCATTAATTCTTTTTACCTCCATCACGCCTTCTTTCAAATTACTGTCTAACACTATTCCCACGCCATTTCTTTTCCCGTCACTTCCACAGTAGAAAAACTAAAATATTCGTGTAGGATCACCTGTTATTAGCGCCTTGGTGTGTCGATCGAGTCTCGTCGCCGACAGTCTCCCCCTCGTGCGTCGCACAGCTCTCCTGGCTCGGCGACACTCCCGGCACCAACAGCACCACTCTCGAACTGGGTCTTCGCAGCACGCCGCCTCTGGTCTCGACGTCGACGATCCGGATCCGCCCATCTGGTCCTGGATACACCTGCTGGATTCTGCCGCGTGGCCACGTACATCGTGGCAGGCTGTGGTCGACGATCATCACGATGTCTCCGACGTGCAGGTCCGTAGCGCTGGCTCTTCCTGGTGTCTTCCTCGGCAGCAGGGTGGGCAGGTACTCGCGCAGCCAACGTTGCCAGAAGTGATCGGCAAGTCGCTGCGTCGCCTTCCAGGTGTGTCTGCCCACGAGCTCGCTGTCTTCGAAGCTGCCGACTCGCGCCGCGCCGCATGACCGCCCGAGGAGGAAGTGATTTGGAGTGAGTGCTTCCTCCTCAAGGCTCTCGGAGAGATGGGTGAGGGGCCGAGTGTTGACGATGTGCTCGGCCTCTAACAGGAGGGTGTGGAGTACCTCCTCTCGTGGATGCTTCTCGTTGAGTGTGGCGCCTAGTGCGGTTTTGATGGATCGCACCAGACGCTCCCATGCACCGCCCATGTTGGGTGCACCAGGAGGGATGAACTTCCACTGCACGCCGATCTTCTCTGCTTCTGAGGTGAGATCTTCTTGTTTCATCGCTTCTAGGGCTTCCTTCAATTCTTTGTTCGCGCCGACGAAGTTAGTCCCGTTGTCTGTGTAGATTGTCTTCGGCATTCCTCTTCTTGCAGCGAATCTTCGTAGTGCCATGATCATGCTGTCGGTGGAGAGTGACGGAGTAAGCTCGATATGCACAGCCCTTGTAGTTAAGCATGTGAATAGAGCTCCCCATCGTTTTTCATGACGTCTTGCTACGGTGATTGTCATAGGGCCGAAGTAATCGATGCCGGTACACGTGAAAGGAGGGTTGTTATGCATCAGTCGCTCAGCCGGTAGGTTGCCCGTTGGTAGCTCTTGAGGTTTCGCTTTTCTCGTCTTGCACCATTGACATTGATGTTGAGCTATCTTGATCGCTGATCGCAGTCCCAGCACCCAGAAGCGTTGCCTTATCTCGTTCATGACCGTTGCGTGATTTCCGTGATTGAAACGACGATGAAAATCTTCTAATAAAAGTCGTGTCGTTTTCTCCTTACTGTCGAGCACGACGGGCCGCTTGTAGTCTCTGCTTACGCCCTGTATCGCGTCGATTCTTCCTTTCAGCCGCAGGAGACCATCTTCTAGAATTACGTCGAGCTTCTTCAGTTTGCTGCTGCCCTCTACTTGCTTTCCTTGCTGTAGACACCTGATGTCTTCTCTGAAGCTTCTTCCTTGGCTTCTTCTCAGCAGTAGATTTTCAGCTTGCTCTAGTAGTTCGATGTCCAGCGGCTTGTATTTCCTTTCTGCTGCTTTTGAAGACTGTCGTTGCTTCTCGACTGTCTTCTTTCTTCCTTGCGTCATTTTCCAGGTGGGATCTTCCTTGCTGACGTTGACCTTTTCTTTGCGTCTGCAGAGTTGAATGAACTGCAGTACTCTCGCTGTGGCTCGCCAAAGTCTCTTCCACGATGAGAACCTCTCAGGATCCGGTGATGGGTGGGTGATGCTTGCTGCCGCCGCGACGTCCGCCGTCTTCTCTTCGCCGGTGGTTTCCTTCTTGAAGCTTCTCGCCGCCGGCCAGTGATCTTCTTCTCTTCTTAAGAAGTCCGGTCCGGTGAACCAACGGTGATCGCAGCTGAAGTGTTCTGGCACGTCGCGCGTCGCATCATCTGCCGGATTCTGCGCCGTAGGAACCCATCTCCATTCTTGTGGCTTAGTAAGATCTTCTATCTCCGCCAAGCGATGAGCCACGAACGTCTTGAATGTTCTCGGGTCCGTCTTGATCCAAGAGAGTACGATGCTGGAGTCCGTCCAGTATGTCTTCTTCACCACCTTCAGATCCAATTCTTCTCCAACTGAGTGTGCCAATCTGCTTCCTAGGAGGGCCGCCTGTAGTTCGAGTCGTGGAATCGATACCGGCTTCAACGGAGTGACTCGTACCTTCGCTGCTACTAAGCTGACGTGGTAAGTTCCATCTTGATCTTCCGTTCTCCAGTATACAGTGGCTGCATACGCTGTTTCGCTGGCATCTGTGAACGTGTGCAGCTCCCCCTCGGTGCGATGTGGCGCCAGACATCTCGGAATCTGCAGGTCTTGGAGTAGCTTCATCTTCTCCAAGTAAGTCTTCCATGCTTCGTACTCCTTTTCTTCTATTTCTTCATCCCAACCGACGCCGCTTCTCCATGTGTTTTGAAGCAGCTTCTTGCCTTGGACGAGAACCGGTGATGCTAATCCCAGTGGGTCGAAGGTCGACATTACGGCGCTGGTGACTTCTCTCTTCATAGGCACCTGGAGTCCTCTTGCTACTTCTTCTGGAGTATTTCGGAGGTTCGCCCTGAAGCCGATGGAGTCCCTTTCTGTGAACCAACGCAGTCCCAATGTCTTCTCTTCCTTCTCGCCCAGGTCCACTTCCGTTTTCTCGGTTGTTTCTGTCTTCAACCCTTGCAGCAACCCAGGTTGATTCGACGCCCATCCCGTGAGTTCGAAACCCGCCTTCTTATGTATGAAGTCGACTTGCTTTGTAACCCTTTTGAAATCATCTTCTGAATGGAAGCTGTGTAGGTAGTCATCCATGTAGTGATTCAACTCGATCGCTCTGGCCGCCTCTGGATATTCTTCCTTGTAGTCCGCTGCGTTCCGGTTCTTTACGTAGATCGCTGTGCTCGGAGATGATGTTGCACCGAAGATAACCGACGTCATCCTGTACTTTTTCGGTGACACGTCGCGTCGATCTCCTCGCCACAGGAACCTCACGCTGTCTCGATCTTCTGGTCTGATGCGAACTTGCAGGAACATTTCCTTGATGTCAGCCGCCACCGCTAGGGGTCCTCTTCTGAATCGCAGCAACACTCCAAACAGCGACTGCAACAGATCGGGTCCCGGCAGTAGAGCGTCGTTGAGGCTTCTTCCCTTTGACTTGGCTGCAGCGTCGAAGACGATCCTTATCTTCTTCTTCAAAGGATGAACCACGGAGAAGTGAGGGAGGTACCATGTCTTCTTAGAGTCTTCTTGTCCAGGAGGCGCTTCTTCTGCATACTTGCTGTCGATCAGATGCTGGATCTGCTTGCAGTACTCCGTCTTCAATTGAGAATCCTTGTCGATCTTCTTCTCAATGTTGATGAGTCGATTCTTCGCAGAAGTGTAGCTCTCCGGCATCTGTTCTTCCTCGTTTCTCCACAGAAGTCCAGCTTCAAATGGACCATCTTCAAGTCGTCTGCAGGTCTTCTCCAGGATGGTGAGTGCTCTTCCTTCTGAGTCCGTAGTGGGTCTTCTTGGCTGCACGCCGAGCGCTTCGATCGCGAAGTGATCCTTGATAGCTTGATGCATCTCTTCTTCAGGCGTGTTGACATGCAGACATGTGTGCAGGAAGTGTACTGGTCTCGCACCCCCGATGTCCGACCCGTGGAGCACCCATCCGAGTCCCGTTCGCGAAGCTACTGGTTCTCCTGGTTTCCCTCTTCTTATTTCTTGAGTCACGATCAGCTCCCAGTTATCTTGCCCGATGAGTAGCTGCGGTGACTCCCCTTCGTAGTACAGAGAATCGGCGATATTCTTCAAATGTTGACAATCTTGAATCCTCTTCTTGTCGAGAAACTGCGGCGTGAGCTTCAACTCGTCGACGGTCCGGACTCTTCTTAGTGTCTTCTTGCCTTCTTGATGAACCCCCTTCACAGCAAGGTCCAGCACTTGAGAGTCCTTCTTCCTTATCAGCTTGCCGCCAACTGTTTCGATGATCAATTCTTCATTGTTTCCTCGAGCGCCGATATCTTCTGCTACCTTCTTGTTCAGAAGTGATACCGTTGACCCTTCGTCCATAAGGGCCAGTATCTTCTGTGATCCTTGTGACCCGAAGACCTCCACTGGAACTATCTTCAGGTATGCCCTTGCATTGTTGACTGCATTCACCGACGCAGTGACGCTCGCCACCTCATTTGATGGCTCCTTCTTGTCTTCAGAAGTCCTTTCTTCTGACGGGACGTGCAGCAAATGATGATGCCACCTCTTGCATTCCTTACACGATGGCTTCTTGCAGCTCTCCTTCCGGTGCCTCCCTTGAAGACATTTGAAGCAGACGTGACTCTTCTTAACAGTTGCCCAGCGATCTTTAACCGACGCCTTCTGGAACTTCTGACAATCAACGAGGAAGTGTTCACCCTCACATACAGGGCAAGTCTTCTCAGGTTTTCTTGAATCCTTTTCTGTGAAGTCCTTTGTTGAATGCGTCGCTTGCCGCTGAGTCCTTTTGAAGCCGCTCTTTTCTTCTGAAGTCGCGAAGGCTCCACATTTGTCCGCTTCTGAATTCAGGAATCTTGAAATCGACGACAGGTTGGAGAACTCGCCATCTTCTGATGCTGCAGTGAAGTCGTACCACCGGAACTTGAGAATGGTAGGTATCTTCTCCACTATTTGTTTCACCATTTCAGGTGAATGTAGGTACTGTGGTTTCTTCAGTCCCTTGATCGCTGCTACGCTGTTGTTGATTTGACTTGCGAAGATACAGATGTCTCTCGGGTTTTCTGAAATCTTCGGAAGCGCCTTGACCTTGTCCAATTCAGCCAACACCAGCGCGTCAGGTCTTCCATATCTTCTCTTGAGAGCTTGCATAACTTCCAACGGAGAGGCTTCGGAGTACAGCAGACTCTTGATTGCTTCTCTTGCGTTGCCTTTCAGCGCTCTTCTAAGTCGCGCCACGTTTTGAACATCGTTGAACATCGGCGCCGTATCTTCATAGACGACCTTGAACGCCAACCACTCGCTGCTGCTTCCATCGAAGTAGGGTAGCTCGTGGATGTAACTCGGCTGCGCTGCTGGTCCTCCTCTTGATGTGAAGGCTTCTTTCAACGCCGTTGTCAACGCTTGAATCTCGATCGTAGCTCCTTTCGTTGTGGAGGTAACTTCAGGCTTCACTTTCTGCGGCTCTTCTGGCTCCTGGCCCCGCTGCCTTGGTTGCTCCATGTTGCCATCTTCCAACACCGATGATTGAATCCAGTTCTGCACCTGTGCTGTTCTGTCTTCTTGATCTGCCAGGTCTTCATCCACTGAGTCCTCATCTTCACACTGCGCCAGCTCCAATCTGACACGGGCTAGCTTTGCCGCAGCCTGTGCTTGCTTCAGCTCCAGGCGTGCTACCTCTTCTCTGGCTTCTAGCTCGCGTCTTCTGGCTGCAGAACTCGTGGTCTTCATGGACCTGGCTCGACGACCGACCCCCTTCGGCTTCAGGGTCGTGGCGGAGCCATAGACACCTTGTTCCGGAGCATCTTCTGGGATCTTCTTGGTCGTCTCCTTCTGTGCGGCACCTTCCTTTTTCTGTCCGTTCCCGGACGCCGCCGTGGTCGCAGTAGCCACCGTATTCGCCGTAGCCGTAGTCTCTTCTGTGGCCGTGGTACCCGAAGAAGTGTTCGATGTGGCTTCAGTCCCCGATGACCCTGACGCAGACGTGACCCCTTCCGACCCTGACCCTTCTTCTGTCCCGTCCTTTTCCGTTGAACGCGACGTGGGTTGTGAGGGAGCATCCTTCTGCGACCTGGTGACCGGCATCTTGAACGTCTTCTGAACTCTTCTATCTTCAATCTTCGCTTGCAGGGAATCCGGAACTCGAAGGACCAACTGTTGCGGACGGCTACTATACCCAGTGAAGGTATCTCAGTCGCCCTGGGACGTCTCCCACAATAGATTGATGCGTGTCCGTTTTTTTCTACCTCTGCTGGTTACACGCACCACCACGTACCCCTGAATACGTACCTCGAAGATTGTACCACAAACCAGTACCTGGTATACCTTGGAGCAAATAAAACTCTGATATCTATCTGAACTTATTCGGAGACTTCGGCTTGCATTCTTGATAGTGTTCTTCTGAAGGCTGGACTGCGACTAAAAAACCTTGCGAAATAGTCCTCCTTTTATACTTTTTTTGTTAACGATTTGCAGGTGCAGGCCGAATTCTCGGAATTTTGTAAGTACTTTATTTAAAAAAAATCAGTACAAAAAAATTTATGCTTAACATTACACCCTTATATAAACTATTCTAATACATAAAACCTTACACTAGCTATTTACTTAGGTAATTGAAACTATAAAACATCCAAATTATTTATTACCTTAAGTATATAACACCTTATAAAGCAAAACATTACACCTTAATACTAAGCAAAATTTCCTTATATAAAAACGACTATATCTCTTTATTGCGTGAACTGATTCTTATAAACTAAACATACAAAATGGTTTTAAGTCTATACCTTTCATTTGAGATCAAAAACAACGTTATATCTACATAAACAAAAAAGTAAGTTTTCAAGTTACGTAATTATGTATGAGAATTTTCGTCTAACAAAATTCCTTTGCAATTTTACTGTTGATGCTTCTAATGAGAATTACACATAATTTTAGCATGAATCTAATTGGAATCGACTTGGAACATTACATAATAACAAATTCCTATTAGAATCTAGTTAGATATTGAATATTTACTTAGATTTTGCAACTTTAATGTGAAAAATTTACTGATTTTCCGTGTCGGCCTAGCCGCTAGTTGCGCCCTAGTGCCCCAGATAGGGTCTCAAAAGGAAATCTTATAGCACATTCTAACTGAATTATATATGAAATGCTAAACCTTATTACATAGTTTTTATGTTATTGCGCTAATATTCGTGTAGGATCACCTGTTATTAGCGCCTTGGTGTGTCGATCGAGTCTCGTCGCCGACAGTACCCTTTCCCTTCGTCTCTCCCAAAATATCTTTCGCTGCACTCCTAATACACCCGGCCATCTCATTCCAACATTCATTTACACTTCGATCATTCATCTCTCCCATATCTATCATTTTATCCACCACTCGCTCCGTAAATTTCTTCGCATAATCATTCTTCTCCAGCATATGCCATTTTATTTTAGGGGGAGGTCGCTCTTTGTTTTTATTGAGCTTTATTTCTAAGACCATTTCCATAATAAGGAGTCTGTGCTGTGAAACTAGGTCTTCTCCCGGTAGCACTTTGCAGTCTTTGATGTTCTTTAACTTGTTGCGTCGTACTAGAAAGTAATCAATTTGCGTCTTGTAATTACCACTTTTGTACGTAATTAGGTGTCCATCGTTCTTCTGGAACCAAGTGTTGGCTACTGCCAGGTCAAAAGTGGTAGCGGATTGCAGCAATGTCTCTCCCTCGTTATTTAAGTTACCAAAGCCCCATCCTCCATGCACTCTTTCATAAACACCTTTCATTCTTCCCACATGTCCATTAAAATCACCTCCAATTATCAATTCCTCATGCACCGGGATATTCATCAGAACTGTGTCAAAGTCCTCCCAAAACTTCTCTTTCACCCTTTCATCACATCCTACCTGTGGTGCATATACACTAATCACATTCAGTATTACATTTTCTAACATTACTTTAACAACGATCAGTCTATCATTAATTCTTTTTACCTCCATCACGCCTTCTTTCAAATTACTGTCTAACACTATTCCCACGCCATTTCTTTTCCCGTCACTTCCACAGTAGAAAAACTTGTATCCTTCACCAATTTCCCTCGCTTTCGTTCCTTTCCATTTTGTTTCTTGTAAACACGCTACATTTATTCGTCTTCTTTTAAGTACTTCCGCTAACTCTCTGGCTCTTCCAGTCATCGTCCCAACATTCCAACTAGCATACCTCAGTTTCACTTCCCGAGCTCGCTTCTTACGTTGCCCCCGCCCGGGGTGGTGCAACAACCCTTGTCCACTTCCCACAGGAGCCGGGTGCTGCCCCTGCGCGTCGCCTGTGGGGTACGCCCTAGCCCTATCGCGCATCATATCGTTCTTACTCATCATGTTGCGTAAAGTTTTGGCACATTTTAACAGTCGGCCGCCAGCCTGACACCAACCCTCCTTGGGAATGCAATTGTTGATGGTTTACCCGCCATCGCGCGGGTGACCCAAAGTGCTTTATGGTATGCACTGGGTCTTGAGCTCCCTTAGTCGCCTCTTACGACACCCTCGGGACGAGAAAGAATAAGACCACCCCGTCTTATTCTTTCTCCGGGACCGACACGGATATGACCGTTCGGAATCATGACTGCAGCGACATAACGCTACGATCCGCGCGTCGTGACGCCTTCTCCTGCCGTTGCCTCCTGCGCGTGCCGTTGGGTACGAAATGGTACAGACGCCAGCACATCAAGTTACTACAATCTGTCAAATTTCTTTAATAGATTTTCAACTTTATCGCTAAAGAACTTAGGTTCAATGTTGATTGGGAAAATTTTACAGATTAGAGTAAGTTGATGTGCTGGCGTCTGTACCTTAACCTACTAACATTATTCATAGAGGTCATAACCGTCAACCGATCACGACACGACCCCTCTACATACACTTACTAACCATCCTATTATAACCAATTTTCGGTCCGATTGGGCAGCAATATAGTTAACTTAATAAGCCAACAGATGGCGCTAATTGAGTTCCAACACAGCCTGTCCCCGCTTTCATTAACTCATGTAAATGGACGTCAATTATCCCATGAGACGTTAACGATACGTGGATACTGTCCGGAGATATAGATCGTATTTTACACTTTTTGTTAGATTTTATTTATTTATCTTTATACTGTTTGATTTATTTTTATCTTTATTGTTTGTTTGTTTTTTATCTGCTGTATAAATTGTGTGCTTTTTGGTCTGTGTTAAATAAATTTATTTTCTTTCTTTCTTTCTTTCTTTAGATAAATCATTTAGAACATGTTGATGGGAAAGACTTTTAGAGCGGATGAAACTCAAACGATTAGACCTGTTTGGTATATTACAAAGTTACGGGTGTAAAAAGACGCTTAACAAAATCATAAAATTACTTACGACAGTGAAACGTATACTCCGTTTCATTGTCGTAATTTTAATTTAATTGTAATTTAAGTTTTGGTACTCGATCATACCTGGAAACCACCATTTTAAACCATTTTAAATGTTAAATGCTACCGCTCCCTCCCTCCCTACCGCTGCATGCAGCCATAAGCAATATTATGTTTTGCGTGTGTTACGTAGCGCGCTGCCGGCGAGTTTTCACACCGAAAATAAAAGTCATTTTCCAGCATTAATTAGTGCTCAACGTAGTGTGATGTACAGAATGCGTAGATGAGCTATGTGATGGGTATTTTTACAACATGTGTAATAATTTTTATTTATGCGTAAATAAAATTATCTCCGAAGTTTTCAGAGAGAAAAATTTGGAACACCTACTCATAATTTTATGGATAGAGGTTTTAATATTCCGGGTTCCGTTTGGCAGCCTTCGGGACGGAACCCTAAAAGAAAAACTAAAACATCCTCTTTAAAAAACTCGGTCACTTGAGCACAATACAAAAATATAACATTTTTAATTCACAGCATCTCAAACCTTATAGATTGTCATTGAAATGTATTGTAATTTATGCGCATATTTGTGTATTAATGAGTAATAAATTATATTTTACAGTGGCGGTCTGCGAGTGACAGATAGAATGGTAAGCGTGTCATTTGAGGTAACGTGTATTGTCCGAGTTTATTAGGAGGTTGAATCTAACCACTGAATAGTACAGAAAGCGCACTGCGAATTTTATGTATGCAGCTACAAGTGCGCAGCGGGGTCGTCTTGTCGGGCCAATTCAGTGAGCGTAACTGTACGTTTGCACTGGCGAAATATTCACAACAAAACATGTTAAAATCTCTATTTACAGTCAATGTGCCATACAATGTTTGACAGGAGCTAGAGATTTCAACATGTTTTGTTGTGAATGTTTCGCCTGTGCAAACGCACAGTATCTTATCAGAATATACAGGGTGAAATTGAATTCATGGGCACCCTCTTAAGGGGTCATTGTGCTCATCATTATGAACAACTTTCACTATGGGACCAACCAAGAAAACGTGAAAAAATAATCTGCTGTTCCCTACATTTATGTTCGCATAGATCGTCAAAATGTAGGGAACAGCAAATTTTTTTGTTCGCGATTTCAGGGTTGGTCTCCATAAGAGGATGCCCATGAATTCAATTTCACCCTGTGTAAGAGTTATGCGATAGAAAGAGAGGCAACTTCTAGGTGAATATAACTGTAGGTAATAAGCGCTGTGCGACCTGGGGGCCAACCACCACCTCTTACAGCAGTATTATTTTAATATTACTTCAGTGTGGGAAAGAGATGAAGCTCTACAGGACATATAGCTCCATCTCTTTTCCCCACTCAAGTAAGATTAAAATAAGACTGCTATATGAGGTGATGGTAGGCCCCCTGAATTGCACCATATTGTGTCGCAGCAAAAGTTGCTTTTTATACTCGTAATTTTTATTTTGTGAACTGAACCATCTGTGTTATCTATGTTATAGATACAAAATGTAATTAACTGATCTAGTGTTTGTTAGAGTACTGGTTTGGACATCAATTTGGTAAGTAATGGGCTATTGCGTCATATGACCTAAAGTTTCAACATAACATCGCGCCTCTATTCCCTGAAGGGTTAGGCAGAGGTGACCTGTAGATATTACCACATTTAGCCAATTAAGTTTAAGTCCCATGTAATAGGGCGTGAACTTATTGCCATCAACCGGGCACAAATCCAGACTCCGGGCTGTTGCTGAAAAATCCGTGATGGAAAAACCCAATGACACTTTGCCCGACCTGGAAATCGAACCAAGGACCACAAACGCAGCAGTAGCGACCACTAGACAAGCGAGGCAGTCTTCCTAATATTTTAAATACATCACTACTCAACCGGCAGACGTGCAGTGTAGATGAAATGAATGATGGTATAGTAGGTTAAGGGGGACGCGCCAAGGTAGCCCGCGAAATTCAAATTTTGTTAGGTTTTTTTGCAATTTGCAGCTCAGTGTCAGGTTGTATGTTGATTAAAATATGATTCGTGACCGTAACAAATATGGTTTTACAGAATTATAATCATTAGAATTACCAATACAACTTCTTAAGTTAGCGAAAGTGTCAAATGTCATGACTTCATGAATTAGTCATTCAATACCAATACATGAACTTACAGAGTTGTATTGATGACTTTTATTATTATAATTCTATAAATAAACATTTGATACGACCGCGAATCGTATTTAGATCAACATACAACCTGATACTGACCTGCAAATTGCAAAAAACGTAAGAAAATTTGAATTTCGCGGGCTGTCTTGGCGCATTCCCTTAAGGCTCTTCTTCGTCTCAGTGCCTTTTGACTGCCACTGTAGATATTCGCTAACAGGATGTGCAGTAGTGGCTAGGAAAGGACTAGCGAACATGTATTTATTTATTAGTAAATGGGTCTGCTTTTGACCTCAATCTCGTCTGGTGGAACCCGTCAAACATATATTATGTGGGAACTGACTTGCAGAATTTAGCATAACTGTTCTAACATGCACTCACAGTATTTGCCGAAGGCAGTATCTGTCTAATGAACGACGTGCCAACTAATTAGTGAGTCGGGATCCGATTACTATCAAATCTGTGGATATTTGTATTAAACAATTATTAATTAGCAACACAGACGAAGTCGCGGGTAATTAGGTACAACTAGTATTTTATATAAGATTTTTTTTAATATCGTATATAGTAGAATGCCCTATATACAAAGTTAAAACATTATGTTAATCATGAGAGCCCTTTAAAATAATACCCTATTTAGTAGTGATCTGAAATAGGCTGTTTTGATTGATCGAAGGCTTATTATGATTGATTGGGACTATTCTAAAACTCCTAAATATCCTTCTTTCACCATCCGGCTTTATTATGTAGTTCCATCATCTTGCTTCACTTCTAATTGTAATTATATCTAATACATCAGTCAAGATCAATAATTATTATTTGTACCTAGTTAATATTAATTACTTCACTAAACCTCCACAAATAATCAATACAACTCTCTAAGTTACAATTAGCCTCAAATATCATGATTTCATGAAATAGTCATTCAATTGGGAAAGTTGAACTTAGAGTGTTGTATTAATTAAATATAAGACAGAGAGGAACGGCGAAAAATGGAGGAAGCCTTCGCCTTTAAAATTAAATGGGCCCCCAATAATATTAATTGAACAAGAGATTATTATTTTATTCAATCTATAAAATCAATCTATTTATTTAAAAATCTATATTTGTTTATCAAATTATTGTTAAAATGCATGCTTAAATTATTATGAATGAAGTACTTAACTAGTTTTTAATTAAAAATAAATGAATATTTTATGATACTATTAGCTATTTATTGATATTTAAATGTCATGTTTGGGAAATAAAAGGCTTAAATTAATAAATTTATTTATTATAATTCTGTAAATTCATGTTTGTTACGATCGGGAATCATAATTATATTAATCAACAAATAACCGATATTATAGACCTGATTTTTTTTCTAAAAACATAAGATTTAAGTAGCTTTCGCCTCATAATCAGTCTATTAATTTTCCCACTGCTGGGGCACAGGCCTCTATTAAAATAAGAGGCTATTATGGATCGAACACATATATTAATTAAACCAAGAATAATACATTACAAAATACTTGTCCACGACGGGACGGTTTTTACGTTGACATATTCCAAACTGTTTTACACTAATCTTTTAAAACACTGTCATGTAGGTAGGTATACAACCTCCATCACGCACCCTTAATCTATAGCGTGACTCATGCGCAAGATTACATGAAGTGCCGACCTAACATATTATATATCGAGGGGTTCCGGGCTAATTGTATTAAGCGACACTCTGAGCGATATAGACTTTTATACATATTTGGAATCAGCGAATTTTTCTGCGTCATTTGAGCTGGGTTTGATGACGATCGGAGCACTTTTTTGTCGCTTAATACATCCGCATTTTTGGGCCCATTTTGGACTGCAATGTATGAAGCGACACAAAATATTGACAAATTTAAGCACTGTGTATTTAAGCTAACTACCAAATACCAGGCAGTCGTTTAAACTTTTTTTCCTGGAGCAACAATTTACAGGCAACGTACGTTAAAGCATTTAGCCTGGCTTTATAAATATATAGAAATGTGGCTTCATACAATTAGCCTCTTTGTTAAATTCTTATCCAGTGTCGTTTAATACAATTAGCTTTACCTTATAAATATACAAGAATGTCGTTTAATACATTTAGCCTCTTTGTTAAATTCATACCCAGTGTCGATCCATACATTTAGCTCTGTACATGAAATGTTAGATGTTGTCACTTCAACCATTTAGCTTGCAGTAGATAATGATATGTCGGTCGCATGAACTATTTAGGATTTCAACAGTAAACATTTAAAGATTATGGTTAAACCTATTTTTTTTATTCAATATTTGATTTGCAGTGTCGTTTCAGTTATAACAAAAGTATAGTTCTAGTACTTCAAACAGTTTATCTTAAACGGACTAAGAATAGTATACACATAGAATCAAAATTTTATATCGTCCGCGTAGCTGATATTATTAATACAAAGCCCATCAATGTGACACCCGACATTTGTGTTGCTGAGTTCAACGATCAGCTGATTTATGTACAAATTAAAGAGGTGAGGTTATTCCCCCCTGCCTCATCCCGCATTTCAATCGGTACTCCTCAGATAGTACCCCCGACCACTTTACATGGTTAGTCTGGTTTTGATACCAGTACCTGAGCAAAGATGTTACTGCACTGTCTACATCAGTTTCCCGGTACAGCTTATCCCATAGAATGTCATAAGACACCAAGTCAAATGTCTTCGATAAATCGAGGAAGCAAGCATTGACCGGTGTCTTCCTATCTGCATAGTACTGGACGGTCCGCTTGAGACACAAAATGGCAGTTTCTGTCGATAGACCGGGCCTAAAGCCAAATTGTGCGTCATGCAATTTTATGGGACTGGCCATATGTGTATCAAACAGACAGTCCAGCACCTTAGCTGTAATAGTAGCCAGGGAAATTGGCTTATAATTCGACAGATCTGCCACATTCCCCGTTTTATTCTTCACTATCGGGACAACTATGGTTTTCATAAGATCATTCGGTAGGTAGGAGTGTTTTAAGCACAACGAATTAAACATTATTATGTCACCCGATACACACAGCCGCCTAATAAGGCGGCTGTGTGTATCGGGTGACATAATAGCTTTGCAAGAATCTTGGTTGATGCCTCACGACTTGGCATTTCTTGGCAGTATACATGACGATTTTGCTTTCACCGGGACCTCTGCGGTAGATACATCGGTTGGTGTACTTCGAGGGAGACCTTACGGAGGAGTAGCTTTGCTGTGGAGGAAAAGTTTATTTTCATCGGTGTCTGTTGTACCTTGCAATAGTGTTCGTCTTACAGCTATAACAGTGCAATTGTGTGAACAAGAAATACTAGTATTTTCGGTTTATATGCCTACTGACTGTAATGATAACTTAATTGAATTTACGGACTGCTTAAGTGAAATGAATGCAATTACCTATAGAAGATAGGAATATCCAATCTGTGTTTATGTTAGGAGACTACAATGCGCACAGTAATGAATTGTTTAGCCATGAGTTGTTAAAATTTTGTAATTAACAATATTGGACTTGCGCGGATATTGAACTCCTACCGCTAGATTCGTTTACTTTTGTGAGTGAAGCGCACGGGTGCAAACGGTGGCTCGACCATTACGTCGTGACACTCGTGACTGAAGCCGCGCGTCGCACAATAATGCATGATAGTTTTTGGTCTGATCATTTGCCTTTACAAATGGAGTGTGATTTAAAAATAATTGAACCTGATATTGTACTGTACTACCGAATGCGAGTGTAAACAATGTTTTATGGGGGGAAAGGGACTTAAACCAAATAAAATTGTATGAAGAGTTATGTCACTCCGCTTTGCGTAAAATAGATTTTCCCCCGGAATTATGTAGCTGTGCAGAATCAACCTGTGGGGACCTAAATCACAGATCTATTTTAGATGATATGTACAGGAACATAATTAGTATATTGACAATGTCTGCTAAACGTAGTTATATATTTATTAAGAAAAATAAGTACAAACCTTTGACAGGGTGGAATAAACATGTTAAATCCGCTCACAGCGAGGCTCGGCTCGCGTTTCAAATGTGGTGTTTATGTGGGAATCCGATTTCAGGGAAAGTCTTTGATAAAATGCGGGAAACTCGAAAAGTTTTTAAATCTAAAATAAAATGGTGTCGTAATAATTAAATGCAAATCAAGATGGACATAATAGCCGAACATCATAAGAAAAAGGATTTCAGCAAATTTTGGAAAAATACTAATGAACCCCAAGCAGGGCCTCCCTGTGAGCGTGGCAGGTAATTGCAACCCCTTGTCTATAGCGAACATGTTCATGAATCACTACCAAGTTGATCCGCCACGGAACCTAAGTTCTTCTGCGTCACCGTGTGTGTCCAGCGCTGAGAGGACTTCCCCATTACTGTTCTCTGACAGAGAAGTTGCAAATGTCATCAAAAACATGGTAAGGGGTAAGTCTCCGGGACATGATCACCTCAGCGTTGAACACCTACGGTATGTGGGTGTTCACTTGCCGAGGGTGTTGGCTATGTTTAATTCGTTGTGCTTAAAACACTCCTACCTACCGAATGATCTTAAATATGAAAACCATAGTTGTCCCGATAGTGAAGAATAAAACGGGGAATGTGGCAGATCTGTCGAATTATAGGCCAATTTCCCTGGCTACTATTACAGCTAAGGTGCTGGACTGTCTGTTTGATACACATATGGCCAGTCCCATAAAATTGCATGACGCACAATTTGGCTTTAGGCTCGGTCTATCGACAGAAACTGCAATTTTGTGTCTCAAGCGGACCATCCAGTACTATGCAGATAGGAAGACACCGGTCAATGCTTGCTTCCTCGATTTATCGAAGACATTTGACCTGGTGTCTTATGACATTCTATGGGATAAGCTGTACCGGGAAACTGATGTAGACAGTGCAGTAACATCTTTGCTCAGGTACTGGTATCAAAACCAGACTAACCATGTAAAGTGGTCGGGGGTACTATCTGAGGAGTACCGATTGAAATGCGGGGTGAAGCAGGGGGGAATAACCTCACCTCGCCTCTTTAATTTGTACATAAATCAGCTGATCGTTGAACTCAGCAACACAAATGTCGGGTGTCACATTGATGGGCTTTGTATTAATAATATCAGCTACGCGGACGATATGATGTTGCTGAGTCCTTCGATCAGTGCTCTTAGGTGCCTTCTGCGAATTTATGAGAGTTATGTGGTGGCTCAAGGACTCAGGTATAATGCTGAAAAGAGCGAGTTACTTGTGTTTTTAAAAGCACGTGGCAAGATAGGTAGGTACACCCTATGTATGAACATTTTAATTTATCAATGTTCAAACTTCATTATTCAAGTATGATTACAAACAATTTATAAAAAAAAAAATCTGTCGCATAAACTAATTAGCCTTAGATTAATAAGTTTAAGATATGGTATTTAAATCAATTAGCTTAGGTTTGAAATATGACCAACTCTTTGATTAAAGCACTTAGCTTACAGCCATTATTTGCATGCCTAGGCGGTTAAGTCATTTAGCTTGGAACAAGAAATAATAAACCTAGGCGGTTAAGTCATTTAGCTTGGAACAAGAAATAATAAACCTAGGCGATTTAGTCATTTAGCCTGGAATAAGAAACAATAATCACAGGGGGTTAAGTCATTTAGCCTGGAACGAAAAAAAGTAAAATATGGGTCATTTTGTATTAAGCGACATTTATCTTCGTTAAAAATAGGAATATTAGAAAAAAATAAAATCTGATTATGGGGAATATGTTATAAAAACAATAATATCCTTCTTTTTAAAAAAATAATGCGATTTGCTAAAGTTATAATTTTTTTTCAAAAAATCGAAACTTTAAACTGCTCTGGTGTAAAGTTTAAAAAATGTCGGTTAATACAAATAGCCCGGAACCCGTCGATATATATACACAGTATATTCTGTCAAATCTACCTTTACTACAGAAGTCTGTTTTTAACATAGCTTAAGCTGTTTTTAACAGACTAAACAGAAACAAAATAAAATTATCTATTACTTAGAACTCATAAAATCACATCAAAAACAAAAACAATATTAGTTAGCATCGTAACATTATTTACATCACATTGCTCGCCCCCTTAATAGATAATTTTTCTAAAAATTGCTTTAGTTTTGGGCCTGGTAAAGATTTTGTTAACATATCTGCTACCATTTCTTGTGAAGGCATATATTTTACCTCAACCGCCTCATTGACTATAGCTTCGCGAACATAATGAAATCTAATATCGATGTGTTTAGTCCTGTTATGGTTCATCTTATTTCTCGCTATTTTATGTGCTGATTGGTTGTCGTTGTAAATGACTACCGGTTTGTCACAAGTCCCCTTTGTTAAAGTTTTTAACAAATTTCTTAAATAAATAGCTTCTTTCGATGCTTGACTGAGGCCTATATATTCTGCCTCTGTGGAGGACAGCGCCACGCACCCTTGCTTACGACTTTCCCAAGATACTATGCTATCTCCTAGTCTAAAAATTAAACCTGTACAGGATTTCCTATCATATGACCCACCCCAATCCGCGTCTACGTAGCCATTTAATTCTAGATTACCAGTTTTCTTAAAAGTTAGTCCAAAGTTTGACGTCCCCTTTAAATACCTAAGCACCCGATTAGCACATTTAAAATGTAATTCATCGTAACATGAATTAAATTGTGACAAAACACTAACGGCGTGCGCGATATCCGGTCTAGTACTTTGAGCTAAATAGTTAAGAGAACCTATGAGGATTTGATATGGCAACTTACAACCGGAATCTGAAGCTTTCTCTAATTTTAGACCTACTTCCATTGGGGTAATGACTGGTTTACAATCCGTCATATCAAAATCCTTCAAAACATTAAGAACATACTGTTCTTGATCAAGATAAATTGCATTTTTATTTCTTCTAAGTCTCATGCCTAACACGTGTCTAGCAGGACCTAAATCCTTAACGTTAAACCTTTTAAGCAGGCCATTTTTTAATTTCTGCTTTTTCTTATTCTTCCTTTGCGCGTAGATCTTTTGCTTTTTTTGGTTCATATCTCTATTCGAAATTCTACTCTCACAATAGAACTATACTCAACTTAACGTACACCAGCTGTAAAAATGCTGTATTTAAATGGCTGCGTCCCAAAAGTTATGACCAAACAGAAGACCTTCTGCACATACAGTCGTAATATCTGGCATATAGACAAATAAATATATATCGACGGGTTCCGGGCTATTTGTATTAACCGACATTTTTGGAACTTTACACCAGAGCAGTTTAAAGTTTCGATTTTTAGAAAAAAAATAATAACTTTAGCAAATCGCATTATTTTTTTAAAAAGAAGGATATTATTGTTTTTATAACATATTCCCCATAATCCGATTTTTTTTTTTCTAATATTCCTATTTTTAACCAAGATAAATGTCGCTTAATACAAAATGACCCATATTTTACTTTTTTTCGTTCCAGGCTAAATGACTTAACCCCCTATGATTATTGTTTCTTATTCCAGGCTAAATGACTAAACCGCCTAGGTTTATTATTTCTTGTTCCAAGCTAAATGACTTAACCGCCTAGGTTTATTATTTCTTGTTCCAAGCTAAATGACTTAACTGCCTAGGCATGCAAATAATGGCTGTAAGCTAAGTGCTTTAATCAAAGATTTGGTCATATTTCAAACCTAAGCTAATTGATTTAAATACCATATCTTAAACTTATTAACCTAAAGCTAATTAGTTTATGCGACTGATTTTTTTTTAAATAAATTGTTTGTAATCATACTTGAATAATGAAGTTTGAACATTGATAAATTAAAAGGTACATACATAGGGTGTACCTACCTATCTTGCCACGTGCTTTTAAAAACACAAGTAACTCGCTCTTTTCAGCATTATACCTGAGTCCTTGAGCCACCACATAACTCTCACAAATTCGCAGAAGGCACCTGAGAGCACTGATCGAAGGACTCCGCAACATCATATCGTCCGCGTAGCTGATATTATTAATACAAAGCCCATCAATGTGACACCCGACATTTGTGTTGCTGAGTTCAACGATCAGCTGATTTATGTACAAATTAAAGAGGCGAGATGAGGTTATTCCCCACTGCCTCACCCCACATTTCAATCGGTACTCCTCAGATAGTACCCCCGACCACTTTACATGGTTAGTCTGGTTTTGATACCAGTACCTGAGCAAAGATGTTACTGCACTGTCTACATCAGTTTCCCGGTACAGCTTATCCCATAGAATGTCATAAGACACCAGGTCAAATGTCTTCGATAAATCGAGGAAGCAAGCATTGACCGGTGTCTTCCTATCTGCATAGTACTGGACGGTCCGCTTGAGACACAAAATGGCAGTTTCTGTCGATAGACCGGGCCTAAAGCCAAATTGTGTGTCATGCAATTTTATGGGACTGGCCATTATGTGTATCAAACAGACAGTCCAGCACCTTAGCTGTAATAGTAGCCAGGGAAATTGGCCTATAATTCGACAGATCTGCCACATTCCCCGTTTTATTCTTCACTATCGGGACAACTATGGTTTTCATAAGATCATTCGGTAGGTAGGAGTGTTTTAAGCACAACGAATTAAACATTATTATGTCACCCGATACACACAGCCGCCTAATAAGGCGGCTGTGTGTATCGGGTGACATAATAGCTTTGCAAGAAACTTGGTTGATGCCTCACGACTTGGCATTTCTTGGCAGTATACATGACGATTTTGCTTTCACCGGGACCTCTGCGGTAAATACATCGGTTGGTGTACTTCGAGGGAGACCTTACGGAGGAGTAGCACTGCGCTGGAGGAAAAGTTTATTTTCATCGGTGTCTGTTGTACCTTGCAATAGTGTTCGTCTTACAGCTATAACAGTGCAATTGTGTGAACAAGAAATACTACCTCGCCTCGCCTCTTTAATTTGTACATAAATCAGCTGATCGTTGAACTCAGCAACACAAATGTCGGGTGTCACATTGATGGGCTTTGTATTAATAATATCAGCTACGCGGACGATATAAATTTTTTATTGTATGTGTATACTATTCTTAGTGCGTTTAAGATAAACTGTTTGAAGTACTAGAACTATACTTTTGTTATAACTGAAACGACACTGCAAATCAAATATTGAATAAAAAAAATAGGTTTAACCATAATCTTTAAATGTTTACTGTTGAAATCCTAAATAGTTCATGCGACTGACATATCATTATCTACTGCAAGCTAAATGGTTGAAGTGACAACATCTAACATTTCATGTACAGAGCTAAATGTATGGATCGACACTGGGTATGAATTTAACAAAGAGGCTAAATGTATTAAACGACATTCTTGTATATTTATAAGGTAAAGCTAATTGTATTAAACGACACTGGATAAGAATTTAACAAAGAGGCTAATTGTATGAAGCCACATTTCTATATATTTATAAAGCCAGGCTAAATGCTTTAACGTACGTTGCCTGTAAATTGTTGCTCCAGGAAAAAAAGTTTAAACGACTGCCTGGTATTTGGTAGTTAGCTTAAGTACACAGTTCCTAAATTTATCAATATTTTGTGTCGCTTCATACATTGCAGTCCAAAATGGGCCGAAAAATGCGGTTGTATTAAGCGACAAAAAAGTGCTCCGATCGTCACCAAACCCAGCTCAAATGACGCAGAAAAATTCGCTGATTCCAAATATGTATAAAAGTCTATATCGCTCAGAGTGTCGCTTAATACAATTAGCCCGGAACCCGTCGATATATATATATACATGACACGCGCGCACCAACCCACCCTCTTTCATCACTTATACCTCCACACACCCCACACACATCCCACACATCACACACACCCCACACTCCACACACACTAACACTCTATAACTATTTTAATTGTTCTTTCTTTTCATTATTATTTCTTTTGTATTTTTATTTTTTTTTTTCTCCAAATTAATTAGTTCACCTAAATAAATAATTGTTTGCCTTACTTGGGAAGAGACTGGACCCCACGACACAGGGAATCCTAGTGTGGGGTCCAGGGAATTTGTAAAAATCTAGTACCTAAGGCTCCTATGTGATCTGATACTCGTTTTTTTATATTGTACTGTGTTTTTCTAAACTGAATAAACCTTTTTTACTTTTACTTTTACTTTTCGGTTTCGTTGTTTTTGGAATAAAATATAAATATGTCGTCGACGTATATGACTGCTACTATTCTATTTCCATCGCTAAACACTTTTTGATAAAGACATGGTTCTATTTTTGACTGAATGAAACTTAAATTGTGCATTTCCTGATCCAGCTCATGGAACCAAGCGTTTGACGCTTGTTTGAGTCCATACAATGATCTTTGCAATTTACATACCTTTGCCTCTTGACCTTCAACGATTGCCCCCTTAGGCTGAAGCATGTAGATATCCTCTTTTAGCTTGCCATACAGGAAAGCAGTCGTCACATCCCATTGGTCGACGAGCCAATCATATTCTACAGCTAATGAGAATAATAATCGCAAGGTTGAGCTTCTTACGACCGGAGAATACGTTTCATTGTAGTCTATTCCACGTACCTGCGTAAATCCTTTAGCTACCAGCCTGGCCTTATATTTCGACACTTTACCGTCACTGTCCCGCTTAATTTTGAAGACCCATTTGCAATGTATTGGCTTTTTATCACGTGGTAAGTCAACCAGTGACCACGTCTGATTCTCGTTCAATGATTTTAATTCATCATCCATAGCTTTTTGCCATAAATTTGAATCAGGTCTTGCTAAAGCTTCTTCAACTGTCATTGGATCGCCATCAATTTGCGCGATAGCATTATATATTGTAGGCTTGCGCTCACGAAGATTGTATCTTCGCTCTGGTTCTGCTGTACTGCTCGTGGTAGCAACCGTTTCATCACGCGCCGTAGCCGCCTCAGTGTCAATACACTCCGCTTCATGAAACTCTTCTTCATCTTGAATAATACTGTTAGACGCACCACTTTCAAGCACAGGTTCTTTTCGTTCCTCCTCTATATCAATAGGAATGACTGTGTTCTTGGTTAAGTCAGTTCTATCTCCAGGAAAAACATTTTCTAAGAAGTTTACATTTCTTGAGAATGTTATCTGACCTGTTCTTGGATTCATCAGTCGATAACCTTTAGTAATTTCACTGTAGCCGATGAAAATCAATTCTTCAGTTTTCATATCAAGCTTTTGCCGTTTCTGTTTAGGTTTCAATGCATATGCTTGACAACCGAAAATTTTCAAATGACTCAAGTCCACTTTCTTATCCGACCAAAGTTCTTCCGGTACTTTATTCAAGACAGCCTTTGTCGGGCTTCTATTCTTTAAATATACCACAGTACATACCGCTTCGGCCCAATACTTTTTACTAAGTTTGGCCTCACAAAGCAATGTTCTTGCTTTCTCAATAATCGTTCTGTTAGCCCTCTCAGCCACGCCATTTTGCTCAGGCGTATAAGAAACCGTCTTCTGATGCTTTATACCAGCTGACTTTAAAATATTATCGAAGGCTTGGTTACAGAATTCTTTACCATTGTCAGATCTGAGACATTTTATCGACCTTCCTGTCTGTTTCTATACTTCTGCCTTATATTCACGAAATTTTTCGAGGGTTTGACTCTTATTCCTCAAGACATAGACATGCGTCTTACGCGTATAATCGTCGATAAACAATAACATATATCGAGATCCACTGAATGATGGTACTTCCATTGGTCCGCATAAATCACTATGTATAATTTCTAAAAACTCTTTCGCTCGTGTACCTTGATTTTTCATAGAGCTCTTACAAGTTTTTCCATTTATGCACGGAACACATGGTTCAATTTTATCATTTGATTTAAAATTCAATCCAGTCACCATATTTTTCAATGAATTCATATATTTTTGTCCCAAATGTGCCAATCTTCTATGCCAAATATTTGACAAAATTTCATTTGACAAAGTCAAGTTGACAACACAATTTTCTTTTTCATTCAACTCGAAAATTCCATCAACCTCTTTGCACGTTGCTACTATTTGATCTGTTTTATTTTTATTAGAGCAACCTCTTTTATCAAATTTTACAGCGAAATCTTTCTTTACAAGATCGCTTACTGAAATTAAATTAATAGAAAGTCCGGGAACATGATAAACGTTCGTTAATAGGAGTTCAGTGTTATTATTTACTTTCGGGATGGCATTCCCTCTACCTATAACTTTCATTTCTTCCCCGCTTGCAACTTTTATCTTTAGTTCATTCTGTTGTCTTTTGTAATTCAACAATTTTCCAGCATCGTTCGCCATGTGATTCGAGCAGCCACTGTCCAAGTACCATCGGTCCTTTTTCACCGTATTCGCCATACTCAAGCATGGATTTGCTCTCTTAGTCACTTTGCATTCAGATGCTTTATGTCCTTCTTTGTGACATTTGAAGCACTCGAATATCTTCTTTTCCTTGCTGAATTTCTTTATATTTTGCGCCGTTATTACCAGCGCTTGCTCTCCACTTTGAACATTTTCGCTCTGTCGGCTTGCTTCTTGCATCAACTTTGACTTTATCTGCTCCAGTTTAATTTCTTTTCCGCCGTTGTCTATCGCCATTATGAATGGGTTGTAATCTGACGATAAACCGCTTAATAATATTGAAATTATCCACTCATCTGAGATTTTTGCATCAATGTCTGCAAGTTGTTGTGCCAAGCAAATTATTTTAGAAATATATTTCTCCATGGTTTCGCTATGTTCAAGTCGGCATTGCCATAACTCTCGTTGCAATCTGATTCGTCTGCCCCAGCCTTTGTCTTCGTAAGCCTCGCTGAGACTCACCCAAACTTCACGTGCTGTCTTCGCACTGTACACATGTGCAAAACATGCAGGCTCAAGCAGCAGACATAACGTCGTTCGTGCTTTCCTGTCAATATCTTTCAATTCCGCCGTTATATCATTAGTTTCAATTACCTTGAACCAGTTTTTAGACTCTAAGTAATTCCGTACCACAAATTTCCAATTGGCGAAGTCCTCAGCACCATTCAATTTTCTAATTCCACAAATTGAACCTGTATGCTCTTCTGCCATGACGAGAATTTTACAATTGACACCTTTTTATGACACTCGTATTTCTTGTGTTCTAGCTTCTAGGCGTTTTTAGAGCCTGGAGCTGGGCCCGTAACCTATTAAAATAAGAGGCTATTATGGATCGAACACATATATTAATTTAACCAAGAATAATACATTACAAAATACTTGTCCATGACGGGACGGTTTTAACGTTGACATATTCCAAACTGTTTTACACTAATCTTTTAAAACACTGTCATGTAGGTAGGTATACAACCTCCATCAGCCTCCTCTCTGTGATAGGGAGTGGGCCGTAATCCTACACGCGGGCCCAGTGCGGGTTGATAGATGTCAAATCTCTTCGAATTTTTGTTCTAAGACATGCCGGTTTCCTCACGATGTTTTCCTTCACCGTTTTGAGAGCAATGGTGATGAAATTATTAACACAAAGTAAAGCGCCTGCTTGGGTTCAAACCCACGACCTACAACTCGTAAGTTGGAGCCGCAGCCGTTACCACTGGGCTACCTCCTGCTCTCCAGCTTTCGCCTCAACATAAATTATTAAGACTAATAGGGTTAGTGCATCGGAAAAAGCTCAATACCCGCAAGAAATATATATATATACGAGTATATACCTTATCACCATTATATGACGCAATAACCATTTAAATCACCAATACTCTGGGTCATCGATCTAGATAATCGTCTTAAGCCCCAACACCGGGCTATGAGCCAGACTCAATTTACTACACGTAAAGCAATTTTATGGCTTCGATACAATAATTGGTTTATCGCCTCTCCCATTAAACTGAATAATTAATACGGGCTTTGTAGTCTGTGGAATATGGATAAAACTTCTAGATATATTAAAGATGTATTATGTAAAAATGATCAGTGAGGAGCTTGTGGCTAAGTAATAACTGCTTGTGGCTAAGTTAAGCTACGCTTGCCGGGGTTGGTGCATGGGACCATTTTTACATACCAAGACTCCTCTGGGCTACGGAAAGCACGTTAAGCCGTTTTTCCCGGCTGTCATTTGTGGATCTTTGACAGTCGTTAACGGTCGTCAGAAGCCCGAAAGTCTGACAACCAGTCTTACCAAGGGCATAGCCATTACCCAGCTACTGGATTGTGGACGTCAGATAGGCAGTCACTCCATGTAAAATACTGGTATTCAGCTGCATCCGGTTAGACTGGAAGCCGACCCCAATATAGTTGGGAAAAGGCTAGGCAGATTGAATACAATAAATTCAACTAAACATATTAAGATATTAAACTGTTTGCAGCACGTTACTAGTACCTACGTAAGTATAATGTAACTAACACGTTCCATTATCTACATGTACGATTGTACGTATATCTTGCACTCGAAGACTTAAGTGTTAATCGATGATAGTAACATTGTAACAATAGGGAACAGTAAACCTGTGACATTACAACACAATACAAACATTATTGGTTTAGTGTTTCTGCTATAGACGCGAGTATATTTAAAATCGTGTAACTTATACTAAATAAATAACTTTTAATAAATATATTATTTTGGGAAAAGACTTGGCTGATTGATTGACGTGTAACAGTGTTTGTATAAACCTTCTTACAATAACAATAATAAACATCACGATGGCTCAGTGAACGGTGGGTAGTTATCTATTTTCTAGGGTTCCGTAGCCCTTTGGGTACGGAACCCTAAAAATAAATAGCAAGGGTGTCAACGGGATCCTAGTTCTAAGGCTCTACTGTCCGTCCGTCTGTAAAAGAGTTATCTTGTGAACCGTAATAGGCAGACACTTGATAAATGAGACTATGATAAAAATAAAATAAAGTTAAAAACTAAAGGTGTCGCCTTAAAAGAAACGTGGTTTTTTGCTCGATCCTAAAGGTCTGCACAACAGACCAACGCGACTTGTCGCGCGACGCGACACCGGTTATTGTTATACCGTGAAGATTTCTTAGAAATTGTATTGATCGTGTCGCGTCTTGCGATAAGTCGCGCTGGTCTACAAAAGCCTTAATACAGTACGGAAACTTCCATTTATGATCAGACCAGCTATTTAACACAACGATATTGTTTTCACATCAAAACTACACAGTTATACACAATTTCAACTCAATCGGATTACGAGTTGTAGCTGAAAATTCGATAACAAGATTCGTCTATTAGTGATTGAGTTAGTCAGATATATGTGAAACTGAATAAAATTGTTCCGAAAGCGATTTTGGTACTGTCTATTGAAAGTATTATATTGTACGTGACATTTCCAAGAATATAATAAAATAAATAAATAAATCTTTATTTCAGACTACAGGGTCCTTAATTTTTGTTAGTATTTTGGTTTTAGTAACAATGGTGTCAAAGTCAAAGTCAAAGCATTTATTTCAAATAGGCCCTTGAAGGCACTTTTGAACGTCAAAATTTACAAAATATAGTATTGATTCTACCGCCCCTTCCAAAAGGTAGTTTTCGTATGGAGAAGAATGGGCAAGAAACTCCACCGTTACTCTTTTAAAATGTTTTACAATATTTTGTATAAGTACATTATTTATATAATTATATGTGAAGACGATGCACCTAGAATAAAAATACTGTATAAAGTAAAAAGAATTTAAAGTGCACAATGTAAAAATAGGCGATTCTACAAAAAATTTACAATTAAAATAAGTCAGTGTGTGAGGAAGTCATCACAGGATGTAAAATCAATGTCAAATAATAAAAAATAAATACAATTAAGTAAGCAACCAGTTTGATTTTGTTTGGACTCTTATTGTCCTATGGAGCAGGACCAGCATGTTTCCAAGCATTCTTATCTTGGTTAAAATCCTGTGCTTAAAGTAGGTTAGTATTGTTAGTTTACACGAACTATATTATTAATGTCGACCTATGACTGTCCCCACCCAGTGTCCCTGAAAGGGGCAGTCCGGTCTGGCAGCGATCATTTTCACAGGTACACACACAGGTTTTTACAGGTTTTATTATAATTCAAAATTCTCAGTATGTACAGATTTTTACATTTGATTACATTTGAAGGGATTAATCCACTAATCCCCAGTGACAATCCCCATCATTGGGGATTCATGAACTTTTCTTCCATAAATCTCTATTGATGTCTCATAGAGCTCATAATGGGGATTTGTGGAAAAAAAAGTTCATGAATCCCCATAGATGAAGATTTTCAATGGGGATTAGTGGATTAACCCCTTCACAAATCCCCATTAGTTTTTAAATAAAATACAAAAACATAATATAAGAATAACTAAGTCTTTATTTTTTTTGGAGGGTAAGGACTCATTGATTTATCTTTATATTCAAACAAATTAAAGTAATGGCTAGTAAATGTTTACCCAATGAATCAACCAAAATTCTCAGAAAAGTGAATCATTTCATATCAGTCATCTTTAATATTTCCACCTTTCAATCAAACGGAATCAATTTGGTTGAATCGATTAACATTTCCCTTTCAATACTACCTCATTATCTGCTTATATCCCTTTATATCCATATACAAGCGTGACGTATATTAATTCCACACAGTCGAAGCTCTACAGCCTCCATCATTAAGATGCATTGTTAATCTCTGACATTTCTCGGCTATAATTAAGAATTCCCTTTGGAATTTCTGTTGAGAATTATTTAGAGCCAAATTGAGATTTGAAAGGTTAAACCTCGTCATCATTGTGCTGAACATAGACTGGTTAAATTGTTGATCAGAAATCGATTTCTATAACTTACTGGTTTATCCTTAGATCGTTTTCTTAACTTCTTCATCATCAGCCTACTAATGTTCCCACTGCTGGGACACAGGCCTCCTCTCTGTGAGACGGAGTGGGCTGTAATCTACCACACGGGCCCAGTGCGGGTTGGTAGATGTCACAAATGTCTTCGAATTTTTTGGTTCTAAGACATGCCGGTTTCCTCACGATGTTTTCCTTCACCGTTTTGAGAGCAGTGGTGATGAAATTATTTACACAAAATAAAGCGCCCGCTTGGGTGCGAACCCACGACTTACAACTCGTAAGTTGGGGCCGTTACCACTGAGCCACCACTGCTTCTTAACTTAAGAGGTTAAGAAGCAGTGGTGCATGTTATAGCCTAGGAAATACTATTCAATCCTTGAACGTGTTTATTAGTGCATTGTAACTTTAGTGCACCCATACTATAGTTATACTTCTGCCGCTTCAGGAATTTCAGTCGTGATGTGATATTATGTTAAAATATCCAAGGGGATAAAGCAGTGTTTTATGTCACAGGTGCTATATCCCGAGCGTAACGAAGGGTTCTACAGACTACAATTCTGAGTGCAGCGCGGGATTCAAACTCGCCCAAGACGAAGAGATAATAAAATTAAGTTTGATTTTGCTATTTATTTGTTTGGTACAAGTTTCCATACGAACTTTTTGTTGAGGTTTCAAACTCAAATCACATTATTGATCAGGTGTGCAGCAGGGTTATAATAACATTCAGTACAATGTTATTTCCCTGCTACCTAACCCTACCCTATCTACCGGCGGCTTACGTTTGCATGACATACAATTCGACAGGAATAGAAATATCGAGCACGTGGTGCGAAAATATTTTTTTTGGTGTATTTATTGATCGATTGTTTTTTAAAGAACACATCAAATGCTGTTTTAAGAGAACATAGTGACTTCCCAAGCATAGTTCAACAAGTAGCTGATAATAATCGTATAATAAGTTTTCTCAATGTTATATCCAAGCCAAATTCAAATCATTTATTTCGGTGTCACTTTGGTTCGCAGACAGAAATTACATAGAATTTCGTTTCGCACCAAAATGTTTCATATTTATTTAGTTCTTATATTTTTATATCGAATATTATTGTTTCAACAACTATTTACTTGGGTGTAACATTATTTCACAGAAACACAATTCAATGAATTTTTAATCACATTTTTTTATTTAACAAACTTATCAAACAGTAGAATTATTTTTTAAAGAATATTGTTTCTTCAGTTATTTCAACGAAAATGTAAGAATAGACGTTATGCTATAAACAACAATAGTGTGTGTGTGTGTGTGTAGTGTAGTGTCTAGTAATAACTATTAGGGCACTCCGACCATATAGGTTAGGTTAGGTTAGAACTGTGACCAACTACGCGCGAGCCAAGCGACCGAAGCGAGTGGTGCCGCGGCAGCGGCCGGCGAGCGCTACATCGGATTTGGTCGCATTATCAAGATTAGGGCACTCCAACAGATGAACCGCTTTCATATAACTATACTACGGTAGTGTGTGTGTGAGTGTGTAGTGTATTGTCTTTTAATATAACTATTAGGGCACTCCGACCATATAGGTTAGGTTAGGTTAGAACTGTGACCAACTACGCGCGAGCCGAGCGAGCGAAGCGAGCGGTGCCGCGGCAGCGGCCGGCGAGCGCCACATCGAAATTGGTTGCAGTATCAAAAATATAGGGCACTGGGGATTTTCTTGGTAATAAGCTTTATACTAACTAAACAGTATGAGAATAAAGAATATTTGATTTGTTATTCTATGATATAAATATCGAAACTTTTAATTTTATTTGTAACAAAAATCAATGATTAAAGTTTATTCAAAGTAAGTATTCTGCGTATTGATTATTCTGTGAAATGATAATATATGAAAAATTTTATGTGAAACGAAATTCTATAAAACTATTTTCTATAAAACAACGTACAACCATTTATTTCAAATAGGTACATAAAAGGCACTTTTGAAAGTCGATATTCGTAGGTATAAAGTCGCTTAGTTAACTAGATTTCACTATGAAGCTATTACGACTTTTTACTTGTAAAAGAAATGTAGAATAATATTTTTTTAAACATTTTAATTTGCAAGTTTTCTCAGAGTCATTTGTACTAAGTACCTAAGTAACTTGTTGGAATAAAGTTGTTAAAATATTCGTGCTTATAATTAAGATTAGATCTGTAATTAAATGATGACCCAGTTTTTGAATACTCTCACAGTTTGAAGATTAAGGACTTCGAAGGGGTAAACTTAAGCATTTTAATTTCATGGTGACTGAATTAATTTCACAATCTTTTTAAAACGTAAGCACAATTTAATTTAATTTAAAAGATAAAAAGATGGATAAAGGGAAATAACAGCAGCATAAAACTTTTTTGTAGAATTCAAGACGATTTAAAAAAAGATGGTCCTTAAATTCATAAAAATTCATTCATGTCATATTAATATAAATTTTTATTAAGTAATTTTATACAACTTCTTTATGCATGCGGAGTTCACCTGTAAGTGATTGTTGCACTGTTGAATATACATTATTGCATGTTATCCATTAGAAATAATCCAATAAACGATTGTTGGTGAACCAATAAAATAAACATTCAATAAAATTTCATGTAAAAATGCACATTATCAACCTCAAGCATTCGCGGCGAATTACAATAAAATTAATTACTTACCATTCCTCCGACAGTCAAAACAGATCACACCGTTTCAGTCATTTTATGAACACTTTAAATTCACATTTTATTCCAAAAAACTGCTCAAAAGTAATCAGTTTTTAAGTTAAACATATTAGAAGTTTATAACCAGGTATTCAGTAAAACAGGATCACTCAGAACCAAATTTTAAAGTAACTGTTTCAATAAAAAAACCACATAGCCTTTTAATAATATTGATATTTTATAGATAATAGTTTTCTTAAAATAATTCACATACACATAATAATACTAATAATTTAAAATCTTTCAATATTCCACCAAGACTCGAAAGTTTTCGCGTAGCGCGTAGCGCGTAGGCGGGCGTAGCGGTCGTCCGCTACGAGGTCTACGAATCGACTGAGGTGAACGATACCGTCACGAATGTATTCGGGATAAAGTCTCTAATAAATAAATAAACCGTATGATCTCAATGGGCAATATGGGGATAAGTTAAGCCGTTTCTTTTAAAGTGTAATAAAGGTGAGTTTAGAGGTGACGGTGAATGGAGTAATCACATCTTAATGTGAACTCCCGAGTGTGTGACGAAATTATACAAAATTTCGGTGAGTTCACGTCTGCAATGTTTTGACAATTACCTGTTACACGTCAGCGAAGTCATTTCCGTATCTTTAAGAACATTCGCAGTCTAATCTCGGCTTCAACTTGTCAAGAATACCTACATATTTGTTTGACAACTTTTTGACATTGATTCTGACACTGAGATGAGATTGCGACACAGTCGAAGAATTTTACCTGTGTCTTCAGTTGTTGTATTTCTTTTAATTGTTCTATAAAAATAAAAATAAACATTTTAATCATGCACACTTGTTTTTCTAATGCATTTTAGACATTGGCAGAATAGTCGCCATCGGCTTTGCGCGCCATTTAATAAAAATAAAATAGAGATAGCGACTAGATGTTGAAAGTTTTTCAAGGAAATTGGTCTTCATGCGATATTACGTCACGTAATTTTCGGCAGGTGTACGCTTAGGGTCAATATCTAAATAAAAAAATCATAGATTCAAATAAGGTTGAGAATCTGCACTTTTAAAACTTCAAAAGTTCCAAAACTGAAAAGAAGAATGATTTATTGCGATATAATGAAAAATTGTTGGTCGCGTGAAACTTTTTTATGATTTTTTTCCAGGAATATCTCTGAAGCAGCGCAGAGGTAGATCTTCCGCTTAAGGTGCTGACAAGAGGCAAATGTTCTAAGCATGTTTATAGTTTGCGGCAGCGGAAAAAATATACGTTATTCTTGCACATAATATTTCTCAGAACTTGGTTGTTACCAAAACACGCCTGCAGATCTTGTCAGCGTGTTAATAAAATCCTTAAATTCATTCACTGACAGACAACATCATGCACCCAGGCATGATGTGCGTTCCTTATTCAACAAAAAAGCACTAACGAAGGACCTTTCAACCCCCGCCCCACCGCGTCGCATTGCATCGCCCGCCCGCGTCGCATTGCATCGCACGCCCGCGTCGCATTGCATCGCCCGCCCGCGCTATTACTTCGTTTTCGCTTAGCGTTGTTTCTGCCTTTTTTTTTTTAGCTCGGCACTTGAGGGTCATAGCGTAATGTAACCTACCTCAAGAATTTAGCTTTAAAATACAATAAATAATTTTTCAAATCCGACCAATAGTTCCGGAGATTACCCGTCTGTACTAACAAACAAAGAAACAAACAAATACCTCTTTTCATTAAGTTTTAAATAAGAATAGATATAAATAATGGCAATGGGTTTACTCCTATTAGAATGATGATAAATGATTTTTGCGAAATGCGGTTGTACTCGTAAATACTAATATACACCTTTGGCTGGCTGGAGTACCTACAGGCGCGTTCTTATATAACAAGTATAAAGAAAACGCTCTTTTCTTGCTAATACTTTTAATCCAGACAACTGTACAATTTCACAATCAAACGAAGACTGACTATGCATTACATTTTACCATTTAAAACGACTTTTGACCCCACCCAGAAATAACGATAATATCATAACCGTTATTTCTAAGTGTTGCCAAAGTAAAATAATACATTCAGTTGCCATAATGAAAATACATTTAAAAGTTTCTTACAATATTAATCATTTGTGCTTTGATAGTGTTGCCACAGTGGATATTATAAATCGATATTAAAATATACTTATTATTTTCAAATTAAATTAAAGAAATCACGACACTCGGCCATCCGACGGCGTGCTAACTCCGAAGCACGCATAATCACGACACTGAGGCAATACATCAAATAACAAATATAAGTAACTATACAAAAATATATAATCAAGATATACCTGCCCTGAGAACGTTACCAATTAATAAATGTAAAATGTTTGATTGGCTCTCAGACGTTTTTATTTCGTCAATGAATTTTTAAATCATACGTTTTCATAATGTAATCAAAATCTTAATAATGAAATTAGTACAGTAGTTCTGAAGGCCAATTCTCGTACATAAAAAACGTTCACATTCAAGTCGCAATCTGTCAAACTTGTCGAAAATGTTGGTAAATTGATTGTAGTTTTGACAGATGGCGAATGAGAATACGAACATTCCCAAAAATTACGGGAATTGCTCCTCAGGTGTATAACAAGTTACCTAATTCATTTAAGGAACTTCCCATCCCCATGTTCAAGAAAAAGCTGTCAAGTTGGCTATTAGATCATTGCTTTTATGACATTGGCGAATATATGGACTATTGTAAAACTCTAAGATGACATTCACTTAATTTTGACATTTTAAAGTAACGATTACCTAATTTTAATAATACTAATTCATATTGGACTTATCTACTGTAAATTGCAAATCTTATAATTAATTTTGTACTTAGTTAAGAATG
Source organism: Conistra vaccinii (assembly GCA_948150665.1). Lineage (NCBI taxonomy): Eukaryota > Metazoa > Arthropoda > Insecta > Lepidoptera > Noctuidae > Conistra > Conistra vaccinii. The sequence continues at coordinate 956,548 of OX411320.1, read as the reverse complement.
ACAAGTAAATATTTGTACACCATAAATTTTGTGGTAAAATGTAAAGAACTAACAAAAATATTATTAACACCATACTATGTAAAATTACATTCTTACAAATAAATAAATTCTAATTCTAATTCTGCTTTGACATTATTATAAATTCTTGGATATTGTAATTTTTATTTTGACATTCTCATTTATTCTTTGTTCCTTCTGATTTGCATGTAACTAGCATATCATTTAATATTTCTACACCAGCAATGTTAGTATATGTGAAACAGTAATTCATGTAAGACCTAATGTACCATGTACTCAGAAATAAATAAATACAATACAATATACTATACATTATACATTCAATGCATAAGTACCTAACCTACCTATACCTGATTAAAGAAACGAGTATGCACTTCACATCACTTCACTAGTATAAATCCTCTTGACCGCATCTCGGCCACGAGGCGGCCAATCTCAACAGAGACCAGTCAAGCACGCAGGAGGCATAGTGTGTGCGCAAACAGATGCACTCTCTGCTCTCCTACAGTTCGACGGAACAGCAACCCGACGCAACCGGGTAGGGATCAGGCGCAGGACCACCATTTCACGTGCTTTGCGAGGCACAGGGTGTCCAACGTCCAATCGCCAGGCCGCTACCAAGTAATTCCTAGTGGAAAAATCAAACAACACCCTGCCCAACCTGGGAATCGAACCCAGGACCCCACGCTCAGCAGCCGCGCTCGCAGCACGAAACCGACGGGGTTTAAACTAATGTTAACAACTATTATATAAATAAATAGCAATTCGTGTTAACCGGTATTTGTCAGATTCTAAATTATAATTATTAAAGTCGGACAAATCAATACCGAACCAGAGGATTTTTCTATTTTTCCACGGTGACACCTTTTAACTCTGGCATATTTATTACTTTTGCCATCTTTTTGGAATTAGTTTCAGTACTTTTTTTTTATTTACTAAACATATTCTTTTATAATTAATTATCTTAAACGGTTTGATTTTTGTATATTTAACCGAATTGATAAATGATTCAAATATAATTTATTAGCATTAAACAAGATTTTTTTAGAGGCTTTAATTCTTATATTTCGTCAATATTTAAAAAAAATCGGTGGGACTAAACCTACCTACATATTAGGCTCATTATTCTGGAAGTTCTTTTCAGACGACCCTTTAAACCTAATGTCGAATAAACAATTCTGATGCACTTTATTACTGTCGCGATAATGGCACTGAGGATGATAGCCCATCGTACTTTAACCGGTTGCTGGTCCAAGATGCGTTCGTTTTTGCCAAACTTTTGAGTAGACAAGGTCGTCAGAATCGTCTGGTTGAACCTTTAGGCTTGGCAATTTGCTCGAGGACAAGCAACTGCGTTTAGTACATTTTTAACCTCCCTAGCACAAAGTCTTTAATCTGTTTCGAGGTGAAAACTTTGCCATGATCTGAACTGAAAATTATTCTAGTTGATGCTTGTAAATTTTTGAGAATTATGAATTGGTCTAACAATGAGATATTTTGTATATGCATCAATAAATCGTCAATTTTTGTTTTTGAAACTATTGGTGACAAGGTAAATAGCCGGAAATGTCATAAAGATAGACTCCAGTTGCCACCAATAAAATTAAAAATTATTTATGATAAATGTCTACTGCATGTCTGTTATAATATCTATCCATTTACCGAATTCTTTTCAAGATTGACCTTGTTCAAAAAAATCTATTTAAACTTTTACTGTATAAACAATATTACACTCATAAGGAATATTTAGAGAATAAGTCAATGGAACCTAATGTAAATTTGTAATAATTATAACGACTTGAATTGACATGAAATGTATTTGCACGCCATATCATGGCAGAATATGCTGAAACTAAAATTATTGCTATCTATTGTACCCTATTCTAACAAATATTTTTGATTCGATTTGATTTGACTATGGATAAAGTATAGACAAACGGTTAAAAATGGTCTAATTCAAATTCAAATTCAAAAGTCATTTATTCAAACTAGGCTGAGAATCAGCACTTTTCGAACGTCAAAAGGTCTAAGTATATGGCATGGAAATATGATGCAAAATTGCCCATTACGCGTTCTTGGCGTATTATCTTTGCTATATGCACAATCTATACAAGCTACATAATTATTAATTTTTTTTATTTTATTTATCGTCTTTATTTAAGAAACCATTATTGTCTTTGAATTCGTTCAATAATTATGGTTTGTATAAAACCGAAATGGCCCAAATCGTTATGATTTTTAATCACAAAGTTATTGGAACGTCTATACAATGTTCTGCGTTTAGGTTTCAAAAATAAAAAGATTAAGAGTAAGAACCCCAAACAGCTGGCATTTGTATGTAGCCCAGTATCTAATTCATACAGAGTAAGCAAGGGCTTGTTATGCAACTATTCATTGCGCTTTAATTTGTGCAACTAACCTCACTCGGTCTGAGCAAGACATTTCCTATTCTTGGCAAAAAGTTTATAGGGCTTTTCGAAAGTGAACTGATTAATGTCTTAGCCGTTTTTAATATGAGATTTGTTGAGATCCAATTCTTGAGTAATGATAAAATCTTTACTGATAGACAAGGTTTTAGTTTCTGTAGCGGGATTTACACTCGCAATTAAAGTATCTGGTAAGGAGTTTTGAAAGGGCTGCTGTAAAAGAAGTTACAATTACGTAACTGCTTTACTATGAATTATTTTATAACAGCCTTGATGTAAGTGATATTCTTGATTTGGATTTATCCGTGTACTTCTAGTCAATATAATATCGCCCGAGTAATGCCCTTTAGCATTGACTCCTACTACACCAAACCCTAACTATGGTCGTCTCTACCTCAACATAATTATAGACCAATTGATAGTTCCAATCGATTCCAAGTCACTTTATTTGAAGGGTATATAAAAACAATATCTTATTATCCTTCATAACAGTAGTTCGATATAATGCTGACCTATTAACACTAATTTGGTTTCAATATCGTCAACTCTGAAATTTCGGTTTGGTAATAGAACTCGCAAACCGTTTCATGATTGGCAGATCTTTAAAAAGAACAATGGTGATATCTTATTTGAAAGTTTTGAAACATCTGAAAAGTGACTAGTTTTTCAGTGTTCTTCCTTACATAAGAATATGGCAAAAAAAACTAGAAAATATATAAAATGTAATCGCAATTTTGAACTAGGATTTGAGTTGTTGTCATTGACAATCGTTAACAGTTTACAACTCTTGACCAGATGATTGTTTTCTGTCTTGTGTTATTCAAAAATTCAATTGAATTAACCTCCGCTTTCTCTAACAAAAATGTTGCCAAAACAAGTTAAAAAAATATGACGCAGTTCTATGTAAGTAAGATATTTTTCATTTAAAGACGCAGTGATCTTTCTTCAAGACAGTTCTTTTGTTTTCGAGCATTACATAATTTATACAATCTACTGCCTTTCGGCCATCAATTTCATGACGTACTAACAGCACACATACATGGCTGCATAGAACTACACAAGTGCCTATGTTAAACTTTGAACTACAGCTAACCTCCGTAGCTGCATAAGATCACATAACTGCCTATGTTAAATTCTGAACTACAGATCACCTATATGGCTGCATACGATCACATAAGTGCCTATGTTAAACTCTGTACTACAACTAACCTCCATAGCTGCATAGGATCACGTAATTGACTACGTTAAGCTTCAAACTACAGCTTATCTACATGGCTGCATATAATCACATAAGTATCTGCGTTAAGCTTTGAACTAGTGTCTACGTTAAGCTTTAAACTAAAGCTCACCTACATGGCTGCATAGTATCACATAAGTATCCACATAATATTCTGAACTACAGTTCACCTACATGACTGAACTGGAGTGTAAGCCGCATGGAACTCTAAACTATACTTGTAGGTACTTGTTCATGTTTATTTTGAAATTCTGAACTACAGCTCGCCTACGCGGCTGTTATAAATGACTAAACTCGTACATTTTTATCTTTAAGCTCTGAACTGTAGCACGCCTACTAGGCTGTTATAAACTATACGCATACATCTCCATAAAGCTCGCCTACGTGGCTGAACTAGAGTGTAAGCCGCATAGAACTCTAAACTATACTCGTACATCTTTATCTTTAAACTCTGAACTACAGCACGCCTACGCGGCTGTTATAAACTATACGCATACATCTCCATAAAGCTCGCCTACGTGGCTGAACTAGAGTAAGCCGCATAGAACTATCTAGACTATACTCGTACATCACAGGTCGCCTGAACGGCTAAACCAAAGTGCACGCCGTACAGGAGTCTACACTATACTCGTACATCACAGGTCGCCTGAACGGCTAAACCAAAGTGCACGCCGTATAGGGGTCTACACACTATACTCGTACATCACAGGTTGCCTGAACGGCTAAACCAAAGTGCACGCCGTACAGGAGTCTACACTATACTCGTACATCACAGGTCGCCTGAACGGCTAAACCAAAGTGCACGCCGTACAGGAGTCTACACTATACTCGTACATCACAGGTCGCCTGAACGGCTAAACCAAAGTGCACGCCGTATAGGGGTCTACACACTATACTCGTACATCACAGGTTGCCTGAACGGCTAAACCAAAGTGCACGCCGTACAGGAGTCTACACTATACTCGTACATCACAGGTCGCCTGAACGGCTAAACCAAAGTGCACGCCGTATAGGGGTCTACACACTATACTCGTACATCACAGGTTGCCTGAACGGCTAAACCAAAGTGCACGCCGTACAGGTGTCTACACTATACTCGTACATCACAGGTCGCCTGAACGGCTAAACCAAAGTGCACGCCGTACAGGAGTCTACACTATACTCGTACATCACAGGTCGCCTGAACGGCTAAACCAAAGTGCACGCCGTATAGGGGTCTACACACTATACTCGTACATCACAGGTTGCCTGAACGGCTAAACCAAAGTGCACGCCGTACAGGAGTCTACACTATACTCGTACATCACAGGTCGCCTGAACGGCTAAACCAAAGTGCACGCCGTATAGGGGTCTACACACTATACTCGTACATCACAGGTTGCCTGAACGGCTAAACCAAAGTGCACGCCGTACAGGTGTCTACACTATACTCGTACATCACAGGTCGCCTGAACAGCTAAACCAAAGTGCACGCCGTATAGGGGTCTACACTATACTCGTACATCACAGGTCGCCTGAACGGCTAAACCAAAGTGCACGCCGTATAGGGGTCTACACTATACTCGTACATCACAGGTCGCCGACACGGCTAAACCATTGTGCACGCCGCATAGGAATCTACACTATACTCGTACATCACAGGTCGCCCACACGGCTAAACCATTGTGCACGCCGCATAGGAATCTACACTATACTCGTACATCACAGGTCGCCGACACGGCTAAACCATTGTGCACGCCGCATAGGAATCTACACTATACTCGTACATCACAGGTCGCCCACACGGCTAAACCATTGTGCACGCCGCATAGGAATCTACACTATACTCGTACATCACAGGTTGCCTACACGGCTGAACCAAAGTGCACGCCGCATAGGATACTCGTACATCACAGGTCGCCCACACGGCTAAACCACAGTGCACGCAGCATAGGATACTCGTACATCACAGGTCGCCCACACGGCTAAACCACAGTGCACGCAGCATAGGATACTCGTACATCACAGGTCGCCCACACGGCTAAACCACAGTGCACGCAGCATGAGGTCTACACTATACTCGTACATCTCTGAACAGCTCACCTACATGGCTGAACCCGAGTGCACGCCGCATAGGAGACAATATATATTTTATTATATAATAAATAGCTCATGCAGTCATTAGTCATAACCGCAATAAACAAAATCTAAGCTGCTGTTTAAACAAACCAACAAACAAACCATAACCAAGCCAGCATACCACCGTACCATCAACAAACTATAAAGCTGCTCAGAAAATTCAGTGAACGGAGCAGACTTAAAATACTATTTAGATAATATTCAAAGTGAAATCTCGTGGCGGAATTCCCAACATTCACTCGCAAAATTTCTAATTTATTTATTTTCCTGGTTGTCCAATGCAATGATAGCTCTATCGAGGAGTTGCCTCGACCAAGAGTATCACATTGCATTGGTTCAACTATTTTACTTATTGTTTATAATGAGTCCAACGCAAAGATAACCCTATCGAGGAGTTGCCTCGACCAAAGGTAGCATGTGCATCGGCCCAACCATTTACTCATTATATTATTTTAAATTAGTCCAACGCAACGATAACCTTATCGAGGAGTTGCCTCGACCAAAGGTAGCACGTGCATCAGCCCAATTACTTTTAACTATGATTTAAATATTAACCATCTGGGAAATACGCCACAATGATTGCTACCGAATCATGAGACTACAAACTAACCATACTCATTGCTCACTGAACATAACTGGGACAAAAAGAATTAATAATGTTAAGAATTCATAAAACTACTCACGATTTCACCAACATATAGCTCGTGGTTCTTGTCACTTCTGACTTATAAAGAAAACGCTCTTTTCTTGCTAATACTTTTAATCCAGACAACTGTACAATTTCACAATCAAACGAAGACTGACTATGCATTACATTTTACCATTTAAAACGACTTTTGACCCCACCCAGAAATAACGATAATATCATAACCGTTATTTCTAAGTGTTGCCAAAGTAAAATAATACATTCAGTTGCCATAATGAAAATACATTTAAAAGTTTCTTACAATATTAATCATTTGTGCTTTGATAGTGTTGCCACAGTGGATATTATAAATCGATATTAAAATATACTTATTATTTTCAAATTAAATTAAAGAAATCACGACACAAGTTTATTGGTTTTCATTTTAAATAAGAGTATCTGGTTTGCAGGTTATGCAGTAAGTTTGTTCTCTATTTGTAGCCGTAATACTCGTACAAGATTTCTACTAACACGTACGATCATAGAATTGAAAAATAATCTTTTGACTTTCTAAAATCAATGTTGATCCTAAATATTAAAGCCAATCTTTGTGATAAAAACAGTACGTTATTTACCTTCTGAGCTTATTAAAAATTCAGATAGAAACTCAGATACTTTGGTTATTAATTATTTAAAATGTTTTCGATTTTTTTAATGAACTGTGTAGATTTTGGTTCCTTTGCAAAATGGATTTCGTAAAACTTTTGTTTTTGGCGTAAATATTTAAATGGGTTTCGGGAGCAATGAAATGGATCATGGAGTTCTTGTGTTGTAGGATTTTTTGGAAACCTGTTACGTTTTGTTAACAGTATAAACCTGAGTGTACGTTGCATACAGTAAAGCCAGGGACATAAAAACCAAATTACTAATTTAAATTATTCGTATATTCCCATCACAACTGTCATTATTTGACAGTTGTATGCAATGGCTATAACACGGCAATTTAACGTTGAGTATTCATTTGCTCAACAATTAATTTCCGTAACTTTATACGCAAACGAAAATAAGAATAGATGTTGGACATAGAGTGAAAATAAGGTGCTGTCCACGGGATGGAAAACTGACAATTGACTTCGTAATCTGCATAATTAGATTGATTTATTTATTTATTTATTTGTATAGAATGTAGGTAATTAAAACAATTAGGTGTTACAATATTTTTGAATCTTTATACATTCTGCCTCATAGCATGCAAAAATTCACATACTACGAATTATTCTATTTACTTAAAGCTATTTAATCACTTAATATATGAACGTTGTAAATTAAAAATAGTCTTGTCATTAAAAAAAATCTGATAGAGAGATAGCATTTTTGAATTAGTAACTTTTTTTGTTTTTTTTTTTAATTTTCTTAATTGTTACTACTAGCTTTAATAATTTTACTATGTTATAAATAAGAGGAGCCAGGCGACTCCGTATCATAGTTGCGACAAACAAATGCGCGACAAATGCTAGGGCGACAGTACGATAGGCCGACCATTAGCGATGCGACAGCACATCAGCTCGACGAACGTTAGCGCGACAGATTGTTTTCACGACAAAATTAACGATGGCACGATGAAACTTTTGATAGACGAACGTTAGTGCGACACAATTTTCGCTCGACAAACTAAAGCACGACAAACATTTCTATAATATTTTGTTGCTAATAGCAGATAAGAAAAAAATGTAAAGTACTAAGTACTTTCGTTTGTAATGTTTTATTGGCATGATAAAAATAAAACCTATTTTCCAATTTTTCTTTGTGTAATTATACTATAGCTGCAATATTTGTCAATGTTTGTCGAGCGAAAATTGTGTCGCGCTATAGTTCGTCGTTCAAAAGTTTCGTCATCCCATCGATGGTTGTGAAAACAATCAGTCGCACTAACGTTCGTCGATCAAAAGTTTCGTCATGCCATTGTTTGTCGTGAAAAGGTCGACCTATCGTGCTGTCGCTCTAGCATTTGTCGCGCATTTCTTTGTCGCAACTATCATACGGAGTCGAGCCAGGCACATAACACTCTTTATCAATAATGCTGTTTTATGTCCACCTATGCATAACTTTTCATATTCTGACACCTGCACATTACAGGAAAACGCTATTGATAACGCTTCTTCTTCTTAGCAAGTCGATGGGAAAAATAACAAAAAAATTCAGGTAAACCACAAAAGGTATGCGTTTCGGTAATCTTCGTGTTTCCGAATTCGCACGAACGTCGCACCACAGAGTCAATGCTTTTAAGTTTTGTACTACCGCGCTTTGTAGTAATGCACCTATCATTTCGCGTTTGTATGTAGTTTTCTCTCTGTCGGGTTACCTACTCCGAAAGTTTAGAAACACGAATACCGTTGATGAAGCAGCCATTAGGTCCTGACGTTCACGTGTGACAGGGCTTGCGGCGCCAGACTAAACTCGTCGCTCAGGTCTGGGCTGTCATTTAATTGAGAAGAAGCTCATAGCGTCACCGTGCAGAGAAAACCTCGTAGAAAAAGAAATTGTTTTCTTTTCTTTTAAATTATTTGTTGTGTAGGTCTAACTTCGTAATGCATACAAAATAAAATTAAAACAAAACCCAAGAACAAAAGTACAGCTCTAAGATGCTTCTAATGCCTTCTATTGATAATAATGAACCTCGGGCAACGTCACTAACGGGAACTTTTTCAGTCAGTTTTTATCGTCCTCTGTAAAATAACGTTTATTGTAATCACGAATGTTTCAGTGCACGGCAACGATAGTGAACCCACGCAAATAGGGTTAAAAAGTTGTTGAAAATATTGTTTATCTTAGATTTTTATACAGCATTGTATCAGAAATTTGTGGTGAAATTTAAAGGAGTGGCTTAGTTCGTGGCTAAGTAATAACAGCCGCACGGGTCGATCTATCTAGCTTAAGCTATGCTTGCCGGGGTTGGTCAGTGGATGGGTATTATGGGTAACCATCTTTACATACCGAGAATTCTCCGTGCCTCGGAAAGCATGTTAAGCCGTTGGTCCCGGCTGGATCTTTGTCACTCGTTACGAGTCGTCAGAAGCCCGAAAGTCTGACTCCAATCTTACCAAGAGGTATTTTACCCAGTTACTGGGTTGTGGAGGCCAGATAAGCAGTCGCTCCATGTAAAATATTGGTATTTACCTGCATTCGGTAAGACTGGAAGCTGACCTTAACATAGTTGGGAAAAGGGCAGATTGAATGGTACCTACAGACCATTTTTTTCGCGATTACGATATTGCATGATCCCATGGAGAGAGTTGTTCAGTGTGATGATGGTCTGTACCAGTCTTAAATATGAGCACAGCCTGCTTTCCGATACAAGCTGTATAAAGTTCTGGTTTTGCAATAAAAACAGACAAAATTGGTAAACAAAACGACGTGTTTGTTAAATCTGTTCATAACCAGTATCATTAAAATTGGATTACTGATAGGAATATCTAGATCATTCTAATCAGTCAATTTAATGATGTTAATACCTAGTCTACTACTTAAACCAATTATTATAATCAGTAAACTTAAACTGCCCCGTTAAGTCTATCCCAAGCGCGGTACTGCAGCTTACCTTGGGGTCATGGGTTCGACCCTGAATCAAGCATGGTATTATTAGCTTTTTGTGTTTTTCCAGTTGGAAATTACCAGTAGCAGCCCTTGTCTTGATTTGTACAATAGGTCTTATTTTATGGAACTTAACATAACTTGCGTGAAAGATATGCACCTCTGTATTTTGGCGAATTAAAAATGGCATAAATAATAATCGATGGATTAATTTGTTCATTGAATACACCGCCATATTTTGCTAGAGTAAACTTGTTTTAAACGTATTATGTCATACTTTTCTCTCGAACTTAAATACACACACACACATACAATTCATTTCTTTATTGATTATATTGTAGCAACTACTTTGAGCTAAATAATTCAGACAACGCAATTAAATGTAAATCCAGTTGTATAAAAGAAAAGGGTTCAATGGAGAAGAAAATTATTTAAATTGAATTTTTCTTCGTCATATCGAAGAGTCGAATCTATTTAAAAGTAATTTCGAATTCAATGTAGTCTACAAAAATAGAATCGAGTCTAGAATTTTTAAAGATGTAAGCGACGTGTCACTTTTTTACATTAAACTATCATTCTTGCTGAACTTTTCTATCCAAATGGCACCCAGATTCCCAGAATGAATGATCAAAAAGAAAAAAAAAAACTTTAATATACCCAAATGGAAAAAAAAAACACTTTGCCCGACCCGGGCAAAGTGTTTTTTTTTCCTAATTCAGCCTAATTCAGCAAAAATGCCATACAACTAGTACTTTTTTGTTTGTTTGAGGTAACAGATCTAAATCAGATGTATGCTGTAATAAATGCATGCGTTGCTTTTTTTCATCAGGAACCTCCGGCGTACACACAACAACTTACCAAAGTTTCATCACAATCAGTTGAGCCATTTTGAAGTTTTTGCGAGAGTAACGGACGGCAATTGAATTTTATGTAGGTACATAGATTTGATATGATGATGATGGTTTATGCACTGTTCTCGTATTATTTCCTGTTAAAACTATTTAAGTAAGTTTAAGGAGTAAACAAGAATTCAGCATTGCAAAATAAACATAGTATAAAAATATTAAGCACAACTTATTTGAAAAGCTACATCGCGTAACGAGAAAACGTAAGTAAGTAAGTAATTTCTTTAGAAGCATTCATGAAGAAACATTAGCATTTTGATGAAAAATCACATTTCACATGCAGACGTCATCTTAATAACTTGAATCGTTCGTGCTTGCTCTAACAATCGTATATGATGTTAAAAAAGATTAATGTTATGAGTACTCTATAAATTGCTATCTCAGGCAGATTTACATTGATCCAGTGCAGTTCACATTTGAATCTAGAATTGATTAGATTATTCTTTGCTATGGTACACCATACGAATTACAGATATAAATGTAGTTATTTCATAAAGGGTGACATAATGAAGCGATATTTTAAATGTAACCTTGGGATGGATTGGAGACTACCTGCAGTATTGTCTTTCCTTCTCTCTCTAAGAGCAGGAAAGATAATACTGGAGGTAGTCTGTGATGTACCATTTAAATATACAATACATACATAAATAAAGCATATACTTATCTAGGAGGACTGGATTATTTTTAAAAGAGTTATAACCGTGGAGTTTCTTGCCGGCTCTTCTCCATGCACATAGCTTCTGACGTTTGATAAGTGCCCTTGTTGGTTTATGTGAAATAAAATCGATCGGCAATCGGCCAATTAACAGCTGCATTATTCCTTATTCCAGTGCAGGATGCAGGACGCTGGACTTACATTGGCCCGCACTTACACAATATCCAGTGTCATTGGATTCACCCCTGGATTCAAATACTAGATCAATGTGATTCTCACTAAAACCATTAAAAAAAGAAAACGAAACAAAAAGCGTAAAAATAAATTAACGTAGGGTACGTCAACGCCGGCTGTCGCTGAAAATCAGCGCTGGGGCTCTGTCTCGCATAGGTAACACCCATGCAATCATGGCACATATTTTCACCTAATTTCTCCAAGCAAGAAAATTTGAGTTATTTAGTTCTCCACCTACGCCAACGATATATGCAACTAGTAAGTGTACTTTATAGCAAAAGTAAAACATGAATGATGCTACCGCACTTAGAAACTCGCCGTAAGTGGCTACCGCTATTAAGCTAAAGAAAACTTATCAAAAGAAAAATTAGGTATTATAAAATCGACTTACTACCGTTATCCTTATTGACATTAAAGGTTCCCGTTAAGATATTAAAATTACAGTCAGTTAAAATTTCTCTCATCTGCTCAATGATTTGATGCCGATTCTATGTTTAACTCATTTTTGTTTATTTTCTTTGGTATTAAGAACTTCAGTTCTTAGTTATTGATTACAAACTAGCCTAATATACTAATAAGTAATTTAATTCTATCTTATGAGGTAGATTGACGGCAGAGCAGTGGTGGCCCTGTGGTAATGGCCCCGACTTACGAGTTGTAGGTCGTGGGTTCGAACCCAAGCAGGCGCTTTACTTTGTGTAAATAATTTCATCACCACTGCTCTCAAAACGGTGAAGGAAAACATCGTGAGGAAACCGGCATGTCTTAGAAACAAAAAATTCGAAGACATGTGACATCTACCAACCCGCACTGGGCCCGCGTGGTAGATTACAGCCCACTCCCTCTCACAGAGAGGAGGCCTGTGTCCCAGCAGTGGGAACATTAATAGGCTGATGATGATGATGATGATGATGAGGTAGATTATGATTGTGACTAAGAATAGTGTGAACTCAATTTGAACAAAAATGATGCTGCCGTTATTACATGCGCGGCAGCTATGTGTATGATGTTATAATAACTTCCTGTCACTGTTATTTACATAGCAGATCGTAGTGGTGTTCTAATTTTTTGGTGGGGTAGGTACCACAACTAAAACTTTAAAAATAAAAACATTTTAAAAGAAAAAAAACCGGTCAAGAGCTAGTCGGACTCGCGCACCGAGGGTTCCGTTCCTTGTGAACCGTATTTTTTTTTTAAATTTTCATCGGCGTGGCTTATATTCGTCAAAGAATTTTAACACTGCAGCTGCGGTAGGTATAGAATATTGCAGTTTTAGGTCAGCGCCATCTTTTGACCGATAGATCATTCATCATCATCGACTAATGATTTCTGAAAAAGTGTGCTATTTAGAGACATCGTTTTATTTTTCCTGTAATCTTTATAGAAACTTCTATCACATAAAATTATTTCAGATTTTTCTCTACGCAAACTTCGGAGAAAAAGGAGGGGGGGACGGTATTTTTGTTTTATTTTAATAATACAGCCCAAAAAAAGAAACATGTTTGAGAATGTGCAAATAGCGGTTTTTCATTATTATGATACCCACATGCCTTAGTATTCCCACTTCGATTTTTGGCAAAAAATTTTTTTTTTTCATATTTGCAAAATAGTTGGGCGTCATCTAAAACTATTCCAAATTTCAAGTTGATAGCATTAGTTGTTCTTGAGATATCCAGCTGTGACAGACAGATGGACAGACAGACTGAGTCGCACCTTTAGGACAAATTACTTTAAAAGTAATTTTTCACTTTGTAGTATTTCTTTCGTTTTTTTCCACGACCGACGTTTGTACTTGATAAAATTAAAATTAAAATTCTTAATTATATTATAATTATTATTAATGTATCAAACTTTCCGGAATGAATTCTACAAATGATAGTAAAAACTTTAATTTATATTATGTTAAGAATAACCTTCACTTCTTTATATTCGCGATTACCTCATAAAGTACCTACAGGGAGAATTTCGTAACAGTTTTGGCCACCGCTAAGGGCGTTTCTGATGGGATGATTTAGGTGTAAATTGTTCGTTGAGCATCGCTACTGACGAGACCTAGTGATTACCATGCAAATGAGAGACGATGGTACTCATCACTTAGCTTTTGGGAGGCTGTGGGCTTAGTTAACCTTTTAACTGGCTACCGTAAAAAGGTACCTGTAATTTTGCTTGACTACAGTTCACGTAGCCAGTAAACTGTAATTATAGAGGATTTTAAATGAACAAAATTTTTTTTACACTAAACTAAAATTACAATTACGATGACGGTTTATATATTTATATTCTCTGGAAGACTTATCGCTGTGTAAGTGTTTATTTAGATTTTCTACTGTTGCTGCTTTCTTGTAACTATTATAAAAATGCACAACCGACACACAAACTACTGGCAGTAATAATTCATTCGGTAGCAACACAAAAATTCAGGGAACCACTGAAAGTACCTTTACGTGTGAGTGCGGGAGGAACTATGTAGGTAAGTTATGATGCTAACACGCGCATGAAAAATATAAACGTAAAAATTATAGTGTGGACAATGGAAGAAGAGGGGAAGATAATAATAAAAACATGAAGAAACTGTATTTGTAAGGCCCCGTACACGGTTTTGAGCGATGCGACTTGCGTCAAGTTCCTAGCTGTGTGGCTTTAGCCTTAAAAATAAGGGTTTGGTCGGGAAACTTACAGCTCATTCATTTACGATATAAAATTAGAAGTCAAGGCATTTAACAAGTTTCACTAATATAAAAATGAAAAAGGTCGGTAAAAATACGTATAGCATTTCCTATATAGATAATACAATCCAATAATGGTTTATACATAAAAACGCAAATCATTTTGTACAAGCTGATACAGTTGGTTTAATTTGTCCAGCTGTCTAATACTCTGAATCCAGTAATAAAGAGACCAATTTTTTGTCCATTAGGTACATTTCATATCACTCTACTTTTTCTATTATTTTTTCATCGTCGCCTTTTTCGATATAATTCAATCTGATATTTCAAGCTGACAACACATTGCTCTAAATGGCTTTACTTGATTTATGGCAACATTAAGAAGGATGTCAAAGTAATATCTAAATCGACACATCAAAAGCTCGTTGAGATTTTATTCGGGTTCCGTATAATTTTAAGGGGCTCCCGAAACGATAAATTGCAATCAATGTCTATTATGGTAATATTGTGAATCGCTTCAATTGCATTTGTTTTGCAGTTAGAAGAATAAAAAGAACATCACTGTTCGAGTGTTTAGTGTTAGTGAATACGGTAAAGTACAAAAGTGCCAAACAAACACAAGAACGAAGTGTATTCGCCTTAATAGAGACAATAATAAAACTGCTATTGGACACATTCTTAGTAAAGACAATTTAATAGTTTAGGTTATAATTAAATTACTTATTAGTCTATTTATAAGGCTAGATTGTAATAAGATTAGGGTCCATCCTATTGTTGAATCCTAGGACAAGGGAAAATTAATTTTTATTTGCATTTGGTAGACGATCAATTTGCGCATCAATATGTATGAATCACGTAAAAATGTATCGTTTCGTGGACCCTTCTAACTGTGAACATAAGTATTTTTTTATGTGTGGTATTTGGTATATATTTATTCGGTAATCCGAGCTTATGTTGTTAAGCCATTAGCCAAAATAAACGACTAATGACATTGCCATGAGGTTCGACCCTAGACGAACAGGCTTTCAGCAATTATTTACCTCTCTTAAAAATCTTATGAACTTATAATTACATCACGCGTGTATTCCCCGAAGGGTTAGTAGAGATGTACCTATAGTACACACACATTTCATCGTGTATTTTATAGTCCTATGCTTTAGGTGGCAGGGACGAGCCTATTTTCATGAACGGGATACAAATCCAAACTCTAAGCTGGTTTTAAGAAATTCCTGAAAACTTATGATATGAGTACAGTGAGCTTTAGAGAAACCTTACCCCTTGCCTTGTTTTTTACATTTCTAAGGGCTGAGGTTTTTTCCTAGAATTTAAACCCACCCACGCATCCCACGGTTAAAAGACCTTGTTTACACAGGTCACCTTCAGAATGATAAATCCATATTGTTAATATTATGTAGGCATGTGAGTGTAGCCTCCCTAATGGTTTGAATTTAATTCAGGGTTCCTGCCTACATTAGTTATACGTTTTACTAGGATTAAGTAAAACCGAAATGCTGTGGATGAGGTAGACTGGAAGAATAAGGAAAGGAGGAGGAGAAGGATTTCTGAGGAAGGAGGAATTATTATTGTTAATGCATGTTGTATTTGTGGGACTAATTCAATCTGCCTAGCCTTTTCTTAACTATGTTGGGGTCGGCTTCCAGTCTAACCGGATGCAGCTGAATACCAGTATTTTACATGGAGCGACTGCCGAACTGACCTCCACAGCCCCAATCATAGGCCCTCCCCTATCGTATTAACTGGGTAAAACGATAAGCCCCCCCTTCCCCCCCCTACCCCTTGGAAAGTAGTTGTCAGACTTGCGGGCTTCTGACAACGAATAACGATGGGCCCTAAAGTGACCTTGGGCTGGCGAAATTTTTTTGCCGCAGACTTCATTTTGCTACCTGGAAACGCGATTTAAGAGCGAAAGTTCTCTTCTCAATAACATTATTTATACCATGTCCAAGAAAACTACAAACTCTTGTGTGTATTTTAAATGAAATCAATTATAACATATATATAGGTAAGCCGCTCACTAAGGTACAGAGAACGGGAATAATAAGATTTCCCTGCATATGTTACTGCTAAGTTGCTCTTAGACGCGGCGGTACTTATTTAAATATATTTAGTGACGTCACTGTTACATAATTATGTCTGGTTACATAACATAACATAATCAGCCTATTAATGTTCCCACTGCTGGGACACAGGCCTACTCTCTGTGAGAGGGAGTGAGCCGTAATCCACCACGCGGGCCCAGTGCAGGTTGGTAGATGTCACATGTCTTCGAATTTTTGGTTCTAGGACATGACGGATTCCTCACGATGTTTTCCTTCACCATTTTGTGAGCAGTGGTGTTTTCATGTTATCAATTTTAATTTTTTGCGAAAAAGCTTAAGCTAAGCTACGCTTAATTAAGCTTTTAGCTTGTTTAGTTAAGCTTGAGCTAAGCTTTTAGAAGTAATAAAAAGAATCCAAATCAAGCCAGTGACATCGGAGATATGGCAAAAAATGTAAAGCAAGGTCACAAAAGCTACTCAAAAAATTTAAATTGAGTAACATGCAATATATTTTAAAAATAAAAAGAAAGGGGTTTGAAGATTTTTGTATGGAGGGTGGCCCTAACATGATGCCGCCATTTTGATTTTTTTTCAGAATCGCAGTTTAAATTGAAAGTTATATATTTAGTTAGAGGACACATAAACAAACAAAAAATGTTAAATGACATAATATCCTAAAGCGTCAGGTTTCGGAGTTATTCACCGAAATATAAATCAAAAACTGAACCCTGAAACAAGGATATTTTTGTTTTTTTTTCCCTTCAGGTATTGGTCTTCAGTATATTGAACTATAAAAACATAATTGCATCATGTATAGGTAATATTTTAGGTAAGAGCGAAAGAGACAAAAATATATGTATACCCTCCGCCGAATGAGGACGTGTGTTATATGGTATATGTAGTATAGGGTGCATGGCAAGGGCGCGACACCAAGAAAATCCTATTCAGCCTCCCGCTGCCTTCTTGGATGATATTATTTATACTGAATATGATTAAAAAATCGTATGTTTTATCCACTAGGTGTAGTCAATTAATTCATGTGTAAATAACTTAATCAACATGAAGTAACTACAACATAAATAAATAAATTCGTTATAACAATTGTTATTTTTATCTTTGAATATCTCAGAAACGTGACGCTTTATGATGGTATTGTATATGAAGTTTTATGTTTATATAAGTGTCCGCTATCCAAATATATGACATTTATTGTGCACTTCGATTTTGAAAAAAAAACAAAATGGTGGCTGATTTTAGGGCCAAAATCTTCAAACCCCTTTGAAAAATTATTGAAAATTTCTATACAGGGTGGATGGCTTAGGGGTAGGTTCAGTATCGATAAAGGAAACTAGGAAAAATAAAAATAAAATCCAAACAATAATTTAAAAAAAAAACTTATAAAAAATTGCAAGGTCAACCTAATCTAATTTTGAATCAGGTATTTACAAAGATTAAAAATCAACTTAAGAACACTCATGTTTTAAGTTCATTTGATTGCTATTTTAAGTTAGTAGGTACTAAATTAGGTTGACCTTGCAATTTTTTTTAAATATTTTTTTTTAAATTATTGTTTGGATTTTTATTTTTATTTTTCCTAGTTTCCTTTATCGATACTGAACCTACCCCTAAGCTATGGCACGCAATTACTTTAACACCCTGTATATTCATGAATATTCCGAAAAATACGGACGGTCATGCCCATGAGCGGCATTTTACGTGACGAATACTCAAAATACAGGTAAAATTCTATGTAGCGACTTCAAAAACGTTTTTTTAATACTTACCGGTAAAAAACTATGCATTTTTAGCATATCAGAAAGGTGTGATAAAATTTTATGGTTGCGATGCAGACCAACACACTGAACACAACGACTTTCTCGATGTGACCAACATCGTAAACGAGAAATAATAATCAGCTGTACCTACCTACCATACATTTGGGTCGAGTAGATACTGAAGTCTTTTATGGGACAGTTGACATTATTTTCACGATTTCGATGTTGGTCTGATGGGTATGCGCTTGCTACTCACACATAGTCCATATATTGTGAATGAGTGAGTGGACCCATGTCAGTTCAGTAATAAACCAGCGTTGCGTTAATAAAGACACTCGTTCTCAGTTAGAAACATATCATGGTCCCATGGAGGAAGTTGTCCAGTCTGATGGTCTGCATATCCCATATCATGGTCCCTTTTTGACCACACCTTTTTGTTAAATGCTTTATACGGAAGTTATAATTGAAACCGTGACAGATGGTAACAAAACCCTCAAATTCTAAGCTCAAGGGAAAAACATAAAATTTATTTGGTCTCGACACTTTCAATCTAATTAAAAAGCTTTCGCCGCCTCAAAGAAAATTAATTTTGATTAATTTTAACGAATTAATTTTGTAAAGTTTTTTGTATCTTTCTATTAGGCTGAGATTGACAGGTGAAATATCTTGTTCGGATTTTTAATTAATTTTGTCATGACATTATTAATAAGTACCTACCTAAGCGACGAGCTGGAGCTGGAAAATAGAGAATGCTCATTTAGGAAAGTAGATAGTTCATATTGATTCCATGCAAAGACATTAAATTATTTTGATTCCATGACTAGTCATACTAATCCAATGCTGCTATGATAGTAGGTATATTTACTCATTCCATACTGCCATGTAAGGTAGCCATCATGTTCTAAGCTTTGGGCGACCGAGCTCTGATCGGTTGAAAATACGGAGAAGAAAACTAATTTTCCCAGATACGAGAACTAGAAAAATCGATTTTTTTTCGCCCCCGTAAACGCCTACATTGCAATTTCCATAGAAATCGTTAGAGCCGTTTTCGAGAACGTCATTACATATATGTAGATATATATGTACACCATGTCATTTTAACCGTCTTACAAAAGCAGCCCACTTCAGGTATCCAATGACTACAAAACACTTATATTATGAAAAAAACATATTTTGTAACAATTTTTTAATTCCTCCTATAAAGAGGTATTTTCAGTCGGGTACATTGAGTGACCCTTTGTAGACGAATAAAATGTCACGGTGTATGGTGTATATCAATTTATTTAAGAGAGTTTATCGTAAAAGTTGGTAACGTCGCAAAGAGCTGTCAAATAATTCCCTGTTTTCATTGATTTGGCAATTTTACTGTTTCACATTTCATAATCCCATCGATTATGAAAATGTGGCTAACGAGCGAACTAGAATATTGATTATGAAATGCAATAATTAATATCTTAAACCCGAATATTTAGTTTTGGATGTAAAAAAAGTGTTTCGAAACTTTCCAAATGCCTTTTTTACACCTAGAACGGTTACAACATCAAATTCAGTGTTATAATTGCAATTCATTATTAATATTTTAGTTAGAGAGAGAGAGTCGCTAGACTTTTGAATTCGATACATGAAGTGGTCTGCTTTTGTACGACTAAAATGTCTTGGTGTATACAAATATTGCTCGTCTAGTTAGTATAGGATGTTTTCGGTTTATAAAAATCTGAATAATAAACGAATCACCTACTATTAACTATTGGCTAGATAGAAAGCACCCTGCAAATTCTTTCTGCTAATATTTATCACAAGACTGGCGAAAACGCCAGGGCAGCCCGCTAAATAAGATGTCGCGTTCTAACTTCAATGTGTACTTTTTAGTAGATTAGTCAGTTATTACCTAATACACCACTGAATTACGGTGTAGAAAAATATTGCAAAGAAATATTTATTCTGACCTAGGTACTAAGTACTAGGTGACTTTGGAATAGGAAACTAGCTGCATGCTTGTGACTGACCGACCCCTTGTCAATTCAAAACTGCCTCTCAATCAATCAGCCTAGCCTATTCCTGACTATGTTAGGGTCGGCTTCCAGTCTTACCGAAAGCAGCTGAATACTATCTGATATTCGCAACCCAGTTACTGGATAACACGATACCAAATTCAAAAGTGCCTGTAATTCGGCAGGTTGAAATAAACGCTTTCGAGTTGAGCTGAGATGCAAGGATAAGGTAAGCATTGTTAGTTCCTTCACTGTATTTTCACAGACCAGCGTAATTAATACTTATAAATGCACTTTTTTATCAATGCTATGTAAATAATTTAAAAAGCCAATAATATAAAGTAAATTTTATTAATAAACATAAACATCAGAATTTTGATCATGACTTAACTTTGTATACAGGCTTCAAATACCTCTGCACACCTTTACAGTAATCTCTGAAATATTCTGACCACTCAATCTGAGTGGGGTCACAGGGGAACGCCTGCTGATCTTCGGGGGACAGTGAGGAGTACAGCTCTCTCGCTCGCTCTGCCCTCATCATCATGGGCCTGGAAATGAATGGCTCAATGCCATTCCTGTTTCTAACGAATGACGAGAGTGGTTTCGCGTACCTGGTGATGATGGAGGGTTATTGGGACACTTAAAACAGCTGTTATAACATTTAAAACTTTAACGTAAAAAAACGTCAAAAAGAGTTAGAACTTCAATATCTCGGTAATCAAAGGGATCCCGGGGATGGTGAAAAATGATCACTATGATGGGAGAAATGAGTGATTCTCGACTTCGTTAAGCGTACATTTATACCCGTTATATGAGTTGTTTCATAATCAGATTATATTGTTTAAATGTAATGGAGCAACTTCGTTAAATAATTTTTTTTCTGTTTGTAATTAACAAGAATCCATCCCCGTACTAAATCTTACGTGGAGCTTTGTTTGTTCAACAATTCACAATAAGTTAGGATTAGAAGAAAAAAAACGTATAGAAACTAGAGTAGGTACTTCCACTTTGCCGACCAAGCCGCCCCACTGGTGGGGCAAAATGGAATACCTAAAATTTTGCAGTGAAATCTGCCCCACTGGTTCGACTTAGTGGGGCAGATTCCACCACTACTTTTAAATATTGTGGATTCTGCCCAACTACGGTTGGCACCTTAGAATTTGTGTAGGTGCTCGTATTTTATATTTGTTTGGAAAAGAAAGAAATGTATATCTAAGTAAACAGCCGCCCCGCTTGGTGGGGCAAAGTAGAAGTACCTACTCTAAAAACTACGAATTTAAAAAAAAATATGAATTTATTTTAAAACACGAGGTCGGCTTGTACTGTAAATGTATAGCTTGATAATGTCGTCGAGTGTAACTTAATTAGGCAATTTTAGATAAATAGATTTTAACTCTATATTATATAAGTAATAATAATTTTAAAAGTGTCTCAAAATATTGAGCGACAATCGTGAGTGGGTGCCGCGCAATGTTTGGTCAACTGCCGCGCGCGAACGCTTCTGTCTACCTACCGCGCACAATCATT
Source organism: Conistra vaccinii (assembly GCA_948150665.1). NCBI lineage: Eukaryota > Metazoa > Arthropoda > Insecta > Lepidoptera > Noctuidae > Conistra > Conistra vaccinii. The sequence continues at coordinate 934,717 of OX411320.1, read as the reverse complement.
TTTAAGAAACATGTATTAAAGGCTAGGAAGATTTATATTGCCAATTGAAGAAGACTGAAGTGTGCGGCGTTTCCCGGATGTGCCGCGCAGTACTGTCCGCAAACATTCGTCGGTTTGGTCCTAACTAGAACGCGGCAGAAATGTGTTCAATAACGCCGCGTGTTGTTGCCGGGCTCTTGCCGCTCAATGTTTTGACTCACCTTTATATAATCAGCTTGTACTGTCCCACTAGGCAAAGGGATTCCTTTCCGTTTTCCACTCAACTCGATCCTGAACCAACATGAACCAATACCGCTTAAAGGCGTCAACTTCATCCCGCCATCTGCACCTTTGTCTGCATCTGGCCTTCAGCGACGGCGTTGGAAGTTTTCAGCAATTTCTGTTTGATTTGAAGATAAATTCGAATAAAATAACTTACTTCGGTTCTCTACCCGTCATTTTCAGCCAAAAGTCAGCCATATGCGCAGGAGTCGTTTGAAATAAGAATGTTCCAATGTTCACTATTGCTTTTGAGTTGACATATAATATACCCGGATAAGGTATTTCATCTGGAACAATGAATAATAATATTTTATCTGTTTAACAGTCTTGGGAGTTAGGACAAAAATAATATTATCATTATTCTTTAGCTTTTAAAAAATCTGCTGATCCTTCATTTTAACGAGATATGCGAACATAAATGTAGCGAACAGCAGTTTTTTTTTTTCGCGATTTCGGAGTTGGTCCCATACTAAAAGTAGTTCATAATGTTGAGTTCAATGACCCTTTAAGAGGTTAACGGTAAACAAAAACTAAGGTTGTATACAATGTGGAGTAGCAATAAATAAAAATACTGGCAAAAATAATACGAGTAGGTACTTTGAAACTATCAAATATTTTTTTAAATTTTTTCAAACATTCGAAAGTGGTGATGGACTGACTATGGCTTTTGCCGATCAGCCGATTGTAGTGATTAAATTATTGGATTTATAAATGATTTAATTTTTGTATGCTGACTGTCTCCACCGCAAACCCCCAAGCGCCCCGGATCCTTGTATAGGATCAATAGATGACAAAATCTAACTTGAGAGATTTTACGCTCATTACTCGTGCGACGAAAGAAACACTGTTTAAGACAAAACCTCGTTGTGTATCATCGATTTTATTTTTTACTGTTCCTTTATACACTTACTTGTACCCCGCGAAATTATTTCTTGATTGAAGTATTTATGAGCATCCGACCAAGTGACCGGATTGTCTGAAGAAGTGGTGCTATTAAAAACTTGTACTTCATTTGACCTAAAAGAAAAATTAATCAATGTTGAAATCTATTACTAGAACTAAGAAGAGTAGACAGGTAAACATTAAACATCATCCGCCTAACGTTTTCCCCACAATTTGGGTCGCCTTCCAGTCTAATCAGATGCAGCTAAATACCATAATGTTACATGGAGCGATTGCCTAGCTGACCTCCACAAGACAGTTACTGTCCACCCGTGACGACAGTCAAAGATCTACAAATGACCGCCAGGACCGACGGCGACGGCGGCGTAACGTGTTACTTTAACCGAGGAACGGAGGAGTTCTGGCAAAGAGGTAAAAACTAGTTCTTTACTTTTTGGAATTCCTAACTCGGCCGATTGGACTTGCCACGCAAATTGCGTCAAGCACCACGCGCCCCCTTCACCTGTTTTCGTCCGTCGTCGTCGGTTCCGCAAGTCGTGTCGCGGTGACTCGTGGCATGCTCTAAAAACTTTTTATTTTTTTTTGACGCGTGTCACTAGAGCGCGGCCACGGGGTAAATCACAGGGTAAATCTACAAAATATAATAATTATTCTTACTTGGCTCTAGCACCAGCAATAATACTTAAATTAGAAACGTAATCAACAGGGATGAAGTCAGCGGCGTGACTGCTGCTTCCCAGACAAAAGCGGTTCCAGCCTTTGGCAGTGTAGAAGAGATGGGTTGAGCCACCATACCAATTTTCCAACCAGCCTGTTATAGGTTCTTCTTTTGTAGATGCAACTGAAAAAGAAAATTGGATGATTTTTAAATATTCTTGTTTTTTTTTAAAGTTTGTAGCTTGGCTGTCACCTGACCTACAGACATGTCGCTATCCGATAATATATTCTAATAATAACATACTTATTATTCGCTTTTTTACACCAATATGTTCGACGCTTATGAATTTATTACTATATATACCTACTACCTTACTTATTGACCGAGCGAGCGTAGCGTCTCTGCATCAAGTCTGGCAAAATTTTCTTTCGTGTGTCAGTTTGCACGTACTCGTACTACTCTACAGGTCGTATTTTCCGACCGATCTGGATGAAACTTGCACAGGTTTTACGACTTTATTGATTTTTTTGTCGTCGGGGATTTTGATTGTAGGAGTAATTCCTCCATAAATGGGCAAAAAGGGAACTACTGGAAATCTCTAATTATAAGGTAGTATATAAATCGAATAATCACAAAAAAAAAACAACGGGTTGCACTCCGGCAGTGCCGGCAGAAGTGAAAACTTGTACATTAATGTTGTGCATTTTTTAATAAACACTTTTCATGAAGTATATTTTGACTGCTTTTTTTTACCCATCAATATGGGTAAAATTTCTTACCTCGCAATCTGTACGTAATGTCAAAGACTATTTATTTTGATATTTACTTTGTCGTTAGGCAATGGATCTTACGGTCACGTGTCCTGACGCGAGTTTAACATTTTTTAACCATCCCAAAAAAAGTGCACAACGCCGCTAAAGAAGTTTTCACTTCAAAAAACGATGTATCATTTAAAATGGTTGATTTCAAACCTGGGATAACGAAATCGTAATAAAAAGATAATCTTTTGATATTGCACTCAATTGATTCAATTCCAGTTAGGCTGCCTGTCCACTGGAGCGGAGAGGAGAAAAGAGGAGCGGAGATGTGCCAATATTAACCAATAGAATATTGACTTAGGATCACTGATCTAAACTCAGGGGCGGAGTCAAGATTCTATTGGTTAATATTAGCACATCTCCGCTCCTCTTTTCTCCTCTCCGCTCCAGTGGCCAGGCAGCCTTATAGTCGTCAATGTTTTATGCAAAATAAATATGAGGAAAAGAAAATTTTTTGCAGTGGATTCCGGCACACCAAAGAGAACAATAATAATATTAGTTGAATAGGCTAATTTATAACACAAATTCTCTATTTATTTCAGGAGCATTAACAGTGCACTAATTTTAAATTATAATAGACTAGAGCTTCTGACCGCGACTTCGTCCGCGTGGAATAGTTACTTTGGGCTAACGCAAAAAGAACCCCGATTTTGAAACATTCTTCATAGGTACTCGGCTCCTATTGGTCTTAGCGTGATGATATATAGCCTATAGCCTTACTCGATAAATGGGCTATCTAACACTGAAAGAATTCTTCAAATCGGACCAGTAGTTTCGGAGCCTATTCGGTACAAACAAACAAACAAACAAAAAAATCTTTCCTCTTTATAATATTAGTATAGATAGATAGATAGATAGATAAACCATTTATTTAGTGCACACAAAAGACGGCACAACATACAAAAACACGATTAATGATAACTAATTAGCTATTAGGAAATAGCCGCAAAGTGCCAATAAATAAACAAAGAAAAAAAAAAGGAAGAAAACATGACATTGTGATGACACTATTGGCTAATACCGATGAGGCCAACCTAATCACTTAACAATATTAAATATTGCAAAAACTTTATGATCGCGAGGTCTACTGTTCGCAAAACTACTAGTTTATTAATCAAATTAATGCTGTAATAATTATAGAGGAACAAATTCAACTGTCTCGTTACAAAGATGTCATTGTCTTGTTTTTTTACCTAAGTGGGTTAGTTTTCTTACTGTAAGGTAATTGGAAAAAAAACCTGCAAAAAACTTTAAAAGATTATTTATTATTACCTATAGAAGGCCTAATGATAACTGTGGGCACATCGCCATGTTTCCTCATGATGTAGGACTCCGATAATGCCTTAGAGAAGATATAAGTGTTGGGTTTCTCATGGGCACCTGTAACAAAATATTAATCGCAATAAAATATCTTGAGGCTGGTCAAGTAGTTGCTCCATGTAAACCACTGATACACGGCTGCATCCGGTTAGACTGGAAGCTGACTAGAAGATAGTTGGAAAAAGGCTCGGTTGGGTGAGAGCATTCTTTACATTTCAAAAATGTGTCTGCATTGTATAGTTTCAGATGTTGGTAGGTGGTTGGTAGTGTGTTAGTCAGTGAAGTGGTGAAATAGTACCGGATGCTATAGATGAAGTGGTTCTTGAATTAATTTTGTAACTAGAAGAAGTAAAATAAACCATTCGTCGTGTTTATTAAAAGACATTAGATCGGCCAAAACTCCGAAAACATTTTCTTTACCAAGATATTGTCAACAGTCAACCGAAGTAAAGCAATATTATTATACCGGATGACTTTTTTTACCGTCTCGAAAAAAAATGGTATATTAGGTGAACGGAGTAGAAGCTTATGGCATACCTAGTTTTTTTAATTTTTATTCCACATCTTGAAAAAAAAAATATCTATCATCAAAAAACGCTACAATTTTAAAGTAAACTTTTCATATTAGGACAAATAAAGAGAAATTTTGAAAAAAAACAATTTATTGATAAAAAATATTGAATTTCAAATCATACGCAAGTCGCGTATGCCTTTTATTTCGAGATTTTAAGAAAAAAAAAAATTCTCGAAAAAAAAAAAAAAAAACTATGTACTTATGCCATTTGCTTCTACTCCGTTCACCAATTATACCCATTTTTTTTCGAGACGGTAAAAAAAGTCATCCAGTATGTTCGCAAAATTCGTCAAAGTGTATGGAACAGCTGATTTTTTTTTCGCGATTTCAGGTTTGGTCCCTTAGTAAAAGTTGTTCATAATGATGAGTACAGTCACGTGTTTAAGTATCGGTCACTAATTAGCAGTCACCCTATATATTATATTTAAATATATTTATTGGAATGAAATACGTACTTATATACTTCTTAGTTTCTTCAGTATCGTGTCCATACTCTTCAATGAATTTGTAGACATCTTCCACTTTGGCTGGCGGTGGATAGACCGTCTCTACTAGCACCTTCCTTTGAGTTTGTGTGAAAGCCGTCGATATGTAGACCAAAGCCTGAAAACGATTAATTGACTGGATTTACTGTATGAGCAACTAAATCCAAAATCACTGTGTAGCAACTAGCTACAACTTTATGACTAACTGACTGCTTTTACAATATTTTCAAATAACAGTGTTAATAGGTATGGCAAGACAGTGCCGGCATTTTAACAAGAACCAGAACTCAAGAAAATAGAAAATGGTCAACAAATCTACAGCCTACTTGCCCTTGCTTCGTTTACGTTCATGCATCTGCTTAGCTGTACGTAGATTGGTCATGGGTGCTCCCAGAAACAAATTCAACAATAACAGGTAGATATATAAATTACCTCCATATTCTTCATACGCCGACTGAGCTCAAGAATCCTCTGCGTGCCTTCAAAATTGATGTTCATAGCTACCGCTAACGGTTCGTTTAACCTAACCGTTGCCGCCCCGTGGTATACCACCGACACCTAAAATTAATGAACTGGTGTTATGATAATTTGTTATAATTATAAAATATAACCTACGCACGTTTTTGAATATATTTTATAATATTCATTATGGCCTCCAGGTATCTGGTTAGTTATTATTATTTAATACTAGCTAATGCCTTGTAATGTCTTTTTCTTATTATTTTTTGCTCCGCTGCGCACATAACAACTCACCAAAGTTTCATCACATCGGTCGAGCCATTTTCGAGTTTTTGTGAGACTAACACACGGCAATGGATTTTTATACACAGGGTTATTGGTAAAACAACAACAACCTCTTAAGGGGTAAAAAAAATTAACTGTTCCCTACATTTATATTCGCATATCTCGTCAAAATGTAGGGAACAGGAGATTTTTTTTTCACGATTTTAAGTGTTGGTTCCATAGTAAAAGTTGTTCATAATGATGACTACAATGACCCCTTGAGAGGTTGTTGGTGTTTTACCAATAACCCTGTATACAGAACATGGAAGATATATAATTTATTTACTAATTGGAATTATATTATTCAAAGCAGCAAAATATTTGACAGCAGGCTATTTGCAACGTTGCCAACTTTCAGAATAGGGTGTATTCTTAAACAAGTAATTTTATAAATGTTGTCAATGTTACCTTTTCAATCAAAGTCTGTTCATCTTTAGGACTCAATCCTAAGTTCGGTAATGTTATGTCACCGTCGACTGGGACTACCTTCTTTAAGTAGTCAGGATTGCTTTTCTTCAACCTCGAAAATAACTGAAAATTTAAAAAATATTAATTGCTTTTGCGTTTTTCATAATGGTTTTGGCACTTTCTATTAAATCTGTGTAGTCTCACTGCTGGGCCAAATTCTCTCATCCCCATAGCTTTCCACAGTTCCTTGTACGTTGCGTTCTCCAGTCAATCTCTCTTAGTCGTTTCTAAGTCGTCAAGCCACGTTTCCGGCGCCCGCACTCGGCAACGACACCCGTCATCTGGCTCCCAGCGTGACGATTCTGGCCTATCTGCCCCGATTCAACCTACATATGGCCCGCATAATTCAACTTCACCCTCGGAAACTTTTAAACTCATAGACGAAAAATATTTTAAAGATACCAAGCAACTGCTCAGTGTAATGTAACAATAGCTGAAGATGATTAAAAACGGTAAAGCAGATTAATAAAAAATAAAAAAATAACGCTTTCAAAGACACAACAACGAGACAATAGAAGTTTATTGTTATGACGCCTATGGGCGTTTAGTGTTCTTGAAAGCGTTATTAATTTAAACTTACTGGATTTTCAAACAAGTCTTCCATTCGCTTGCTGACGTTATCACCTTTCTTCTGTCTCACCAAGACGTAGACTTTGTCTAACTTGTTGCACGAATACAGGAGTTTCTCAAGGTAGACCTGGAAAATAATATTTTATTTTGATGCATGTAGTTTTCATTGTGTTTCCTTATATTGGTCATTTTACGTTTTCCCAATGTACAAAGAGTTAAGCCCTCGCCACACTGAGTTGAATCCTGCGCACGTCAATGGTTTCACTGATTAGAAAGTTACGTGACACGCGTTTGTGCATAACCATACAAGTTAGTTAACACAATCGGAACATTTTCGCAGCAGCTGCCGTGCGTCGTGCTAATCGCGTCAAAGAACTTCGTTCCCAATAGCATTTCATTTCAATGATCAGTTTACACAAGACATTTTTTTTCACAACAGCATTGACGCTTGCGGCTATAATCAACCGCAACGCCACTGCCGTCTGCGATCTACCGTCGTCTTCGGAAGTATACCTTATCGTCAATATTTTGGTCACTATTTATAAAATAAATGGCGCTAGCATTATTTTTCTTTTATAATAAATTAAAAACAAAATAAATAACAAACCTTTCCTAAGAAGCCAGTACCTCCAGTTATAAACACAGACTTCCCAGAATAAAAGTCTGCAATTGACTGATAAGTTGTATTGCACTTATTATTGGCATTTGACGGGTTCCCACTGAAATAATAGAAGAAAGTCATGACAAAAAAACTGTTAACACAAAAAGGTGGAAGGGAAAGATCATTAATGCATTGACATGTTCTGGTTTAAAATGTAAAAATACCGTGTCCTTCACCACACAATCCTCACTTTTGAAAACTTCATGAAATTCAATTTTGAAAACGCCAAAAAATAGTCAAGAAATAGTCATAAATAGTCACCAAAGATAAAAAAAATAGTCGCATTAAGATTCCGAAGTTATAGCTATAAGTTGGTGAGGATTGTGGGGTGAACGTCTCCACACAATCCTCACCTCAGTGCAAGCAAACGGCTGGGAGTATCGACTTGGTTTCAATTCCAAAAAATAGTCAATAATTAGTCGTAACGCTATGCCAAATCTCCAAAATAGTCATTAAGAGGTTCCAGAGATATAAAGGTGTCTTGGTGAGGATTACGTGGTGAGCCTTTCTCGCCACAATCCTCACCTGATTACCGCGGAATGCTTACGTTTTTTCATTTGAAATTGGTGTCAAAAAATAGTCAAGAAATAGTCGTCTCCAACCACCATAATTTCGACCTGGTTTAATATGTAGAAGTATGTTAAATTTCCATGTAAACTTCTACATACATTTTCGAGTCGAGTACAGCCGAGCACAAAATTATTATGTTTGTATTTGTAGTAGTCAACAAATTTTTTGTTTGTATTATTGTTAGTTATGTAGCTATTTTAGGTAGGTATTTTAACTATGTTTTATATATAATAATGAATAACATAATCATAACATATTACAAAACAAAAACTACCGAACGGATTTTCCTGCAGTTTTCACCAATTGACGGAGTGATTCATAAGGAAGGTTTAAGTTTAGTATAGAATTATTGCGAAGCCGGGTATATAATTATCTTTATATATCTGAATTTACAGAATTCATGATTTCTGTTACTAAGTACCTACATACACATACCTGTTAAACTGTGTAACATGTTTTATTTTCCTAACAAAACTATTCGACCGTAAACTCGTAAAACAATAATTAAGATGGCCAGTATAATTTTGCGGACTTTTTTGGAAACTTGTCTGTCTTTTGTCATTATACTATATTTAGTTACTGAATTGCCCAAAATTAAAAAAAGCACGTTAACAATGGATTTTCATATACCTTTTCTGCCTACTCAGCACGTTAACCATGAATTTTCATAAATTTTTTCGATCCGCACATTTGTACAACAATAATGATGACGTACATTCTGCCTCATTTAAAAAAAAGTATAATGGTGCTTACCGAGCACGTATAGTATAAAGTAAATATTATACCATCCTACTTAAACAAAGTAGAGAATATAAAATTATAATGAATATCTGTAGGTGTTTTAATAATAGGTAAGTAGGTAGAAGTATTAATTTCTCATACTACAATAAAATTAATCTGAAATAAAGACTTAGTGCGGATTCCACCAGTGAAATTGAACGCGTTCAGCACATCTAAACGCGTTGAAATATAACAATTTTGACACTGACAGCTCTTGAACGCGTTTTAGAAATGCTGATCGCGTTCAGTTTCATTTGTGAAATCAGTTAACTCAAAGCCAACCGGAATGAAATGTCTAAATGAAATAGCAAGAAACTTATTTAAAATTGAAGGAATATCATGTACAGGTAGATTGGTATTTATTCAACTCTGACAGAAATAATAAATACGTAAGTAACTACAATATTTTATTACCGTATATTAATATACAACAATTTAAGTATTCGCGACTGTACCAAAACATAATGTATGTATATATATATGTCGAATAGTTTTGTTAGGAAAATAAAACATGGTACACAGTTTAACAGGTATGTGTATGTAGGTACTTAGTAACAGAAATCATGAATTCTGTAAATTCAGATATATAAAGATAATTATATACCCGGCTTCGCAATAATTCTATACTAAACTTAAACCTTCCTTATGAATCACTCCGTCAATTGGTGAAAACTGCAGGAAAATCCGTTCGGTAGTTTTTGTTTTGTTATATGTTATGATTATGTTATTCATTATTATATATAAAACATAGTTAAAATACCTACCTAAAATAGCTACATAACTAACAATAATACAAACAAAAAATTTGTTGACCACTACAAATACAAACATAGTAATTTTGTGCTCGGCTGTACTCGACTCGAAAATGTATGTAGAAGTTTACATGGAAATTTAACATACTTCTACATAATAAACCAGGTCGAAATTATGGTGGTTGGAGACGACTATTTCTTGACTATTTTTTGACACCAATTTCAAATGAAAAAACGTAAGCATTCCGCGGTAATCAGGTGAGGATTGTGGCGAGAAAGGCTCACCACGTAATCCTCACCAAGACACCTTTATATCTCTGGAACCTCTTAATGACTATTTTCGAGATTTGGCATAGCGTTACGACTATTTATTGACTATTTTTTGGAATTGATACCAAGTCGATACTCCCAGCCGTTTGCTTGTACTGAGGTGAGGATTGTGTGGAGACGTTCACCCCACAATCCTCACCAACTTATAGCTATAACTTCGGAATCTTAATGCGACTATTTTTTTTACTTTGGTGACTATTTATGACTATTTCTTGACTATTTTTTGGCGTTTTCAAAATTGAATTTCATGAAGTTTTCAAAAGTGAGGATTGTGTGGTGAAGGACACAAAATACCATGTACAACAGACATAAAAATTATATTATATAAAATTATACCTATGCAGGGTGTTAAAGTAATTGCGTGCCATAGCTTCAGGGTAGGTTCAGTATCGATAAAGGAACCGAGGAAAAATAAAAATATAATAAAAAAAAAAATGCAAGATCAACTTTTTTAATTTGTAGGTTTTAATTTTGAAGGAGATAAGCACTCTAAAGTAGGACGAAGAAATACTTAGAATTGCAATTTACGTACCTAGTTGCCTATCCTTCACCCGGCGTTATCGAAGTGTTCAGGCGTAGGTATTTCATTGCGTTCGATAGTAGGTAGGTAGGTAACTCACAGCAGGAAATTATGAATTAGCATTATAAAAACATATTTCAAGCAATTTTCTAATCAATTCTAAACGATCGCTATTTAATTAGTAGGTACTACATTAGGTTCATATTATGATAAATTTCGATTTTTTTAAACTTTTTTTAAAGATATTTTATTTTTATTTTTTACGGGTTCCTTTATCGATACTGAACTCACCCTGAAGCTATGGCACGCAATTACTTTAACACCCTGTATACATAATACGAGTATAATATATAAAATTATACAAAAAATTATGGTAGGTACATATTATTAAACACTAAATTATAATATAAATAAGCTCTTGGTACGTACGTATTATGAATATTTTATTGAGTAATAATTGCATTACTAATGTACTTAAAAACAGATTTGCATAAAATTATAATTCATTTTCCCTCTATTCTTTAATGAGGTTCTGACAATTCACATAATCTTATGAATCTTTAGACAAATACTACATAAATCATATTGCACGACTCATAATGCGAAGCAGCGAATTAGAGTGTGCTTTACGATCGAAAAATATTTTTTCCCCATTTCTGCAACTGTTATTATTGTTACACTCCTGCTAGTACACAGAACCTACTTAATTTATATATACCATTGTATAGATGATTAAATGGAGATTAATATTGTACTTTTTACCAATTGATTTAATGCAGCAGAAATGAAAAATAACATCAAAATAGTTGAAAAAAAAATCCTGTCCGTCAATTTATGAAACTTGAAAACATTGTAGCTTGAGATAAAATCAATTAATTGAGTAAATTTTTTTTTTAAACATTGGTTTCGGCCATAGAAGGAACCCTATTGAAAATGGCTCTTTTATTCAAAGTAGTTTAATATAATTAATAAAATACTAACTAAAATATACCTAATATCTTTATCTAAATATTTCCAACCTTGACTTAACGTGTTGCCTAGCAACCCACAACGTAAATATCTAAATAAATAGTCTTTGACATTACGTAAGGATTGCGAGGTTAGAAATTTACCCATATTGATGGGTAAAACAGCAGTCAAAACATACTTCATGAAAAGTGATAAATAGTTAATTTTTGTTAGAAACTATATTTTGAATTTCTTTTTCGTTTATGAATGTGTGTTATGAGGCGTGCACTTTTGGAATTTCCAAACTATTTTATTTATTTCATACCTTTTTACGGTCATGGATTCGAGTTTTAATTTAGAAAAACAAAACATTTACATTTGAATTATTCTAAAATAATATTAATGAAAAGGAGAAAATTGTAATGTCTATTAATCGCAATTTGCCTAAAAAAATGTAACCGATTAATCATTTAAAATGGTTGATTTTTAGGGTTCCGTAGCCAAATGGCAAAAAACGGAACCCTTATAGTTTTGATAAAGTCTACCCGGGATCACGAAATCGTAATAAAAAGAAAATGTTTTGATAATGCACTCAATTAATTCAATTCTAGCTATGGTCGTCAATGTCAAATATGCATGTATAGAAGCGTTTTTAGCGATATTATGAAAAAAAAATTATTAAATAATTTAAGCTCGATGTGGTAACCAAATCTGTTTTTAATAAGTAAAAAAATAAACCATCGACAATACAGCAGGTTCCCACCTGTGTCTAATATTATTTTTATTTTTAAGTTTATTTATTCAGCGTATTCAAAAAATTTACGTGAAACGGAATGTAGTTTTGGTTGCTTGTCAGTTTGACTCTAGTGATGTTACTCAGTCTCATACGATCAGGAAACGTTATTTAAAATAACGTTTTTAAATCGTTTCTCACAGTACTCGTTCTTCTTAGCACAACATTTTGTTCGGAAAAAACGAAATGAGAACGCTTTGAAAAACCGGTTTATTCCGCAGGACGCAGCTGCGCACGGTTCCTGCCCCGACAAGCATGAACTTGTTTAGTTAAATTGCAGGTACTTATCTTCATTTCATAACATAATTGATTCCAATGCGCTTGCCGATTACGTATTGATTAAGTTGTGTTGCGAGTTTCTTATCGATCAACCCAAACATGTTTAAAAACGGTTAAAAACGTTTTTATTAACCTATTTAAATTTAGTTTTTTTTTCAAAACCGATTTAATAACGTTCTGTTTGAACGGAAACGAAACAAATCGTTCTTTAGGTTTTTAAGACGAAACCGTTTCAAATTCAAATTCATAATTCAAATTCAAAAGTCATTTATTCAAACTAGGCTGAGAATCAGCACTTTTCGAACGTCAAAATTACATAAGACAGTCCCCCAAAAACGCCCGCCCTTCACCACTTCCTAGTGTTTTAGCTGGGAAGAAGAAGTGGCGCAACAAACTCCCCAGCAGCACAGCTGTCTGTTCAGTTAGAAAAAAAAAAGATGTTATAGTATGCAAAATAATGACTACGCAACACAAACATTATTTAAATTAATAGCCATAAGTCAGCTAACACAAGCCAATATACCAACAAAAACATCAAGAACTATACTCAGGCAGAAATAAAAAAATAAAAACTAAACGTAAACAATATCTAAATAAAAGCCTCCAGGCATTATGTGAGTGCCCGCTGACATATAGCTGTAACTGGTAGTTATAAATGATAAACTAGGACCATCGAAGTATAAAATTAATAAACAGTTAATTACTAATAACAATAACAAAACCATGATCAGCAAGACGACCAATCACCACAAGCAGCACCCGTTCACGAGTATTACGCAAAGATCAGCCATCACCCTCCTCGCCATAGTAGAGGAAAGGAGGCGACCCGACCCCCGACGCTACCGTAAGCAGTGAGATCTAAGAGAGCATGACGAACTTGCTGCTGGTTGTTCAGGCAAAGAATAATATGATCAATTGTCGAGGTTGCTAGCTAACCACATATTGCAATACAACTCATACGAAAACATTGTAATGAGTAGATTATGTCAACAATAAATAAAATAAAAATGAATTGACTAATAAACTCATACAACTTGTCAGTAGGTAAGCTAATTCTGGAGAAAGAACATAAACATTGTCTTGAGTTAATCACAGCGACCAACTATTCTTATCATTTAAGCAGTCGTTGATAGAATAGTATGCCTTTGAACAAAGGTTGGATTTTACTTTAGTTTTAAACGCATTAAAAGGAAATCTAGCAAAGAAGAGAGTAGCTTGTTATAAAAGGAATACCAAGCCTAACAAATGAGTTATGAACCTTATGAAGCCGGTGGAAGGGAGCTCGAAGTTTGTCCTTATTTCTAGTGTTAACACTGTGAATATCACTGTTTTTAGTGTATTAGTGTACATTTTGCCTAATATATAAGATGTTGGCAAAGATGAATTGCGATGCCACTGTGAGGATACCAATATCTTTGAAAAAATCTCTCGGGGAAACTCTGGCACTTAGCTGGTAAATTGCTCGAACAGCTTGTTTTTGAAGGACAAATATATTTTGAATATCAGCAGCTTTGCCCCACAGCAGAATACCGTAGGACATAACGCATCGAGAGCTTCGTTTTGTACACCGTTATGACGCAGTTTACGTAAAAGCGTGTCATGGTGCACGCAATCAAAGGCTTTGGAGAGATCACAGAAAACCCCAATAGCATTTTGCGAGTTCTCCCATGCGTTAAATATGTGTTTCAGCAGAGCAACACCCGCATCTCTAGTCGAACGACCTTTTGTAAAGCCATATTGTTCATTATGAAGGAGGCTATTTAAATTAAAATATTAGCAACTGCTTGAGTATTAACTTTTCAAATATTTTACTAAATGCAGGTAAGATAGAGAGATGGGCCTGAAATTGCCAATGTCATTTTTATTACCTGTTTTAAATAATGGTATGACTTTACTACTCTTCATGAAGTCAGGAAAAGTTCCTAAATCAGCACATTTATTAAAAGTTACAGCTAGATAGCGGGCTACGATGTCTATTATATTACTTAAAAGTTTAATGGAGATGCCCCAATAATCACCAGTGTTTTTAGACTTGAGTGTGTTAAAAACATTAACTACATCACGAGGCGTTACATGTTCGAAGCTAAGTAAGTGACTACTTTTAGACACACTACTAAGCAAAAGGCTTTCAGCTTTAGACGGCGACGAATTTAAGGAGCGAGTCGTATTTATAGGTATGTAAAAAAAATAAAAAAAATACACTAATCTTTTTAAATAATTTTGAATATTTTTTACATACTCTATGAAAGGAGTATCAAAAAACCTCGTATAGTCATACGAGGTTTATGGTTTGAAAAAAATACAGGTACTCGCTCTACTTTTATAAATACCTGGAGTGGCCCATTGGTTAAAGATTACGGAGGTGCCATTAATTTTAATAGTTTTGGTCTTGAAAGTAGATTGGTACTCTTTTTGCACAACATCAAAAAGGGCTCCATAGGTTTCATTAGAATTCTCGTGTTCAAATAATATAGCTCATAGAATTACACCATCTATGGTATAGATGGTGTAATTCTATGAGCTATATTATTTTTAAACTTATTGCAACGGCTAGCTGTATAACGCCTGCATTCTATTTTATGCGGCTTTTTATGTAATAAATTAAATTCATTTATTTTCAGGTAAATAACACCCATTGCCAGACATACAAGAAATAATAAAAAAAATATTAAACTACCACAAAATAATCAAATCAAATAATGACAGATAAAATAATCAAATTACATGAAATCAAATTAAATTAACAAAAAATAATAATAATAATAATGTCACCAAAAATTTGTTATAAGTACCTATATTCTAATATTTAAAAATGCCATAAATAAGTACTTAAAAATAAAGGAGATAAAAAATGTCACCAAAATAATAAAATTAAGAGGGTGCATCCTAAAAGTTGGCAACGTCGTAAATATCTGTCAAATAGTTACCTGTTTTGATTAATTTGGAAATAATACTGTATGGAAATAAGAAATGTGGCTAACTAACTAACTAGAATATTAATAATGAATTGCAATTATAACATTGAATTTGCTGTTGTACCCGTTTTAGGTGTAAAAAATGCATTTGGAAAGTTTCCAAATACTTTTTTTACATCTAAAACTAACTATTCGGTGTTACGATATTAATTGTTGCATTTCTTAATCAATATTCTAGTTCGCTAGTTAGCCACATTTTTTATTTTCATACAGAAATATTATGAAATTAATCAAAACAGCGAAATATTTGACATCTATTTGCGACGTTGCCAACTTTCAGAATAAACCCTCTTAATATCTTCTCTCCGACATTGGTACAGCAACATGTCTGCTGGAACAATGTCGGATGAAGGGGCAGTCCAGCCTTCCAACTCCAAGAAAACGAAATGTATAAAGTTCGCTTTACCGAATGTTAGAAATCTAGGACCCAACATCGTCTTAGATAAAGAAGTGCTTGAAACTGTGGGCTCGGCAGTTTTTCTGGGCATAACAGTAGATGCCAAACTTCAGTGGGGCCCACATATTTCAAGTCTAGCGGGAAGGCTCAGCTCGGCCGCCTACGCTGTCAGGAAAGTAAGACAATACACTGACGTTGATACAGCTCGATTAGTCTATTTTAGTTATTTGCATAGCGTTATGTCCTATGGTATTCTGCTGTGGGGCAAAGCCGCTGACATTCAAAATATATTTGTTCTTCAAAAACGAGCTGTCCGAGCAATTTACCAACTAGGTACCAGAGTCTCTCTGAGAGATTTTTTTAAAGATATTGGTATTCTTACAGTGGCATCACAATTCATCTTCGCCAATATCTTATATATTAGGCAAAATATACACGTATACACTAAAAACAGTGATATCCACAATATCAACACCAGAAATAAAGACAAATTACGAGCTCCTTTTCACCGGCTTCATAAGGTTCATAACTCATTTGTTGGGCTTGGTATAACCTTTTATAACAAGCTACCCACTTCTCTGCTAGATTTGCCTTTTAATGCGTTTAAAGCTAAAGTAAAATCCAACCTTTGTTCAAAGGCATACTATTCTATCAATGACTACTTAAGCGATAAAAATAGTTGGTCGCTGTGATTAACTCAAGACAATGTTTATGTTCTTTCTCCAGTTTTAGCTTACCTACTGACAGGTTATATGTTTATAGAATGTTTAATTTATTTGACTTTATTATACAATTTTTTTTTTTTTTATTTATTGTTGACATGATCTACTCATTACAATGTTTTCGTATGAGTTGTATTGCAATATGTGATTAGCTAGCGACCTCGACAGTAGATTATATATTATTCTTGCCTAACTGTTGATCTATTTTTGTTGATTTATTTTTACTTCAATGGTCCTAGTTTATCATATCTAATTATGTGACTTCGAGTTACAGCTTTATTAGCTATATGTAAGCGGGCACGCCCTTTATGCCTGGAGGCTTTATAATTCGGGTATTAAGTTCTGTTTACGTTTTTAGTTTTTATTTTTGCTTGAGTTTAGATTTCGATATTTTTTTTTTTTGTTGGTACATTGGCGCGTGCTAGCTGTCATTATGGCATATATTTTATTGAATGTTTTGTGTTGAGTAATGTAAATTATTTGCATACTATTGTATAGAATCAAGTTATTTTTTTCTAACTGAACAGACAGCTGTGCTGCTGGGGAGTTTGTTGCGCCACTTCTTCTCTCCAGCAAAGGCACTAGGAAGTGGTGAAGGGCGGGCGTTTTTGGGGGACTGTCTTATGTAATTTTGACGTTCGAAAAGTGCTGATTCTCAGCCTAATTTGAATAAATGACTTTTGAATTTTGAATTTTTTGAATTTCCCGCAATCATCGCCAGTACGATGTTGGGGCTAACCCGTACCCTGCGCACCAAGGACGCGGCGCGCTTGCGCATGGTCGCGTGAAAGCAGTCGATGCGCGCCTCAGCGAACATACCCGATGCGCTGCAGTATCGAGGTAACCCCATCACCGCCCTGAACGCGTTATTGTACTGGACGCGGATGGCGCTATAACTTCTGTAATGCCAGCCACACACGTAACGATTGGCTTGCGCAAACTTAGGCTTGCGCAAATCTAATTTGACGGGTTTTCAAAGAAATTTGCGCAAATTTCTCCCCACACACGTAACGATTTGCTTGCGCAAGCCTAAATTTGCGCAAGCAAATCATTACGTGTGTGGCTAGCATTAGAGTAGTGAGCCCACAGACTGCACGAGTACATCGATGTACAATACGCTCTAAAGAGCGAGGCCTTAACTACATTAGAGCACCGTGCAAATCTGCAGGCAATCATGTTGGCTCTAACAGACAACGCCCTCCGCTCCCGTTCTATGTCTGCGTGATCTTTAACGTCGACAGTCAAAATATGCCCCAAGTATGTAAACTGGTCAACCCTTTCCAAAGGAACCCCATTAAGTCTGGCCGGAGGTATGCTTCTCGGACACTTTGCACTAGCGGTCACGAAGATCATACACTGACTTTTCCTTACATTATACTATAAACCGTGACCACAAGCATAGTCCTCACATACCTGCAACAGCTTCCTTAAGCCGCAGACCGAAGTGCTCAACAGTACCATGTCGTCCGCATAACTTAGATTATTGACACATGTACCGTCAATGTGACAGCCGACATGCTGGCTGCTGAGCGCCACGATCAGACCATTTATGTATAATTTAAACAGGTAGGAGATGTTAAGCCACCCTGCCTGACTCCGCACTTGAGCTGATACGTATCCGACATTGCCCCCGCCCACCTAACACTATTAGACTGGTGCGCATACCAATACTGGAACATGCTGATGAGTTCCGGCGGCAAATTTATGCTCCTCAGCTTGTTCCACAGCAGGTCATACACTACAAGGTCAAAAGCCTTGGACAAATCAAGGAAGCATGCATACACGAGTGTTTTACGATCTATGTAGTATTTGACGGTATGCTTAAGACACAGTATAGCACTTTCTGTGGGCAGCCAGGGACGAAACCCGAACTGGTTATCGTGCAGTGTTACCGATCTATTTAACTGTGTGTGAAGCAAACCGTAAAACACTTTAGCAGTTACAGTGGCAAGAGAAATAGGCCTGTAGTTACTCTTATCAGTAAGGTCACCAGGCCACCAGGTAATGGCATGAGGAAGCTAGCTAATAAACCACAGTGGTCAGACGTTAAGTCACTTAACACAAATTTATTTTTGCCATCACAATCACTAAATATATTATCAAGAGAAGTTGACGAAGATGCCGTGATCCTAGTAGGTTCAAAAAATAAGTTAACTAAATTAAAAGACCTAAACAGATTAAGAAGTCTAATATTTAATGGAGTAACATCTAAAATATTAATATTAAAATTTCGAAAAATATATCGTTATCCGAGCCTTGATGACGATTTAATGACAAATTATACGTTATCAACTGACAGCGCTAACCCGCAGAACATTATATTTTAACTTTTTATAAAACTCTGTGACTCTGTACCTCACAGTACTTTGGCGGTTTATTACACGAAATATATCTATCTAAAATGGTAACCAATAGCTCCATGTTACGGATACATAGAGCTATAGATTGCCACACTGGATCCTTAAAAATGTACCCAAAGTTTTGTGAGCATTTTTAACAGCTCCAATGGACTGATGGTGATAGGCTGTTAAGGATATTTTTTCTGTATTAAGAATTTTACAACCCTGTTCCATAGTAGCAGAAGTATTTTATTATTATTATGTTATTTCCGGAATACCAAATCTTAATACGAGTATGAACTGTCTAACAAAATGCCAAACAAAGACACGGTGTCCATTGCAGATCTATGCATTTAATGCATCTGCAATGGACACCGTTTCTTTGTTTGGCATAGGTATATCTACGTATTGAACTAGTATGGCAGTGTTGGTGATATTTAATTAAAAGCGACTACATCGAGTAAAAGGCACCTCGACAGAAAATGTACCTTTATTTTATTTTATTTACTCGAGTAACGAGTTAAAATATCGAACCGCATCACTATCTGACACTATCAAAAAGACAAGTGTCAAGTAATAACAACACTTTATTCATTTTATTTTTTCAGTTTCTTTCGAATAGCATGAAATTGATATTTCTGTTTTCCAGTGTGTGTGGATGTATTATAATGAATATGGAATCTTCAAGACGGATAGCATTTACTCCAGAAGGATGTTGTGTTATTGTTCAGTAAGATTTCAAAGCAATGTGCAAAGACATTTTCACCAAAGAGAACAATACAAATATTTGTTACAATACGCTTATTTTCTAACACAAATCTTCGATTTCTAACACTAGAGCTACTCTTGCTGAATACTGTTGTAACAGTTTGGTAGGACGTTGGTGTTGTTGGTTGTGTACTAATGTGTACCTACCTACCAACGGTGAGCGTGCGGTATTTAAGTATTTTCATCTTGGACACGGTATCAAGATGGGAGATGGAGCGACTTGCATCTTTTTAGATGAAATACTATCTACTTCAAGTCATCTGACGTTTAAATTGATATACTTACAGTAATAAAAATGCTTTGTTATCTACGTGATTTTTATTTCATGAACCGTTCAAAACACCTATATTCCTACTATGTACTACTGAACAGTGTATAATTTTACTAAATTATTATACCGGTGAAGCCAATCTATTCACTAAATAACAATAGCTTTTTTAGTAAATTTTTGGGTTATGATCCTACTTCTCAGTATTCCCACTAGACAAACTATAAATAGTACTACCACTATAATCTAGAGATCATACGGAACAAATCAACCATACGTTTCATTGATAGACACCACAATCTTTGGAGGGGCTAATCACCGAACAAAAAAAAAATTCTCCTTTATGAATCAATTAATAGATTGTTTGCCTAGGGACCAAACAACTATTTTAAAGGCGAGAGTGTTTCTTTGAATCTAGAGCGGAGCAAGGATTCTACTGTAGAATCTTGAGTACGGCGAGGGATTCAAAGTACGTGACTCGAGCTTAAAATATTGTTGCTCCCGATGTTGACACTTATCACCCTCTATGAGAAAATTAGTAAGTGCAACTTATGAATAAGAAGAGTACCTACGTTTATTTATTTCCTTTTCACTACTTGAAGAAGACACATTTTTTTTATAAAACGTAAAATTCGAATTTGAGTAAAGAATTCGAACGTAAGAACGTTTTCACAAACTTATTTTTTTTGATTTGGCTCGCGCACCTTGTTTTTCATACAGCCTATTACTTGTTCATACAATGTTCATGATTGATATCTTTGGTCATTGGAACTTTTACAAAAAATATCCATATTCCAAATTCAAATCACTTTTAGGCCCTAGGGATTAAAGAGTTATTTCAGACCCTGTTTACGAATAATAAACTAGCTCTTTGAATAGCTGTGATAAAATAGTAGATTGTTATACAAGGAGCTAAAATGACCCATTATAACGAGGTAGTTTTACTCCCGAGCTTTAGCGAGGGAGTAAACAGAAACCGAGGTATAATGGGTTTTTAGCGCCGTGTGTTACACTCTACTTTTCACTACGATTGCGAGAAAATAAAATAGTAAATAAAATAATAATTATTTATTAAAAATTATTTATTTTCCTTTCTCTTCCATCTGCAAATTAGGGTCTCCATTCTCACTAGATGATGACATTTTCAATGTTGTAGGTCACCAATGCAATTTATATAATTGGAGAAAAATCATAAATATATCTACCTTACCTATCTTACCTATCTTACCTATCTTACCTATCTTACCTATCTTACCTATCTTACCTATCTTACCTATCTTACCTATCTTACCTATCTTACCTATCTTACCTATCTTACCTATCTTACCTATCTTACCTATCTTACCTATCTTACCTATCTTACCTATCTTACCTATCTTACCTATCTTACCTATCTTACCTATCTTACCTATCTTACCTATCTTACCTATCTTACCTATCTTACCTATCTTACCTATCTTACCTATCTTACCTATCTTACCTATCTTACCTATCTTACCTATCTTACCTATCTTACCTATCTTACCTATCTTACCTATCTTACCTATCTTACCTATCTTACCTATCTTACCTATCTTACCTATCTTACCTATCTTACCTATCTTACCTATCTTACCTATCTTACCTATCTTACCTATCTTACCTATCTTACCTATCTTACCTATCTTACCTATATTACCTATCTTACCTATCTTACCTATCTTACCTATCTTACCTATCTTACTTATCTTACCTATCTTACCTATCTTACCTATCTTACCTATCTTACCTATCTTACCTATCTTACCTATCTAACCTATCTTACCTATCTTACCTATCTTACCTATCTTACCTATCTTACCTATCTTACCTATCTTACCTATCTTACCTGTCTTACCTATCTTACCTATCCTACCTATCCTACCCATCCTACCTATTCTACCTATCCTACCTATCCTACCTGTCCTACCTATCCTACCTATCCTACAATCCTACCTATCCTACCTTTCCTAAGAACCTTCTCCTTACTATAACAAACACAACCAAAAAAGAAATAGCGAAATTAGTCCAGCCGTTCACGCGTGATGCCGTGATCAAGGAAATAGGGATTCTTTTTTATATATTTAATATTATAAATAAGAACAAAGACTTTTCGTCTTTGGGTGGTAGGCTCGTTGGAAACAGACAAAAATTTAAAAAAAATTACTTTAGCCCCTAGAGGATGAAATGCTATTTTATCTTCGCTCTGGTACGCTACAATGACGGATTTTTTGAGCAAGAGAAGTGAAAAAAATATTATGCATAAGGAAACTTTGAGTAGGTTTTCAAAACAAGTCGTTTCTTTTTTAAATCCCTAAATTGTTGAGGACTGAGGTTCACTTACCTAGACAAACTGGAATATCCGCGAACATTTTTAATTTTCACACTTTCGCTCAGCATCAAACTGTTTCTACTTCTCAATATTCGGACTCCGAACATTTTGCATAAATTACGTAAATATTTGTTATTGAAAAAAAAAAGGTTATAAGCACATTAAGTTTTCACTTCCTTATATAAATAATTTGCAGAAATAAAAACAGATTTCAGACTAATAAAGTAGGTACTATAAATTAAAGAAGTGTTGACCTCTTTCGCTGAAGTTTGTATTGCAACTGGTAAATAAAAAGTATCGTCGTGATTTATATACTAATATTTTGTATTAATGTGTTACCTACTGCGATGTAGTAATTTTATTCTAGCTAGGTGCATCATCTTCAGTTTTTATATAATAAACGTATATTCAAAATGTTGTAAAACATTTTTAAAAGAGTAACGATGGAGTTTCTTGCCCATTCTTATTCGTATGAAACTACGTATTAGAAAGGGCGACTTATTTTTTATAATGTTGACTTTCGGAAGTGCTTTTTATTTTTATATTTGTAATAAATGATTGGTGTAAATGCCCAGCAGCTTAGCAAATGCGTCGGAAAGTTTGGACTTGGAACTCGGAACGACAGAGGTGACCGACTTATACAATTTGCGGCCGAAAATTACCTAGTCATTGCAAATAGCCTCTACCAACACCACCCTTGAAGGCTATATACGTGGATATCACCCTATGAAAAGTACCGCAACCAGATAGACTACATCTTACATAGTTCGATCCCGATGGAGGTCATCTGTAAAAAATCCCATACACTACCTGGAGCTGATTGCGGATCGGACTACCAACTTCTGGTCTCAAAATTCAAGCTCAAATTGACAGCAGCAAGAACCCTCGAAAAACAAAGAAGCCTAGACGTGAATGATGTACCGAAATTCAAGTCGCTAGTGGAACACAACTGGATAAAATGGACAGACGGAGTTTTGGACAACGAACCACCTGAAACACTTTGGAACAGAGCGAAGTCTCTTATAAAGCTCGCGGTCATAGGATCCAAAGCACCAGCACGCAGCGGTTCAGCGAACTGGAGCAAATATCAGAAGCTTGGAGGTGTTCCTGTCATTCACTGTTTGAAGATCCGAAGTCACTAACCTAGTCAGTTGATGTAAACATAAACAGAACCAGAGAGTGATGAACTGGAACCCGACATCGTTGAGTCAGAAATTAGAGCTGCCACCAAGCACTTGAAGAATGGAAAGGCTACGGGATCTGATGCCATCCCAATTGAGACTATTCGAGCATTGGGAGAACGTTCATATCTTTCACTCCATCTGCAATAAGATATGGCTGTCAAGAAAATGGCCGTCAGAATGGGCTCATACAGTTTTCATCCCACTCCACAAAACAGGGTCAACCAAAAAGTGTAACAACTACAGACTTATTGCTCTGATCAGCCACGCCAGCAAAATATTGCTACACATCTTGAACGAACGTCTGAAAGCACATCTGTCGCGAGAGATTGCTCAAGAACAAGCTGGCTTTGTGAAGGGAAAGGGAACTCGTGAACAGATTCTCATTGTTTGCCAGATTATTGAGAAGGCACGAGAATTCAACAAGCCGACCTTTGTTGATTTCTCCAGAGCATTTGACTCCGTGAAATGGCCAACCTTGTGGAAGACGCTGTTGGAAATGGGCACACCTAAACACCTTGTGCACCTTCTTAGAGAACTCTACGAAGAAGGAACAGTATCAGTACGAACTGACGACCACTTTTCGGATAGTTTCCATCCCAGTGCAGGTGTCCACCAGGGATGTATTGTATCGCCACTCCTATTCAACACCTACACGGAGCTGATTATGCGAATTACCCTCGACGACTGGACTGATGGTGTTGCGATTGGTGGCTACAAAATTGCGAACCTACGCTAAACTGATGATACAACCTTGTTCGCGACTAATGCTGAACACATCGAGGAACTACTCCTTAAGATGGAGCGCGTGAGTCTTGCGTTTGGATTAAGGATTAATCGCAGTAAGACCAAGATGATGATTGTAGACCGTAGCAACAACAACTCGCCAAACATGACACAGATTGCGAGCTGCGACGTAGTACAGTCCTACGTATGTATATCTTGGAGCTATGGCACGCGAGCAATGGCAGCTGCGTAGATGAGGTGAAACGGCGTATGGCTATGGCTCGAGGTGCAATGGACAAGCTGAAAAAAATATGGAGGAATCGCAACATAACTTAAGCCACTAAGATCAGCCTTATTCGTACACTTGTATTCCTCATATTTCTGTACGCAGCTGAGACGAGAAAAAAGTAGATGCTCTAGAAATGTGGTGCTGGAGAAGAATGCTTGGGGTATCATGGACAGAATTCCGCACAAACGTCTCCATACTCCAAGAACTCGGCATCAAACAGCCTCTATCAGCACTAGTACAGTCTCGAATACTGAAGTTTTTTGGTCATAACTGGTGAAATGTGGGTGTACTACAGGTACAACTCTGAACAACCCTTCGGAGAAACGAGGCGTGATGTTATATACATCCCAATGAGCCCACGGTTTGTATAATAATTACATACATAGTGTAATTATTATACAAACCGTGGGCTCATTGGGATGTCCCATCGGAAAATTTGACGAACTTCCATTACTACAAACTTATATCCCCTATTTAATTCGACGTCACAGAATTGACCCTAAATGGACGTTGCTAGGACGTAAGATTCACTAACAACACAGGACAACACAGGACGTCGCAGAATTGACCCTAAATGGACTATGCTAGAGAGCAGTGGTGGCCCAGTGGTAAGGGTTTAAACCCACGACCTACAACTCGTAAGTCGGGGGACTTACGAGTTGTAGGTCGTGGGTTTAAACCCAAGCAGGCGCTTTACTTTGTGTATATAATTTCATCATCACTGCTCACAAAACAGTGAAGGAAAACATCGTGAGGAAAGCGGCATGTCTTAGAACCAAAAATTTGAAGACATGTGACATCTACCAACCCGCACGAGGCCCGTGTGGTAGATTACAGCCCACTCCCTCTCACAGAGAGGAGGCCTGTGTCCCAGCAGTGGGAACATTAATAGGCTGATTATGTATGTTATGTTATGTATGGACGATGCTAAGACGTATAATTCATGACCAACACAAGACGTCCCAGAATTGACCCTAAATCGACGTCACCAGGACGTTTCGATGAGTACCACACGCTAAAATAACGTCAATGTGACGTCCATATTCGACAAATAACGACGGACCCTAAAGTGACCTTGGGATGACGTAATTTTTTTGCTGCACGTCATTATGCTACCTGGAAACGCGATTTAATTAAGAGCGAAAGTTCTCTTCTCAATAAAATTATTTATATCATGTCCTAGTAAACTACAACCTCTCGTGTGTATTTAAATGAAATCAATTATAACATATAGGTAAGCTGCTCACTAAGGTACAGAGAACGGGAATAATAAGATTTCCCTGCATATGTTACTGTAAAGTTGCTCTTAGACGCGGCGGTACCTGTTTAAATATATTTAGTGACATCACTCTGTTACATATTTTGTCTGATTACATAACATAACATAATCAGCAGGCCTCCTCTCTGTGAGAGGGAGTGGGCCGTAATCCACCACGCGCGCCCAGTGCGGGTTGGTGGATGTCACATGTCTTCGAATTTTTGGTTCTAGAACATTACGGTTCCCTCACGATGTTTTCCTTAGCCGTTTTGTGAGCAGTGGTGATGAAATTATTTGTCGCAAAGCAAAGCGCCTGTCTGGGTTCAAACCACGACCTACAACTTGTAAGTCGGGGCCGTTACCACTGGGCCACCACTGCTCATGTATCTCTGTTACTAAGTCAGTTTACGGCATTGAAATACGGTAATTAACACTTAACATAACATCACGCCTTGTTTGCCCGAAGGGTTGGGCAGAGGTGTACCTACCCCACCCACATTTCGCCAGTTATCTTTAAGTCCCTTGTAATAGGGGGCGAGTCTATTGCCATCAACCGGGCACAAATCCAGACTCCAGACTACTATTTAGAAATTCTAGAAACCCGATCGACCGACTAGGGATCGAACCTAGAACCTTGTGCTCAGCATTAACGGTTGCGACCACTAGACGGTATACAATGCGGCCCTTGGGCATGTGACCGCCCAGAATTTTCTGAATATTCATGTTTTTTTTTCAGAAATTAACTTTAATAGGGAGTCTATCTTTAATATTTTTCTTTTTATTAAATTTTTTGAGTAGCTTTTTCGATCTTGCTTTACATTTTTGCCAAATCTCCGACAACGTTTTTGGCTCAATTTGGAGTATGTTTATTACCTATTTCTAAAAGCTTAGCTCATAAGGTTAAGAGCTACGCTTTTTTGCAAAAAAAATAAAAAAATAGGTAACATGAAAAATATTAAAGTTTTTTTTTCTAACTCAAGTTTTTAATTTATTGCACGTATTATGACTTTTACAATTTTTAACTATTTACACTATTTAAACTATGTATATACAACAAACTATTATATATATTATATTATGTACGAGTATGTAAAGGAAAAAATAAAATAAAAAACATAAAGGGAAGGGCTCATTGGTCATCATAAAATTCCCCTTTAAAGTAAATTTTCGATAATTTTTCATGAATATTAAAAAAATACGGACGGTCGTGCCCGTGCCCATTGTATATCACGAATACTCAAAATTCAGGTAAAATTCTTCAAAAATGTTTTTTTTTTATATTTTGTTATTATACCGGTAAAAAGCTATGCATACTTAGCGTATATCAGAAAGATGTGATCAAATTTAATGGTTGTGATGCAGACCAACACACTGAACACAACGACTTTCTTGATGTGACAAACATCGTAAACGAGAAAAAATTATCAGCTGTCGAAGTTTTCTATGAGACAGTAAGTTGATATTATTTTCACTATTTTGATGTTGGTCTGATGTGTATGCGCTTGCTACTCACACATCTATACAAATAAATAAAATTGAAATGTCTGTTTGTAATGTCAAAATATCAGCTTTTTACTAAATGCTTAGGAAAGTATTTACGGTACACACAACAAAAACGATTTATTTTTGTCTGGCTGTGTCTGATCCGGCGAATCTCTGAAACGGCTGGACTGATTTTGCCGGGAGTGTCACTGGCAGATAGTACAAATAAATAAAGTATAGAGGTCCACGTGGACGAAGTCGCGGGTAATAGCTAGTAGTTCATATTATATTGTGAATATGTGAGTGGACCCATGTCAGTTCAGTAATAAACCAGCGTTCAATGAAGACTCTCGTTTCATTATCGTTAGAAATCATGGTCCCATGGAGAAAGTTGTCCAGTCTGATGGTCTGCATATCATACCCTTTTTGACCACACCTTTTTGTTAAATGCTACGGAAGTTATAATTGAAACCGTGACAGATGGTAACAAAACCCTCAAATTCTAAGCTCAAGGGAAAAACATGAAATTTATTTAGTCTCGACACTTTCAATCTAATTAAAAAGCTTTCGCCGCCTCAAAGAAAATTAATTTTGATTAATTTTAACGAATTAATTTTGTAAAGTTTTTGTCTCTTTCTATTATGCTGAGATTGACAGGTGAAATTGTTTAATAAAGATAATTTATGTTAATATATGCTTCGCTTGTTCGGATTTTTAATTAATTTTGTCATTGTCACATTGCATTATGAGTAACAAAGCGACCGAGCTCTGTTCTGATGAAAATAGAGAATGCTCAATTTTAATAGTATAGGATAGTTCATACTGATTCCATGCTGCCATGATAGTAGATACTTACTAATCCCATGCTGCCATGATAGTAGGTACTTACTAGTTCCATGCTGCCATGATAGTAGGTCATACTTACTCATTCCATGCTCCCATGTCATTATTTTAAGGTAACCATCTTGTTCTAAACTTTGGGCGATCGATTTTTTGCCCCCGGAAACCCCTATATTGCAACTTTCATCGAACTCGTTAGAGCAGTTTTCGAAAACGTTATTACATAATATAGATATATAATATAAATATGTACACCGTGTAATTTAAATCGTCTTACAAAAGCAGCCCTACCAATAACTACTAAACACTCATAAAAAATTATAAATATTGTAACAATTTTTTAATTCCTCCTTTAGGCTGCCTGTCCACTGGAGCGGAGAGGCGACGAGAGGAGCGGAGATGTGCCAAAATTAACCAATAGAATCGCACCTCTGGAGCGGAGTTTAGATTCTATTGGTTAATATTGGCACATCTCCGCTCCTCTCCTCTCCGCTCCGGTGGACAGGCAGCCTTAAAGAGGTATTTTCTGTCGGGTACATTGAGTGGCCCTTTGTAAGACGACTAAAATGTCACGGTATATATCAATTTTTTTAAGAGCGTTATTCTGAAAGTGGGCAACGTCGCAAATAGATGTCAAATATTTCCCTGTTTTGATTAATTTGGCAATATTACTGTATGGAATTTCTGAAATGTGGCTAACGAGCGGACTAGAATATTGATTATGAAATGCAATAATTAATATCTTTAACACTGAATATTTAGTTTTAGATGTAAAAAAAGTGTTTCGAAACTTTCCAAATGCCTTTTTTACACCTAGAACGGTTACAACATCAAATTCAGTGTTATATTTGCAATAAATTCATTATTAATATTCAGGTTCGCTAGTTAGCCATAATTCTTATTTCCATACAGTAATATTGCCAAAAAACAGGTAAATATTTGACAGTTATTTGCGACGTTGCCAACTTTTACGTAAGAACATTTGAATTTCGCAGGCTACTTTACATCCCTCTTAAAAAGAAGATGTCACGTTCTAACATGCAATGTGTACTTTCTGGTAGATTAGTCAGTGATTATATATTACACCACTGAATTACGGTGTAGAAAAATATTGCAAAAAAGAAGTATTTATTCTAATCTACTAGGTATGTTTTGGAATGAGTAACTAGAAATGAAATAAAATGAAAATGGGGTATTGGAATCACTTTACCACGATATATTAAAAAAAAAAAAAATTGTGGATGAGTTCGGCATTTCCAATCTGCCTACTCTGAGAAGAAAGGCCGAAGCAAACTCAGAGGCTCTCTTAGCTTCATGCTTGGCAATTCAAAATGCCCCTCAATCAATCAGCCTAGCCTATTCCTAACTATGTTAGGGTCGGCTTCCAGTCTTACCGAAAGCAGCTGAATACTATCTGACCTCCACCACCCAGTTACTGGATAACACGATACCAAATACAGAAGTGCCTATAATTGGTTTAATTTTAAATAAACGCTTTGAATTGAGCTGAGCTGAGATGCAAGGAAAGGTAATCATTGTTAGTTCCTTGTTCCACTGCATTTTCACAGACCAGGGTAATTAATACTGATAAATGCACTTTTTTATCAATGTTATGTAAATAATTTAAAAAGCCAATAATATAATATAGTAAACTTTAATACTAAACATAAACATTAGAATTTTCATCATGACTTAACCTTGTACCCAGGCTTCAAATACCTCTGCACACCTTTACAGTAATCTCTGAAATATTCGGACCACTCAATCTGAGTGGGGTCACAGGGGAACGTCTGCTGATCTTCGGGGGACAGTGAGGAGTACAGCTCCCTCGCTCGCTCTGCCCTCATCACCCAGGGCCTTGAAGTGAATTGCTCCATGACTTCCCTCATTTTGAGGACAAACGAGAGCAATTTCGCGTACCTGGTGATGATGAAGGGTTATTGGGACACTTAAAACAGCTGTTATAACATTTCAAACTTTAACGAAAAAAAATGTCTAAAAAAGTTGGAACTTCAATATCTCCGTAATCTGAGGGTTCCCGGGGATGGTCCAGTAAAAAAATGATCACTATGATGGGGAGAAATGAGTGATTCTCGACTTCGTTAAGCGTACTTTTAGGCTGCCTGTCCACTGGAGCGGAGCAAAGAAAAGAGGAGCGGAGATGTGCCAATATTAACCAATAGAATCTTGACTCCGCGCCTGAGTTTAGATTTGAATGGTTAATAATGGCACATCTCCGCTCCTCTCCTCTCCTCTCCGCTCCAGTGGACAGGCAGCCTTATACCCGTTATATGAGTTGTTTCATAATCAGATTATATTGTTTAAATGTAATGGAGTAACCTCGTTTTTTTTTTTTTCTGTTTGAAATTAACAAGAATCCATCCCCGAACCAAATCTTACGTGGAGCTATTGTTTGTTCAACAATTCACAATAAGTTAGGATTAGAAGAAAAAAAAAACGTATAAAAACTAGAGTACCAGTTAATTGCCACACGCGTGACTTTGCGGAAATCCATTATAAAATACAATAGACGATGTATATTTAGTAACTTAATCCGCTTAACTGTTCTTAAAGAGTCTTAGAGAACCCTGTAAGAAATCGACAACAAGTCAACAAGTCAATCGTCATCCTGAGGATGCTTCGTTGAGAGGCGAAACACGTGTCGATTTCTTACAGGGTCCTCTAAGACTCTTTAAGAACAGTTAAGCGGATTAAGTTACTAAATATACATCGTCTATTGTATTTTTTAACTAAAGTACTTCCACTTTGCCGACCAAGCTTGTACTGTCCCACTGGGCAAAGGGATTCCTTTCCGTTTTCCACTCAACTCGATCCTGAACCAACATGAACCAATACCGCTTAAAGGCGTCAACTTCATCCCGCCATCTGCACCTTTGTCTGTATCTGGCCTTCCGCGATGGCGTTGGAAGTTTTCAGCAATTTCTGTTTGATTTGAAGTGAATTCGAATAAAATAACTTACTTCGGTTCTCTACCCGTCATTTTCAGCCAAAAGTCAGCCATATGCGCAGGAGTAGTTTGAAATAAGAATGTTCCAATATTCACTATTGCTTTTGACTTGACATAAAATATACCCGGATAAGGCATTTCATCTGGAACAATGAATAATAATATTTTATCTGTTTAACAGTCTTGGAAGTTAGGACAAAAATACTATTATCATTAATCTTTAGGTTTTCAAAAATCAGCTGTTCCTTCATTTTGACGAAATATGCGAACATAAATGTAGGGGCACCGAAAAGTTTTTTTTGCTATTTCAGCGTTGGTCCCATAGTGAAAGTTGTTCAAAATGTCGAGTTCAATGACCCCTTAAGAGGTTTAGGGTAAACAAAAACTAAGGTTGTATACAATCTGGAGCAGCAATAAATAAACATACTGGCAAAAATAATACGAACACTTTGAAACTAACAATTTTTTTTTTTTTTTAAACATTCTAAAGTAGTGATGGACTGACTATAGCTTTGCCGATCTGCTGACTATAGTGATTAAATTATTGGATGCACCGACTGATTTATATATGATATTATTTTTGTATGACTGGGAACGTCATTAGATATACGCAGTTTATTTATTTATTTATTTATTGTCGTGTTGCGTCTCCACCTTGTATTATAGGATCAATAGATGACAAAACCCAACTTGAGAGATTTTACGTTCATTACTCGGGCAACGAAAGAAACACTGTTTAAGACAAAACCTCGTTGTTTTATCGTCTATTTTATTTTTTACTGTTCCTGTATAAACTTACTTGTACCCCGCGAAATTATTTCTTGATTGAAGTATTTATGAGCATCCGACCAAGTGACCGGATTCTCTGAAGAAGTGCTGCTATTAAAAACTTGTACTTCATTTGATCTAAAAGAAAAATTAATCAATGTTAAAATCTATTACTAGAACTAAGAAAAATTGGGTTTTTCCCACTATTCGGGTCGCCTTTCAGTCTAACCAGCTGCAGCTAGATACCATAATTTTACATGCAGCGACTGCCTAGCTGACCTCCACAAGCCATTTACTGGGTATCACAACACCCCTTGTACAGACTGGCTGCCAAACTTTCGGACTCTGACCACCCGTGACGACAGTCAAAGAACAACAAATAACCGCAGGGACCGACGCCGGCGTAACGTGCTTTACTTTAACCGGAGGGCCTAGTGCGAGTTTCATTTAACCTTCTCGATCAAACGCATCGAGCACGTTTGGCGTTCTGATTGGCCCTTCACCGGTGAAGGCCGGCCGGCTGCCAATCGGAGCGCCTAACGCGGTCGATGCGTTTGATCGAGACGGTAAAATGAAACTCACACTAAGCCACGGAGCCAGGACACGGAGGACTCCTGGCAAAGAGGTAAAATCTAGATCTACTTTTTGTAATCCCTGACTCTGCCAATGGGACTTGCCACGAAAATTGCGTCAAGCACCACGCGCCCCCTTCACCTGTTTCCATCCGTCGGTCCCGCAAGTCGTGTCGCGGTAACTCGTGGCATGCTCTAAAAACTTTTTTATTTGTTTTAGACGCGTGTCACTAGAGCGTATAGCTCGTGGCCACGGGGTAAATCTACAAAATATAATAATTATTCTTACTTGGCTCTAGCACCGGCAATAATACTTAAATTAGAAACGTAATCAACAGGGATGAAGTCAACGGCGTAACTGCTGCTTCCCAGATTAAAGCGGTTCCAGCCTTTGGCAGTGTAGAAGAGATGGTTTGTGCCACCATACCAATTTTCCAACCAGCCTGCTATAGGTTCTTCTTTTATAGGTGCAACTGGAATAGAAAATTGGATGATATTTAAATACGCTTGTTTTTTTTTTAAAGTTCGTAGATTGGCTGTCGGCTGACCTACAGATATGTCGATATCCGATAATATATTCTAATAATAACATACTTATTTTTCGCTATTTTACACCAATATTGTTGGACGCATACGTATTTATTACTTTATACCTACTACCTTACTTATTGACCGAGCGAGCGTAGCGTCTCTGCATCAAGTCTGGCAAAATTTGCTTTCCTGTGTCAGTTTGTACGTACTCGTACTACTCCACAGGTCGTATTTTCCGACCGATCTGGACGAAACTTGCACAGGTTTTACGACTTTATAGTTTTTTTTACCGTCGGGGATTTTTGATTGTAGGAGTAATTTCTCCAAAAAGCGAACTACTGGAATTCTCTACCATAAGAGATATACAGTGTATCCGGACATGGACTAGCGATATTCTAAATACTTAAATATAAACTATTTTAAAGTACAATTACACTTCAAAAAATTCAAAATTCAAAATATTTTATTTCACATAAACCTACATGGGCACTTATGAAACGTCAGAAGTTACGCACGGTTCCAATTGGTCGTTTCCTATGAAGAAAAGCCGGCAAGAAACTCCACGGTTACTCTTTTAAAAATAATTGGGTTTTACAATATTTACAACAAAAAATATATAAAAAATACAGTATTATTAGGTATGCGAGGACAGTGTAGGTCTTTCAACAACACACTCTAGGCTTGGGTCCAATACAGTGGCAGCCATTTTGTTTTTTTTACAAAAATTATCATATATCTCAAAGTTTTAGTCATACTGAGATAAAAATAGGTTTATTCGAAAGGCAATAATATTGTCTACCATCTGCATTACAAAAAAATGTGCTATGCACAAAAAAAAAGAAAACAAAAGAAAGAGTTTAATTATACTTTAAAATAGTTTATATTTAAGTATTTAGAATATCGCTACTCCATGTCCGGACACACTGTATAGAATATCGCTACTCCATGTCCGGACACACTGTATTGTAGTAGAATGGCAGCCGGGTCCCCGCGGTCCGACGTCAAAAACGTATTGACTGACGGGCGGACCATCTGGACCCTACCGGCCACTCAGTTAATTTTGAGTGTTATTTGTATTATAAATAGTGTTTACTTTCGTGGAACAGGTTTATAATTAAAGTCTATGAACGAACGATGACATAAAACATGACATGACCGACATCTGACAGTAAATTCATTGAATAAATTCAATATTTATTCAGTTCATATGGTCTGCGCGCAAAATGGCCGCGCGTGTGGTGTTTGTCTCGTGTTTTGATTTCGATTTTATTTTGTTTTAGTTATTTTCGGTAGTCCTCAAGCCTTTGTGTAGTGTTTTCCCATGAGTAAATAACATCATAAGTTCGAATGTACATTCAGATTTGAGTATAGTGCAACGTAATAAAAACTGTGATCCAAATAAAGTGGTTCGTGTTCGTCCGTGTTAAAACTTTTAATGGCGTGGTCAAACGTGGTGTTATTTTTGTTAAAAGTAAACAATTATATCAGTTGAATCTCTGTTAGCTATTGTATAAATGACGAACAAAAGATAAACTTCAGTGTAAAAGTGTTTGTGTGTTAAGTGATAAGGAGAACAAAGAAAGAAACAGGTTCCGATAACGTGTCGGCGGCCCGTCGGGAGGTGACGTCATCCCGTGGTAAGTGATACATATATTTTTAATTTGAAAATAATGTAGGGGGACGTGTAGTTTTTTATGTAATTCTTTAACGTTAAATAATATATCAATTTAAAAAAAAAATAATAATTGATAAAAATATTTTCAATATTTTTCAATTATTTTTTTCTTTACGGTAGTGGGGAAAAAGCCCCCTTCTCGTGACTTTACATTAAAATTAACAATAAATAACGAAAATAACATTTAGTTATCTAGTTTTATTGTGTTAGCTTATTTTATACCGATTCCAACTACGTAAGTATTATAAATAGCTCCCATACGAAACTTTAGAGATATAGACGTTCTAATCTCAAGTGTCAGGCTTCGTGGGGGGTCTCGGGACCACCCACGCGCCGCTTGACAGCGGACGGTTTTGCGCCGGCGCGCGCGTGACAATCCAGAGGATATAAATCGAATTATCACAAAAAAAAACGATGTATCATTTAAGATGGTTGATTTTAAACTGGGATAACGAAATCGTAATAAAAAGATAATCTTTTGATATTGCACTCAATTGATTCAATTCCAGTTATGGTCGTCAATGTTTTATGCAAAATAAATATGCGTAAAAGAACATTTTTTGCAGTGGATTCCGGCACACCAAAGAGAAAAGTAATAATATTAGTTGAATACGGTAATTCATAACAAAAATTCTCTATTTTTTTTAGGTGCATGAACAGTGCACTATTTTTAAATTATAATACCGATGAGGCCAACCTACTCACTAAACAATATTAATTATTGCAAAAAATTTATGCTCTCGAGTTCTACTGTTCGCGGAACTACTAGTTTATTAATCAGTAGGGCTAACATGAAATTCAAAATTCAAAATTCTATAGTCATTTATTCAAACTAGGCTGAGAATCAACACTTTTCGAACGTCAAAATTACATAAGACAGTCCCCCAAAAACGGCCACCCTTCACCATTTCCTAGTGCTTTTAGCTGGGAAGAAGAAGTGGCGCAACAAACTTCCCAGCAGCACAGCTGTCTGTTCAGTTAGAAAAAAAAATGATTTTATATAATAGTATGCAAAATAATGACTACGCAACACAAACATTATTTAAATTAATAGCCATAAGTCAGCTAGCACACGCCAAAATACCAACCAAAAACATCGAGAACTATACTCAGGCAGAAATAAAAAATAAACTAAACGTAAACAATATCTAAATAACAGCCTCCAGGCATTCAGGGAGTGCCCGCTGACATATAACTGTAACTGGAAGTTATAAATGATAAACTAGGACCATCGAAGTATAAAATAAATAAACAGTTAGTTACTAATAACAATAACAAAACCATGATCAGCAAGACGACCAATCACCACAAGCAGCACCCGTTCACGAGTATAACGCAAAGATTAATGACAAGCGCGAGAACGCTCTTTTTGTCGTTTTGTCGTTATTAGTCTACAATTCTGACGTCATTCTAATCCCTAACATGACCGTAAACGACGAGATAACTTGAAAAACGCACTTTGACATTTCTATATCTCGCGCAAGAGACCGATGTTGCAAAATATAAAAAAACAAATAATTTTTATGATAGCAACATTGGCTTGAGATATACCATTTCATTCATGCAATGATGCCGATTTTCGTGTCACAAATGCCTCTAAACTAGCCCTAGATAGTTAACCTACGTCGAAACGACGTACTCGATTTTGAAAAATCGATATAACTCGTTTGTTTTTCGCGTCACTAAACTGCCCGTTCCCGCCAACTCAGTCAGCCATCGGAGCTTGCAGGACACAACCGTATCGCTCTGGTAAGTGCAATACTTTCGTCAATATTTACCTACCGTACGTCGAAGTGACGTATGGTTATCTTTAGAGTCAGTTTTTAGTTGTTGTGTTATGTTCTTTTTTGAGAATAAATGTACATGTTTTTTATTAGTTTTTTTACTTGTTATAGGCCACGATAAAAATAACATATTGACGTCACGAAATCGTGCAGACGATTCAGAAATCAGTCGGTTGTTGCATGAAACGAGCGATGAAGAGATTCAGGGGTCGGACAGTGAAACTGAAGACAATTTACAATTTATTTTATTTATTTAGGTGTACCTGAGCCAAAGAAGAGAAAATATTGTGCCTTTTGTCCATCAAAAATTAGAAGGATGACAAATTCAATGTGCGACAGCTGCAAAAATCCCATTTGTGGAGAGCACAAGTCCAGCGCCTGTCCTAAGTGCCTTAGTGACCAAAATTAATAAAAATTATTATTTACTTAGGTTTTCTATATTATAGAGTTTTCATAAAGTTGATTTTGAAAAGTTTTAATAGTAAATTATAAGACTGACGGAGAGTTTCCTAATTGTTTAAGTTTTGTATAGTAAGAAGTACCTTGTTTTGTTCTCAATTTTTTTTTTCTTATAAATATGTAAATAAACTCAAATGTTTTTCATTTACTCACAATAAAATGACATACTAAAAGACATAATATCACATTCATAAACCTAGTATATACATAATCCAAAATATGCTCACTTAAACATTCGCACGTCGAGTCGACGTATGGTTATCTTTAGTGTACAGTGACATATGGTTATCTATCTAGGGCTAGACTAAAAATCACCAAAACTTTTATTTTTCTTATATCTCGAAAAGGGAGTCGAAATTTTCATTATTTTTGCGATAGGACACACGTCCTATCGCAAAAATAATGAAAATTTCGACTCCCTTTTATGATACCCATAAACCCTAACTCTCAACATGTAGGTAATAATTTTTCTTATTTTCCATACAGAAAAATTCCACATAAAAACGTCGTTCCAGTAAAAATAGTAGTTTAAAACAAAGTATTTTTATATTGTAAAAAAAGTCGGTTAATAAAATGATGACCAAGATAACAAGTACAATTATAAAATAAATAAAGTAAATAAAATAAAATAAACAAATTAAATAAAATAAGTAAAATAAATAAAATAAACAATAAATCAAATAAATAACATAAAAATTATTGAAGTATAAAGTAAGAATAATGATTTAAATTAATTTTTTAAATTATGAAACTGCTATGTTATTTTGGAGTATTTTTTGTATCATAATTTTGTCTACTCTTTTCGTCGTCAAAATTGGGGACGACTAAATGACAACAAATCGCAGATTATCTCGTGTTAAATTGTCAAAAATCGAGATAACTAAGGTGCCATGGGGCCATAAGGGTTTGTCGAAAAAACATCAAGTTTGACAGAACGAGTCGACTATTTTGTATGGCAGCGCTGTCAGAAAACGAGAAAAGTGCAGAAATAGACGACAATTACTCACGCGAGATATAAACATTGTCGCGTGTGTCATGTTAGGCCTACAGATGAATGCTGTAATAATTATAAAGAAAAAAATTCAATTGTCTCAATACAAAGATGACAATTACCATTGTCTTGTTTTTTTATTTGTAACTAAGTGGGTTAGTTCTCTTACAAGCTAATTGAAAAAAAAACCTGCAAAAAACTTTAAAATATAATTTATTTAATTACCTATAGAAGGCCTAATGATAACTGTGGGCACATCGCCATGTTTCTTCATGATGTAGGACTCCGATAATGCCTTAGAGAAGATATAAGTGTTGGGTTTCTCATGGGCACCTGTAACAAAATATTAATCCCAATAAAATATCTTGAGGCTGGTCAAGTAGTTGCTCCATGTTTAAACCACTGGTTAAATCTTATACTTTGAATTGTCTCTATTTTTTTTTCATATTTTTCTCACATATAGAGCAACAAGAATAATGTACCCAGGATTTTGTAATGTCTTTATTTAAAAGAGTGTCCTGGGAGTTTCTTGCCCGTTCTTCTCCACAGAGATCTACTTTTTGGAATGGGTGACTAGCTTCAAATTTCTGACTAACTGACCGACTCTTTGACAATTAAAAAGTGCCTATAAATGATTTAATTGAAATAAATGCTTTGAGTTTGAGTTTGGTTACAGCTGCATCCGGTTAGACTGGAAGCTGACTAGAACATAGTTGGAAAAAGGCTCGGTTGGGTGAGAGCATTCTTTTCATTTCAAAAATGTGTCTGCATTGTATAGTTTCAGATGTTGGTAGTGTATTAGTAGGTGAAGTGGTACAATAGTACCGGATGCTATAGATAAAGTGGTTCTTGCATTAATGTTGTAGCTAGAAAAAGAAAAATAAAACATTTGTCATGTTTATTAGAAGGCATTAGATCGGCCAAAGCTCCGAAAACATTTTCTCTGCGAACACTTTGTCAACAGTCAAGCGAAGTAAAGCAATAATATTATATTTATGGGAATGAAATACGTACTTATATACTTCTTAGTTTCTTCAGTATCGTGTCCATACTCATCGATGAATTTGTAAACATCTTCCACTTTGGCTGGCGGTGGGTAGACCGTCTCTACTAGTACCTTCCTTTGAGTTTGTGTGAAAGCCGTCGATATGTAGACCAAAGCCTGAAAATGATTAAGTGACTGGATTAACTGTACGAGCAACTAAATCCAAAATCACTGTATAGCATCTAGCTACAACTTTTTGACTAACTGATTGACTCCTTGACAATTCAACATACGTAAACTCACGCCTGTTTCCAATTGGGGTAAGCAGACTACATCACAACTACAGAACGCTACCTGCTACGATCCTTACATACCCCCTTTTAAAATCAATATCAAATTATTTTATTACATGTGCACTTATGAAACGTCAGAGCTATGTGCACGGTTCCAATTTTCGTTTCCTATGGAGAGAAACTCCACGGTTACTCTTTTAAAAATAATTGGCTTTTACAATATTTTGAAATAACAGTGTCAACAGTTATGGAAGGACAGTGTAGGCATTTCAACAAGAACCAGGACTGAACAAAATAGAAAATTGTCAACAAATATACCTACAGCCTACTAACCCTTGCTTCATTTACGTTCAAGCATCTGCTTAGCTGTACGTAAATTTCGGAATATAATACAACATAATCAGGCTATAACGTTCCCACTACTGGGCTCTTCTCTGTGAGAGGCAGTGGACCGTAACCCACCACGCCGTCCCAGAGCAGGTTCTGGGATGTAACATGTCTTCAAATTTTTCTTTCACGATGATTTTCTTCAACGTTTTGAGAGCCGTGTTGACACCTAGAGAAATACCTGCCTGGTTTCGAAACCACGACCTACGACACGAAGTTGCGGCCGTTCTCAATGGGTCACCACTGCTGCTCTGAATGTAATATATAATTTGTAAGATAATTTTGGTCACTATTCTTTTTCAAAGAGCTTTTCATTCACCCAGAAACAAATTCAATAATAACAGATAGATATATAAATTACCTCCACATTCTTCATACGCTGACTGAGCTCAAGAATCCTCTGCGTGCCTTCAAAATTGATTTTCATAGCTACCGGTAACGGTTCGTCAAACCTAACCGTTGCTGCCCCGTGGTATACTATCGACACCTAAAATTAATGAGCTGGTGTTAAGATAATGTGTTATAATTATAAAAATAAATATAACCTACACACGTTCTTGAATATATTGTATAATATTCATTATGACCTCTGGTAAATAACTGGTTAGTTATTATTATTTAATACTAGCTAAGACGTTGTAATGTCTTTTTCTTAATTGTTTTGTTAGGAACCTACACGGTGCGCACATAAAAACTAACCCAAGTTTAATCACAATCGGTCGAGCCATTTTCGAGTTTTTGCGAGACTTACGCACGACAATTGATTTTTATATATGTATATGTATATACAGAACATGGAAGATATATAAATTATTGTACTTATTAATGAAAATAAAAAGCATGTTAGTATTAGTAATGAATTCTACACGTAAAGCTAAATTTATTTAGTAATTGACATAATATTCAAAACAGCAAAATATTTGATAGCTATTTTTCGTTGCCAACTTTCAGAATAGGGTGTATTCTTATACAAGTAATTTTATAAATGTTGTCAATGTTACCTTTTCAATCAAAGTCTGTTCATCTTTTGGGCTCAATCCTAAGTTCGGTAATGTTATGTCACCGTCGACTGGGACCACCTTCTTTAAGTAGTCAGGATTGCTTTTCTTCAACCTCGAAAATAACTGAAAATGTAAAAATAAATCATTGTTTTAGCGTTTTTCATAATGGTATAGGCAGTTTCTATTAAACCTGTATGGTCTCACTGCTGGGCTAAATTCTCCCATCCCCATAGATTTCCACAGTTCCGTTACGTTGCGTTCTCTAGTCAATCTCTCTTAGTCGTTTCCGGCGCCCGCACTCGGCAACGACGCCCATCATCTGGCTCCCACTGCGTGATTGCGTGAATGATTCTGGCCTATCTGTCCCAATCCAACCTACATACATGGACCGCAGAATTCTTCTTCACCCTAGCAAACTTAATGCGGGGACATCCGAGATTCCCATTTTGCCCTTATATACCAAAAATATTTTAAAGAGAGCAAGCAACTGCTCAGGGCAATGTAACAATAGTTAAAGATGAGTAAAAAAAACGATTAAGCATATTAAAAAAAAAACTCTTTCAAGGACACTGAACGAGACACAATAGAAGTTTTATTGTTATGACGTCTCTAGGCGTTTAGTGTGATTGAAAGCGTTAAGAATTTTGACTGACTGGATTTGCAAACAAGTCTTCAATTCGCTTGTTGACATTATCGCCTTTCTTCTGTCGCACCAAGACGTAGACTTTGTCTAACTTGCTGCACGAATACAGGAGTTTCTCAAGGTAGACCTGGAAAATATAATTTTATATTGATGCATGTAGATTTCAGTCTGTTTCCTCATATTGATCATTTTACGTCTTCTCAATGACAAAACAGATGTCCTTGCCACACTGAGGTGAATCCTGCGCACGTCAATAGTTTAAATAATTAGTAAGTCACGCGACACGCGTTTGTACTCCTCCATACAAGTTTTTTAGCGACCTTCGTCCCCCATCCCGCGCAGGGTTTGCTTTAATTTTGTCAGAGCTTTATATTGGTGTCTTCCTTACTTTTCCTGTTGTTTTAGAAGACGATTAAGGAGTTTTGTTGAGAGGTGTAAACCCAGTCAAACATACCTACTACTACTTATTGTACTGAATTTGCAAATTATGTATAAGTAATTTCACAAAATTCAGATAATTTTGATGTAAGCATCAAGGTTACCTCATGACGTCAGAATCATTCAGATTATTTTGTAAGTGGATCTTGATTGCATTCTTAGACTCATTGAGAATAATAATGTTTATCTTTAATGTTTAACTATGACCTCTGAGTTCGTTTCAACAATCTTTCTTAGGGATTAGTCAGCTAGGATATGCCGGCGCTATCAATTTTTAAATATTGACCAAAAATCAAGTGTCTTAGGAGATCTACTTTATGTACAATAAATAAAAATAAATATGTGCGGTCGGGGGACCCCCGTCAGGAACGGACTTCCTTCTCACGTTGGATTTGAAACAAAAACAAAATTTTTGCAGCCGTCGTGTTGGATTTAACATTTAACCTCACTATAGACTTTAACACCCTCGAAAACTATGAAAATGATATCCACAACGAAAAATTTGAAAATTTTTGCAGATGCCATCTTGAATTTATATTTTGTCATCAGTATCAGCTTTAAAACCCTCGAAAACCGTGAAACGGATACCGATGATAAAAAATTTGGGCTGCTGCCATCTTGGATTAACATTTAACGTTACTATCAGCTTTGAAATCCTCGATAACCATGAAAACGACTCCCATGATGAAAAATTTGAACATTTTCGCAGCAGCTGACGTCGCGAAAGCCGCGATAAAGAACTTCGTTCCAAAACAGAATTTCATTTAATTTCATCACAATGATCACTTTACTCAGGACACTTTTTTTCACAACAGGATTGACGCTTGCGGCTATAATGTGTACCTTGTGTACCTTAATGTGTCAATATTTATAAACTAAATGGCGCCTGCATTAACGTTTTTTTTTATAATAATTAAAAACAAGATAATATAACTAACCTTTCCTAAGAAGCCAGTCCCTCCAGTTACAAACACAGACTTCCCAGAATAAAAGTCTGCAATTGGCTGATAAGTTGTATTGCACTTATTTTTAGCATTTCTTGGGTTCCCACTGAAATAATAGAAGATAATCACGACAAAAAAAAAACGTTAAATCCGAATTTAATTTAAGTAAAGAATTACGAACGAAGGTGGAATGCATTCGCGCGTTGTTTATTCTAGCAAACAAAAAAAAAAAAAAAAACTCGCTTGCCCTTATCTTCATACTGCCTATACTTGTTGATCTCTTTGGTCATTGGAACTTTTACTAACAATATCCACATTCCAAATACAAATCACTTTTTGTCCCTAGGGATTAAAGAGCTATTTTAGTCCCTGTTTACGAAGAATAAACTAGCTCTTTGCATGGATAATAATATGATAAAAAATCTTTTTCCAAAAAATAAATATTCGTCTTCCAACGGTGTCTTTGGTTCAGAATTTTCGTTTTTTGCCATCGACTTCCGAAATTAAAGTTATTTTTCACTTTGTAGTGTTTTTTTTTGGAAAACGGTTGTTTTTCTTTTGTGAAAAGTTTTTCTCTTTTTAGTTGTGATACCTACCCCACGTGAATTCGAATACCCCTAACAAAAACCTTGTGGCGGTAATACGGGTCATTTTCGAAATGTGAAAAAATAATGACAATTATTATTATTAAATGAGTATCTTTTTGCTTTATGATACAGATTAATTAATATACGTGTTTTTTAATTTTTTATTATTATTAATTTTTATTGTATACATTTTAGTGAGAAAATCTATTTAAAAAAAAAATTGAGAGACTTATTACATTATATAGACATTCGCAGTGTTGCCAAAGTTTGATTAAATCGTTAGCAGCCAAAGATGAAATGTTTGTACCATGTACTCCATGTACTCCCTACCTATGTCAAATTTATGCCAATAAATTATAGTTTTAGAATGTGCTTATCAAGGCCTTCAATTGGGTACCCATATTGTAAATAATAAAAATTACTTTTTTATTCACATTTCGAAATTTACCCATATTACCGCAACAAGGTTTTTGTTTTCAAATTAAATATAGCCTATGTCACTCGGAATGATGTGAGAATTCTAACGATATCTTATACATCCAAATCTGTTCAGGAATTTAAAAGTTATGGTGGAACAAAGAAACTCACATAGGTACCTACATACATGAACCTTGAACACATTACACTCCTTTTTGAGCAATCGTTGGGCAGTCGTGTAAAATAACATCGACCAAAACAAGTTGTTTCTTTTTTAAATCCCTAAATTGTTGAGGACTGAGTTCACTTACCTAGACAAACTGGAATATCCTCGAATATTTTTAATTTTCACACTTTCGCTTAGCACCAAACTGTTTCTACTTCTCAATACTCGGACTCCGAACATTTTGCATAAATTATTTAAGTATTATTTATTTTAAAAAAAACAAGTTTTTAGCATATATATACATTTTTCACTTACATAATAAATAATTTGCAGAAGTAAAAACAGATTTGTAAGTACTAAAGTAGGCACTATAAATTAAAGAGGTGTTTGATCTCTTTCGCTGAAGTTTGTAGTGCGACTGGTAAATAAAAAATATCGTCGTCATCTTTATACTAACATTTTGTAATAGTGTGTTATTACCTACTGCGATTTTATTCTAGCTAGATGCATCATCTTAATATAATCATCACCTTAGTATAATATACTAACATTTTGTATTAGTGT
Organism: Conistra vaccinii; assembly: GCA_948150665.1. Lineage (NCBI taxonomy): Eukaryota > Metazoa > Arthropoda > Insecta > Lepidoptera > Noctuidae > Conistra > Conistra vaccinii. The sequence goes on along the minus strand of OX411320.1, from coordinate 890,476 downwards.
GTTACCTACTGCGATGTAGTAATTTTATTCTAGCTAGGTGCATCATTCGTCACATAGGTTTTTATATAATGTATTTAGATTCAAAATATTGTAATTTTTTTTTAAAAGAGTAACGGTGGATTACATTTCTATATTATTAATACATAATAATATTTCTATATTATTAATACATAATAATATAGAAATGTAATTCATAAAAGTGTAAGCGTGAAACCAGTATTTTTACAACATACCTATTTGGTTACTTCAACAAAGTCAAAGCCAAAAGTCAAATAATTTATTTCAAAAAGGCACATAAAAGTAAGCAGTAAGTATTATTTGTTTTATTTTAGTAAGTGAATTGTTTTGATTTTATATATTTTACTTTCATTCTACTCTTACACACGTACATCTCTTTGTATCCTCTGTCCTATCGCAGGTATGCTGAAAGAGATTTCTTTAGAAATAAGCATCACCTTTGTACGTATTTTTCTGTTCTTTTCTTCTTGTCTGTTTTTAAATGTGTGTACATAAATGGTTAAATAAATAGTTAAAAGGCACTTCTGAAAGTCAGTATTTACAAAAAATAAATCGCCGCTAAGAAAGGGCATGAAACTCCACCGTAAGGCTGCCTGTCCACTGAAGCGGAGAGGAGAGGAGAGGAGCGGAGATGTGCCATTATTAACCAATCAAATCTAAAGTCAGGGGCGGAGTCAAGATTCTATTGGTTAACATTGACACATTTCCGCTCCTCTTTTCTCCTCTCCGCTCTAGTGGACAGGCAGCCTTACTCTTAAAAATGTTTTACAATATTTTGAATATAAGGTGCATCTATTCATACACGAAATCTCTTAAGGGTCTCTCATTGTACTCATTATTATGAACAACTTTTACCTTTCACTATGGGACCAACACTGAAATCGTGAAAAAAAAATCAGCTGATAAATGTAGGGAACAGCTGATTTATTTTCGCGATTTCAGCGTTGGTCCCATAGTAAAAGTTGTGAACATTGGTTCAGTAAAAAAATATGTATTATTTATTATAAATTATTTTAAAACCGGTCAGCAGAAAGTGAACGCATCGCCCAATTTTCAAATAAATTACTATCATCAATTTATTTTGCTATAATTAAAATGTTTGCCCCGAACAACCTCATCAGCAATATTCATTAAAAACCTGTTAATAAATTTTATCTTTTCGGGATTAAAACTGTTTTTTGATAAAGATAGGCTCAGCACATTTTCGTCACGATTTTTCATAAAGAAGTAAATTAATGTCAGTGAGTAACGCGCATCAAGTACAGGGTGTATTTCTATTGTGATTTTAGTGGTACAATTATTATTAATGAACGACGACCAATCCCCGTTCCTATGCTTGCCGTTTCAAAAATATCTGATGAAAATGTAAACAAATGGATCAGAATACAATAGAGGTTAATATTATCATCAAAATTTTCGTCTATGATCTTTCAATTAGGTATAATATAATAATGTTATTCAAACTAATATTGTTGGAAGTCGTGGTTACATATAAGAGGAAATTTTCTAATTACAGCTGAATATGTTACTGATTCCCTTTAGTGAGAGATTGTGTAAGAATTTAACCTGAACGTGGTTTGTTTACATCTTCATGCGATACTTTTAAAACAAACTATAGTGTCATCGGTTTGCCATGAAAAATAAGTACCTACCTATGTGCTGAATGTTGGAGATTTACACATTGACATGGGATGGGCTATAAAAAAAAAATTCAAAAATCATTTATTTCGATCCATAAAAAAGATCATATTACGACATAGTACATTTGAATAAAATAAAATATAATTCCAATCATAATAAATATATATAAAAATAATTAATTAGATAATATAAATAACATTAAAATTATAAAATTCAATTCAATTAAAATCTTAACAATAAATAAAAAATTAAAATGTTTAAAAATACGCCTGCCTCTGAGTCATTTGTTTGTTTGTCATTACATTAATCATAAAACAATGGTTAATGTACTGACAATCAAACCTGTCCGCAAATACGCTCAGGATGGTATTGGAGGTGGCCCGGACGCGTGAAGCCAATATCTGTGTATGAACCAACGCTCTAGGCGTTGAGCCGCAACATTATGCGTCCCTGTTTTTAAGTATGTTATGAATTTTCGTGAAGCCAATATCTGTGTATGAACCAACGCTCTAGAGCGTTGGTTACGCCTAGGCGTTGAGCCGCAACATTATGCGTCCCCGTTTTTAAGTATTTTATGAATTTTCTAATGGACAAAGCTGTTACAAATTAACTCATGGTTACTAATGATATTATTTATAGAGTGTCGGCGCGTGTTAGTTGCATTTCCTTTCTGATATAAGAAAGTATGTATGTATGTAGTATGTTTTTCAGAAGTATGTATGTTTGTTTGTACATAAATGTATATAAGTAAGTATTTTCAAAAATAAATACCTATATAAATAATTAAAAATAATAATAAAAAACAATTTTGTGTCTTCTTTGCATCTCAGTAAATTGTAGGCTTTGGCTACTTCAGTTTTGTGGCAATGTATAAAATTAATTTTTACGATCACATCCATCACATCACAGTCCATGTTGTAAATTCTCGTCGTTTCGAATTATCTTTATGAATTTTTTTGTACGTGAAAGCAACGTAAGCCTTGCACCCTAAACTTCGAGGTGTGTTTGATTTTCCTTGAGAGGACAGCTCATATAGTAGGTACGTTTTCCTAAATTCAAATCTTTTAGTCAGCGGTCTACTCTTTGCAGTCCTATTAGCTAGAAGACAAATATTCAATGAAGTACTTGCAATCACGCAGATCGCAGATCCCAGGCGATCCTTTGTTTTCGTTCCATTTGCACAGAATTTGCGCGCCAAAACTATCGATATTCCTTGATTCGTAGTTTATAATACGATATTCTTTACACAACACACTTAAAAAGTTTTTAAAGTCATTTTCCTCCGTCAATTTCATCTTTTTTTCACGAAATAACGGAAACAAACACTAATATTGTGATAGTTTATCAGAAAGAAATTAATTCAACAAGCGCCGAGGTCAATGTCATGGTTCAACTGACCGAAATAATAACAAACGAAAGTAAATTATGATGCAATACACTTGTCTCGCTCTAACTCACTCCATATTCGGCACAGATTTATTCCTAGACGCCTTACTTTCTTTATGGGACAATCATGTTGCGGTATAGCGCGTAGCTTTAGAAAAGTGTTGAGAGCGAACATGATTGTCCTGCTCCTGTTGTAAAGTTATGAGGGCCAACTCTGTGCGTTAAAATCCAATCAACTAAGGTGTTGGGTCGAAGCAGATTTGTATGATTGTTTTCAAAATTGTGCACAACAATGTCTGTGTACTATTCAACACCATCGAGTGTTGGCTCATATACAGGGATTGGCTTTACGCGGCCCGGACCCTGCGCCCCAGCGATGCGCACCGCTTTCGCATCGTCGTGCTATACCTAAGTTTTTTTTGCTTTTCGTAAAAATTAAACACAGAAAAGTTTTTCAGTCATGTTATGTGTATGTGTGTAGCGGTTTTTTACTTTTATTTTTGTACTTGGATCTAAACTGTCACCTGTAAAAGAAGTTTGTGTCGATTTTTGGGTCAAACTCAGTACTTTTTGGTACTTACACACTACAGTAAAGATGCCTATTTTACACAAAACAAGATATCAGCCGATATTTTGAAAACTTAGGTGTAGGTGAGCTGCCATTCACAGATTCCATAGACCGGCTGGTTGCATCGTGAATTCGTGAATAATCTGTAGCTCTGCGAACGGTAGACCTCGCGGGCACAAAGTTTTTTGCAATAATTAACTACTAAAGTTATTTAAAATGGCATATTTACCATTTGTTGTTTTAAAAAACATGGTAATTATCCCGTTTTAAATGAGATAGATAAGACAGATTTATATGTTAACACGGCAAGTCCTGTGTGACACTAAATAGTGCCAAATAGCGCGTATTTTTTGCTTTATCATATTATTATATTAATAAAAAATTACTTGGATAAAACGCAATTGAAGTTGGGGAGTGGGGGTCGCTACGTCACAAGTAAGTATAAAATCTACATACTCGTGACGTCATAGCACATTTTACTCAATGTATTGCCGTAATCTTTATATAAAAGTAAAAAAAGAAAAAATACGTGTCCGCATTTTTTTCATAATCTACATACCGGACAAAAAAAAAAAATTTAGTCTTCATCCCTATTGAATTTAAAAAAAACTACTATCTCCACTCAATCTGTGTGGTTCTTTCTTCAAAAGACCATGATCATTTAAAATACCATGTAGATTGACATGGCCTTCACATGATCTAACCAAGATTAAGTCTGGACTTTAAAAGAGACTGTGACCTCTGAGTTTGTGTCGGCCTTTCTTCTCAGAGCAGTCAGATTGGAAACGTCGACCTCATTATGTTCTCAATATATGTTTGTACAAACCTACTTACAGATATAAATCATTTATCGCTGGACCAGTCGTTGTGGCCTATGGAGAGTGAAGGACTTCGGCTGAGATGATGATGATGATATTCACATAGCAGATAATGAAACACAAGAATAGCTTAATCAGCCTATAACGTTCTCACTGCTGGGACACCAGCTTCCTCTCTGTGAGAAGGAGTGGGCCGTAATCCACTCCAATTGCAAACGTATTAGTAAATCAGTTTAGCTACAAATGTACTGTAATGTTAAAAAATTCTTGAACAAAGCAATAAAAGAGTTCAAAATGACATGGTTATTGCGCCTGTTACTTCAAAAGTTATAATACAGTTTTACCGACTTTAATATTAAGATTACATAAGTCGTTAATATAAATCAGGAATAGCGTGGGGCACAGAATACTTCCCTGGGGAACACTAAAACCAGTACCTTTCTGCTCTTCTCTCATGATATTATCTATATTAATACATTGGTATCGGTAATCTAAGTAGTCAGCAAATAGTTTCAGCAGCGTTCCCTTTATTTCTATAGCCTCTAATTTGTTTAGGAGAACAGCAACAGACACCGTGTCGAAGCCCTTGGCTAAATCAAGAAAAACTCCCATGAACTGGTACCCTCTGCCGAGTTCTTCTGAAATTCAATCGGTCAGGCTATGCACCGTATCGACTGTGGATACAAGTTGAGTTTACTTACAAATGGTTGAGCTAAATGGTGCAAATCCATGCGTCATGTTCGTGAACGGGCGCCGTCAGTGGGGACTGGTCATCTTTTAGCTGCCACGGCTTATTTTAATTTTAGAATTGTTTTTGTTTTTATATTTTTATTACGGAAGCTTTTAACGTACAAGTCTTTCTACATTGTTCTCATATGTATAATTTCAACATGAATGATGTAATCAATACCTATTTTGTAACAATATTCTGATTTAAAAGAGTGTCCGTGGAGTTTCTTGCCCGTTCTTCTCCATAGGAACCTACTACGCTTTGGAATGGGCAAACTACTAGTTAAATTATGTACTTACTAGTTTAAACCCATTTTTCCGCCGCTGAATTAAGGTATAGGAAAATTGCAAAGAAATCTTTATTCGATGCAAGGATGGGTAAGTATTGCATCCTTCTTTGTTTATAACAAAGTAGTGTAGGTAATCAATTTAGGTATGCTGGCGCAGGTACTTTTATAATTATGATATATTATGTAAGTAATTGAAAAATACATTTCTGTTAAAAAACTCTTTACTACATACTACATAACTGTTTTTATCATGACTTTACCGGGTAGGCTTCAAATACCTCTGCACACCTTTACAGTAATCTCTGAAATATTCTGCCCACTCAATCTGGGTGGGGTCACAGGGGAACGTCTGCTGATCTTCGGGGGACAGTGAGGAGTACAGCTCCCTCGCTCGTTCTGCCCTCATCATACAGGGCCTAGAAGTGAATTCCTCAATGGTATTCCTGTTTCTGACGACTGACGAGAGCGGTTTCGCGTACCTGGTGATGATGGAGGGTTATTAGGACACTTAAAACATTTAAAAATTTTACGAAAAAAAACGTCAAAAAAAAACGTTGGCAGTTTGATATTCAATAATTATTTCCGCAATCAGCACTTTTTTTTTCATCAATGTTCGGGATAAATATGTGGTTCTCGGCTTCATTAATCGTACATTTACACCCGTTATTATACTTTTCATAGGTTTTGCTCCTAGCATGCTAGACGGACGAGTTGTTTTATAATTAGATTATTATTTAAATGTAATGGAGCAACTTCGTTTAAGATTTATTTTCTGTCCTGAAATTAAAAGAATCGTTTATAAACCAAATCTCACCTGAAGATTTGTATTTTCAACAATTCACAAGTTGAATTTAGAAGAAAGAAATCGTATAATTATGATTAAAAAATATACTGGATTGACTAAATTGGCTATGTTGACGTCTCATTTTACAGAAATTTTATAAAATGCGAGATCGGCTTATACTGGAAACGTATAGCTCGATAATGTCGTCGAGTATAATTTATTTATACATTTTTAATTAGTAATTAGCATCGACGAACTCGGAGTCATTAAAATTGCTTATAAGTGTTTCAATATCCGGACAAGCCTATTGGGGTTTTTGTGATGTTTCTGTTTATATTTTGTTTTGTTCCTTAGTTAATAAACAGTCAAAAATAAAATCAAAATAGTGGTTTGAACTTTATAATTATTATTTATGTTATATAATATAAGCAGCCTGTCTTGTCCCACTGCAGGGCAGAGGCCTCCCTTTCTGTTTTCCACTCAACTCGATCCTGAGCCACTATGGACTTATACCGTCTATAGACTCGTATAAGTGTCAAGTTCATCCCGCCATCTACACCTGGGTCTTTCTTCGTTGGACGTTTTCAGGAACCCATGTTGTGTTGTTATTAGCCCTCAATGCATCCGACATGCGGCTAACGTCTAGCGGTTAGACCGCCATCATACGCATCAAAGACATGACGTCACACAAATCCTGCATCGCGCAATTAGAGTTTACCGCACGAACGAAATATATAAGACTATTCGACATCAACTTATGGGCCCACCCCGACCCTTGCTCAACGATACGCCAGCCCGCGTCGATGCTGAGCCTGTAGCTTTATATTCCTCCGATAATAATAATCCTATATGTTTGAACCAGTCTGACTAAGTTAGGACTGTGACCTCACAACTAAGTGGTTAAGTTAGAATGGCCAGGGTCCGTTTTGGCACATGAGAATGTAGTGTTGGAATGTGGTGTTTTACAGCGAACTCAGCTCAACAATCAAACAAAATAACAAGTGCCGGTGACTCAGTGACAGTGACAATGTGATGCTCACGGCACTTTAGCCGGGCCAAGGCAGTGCCAGCGCCACTGTTACGCAGCTAGCGGCACTCTATACTGCCTAAAATAACATACCTCGGTTCTCTACCCGTGATTTTCAGCCACAAGTCCGCTATATGCGCAGGAGTTGTTTGAAATAAGAATGTCCCAATATTCACTATTGCTTTTGATTTGACAAATAATATGCTCGGATACGGCATTTCATCTGAAACAATGAATAATAAAATTTTATCTGTTTTATAGTCTGGGAAGTCACGACAAACATAATATTTTCATTATTCTTTGAAGTCAGCTATCACTTTTTTTGGTTATTTTTTCATTGTTATTTGAGTAGCTTAGACTATTATGTAGTTCCATTCTTTAGTACCCAATCTACGAGTATATCTATACATATTATAAATTAAAGTCGCAGTCGCAGTTCTCTGACCGCATTGTTTATCTAAACTACGCAACGGATTTGGATGCGGTTTTCACTATCTTTTAGATAATTTGTTGCGGAGCATCTATGTGTATGATACAGCATAAACCGTGCGAAGGAGGGACAGGGCGCTAGTATTTTGATATATCCAATGTGGAGAAACAATAAATAAAAATACTGGCAAAATAATACGAGTATTTTGAAATACATAAAAAAAAAAAAAAACTATTGTAATGAAGGACTGACTGTGGCTTTAGCCGATCAGCCGGCTGTAGTGATTAAATTATTGGATTTATAAATGATTTAATTTTTGTTTGCAGACTGGCACGTCATTAGATATACGCAGTTAATTTATTGTCGTGTTGCGTCTCCAACTTGTATAATGTATACAGGGTGGCAGGGACATCGACGCGAAGCCGGTTACCATGGATTCGGTGCATGATTCTGAACCCCCCTGCGTTGAAATTTTTCGTCAGTTATTAAAAAAAAAAACAGCTGTTTCATACAAAAGTGCAATACCTACGCAGTCAAAATGTATGGAACAGTTGTTTTTTTTTTTAATAACCGACGAAAAATTTCAACACAGGGGTGTTGAGAATCATGTACTGAATTCATGGTAACAGGCTTCGCGTCGATGTCCCGGACACCCCGTATAGGATCAGTAGATGACAAACCTCAACTCCGGAGATTTCACGTTCATTACTCGGGCGACATAAGAAAAACTATTATAATTATTTCAGAGAAAACTCGATTGTGTGTGATGACTAGTGATCAGATATTCGGATGCATATTTACCTAAACTTAATTTTTGGCTAAGAAATTATGGAAGTGGCTTCTTAATATTTTTTTTCTTAATATAAATCCCGGAATTCCATAAAATCCGGGAATGCACAATTAATCGGACACATTATATAGAAAGGAATCATCAGCCCCCTTAGGAGGGTTACTTTTGCGGTGTTAACATAAAAGTTTATATACCTACTGTAAACAGTTTTTAACGAAACTCAGGACACCGAGTTATTTGTCGCTATGTACTTTAAAACATTACCTAGCATTTCTATGGTAAAAAAAGTAATAAAATAATCAATTTTGGAATCGCGGGACTTTTGAGATCGATACAGAAGTGCATTCCATATCAGCCAACACCTGAACGTAAGTAAATATACATTCGATTCTATAATCCGAACTCTAAATTTGTCGATCCCGGAATCCCGGGATGTTTTCGATACAAAAGTGCTTTCCATAATAGCCAACACCTCAACTTTAGGTAAATATGCCGATCACTAGTGATGACACAAAATCGATTTTTACGTAGTAGTAGATTATTTTGACATTAATTTTATTTTTTACTGATCCTTTATGTAATTTGACCACTTACTTGCACCCCGCGAAATTATTTCTTGATTGAAGTATTTATGAGCATCCGCCCAAGTGACCGGATTGTCTGAAGAAGTGGTGCTATTAAAAACTTGTACTTCATTTGATCTAAAAGAAAAATTAATCAATGTTAAAACCTATTACTAGAACTAAGAAAAGTAGGAACAGGTAAACATTAAACATGATCTGCCTAGCGTTTTCCACACTATTTGGGTCGCCTTCCAGTCTAACCAGCTGCAGCTAAATACCATTATTTTACATGCAGCGACTGCCTAGCTGACCTCCACAAGTCAGTTACTTATCATGATACCCGTTGGTGAGTGTTGGGGTTTCTGCGTCAGGTCGTCGTCGTGTCAGCGTCGTGGATTTATAAATCAAGACACAAGGCTCCTCAATAATGTGTAAATGTCGTTATACAATTTGAATGTCTTTTCCACAATTTTAATAGATTTACGGTTATAATTTGCGTGAGTTCGTGTCATGTTACCAACACAGTGAAAGTCCGCAGCGTGTCGCTAGTCTCGCGCCGTGGTGTCTGCCTCCTTCCCCATGTGCCGCCTTTGTCTCATTTATTAGTATTGTTTGTTGCCAGGAGATGGTGCTGTGGTCGTCAACAGTGAGACTGGTTGCCAGAAATTCGGGCTCTGACCACCCGTAACGACTGTCAAATATCTATAAATGCCCGCCAGGACCGACGGCGACGGCGGCGTAACGTGCTTTACTTTAACCAAGTTGTTGAAACTGACAGTTCTCGCACGTCAAACGAAGGTCATGCGTAATGGTGGCGAGTGCGCGCTCAGCATAGTATTTCCACAGTCTTTCTAAACATCATATATAGTTGTCCGACGAAGACGTCTAGACAGAGCAATCGTGCGGGGCGAGACGGGGGAAGCACACTCCTGAACTGCTTACGCTGCGGGGCGTGAGGGGCGAGATGGAGGAAGCGCGTTTCCGAACTGCTAGCTGTCGCGGCAATGCCTGCCACGTTGCCGGCATTTACAACGAGATCAAAGGCGTCGTCCTACTGTAGGTTTTATACTGTGGTATTTTATTACTTTTTTTTTGTTTTTGCCCCACTATCCTTCAGGCAGGTCTGCGGTTGGTATAATAATTATGAGAAGTATTGAACAAGTTTTCAGCGTGCCTCAAATACCTACCCAAAAATGTCTAACAGCTCTCTAGCTCACTCGTAGCTAGCTCTAAAAAACTTCTCTCATCTGTTTTTGACGCGTGTCACTAGAGCGTATAGCTCGTGGCCACGGTGTAAATCTACAAAATATAATAATTATTCTTACTTGGCTCTAGCACCGGCAATAATACTTAAATTAGAAACGTAATCAACAGGGATAAAGTCAACGACGTGACTGCTGCTTCCCAGATTAAAGCGGTTCCAGCCTTTGGCAGTGTAAAGGAGTTGGTTTGAGAGACCATACCAATTGTCCAACCAGCCTCTTATAGGTTCTTCTTTTATTGGTCCAACTGGAAAAGAAAGATGGATGACTTTTCATCTTCATCCTCACTACACAAAAACACACTCAACCCCACACTTTTCTTTATCCCCACACAATACTAATCATACTAACACTTTAGAGACATAGAAATTATTGTCTGCTAAAGCAATGGAATGTTATATAACCTAAAGGGTGGAGACCTGGTGTCCTGAAATGGCCCCAAGCCTAGTTTTGGCACCAGTCTCCCACAATATTCTTATTGTATCCATGTGTTCCCTAGATACCATGTATTTTATGTATATTGTGGCGAGAAAATAAAACTTATTCTATTCTATTATAAAATTCTTGTTTTTTTTTTAAGTTACCATATTGGCTATCGGCTGACCTACTACTAGATATGTCGCTATTCGATAATATATTCTAATAATACCATACTTATTTTTCACTTGGACGCATGAATTTATTACTTAAAACCTTTATTATTTGCTGTAATAATTATAGAGAAATAAATTCTATTGCGTTCGTCACACAGATGCTAAAAAAAGAACAAAAGAACAAGATAATGCTTATCAGCTTACAAAGGGCATGCATGCACATTTTAATTTTTGGTTAATACGAACTCGTTTTATTGTTAGTTTTAGATGCTCCTTTTAGTTTTATTTTTTATTACTGTTTGTATTTCCTGTGCGTGTCCCAAATAAAACATTTTTCTTTCTTTCTTTCACATTTAGGGTTCCTTACCTCAAAAGTAAAAACGGAACCCGTATAAGGATCACTTCGTTGTCCCTCCGTCTGTCAGTCTGTCAGGACTCTTTTTCTCAGGAACGCGTGGAAATACATAATCAGCCTATTAATGTTCCCACTGCTGGGATACAGGCCTCCTCTCTGTGAGAGGGAGTGGGCAGTAATCCACCACGTGGGCCCAGTGCGGGTTGGTGGATATCACATCGATGGCAGCAAAGTAGAAACGGATATCTACAAAATCGCAATTTTACAGGAGAGCAGATTTAGTAAAAAATAGTGGTCATTTTAGAGTTATGGACCGATTAATATAACATTTTCTATGATGCATTAAAATCACCTTCTTTATGAATTATGTAACAGCTTTTATCACTATGTCCTTGTTTAGCTGAAATAATGTAGATGTCTTTTATTATTCTTAAACATCTTTGACGTAGAAGAAGACATCTGCCTAATACTCGTTAGTAAAAAATAGTTGTAATTTTGAGTTATGGACCGATTAATATAAAATCTTCTATGATGCATTAAAATAACCTTCTTCGTGAATTATGTAACAAGTTTTATCGCTATGTCGTTATTTTACTGAAATAATGTACCTAGATGTCTTTTTTTACTCTGAAAAATCTTTGACGTAGAAGAAGACATCTGCCTGATATCCGTTTATACGTTGTGATAAAAAAAAGTGCCCATTTCATTTAAAATATCTAGTAAACTAAGATAATAATCTCCAGTAATACTTTTATGGATATTTAAAGAAAATCTAAGCAACATGCAAACAAGTATTCCCAATATATCTGGTACACATAAGGCGGACAAATTCAAATGTCCGTTTCTACTGCGATGATTTTTTAAAATTGAGTGTAGATGTCTTCATTTACGTGCCAGATTTTCTTCATTATTTTAAAATTTTAATACAAAATTGTAGATAGGGTTTATATAAGCTCATTGTTGCAATGAAAGCATTTTCACAAAAAACGTAGATGTTCATTTCTACTTTGCTGCCATCGACATGTCTTCCAATTTTTGGTTCTAGGACATGCCGGTTTCCTCACGACGTTTTCTTTCATCGTTATGTATGCAGTGGTGATGATATTATTTTACACAAAGTAAAGCGCCAGCCTGGGTTCGAATCCACGACCTACAAATTGTAAGTCAGCGCCGTTACCACAGGGCCACCACTGCTCACGTGGAATTATCAAGTTGAAATTAATATCAAATACGTGGGTATAGTCCCTTGGAGTTCGAAAAAAATCTTACTTGTAAAGTCAACGTAATAAAAAATACGACCATTTATGCGACATTGTTTTTTCCTCGCAAATAAATGAAAACCTACAGGGTACTTCCCGTTGAACAAGAATCATGTTTGGCAGGAAGTAAGGTCTCACAGCACTCATGTATAAGGAAAACTCCGAAAATCGTTAATTTGTAGTTTTATCACACTTTTTTTGCGATTACTAACACATTTTTGCAGTTGGAGACTTGACCGTGACGTATATCGATATATGGGAGATCGTGTTTTACAACTACAATGTTAAGTTTGTTTTTTGTGGAATAAATTCATCCCAACTACGGAACCCTTCATTGTTCGTGGTCCGACACTCACTCGGCCGATTTTTTTGTAACCATGTGGGTTGGTTTTCTTGCAAGCTAAGTAATCGGAAAAGACAATAAAATTTATATATTTATTATTACCTGCAGAAGGTCTAATGATAACTGTGGGCACATCACCGTGTTTCCTCGTTATGTAGGACTCCGATAATGCCTTAGTGAAGGTATAAGTGTTGGGTTTCTCATGGGCACCTGTAACAAAATATTAATAAAAAAACAATAAATCATCTTGAGGCTGGTCAAGTAGTCGCTCTTTAGTGACATGAGGAACAGGGTGTAAAGTTCACTCATCCACCATAGAAAATGGAGGATCCTCCGACCAGACGGGTGTTATGTCTGGCGGCCAACTGCCCAAAAGTTGATGTCGGAAGTTTTATATATATGTATATGTCGATCGCGCGGTCAACTCTAATTGCGCGATGCAGGATTTGTGTGACGTTATGTCTTTGGTATATTTCGTTTGTGGCGGTGTAACCGTTACAGCTCCATTTGGTATTCAGCTGCATCAGGTATGACTGGAAACTGACTCGTACATAACTGGAAAAAGGCTCGGTTGGGTGAGCGCATTCTTTTCATTTAAAAAAAATTCTGCAGCTTGTATAGTTTCGGATGTTGGTAGTGTGTTAGTTGGTGAAGTGGTGAACAAGTTTCGGACGCTATAGATAAAGTGGTTCTTGAATTAAATGTTGTATAAACTAGAAGAAGTAAAAGAAAATGTTTGTCGTGTTAATTAGAAAACATTATATCGGCCAAAGCTCCGGAAAGCATTTTCTGCTGCTAACATATTTTAAACTATAATATTATTTGAATGAAATACGTACTTATATACTTCTTAGTTTCTTCAGTATCGTGTCCATACTCTTCTATGAATTTGTAAACATCTTCCACTTTGGCTGGCGGTGGGTAGACCGTCTCTACTAGTACCTTCCTTTGAGTTTGTGTGAAAGCCGTCGATATGTAGACCAAAGCCTGAAAATGATTAAGTCATACCGTGTAATGCGTAAGTGATTAACTAAATCCAAAAGCACTGGATGCCAGCTTCACATAACAAAAAAACAACACAACAACAATAAACAACAACAAAAAATCAACATATGTAGGCAGATACTACAGAATGCCGCCTGCTACGATTCTTACATACTCCTTTTGCTTCATTTACGTTCATTCATCTGCTTAGCAGTACGTAGATTTCGGAATACAATTTAACATAATCATCAGCCTATAAAGGCTTTTGCATACCAGCGTGACTTGTCGCGCGACGCCACACGAACAATACAATTTATAAGAAAACTTCACGGATGTCACAAGGCTTCGAATTTTTCTTTCACGATGTTGTTCTTCGCCGTTTTGAGAGCTTATAAAATTACACCAAATGTCTGGTCACCTGCCTGGTTTCGAACCTACGACCTACGTCACGAAATCGGGGTCGTTCTCAAGGGGTCACCACTGCTCTGAATATAACAATTATATTTGTAATATAATTTTGGTCACTATTCTTTCTCAAAGAGCTTTTCATTGACCCAGAAACAAATTCAAAAATAACATCATAGATAAATAAATTACCTCAATATTTTTCATACGCCGACTGAGCTCTAGAATCCTCTGCGTGCCTTCAAAATTGGTGTTCATAGCTACCGGTAACGGTTCGTCAAACCTAACCGTTGCTGCCCCGTGGTATAATACCGAAACCTAAAAATTTATTAACTGGTGTTATGATAATGTAAGTTACAACCGGTTATCACAAGTTAGAAAAATATTTGACCGAATTTCATTGCACCTAAAATTTTTCATTTATTATCGTTTCGTTTTTAGGGTTCCGTAACCAAATGGCAAAAAACGGAACCCTTAGAGTTTCGTCATGTCTGTCTGTCTGTCCGTCCGTACCTATGACACAGCCACTTATTTCCGAAACTATAAGAACTATACTGTTGAAACTTGATAAGTAGATGTATTCTGTGAACCGCATTAAGATTTTTACACAAAAATAGAAAAAAAAAACAATAAATTTTGGGGGTTCCCCATACTTCGAACTGAAACTCAATTTTTTATCAAACCCGTACTTGTGGGGTATCAATAGATAGGTGTTCAAAAATGTTATTGAGGTTTCTAACATCATTATTCTCTAAACTGAATAGTTTGCGCGAGAGGTACTACCAAAGTGGTAATTTTTTTTTCCGAAACTATAAGAACTATACTGTTGAAACTTGGTAAGTAGATGTATTCTGTGAACCGCATTAAGATTTTCACACAAAAATAGAAAAAAAACAATAAATTTTGGGGGTTCCCCATACTTCGAACGGAAACTCGAAAAAAAAATTTTCATCAAACCCATACGTGTGGGGGGGTATCTATGGATAGGTGTTAAAAAATTATATTGAGGTTTTTAATAGAATTTTTCTCTAAACTGAATAGTTTGCGCGAGAGACACTTCCAAAGTGATAAAATATGTGTCCCCCCCTGTAACTTCTAAAATAAGAGAATGATAAAACTAAAAAAAATATATGATGTACATTACCATGTAAACTTCCACCGAAAAGTAGTTTGAACGTGATCTAGTAAGTAGTTTTTTTTAATACGTCATAAATCGTAAACCGCAATTTACCTTTAACGAACTACAAGAACTTTTATATTATATATTACTTGCTGTTACGGAACCCTTCATGGGCGAGTCCGACTCGCACTTGGCCGGTTTTTTTTTACTTCATCGAAGTCACGTCTGCTACTGTATCAGTTGACCTATTATAAATTCGATTTTTTTCGTTATTCCGACGTTTCATTTGATCGAAAATCTTTTTACCGAAGTTACACTTAGCCGAAATAACATTTGTTCAAAGTATTATGTTTCCTAAAATGCATTATACCACAGTTACCCTCAGAAGTAGAAAGAAAAAAAAAACAGTTACAGAAATGGGGCAAAAAAATGTTTTCGATCGTAGAGCACACTCTAATGCTTTCGCATTATGAGTCGTGCAATACGTCGTTATAGAAACAAAAATTCAAATAAGTACCTAAGAAAATTAAAGAAAATTTTAGTAAACTTAAATATTTGAAAGAGCTGTCAAAACTTATGTAATTATTACACTGGCGTTATAGATTAACCCCCTTACTAATAAACGTTGTGTATCGCCTGTATAGTTACACAACACTTTGTCTTCTTCTTTCGAATGTCAAATTACTGACAGTCTGAAAGAGAGAAATCGGTGTGTGGTCAACAAGGATGCTTGCTTCATGCATGCAGCATGCAAGCAGGCATGCAGCGTTCAAGCAGGCATGCAGCATGCAAGCAGGCATGCAGCATGCAAATAAGCATGCAACATGCAAGCAGGCATGCAACATGCAGCAAGCATTGTTTCTGTTACGGCTCCGGCGCTGCGGGATTTGGGCGGCCCCACGCGAGCTTATCGTCGCAGATGGTTTTAACGCTCACCACCGCAGCTTCAGCTGCCACCTGCTCCTCAGCTCGCGGGCCGCCTCACCCCTCCGCGCCTACGCGGACTTAAATTACACTCTACTTGTACGGCAGACAAGACTGCGTGATTGGTTTTGCAGGGATTCGTTTCTGTGACAAAATTTTGTAGCACAACATAATTTGAAGTTTTATGAAATTATTTTAATTTAATGAAAATGCTACTAAGTAACCGACCATTATATTCGTGACCAAATAATATTCCGTAAAATGTTGTTTCGGTGTGGTGAAAATATGGCAAATGTTCTTTAGGCAAATGGAAAAAAGTTAAAAAAAAAAGCCAAACCGGTGAGCACATAACAACTTTCTAAAGTTTTATCACAATCGGTCGAGCCATTTCCGACTTTTTGCGAGACTAACGCACGGCAAACGGTTTTTACATAATTATACAGAACATAGAAGATATATAATTATTTTAGTAATATTGACTTAATAATTCAAATACAAAATATTTGACAGCTATTGGCGACGACGTTGCCAACTTTTAGAATAGGGTGATTCTAAACAAGTAATTTTATAAATGTTGTCAATATTACCTTTTCAATCAAAGTCTGTTCATCTTTTGGGCTCAATCCTAAGTTCGGTAATGTTACGTCACCGGTGACTGGTACCACCTTCTTTAAGTAGTCAGGATTGCTTTTCTTCAACCTTGAAAATAACTGAAAATTTAAAAAATATTAAGTGCTTTTGCGTTTTTCATAATGGTATTGGCACTATCTATTAAACCTGTATAGTCTCACTGCTGGGCAAACTTCTCTCATCCCCATAGCTTTCCACAGTTCCTTGTACGTTGCGTTCTTCGGTCAATCTCTCTTAGTCGTTTTTAATGGTCACGCTAGCGTTTCCGGCGCCCGCACTTGGCAACGACACCCGTCATCTGGGGGCCTACTTCCTAAGCGAAATCATTACGGACGGCCGTCATTACGGGCGCTTCGTTCTCCGTTTCACTTATGGACGTACCGCAAGTTAGATAGAGAGCGAGGCGCCCGTTACGACAGCCGTCCGTAACGATTTCGCTTAGGGAGTAGGCACCCTGGTTCCCACTGCGTGTCGACTCTGGCCTATCTGTCCCAATTCAACCTACATACATGGCCCGCAGAATTCAACTTCACCCTAGCAAACTTATTTCCGGACATCCGCGATTCCTGTTTTGCCCATTAAGACCAAAAATGTTTTAAAGAGACCAAGCAACTGCTCAGTGTAATGTAATAATAGTTGAAGATAAGTAAAAACGGTAAAACATTAAAAAAAAAAATTAACGCTTTCAAAGACACTGAACGAGACAATAGAAGTTTTATTGTTATGACGACTAATGGGCGTTTAATTTTCTTGAAAGCGTTATTGATTTAAACTTACTGGATTTTCAAACAAGTCTTCAATTCGCTTGTTGACGTTATCACCTTTCTTCTGTCTCACCAAGACGTAGACTTTGTCTAACTTGTTGCACGAATACAGGAGTTTCTCAAGGTAGACCTGGAAAATAATATTTTATATTGATGCATATAGTTTTCAGCGTGTTTCCTCATATTGGTATTTTTATAATTTCCCAATATACAAAGAGAGTTAAGTCCTCGCCACACTGAGTTGAATCCTGCGCACGTCAATAGTTTCAATGATTAGACAGTTACGTGACACGCGTTTGTGCACATCCATACAAGTTAGTTAACACAATTGGCGCGAGTGACCTTCGTCCCGCATCCCGCACAGGGTTCGCTTCAATTTCGTCAGAGCTTTATACAATGTGGAGATTACAACAATAAATGAAAACACTAGCACTACTAATGCATAAGAGTATTTTGGAACTATCAAATGAACTAAATCCTTGCATCGAAATTACAAAAATGAGTTTTTCAAACAAATTAAATAATAGTGTAATCATTGGCGGATACAGGGGGGGGGGCATGGGGGCCATGGCCCCCCCAAACGACCGAGGAATTCTATACTTTCGATTAAATTCAGGTGCACTTACTTTTATACAGCATAGGTACTCATAGGTAGGTATATCAGGAATCAGAAATATATTCTTTACAACAGGTGTATCAGGGCCGTAAGCAGGGGGGCCAATAAACCCCCCTAGGGTACCTCCGTACTCTAATACATATAATTGTAATCTATTTCGCAAAGGCGTACTTTATCATCTACAAAAGCAGTAAGAGTACGCTTAAATATGGGTATTTTTATCGACTATGACTTTGTTTTGATTGACTTCAGTATTCTCTAAGAGAGTCTACCCGTCTAACGTATTCCAGGCGGGGTGCTAAAATTTTCGAGCTCGCTTCGCTCGCTCTTACATTCATAATTCTCTTAATTATCTCAATTTTCTGCATGAATTTGATAAGTCGATCAATTCGTGTATTCCCGTTCGTTACTTATATTTCTGTATGAATGGTCAAAGAGTAAGTATTTTTTATATAAAGAATATCTATTCCAGGCGTGGTGCTAATATTTTCGAGCTCGCTTCGCTCGCTCCTGCATCCTGCATTCTCTTAATTATCTACATTTTCTACATAAATCTGATAAGTCGATAAATTTACTTCTATTTCTGTATGAATGGTCCAAGATAAAGAAAACCTAACGTATTCGAAGCGGCATGCAAAAAATTTCGAGCTCGCTCCGCTCGCTCTTGCATACTACATTATATTCTCCTAAAGTGACCTTACCTATTTTGGTCATGATTGCAAAGTGACGGGAAGAGAGAGACAGGACTTTATTTATTGAAATTGATAATAATTTGATGCTTGTCATCAATTTGAATTAGGTACTTATATGTGAGATGGTAGCATAATTATTTTAAATAATTTTCCACAAAGAAAACTAGAAATGCAGTTTAGAAAAAAAAAAACAATAATTAGTATTTAATAAAGTAGCTACTTTTTTATTTACCGTCTCTGAAATGAGAAATACCTACCTTATATCTTCTAAAAAAAGTTGAAGGCTTAACCCTAGCTCCGAACCTTGTCAGAATGCCCCCCCCCAAAATGAAATCCTGGATCCGCCCCTGAGTGTAATGCCTATCCACCCTTAGCCTATAAATTCCGTTTATCCATCTAGGCCTAGGGTTGATTCTGGGACATACGTTTCCAAATATCCACCTTATGTTGAAGTTTTTGGGGTGGATAAACAGAATAACCCGAGCCGACTATGGTTTTTGCAGATTTTCTACTAGCTATAGTGACTAAACTATTGAATATATTCGATGGAATTTTTGTATGTAAAATGGGAACGTCATTAGACGTACGTAACGTCGTTTAATTTATTGTTTTAATATCGTCTCCAGCTTGTATAGGTGTCTTCCTTTTTTTCCTGTGTGTCTTAGAAGACGATTAAAGAGTTTTGTTGAGAGTTGTAAATGCAGCATTTTCACTGTGATACCCAGTCAAACAGACCTACTTACTGTACTGAATTTGCTAATTATAGGTAATTTCACAAAAATCAGGTAATCTTGATGTAGGCATCAAGGTTACCTCATGACGTCAGAATCATTCAGATTATTTTGTAAGTGGATCTTGATTGCATTCTCAGACTCATCAATAGTACCCTTAAAAGAGACGATGGCCTCCGAGTTCGTTTCGGCATTCTTTGTCAGCTAGGAAATGCCGGCGCTATCTATTAATTAAATATTGACCAAAACTCGATTGTCTTAGAAGATCTACATACAGTAAATACAAATAAACATGTGCGGTCGAGGGACCGTCCGGTCCGTCAGGAACGAAGTTCCTTCTCACGTTTGATTTAAAACAAAAACAAAACTTTTGCTGCCACCATCTTGGACTTACATTTGACCTCACTATCGACTTGAACACCCTCGAAAACTATGAAAATGACGCCCACCACGAAAAACTGTAAATTTTCGCAGCCGCCATCTTGAAATTACATTTTGTTGTCACTATCAGCTTTAACACCCTCGAAAACCAAGAAACGGAAACCGATGATAAAAAATTTGGGCAGCTGCCATCTTGGATAAACATTTAACGTCACTATCGGCTTTAAAAACGACACCCATGATGAACAATTTGAACATGTTCGCAGCAGTCGCCTTCGCGCAAGACGCGTTAAAGAACTTCGTTCCAAAAAGAATTTCAGTAAATTTTATCACAATAATCACTTAACACAAGACACTTTTTTTCACAACAGCATTGACGCTTGCGGTTATAATCAACCGCAACGCCGCTGCCGTCTGTGGTCAGCCGTCGTCTTCAGAAGTGTACCTTTAAGCGTCAATATTTTGGTCTATATTTATAAACTAAATGGCGCCGGTATTAACATTTTTTTTTTATAATACATTAAAAACAAGATAATATTACAAACCTTTCCTAAGAAGCCAGTACCTCCAGTTATAAATACAGACTTCCCAGAGTAAAAGCCTGCAATTGACTGATAAGTTGTATTGCACTTATTATTGGCATTTGTTGAGTTCCCACTGAAATAATAGAAGAAAGTCATGACAAAAAAAAACTGTTCACACAAAAAGGTCGATGGGAAAAATCATTACTGCATTGCAATGTCCTAGTTTAAAATGTAAAAAAATATGTATAACAGAAATAAAAAATATGGTAGGTACATAGTAATAAACACTAAATAATAATATAAAATATAACCTCTTAGTAAAGTATTATGAATAATTTTTGTGTATTTTTATGCAAATGTGTTTTTAAGTACATCAGTCATCCACTAATAAATGTACATAAAACAGATTTGCATAAAATTATAATTCATTTTCCCTCTATTCTTCAATGAGGTTCACACAATTCACATAATCTTATGTATCTTTAGACAAATGCCTACCTACTACATAAATCATATTTATTTGATACTTAAAACTTTTTATGCATTAGGAAACTCCGAGTAGGAGCTCCGGGTATTGGGTATCCTGGGATAAAGTGCAAATCCGAAAAAGGAAGCTGGACCAACAATAACATCGACCAAAACAATTCGTTTCTTTTTAAATCCTTATTTTGTTGACGACTAAGTTCACTTACCTAGATAAACTGGAATATCCGCGAATATTTTTGATTTTCACACTTTTGCTAAGCACCAAACTGTCTCTACTTCTCAATATTCGAATTCCAAACATTTTGCCTAATTACTTCGATATTTTTGTTTATTTTTTTTAAATTTAATAACGGTTAAACGCACATAAATGTTTCACTACCATAAATAAATAATTTCCAGAAGTAAAAACAGATTTGTTAATGCTACTATAGTAGGTACTATAAATTAAAGAATTGTTTGACCTTTTTCGCAGAAGTTTATAGTGCGACTGGTCAATAACAAGTATCGTCGTCATTTTTATACTAACATTTTGTATTAGTGTGTTATTACCTACTGCGATTTTATTCTAGCTAGATACATCATCTTCACATAGGCTTTTAATTAATGTATATTCAAAATATTGTAAAACATTTTTAAGAGTAATGGTGGAGTTTCTTGCCCATTCTTATCCATATGTAACTACCTATTGGAAGGGGCGATTAATTTTTTGTAAATTCTGACTTTCAGAAGTGCCTTTTTGAAATAAATTATTTGACTTTTGGCTTTGACTTTGTTGAAGTAACCAAATAGGTATTTTGTAAAAATACCGGTTTCACACTTACACTTATAGTTATATATTACATTTCTTTAATATTAATACATTAGGTTTAAGTTGTTATTTATGTAGATTTTAATTCTGAATAAAAACTTATACTGTAGTTGATCATTCTGAAAATATGTGAAGTGTATGTAGTGTTACACATTTTGGAACTCACAATAATATTGACACAGTTTGTTAATTTTTCATGTTACTATAAAAGTCTTCTAATGACTACAGTCATTCATCAGTCATACAAACTTGTATTATAATATTATAATTTACTTCGTCGCCACTGTTACGTTATAAGCCGATTAAGCTATTCTTTTTTAACTCCTTCTGACTTTTTTATTTGTAGGTACACACACGTATATAGGATTAACAACAGAGTTAAAATAATAATTTATGTACAAGTGTATAAAAAAGGGAAAAAAAAAAAACAAAAATTCGTTCGCATCGCTGTCAAAAAAGAAGGAAGGAAAAGTGCCTAAAAGGGTGGCAGAATTGCCACGTTGAATGGCAATGCTGATTCTGAAGAATAGGCCAGCCCTCTGGTCACGTGAAGAGTCGACCAACCCCTTGGCGATGTCCCGAAATACTCGATGAGCACTCCCACGGCCCTAGTATTTCAACCCCAAACGGCACAAAAATATAGCTACCAATAACGTTGTTATATTTGCGCCGTTTGAGGTTTTCTGCACCTGCAGCAGCCGCCCCAGCACAGCCCGCCGTGCTGAGAAGATGGGATGTCGCGAGGGTGTCGACACAGGTTGCATCCCACACCAAAGGCCTTATGGTCTTCTTCCAAGGCATTATGGTCATTCCGTCTGGCCTCTTCCCATCGTCGCGTGCCAAGCCATTGGGTTCTAAAACAGCTGGCACCCCGGCGGTGACAAGAGCCCGACGGATGATGTCATAAATGCTTGCGTGCTGTGCCAACAACCAGCGCTCTTGCTGCAGGAAAGGCCATGGTGTCCGAGGCGGTCGACTGCTTCACCGCACTGACAGCGATGCGGAGCCGGGCAAGGAGCGCCCAAACGCAGACTTGAACCGAGCTGGAAAGTGGTGTCACCTGAAGCCAGAGGCCCATTCTCCCACAGCTAATAGGTGGGCACGCTCAGCACTGTTGGTGGACGTAGTAATGAGGATATTCCGTACCAACCTGCAGAGCGGCTCATCCTACTGTCTCTGGGAAGGCAGTTTCTTGGGTCTCCGTATCCGGACAAGCCACTTTCCAGGCGTTTATCGCATCAGTCAAGCACGGCACTTCAGAGTCAACCTGAGAAGCGGTTACGATTCTTGTGGTTAACTATTCGGTGCTGTGGACCGAGGACAGGAACGGTAAGCTTACGTTGAGCTAAGGGTGCTTCAGCTATTCCTGTGTTTCATTATCTGCTATGTGAATATCATCATCATCATCTCAGCCGAAGTCCTCCACTCTCCAAAAGCCACAATGACTGGTCCAGCGATAAATGATTTTATATTATTATTATCTGTAAGTAGGTTTGTACAAACACTTCTACACGTCAATCAAAAACAAGGTGAGGTCGGCGTTTCCAATCTGATTACTCTGAGAAGAAAGGCCGACACAATAGTCTCATTCATAATATTATCACTGTTTTAGTTGGTGAAAAAGAAAAACTATCCTTACAAATCAAGGGCTTGATCCAGAAAACGGTACTTCTGGACACGGCATGTATCTTTAGGAAGTTCCTCTCTCAGGAGCCCTGACCACCGGTACCTTGGACCATGTTCCTGATACCGGTGGGCAACTATTTTGTATTATATTTCTTAATGTCTTGTTTTTTTTTTAATATTTAAAAATGTTAACGATAATGTATAAAGATGGAATGAAGGAATAATAATAAAATAACAATAATAATTTATTTATAAAAAGGGGCACATTATAAATACAATAACTAAATTAACAATTTAAAAGAAATATTGAGTGCTGTGGCCTAATTGCTTGAACTTTGTTGAATCTGTGCTTCTGCTATGAAGTGTATAAATACTTTAATGTAATAAATTAACAATGAGTATCAAGTTTAGTAAAAACTAAATTAAACAGGTAAATAATAGTAAAGTAGCATGTTAGCGGTTCTATTTGCAGACAGCAAGTAAATCTTCTGTGTGTGCATAATCTATGGTTAGTAAATATTTAAGAAAATGTTTTTTAATGGTTAAAGTAATTTAATTTATAAATACTATGTTTTCTATTTGTAAAAAATCTACAAAGACATGACAATGTTTTGAGGTTGCATTATATATGTGCATACTATATCATTCCGGTTTGAGTTTGACATCTGTGGGAAAGAAAAAGGGATGGAAGTTTGCTACTTCTATTTCCTCTCTGAGATCTTTCAAGACAAAGTAGATTGTTTTTTTTTGGTGCGGTTCCCTGAAGTGTTGCAGTATAGAATTATAGATTGACATTTAGGGCCAAATAAACTTGTGTGATTAATTTTGAATCTGCAAAGGCACTGAATACTACCCTGGGGAACACCAAAACCTTTCTGCTCTTCGTTCATGATGTTATCTATTTTAATAAATCGGTTATCTTAGTAGTCAGCAAATAAGTAGTTTCGGCGGCGTTTCCCTTATTCCTATAGCCTCTAATTTGTTTAGGAGAACAGAAACAGACACCGTCTCGAAGCTCTTGACTTAATCAAGGAAAACTCCCAGGGTCTGGTACCCTCTGCCGAGTTCATCTGAAATGTAATCGGTCAGGCTATGCACGGTATCGGCTGTGGATACAATATTTTGAATTCCCTTCAAAAGGGTTGAGCTAAATGATGCTGATCCATGCGTCATGTTCGTGAACGGGCGCCGTCAGTGGGAACTGCTCATCTTTTAGCTGCCACGGTTTATTTTAATTTTAGAATTGTTTTAGTTTTTATATTTTTATTACGGACGCTTTTGACGTGCACGTCTTTCTACATTGTTGAGTGTTGACACTTAGTTATGTTTTTTTTATTGTTTCAACATGAATGATGTAACCAATATTTTGTAACAATATTCTGATTTAAAAGAGTGTCCGTAGAGTTTCTTACCAGTTCTTCTCTATAGGTATCTACTACGCTTAGGAATGGGCATCTAGCTTTATCTTTCTGACTGACCGACCCCTTGACAAGTCAAAAGTACCTGTTATTGGTTTATTTGAAATAAATGCTTTGAGTTGAGTTGAGTTAATGATTTGGCTTTTAAAACCAAATTGCGCAGGGGATTAGATTTTTTTTTCTAGATTGTAACTATAGTCATCTGTTTAGAATTTTCTGTTATAATTTCTTGTTGTTTAAAATTTTCTCGTGATAAATCATCTTCCTCATCATTTCAACCGAAAGACATCCACTGCTGGACAAAGGCCTCCCCAAGCACCGCCATCGCCACTTCGACCGGTTTCGTTATTCACGGATCCTGCGGATTCTTACTAGAGAATGGGCAGCAACGTTCTCTATGCTAAAAATAGGCATAGTAATCTGCTACACAATACTGCGATCGTCAAACTCAAACTCAAACTCTTTATTGCATTCATGTGTACATTTTACTTGTTACAAGGTAATGGTAGGTTCCAACATGAAACCCGGTTAGGATACGGCAACATTATACTATAATAAATACAAGCCGCCAAGCGTGGCGATTATGGCAAACCCCCCCAAAATAACAAGCACCAATAATAATAATTATAATTGACCGGGGAACATTTACCATAAATGGGAGCCACGTTTTTTAAAACAAAAAACGTGGTAAAAGTCCCGTTTTAAATAACTTTAGTGGGATATTAATTGTTGCTAAAAAGTCAGCAGCATAATATGTCCTATGGAATTTGGCAAAAAAAGTTGACACAAAAACAGCTTTAATAGCTTACCATGGTTTGATCGCCTCGATCTTGAGGTATGGTATAATCTTTTGGGGTAACTGTAGCCTAAGAGATAAGGTGTTTAAAGCTCAGAAACGTTGTGTAAGAGCGATGTGCGGTCTTAAACCCACAGATAGTTGCAGGCCTTTGTTTAAGTCTCTAAAAATTCTTCCCTTTCCGTCATTATTTATTATGGAAATGGCAATATTTGTTAAAACAAATGCGAGTTTATTCTCTAAGGTCTCGGACACCAGAAGAGGCCCCGTGAGAAGCCAATATAAAAACCTTTTTAATGTCGGTGGCTATAAAACTGCACTATTAAGAATAAAATCTGTCAAGTGCGAGTCGGACTCGCACACGAAGGGTTCCATACCATGTCGTACAAGATTTAACACTATGAATTTTTGTAATACTTTCGTAAAGGTAACAGCAGAGGCGCTATAAAAAAACAAAGATTTGTAAAGAAATTGTCTAATTTTAATGAGAAAATGTTGTTGTGTTAAAATATAGGTGTAGGAGTATATTTCATTTATTTTAAGAGAAAAATATTAAGTTAACTTTATCCAGTAACATGCATTAACTAAAGTCAAAGTTATTTATTTGCTACTAACATAGTATTAGTAGGTATAAATAGGTATATATGGTAGGTAAGCAGGTAGATATGTAGGGTAGGTAGGGTAGGTTAGGTACCTACCTACCCTGGTAAGAAGGGTAGGGTAGGTAGATAGGGTAGGTAATTAGGTAGTAATTAGGAAAGGTAGATGCGCCGTAGATAAGTACTTAGTGCTAACCACGCGAAGCCAGGCCGGGTAAAGCTAGTTACTTATAAATAAAAGGATTTCTCTTGCTACATCAGACTATATTGTACAAAATAGAATGTAAGTAGTACGCCAAATTTTAATTATAACTGTGCGTTTGCACTGGCGAAACATTCACAACAAAATATGTTGGAATCTCTATTTTCTGTCAATTTTTCATACAATGTTTGAGAGGAACTAGAGATTTCAACATGTTTTGTCGTGATGTTTCGCCAGTGCAAACGCACGGGTCAATACAGGTATTTATTAACGTTATTTTAGATAGTCATACAGAAATTTATTATTTCTTACTTATTATTTTTACACATCCCATCGGACTATGAGAGTGAGGGAAGAGAGAGTGCACTCGTGTCTGCGCACACACTTGTGCACTATAATATCTCCCGCGCCGAAGGCCAGTCTCCGTTGAGATGGGCCGCCGTGACCGAATATTTTTACACCAATAATTTTTCTCAATATGAAATTGTATCCACAACGGTTTAAGGTAACTGAATAGTACACTGTATGTGCCAGCATTCATTTCAATGTTACTGAATATATTGTCTATTGGAGTGTAGTTTTAACATGAGGTCACATTAACACCATCTAGGGATACTTTGAAAAAAGTCGATAAAGTTCTTAAACTCAAAAAATACTGGCCGGTTTTAAAATCTTGTGAAGAAAGAGAGTATTTTGTAGACCTTTTTGGATGATCGAAATTTAAATGATCGAAATAGTGTATAATAGCTGTCATGATAATAGGTACTTATTAATTCCATGTCATTACTCCGACTATTAAATAGTTATCTGTGGAATTTATATCGCATAATATTAGCATGAAATACAAAATTATTACTTTAAGTTGCAGAAAATCGCCCATATTATATAAAATACGTTATGAATCGGCGTTTTTAGTATTTGTTGATTATAAACAGTATATGTAACATGATACACACAAGTTTCAAATTCCTAATTTGTTTAGTTGTTGAGATAGAGCTCGTACAAAAATGGTCTAAAACAGACAACTTCTACGGCCCCCTAATTCATCATTTTTGAAGATAAAAACAAATAAAAATTATATTTATTCTCTACTCGATGAGCTCTAGAAAATGATACCCCACATGCCAGGGTCAGATTACTTTTTTTTTCAAAATTTAATTTTATTGTATGGCGACCCCCCTTTAATTTTTAATTTTATTATTTGTTGCTCTTGCGGCAATAGAAATGCTCAATCTGTGAAATTTTCAACTGCCTACCTATTACGGTTCATGAGATAGAGCTCGCTGACAGACAGACGGACAGCGGAGGCTTATGAATAGGGTTCCGTTTGTCACCCTTCGGGTACGGAACCCTAAAAAGTGTCATTTGTATGGGACCAATAATATTTAATAAATTACCGGAATATTTAAAAAAATACACACTTCAACAGTTCAAACACAAACTTAAAGGTTTTCTAGTGGAAAAATGTTATTACTCCATTAATGATTTTCTAAATGACTGATTAATAAAGACCTTGAAATTTTGTTAATGATTTAAATTGAATTTTGAACATTTTAATAATAACGACTAAAATGACTATTATTGTATTTTAATACTATTTTGAAATTTGAATAGTATTTTGACATTGGAGTTGTTTTTTGACATTTGAATTGTATTTTGACATTCTAATTGTATTTTGACATTCTAATTGTATTTTGACATTTTAATTGTTTTTTGACATTTTGATCTTATTTTGACTATCATGTATTTTATTGATTGCATTGTGACTGAATTGATTTTGATTGTATTGAACTGTTAATTTTTATCTGATTATTGTGTTTACCTAATGTTCATAATTTTATTATAGCATCATTTATTCATTTAAATTTTGGGCAGAATGTATGGCTCAATTTTATTTCTTCACGACCTTATTTGTATACCTGCATTCTAGCAAATAAATAATTTGATTTGATTTGATTTGTGCTCGCAAGGTCTACTGTTCGCAGATTGTGTACTTATTACTAGATTTAGCCCATTGTTACACCGCTGAATTACGGTGTAGGAAACATTGCAAAGAAATCTTTGTTCGATGCAAGGACGATGGAAAAGAAGGATGCAATACTTACCGTATTGCATCCTTCTTTTCATTTTTACAAAGTAGTGTAATCATTATAGGTATATTGGCGCAGGTAGTTTCTTACCAATGCTATGTAAGTAATTGAAAAACACAATTCTGTTCAAAAATACTTTACTACAGCAAAACTGTTTTTATCATTACTTTACCGTGAAGGGTTCAAATACCTCTGCACACCTTTACAGTAATCTCTGAAATATTCTGCCCACTCAATCTGGGTGGGGTCACAGGGGAACGTCTGCTGATCTTCGGGGGACAGTGAGGAGTACAGCTCCCTCGCTCGCTCTGCCCTCATCATCAAGGGCTTGGAGCTAAATTCCTCCACGGCATTTCTGTTTCTGATGAATGCCAAGATCATTTTCGCGTACCTGATGATGATAAACGGTTATTAGATTACTTAAAATAGTTATAACATTTAAAACTTTTACGTAAAAAAAACATGAAACAATTTTGAAACTTTGACATTGAATATATCGTATTACAGGAACCCATGTTGTGGTGGTCTTAGCCCACAATGCATCCGACATGCGGCAAACATGTCCGCCCTAGTCCCATTTGAGATTGGCTGTTTTTCGTATGACGACGGCAACTTGTGTTTGATTTGAACTTATGTCGAATAAATTAACTTACCTCGGTTTTCTACCCGTCATTTTCAGCCACAAGTCAGCTATATGCGCAGGAGTTGTTTGATACAAGAATGTTCCAATATTCACTATTGCTTTTGATTTGACAAATAACATACTCGGATATGGTATTTCATCTGAAACAATGGACATAATATATAGGATCATCATCATCATCATCATCAGTCTATTAATGTTCCCACTGCTGGGACACAGGTCTCCTCTCTGTGAGAGGGAGTGGGCTGTAATCTACCACGCGAGCCCAGTGCGGGTTGGTAGATGTCACAACATATTGTCTTCGAATTTTTGGTTCTAAGACATGCCGATTTCCTCACGATGTTTTCCTTCACCGTTTTGAGAGCAGTGGTGATGAAATTATTTACACAAAGTAAAGCGCCTGCTTGGGTTCGAACCCACGACCTACAACTCGTAAGTCGGGGCCGTTACCACTGGGCCACCACTGCTCTCATATTTATATATGTAGGATCAATAGATGACAAATCCCAACTACGGTAAATTTTGCGTTCGCTACTCGTGCGACGAAAAAAAAATTCTGTAAGACAAAAACTCGATTGTGTATCTTCGATTTAATTTTTAACTGTTCCAATAAAGACCGCTTACTTGCACCCCGCGAAATTATTTCTTTATTGAAGTATTTATGAACATCCGACCACACGACAGGATTCTCTGAAGAAGTGGTGCTATTAAAAACTTGTACTTCGCTTGATCTAAAAAAAATTTTATCAATGTTTATTAATTTATCTAATAAAAAAGGTCATCACCATCATCATCATCAGCCTATTAATGTTCCCACTGCTGGGACACAGGCCTCCTCTCTGTGAGAGGGAGTGGGCTGTAATCTACCACGCGGGCCCAGTGCGGGTTAGTAGATGTCACACGTCTTCGCCTTTTTAGGTTCTAAGACATGCCGGTTTCCTCAAGATGTTTTCCTTCACCGTTTTTAGAGCAGTGGTGATGAAATTATTTACCAAACCGCCTGCTTGGATTCGAACCCACGACCTACGACTCGTAAGTCAGGGCCGATACCACTGGGCCACCACTGCTCTACTGGGCCACCCCTGCTTTCTCAATAAAATAGGTACGCCAACATTATTTACATCATCATCATCATCACTTCAGCCAAAAGACATCCATTGCTGGACATAGGCCTCCCCCAAGTACCGCCTCTTCTACCAATTACGTGCCTCCCGCATCTAGCGGAATCTTGCGGCCTTTACAAGGTCATCGGTCCAACTTCTGGGAGGTATACCAATGCTACGTCTTCCGGTACGCGGTCGCCACTCCAGAACCTTTCGGCTCCATCGGCCATCTGTTCTGCGAGCAATGTGCCCTGCCCATTGCCACTCAAGTTTGGCAATTCTACGGGCTATGCTGTGCTATGCTAACATTATATACATGAAACACTATTTAAAAAAAAACATTATTTATCGCATTCATAATATTAGTATGGATTTTCTTACTTGGCTCTAGCACCAGCTATAATACTTATGTTAGCAACGTAATCAACTGGGATGATGTCAACGGCGTGACTGCCGCTACCAAGACTAAGACGGTTCCAGCCTTTGGCAGTGTAGAAGAGTAAGCTTGTGCCACCATTCCAATTTTCCAACCAGCCTGTTATAGGTTCATCCTTTATTGATGTAACTGAAAAGAAAAAGAAGCTGTTATTGCAATATTCTTGTTTTTCTTAAGAGCAGAGAGAGCAGATTGGCTGTCGGCTTACAACTAGTGATGTTGCTATTCGATAATTATGTTCCAATTACATATTATAACAGTGTGAATAGGGGTTTGTGACAAAATAATAACAGCCACACGTATCGATCGTTCAGGTTAAGCTACGCTTGCCGCGGATGGTCCGTGGGTGGCATCTTTACATATCAAGACCCCTCCGTGCCTCGGAAATCACGTTAAGCCGTTGGCCCCCGCTGTCATTTATTTGGTCGATTTTTGACAGTCGATACGGGTAGTTAGAAGCCCAAAAGTCTGACAACCTGTCCTACCAAGGAGTATCGTGTTAACTAGTGACGTTAAGGTTGTGGACTTGTGGAGGTCAGATAGGCAGTCGCTCCATGTAAAATACTGGTATTCAGCTGCATCCGATTAGACTGGAAGGCTTTATCCAATATAGAGTAAGGCTAGGCAGATGATGATGAACAGCGTAAATAGGTAATGTGAATTCACTATGAACGTAGAGAACAGTGCTGGCCCAGTGGTAACAGCCCCGCCTTACGAGTTGTAGATTGTGGATTCGAACCCAGGCAGGCACTTTACTTCGTGTAAATAATTTCATCACCTCTGCTCTCAAAACGGTGAAGGAAAACATCGTGAGGAAACCGGCTTGTCCTAGATAGAACCAAACATTCGAAGACATGTGACATCAACCAACCCGCACTGGGCCCGCGTGGTGGATTACGGCCCACTTCCTCTCACAGAGAGGAGGCCTGTGTCCCAGCGGTGGGAACATTATAGGCTGATTATGTTGTTACTAGTGTTACTACGAGTATGTACTTAATACCTGAGGGCTGATTTCACTAATGAAAATGAACTCGATCAGTATTTCTAAAACGGGTTCAATAGCTGCCAGTGTCAAAATTTATGGAATATTTTACACTGACAGCTCTTGAACGCGTTAAGATGTGCTGAACGCGTTCAAATTCATTGGTGAAATCCGCACTTAGTTATTTATCAATCAGATGAATGCTGTAATCATTATGACGAAGACAAACGAGTTCAATGTTGTCTCGTTACGCAGATGTTAATAGTCTTCTTCTTTTATTGAAACGAAGTAGATTATTTCGTTTTCTTACAAGCTAATTGGAAAAGACTTTTCTAGAAAATACATTAAATGATAATTTATTATTACCTACAGAAGGCCTAATGATAACTGTGGGCACATCACCATGATTCCTCTTGATATAGTACTCCGATAATGCTTTAGTAAAGACATATGTGTTGGGTTTCTCATGGTCACCTGTAACAAAATATGAATCCAAATACATTACGAATTTCCTAATAAATTACATTGAGGCTGGTCAAGTAGGCAGCTTTATGTTAGGCATTGGGTGAGCGCAGTCATAATCGGTATTCAGAAACCCAAAGTCGGACAAGTTAGTACAGACGACAGCACATCAAGTTACCACAAT
The DNA here is from genome assembly GCA_948150665.1 of Conistra vaccinii. Classification (NCBI taxonomy): domain Eukaryota; kingdom Metazoa; phylum Arthropoda; class Insecta; order Lepidoptera; family Noctuidae; genus Conistra; species Conistra vaccinii. Next base: position 858,014 of record OX411320.1, on the reverse strand, counting down.
TTGTCAAATTTCTTTAACAGATTTTCAACTTTATCGCTAAAAAATAAGGTTCAGTGTTAATTGGGAAAATTTGACAGATTGGAGTAGGCTGATGTGCTGGCGTCTGTACCTAGTGTGTTAGAAAGTTACGAAATAAGGATCGGACGGTGTAGAAAAAGTGATTGAATTAAGTTTGTACAAGTAAACATTTGTTGCGTTTATTAGAAGACCTAACATCGGCCGAAGGTCGGATAAATTTTCTACTAGCAGTAGAAAATGTTTTTATATAATTATAACTCCATTTGAAATAAGATTAGACATTTAAATATACCTTTTATATAGTCCGTTCAACCGATTTTGATTTCTATTGCGTTGGTGGCATAACAAATGGCAGCTGCAGTTAACAGTTGGTATTGTAATCATAATGCCATCCTTATGCCTATGGAAGGACAAACGACGACTATAAACGGACTATAAAAAAGGTTTGTTCAAAAGTCTAATCTTATTTCAAATAGAGTATTATAGTTATATGAAGTTACCTGAAGTAAAACGATAATATTATTGGAATGAAATACGTACTTATATACTTCTTAGTTTCTTCAGTATCGTGTCCATACTCTTCTATGAATTTGTAGACATCTTCCACTTTGGCTGGCGGTGGGTAGACCGTCTCTACTAGTACCTTTCTTTGAGTTTGAGTAAAAGCCGTCGATATATAGACCAAAGCCTGAAAATGATTAAGTGACTGGATTTACAGTTTGAGCTTCACTAAGGTGACCAACCGACTTTTAATGTTTTATACTAAAGATCACGTCTAAGCAAGTAGTGTTAATGATTCGGATAAAATATCTATGTAAAATTAGAGCAATTTCTCACTAACTTAATATAGGAATATTTTAGACTAGCTGTGCCCGCGACTTCGTCAGCGTGGAATAGTGTCATTGGGTAGCATTTTTTATTATTTAGGCTAATTATTTTACAAATAAGACACTTATGTATAAATACTTTAATAAGCTTTAACTTTAAGAGCTTATTAAATTATTTGAGTATATAAGTAGGTACATAAGGTAAAGTATTAATATAAATTTATTTAAGCACATTTTTTATAAACTACGTTTTTTGTTTTCCATCTTTTGCCATAACATAAAGATTTTGTAGATTTGATACACGTGAGCATGCCACATAGAGTTGCCCATCGGAAAAACATTTTTTTTTCTAAATGAACTCACCTCCAACTTTAAGCTTCTGTCCTTGAGCGTTATTAATTGTTATTGCAAATACTGTTTTCAGGGGAACTGCACTTAACTTAAGAACATAATCAAAGCAAAATCAACTTACTTATTTTTTTAAAGAAAATAATTAACGCAAAAGGTTATGAAAACTACGTATTACGAAAATACATACGCAAACCAACTACAAAATTAATGACAACAATGGTATTTTATGTATGATTCACAACAACAGACAAAAATCTCATAAACCTACTGAGATTGTTCGTTATTACAAAATAAACATATGGAGTTATCGTTCTCAGGTACCTAGCCAATATCCAAATGTACTACAAATAATAATGACGTAATAACATCTGAGTTCAAAAGTACCTTATCTACTTTTGACGAATTAAATAAACAAAACAATGACCCAACTGGAAGCCGACCCCAACATAGTTGGGTAAAGGCTATATATAAACAAAAAAACGTGTAAACAAATCGAATTGTAATCAATTTGCAGTGAATAATAATGAATTAACGCCCAGGTGGAGATAGGAATTGATCCCTCAGGAAAGTATCCTATATCCCAACCCATTTCATAGTCTACTCGAGACGTTCAGTAGTGAAGGCGTGAAAACGTAAAAGACAGACAGACAGACCGACGCACAGATAGAGTAAGTTTCGCATTTATGGATTTGGGTTCCAACTCTTCCGCGAAGAGCTACTCATTTACCCAGAAAGAAATCTCACAAAAAAGATAGGTTAGGTTATCTAAATTACCTGCATATTCTTCATACGCCGACTAAGCTCTAGAATCCTCTGCGTGCCTTCAAAATTGATGTTCATAGCTATCGGTAACGGTTCGTTAAACATAACCGTTGCAGCCCCGTGGTATACTACCGACACCTAAAATTAATGAACTGGTGTTATATTATAACGTACGTACGTTCTTTAATTGGGTGTATTTTTTCTTTATCCTACGGAGTTGACATTTTACATGTTAGTTTAGTTCCAAAGACAATGCATTTTTATGATAAGCATGACCTGATTCTACACAAAAAATACAATAGACGACGTATATTTAGTAACTTAATCCGCTTAACTGTTCTTAAAGAGTCTTAGAGAACCCTGTAAGAAATCGACACGTGTTTCGCCTCTCAACGAGGCATCCTTAATTATGAATGACATTAATATCGTAACACTCAATATTTGTTGTTAGGTGACAAAAAGCATTTTCTTTCCACAGAAAAACCTTTTCGAATTCATCAATCATATTTTTGTGCACTTATGAGCCATGAGCCATATTTCGTAATTAACAAAAAAAAAGACGTGTGGCACTCGGGGACTGCCCCGGCGAAGCTATTGCATAGCATTTTTTATCAACTTACGCAATTGTAAAATATTAACCCGAATACATTGATCTCAATGCCCGAATACAAGAAATAGCAATGATCATAGATAATACACTTAAATACGGCAATGATGACATTGACAGGAACTGTTATTCACATTTATAGTTTTTAAAACTTGACACAACGTAATGGCCGGGAACATCAAACTAATAAAAAGGTTTTAATTTAACTATTAATAGTCAAGGATCATTCGTCTAAGTAAATTTGAACTTTATTGTCAAACAGTTAAACATAATTTTCAATACAACACTCTCGTATCATTCGTCTATGTAAATTTGAACTTTGTTGTCAAACAGTAAAACATAATTTTCAATAGAAAACACAAAGAGTGTTTTGTTTCTTATGTAGTATTTTCGTTACGAAATTTCTGGATTAGGTCTCCACGCTCAAGGCCCGCGATAGAAGCTATGCAATAGCTTAATAATCAAAACAGAAAATTGACAGCTATTTGAATATGGTGAGTTCCTAAAGTAATTTTCTTAAATGTAGGTGTAATATGGGTGGACCAAAGACCTGTTGAAGGCCGCAGGAATCCACTAGATGCAAGGAACCTGTCGAAGAGGCGATGTTTGGGGGGTCCTATGTCCAGCTGTGGACGTCTTTCGGCTGAAATGATAAATAATGAGGGTTAATATGAAACCATTATGGTGTCAATGTTACCTTTTCAATCAAAGTCTGTTCATCTTTCGGGCTCAGTCCTAAGTTCGGTAATGATACGTCACCGTCGACTGGGACCACCTTCTTTAAGTAGTCAGGATTGCTTTTCTTCAGCCTTGAAAATAACTGAAAATAATTAAAAAGCATTTGCATTTATCATAATGGTACTGGTCCTTTCTATTAAACCTGTATGGTCTCACTGCTGGGCAAAGTTCTCCCATACCCATAGCTTTCCACAGTTCCGTTACGTTGCGTTCTCTGGTCAATCTCTCTTAGTCGTTTCTAAGTCATCATGTCAGCGTTTCCGGCGCCCTCGGCAACAACGCCCGTCTTCTGGCTCCCACTGCGGGACGACTCTGGCCTATCTGTCCCGATGCAACCTACATACCCGTGCAATTCAACTTCAGCCTAGCGGACTTATGGCCAGATTATCACGGTTCCTGTGTTACCCTTTGAGACCAAAAATATTTTAAAGAGCAACTGCTCTGTGCAATGTAACATTAATTGAAGATGAGTAAAAACTGTACTTATGTAAAAACATAAACGAGACACAATAGAAGTTTTTTTTGTTATGACGTCTTGTAGTGCGTTTAGTATCCTTGAAAGCGTAAAACGCCTGCTACACAGTTGCCAACCGCGTCCCTGGCAGAGGTGACCGTGGTTGGCAACCGCCAAAGTTGTTCAAAGTTTGGTCGTAAACCATCATCTACACGGTTGTAAACCACCAAGGTCACCTCTGTCGGGACGCGATTAGCGACAGTGTAGCAGGCGTTTTAAGAATTTAAACTTACTGGATTTGCAAACAAGTCTTCAATTCGCTTGTTGACATTATCACCTTTCTTCTGTCGCATCAACAGGTAGACCTTGTCTAACTTGTTGCACGAATACAGGAGTTTTTCAAGGTAGACCTGGAAAATTATAGTGTAGTTTTCAGTGTTTTTTCTCATATTGGTCATTGGTAAAAAAAAAACCCCGCGTCGTACAAAGAGTTTCCTATATATGGTCAAAGAGATAGTGCACCATGTATTGTGGTTATGTTGCACATATTTCACCATCCAAACAACGTAACGAAAGTCAGTTAACCAATGAGACTGCTAATAAAACTTATTTCAACAAATCAGCGACGAATGCAATGAGTGACTTTAGAATCGCAGCAGCACTCATAATGCATATCGAAATTATTTTAAAAACAAACCGTACGTTGCAAACTTGTAATCAATGTATTGTTTTATCTCTCCTATAGTAGGCATGAATACACTTTGCAACAACAAGTGAAGAAAGCAAGAAAATCATCACCTATTACAAAAAATAAAACAATACATACCCAATCAGGGGATAGTTTTTAAAAAGTAAGTTATTTCATATTTGTTGTCTACAATTCATTTTGGCTAAACTCTTGGTTTTGTGCCGATAAATTTTTGGGCATTTTCCTTCGAAACAAACAAATATAACGAACCTTTCCTAAGAAGCCAGTACCTCCAGTTATAAACACAGACTTCCCAGAGTAAAAGTCTGCAATTGACAGAGAAGTTGTATTGCACTTATTATTGGCATTCGTTGAGTTCCCACTGAAATAATAGAACGACAAAAAACTGTTACTTACACAAGAAAGGTGAATATGATTTTTTTTTTCAGTTTACTAGAAAAATAATGTACAATGCAGTAATTGCATTGTACATTTTCTAGATAATTGTATAAATTTAAAAAAATATTTTATTTAAATATTTATATATACTTAATTGTACACTAGAAAATACATAGCATAAAAATAAATATAACACTACAAAATATATGCCGTTATGTTGAAGGATTTTGACTGTGTGGATCACGATATCCTCCTAACCAAATTTCACGCCCACGGTATTCGTGGCAATGCCCTTAATTTAATAAAAACGTACCTAAAAGGTCGTAAATTTAACAATGTACGGAGATATCGAGCCTGTGTTTGAGATCTAGAATTAATTTAAATTTTATTTAATTAAAAACGATACGATATTTCCTAAGTTTGTTCATCTTTTTCCATTATTTTTTTTTTTACTGACTAGCCGACATCATAGTTTATCAATTTAAATCATTAAACATAACTAAAATGTAGTAAAACATTAATTAAATAAAAAACAAAATTAAAATTCAAAGCAAAAAAAACTCTTCTTTTCAGTTTTTTCAAAATAAATCTAAAAAATGCCCCCTTTATATCACATTTTTTAAATTTATTAATTATTTATTAATATAACTACATGATATTTCCTCCAAACTACAAACTCTTGAATCAGACCTTTACTCCTTACAAAAAAAAAAAACTATGCAGGTAAAAAAAAACATAAAAAAAAACTAAAGCCGCTAAGTCACAAATATAAATATAATTATTAATAATTTTGTACAAATATTCAAAAAACGCCGGGCCGTCACTTATTCCTGGGACACATTGTATATAAATGACTTACCACGACATATATACTTCATCCTATGATATTATTTGCAGATGATAGCACATCAATTGTTTCATGTTTCAATAAAGAATCATATGTAAATGACATTAACAATACAATTAATAATTTAATAAAGTGGCTTGACAATAATAATCTAGTTCTTAATCTCCTAAAAACTAAAATCATGCACTTCTACCAACGAATATCTGCGGGAGATATGGATATAAACTACGACCTACAATGGTCAAAGTATAGAAAAAGTAAACAGTACAAAATTTTTGGGAATCATAATTGACAGCCAGTTAACCTGGAAGCCGCAAGCAGAAGATATATGTAAACGTTTAAGTACAGCCGCATTTATGTTGCATAATCTTTCAAAAAAAGTAAATTTACCAACAGTATTAGTGGCTTACCATGGTCTAGTAACTTCCATCTTGAGATTTGGTATAATATTTTGGGGTCACTGTAGTGAACGAGAAAGCATTTTCAAAGCGCAAAAGCGTTGCTTGAGAGCTATATTTATTCTTAAAGTAACAGACAGTTGCGTACCTATATTTAAGTCTCATAAATTATACCTTCCCATGTCTATATATCCTTGAATTAGCAATATTTGTTATAAAAAATCGATGTCTATTTGCAACTTTAGTAGAAACTAGAAAACGAAGTACAGCTATGAGATCTCAATACCAGAATCTATTATACACGGGCGTATTTAAAACTAGTTTATTAAAAAGAAATGTTATATGTATGGCTCCTTTAATATTTAATAAAATACCTGACCAAATGAAAAACTTACCGTTGCATTTTAAAAATCGTTTCACAGATGTTCTTGTGGATTCTGTGCAGGATTTCATATATGATATTTTTTTGTAATTTATCTTTAATTTGTATTACATTTGCATGCTATATTAAGGCAGGATGTACTCGTATGCTATTATATAATACTTACAACTTATTTTTATGTACCTACATTCTAAGCAAATAAAAACCTATTCTATTCTATTCTAAAACATACAATGGTCGGCCTTATAGCTTTCTGCGATCTCTTCCAGGCAACCTTGGATGGACATTAAAAACTTATGTTCAACATAAATAGAAATTATATAGACTAACAAAAATAGAGGCTCTTTATTCATTTATTTATTGGATCTCCCACAGAGGCTACACAATTTCATGCAAGTTTACAAGATCAGGGACAAATACTAGTGTCAGTGTGGTCAGGGACAAGTACAATTATAAGTTACCACAGTCATCATTTTCGTATAATCTACTTAAGTCACACAAGTGAAAATAATAAAATAGATCACTCACACAATTACAATTCATTATCTCTTTATTCTATCAAATATCAAATCAAAATATTGTATTTCACATAAACCTGCATGGGCACTTATGAAACGTAGAAGAACAGAAGCTAGAGATGTACGTTTCCAATTGGTCGTTTCCCATGGAGAAGAGCCAGCAAGAAAGTACACCCAGTTGAAATTAGAAGTGTAGGTATGTAATCCTACTTTTATATAATATATACAGGTACATATATATATATATATAATATTATAAATGTGCAAGTTTGTATGTTTGGATGTTTGTTACTCAATCACGCAAAAACGGCTGAACGGATTGGAATGAAATTTGGCACATAGATAGTTTGCAACCTGGATTAGCACATAGGATACGTTTTATCACGGTAGTATGTTCCCGTGGGATAATTTCCGACCATCAAGCGGGCGAAGCCGCGGGCGAAAGCTGGTGTCAAATAACGAAAATATTTTAATATAGTGGACGTAAAACACAAAATAAAAATACATCGTTAATTGGTAGCAGTTAGACATTATGTAAACGTCTATTAACGGCTACCAAATTTTGCCGTTAATGAGGTATCAGGGAAGCCACGTGTGCAGAAGGAAGTATTGCCTTCCTCGTCTTCAACGTAGTCTTTACCTAATCTTATAATATGCTTTTTTGATAAGGACACGTTTGGGGGTATTCCTCGAAGCACACCAATTTTGAAACGCACCAATTGAAGCGCACCAAAAGTATTCCTCGAAACGCACCAACGATGAAACATAGAGAAGAGCATGAAGGATTCGTACTAAATACAAAACATGAATGATTCAATTTCAAAACCTGTAGTTTTACCAATAGTGAGCCAAGTAGTAAATCACTTAAGCACCTAGTTACAGTTTATTTCTGCTTTTCTGGTAGTTTTAATAAATAAACAATTACGACAGTTGAATTTTAAAACGTCTATCGATATCATAATTATATTAGGAATCCTTCATGCTCTTCTCTGTTTCATTGTTGGTGCGTTTCGAGGAATTCTTTGGGTACGTTTCAATGTTGGTGCGCTTCGAGGAATACCCCCAGGTTTGATGTGGGTTTTGTACCTCGAAAATCCGATTCAGGTACCTACTCATTTTAAACATACCTATTGAATAACAATATTATTCAATAAGTGTGTTTAAAAAAATGGGCACTTTTACTTAGATGTTTACTATACAATAGCTTACTTGTAGACAAATACTACATAAATCATATTTATTTTATAGACTTTTTAAGGTCGTGAATTGAAAAACTTTTTTTATTTTAATTATTCTAAAATAATATCAAAGAAAATTACCGAATCAAAAAATGATTATGCATTAGGAAACTATTGGTTTCTCTCTCCGGGTATTGCGTATAATGGGATAAAGTGCAAATCTGAAAAGGAAGCTGGACCAAAAATAACATCGACCAAAACAAGTTGTTTTTTTTAATCGCTTTAGTATGTTGAGAACTGATTTCACTTACCTAGACAAACTGGAATATCCACGAAAATTTTTGATTTTCCCACTTTTGGTCGGCATCAAACTGGCTCGATTTCCCAATATTTGAACTCTGAACATTTTGCATGAATTAAGTAACTTACGTATTTTTTCAATTAAAAAAAATCTAGTAAAGGCGCAATAATTTTGCAATTTCATAAATAAATAATTTCCAAAAGTAAAATCTGATTTGTTAAATCTATTCAAGTAGGTACTGTAAATTAAACAAGTGTTTATCCTCTTTCGCTAAAGTTTGTATTGCAACTGGTAAATTTATACTAACGTCGTCATTTTATATACAAGTTACATTTTGTATTAGGTACTATCTCGTCGTGTGTCAGAGTAAAGTAAGCAAATTGGTAAATCAATCTGCCTAGCCTTTGCCCAACTATGTTGGGGTCGGCTTCCAGTCTAACCGGATGCAGCTGAATACCATATTTTACATAGAGCGACTGCCATCTGACCTCCACAATCCACTAACTGGGTAATACGATACCCCTTGGTAAGACTGGTTGTCAGACTTTCGAACTTCTGACGAGCCGTAACGACTGTCAAAGATCGACGAATGACCAACAGCTTAACGTGCTTTCCGAGGCACGGAGGAGTCTCGGTATGCCCATCCACAGATCGACCCCGGCAAGCGTAGCTTAACCTGATGGATCGAACCGTACAGCTGTTATTACTTAGCCACGAGCTCCTCCGAGAAAGTAACCAAATTGGTATTTTGTAAAAATACCTGTTTCATACAACACTGTTACAATTCTATGGGGTATGCAGATGACCTCATAATCTTTGTATCGGGGAAGGTGACAGGAACGATCTGTAACCTCACTCAGCAAGCACTATGCATCGTAGAAAGGAAAGTTGGCGCACGGAATTTGGACTATTAGTGAACCCCACTAAAACTGAACTAATCATGTTTACCCAAAAATGAGCATTAGGTCCTTTCCGCCTACCCAAACTCTTCGATACAGAACTTCAGTTGGCCAACGAGGTCAAGTACCTCGGAGTCATTCTATACAGTAAGTTAAACTGGAGTAGTCATGTGGACAACAAGCTAAACAGGGCCTGCATCACCTTCTGGCAGTGCAAGAAAATGTTAGGTAAGAAGTGGGTCCTATTCCCCAAAATCATACTGTGGCTGTACAGAGCAGTGATCCGCCCCATGATCGCTTACGGGGCCGTGGTCTGGTGGCCCCGCACTCAGGGGTTGCAACTTCCAACAAACTACAACGCATGCAAAGACTAGTCTGCGTGGCGATATTGGAATAAAATTCATTACAAGTTGCAAAATCTGTACAAAATGTATAATATAACCCTATCTCTTAGGGTCGAGCCACACGCGGCGGAACGTTCGGTTGAATACGCTCCTAATGTTTTTCAAGTTACCTATGACTCATCAGCCGAACGTTACGTCCATAGAAATATGACGCGACAGAGCGTTCCGCCGCGGAACGTTCGGTAGGTGTGGCCCGACCCTTAGACTAGGATAGATTGTATTCTAAGAGACAGTGTTCGGCCAAATAATTATTTAAAACATGATTTAATACAACAAATGAACGGTGTTGATGTTATTAAGCTTTTGTAATTTTGTTATGTGTTGTGAAAATTAAATGAAAGTTCTAAATGAAATGTCGTGTTACATACACGTTTGAGTTTAATATGATTAAGGAATTATGTGCCTAATTGTGTGCATTTTTAATGTAAAAGCTCTAAGACTACTACTGCCTACTGTGTCGGATTATAACGTTCGAAATACAAAAAACTGACTGAAAAGTTTAAGCGGGGCCAAAGTTAGAACTCGCTTTGTTATAAAAACCGATCAAGTTTGAAATAAAAATGTGGTTGTAGTATAAAACTACACACCACTTTCTCGAAATCCAAGGTATATGTAAAAACATGCAAACAATATCGTATCGCGTCCTTTATTTATAACTAACATAAACATTTTTATGGTTTTGATAGAAAATTATTATTTTTATATCTTCCTCGCAGTTTATTAACTCGTAAAATGTAAAAAGATTTATCGTGATCGTTTGACATGTCGACAAATGATTTATTGTTTTCTTAGAATCTATCTTTTTTTTTTATGAATAGAGGCTTCGCAGACAGGCGCGAGGCGACAGCGTGATGCGCCTCTAGTAGAACAATTTCTATAAAAGCTTAACAGAAATTGTTCTACCAGAATCGCATCGATCCTGGCGTCGCGCCTGTCAGCCGGAGTCTTAAGTTAGTTATCATAAAGCTTCGTGCAGTCTAGCGCGACGCGACACCGGTTATTGTTATACCGTGAAGTTTTCTTAAAAATTGTATTGGTCATGTCGCGTCGCGCTGGTCTGCACGAGCCTTTATTTGCTGGCATATTCAGTAGTAAGTTCGATTTCTTTTCAGGATATTTTTACAGTCTCATTATCAGCCTTTCAGTCCAGTGCTGTTTAACTTTTACACGTCAATAATATTTTACGATGAGTATGGTGTTTTCTATCCGACGTTTCTATCCGTTTTCGAAATGACGTGTGACCCTTTCAGACACTAATCTATGTAGATTAGTGTCTGAAATGGTCACACGTCATTTTATTCCATCTTCGGGTTCTCTCAACCAGCTTCCAGTCACCACGTGATGAAATTGAATGTTGCTCCATCTGGCTAGTGTGACGACATACTTGGATACCAACTGTCATACGGTCTAGACCGTTTTTCTAAAGACAGTGGGTATGTACAAAAGGGAACGAACTATGTTACTATGTTGTTCATTAAGACAGATTTGTAACGGAAAAGATCGATTTCAAAAACTTAATAAATCTGGTGTTTAAAAGTTACATTGCGATGATTGTAATGGTATTTACATAGGTCAAACTGGTCCTAATTTTCTAACAAGATTTAAAGAACATATTGCAGCATACAGGAATAGTTGTCCAGAAAGATCCCATTTTGCTCAACACTTAATAAATTCAGGTCATTCGTTAAATAATAATAACACTATAATAATACAAAATTTTACACACATAATGTGATAAAGGTTTCAGAATGTCAGTACTAGAGAGTTTAGAAATTGCAAAAAATAATACAGGAAACGTTACACTGTTGAACAAAATAAATACGACTATTGCAAGGTCACCTTAGCTGCGATTGCTTACTTATCGCACTGATAACGATCCTGGCCGAGGTGGATCGAGCAGTATTCCTATACAAAGTGATTGTTGGGCGGTGTAGCCTACTCCTCCGACCCCATTCGTCACGCCCCCTGGCGGGGGCGTCGCGAAATCCACTGTAGTGTATAGCCTACTCTGCGTACGGCGCTTGTCGTGGCAACACGGCGTGTACGGGTTTGCAACAAGTGAATCGTTATCCTGCAGATGCCTCGTTGAGAGGTGAAATACGTGTCGATTTCTTACAGGATTCTTTATGACTTTTTAAGATATACAGTTAAGCGTATTAGGTTACTAAATATACGTCGTCTATTGTATTTTATAAATATTAAGTAATAACGGTGCAGATAAAGATCAAATGAACGCAATTAAATCGCAATTACCTTATTGCGCTCTTACTTAAGTTAGAATTGGCCTCAAATGTCATGATTTCATGAAATAAATGACTACTTCTACTAATTTTTTATGAAACTTGCAAAATAATAAAGAAAACTCGATGTTTTGTCAAGTCATACAAACCGTGCAAAGCAGGGACGCTAGTTGCTAATAAAACTGTCATCATAAATCCATGCCAGCGGAAACCGTTATTTTATATCAATATACATAGCAACAACAATATACATAGCAACAACAATATACATAGCAACAACAATATACATAGCAACAACAATATACATAGCAACAACAATATACATAGCAACAACAATATAACATCACGCGTGTATTCCCCGAAGAGTTAGGCAGAGGTGTGCCCATAGTACACCCACATTTTGCCACTTATGTCTAAGTCTCATGTAATGGGAATGGGCACAAATCCAGAATCCGGGCTGCTACTGAAAAATATCGAATGAAAAAACCCAATGACACTTTGCCCAAACTGGAAATTGAACCCAGAACCTGATGCTCAGCAATTTTTTGCGACCACTAGAAATACCTCCCCACATACTCGAACTAAATGAAACGAAATTTAAATCATGTATAAAACGCACACTGTGCTGCCAAGCATATGGGGGATTAATTGCTGACAAAAATGCTTGACTCAACGCTGGTCCAGTTCCACAAGGGCGCATAATCTAGTTGATAAGCATCGAAAATATTTTTGGAGCTTCTGAAGATTGCAAAAACTATTATTTGCATTGTATAAATTCAACCTCTTAGTGATGTGTAATTGCATAGCATATGTGTGAGCACTGTGCTCATTTTACAAAACTACCACTTATGTACTGGGTATGTCTTTCATTGACTTGAAAGTACTGAAGTACTGAGAAGAAGACTAAAGTACTGAGAGTATGTCAGCTCACCTAAATGTCTCGCTGGTGGTGGCGCGTGTGTTGGATAATGATCCAACACACGCGCCACCACCAGCGAGACATTATCAAGGGAACTTAATGAAGTTCCCTTCAAAATTAACTTCAGCTCAAATTAGTTAGAGACCTAAATAATTTCAGTATAAAAAAGGAAATCCTAGCTTGGCTTGATAGCTATACTGTAACGGCTAATAGGGCTGCACAGGGTAGACTGCGCAGGCCGTTATCGGATAGGTAGGTAGAGGTAGATGATAGTAATGGAAACATCAAGGAAACACAAGCGTGCGGTGACGATGACGCGAGTTTCATACATATAATTAAGATAGCAAAGTAAGTGGTAGTAGACACACGGCTAGGTCGCGGGTAAGGTCCTGAATACTGGTCTGAGCACTCGCACATAGACATAGGAAGGTACCATCCTTGGCAGCACGTGGTAGACGTGGGAGCCTCGTCTGAGCAGGCTCAGCAGGTTGGCCGGACGGCCTTAGTAAGGCGACAGGTAGTGAGCGTCGGTAGCACGTGGAGGCTGCCTGTCAGCACAGGCTTGCGGCGGTAGACCGCAGGTAGGTGAGGCCTCGGTAGCGTGCGTAGGTAGCGTGCAGTAATGCTACGCGTCAGGTTGAGGTAGCGTGCAGGAACGGGTAAGGGGTCCTGCCCTCAGCCCGTACGGTGAGCCCCTAGATTTGGGGCTCATAGCTGATTTAGAGGTTAGCTTTCACCAGTACAGCAAACGGAAGTCAAATCACAGAGCTACACTGAGATGTTAGCATTGTAGCACGTTTTTAGTGTTGTGATTAGAAACTTACTAAATGTCGTTATAGCTACACTCGACTATAATACTCGAGTGTTGCTATAATGACATTTAGTAAGTTTGAATAATTCAGAGTTGCACAACGGTACAATACATATGACGATACGGAAAACATTATCAGTAATCTAACCTAGTAGACAGACTCAGACAACACACATTCACACACCTACACACACACGACACACCCATCCAACATCTCACCACACACATACTACCCGAGAATACATAATGTTAGAATTATTAACATTTACCTATCAACTTTAAATTTTTGTCTTCTTTTAAATATTTTTTATTTTATTTAAATTTTCTTTTAATTATTATAAAAAATTACATACTACCCGAGAATACCTATGTGTTAGAATTATTAACATTTACCTATCAACTTTAAATTTTTGTCTTCTTTTAAATATTTTTATCGAAGTGTATAGAGTGCCGCGAGTTTCTTGTGGCACTCTAGTGTCACTGCCTCGGCCCGGCTAGGGTGCCGAGAGCGTTGCATTGTCACTGTCACTTGTTATTTAGGTTAGGTTAGGTTAGAACTGTGACCACACAACGCACGAGCCGAGCGAGCGTAGCGAGCGGTGCCGCGGTAGCGGCCGGCGAAGTGCCAGGGTCCCTTTAGGCACAAGAGAATGTAATGTTTTGGGAATGTGGTGTTTTACAGCGATTTAACCTCGACAATCAAACAAAATACCAAGTGACGTGACTTAGTGACAGTGACAATGACAATCCAATGCTTGCGGCACTTTGGCCGGGCCGAGGCGGTGTTACTAGGGTGCCTGTAGTGGCACTTTATCCGATAGGGATAGAGTGCCACTGGTGGCACTCTATACACTGCCTATTTTTATTTTATTTCAATTTTCTTTTAATTATTATAAAAAATTAAGTATAAATTGTATTTAGTCTAATGTTAATTCTTATGGTAGATCCACATAGCCCGGCGGCCTGGCCGCCGGCTTTGCCGGCGGGAATCGCAACAAAGCCAGCGGACATTGTGCCGACGAAGCCGCCGCCGGCCGCATCGCGCGGCATCGGGGAACAGTTCGTTGTTCATTGTAGGTGCAGCGCAGACGACACACCGTTTGTGCGACCGAGTCCGTGGCGCTCAAAATGTCTGCATGGCATGCAAAAAGTCCGTCGCGGGTTTTACGCAGCCAGGCTCAACGCATGCGACGCACATCTTCGATCATTCTGTTGGCAGAACTGTAGGGACTAGGGCTTATTGAACGTAAGTTCAATTAGGACATTAATAAAACCATTAAAATACATGTTTTTATTTTCAAATCCGTCTTAATTGTTCTTATTATTTAAAAAATTATACTTTTTATAAATACATAGCACTCTTATGTAACAATTTGGTATTGGTTGATTATTTTGGTAGGTCTAGGAATTAGGAACGTAATCAAAACTTAATATTATAGTCTTTTTGCACGAAGGCATTTCACATAGACTTTGTAAAGTACAATATCAAAATAATAAACTTATCTAAATGTCATCATGTCTCACGTAAAAATCAACATAGGTATCATTATTTGTGTTCTTTTCTTATTTAATACGACATGCTCGTATTGCATCCATTGACATAGTATTGTAGCCCATTGGCTACAATATTAACATTTGATGTAATAATATTATGACATTTTATGTTTATTGTGTTTAACGTTTTTTTATAAATATGTTAATTTATTATGATTTGCATTCCCATGTGACGGCAGAATATGGAGAACTAACTTAAATGACAACACCTATGTACAATCTAAAAAGAAATAAATGATTGATTGATTGAACAAATTATCGTCAATATATCGTATTAAGTACAGCTCGATTTCGGGCATTGTCTCAGGCGGGGCGCGGAACGGCAGCGGAACGCTTGCGTTGGTGAAAACAAGTGTGAGAATAAGATCACATCATTCACATCTAATGTTTGTAATACCGTGATCACGGTATTGGGGCGTCAATACCGGTATTGAAAAAGGCCAAAATAAAATCCATGATCACGGTATTACGGGATCCTGGAATACCGGTATTGAAAGCACTACTCCAGTACTATTATAAATGTCTATATCCATTTTCCATTCTTACAATAGACTCTACGAGTATATCAGTGCTGGAAGAAGCTTGGGTTTTATTCTTCACTTCCCTTTGAGTTTTAACTTCTATTTTTGCCTCCAATTGTTTTTAGATACTAAATTCAACATTGGGACTAATGAAAATGTAACTAATTGTGTAAATAAACCTAAACCACGAGATAATTGAAATACGCAGTTTTATAACTTACCCAGATAAAAAATTGTTTGGAAATATAATTTGTAGTCAAAAGAAATTGTTTCACTGTGGTATCTTCTGATAATAAAATAAAATCACAATACCGGTAATACCGGTATTGGACATTTCAATACCAATATTGACCTGTCCCGTGGATTATGTGGCCAACTTGGTGATTGTCTCATATGCGACGAATGGATTAGAGAAGTATGTGTATTTTTTTTAATTTGAAAGTATAGTAGGTACAGATATAGTCCTCAAACGAGAGTTTATTAATAATTATGAACAAGTTCTTTTTTTTACAAGCTTTTATTTAACTTGTCGTGTTAGTTAGTAGGTATGTACGTATTAGTCAAATTTTGCAAGCTGAATTAAAACAGCTTATTATTTTCCGAGTGACTAATAACTTAAAAGTCGACTAAATGTTTGCAACAAATAAAATAACTTGCCAGCGATTAAATATTTTCGCGACTATTATATTATGTAAGGTTCAAAATTAAAGGTGTTATAAAAACTAAAAACTAGCAGCTGCGTTTAGATAACAAATAAACTATACCAGTCAAATAAAATATTAGGCGAGGAGCTATAAATAATGACTTGGCGACTAATAATGTTAGTAGGGTGGCAAAGAAAATATATTACCAACTATTTCGTATGTGGTTAGGTTAATGTCTAGGTTTCTCATAACTTTCTCATACTTTCTCACACTTTCTCATAACCTATAAACCTACGGAGTTGAAGCTTTACACGTTGGTTCAGTTTTGATGACAATGCATTTTTATATGCTGCATGACCTGATTCTACACCCAGGATTGGCTCCAGACGAAGGAAATCTACAACAGTCAACGGTACAAACACGAAATTTAATATACGCATTTAATTATGATAGTCCGTTCTAAAATCCACCATGACCTAGCTACTGCACCCAGGATTGGGTCTAGATGAAGGAACTCCTCTATTCTATCTATAGACAACATTTTATATACGTATTCAATTATGATAGCCCGTTTTCTAGTTCACCATGACCTCTGTGCTGCACCCAGCGATTGCTACAGACGGGGGAATGCCTAAACGGTCAACAATACAGACAGTAAATTTTATACAGGGTTACAGGGAAAGTCGTACTGAACATTAAAGGACGTTATTATTCAGGTCATTTCTGATGGATTTGATACTATAATAAGGTGTCCGAAACTTAACCGATACGGAGATATCGAATTTTAATGTCCCACTCCTGGGCAAAGGCCACCCTTCACTCCTTCCATCGTTCGCGAGCCCGCGCGTCCTCCTCCCAATTTTGACGGAACCTATCCAGCTCGTCCCACCATCTCCTATGTGGTCTGCCGCGACCCCGCCTCACTGTCTCAGGGCACCAGTTCTGTGTTATTTGGGCCCACAGTTTGTCCGACATGCGGCCGACATGTCCTGCCCAGTCCCATTTAAGTTGGGCAGCCTTTTGAGCCACGCCAGCTATTTTCGTTTTGGAGCGCAGTATTGTGTTTCGAACACGATCCGTTAATTTGTATAGAACTTATTCTGCAAAAATAATTTTAAAAAGTTCTACGTCTCTTTAGCTATTCAAAAAGCATAAATGTGCATAAAGTTGATGTTTGTCTAAGTGGAAAACTTGTGTTTGTTTACCAATTTGGCAAATTGCGAAGGTAGAGTAGGTAGTATATTCGCTTCAACGTATGTTACATTTAATGATATATAAAATTAAAATAAATATTTCAGTAAACAATTTTATTTATTTATTTAAATAAAGTAAGGGCTCCTAATAACTAAACATAAATCTCATAACTACTAAACAAACGACATCTTTTTTCTGAAATATTTGGTTAATGGTTCTGATCTCCTTTGTTTGTTATATTTCTTACAAATTATTGGTACTGGTTCTCGTTGTTGTAGTAAGGTCCACGCTATGGGTAGTTATCATATTGTTGGGGGTAGCCATAGCTTTGCGGCGGGTAGCCATAGTTTTGCTGCGGGTAGCCATAGCTCTGCGGCGGGTAGCCATAGTTCTGCTGTGGGTAGCCATAGCTTTGCGGCGGGTAGTCGTTTTGTTGTTGTGGGTTACGCTTAGGCCACTTCGTATTCCAATTGAAGCGACGGCCGCTTTGAAAGTTTAATAATTTGGGTATTTCAAAGGTAGTCTGCCTTTCATAATTAATCTGCCTGCTCTCAGGAATTAAGAGTTCCAAGAGCGTTGCACCTGAAATGATTATAATGTAATCTATACTTCTATAACTATACTAGTATTATAAAGAGGTAAAGTTTGTGAGGTTGTAGGGGATAATCTCTGGATCTACGGAACCGATTTTGAAATTTCTTAAACCAATGGAAAGTCACGTTATTTGTGAGTGTCATATACTATATATTTATGTTTACCGCTTACCGAAATGGGCAGGGGTCAGCTAGTGTAAATAAAACCCACTTTTTATACAGGCTGACTGCTTAAAACGAAACATACCGAGTACACACCGTAACATATTCGTCGTCTTACAAAAGCAGCAGACTTCATGTATCCATTGACTACTAAACATTCATAAAAAAAATGATAATAATTATTATTGTAACAATTTTTTAATTGTTCCCAGAGAACAAAAACAAAAATTGTTACAATAATAATTATTATCATTTTTTTTATGAATGTTTAGTAGTCAATGGATACATGAAGTCTGCTGCTTTAAAAAATTGTTTAAGGCAGTAAAAGTTTGACATGAGATTTCCTCACCAAAAAAAGGGTGGATCAGGATGCGTTCTTTGTAAGGAGCGAAATCCAGCTGTATATGACATGCATAAGTAGATCTGGGCTGATAAAAAGTAGGTCATCATCATTATCTTTCGAGCCTCTTCCTAGCTTATTTTGGGGTCAGCTTCCAGTCTATTACATAGAGCGACCGCCTATCTGATCTGAACCTCTGAACTTACGTTCTAAAAAAGAAGGTAAATGAATTTAAAAACTTACAGTAGAACCTTTCAAAACACGCCAGCACCAACAGCATGCAAACCTGAATGAATGATTAAATTAATATTAATTTTAAACATCTGAATAGGTAACTATTTGAGTATTATTAAACATTTATTTCGGAACAGGTCCATATTCTTGTTAGTAACAATATACTTAAAAACTAATGTTAGTATTCGACACAACACAGCTAAATTACGACATGAAGCCGCACCCATCTTTGCAGCATGGGGGAGTCCCCCCGATCTGCAAATACACCCAGTATAGAGTTGGAACTGCCACGAACACGAGTGAGTAGGGAGGCACATCTCTTCCTTATGACAGCGGCAAAACCATCAACCCGCGCCTCAGCAAACATCCCTGACGCACTGCAACGCCATGGCAGCCCCAACAGTACCCTGAGTGCATTGTTGTATTGGACACGCAGGTCGCTGTATGCCCGCTGCGAAAAATTGACCCACAGGCTGCAGGTGTAAAAAGATTGGCAATACGCTTTGAAAAGCGTCATCTTCACAGCATTCGTACACCGTGCAAACCTGCGGGCCAGCATGTTACAACGGACAGCCAGCGACCTGCGTTCCCTTTCTATGTCCACATTATCACTTAAATCATCGGTGACCCAGTGACCCAAATACTTAAATTTAGACACCCTGCACAATGGAGTGCCATAAAGTGACACATTCGGAAATGCTGGGTAAGAAAAACCACTTGCTTTGAAGAGCATTAGTTCACTCTTCCCAACA
Source organism: Conistra vaccinii (assembly GCA_948150665.1). Taxonomy (NCBI): domain Eukaryota; kingdom Metazoa; phylum Arthropoda; class Insecta; order Lepidoptera; family Noctuidae; genus Conistra; species Conistra vaccinii. The sequence continues at coordinate 838,279 of OX411320.1, read as the reverse complement.
TTATACTTGAGCCCATGAGTCACCGCATATGATTCACAAATAGACACTAGCCGCCTCAAGGCACTAATTGATGGACTCAGCAACACCATGTCGTCTGCGTAACTAAGGTTATTGGTACACACTCCGTCAATATGACATCCGACCATGGTGCTGCTGAGCTCAGCAATCAGCCGGTTTATGTACAGGTTGAACAAGCGTGGTGAGCTTAATCCCCCCTGCCTCACTCCGCATTTCAACCGGTACACACTCGACAGCGAACCGTTCCACCTCACACAATTGCACTGATTGCTATACCAATATTTAAATATGGACATAACTTCAGTAGGTACAGAGGTTTCAGATAGCAACTTATCCCACAACACGTCATAACTGACAAGATCGAATGCCTTCGATAGGTCCAAAAAACAGGCAAAGACAGGCGTTTTTCTATCCTTGTAGTACTGCACAGTCTGCTTTAGACACAAAATAGCGCTTTCAGTAGACAGCCCCTGCCTAAAGCCAAACTGAGCGTCGTGTATTTGGAGATGATTAGCCAATTGTTTGTCAAGCAGACTGTCCAGTACCTTGGCTGAAACAGTTGCCAAGGATATAGGTCTGTAATTGGAGACATCAGAGGCATTTCCAGTTTTATTTTTAATAACAGGGACCACAACTGTAAACATGAAGCTATCTGGTAAATAGGAGTGACTGACACACAAATTAAAAAACATAGCAAGTACACGCGGCAAGTGCACCCCGGCGTATTTCAGATGTTCGATACTGAGGCCATCGTGACCTGGTGACTTACCTCTCTTCATTGATTTTACCACCGATGCAACTTCCTTAGCAGTAAATCGAACGTCAATGTCCCCAGAAATGGCCTCAGCATCGACTATCCCAGCCGTTCTAACAAGAGGTGACTCAACCTTAAAGTGTTGCTTAAATAAGTTAGCTATTTCTGTCGGCTCGTGCACGCCCGCCACGCTCACCGGCAAGCCTGACCGCGGATTTAACTTATTGGTTGCCTTCCAAAATGCTCCAAATTGTCTGTCTGATTGATTTTTAGCTATTATATCCATTTTTATTTGTTTTTCATTGTCCTGGCAATATTTAAGCTTGTCTTTAAAAATCTTTCTGGATGCACACATGTTTGTATATATGTACCCCGATGTAGGTCTGTTATGTAGCACCCAAGTCTGATAATGCATGCGGGCCTCCTTGTGAGCGTCACGTACATGCAAATTCCAATCAACCACATATTTCTTTTTACAGTTTATGTTATCAGGACCAATATACGTAATATCTGCGCCTTCTTTCAAAATACTTATAAAAGTGTCATACATTTCATCTAACAGTCTATGGTGGCTAGTATCATAGCACATTCCATGCGAACAATAACGAAATTCCGTAGGAAAATCTAATAATCTTAATTTTGAATGACAAAAGTTTGTATACTCATCAATTTGATTAACATTTCTTTCACCCCAAATAACCTTATTACAAGAGTGGGTTTTGCTCACTGACTTAGGTATTATTAAATCTATGTTACACTCAATAACCAAAGGAATGTGGTCCGACGAGTAAACATCACACAAAACAGTCGCTTTAATTACTAATTGTCTCGCTGCACTACTCACCACACAATGATCTAGCCAGCGCAGCGCACCGTTAGCTGTGCTTTCAAACGTAAAAGTATCATCCGGCAATAATTCCATGTCCACACACGACCACGATTGTTCCGTACACACGGTTAACAGTTCATTTGCAAAACGTTCACCCGGGTGAGCATTAAAATCGCCTAGTATACAGACCGTTTCCGTTTCACTGTTTTCAGTAATCGCAATAATCTCACTCAAACAAGTAGTAAATTCTATTATGTTATCACTCGAGTCAGTCGGCATATAAACCGAGAAAACTAACATAGACCGATCTGCATGATCAATTTTAATAGCCACCAAACGATCGCTATTACACGACAACACTGACACTTTTGAGAAGGCCGACTTCCTCCACAACAGAGCAACCCCTCCGTAGGGTCTGCCTATGAGTACTCCGGCAGACGTATCGACAGCAGACTTCCCTGTATACGCGAAGTCATCGTGTATTGTGCCTAGGTATGCTAAATCGTGAGGTAACAGCCAGGTTTCCTGTAGCGCGATGACGTCAGCCACCCCACATAATCTTCTCACACAATCAGCTGATCGAGTGATATTCTTACAATTAAACGTTGCTAGGTATGTGTTCTTTATTTTCGTATCCATTATTCCGAGGTGCGTTTTCATTCAAAATCCTGTTGTCTATTCTATTCTTAAAATGTATAAATCTTCTAAAAGAAATACCCTCAGGCCACAAGTTGTCGTCTAAGAATGTATTTATTTTATGCTTAGGAACAAACAACTTGAAAGCATTATATTGCCTATCAGCCTTCATATTAATTTTTACATCGAAAATACTAATAATAATACCTACATCGAAAACAATTGTGTTTTTTATGATGATGAAATATTAAATGTGAATGACACAATGAAGAGCACATATATACGAGTGAATTGGTTAGAGTTAGTCCTAGGATTGTTAATCCAAGTCCTAAACAGTTAGTTAGTCAGGCTGCTAGAGCTAGTAACTAGCAAAGTTACCAAGTTGGTACCAACTTTTCGGGGCTTACTAATAGATAGGCAGTATTTATCATGGGCGCGCTATCAGGAATTTCTCAGTAAAAGTCTGACTGAAATCTGAATTTGTGCCCGGTTGATGGCAATAGGCTCATCTCCTATTATGTACATGGAACTTAAAGTAATTAAACATAACTGGCGTAATGTGGGTGTAGGTACAGAGATGTTACGGAGCTTCAATTCCGAATCAAATTTAAAATTTTCAACTCCGTTTCTAGTTCCAGTAAAACAACCCCGGCCCCGTAACATCTCTAGTAGGTACTAACACAGGTACACCCCTGCTTAACCCTTCGAAGAAAACAGGCGCAATGTTACGTTATAATAAAAGTTAAAACACTTACAAAGAACTTCATGATAGCTGATGTGTTACTGTTAGAAGAATAGTGTAGTCACTTAAAAAATCGCAATCGTACTGTGTACTGTACAAAAAGGCACAGCTTTTTATACGGTTCGGCTTATCTCGAAGTATTATTAATTATGTCCATTATTTATGTATATGTTTCATCTTGTTTTTTTTGTTTTAAATAACAGCATTCAGTAGGTGCCTAACTACATAGTTGATAACAGTTTGTGTTTCGGGGTTTTCCGCCTGCAAAAGGTTCGTGACTTGGCCTCTCCGCGCGATAAACGGTTATCAATAAAGTTCGCATTTTTCCCGAACTATCAGAGACCGTAACGATTTAAATCTTTGAGTAAAAGCTTAAGACTCCACTACCTTAATAGATCAATAGATAGGTAGACCTTTTTTTAAACCGACGAAAAAAAAAGGAGGGCCGTATATTTTTTTTTTTTTGTATTTTTTTTTTTTTTTTGTATGACCACTCATAACTTTTTACTGAGTGGTCCGATTTGAACGATTCTTTTTTTATTGGGAAGGGTATACCTCGAAGTTGGTCCCATAAAAAAATAAAAATTGAAACCCACCCCTAAGTGTAAAAAAATTGGGGTTGATTGATGTATCCCGTACTGAATTTTCAACTGTGAACCGATTCTGTTGTAATTTCGCACACATATGTAGTTCTGATGACACAACTACACAATAAAGACCTGGAGTTGATCTGATGATGGAGTCAGAAGACAGTCGCGAGAGCTCCTCACCAGTTTACAGCAGCTACATCGTGTTTGGGCTTATTTAATTCCTACTGATGAGAACTTTACACCTAGCTGGGACAGACTGTCATCGACGGTCAGAGGTTGAGGCAAACATTAAAACCACCTGGCCACGGTGCGTCTTGCGGGGCGAAATTCTATACATTTGTTTTAGTCGCAAGACGCTTCGCCGTTCGCACCGCGCGAATTTTCGCTGTAGCGAATGTCCCGTGGTCAGGCGGTTAATGGTAACTCAAAAGCTAAAAATAAAAAACTTTTTGGCAAAAAATTAAACCGACGAAAAAAAACTGAAAAGCGAAAAATAAAAACTTTTTTGCAAAAAAGCGAACAATAAAAAATAACTATGTATTTAGTGACAAATTGATGACCTTCAAATAACAAATTTTGAGGCGGCGCCAAACAAACATATTATAATTACATAAAGCGTAAAATGTTAACTTGATAGATCTTCGTTGAATGTGTTTTAGGCGCCGCCTCAAAATTTGTTATTTGAAGGTCATCAATTTGTTACTAAATACATAGTTATTTTTTATTGTTCGCTTTTTTGCAAAAAAGTTTTTATTTTTCGCTTTTCAGTTTTTTTTCGTCGGTTTAATTTTTTGCCAAAAAGTTTTTTATTTGAGTGAGTTATCATCAAATAACTTCTCCCGCTCTGGCCGGAGCGGAGGGCGTGTCAACTTTTACTTACTAAAACCCACCCGTGTTCCTTCAGTTGCCTGTACGTTACCAGGGGCCACGGTAACCCTTTAGGACTTTCCCGCAATCCCGGCAAGCATCGGCCCTAGCGGACTCCGTCAGTTGTACTGACATCTCTTTGAGGCGCGCGTGGAACACAACGCGCCGTCGACCTGGGAGATGTAGACCTAAGTTTATACCTAAATTAATCTAGATGATGGGATTTAATTTTATCTAATCTAATCTTTAAAAAAAAAGTAATTATAGGTTATATATAAAATGCATTATTATTTTATTACCCCGTTGGTCTCGTGGTCGCAAGCGCGACGGCTGAGCGTGGGGTCCTAGGTTCGATTCCCGGGTCGGGCACAGTATTATTGGGTTTTTCCATTACCAATTTCTTAGTAACTCAAACTCAAACTCAAACTCTTTATTGCATTCATGTGTACATTTTAGCTGTTACAAGTAATGGTAGGTTCCAACATGAATCCCGTTTAGGGTACGGCAACATTATTCTATAATTAATTTGGACAAAAACAAGCATCCAGTGTTAGTTTTTTAAACAAATATAATAAAATTACTATCTATAATAATAATATTATTATAGATATATTTATTTATTAAAGATATTTAGTATTACGTTTATGTAGTAATTTTAATAAATATATTGGAGTTAAATAATTTTATTTATGTATATTAGTTATATTTTATTAATTTGTATTTAACAGCCCGGAGTTTAAAAGTTGGTGGTGTGACACCCTCGTGTTTCGTTGTGGCAGCTAGGGCTGCACAGGGTAGGCTGCGCAGGCTGCCAAGAGATAGGTAGGTAGTTATAGGTAGAAGAAAAGAAACAGCTATAAAAGTTAATACATATATTTAGGATAAATAGAACACGGCTAGGTCGCGGATCAGGTCCTGTATGCTGTTTCTGAGCTCTCGCACTTATAGATAGATAGGAAGGGTACCGTCCTTGGCAGCACGTGGTAGACGTGGGGGCCTGTCAGCACAGGCTCCGCAGTAGTAGGGCGGACGGCCCTCGTAGGACGCCAGGTAGTGAGCGTCGGTAGCACGTGGAGACGTGGCCTGCTTAGCACAGGCTTTCGGCGGTAGGCCGTAGGTAGGCGTGCAGTACTGCTACGCGTTAGGTTGAGGTAGCCGGCAGGAACTAGTAAGGGGTCCTGCCCTCAACCCGTATGGTGAACCCTGGAAGGCGCGTTAGAGAGCGCATGTCAGAGGCAGTGCGAGTAGCGGCAGGCCGCATGCGATGTGTTAGCTTCACCCCATTTAGCGACCAAGGAACGGTATGGGAAGCGGTGTAGGCGGAAGCTTAACACATCGCAGCGGCTTACAGGCAGAGAGAGATAGTGCAGAGATAGCGTGGCACATTCGCAGATGGTAAGTTAGGTTAAGTATGAAACACCAGGCAACGTGATCATAGCAGATGGCACAAAGAAAGATAACAAAGATCACAGCAGATGGCACACTCAATAGTTAATGGTACACAGTAGGATAATGAGGAACTCACCCTAGATTCGGGGCTCATAGCTGACCTTAGAGGTTAGCTGTCACCAGTACAGTAAACGGAAGTCAAATGACAGAGCCAAGAGCTATATCGAGACAGATAGTGTTGTGACATGTGTTTTAGTGTTGTGATTAGTAGCTTACTAAATATCATTATAGCAACACTCGACTATTCAGTTGCACAACGTTACAGTACCCCGGCTGCAGAGAGAGGATTTTACCTATACAAAATCCGCTAGAACTACCACTTTCCACTTGCTGTCTAATCCATAGCACAAGTCTGTATCCAGTCCAATTATAGAAAAGACTGGAACCATACTCAGCAGCCATGAGTGAAACTACACACATCAAAAGTGTCTAGGGATCAAGCATTTTTATGCGGATTTCTTGAGATTGAGATGTGGCTTTGTAATAAATTTATGATTTTATAAATTTATATGGATCCTTTTTGGTGCATTTCATAATTTGAATCAGGAACTGTGAATCAAATTCGAGTAAAAGATGAAAATCAGCTGTCAATATTTTCCCTATAAAAACATACAACGCATTGAAGACATTATTAGTGCTACTGTTTCCCTACTACTGATTAAAACCAACGTTATTATGGAGCAGCGACGTCATTTAAGCAGGGAAGAAATGCTCAGAGCCGTGGGAATGATAGAAGCTGGTTCCCGGCAACGTACTGTGGCTTTAGCTCTGAATACAAGTCAGAGTGTTATCAGTCGACTTTGGACACGTTACCGAAGCACTGGTACCGTGGCTGAGCGCCATGGAGGACGGTATCGCTGCACCACACGGAGACAAGACCGATACATTCAAATCTTAGCTCGAAGAGCTCCAACAATAACCGCCATGATGTTAGCCGTGAGGCTTCATCACTCTTCAGGGAACTTAATTAGCGACCAAACAGTCAGAAACCGCTTGCATGAAGTGAACCTTCATTCCCGAAGACCGCTACGGGTACCACCTATAGCAATGCACAATCGTAGGATTCGATATCAATGGGCTCTTGAACACAGAAATTGGGCAGAAGAACAATGGCGTTTCGTGTGCTTTTCTGATGAGTCTCGTTTTGGTATGAGACCGGATACAAGACGTATACGACACTGGAGAACCCCTGGACGCCAACAGCGATTAAAATCCTGCCAGGAAGTCCATCCTTATAGTGGTGGAACCATCATGGTATGGGCGGGTATTTGGATCGGCGGAAGAACTGAGTTGATTTGGATTAGAGGCAACCTTAACGCTCAAATTTATGCTGAGACGATTGTATCAGACGTCATCGTTCCTCTACAAGTGCAAATCGGTCCCTTATTTCAGTTAATGCATGATAATGCACGACCGCACACCGCAAGAGTTGTAAGACAGACTCTCGCCGCAGCTAACATCAATGTCCTGCCCTGGCCTGCTCAGTCGCCAGACTTGAACCCGATTGAGCATGCATGGGATATGCTACAGAGAAGAGCTCTGCCGAATATGGAGGGTATCCAGTCGCAAGAAGACCTTTTTTTGTTGTTGCAACGAACATGGGCGGCCATTCCACAGCGTGATTTGGATGAACTCATTTTGAGTATGCCAAACCGATGTTCTTGTGTTGTTAGTGTTCGCGGTAGAAACACGGATTATTAATTGTTTAAGTTACCCAATAAAATTTTAAAGAAAACTGTTATTTCAGTCTTTTTTTCGAACTTTAATGTTAGTGGTTCAAATGTCAAAAATCCCTTTATTAGGAAAATGGCAAATTTCTTTATTAATGCAAAGGTGACTTGGTTTATCGTTACTGTGACAAACGAAAACACTTTATTTGATGAATCCTTAAAGAAAATTTTAATTAATATCAATCAGGAGAAAAGTTATTGCAAAAATATATGTTGATCCCTAGACACTTTTGATGTGTGTAGTTAGATAGATCACTCAAGATTAACAGACAGCAAGCAAAGAAATACACAAGTGTTAGAGCAAGTGTATCTCAGTCGGTAGTGTTCTATTAGTAGCAGGTGCCAGTGTTATTAGTAGTATTCCTACATGTGAGTAGAGATGTAGTGTATTAGGTATACTGGCTTTAGGTATGTATAGGTAAGTGAGATCAGTGTGTACTTGTAGGTGTAGTTTGGTATGTATACACATGTAGTTAGAATGCCAAAGTATTAGATTTAATTTTAGTATTACTTTGGGCATTTAGTTAACAGATAGACAACACAAAAGCTAAGGGTAGTTATAATAGTGACCTGCTATGCAATAATAAATAGTCATCCCTTGGGATCAACAGCATTCCCTAAAATAGCGCCAATGCAGCATATGTTAAGGATAGTTTTGTAGATATAGTTTGTTATTAGTTATAGATAATAGTTTTATTTATATGTAGTAGTGTGTAGTATAGTTTTATTTTACTCATAGATTCAATAGTCATAAGTATTCCCATAATATCTTAGATATATCAGAGATAATAGAATAGTTGTGGGAGTAGATTATTCAGTGAGTAGATTACTGTTGTAGGTAAGTTCAATCTAGGTCCCTATAGTATAATCAAACAAGACTAGAAATTAGGATGTAGTCAAGAGTACAAAGTAGTAGTAGTATTTTTTTTTTTATAAATGTATATTTGTATGTTAGGTATAGTTAGATTTTATTATTTAAAATGATAGTTATTAATGTTTCCATATCATTAGATATAATCATGGATAATAGAATAGATATGCTAGGTAGCAACAGATCAGATTTCAACAAGTAGGTAGATTATTGTTGTAGTTTCAACCAAAGTCCCAATAGTATAATCAAACACAAGACTAGAAATTAGGATGTAGACCACAGTACAAAGTAGTAGTAGTTTTTTATTAAAGTTATAAATAAATGTTTGTATTTATATGTTATAGTTAGAATTTATTATTTAATTTAATAGTCATTAGTGTTTCCATGATATCATTAGATATAATCATAGATAATAGAATACATATACTACCAACAGATGTGATTTCAACAAGTAGGTAGATTACTGTTGTAGTTTCATCCAAAGTCCCAATAGTATAATGCACACACAAGAGAAATTAGAGTCTAGTCCATAGTACTAAGTAACCAGTAGTGTAGGTTTTATTCAGTACAAAATTCCCTAAACTGCATAGGAATACCAACAATTACATAGATAGACAGTTTACATAAATAGATAGTTTTGGTTTAGACTTATTTAGGGAGTAACCATTCGCTCCATAGAATATATTTATGTAATAGATAGATAATTTGGTTTAGGCTTATTTAGGCAGTAACCGTCTGCTGCTTAGAATACACATATGTAATAGATAGGTAGTTTGGTTTTGGCTTATTTAGGCAGTAACCGACCGCTGCTTATAGTATACATAAGTGATAGATAGATAGTTTGGTTTAGGCTTATTTAGGCAGTAACCATCCGCTGCTGTAAGGGCTTGTTTATAGAGTTACACCGCTCTTTAGAATTTTATAGATAGTACATATATGTATGTAGATAGGTTAGTAGGATTAGGTTGCTTAGGGTTACCAATGGTGTAGGGCCAATTGATAAAGCAAACCTACTGATCAATGGGGTAGGCCATTATAATCATTACAACTAGGCTGTTAGGCCGATAGTTATGGAAGGTAGGTGAATAATGGGGTAGGGCCATCATTCGTTTTTAAACTATGGTTGTAGACCAATAGTTATAGAGGGTAGGTGATAAATGGGGTAGGGCCATTATCAATTACAACTGTGGCTGTAGGGCCAATAGTTAAAGAAAGAAGTATAAGATGGATGGGGTAGGCCATCATCCTATAGAACCGTTTGGATTTTCCAAATAGTTGACGTGTAGATATTATATAATTGTTGGTTATAATATGTAGATACAGTAGGTAGGTAGGTAGTTGTAGTGGGTGTGTGCAATTTGTAGTAGTTTGTAGGGCAGGATTGGTTTAGTTAGTGGTGGTAGGTTAGTAGGTTAGAATGTTAGTTAAGTTTAGTTTAGTAGTTTAGTTTAGTGGTAGGTTAGTATGTTAGTGGGGTTTGATCTGTTGTTTTATTACTGGTAGTCAGTTGTATATTTGATAGCATAGGTTTAGTTGATATTGAATTTAGTTTAGTTTTATAAGTAATTGTTGTTTATTGTTGTTTTATTATTTTGACAACAATTCAGTATTAGTGTCAGATACAGTTTTGATTTGTATGTATGAATGTATGTATATAGATAGGAAATAGTAGTAGGTATAGTTGGTTATAGATCATACAATGTTTAGGCATAAGTTCAATTTTTTGGTTATGTGTGGGTAGTTTTTTAATTTATTTATTAATATTTTATAGCAATTGTGCCAGTTAATAGGCAATTGATTGTTTCCATGTAGTAGTAGTAGTATTGCAACAGTGGGTATTGTTATAGGTTGTCAGTAAAGTGAGTAAATAAGTTGTTGTTAATTATGTAGGTAGACTGGGAAACAATTCAAGTTCAATTTCAGTTTATTTTAACCAGCCATTGAGTGTATTGTAGTATTAATTGGGTAGGTAGTGTTATTTTATTGTAGTAAGTAGTAAATAATTTAGCTAATAGTGATTGGACAAACAGTAGTAGTTAGCAATGAAGTTAATTTTATTTGGTAGTTTATTCATAGTGATAGCTATCCTTAGTGTTTAATTTTGGCCACAGTAGTTTTATATTTAACCGACTTCTTTAAATGTTGTTTTTTATTTGTGAGCCAGTAGATAAGTTATTTAGATTGCAATAATTATGGAGTTTTGTTGCATTTAAAAGATGTATGAAGGTTTATCAAGTTTGAGTTTTGCAAAGTTAGAAGTTAGGTTAGGTTATTATTTTTATAATCACAATGTTTGTAAGTAGTTGATTTTATCACAGATTTAGGTTAATTATGGTTTGACAGCTATCCATAGTTGATTTTAGAAGTCACAAGTCACTTTTTAGAAAAATATGCACTTCACCGCTGCCAGCACAGAGATAAAAGTTTTTTAAAATTAAGTTACACATCAGGTGAGTTCCCATTATGTACAGAAGTAGTAGATACACATAATTAGTAGACACAATAGGTTATACAATAGATAGAAAAACTTAAAACTATACCGCTACGATGTGTAGCAAGGAAAAGTGAGTGCGAGGGCTCAGTCAGGTCAGCGTGTTAGGTTTGGTAGGTTTTAGAGTTGGGCGCCACTGTGGCAGCTAGGGCTGCACAGGGTAGGCTGCGCAGGCTGCCAAGAGATAGGTAGGTAGTTATAGGTAGAAGAAAAGAAACAGCTATAAAAGTTAATACATATATTTAGGATAAATAGAACACGGCTAGGTCGCGGATCAGGTCCTGTATGCTGTTTCTGAGCTCTCGCACTTATAGATAGATAGGAAGGGTACCGTCCTTGGCAGCACGTGGTAGACGTGGGGGCCTGTCAGCACAGGCTCCGCAGTAGTAGGGCGGACGGCCCTCGTAGGACGCCAGGTAGTGAGCGTCGGTAGCACGTGGAGACGTGGCCTGCTTAGCACAGGCTTTCGGCGGTAGGCCGTAGGTAGGCGTGCAGTACTGCTACGCGTTAGGTTGAGGTAGCCGGCAGGAACTAGTAAGGGGTCCTGCCCTCAACCCGTATGGTGAACCCTGGAAGGCGCGTTAGAGAGCGCATGTCAGAGGCAGTGCGAGTAGCGGCAGGCCGCATGCGATGTGTTAGCTTCACCCCATTTAGCGACCAAGGAACGGTATGGGAAGCGGTGTAGGCGGAAGCTTAACACATCGCAGCGGCTTACAGGCAGAGAGAGATAGTGCAGAGATAGCGTGGCACATTCGCAGATGGTAAGTTAGGTTAAGTATGAAACACCAGGCAACGTGATCATAGCAGATGGCACAAAGAAAGATAACAAAGATCACAGCAGATGGCACACTCAATAGTTAATGGTACACAGTAGGATAATGAGGAACTCACCCTAGATTCGGGGCTCATAGCTGACCTTAGAGGTTAGCTGTCACCAGTACAGTAAACGGAAGTCAAATGACAGAGCCAAGAGCTATATCGAGACAGATAGTGTTGTGACATGTGTTTTAGTGTTGTGATTAGTAGCTTACTAAATATCATTATAGCAACACTCGACTATTCAGTTGCACAACGTTACATCGTAAAGCACGCTAACCCGTTGGTCCCGCGTCTGATCTCTCTCCGGTCGTGTCGGACTGCCGTCTTATCGGACTATGTGAGTGAGGGAAGAGAGAGTGCACCTGTGTCTGCGCACACACTTGTGCACTATAATATCTCCCGCGCCGAAGGGTGGTTTTCGTTGAGATTGGTTGCCATGGCCGAAATTCAGTCTGGGGGACTATTATTATCATGCATTGCTTAGCATGGGTATGGAGACATTTGATTAGAGCAACTGTTCTTAAAGAGTGTTAGAGAACCCTATAAGAAATCGATACGTGTTTTGCCTCTCAACGAGGCATCCTCAGGATGACGATTGACCTGTTGCGAACTCGAACACGACGTGTCGCCACGACAAGAGCCGAACGCAAAGACAAATAAATATAATATTATTGTATTTTGTAATGGATTTCCGCAAAGTCACGCCTGAGTCAATTAACTACCAGTAACTGGGTAATACGATACCCTTTGGTAAGACTGGTCGTCTGACTTTCGGGCTTCTGAGGACCAGTAACGACAGTCTAAGATCCACGAATGACAGTCGGAACCAACTTACGTGCTTTCCGAGGCACGGAGGAGTCTCGGCATGTAAAGATGGTCACCTATCCACAGTCCGACCCCGGCAACCGTACTGGTATTCAGCTGCATCCGGTTAGACTGGAAGCTGACCCCAACATAGTTGGAAAAAGGCTAGATATATTGATTTGATTATAGCGCATAATAATAGGGGCTTAAGCGCTAGGTTATTCTTTCGATCTAATTATCTTCTTGTGCGAGGCCCTCTGCAAAAATCTTACGCTCGACCTACAGTCTTTGATCTACAATCTCGTGTAGTAATAATAAAATAATAAACAGGTTCTCATTGCTTACGGCTAACATCGGGGAAATATTCGAACAAATCCGAAGTTGACGTTATTGATAGACGCAGATATCACGCAGTGAGGTCGCGAACGTCACCTCAAGATATACGCGGTTGGGAATTCCAACAAAAACATTATAAAAGTACAGTGATATAATAATAATATAAATCTTTATTTCGGGTAGCATAGACCCATATAATTCTTAACCCAGTACACATTTCTTTATATTTTTACATGACTCGCCACACCCACATAAGACATGACCCACTGATTCTGAAAGAGACAGTTAAAACGTACAGCTATTGCGTTCAGAATGCCGTTGTTGCTATCCCGTGGATAGGCCAGCAGGGAAGCTGCTTTTTTGCGCATGTTGGCCTGGAAACCATCAGTGCGTGCTTCAGCAAACATCCCCGACGCGCTGCACCGCCACGGCAGACCCAACAACATCCTAAATGCATTATTGCATAGAGCAGTGGTGGCCCAGTGGTATCGGCCCCGACTTACGAATTGTAGGTCGTGGGTTCGAACCCAAGCAGGCGCATTACTTTGTGTAAATAATTTCATCACCACTGCTCTCAAAACGGTGAAGGAAAACATCGTGAGGAAACCGGCATGTCTTAGAACCAAAAAATTCGAAGACATGTGACATCTACCAACCCGCACTGGGCCCGCGTGGTAGATTACAGCCCACTCCCTCTCACAGAGAGGAGGCCTGTGTCCCAGCAGTGGGAACATTAATAGGCTGATGATGATGATGATGACTGAGTGCGCAGGGCTCTGTAAGCTCGCTGCGTATTTCTCACCCACACGGGCCGCTCGAGGAGAAGGACAGAAGGATAATTATGAGGGCAGGAGGCTATGTTTCCATGGATATTCCAAATTTTTTTTTTGTTATTAGCCCTTGCTGGCATTGACGAGCAAAAACAAATTAAATTAATAAAAATAAAACATCTGTTTCATATCTGACATACCAATATCTTCTTGTAGTAATTATGTTCCTGTAAACAGTCGGTTTATAACTGATTCGTTAGTATATAAAGCTCAGTTCGAGAACGCTTTTAACAAAGTAACTGCACGGTACCTTTATTGACCAACTAACAAGCAAAAATGTGTTTGTTTATATATTTGGATGTTTGTTACTCAATCATGCAAAAACGGCTGAACGGATTGGGATGAAACTTGGCACATAGATAGTTTATAACCTAGATTAACATTTATGGTAATTTTTATCCCGACAGTACGTTCCCGTGGGATAATTTAAGACCTCCACGCGGGCGGAGCCACGGGCGAAAGCTAGTATGACATAAATCTCATAGAAAATGTGGATAAATGAAATTTAGAGGGAAGTGGAAGGGAGGAGAGAGGAAGAGGGCAAGCCATCCCCGGTGATTAGGGTCAATGTCAAAGGTTTCGATGAAGGTCAAATTAAAAAAAAATAAGGTTCTCACGCGCGGTCCATACAACCTTTTTAAGAACAAGCTTTTAATGAACAATAGTAACAAATAAAACTTACGTAAACATAGAACTTTAATATTTTCTTATTACTTGAGGCTTATCTTGAAGTGTAAGAAGGACGGTTTATTTGTTACATTTTAGTTAATTAAAAGCTTGTTCTTAAATAGTTTTTGACTTAAATTTTATTTAGACAGAAAAAAATTTTGAGAAATATTTAGGTCATACCGTGGTCGTGATGACGGACGTGGTGGTATACATCAGGAATTAAATTATTTGGAAAAGAACCGAAGCTATCGACATAGCTTGCAGAGTAAGCAAGCTGAAGTGGCAGTGGGCTGGCCATGTTTGGCGAAGGGTCGATTCTAGTTCAGAGAGGGGGCTGCACTAACAACAGTCGTTCTACATATAAATGGTCTGTCAAACAAGTTTGAACCTAAGCCTTAACCCTAGGCAACCACAACAACCGTAGTCACAGCTCACCACCATTTCACTAATACAGGGTCAAATTAAATTAGCTAGCAAAACTCTACAGATGTGATGGATATCGAAACACGTGACGCGCGCGTGTCGCTTGTCGCGTCGCAAGTCGAAATGCTCGAGGCCATGAACGGGGTCATAATGGACTAATTGAAATAAACGATTTAATTGACTTATTATTTCCAGGTTCGAGTGAGTTGAAGGTGTACAATTGCTGCAGCAGTTCCTGCAACCCCATCACACATGCAAGAGTAATGGCGCTGTTCGCCGAGGATGCTGTAAATCATCCGTCTTGTAAGTTTATTACGGAATAAACTTACAAGACGGATGATTTACAGCATCCTGACACAGGGTACGGACCCTGTGTCAGGATGGGATTCCCACTGGCAACTCCTCGGGAGCTTAAGGGAATGATTTCCAAAAAACGATGATACAAGTAATGTTGTACATATAAACAAAAGTAGTACTGTACCAATTTCCAAGTTTATAACTTCAAAAATGACGAACTTTCATTCGTCTTTATGGGATGATTTTTCAATATTCTTTCCTTTGTGCTCACTTTTGATAGAACTCTTGCGCAAAATTTCATGCTTTTAGACCCAGCAGTTTAGGCTGTGCGATGCCTGTCAGTGAATGTAAGATTTGTATTAAGTAGAAAATGCATATTGCGCCTGGTGTAACTATACAAGCAATGTCTTAACAATGCCACTAGTTGCAACCGTATCTACTTCAGACTTTGGTCGTCTGTTTTTAAACGCACCAAGGGCTACAATTAAATTGACATCAGCGCCTAGTTTCCCCGAAGAGTTCGACAGAGATGTACCTATCTATATGACCCACATTTCGTCAGTTATGTTTGAGTCCCATGTAATAGATGGCGAGCCTATTGCCATCCACTGGGATCAAATCCAGACACTGGGCTGACTTAGAAATAAACAAAAGAGGATATAAAGGTTCCTAAAACATTTGCCAAGCAGTTTGCAGCAACTGCTAAACGAACCAATAATATTGATTTTTCCATTTGGAATTTCTCAATACCAGCTCGGAGTTTAGATTTGTGCCCGGTTGATGGTAATAGGCTCGCCCCCTATTACATGGGACTTAGACATAACTGGCGAAATGTAGGTGTATCTACTATGAGTACACCTCTGCCGGACCCTCCGGGGAAACAAGGCGTGATGTTATATTATTATAATATATCGGCTGTAAAAAGATGCTTAACGAAGCCAAGAGTTCCCCCAAAAAAAATTAGTATTCCGAAGGAAACTTTCCAAATGCCTTTTTACACCTAAAACGTGTATAGCACCACATTCAATGTTATAATAATTGCAATTCATTACGAGTATTAATATTATAGTTCGCTAGTTAGCCACATTTCTTATTTCCATATAGTAATATTACCAAATAAAACAGCGAAATATTTGACATCAAAACACTCAAAAGTTAGAGCTAACTTGCTCTTAGACAAGGCTGCACTTGAGCCCATCTGAACCAGATTATCTGACAAATCTTTTATTTTGACTGATATTTGTATTAATAATCTGTGTGGTTTATGGTTTTAAATAGATAGAATGGTCCTGAATGAACTAAGAATGATAAACAAACTCTATATCAAAGATCTGACCATAGTTCGAGCCGAAATGTTCATTTCTTTGCAGTCAGTGCCGACTTCGCTACCCAAGATGGCGGATACGATGTTTTTATTTAGATTTTGTTGATTTTGTAAATGTTTTTGTTAGGCAACAAGCCTTTGTGTAGTGTTTTTCCACTATTAAAATTATCCAACATTAGAATGCACGTATAGATTTGAATAAAGTATGACGAGAAATGTCGTGTTATCCAAAGTTTGTTTTGCGGATTTTGTGGGTAAAGTGGAAAGTGATAAAAAATAAACAATTTTAACTGTTAAAACTCTGTCTGCGATAACATGTGGTCTAAACAATAGACCAACCACAATAATGCTCCTTTGTTTGAGTCTCCGCGGATAACAAAAGGTATTTATAAACGCTTCTTTGTTTACGTTGTCGGGTTCAGCGGCTACCCGTCATAACTTTGTTTTTATTTAAGGCCTGTTGGTTTACAAAAAATGTATGGGGTGTTATGTTTTTTTAAATTGATTATTGTTGTTTTTTATTTTTATTTTTATTTATTTATTATTATTGTTAAATATTGTGTCTTTATGTTAAAAAGACCATCACATTTATTTTTAAATTATTCTTAATTTTTTTTCTAAACGACGTTCCATTGAAAAATCCCCCTCCCCTGACTTTACATTAAAATTAACAATATATTACGAAACACCACTGTACTCATCCATTTTTAATATGTTAGCTTATTGCATAACGATTCCAACGACATAAGTTTTATAAACAGGTCCCTTAAAAAACTTTAAAGATATCGCCGTGTGTCGCGACCACAATGTAGTTGCGCGACGGCTAAAAACCGCGTAAAAAACGCGCGACACGAGCCGCACTCGTCGCAAAACCGCTTGGCTAATGAAAGGCTACTGTATAATATATATTTACTGACGTCACTAAACCTTCCATGCTAGCATGGTTCTTCTTTTTCTTCGTTTCGCTCTTGACAGAACGGTCGTGGTCTCAATGAACTGTGTCCAATCGCAGGTATAGTCGTTGCCCGCCTCACGATCTCCCTCCATCTGGTTCTGTTACATGAGTCTGACGCATTCATTGACAGGGCCTCCAACCGCGCATTTTATTTGATCCGTCCACCTCATCGGTGACCTCCCGCGTGGCCTATTACCTTCCACTCTGCCCTGCACCACTAGACGCTCTATGGAGTCATTATTCCGCCTGGAGACATGACCACAAAACTTCAATATTCGAGACTATACTAGTGCTGTTTGCATGATTACTGGTTGCGAATACGGCGTTAAAAATACATATTACTTTCCTGACAATTTATTGAAGGTCATTTCACCTAACTCTTATAAAGTATGGAATGCCTTTATTATTATTCTTTTTTTTACACTTATAATCTATGCGATTAGTTGAAGTAGAAGTAAAAGTGTACCTGTCATGTTGTCTCTACCACCATCGGTTGACTGATAGAGAATGGCTTATTCAATAAGTCCGTCCT
Organism: Conistra vaccinii; assembly: GCA_948150665.1. Taxonomy (NCBI): domain Eukaryota; kingdom Metazoa; phylum Arthropoda; class Insecta; order Lepidoptera; family Noctuidae; genus Conistra; species Conistra vaccinii. Next base: position 820,313 of record OX411320.1, on the reverse strand, counting down.
TGTACCTTTATCGTGCACAACATTTATAAATAAATAACTTGGCTCGTGGGTAAGTAAGTTAATCGATCCATCATGTTAAGCCCGAAAGTCTGACAACCAGTCTTACCAAGGGGTATCGCGTTACCCAGTAACTGGGTCGTGGAGGTCAGATAGACAGTCGCTCCATGTAAACTACTGATGAAATGTACTACAGTATTGTGTCATCAACTCTTCATAGAAACATTTACATTAGAATTCTTGTTTTAGCTCCTGAGTTACGAATACTGCTTCTGGAATATAAGTAATGGAATCCTAATGTTGATACGCATTACGAGAAACCCAAAATACAAAAATAAGATTCTAAGTCTCAACTTCAGAAACGATTATGTTCATTCTAAGGAACCGGTGTAAAACCCTGCAATTCCTTATTTTATTTATTAATATTATACGGAAGTTATTCGAAACCGTGACAGATGGTAACAAAACACCTAAATTCTAAGCTCAAGGGAAAAACAAGAAATTGGTGTAGTCTCGACACTTTCAATTTAATTATAAAGCTTTCGCCTGTTCAAAGTAAATTAATTTTGATTAATTTTAACGAACGAATTTTGTAATGTTTTTTGTCTCTTTCTAATAGCTGAGATTGACAGGTGAAATAAAATTGTTTATTAAAGACTAGCTGTTGCCCGCGACTTCGTCCGCGGTATCGTGCCGCAAATAATACCGCCTCGTTCGTGCCCGGCGTCGCCCGGGTGTATTTCCGACTTTTCCGGTGGAATTTCCAAAATTTTATTTTATGTAAGTACTCAAATAAACTAAACGTGAATTCATGCAAGCCTAATACTTTTTGTTAGTTAAAAACTATTTGTGCGCCATATTTCATCCAAATCCTATTAGTGGGATAAACTAATGATTGTATTACTATCTTGAATTTATGAAAGCCTAGTACTTTTTTTAGATTGATCTCAGATATTGTGCACAACGTGTGGTGAACAGAATACCGTCTTGTATGACGATAACTGTTTTTTGCAACTTTCAATTTTAATGAAACAAAGCCTATATTATCTTCCAAATTAATCTCTATCTACCTGTGAAAACTACATGAAAATCCGTTCGGTAGTTCCGGAGATGTGCGCGAACAAACAAACAGACAGACACCGGATTCTACTGTTTTATTATTATATAAGTATTTATTATAAGTAGTATAGATTAAAGATATTAAATATCTTGTATGCTGTCGCTTGTGCGGATTTTTTGATAAATTTTGTAAGTAATTAATATTATTGCATTTTTACAAAGTAGTGTAATCAATATAGGTATACTGGCGCAAGTTCATTCTTATCAATGATGTAAATAATTGAAAATACAATTCAGAAAAAAAAAACTACTTTACTACTATCATAACTGTTTTTATCATGACTTAACCGAGTACCCAGGCTCCAAATACTTCTGCACACCTTTACAGTAATCTCTGAAATATTCTGACCACTCAATCTGAGTGGGGTCACAGGGGAACGTCTGCTGATCTTCGGGGGACAGTGAGGAGTACAGCTCCCTCGCTCGCTCTGCCCTCATCATCATGGGCCTGGAAGTGAATTCCACCACGGCATTCCTGCTTCTGGCGAATGAAGAGATTATTTTCGCGTACCTGGTGATGATAAAGGGTTATTAGGACTCTTAAAACAGATAAAACATTTAAACGCTTGCTACACGGTCGCCAACCGCGTCCCCGACAGAGGCGGACCTTGGTTGGCGACCGGCAAAATAGTTTGAACGTTTGGTCGTAAACTATCAGCTACACGGTTGTTAACCACCAAAGTCATCTCTGTCGGGACGCCGTTGGCGACCGTGTAGCAGGCATTTGAAAAGTTTTACGTAAAAAAAGTCAAAAAAAGTTGGTACTTTGACATTCTATATCTCCGTAACCAGAAGGTTCCCCGGGGTGGTATAATAAAGACTATCACAATTACGGGAAAAACAAATGATTCTCGACTTCGTTAAGCGTACATTTAAGAGTTATTTCATTATTTAAATGTAATGGAGCAACTTTTAAGATTTTTTTGAAGTGAAAACTTCTTTTGGCACGTTGACCACTTTTTGGGTGAGCAAAAATCATGGAACTCGCGTCATCGTCACCTAACGCTTTCCATGAGCTATATGTATCGAACGAAAGACATCAACGCGGGAATCAAAAAGTTACTTAACGAAAGATATCAGCGCGAATCAAAAAGTTACTTAGTTTTCACTTCTATCGGCAGTCCTCAAAGACTGCCCGATTTTTTTGTCCTCAAATTAAGAGAGTGCATCCTAAAAGTTGGCAATGTCGTAAACAGCGGTCAAATATTCACCTGTTTTGATTAATTTGGAAATAATTATGAAAATAAGAAATGTGGTTAACTATCTAGAATATTAATATCGTAGCACCGAATATTTAGTTTTAGATGAAAAAAAAGTATTTAGAAAGTTTCCAAATGCCTTTTTTACACCTAAGGCTGATTTTAGAGTCACGCTGACCGCATGCTGACCGTCGGCGCTGACAGTGAAAATCAGATGTCAGCGCTGTGCGGTTGACGTAATTTCATAGAATACTAAACTTTATATACATTGTCTTGTCAGCGCCGACGACCGCGACGGTCAGCGTGTTAGTTAGCCACATTTCTTATTTCCATACATTATTACAGTATTATTTCCTAATTAATCAAAACAGGTAAATATTTGACAGCTATTTACGACGTTACCAACTTTTAGAATGCACGCTCTTAACAAGAATCTTTTACTAACCAAATCTCACATAATAGGGCTTTATATGTTCAACAATTCAAAAGTTGGATTTAGAAGAAAAAAATCGTGTACACTACACAAAACGTTTCTCATATAAGCAAACCTCTCAATAATTTACAGAAAGCCAAGCCAAAGCAAGCAATGCGAGGTCGGCACTGGAAAAGTAAAGCTGGATAATGTCGTCGGGTGTAATGAAATTAGGCACTTTTAGATAAATAAAGATTTGAACGTTATACATAAATATTATGTAATATAATTATAATCAGCCTGTCTTGTCCCACTGCAGGGCAAAGGCCTCCCTTTCCGTTTTCCACTCAACTCGATCCTGAGCCAATATCGACCAATACCGCGTATTGGCGTCAAGTTCATCCCGCCATCTACACCTGGGTCTTCCGCGATGCCGTTGGACGTGTTCAGGAACCCATGATGTGGTGGGTTTAGCCCACAATGCATCCGACATGCGGCAAACATGTCTGGCCTAGTCCCATTTGAGCTTGGCCGTTTTTTTGTATGACGTCGACAATTTAAAATATTGTTTGATTTTAACATAATTCGAATAAAATCAATTACCTCGGTTCTCTACCCTTAATTTTCAGCCACAAATCAGCTATATGCGCAGGAGTCGTTTGAAACAAGAATGTCCCAATATTCACTATTGCTTTTGATTTGATAAATAATATACTTGGATAAGGCCAGTCATCTGAAACAATGAATAATAATAATTTATCTGTTAAACAGGCTCGGAACTCAAGACAAAAATATTATATGTAATATTATCATTATTCTTTGAAGTCGGCTATCAACTTTTTTTGGGGTATTTTATAATTCTCTTTTGAGACTATTAAGTAGGTCGATTTTTTTGTACCTACGAGTGTATCTATCATAATCAGCCTATTAATGTTTCCACTGCTGGGACACAGGCCTCCTCTCTGTTAGAGGGCTAAGTTATTCTAACACGCGGGGCCAGTGGGAGTTGGTAGATATCACATGTCTTAAAATTTTTGGTTCTAAAACATGCCGGTTTCCTCACGATGTTTTCCTTCTCCGTTTTGAGAAAAGTGGTGATGAAATAATTTACACAAAGTAAAGTGCCTTCTTGGGTTCGAACCCACGACCTACAACTCGTAAGTCGGGGCCCGCGCGTTACCACTGGGCCACCACTGCTCCCGGAAAATTTTGTCAGACAAAAACTAGATTATCTATCTTTGGTTTAATTTTAACTGTTCAAATAACTAAAAGACCTCTTACTTGCACCCCGCGAAACCATTTCTTGATTGAAGTATTTATGCGCCTCCGACCACACGACAGGATTCTCTGAAGAAGTGGTGCTATTAAAAACTTGTACTTCACTTGCTCTAGAAAAAGAAACAATGTTAATTATTTATTTAAAATAGGTACGCCAAAACAGTATAGATACATTTTAGATTATTTAATCAAGTTTATTCGTATAAGTTCTGATATATGTAATTATGTCACCGTAAGATTGTGAGAGTATAAACTGTCGAAAATATTGAACTGGGTGAAATGGGTTAGGCTAGAACTGTGACCAATCGCGCGCAAGCTGAGCCGAGCGAGCGTAGCGAGCAGTGCCGCGGCAGCGGATGGCGAGCGCTACTTGCAAGTTGCTCGCAGGCAGGCTTTTTAGTATTAGCGCAAGGTGCGTTACGTCTCAAGCAAGTTTGATACCGGTTCACCATTTGTCGGTTTCCCATGAGAAATAAATCTAAAATTCCCCGAGAAATAATGCGTTAAATTGTAAATGGTTTGTTGCAGTTCATAATTTTACGACAGTTTATAATCTAATGGAAATAATACCGATAGATTATAAACGAACGAAGTTAAATTAAACAGTGACGTCTACACCAATAATTAATAAAGGTATACACGACGTTCACATACTTAATTAACGCAATATGAATTACAAAACTAGAAATTACTATTACTAGAACTAAGAAAAGTAAGAAGAGGGAGATGTAGACATGGACCATCATCTGCCTAGCCTTTTGCCCACTATGCTGGGGGGGGCTTACCGTCTAACCGGATGCAGCTTATATCACAATATTACATGCACCGATTAACTAGCTGATCTCCATAATCCACATGATACGTCTTGACAAGAATGGCAGCTCGGCGCTACGGCAAGTGCTTAAGGTGAAAGCGTCAGGGTAGCCCGCGAAATTCAAATTTTTCAGTATGAGGTTGTATGTTGATCTAAATATGATTTGCGACCGTATCAAATGTTTATTTATAAAATTATAATCATAGAAATCATCAATACAACTCTATAAGTTCATGTAATCCCGTTGAATGACTATTTCATGAAATCATGACATTTGGGGATTATGCTAACCTAAGGAGTTGTATTGCTGATTCTAATGATAATTATAATTCTGTAAAACCATATTGGTTACGCTCGCAAATCATAATTATTTTAATCAAGATACAACCTGGGGGCCTACTCCCTAAGCGAAATCATTACGGACGGCCGTCATTACGGGCGCTTCGTTCTCCGTTTCACTTATGGACATACCGCAAGTTAGATAGAGAGCGAGACACTGACCTGCAAATTGCAAAAAACCTAAGAGAATTTCGCGGTTTACCTTGGCGCATCCCCCTTAACGTGCTTTACTCTAACTGAGGCACGGTGGAGGTAAAAATACTAGCTCTTTAGTTATTTCAAATATTTCTTTAATTTCAGTAAATTGAAGAAACTTTCGAGAGTCTCATTATAAAGCTTCAATTACGAGTATACAAGAAATAATAAACTAATTATATAAATAATAACTGCCTCGCTAGTGGTTGCAAGTGTTACTGCTGAGAATGAGGTCCTGTGTTCGATTCCCGGGTCGGGCAAAGTGTTATTGTGTTTTTGTACTTGAAACAATCAAAATATGTCTATTTGGATTACTTATGAACGAGACGTTCCACCAAGTACGTGGGTCGCGAACGCAGTATATTCCTTGGAGCGCAATCAACTCAGTTACTCTACCACAATAATTCCAACACCACAAATCAATATCGTCTCAGTAGCAGCCCGGAGTCTTGTTTTGTGCCCGGTTAATGGTAATAGGCTCGCCCCCTATTACATGGGACATAAACATAACTGGCGAAATGAGAGTGTACCTGCTACAGGTACACCTCTGCCCAACCCTTCGGAGAAGCAAGACGTGATGTTATGTTATGTAATAAACTAGTTTATGTCTGGTTTCTTTTTGAGGAATGTTAATCGTTTCGAGTGGTGGAATTATCCCACGGGAATATAAATATGCGTTTACATCAATCTATACTAATATTATAAAGATGAAATATATTTTGTTTGTTTGTTTGTTTGTACCGAATAGGCTCCGAAACACTGAAATAATTCTTAAAATCAGACCAGTGTCTGATTTTAAGAATTATTTCAGTGTTAGATAGCCCATTTATCGAGTAAGGCTATAGGCTATATATCATCACGCTAAGACCAATAGGAGCGGAGTACCAATGAAGAATGTTTCAAAATCGGGGGATTTTTTTAGCGATAGTCCATATTAAGGGCCTACCTTGAAAATAAATATTAGTTTGACGGGTGTGGCTTATTTCCCCCGCACGCGGGGAGTGGCGGTTCCATCTTTAGTGGTCGGCTGCCACGTCACTGATACAAACTTATCTGAACCAGTGACCAAAAGTTGAACTAACGAAATCGCAGACCGGAATTTCAAATATTACTTATTTAGCATGAATTAGCATTATTCTTGTCACTACCGCACAACTGTCAAACTAAAAGTACAAGATAAAGACGGAAACATTTACATAAGAAAATAGTGCGTGTTGAGTACGGAACGTTAGTTTATCTCAGTCTATGAAACTTTTGCACATAGCGAGCTATGGAGGATACAAATAATACAAAATATTTAATTATCAACTAAAATATTTATTAATTATAGTTATACAACATGAAATTAAAAATTGTTAATTAATATTCTGTATTATTTATATAAAAAACCGGCACGGCATGCACAATGAAGGGTTCCGTAGTTGGGATAAATTTATCCTTATTTAATTTATAACTTTTTACTGCTTCTGTAGCAAATTATAATTTACTAGCTTTTACCCGCGGCTTCGCCCTCGTGGATGTCGCAAAATATTCCACGGGAACGTACCACCGAGATTACATACCTAAAAGCCGAGGAGGTCGTCAACGATATAATTATTTTGCTACGCGTAATTTTGAATCTGCGATATCTTTTAAACTATTCATTTAAATGATATGATGTCAAGGCATATTTTAATCTAAACTAAATGTGTCGTCCGCGAATGTAATAATCTTGCCGTTTGTAAGGTTTAACTGGCACAGGTCATTGATGAAAATTAAAAAGAGGGTGGGCCCTAAAATACTCCCCTGGGGAATTCCGATATTGACTTCACAGTCATCACTCAACCATTCATCGACAACGACACGTTGAACTCTGCCCTTCAGGTAGCTTTCGAACAATTTTAGCTGTACAAACAATTTTTTTTTTTTTACGTTGATGCAATCCTGGAAAATGTATAATTTTTAAATATTATTTGAAGAGTTCAATAAGTAGCTGCACCAAGGCTGCGCTGACGTTCATTTTCGGGGTCTGGATCTCAAACTCAACTCAAACTCAAATCATTTATTTCAAATAAACCATATACAGGCACTTTTGAATTGTCAAGGAGTCAGTCAGTCAGAAATATGAAGCTAGTTGCCCATTCCAAAGCGTAGTAGGTACCTATGGAGAAGAACGGGCAAGAAACTTCACGGACACTCTTTTAAAGAAATAATTGTTACAAAATAGTGGTTACATAATTCATGTTTTAAAAATTATACATGTGAGAACAATGTAAAAAAGATGCGCACGTTAAAAGCGTCCGTAATAAAAAGATAAAAAATTAAAAATAAAACAAATCAAGGATTAAAATAAATTAAAATAAGCCACGGCAGCCAAGAGGTGACCAGTCCCAACTGACGGCGCCCGTTCACGAACATGACGCATGTATTAGCACCATTCAGCTCAACCATTTTGAAGGGAGCTAAATGATCCAACACACACGCCACCATCAGCGAGACATCTGAGTGAGCATGACATACACTCAGCCGCCAGGGCACATTCAAGTCAATGAAAGACATATTACCCGGTAAATGGTAGCTCTGTTGTACATAGTACTCACACATGTACTATGCAATTATACAATACAAAGGAGATTGAGTTTATACAATGCAAAGATGGTTTTACAATCTTCAGCAGCGACAACAGTATTTTCAAATGTTAAGTTGTGGTTGTGGAGCAGGACCAGCATTGAGCCAAGCATTTTTATCAGCGATGTAATCAGCCAACTTATAATATGCCTGCCTGCATAGTGTGCGTTTTATACAAGATTTGAATTTCGTCTCATTCAGTTGAAGTATGTGGAGAGGAATTTTGTTGTAACATTTTAAACAGTATCCCATGAAAGATGAGTCTACTTTAGCCAGTCTGAAACCTGGTTGAACTAATAGGTCCCTATTTCTTGTACTATAATTATGTCTATCACCTCTTTTGCTGAAAAGATGTAAATTTTTTTTTACGTACATGATGTTTTCATAGATATATTGACAAGGTACCGTCATGATGTTAATATCCTTAAACCGTTCCCTTAGAGAATCACGCCTGCGTAGATGATATATGGCTCTGATCGCTCTTTTCTGCAGAATAAAAATAGACTCGATGTCTGCAGCCCGTCCCCACAGTAAAATACCGTAAGACATGATACTATGAAAATAGCTAAAATAGACTAGCCTCGCGGTATCTACATCAGTAAATTGACGGATTTTTCTGACAGCATATGCTGCTGAACTTAACCAATAACCGTCCTGCAAGAGATATTAAATGAGGACCCCATTGTAGCCTTGAGTCGAGCGTGATCCCCAGGAAAACAGTTTTATCGACGAATTCTAGTTTCTCTTGATTCAATACTATCTCATAATCTCTACTTTTGACATTTGGTAAAGAAAATTTTGAATTTTGGATTTTGTTGTTGTAAAATGTTTAATTCTGAAATAATATATTAGTTTTACAATTTTTTTACATAGGTACTTAATGTAATCAAAATTGTTTTTTTTTTTACCTTGATGCAGTCCTGGAAAATAATTAATTTTTAAATGTTAGAGTTCACTAAGTAGTTGCACGAAAGCTGCGTTGAAGTCTGGATTTTGTTGGTGTAAAATGTTTAGTTCTGAAATAATATATTAGTTTTACAATTTTTTTAACATAATATAAACAGAATTTTCTTGTTAACTTTTTTGCCTCAATTTGTTTGCTAAAACGCGTTTTTGTTTTTTACCTTGATAAAGTCCTGGAAAATGTTTAATTTTTAAATATTATTAGAATAGTTGACTAAGTAGTTGCACGATGGCTGCGTTGAAGATCATACTCAGGGTCTGGATTTTGTTGTTGTAAAATGTTTAGTTCTGAAATAATATATTAGTTTTACAATTTTTTTAACATAATATAAATAAAAGGGGTTTGAAGATTTTTGTATGGAGGGTGGCCCTAACGTGAAGCCGCGTTTTTTTTTTTTTTTCAGAACCGCGTTTATGTTTGTATAAGTGACCCCTATCCAAATATATGACATTAGTTGTGCAACTCGATTTTCTTTTCCTGTTAACTATTTTGCCCCAATTTAATTCACAATAAGGAGTTATTGTTTTTTACTTTGATGCAGTCCTAGAAAATGATTATGCTTTTTTATATACATCTCCATACATTTTTTTCAAGCAAGTCAATCAATCTTCCTAGCCTTTTTCCCAACTCTCTTGGGGTCGGCTTCCAGTCTTACCGGTTGCAGCTGAATACCAGTATATTACATGGAGCGACTGCCTGTCTGACCTCCAAAACCCAGTAACTGGGTAATACGATACCCCTTGGTAAGACTGGTGTCAGACTTTCGGGCTTCTGACGACTCGTAACGACTGTCAAAGATCCACAAATGACAGCCGGGACCAACGGCTTAACGTGCTTTCCGAGGCACGGAGGAGTCGCGGTATGTGAAGATGGTCACCCATCCACTGACCAACCCTGGCAAGCGTAGCTTAACCTGATAGATCGACCCGTGCGGCTTGTTATTACTTAGCCACGAGCTCCTCCAGATTTCCTCGAGATTTTTTTCAAGCAAGTGCTATAAAGTAAAAGAAAAGGTTTATTGTAAAACTGAAATAGCATTAAATTGATCATTATACGATACCTAAACCCATTTCTGCCGAAAAATGAAAAAAATTACTAAGTTGATCCCTAAGTCTATGAAGATCGATTTTCAGCCCACTGTGCGTCCTGAAGCCGCTCTGACGTAGATTACAAATGACTGCGCAGTAGTCAATCTGCCTTATTGTAAAACAGTAGCGCGCATACCGGCACGCATGCGCAACCTAACTTCAGAACGACAGTATTATTTGGCATTAACACAATTTTGAAGTACCTTTTTGTAACATCAATAGTAATACGTTTTATCCTGTTTCTTTATAATTACTAAAAATAAAACAGACATTATGTTCTAGAAAATATAGTGCTTACCCAGTATTATTTTGCAATGGTAGGATATATTGTTGCCAGTTGTACAAATTGATGAGTGAAGGTCCGACTCCGATTCGTTATCATCATGAATTTCTATTGATTCCCTGTAAAATGAGCTTATTGTTACGAATGGATTGGATGGGAATTGGGCATCTATCAACAATAGAACAATCCCACAACAAAAGTAGCTCATGAGCCCATTAGATATTGTAAGTATGTATATAGAAACAATTATTGTTTACTTACCTTTTACACTGGGATCATGTGCTGAGCCCTCGCCCTCATGTGTTCCAAATGTTGTATTTTGCTTTGGTTTTCCTTCCCATATTTAATAAATAATTTATATATATGACGTCACAAATAGCCAAAAATAATTGTTATTTTGTTCACAGTCACGTAAATTTATTCTATTATACGCAGTTTATATGCCTATTCGACACTAATTTTACTTTAAAATAATTTTAATCTGCTGAACTCGATTTTTCCTGTAAATATAATTATTCAAATTACGTACATCTGACAGCACCGATCTGGAAAAAAATTACATAGATTCGTCGTCGAAGAGCTCCACCGAGCGACTGATTTATGAACGAACGAAAGTGATGACAATACTTTTTATAGGCGAAAGAAGAGATGACGATACTGTGTGTTCGGTCGGAATAAAACAACATATGTGCCAAAACCAAATGCCGTCTTTTATAAATTAAAAGTATTATTAAAACTAAAACTGCTTTGCTTAAAACTTGATATGATTACTATCTATGTTATAAAGTAAATTCCATTAAATAACTCATAAGCGATACGCTTTGATACTCAAAAAAACATAAAAATAGATGAAATTTTGCAATTTTTTTGTATCGAGAAAATTTCATTGTATCGTGTATTCCTTTTCCAGGATACTAGACCATATAGTCAAAAAACATACACCGAAATATTGAATCGCTATTCCTTAAACCTAATAAGGTACACGAAAAAGAAAAAGACCCCGTTTTTCAATATATCACCTTAACTTTTCCACGCGGACGAAGTCGCGGGCAGAAGCTCTAGTATTAACTAAATTCACAAATGTAACAGACAGACAGATAGAGTTACTTTCGCATTTATAATATTAGTATGAGATTTTCTTACTTGGCTCTAGCACCCGCAATAATACTTATATTAGCAACGTAATCAACAGGGATGGCGTCCAGGGCGTGACTACCGCTTCCCAGATGAAAGCGGTTCCAGCCTTTGGCAGTGGAGAAGAGTAGGTGTGTGCCAAACCAATTCTCTAACCAGCCTTTTACAGGTTCATCTTTTATTGGCGTAACTGAAAAAGAAAATAAGATGTTATTGCAATATTCTTGTTTTTCTTTAAGAGCAGAGAGAGCAGATTGGGCGATCTGTTCCAATTACATATTCTAACAGTGTGAATAGGTAATACAATTTTCAACACACTTGTTCGTAAAGTGGCTCTTATTGAACCGGTTTGAAGTTCAATACAATGGTATTCAATACACTTGTGATTTTTACTTTATATTACCGGCGGTAAGGTTCCCCACAGATAACTATTTACTAGTCGGAGTAATGACATGGCAGTATGGAATTAGTAAGTACTATCATGGCAGCATGGAATTTGTATTATAGTCTATTCATCGACCGACCCGATTGGTCGAGCTGGTGGACAACGATGCCTCACTATTTTCGTGACTGCACATCATTATATCATAATGTAGCAAACTATTCGCGTAGATAGCACTGCAGTGTAATAGTAGTGGTAACGGCCCCGACTTACGGTCGTGGATTCGAACCCAGACAGGGATGGCGATTTTAAACGTATAAGTACCTATTGCTACTTACTCTTACTTATATTACTTTACTTTGAGTAAATTATTATTTTCATCACCGCTGCTCTCAAAAGGTGAAGGAAAACATTGTGTGGAAACCGGTATTTCCCAGAACCAATAATTCGTAGTGACATCTACCAACCCGCACTGGGCCCGCGTGGTGGATTACGGCCCACTCCCTCTCACTGAGAGGAGGCCTGTGTGAGTGTCCCAGCAGTGGGAACATTATAGGCTAATTATGCATGTAGTACCTTTTTTTATTTATAAATCAATATAATAATAATTATTATTATAGACAAGAAATTCTATTGTGTTCTGTTACACAGCTGATGGTAATAGCATTGTCTTGTTCTCTTATTCTTTTCTTGTAACCAAGTAGGATATTCAGCTTTCTTATAAGCTAATTGGAAAAGACATCTTTAGAAAATACATTAAAAAATAATTATTTTGTTATTACCTACAGAAGGCCTAATGATAACTGTGGGTACATCGCCACGATTCCTCGTGATGTAGGACTCCGTTAATGCTTTACTGAACATATAAGCGTTGGGTTTGTCATGGTAACCTGTAACAAAATATTAATCCCAATAAATTACATAAATAGGCTGGACAAGTAGGCAGCTTTATGTTGGCAGCATTGGGTGAGCGCAGTCCGACGGGTATTTAGAAGCCCAAAAGTCTGACAATCAGTCTTACCAAGGAGTATCGTGTTATCCATTAAAGGAGTTGTGGGGGTCAGATAGGCAGAGTCAGGGGCTTATTGGTGACTCGCCCGAATTAACTCGTCCGAATCCGGACGAATCGACCATTTAAATTAATATTAGTTTTTCTTGAGGCGATTCGTACGAAATCAATTAAACGCCTGCTACACGGTCGCCAACCGCGTCGTATGTATTTTCGCTAAATCTACTCTCGATAAAGAGTAGATTTTTCCTATTTGTTTATCCATTTTGACGTCTAATTATGGATACTGCACCACTTGAAGTAGCCGCGCAAGCTGTGGCGCTTCTTCAGTCTGGGCTTAGTCAACAAACGTGCACAACTTCATGTAAGTCGTTTTGCCGTTCAAAGAATATACAATCAATACATGGAGACTGCCGGCTTTATGCGCCGTCCAGGACGGCCACGAAACTGGGTTACTACAGCACGATAAGATCGGTTTATCTTTACCACTAGCCTGCCTAATCTTCACCTTACCTCAGTACAGGTCCAAGAACAGCTTCGAGGCTTTCGTGGATTGAAGAGAAGGTGAGGGTCATGGATAGTCAGGAGCAGAATTAGCACCAAAGAAAAAACTGGTCTTGAGGTTGTAACGGAACCACGGTTGTCACCACTAAATGGTAACCGATACATTCGTCAATTCTTAGAGGCTCATGCTGAGCTTTTGGGCCAGGATTTGATTTTTATGCTTGATAATGCAAGGGCGCACATTGCAATAATTGTTCGAGAATACCTGCATGTCTTTAGTATCGCAGTAATGGAAAGATCAGCAAGTAGCCCTGCTATCCAATAGAGCATTTTATGGGATGAGCTGAAGGGGCGTGTTCAAACTAACTAACCAGCTCCAGAAACTTTGCAAGAGCTGAAAACATTCAACAAGCGTTCAACAACGAACATTCTACAGCACGTCATAGGGGCATTAATTAATTCCATGCCGAACCGCATGATTGCCGTCGTAAATGCTCTTGGAGGAACACAAATTGCGAAATAAACGTTTTATCTATGTAAATAATTGTTTTCTTCAAAAATTCCACGCTAATTTTGCCCCTGAGAACCGCGAAAAGACGACTTATTACAAAAAACAGTTTTTCTTTTATTATTGCGGTTTCTAATCTAAAACTATGACAAACGGAAATGATAGTGAGTGAGACTGCCTTCTAAACCACTTTTTTTTTCTTTTTACTACCAATATTTAAAAAAAGATAAGAACTTTAACAAAAATATGCAGTGTGGCTCGATTCAGATTGGAATTAAATTCTTACGTATAAACTTCTTAGTCTCCTCAGTATCGTGTCCATACTCTTCGATGAATTTGTAGACATCTTCCACTTTGGCTGGCGGTGGGTAGACCGTCTCTACTAGTACCTTTCTTTGAGTTTGTGAAAAAGCCGTTGATATGTAGACCAAAGCCTGAAAATTATTCATCATCATCATCATCAGCCTATTAATGTTCCCACTGCTGGGACACGGGCCTCCTCTCTGTGAGAGGGAGTGGGCCGTAATCTACCACGCGGGCCCAGTGCGGGTCGGTAGATGTCACATGTCTTCGAATTTTTGGTTCTAATACATGCCGGTTTCCTCACGATGTTTTCCTTCACCGTTTTGAGAGCAGTGGTGATGAAATTATTTACACAAAGTAAAGCGCCTGCTTGGGTTCGAACCCACGACCTACACCTCGTAAGTCAGGGTCGTAACCACTGGGCCAACACTGCTCGCTGAAAATTATTAAGTGAGTCGATTTACTACTGAGGGTCTAGAGAAATGGCAATTGCTTTCAAAGCATTTCGTATTTCTACAACGATTTTCACCCGGATTGATATAAGTATTTCGGTAGCTTAAGCATAATCAACCTATAATGATCCCACTGCTGGGACACAGGCCTCCTCTATGTGAGAGGGAGTGGGCCGTAATCCACCACGCCCATTGCAGGTTGATAGATGTCAAATTTCTTCGAATTTTTGGTTCTAGGACATGCCGGTTTCCTCCCGATGTTTTCCTTCACCGTTTAGAGAGCAGTGATGATGAAATAATTTACACACAGTAAAGGGCCTGCCTGGATTCGAACTTTCGATTTACAACTCGTAAGTTGCGGTCATTTCCACTGGGCCACCACTACTCACCACTATTCATCGTCAGACTAGAAAAGGGCTCGTAATAATTGCTGTGCCACTTTTGACAACAATTCTCAGGAAACGTGGTAGCTTACATTATGTCAATCCAATTAATTTTTTATTCTTCCATCACCGGTATCGGTGATAGGGCGCCGCCCCATTTTGTTATGAAGTTACTGGAATCACCGAAAAGGTTGGATAAGAGTGGCACTCTAGCAAAGCGTCGCGTGCGATTTATGGGTGCGTGTCTTCTGATGATAGGAGTTGAGCAGCTGTCAGACTACGTCCACGATGAACTGCTATATAACATTCCAGCACAGTCCTCATAATATTGAAGCTGCTGGACCACTAATACGATGACCACTTCTAGTAAAGGCTGCAGGCGCCGTAAGATGCATTCTTTTATCTTCAAGTTGCAGTAAAAGTTATAATGTTCTTTCCACGTTACCAGGATATTCTGTATACTCAAGCTTTCTGAAAGTTGATGACCTGCACCAACTGCGATCATTGTTCCATCTGACAAGCGTAGTTAACCAATTTAATTGAATTGAATATTGCAAGGCACTGGCATAGTTACGATACTAGCCTGCTCTACACGTCGACAGATGCATGAGTAGATGGATCAGCACGAACCGTTCATACGTCTGTGTTTATACTCGACGGACGCAACTCGCACACACGCAACATTAACAAAATGGATTTGATACTGAAACTGCAGCAGCTATTTATTTATCTAGTATTTTTAACTTCTACTTGCATGTGCATCGCAGTAAAGTTATTAAAAAGAAACGGCACGCATGCACTCTCATTCGCTACTCCGATAATACAGATGCGTCGTCAGACGTGTGGATATAGACGCCGGGCGCTCGCCCTGTAACCCTTTGTTGCGTGCCATATAAACCAACAACAAACGGATTGGTGGCTGACGCATTTGACGACGTTAAATACCTACCACAGACGAGCAAATTCCCACGTCTTCATGTCAGCGGACGCATCCACAGATGACATCTGCTGATGAATCTATCGACGTGTAGAGCAGGCTTTATTTTAAGTAACTGCTTTCAATATTTATAAATTACTTTACTTTTGCCCACATGGAGATAGGAAATTATTCCACAGGAACATATGATACTATCGAGATAAAAAGTGCCCTATATCATAACCCTGGTCTTGTCTTTTCGAGTGCTAAATTCCATCCAAACCAAAAGGTAACAGACAGATAGATATACCCGACGCATAGACAGACTAACTTTATGGATTTCTTTCTCAAAGAGCTTTTCATTGAGCCATAAAGAAATTCGATAATAGTATGTTCGGTATCTAAATTACCTGCACATTCTTCATGCGCCGACTGAGCTCTAGAATCCTCTGCGAGCCTTCAAAATTGATCTTCATAGCTACCGGTAACGGTTCGTTAAACCTAACCGTTGCTGCCCCGTGGTAGACTACCGACACCTAAAATTAATGAACTGGTGTTAAGATAATTTGTTATAAAGTACGCGCGTTCTTTAACTGGGTGTATTTATTCTTCTAGTAATCATTATGTCCTTCAGGGGAATACCTAGTTAGTTCCTAAAATAGACTGGAAGCACCCTAATAATAAACGCTAAACGCTTTTAATAAGTTAAGTTATGGTTATAAAAATCTGGTTGGCTATTCTTGTATTTTTAGGAACGTTTGCATTCTAATCTATCTCAATCAAAGATGTAACCAAAAGGAATGTTGCCTCTAGAGATAAACATAGGCTCTGCTTGCCGCAATGCAAGCTCGATTTATATAAAAGAAATTCGTTTATAATGGCTATTAAGGTATACAATAAATTACCAAACGCCTTTAAAGAACTACCTTTGCCTATGTTTAAAAGAAAACTGATTCAGTGGCTTAAAGAAAAATGCTTTTACACTGTTAGTGAATATATGTCACATGTAATTTCTATAATAATAATTTCATATAATTTCTAATTTGACATTTTTACTTACTATTTTTATTTTGACATTTAACAATATTCATGGACATAACATTTCAATTAATATATCAAATCTGAAATTTTATAGCAATCTTATTGGTAACTGATGTAGGTAATGTTAAGACATTTTTAAATTATGCTGTGACATTAAATATTTGCAATTAATTTATTTAATCAGACGCTTTGTAACGTTTTTAATGATAACTGATGGAATATTATGACATTTTTAATAATTTAATGTATTCTGGAAATATTTGCACACCACATGTTATGGTAGAATGTAAATGGGCCACATTTTTTTTTTTATAATAAGATCATACTACTCTGTACACCTACATTTTGGCAAATAAATTATTACTATTACTATTACAGCCAAATATACCTCTATTTTGTATTTTTTCTTCTTTTTAAATTGGTAACACAAAATTTTATGTATATCTGCTAAAAATAGTACATAGCCACTCTATCGAATTAGGTCGAAGATCTGTAAAAATAGTTGTAAGAGGTAAATAAATAAATAAGTTCACAGACACCCTATTGAATGACTATAATATCATGAAATCATAACATTTGAGGCCAATTCTAACTTAAGGAGTTGTATTGCTGATTCTTATTACGGTGGCGAATCATATTTTAATCAACACACAGCCTGACACTGACCTGCATATGTCAAAAAAGAAAATTTTAATTTTGTGGGCTACTGTAGTGCCCTTTAATCGGGAGTTGAGACTGATTCCGGATTGGACAGATTCGAAATTAGGCAGATTCGCTACTCGACAGTTTCCTAGATTGTGCAGATTCTTGGATTCGACGGATTACGCACCCCCGTTAAGCAAGTAATTTTCTTAATGTAGGTATAATATGGTTTGGCGGGTGGTGGCCGCAGGAATTCGCTCGCGAGAAACACGGAACTGGTCAAAGTGGCGATGCTTGAGGCAGGCCTATGATCAGCAGGGGATGTCTTTCGGCTGAAATGATAAATAATGAGGGGTAATATGAAACTATTATATTGTCAATGTTACCTTTTCAATCAAAGTCTGTTCATCTTTCGGGCTCAGTCCTAAGTTAGGTAATGATACGTCACCGTCGACTGGGACCACCTTCTTTAAGTAGTCAGGATTGCTTTTCTTCAGCCTCGAAAATAACTGAAAATTCAAATACATAAAGCATAATTACTGATCTACTAAATATAATAATAAACATCAAACAAGAGCAAGGAACTATATGTAAAGATGATGCTTAAGGAGAGAGGAAGTGTTTTTTTACAAGAATTTTAAAAGTGGACAAAGATTCAGCACGCCTTATCGACACGGGCAAGGCATTCCGTACTGCTTGAACTGTAAAAGACTTGTCATAAAGGCTGGCGGCATCTCTAGTCTCAAGTTTTCCGATGACCTTAGCTATTATGTGTGTCATGAAGGAACTTGAAACGTTGTTTAAGACAAAAGGGGGTTGTTTAAAAATGTTTACGTTTTTCATAATGATCCGGTCAATCTCTCCGGTCTTCTGGCTTCCATTGCGAGCTGCGTGACGATTCTGGCCTATCTCGATACAACTTACATGCATGGCCCACCCAATTCAACTTAAGCCTAGCAGACTTATGGCCGGATATCCGCAATTCCTGTTTTGCCTTTATAGACCAATGTTTTTAAAGTGAAAACTTCTTTAGGCGCGTTAAGCACTTTTGGGTGAACAAAAATCATGGAACTGGCGTCATCGTCACCGAGCGCCTTCCATGAGCTATAATTATGTATACTGTGTATATTTATGTGTAATTTTTGGGTGAACAAAAAGTGTGAAAC
The DNA here is from genome assembly GCA_948150665.1 of Conistra vaccinii. Taxonomy (NCBI): domain Eukaryota; kingdom Metazoa; phylum Arthropoda; class Insecta; order Lepidoptera; family Noctuidae; genus Conistra; species Conistra vaccinii. The sequence continues at coordinate 801,578 of OX411320.1, read as the reverse complement.
TCGCGTCATCGTCACCGTACAGTTTTCACTTTTATCGGCAGTCCTCGAAGACTGCCCCTTTTTTTTTTTTTTAAAGAGATGAAGCAAGCGCTCTGTTCAATGTAAACATAAGATGAGTAAAAACCGGAAACATATTTAAAAAAAAAAAATTAACGCTTTCTTACTTTTTGTCTAATAACTTCTATTGTATCTGGTTAGATACAATAGAAGTTATTAGACAAGTTGTATTGTTATGACGTCTCTGTGGGTTTAGTGTTCTTAAAAGCGTTAACAATTTAAACTTACTGGATGAGCAAACAAGTCTTCAATTCGCTTGTTGACATTATCGCCTTTCTTCTGTCGCACCAAGAGGTAGACCTTGTCTAAGTTGTTGCACGAATATAGGAGTTTCTCAAGGTAGACCTGGAAAATTATATTCTATATTGATGCATGTAGTTTTCAGTGTGTTTTCTCATATTGATAATTTAGGTTTTCAAAATGACCAAAGAGTTAAGCCGCGTGTCAATAATAGGAAGTTACGCGACACGCGTTTGTACACCTCCATACAAGTTAGTTGACACAACCGGGCGTGGCCTCTCTATTGTTGTTGAATCATTTGGGTTAGGTTAGGTTACATTAATGACCATTAACGCGCGTAGGCGAGCGACCGTAGGGAGCGTGCCGCGGCAGCGGCCGCGGTAGCGGCCGCCGCCGCGGCAGCGGCCAGATCCCCTCTATCGTTGTTGAATCATTTGGGTTAGGTTGGAACTGTGACCAGTATTTTTTTTTGTCTTTCTATTCAGTTTTACAAGAAGTTTTAACTTCGGAATTCTGATTAATCGGTACTTAAATAATCGGAATTCGTATTTATGATGTTTCGAATTATGATTGAGTCGGACTTTTTGTTATTCGATCTATTGAAACTCGGTATTTTGAGAATAGTAATTATAAACGTTAGGAATATTGAACATTTGGAATTATAAAAATAGGATGTATGATAAATCGGAGTTGTTAAATTAGGAATTTTGAACCATTCGGAATTATGATAATCGTAATTTTGAAATTCGTGTTTGTGACTGACGGAATAAAGTTTTTCGTATTTATGTAGTGTACCCAAATTCAAGTTGTGGTCAAAAAGAGACAGATAGTGCACCATTTGGTTATGTTGCACATGTTGCACCATCCAAACAACGTAACGAAAGTTAAGCACTGAGAGTGAAAATAACACTTATTTCAACAATACAGCGACGAATGCAATGAGTGACTTTAGAATCGCAGCAGCCCTCGTTAATGCATAACAAGAACCCTACCCAAACAGGGTGCCTCGTGCAATATACAAAGTGGAGACGACAATACAACAAAAAATTAAACGGCGTGTCCATAATGACGTTCCCATTCCGTATACAAAAATTCAATTGAATATATTCAATAGTTTAGTCATTATAGCTCGGCAAAATCCATAGTCGGCTCGGGCTATTTCGTTTATCCACCCCAAAAATCCACCCTAAGATGGATATTCTGAAATATATGCCCCAGAATTCACCCAAGGCCTAGTTGGCTATACGGAATTTATAGGCTTAGGGTGGATCCGGAATACATTACATTTAATTTGTTTGAAAAACTCATTTTTTTATTTCGAAGCTAGGATTTATTTGACAGTTCCAAAATACTCTTAAGCATTAGTAGTGCCAGTATTTTAATTTTTTGTTGTATGGTAGTCTCCACATTGTATAAAAATAAAAATAAAACATTGTTTGTACGTTGGGAAGTAGTAATCAGCATATTATAATTATTATCTTGCCTATGCTAGGCATGAAGACACTATGCAACAACCAGCTAGTTTTCTAGATTCGACGATAATATGTGTAACAGCGAAGAAAGCAAGAAAATTATTACGTATTAATAAAAATAAAACAATACATAGCCAATCACGGTGATAAGTTTTTTGTCTAGAATTAATGCCCTTTTACCCCGTAGAAGTCTTTTTTAAATCTACTCCAGGTTTTTTGCCCATACATATATGGGCATGCTCCTTATACACAAACAAACAAATTATTATAACGAACCTTTCCTAAGAAGCCAGTCCCTCCAGTTACAAGTACAGACTTTCCAGAATAAAAGTTGGCAATTGGCTGATAAGTTGTATTGCACTTATTATTGGCATTTGTTGGGTTTTCACTGAAATAATAAACGGCAGTGATGACAAAAAAGTTGTTAAAATAAAAAAGAGTGGATGTGAAAAAATCATTAGGTACTGCATTGTACAATGTTCTAGTTTAAAATGTTAAAAGTTATGTACGCCAGAAATAAAAATTACAATATACTAGGCTTGTGATAACGTACAATATGAATAATTTACGGAGTAATAATAGCATTACTAATGTATTTAAAAACATAGATTTGTATATAATAACAATTTATTTTCTCGCTATTCTAAATTATAATGACGTAATCAATCATATTTATTTGATTCTTGACTCGTCACGCATTTAAGTGTTAAATTAGAAAAACAGAACTTTTTCATTTTAATTATTCTTTTAATTATTTAAATTATAATATCATTGAAAATAATCGAATCAAAAAAATATTATGCATTAGGTAACTTTTGAGTAGGTTTCCCACTCCGGGTATGTGCGAGATCTCCAGGGATAAAGTGCGAATCCAAAAAGGAAGCTGGATCGAAAATATCATAGACCAAAACAAGTTGTTTCTTTTTTAAATCTTTAGTAGGTAGGACTGAGTTGGTCAGGACTGAGTTCACTTACCTAGACAAACTGGAATATCCTCGGATGTATTTGCTTGGTACCCTTTTGCTAAGCACCAAACTGTCTCTACTTCTCAATATTCGAATTCCCAACATTTTGTAGAATTTTTTTTTTGTATAGAAACATATAAGTAACGATTACTCTTACGATTGCTACATCAATTTTATACTTTCATAAATAAATTATTAAAAAAATACAAACAGAATTCTTAATGCTTATAAAGTACTTAATGTAAATTAAAGAAGTGTTTGACTTCTTTCGCTAAAGTTTGTATTGCAACTGGTAAATAAAAAGTATCGTCGTCATTTTATATTATACTAACATTTTGCATTACACTCGTCGTGTGTCGGAGTAAAGTAAGCAAATTGGTATTTTGTAAAAATACTAGACGGTCTTTTTTGTAATAAATTACTGTGAGAACTTGATGAATTGAGTTTGATTTGAAGTAGGCTGTCATTGAACGATTTACACTATTGGTAGGTCACTTCACATTTTGACGGTGAATTTTTACAAAAAAGCTCTAGCATTCTAGAATACATCGGCTGTTGAGATGATCATTCTGAAAATATGTGGTGAAGTGGTAGTGGTATACATTTTGGAACTCCACATTATATTTTTTTTTGTGTTACTGAACGTAAAAAAATCATCTAATTTCTTCAATACGCTCTTGTGTTATTTTTCTTCATCACCACTGTTCCCAAAACGGTGAAGAAAAATAAAATCGGCACGTCAATGAATTGGAAGACAATTGTGACATCTACTAAACCCGCACTGGGCCCCCGTGGTAGCCAACTACACTATTCACAGAGCTTCAGCAGTGGGAACGTTTGTAGTCTGATGATGCTACTCTTGTGATTAATGATGAATATCAGCATCTTCATCATCGTCGTAGCCGGAAGTCCTCTTGTCAACTTAGTTTATATTATCTGTGACTTAGTCCTCCAAACGCTACAACGAGTGGTCCTGCGGATTCCTGCGATGCCCACAAAGGACATCAGTCATTTCGTACCCAAAAATTCATGTGCTGGCCAGAAAAAAAAATGCCAATTTGTTATGGGCTCATCTTGAATTTTTTTTTTTATTACAATGAAAGTCTTCAGTTAACCCCCTGGCTGCTATTGAGTTTAAAAGTTGTGCACAAAATCATATTTTTGGCAACAATATGTTGGACATTCGTTTAAAGAAGCAAATATTTATTGCTCATGCTCTGGTAGAAATGGACATGCATGCATGGCATGCATTGAACGTTAGGTATAATAAGGTATGATAAGTAACAACAAAAACATTTCCCTCAATGCTGAAAAGGACTGAGGGAAATGTTTTTATACAATAGCCGGTTGCTAGGCACCGGCCTAGTAACCGAAAAAAAAAATACAACAAAAAAAAAATAACAAGCTTTTTTAAATCTTTTGATTAAAAAAAAGTTGGTATTTTTTTTTGTTCTGGGAGAGGGATATTTGTAATGACGTCATTCAACGAGAGGTGATCTGTACCCAAATTTGAAATAAAATGTTAATTGTATGGATTTTCTTTTTTTGGGTGGGAAATCATCAAATGACTTCTTCTGCTCTGGGCGCAGCGGAAGGGCGTGTCAGACTCTTACTGACTAAAACCCACCCGTGTTCCTTCCCTTGCCTAGACGGGGGCCACGGTTTCCCCTTAGGACTATCCACAACTAATTGTATGGATAGCACACAAGCTATGTTAGTGGACTGCGAGATCATGTGTCGCGCGTTCAAACCCGACCGTCATCAGGAATAGTCTTTTTGTGTTTCACTTCATTTAAACAAACATTTATCCTCAACAGAAATATAGTTATAAAGACGGCCGTGAGTTTGAAGGACACATAGCAGCGCAAAGTCTATTCGGAGACAGACGTGTGTCGCTTATTGTGATTGTTCTGGACATACCGCCATGTCAAAATTATAAATGTTGAACTGGAAATTGATACGGAGAATATAATTTTGTTAAGTGAATTCCTAAACAATAAAAGGGGTGAGTTGCATTATGTATTACTACATAGGTAGTTGTATTAACCCGTTCGGGAATGTTATTTGTTTAATAAAACCACTTTTTATACTAATAGACTATATTTTACTAATAACCAAATGATCTCACATATAATATCGATATAACAATAATCACAACTATAATAAAGTTTAACTATTTTTAACTATTATTTATCACGTCTTACTAGGTTGATCACTCTCTGCGAACTGACCGAGCGACCGCAAGCGTGAGGCTAGTTTCTTTTTCCCCACCATGACGCTATTTCAACGGCATGGCGGTTGGCTGTGTTGCCAATTCAAATAAATAAATTTCCAGAATAATATTATAAACAAGAAATCATGACATTCGGCCATCCGACAACGTGCTACTCCCGGAGCACAACTCCCACTTTAACCCGCTCAATCAGTTCTTATTTCAAATTACAGATACAGTATGAAAAATAATATATGTATAATCAAATAATATTTAGTACAAGAGCCAGGGCTACACAGATCTATGTGACTTTGAAGTATAAATAAAGTGGTGGTTGCAAATAAGCGAATATAACTTTGAAATTGAATACCGCCCGGGTGTTAATATGGCGCATGTAGATGCCTTAAGCAGAAACAGTTGCCTTAACGCGGAAGGAGATGTTGGATCCGTTAATGTTCTTAATATTGAATCGGGTAACTGGCTCCTAACCCTTCAAATGGGTGATCCCGAAACGTCTCGAATTGTAAAAGTTCTTAAACCTGAGGCCGACCCTGAATTCGAAGATCTAAAGCAAAATTATACTGTTAAAAATAATGCACTCTATCGCAAAGTTGATGACCGTTTATGTCTTGTAGTACCACGAAGCGCTCGTTGGCAAGTTTGCAAAGCTAACCACGATGACATCGGGCATTTAGGCTATGCAAAAACATTAGAAAAAATAAAGAGCCAATTTTGGTTCGCAAAATTACGACGATTCGTTAAGAAATATGTAGGTTCCTGCATAGAATGTGCTTATAGTAAAGATAGTGCGGCTAAAAAGAAACAGGGTCTACTTTATCCAATAGAGAAAATTAGTATACCGTTTCACACAATCCATATTGACCATTTAGGGCCGTTCGTTAGAAGCAGAAACGGCAACTCTTATATACTTACAGTAGTAGATGGATTTACTAAGTATGTATTCGTTAAAGCAGCGAAAGATACGAAAACAAAGAGCACAATTAAAATCTTGGAAAATATTTTCACTGACTTTGGTACACCCGCTAGAATCATTTCTGACCGTGGCACTTCGTTCACATCAGCAGCTTTCGAAACCTTTTGCAATTGTCTTGGAATAAAACATGTACTTAATGCAGTCGCTTGTCCCAGAGCAAACGGACAAGCCGAAAGGTTTAATCAAACTATTTTAAATTCACTATCTGCTCAAAATTTTAATGGGAATGAGCGTGACTGGGACAAGTGTTTAAGTAAAGTTCAGTGGGGTATTAACAATACTGTTAATGCGACCACCCAAAAAACTGCAACAGAGGCTTTGTTCGGATTGAAAATGCGCGATAGTTTATCAAATAAATTAAATATTCCACAACAGTCTCAAAACGAAGATTTGTTGTCTTTACGCGAGAATATTAGCGAATCTATTAAGAAGACTCAAAAAGAACAAAAGCGTAAACATGATATTGGTCGTACTTCTGCCCCTGAGTATCAGGTTGGCGACTTAGTTAAACTTACTCGGACAAATTATAATAATGACGGCAAGAGTACAAAGCGGGTTAAAGTGGGAGTTGTGCTCCGGGAGTAGCACGTTGTCGGATGGCCGAATGTCATGATTTCTTGTTTATAATATTATTCTGGAAATTTATTTATTTGAATTGGCAACACAGCCAATTCAAATAAATAAATTTCCAGAATAATATTATAAACAAGAAATCATGACATTCGGCCATCCGACAACGTGCTACTCCCGGAGCACAACTCCCACTTTAACCCGCTCAATCAGTTCTTATTTCAAATTACAGATACAGTATGAAAAATAATATATGTATAATCAAATAATATTTAGTACAAGAGCCAGGGCTACACAGATCTATGTGACTTTGAAGTATAAATAAAGAAATTAAATTAATAATAAAAATTAAAATAATCATAAGTTTCTAGAATTAATACACCTTAAATGAAAAAGAAAAGAGATATCGTGAACATTACACATGTTTTTACTAAGCTAAGCTAAATCATGACATTCGGGATCCTTTATAGGCACTTAATTATTATAATGTAGAACTTATCAAGTTAAATCTTACACAATATTATTATTATCAAATAATTGTTACGCACTGTTAGAAAAATATTAGCTAGGTACTAGTTTCTTCATCTGAACTAATATTAACATTGTCATCAAGTTCAAGAGCCTTGAGATGTATCCAGGGTCTAATTCTATCTGAAGATATAACAGTTTCATAATTACTATTTCTTTTCCTATTAAAACCAGGTACATCACTTATCCTATATCTATCGTTACCCAATACTTCTACAACCTTATAGGGGCCTATAAACTTTGACAGAAGCTTTGTACTCTTGCCGTCATTATTATAATTTGTCCGAGTAAGTTTAACTAAGTCGCCAACCTGATACTCAGGGGCAGAAGTACGACCAATATCATGTTTACGCTTTTGTTCTTTTTGAGTCTTCTTAATAGATTCGCTAATATTCTCGCGTAAAGACAACAAATCTTCGTTTTGAGACTGTTGTGGAATATTTAATTTATTTGATAAACTATCGCGCATTTTCAATCCGAACAAAGCCTCTGTTGCAGTTTTTTGGGTGGTCGCATTAACAGTATTGTTAATACCCCACTGAACTTTACTTAAACACTTGTCCCAGTCACGCTCATTCCCATTAAAATTTTGAGCAGATAGTGAATTTAAAATAGTTTGATTAAACCTTTCGGCTTGTCCGTTTGCTCTGGGACAAGCGACTGCATTAAGTACATGTTTTATTCCAAGACAATTGCAAAAGGTTTCGAAAGCTGCTGATGTGAACGAAGTGCCACGGTCAGAAATGATTCTAGCGGGTGTACCAAAGTCAGTGAAAATATTTTCCAAGATTTTAATTGTGCTCTTTGTTTTCGTATCTTTCGCTGCTTTAACGAATACATACTTAGTAAATCCATCTACTACTGTAAGTATATAAGAGTTGCCGTTTCTGCTTCTAACGAACGGCCCTAAATGGTCAATATGGATTGTGTGAAACGGTATACTAATTTTCTCTATTGGATAAAGTAGACCCTGTTTCTTTTTAGCCGCACTATCTTTACTATAAGCACATTCTATGCAGGAACCTACATATTTCTTAACGAATCGTCGTAATTTTGCGAACCAAAATTGGCTCTTTATTTTTTCTAATGTTTTTGCATAGCCTAAATGCCCGATGTCATCGTGGTTAGCTTTGCAAACTTGCCAACGAGCGCTTCGTGGTACTACAAGACATAAACGGTCATCAACTTTGCGATAGAGTGCATTATTTTTAACAGTATAATTTTGCTTTAGATCTTCGAATTCAGGGTCGGCCTCAGGTTTAAGAACTTTTACAATTCGAGACGTTTCGGGATCACCCATTTGAAGGGTTAGGAGCCAGTTACCCGATTCAATATTAAGAACATTAACGGATCCAACATCTCCTTCCGCGTTAAGGCAACTGTTTCTGCTTAAGGCATCTACATGCGCCATATTAACACCCGGGCGGTATTCAATTTCAAAGTTATATTCGCTTATTTGCAACCACCACCTGGCTATCCGCGGTATAAGATCTCTCTTTGTCAATGTTGTCCTAAGAGCTGCGCAATCAGTAAAGACTTTAAACGGGACTCCTAACAAGTACACCCTAAACTTCTTTAACGAACAGACAACGGCCAAAGTCTCTAACTCGTAAGAATGAAAATGTTTTTCATCCACCGTAGTCTGTCTACTAAAATAAGCGACAGGTTTTAGGACACGGGGTGATGCTTGCCATTGCATCAGGATTCCGCCTACACCAAGGGAGCTGGCATCCGTATGTAACTCGGTCTCTAACTGGGGATCATACAATGCTAAAACTTGCCTAGTTAAAAGACTTTCCTTTAAGGAATTGAACGCAGTTTGTTGATCACTGCCCCAATACCATGCAACATTTTTCTTAAGTAAGTTGGTCAGTGGTTGCGCTATCGCACCGTACCCTTTTATAAATTTACGAAAATATCCCGTAAGGCCCAAAAATTGACGGACTTCGTGAATATTACTAGGGCAAGGGAATTCTTTGACGGCCAAAAGTTTTGCTTCCCCGGGTCTTACTCCATTTGCAGATATTTCGTAACCTAAGTAGCTAATCGTAGTATCGAAAAACCGGCATTTCGTTAATTTTAGTGTAAGTCCGAATTCGCGGAGTAATTTTAAAACTTCTTCTAAGCGCTCAAACCCTTGTTCTATAGTTATAGACGGAATAAGTAAATCATCTAAATACGCTAGTGCATAATCAAATCGTCTATTCCCAAGAATTTTATTAATCATTCGCTGGAACACAGCGGGGGCGTTGGCCAATCCAAATGGCATTCTCTTAAATTCATAGTGGCCGTCTGGAGTGATGAAGCCAGTGAGATGCCGACTCTCGTGAGACATAGGAATCTGATAATAACCAGACGCAAGATCTAATGTCGTAAAAAACTGATTGCCGCTTAAATTGGTTAACTGGTCTTCAATAAGTGGAAGAGGAAACCTGTCCTTAATGGTTTTGTTATTAAGGGCCCTAAAATCTACACAGAGTCTTTGCTCACCCGATTTCTTACGAACCATTAATATCGGGCTTGCGTAATCCGAACTAGATTCTTGTATAATATCAGTATCTAATAGTTCATCAACAATTTCACGCACTTGCACACGTTCTGAAAACGATAACCTGTATGGCCTGTAAACAACGGGTCTGTTATCCGTAAGGTTTATTTTCATTTCAAAATCTTTAACACAACCTACTTCTTTCATAGTGTTTGCAAAGCAATCGCGATACTTTTGTAGTAACGTATACAGCCTATCTTTGTTGATGCTTAATAAGTCTTTACCTACTTCAATATGTGTTCTATCTAGAGGTTCTAAAGAGAGGACAGAATTTTCTAAAATACGATTAACCTGACAGTTATTGGCCTCAGTTACTGGTAATGATCGCGCAATTAATGTTTCAGATTTGAATAAAAGAGGTGTCCGTGACAAGTTCGTTACGGCTATTTCTCCAGTACCATTTGAGATGCCGTAAGTCCCTTGCAACAAACGAAATTCTCTACCAGGTTCTAATGAGTAATAACCTTCGACAAAGACGTCACCAGAAAAAGAAGTATCCCTGACTGTGATGGGCACCATATCGGTATTTCCGATCTTGATGGGCTTTGAGATAAACAGTTTAAGAGGGATTTCAAATGGGAAGAGATTTTCTCCTGGAGTTCTGTAAAAAACTAATTGATTGCAGTCCTTTAAGACGGTAATAAAAGGTAGTTCGGTGAAGTTTTGTCCGATTAACATATTGTTTGTCATGAACTCGTCACTGACTACTAAGACGTCTAACTGGGTCTCAATATCATCAAGTTTTAAGTTTAGAGTAGACTTATACAAAGGTAAAACGCATGAATTGCCAAATCCTCTAATTACTGGAATGCCGTCAGAGTTTTGCACTAGCTGAAGTTCCAATGCAAGGCTCTCTTGAAGTAAGCTGCATTCACTACCGAAGTCTATATACGCCATAAAGGGCCGACCGTTTACTAAGACAGATTTAAAAAACTTATCATTAGCTGCCGTGATCGGAATCGAGGCTTTAGAGGTCTCAACGGGTTTAGGGCTTATTTGGTCATTAAACGCGATGATCTTTAATGTGTTTTTCTCTTCGGTACTCCGAGTATCATTAATTTTGGATCTGGGGACGTAATTTTCAGAAACGGGTCGCAATTTACAATTTTCATGATCATGACCTATTCTGTTACATTGCTTACATTTTATCACCGGTTTTGGACACTTGTGATAAGGGTGACCTTTGGTACGACAATTAAAGCAGACTATAGGACCTTCGTAAGGCCCGGAATTGTTGGTTACCGTACTAGAATTAGATCTTTGCCTATTTCGGTCTCTTACTCTGTTCGAATAGTACGTAATACGTTGAGCACAAAGGAAATTAAGTAAATCCTCGGGTTCCTCACAGTTAAGTGCCTGTGCACCACTCCTAACTGACCTATCAGTAATTCCGTGTATTACACAATCAACAGCTCTCTTCCTCTTTATTTCACAACGGTTCAATAAATTCAACTTATCATAAAAATACTCTCGTAAACTTTCATCGACACGAGTGGTACGAGCCAGCATTTCTTCTAAAAGTCTACCATAATTTTCCTCACTAGGGAACGCCCTTTTTAATTTGGCTTGCCACTCGTCCCAAGAAAATACGACCGTAGGAAGAGACTCAAACCATTTCTTCGCGAGTCCAACCAGTTTTTGGAGGGAGAAGTGAATGGTTTGCTTCTGATCCCAGTTATAAATTTGCGAACATTCATTGACTTTCCGTATCCAAGCCTCAATACTTTGCGACCTATTGGCCGGGTCAAATTCAGGTATCACGTTATTAAGTTGACTACTTTGCAAGGAATTTGTACTCTTACTTGGTTCAGCCTTCCAGGAAGTCAGGATGTTCAGTACGTCCTCCGTGGTCAAGCCTTTCGAGTGTTTTCGAGACCGTCGTAGTATCCTTTCTTCAGGTGTAGACGACGAGGACGAGGATGATGACGATCGTCTTCGTTTCTCTCGGCGTCTACTACGCTTACGAGGAGGAGTATGCGATTCACCAACGGACTCTGCACCACTCATGGTAGCTGAAAGGTTCCATAACATCTGGTTTCATTCTATTCACATTATCAAAGTCATTGATTGGAAATATCTTGTCACGGTGAATTTTGTATGATGGTGTGTTTGTGTATAAATATGTGCATGAAGGGTCACATTATCAAAGACATTGATTGGAAATATCTTGTCAGGGTCAATTGTGTGTGATGGTGTGTTTGTGTATAAATATGTGCATGAAGGGAGAATGTATGTTGTATTATAGCTGTTAGGTATTCAAAAAAAATATAAGACCAGGAATCGGAATATGACACATGGCCATGAATTAAAAACAGTATATAAAGTCTCTTCAATCAAGTGGCAATAGCCTCCAAATTCAAGTGGCAATAGCCTCCAAATCCAAGTGGCAATAGCCTCCAAATTCAAGTGGCAATAGCCTCCAAATTCAAGTGGCAATAGCCTCCAAATTCAAGTGGCAATTGCCTCCAAATTCAAGTGGCAATAGCCTCCAAATTCAAGTGGCAATAGCCTCCAAATTCAAGTGGCAATAGCCTCCAAATTCAAGTGGCAATAGCCTCCAAATTCAAGTGGCAATTGCCTCCAAATTCAAGTGGCAATAGCCTCCAAATTCAAGTGGCAATAGCCTCCAAATTCAAGTGGCAATAGCCTCCAAATTCAAGTGGCAACAGCCTCCAAATTCAAGTGGCAACAGCCTCCAAATTCAAGTGGCAACAGCCTCCAAATTAAAGTAGCAATAGCCTCCAAATTAAAGTGGCAATAGCCTCCAAACTAAAGTAGCAATAGCCTCCAAATTAAAGTGGCAATAGCCTCCAAATTAAAGTGGCAATAGCCTCCAAATTAAAGTGGCAATAGCCTCCAAATTAAAGTGGCAATAGCCTCCAAATTAAAGTGGCAATAGCCTCCAAATTCAAGTGGCAATAGCCTCCAAATTCAAGTGGCAATAGCCTCCAAATTCAAGTGGCAATAGCCTCCAAATTCAAGTGGCAATAGCCTCCAAATTCAAGTGGCAATAGCCTCCAAATTCAAGTGGCAATAGCCTCCAAATTTAAGTGGCTTACAAACTAGCAGGGCTTGCTCAGTCATATAATTACAATGTTTAATTACTACGGGATACTCATGCTTAGTCTTTTATCAACAAACCATATAACATAACACACTATACCCCAGCCCAACTCTGCTGAAGAGTAGCCTCAACCAAGAATTTGACGGGAATATAATGCATCTATTTTTGAAAGATAACGACACTATTAGGGAGTGCCCCAACCACGTGTCAAAATCATTCCAACTAGGTAATATATAAGGGCACTATACCCCGGCCAAAAACACTAACGAAGAGTAGCCTCGCTCAAGTATTAATAGCCTAAAGCATAGCGCACTCATACATGTAAAAATCATTGCGATATGTCGAAATTACCAGCGCATAAGCGCACCGTACCTCAGCAAAAATACTGACGAAGAGTAGCCTCGTCCAAGCATTCAAAACAAAAGCACAGTGAACCTTTTACGACTGGTAATATTTATGAAGTGCCTTAACCAAGCATGATAATCATACTAATCTCCGTTAAAAAGAACTAGCTTATTACTCCACTGTTAAAGCGCACTATACGCCACCAAAAATACTGACGAAGGGTAGCCTCGCCCAAGCATTTAAGACAAAAGTATAGCGCACTCTAAGGCCCGATAACACTATCAAGGAGTACCCTGATCAAGTCTTATCGAATCCAATATAGAATAAGATGCCAATGTGTTGCAAATTATAGGTTACAATATAACAAATAAGCAAGCTCTGCCGGTCTATAGTCGTTAATTTAAATGTTATTAAGTGTATACATACCTTTAAACAAGTTTCAGCTGCGGTGGGCGCGTAATGTTGGACATCCCACTTCTGATATTTAATAAAACCACTTTTTATACTAATAGACTATATTTTACTAATAACCAAATGATCTCACATATAATATCGATATAACAATAATCACAACTATAATAAAGTTTAACTATTTTTAACTATTATTTATCACGTCTTACTAGGTTGATCACTCTCTGCGAACTGACCGAGCGACCGCAAGCGTGAGGCTAGTTTCTTTTTCCCCACCATGACGCTATTTCAACGGCATGGCGGTTGGCTGTGTTGCCAATTCAAATAAATAAATTTCCAGAATAATATTATAAACAAGAAATCATGACATTTGTTACATTCTTTTTGTCAATTGTTCCAGCATACCGTCACGCCCTCTTATTATTGGAGAATTTTAGTGGAAATTGTCCAAGGTGCACTCGTAAAACCGTATGTACGATTTAGGATAGTTTTAATTGATCACCGATGTTATTCACCACTTCTGTGGCGAAGACTCACGCCAGCCGGCAGTACTGAGGATTGGAAGGGTTCCATGCTCCTACCGCCACCTGTCTTAAACCCTCCTGGCGCCCTTCTTATTTAGTGTTAAGTTAGTTTAATTAGTTAAGCTTTGGTGTAACTATAACTACCTCCTATGTTAGCACAACGTGTTGCCATTTTAATAAACCGGTGTTAAATCATTGAGCAAGTAGTTTCACTGTCCAACCATCTACTACATAGAAATAGGTCATAACATGGCTCTATGGTCCGTAATAAATAGGAGGCCTAGGTCCAGTAGTGGAAATCTTCGAAGTAATGATGATGAAGAGGTAGCCAGGTTATGTCTCGTTTTGAACATTAATGTAATGTTCAAAACGAGACACAACATTAAGTATAAATAAATAGTTTTATGTCAAAATATGATTTTTTATGTCATAATATGATTTTTTGTGTGTAAAAAATATTTTTTTACACTTGAATGATCATAATGACGTAAATTAAGGTGTCAGTGAGTTACGCGCATCAAGTACATGATGTTTTTTTTTGGGTGGGAAGTCATCAAATGACTTCTCCCGTTCTGGGTGGAGCAGAAGGGCGTGTCAGACTCTTATTGACTAAAACCCACCCGTGTTCCTTCATTTGCCTGTACGTTGTCAGGGGCCACGGTCTCCCCTTAGGACATCCCGCAACCCCGGCAGGCATCAGCCCTAACGGACCCCGTCAATTGTGCTGGCATCTCTTTGAGGTGTGCGTGGAACACGACGCGCCGTCGACCCGGGCCTGGTCTTTATTGGACGACGAGCTACCCGTTGCTCTCCGTCCGCAAGCCCGCGCCCGGAAATCGGCTACCAATTCCCGACGCCCCGTGGCGTCTCCTACGGCGGCGGCTAGGGATGAGGGCGTAACATTTATCTCTCCCTCATGCGCTCCACCTCCTCCTTCGCGAGCATTACTGTTTCGCAGAAGGAGGTGACGGCTTGCTATGCACTCTCGCTCCTTACCATGGCCTGGACCAGGGCCGGACGCGAGAGGTCACCATCTAGATCCCATGGTGGCAATCTGGCAAGGAGGCTCGCCACCTCACCGTAGTCGGAGACCGTACGGTATCCCCGGACCATCCGGATGGCCATGACCCTTTGGGACGCGTTCAACCGGCGGGCTGGCCGCAGCCGCAAGGAACGCGCCCACACCGGTGCCCCGTAAAGGGCCATGGCCCGCACGACGCCCGCGTAGAGCCTCCGGTTTAAGATTATTTTGATAGTATTATTAATTTGGGATTTGTCGTCGTTCATTAATGAACTAGCAAACTAGAACATTGATTATGAAATGCAATAATTAATATCGTAACACCGAATATTTAGTTTGTTATAATTGGCAAGTCAAGTTCTAGTTAGAGCTATCGACATTTCTTAATTTCATACAGTAATATTGCCAAATTAATCAAAGCAGGTAAATATTTTACAGCTTTTAGAATAAATGCTTATAATAAGTTTTTGATGGCCTTAGTAATTTTTTTTTTCAAATCTATTCGTCTGGCTAAATTATTTCGAATGACCGTAAATAAGACTTTAAGTAATACGTAACTTAATTCAGGTACCTGTAATCAAAACTTTGTATTGATGACAACATTTACATAACTATAATGTTTTACATAAAAGATACATAACATAATTTACATATTACAATAGTCTTTATTTATTTTTGTTGCATATATACATAATTATTTATTATTTATATATCTATTACTTAGGATATATATAAATCTGTGTATCTATTTTAGTATATTGCATACTGCTGCATTACGCTGCCGGTCTAGCCTCTTTTGTAGTCGGAAAAGTTTCGTAAGCTATTCTTTTTACCCGACTACGGCAAAGCCAAAAGGAAGGGTTATGGTTTTTTAAAATAAATTTGACTCGAGAACATTTTCTTTTCAAATTTTGAATTTTATACTGTTCGAAGAAAACAATTTTTTGACTGGAATCATTCAATTGTCAATCGCGCCTCTAGTGACATGCTGATAAAATATTTTTTTTCTTTGCTTTGAACCACGAGTTTCCAAACCCTTCAGGCGTACCATACCCAAATTGCGTATGTAGCACCCTCAAGTGGAATTTGTCGTTCCGGTGTTGTGAACGTCTAGAAGTGTGTGTAGTACGCGAGGTATTATACAAACATAACAAAGGCCGAGAGGCCCCAGGGCTCCGGGCTCTCGTGCTGGCAGGCTTCCGAAGTTCTCTGGCCCCAGGGTGCGCCCAACGCAGACCCGCACCGGCGCCGGAGTATACGGCTTACCGCGCGCTGTCACCATCGCCAACGCTGTCGGCCCCTTCCGTCGCAGAGGCAGCATCGTAGCTGACGCCAGCCGGACGCCGCTCCGCACCACGTTACGCCATTGAGGATCCAGGGCATCGAATTACGTTTTAACAACTTAGAACTTTAGTCAACTCTTTCGTTAGTCCCATAATTTCATTTTCAATTTTATTTTAGGCGGTTTATCAAACGTTTCAAATCTAGGTCTATTACGTGCCGTAACGCTTTCCCCCGACTTATTGCTTCCGGGATTAAGATAGTAAAGGCCATTACTTGTTTAACCCGTCCGTTAAACCGAATTTGCAAACACATAATTCTCCTTTTAACCATAACCAACCAATCCTATACGCGACTGACAAAACATATTTTTTATTTTTTTTTACCGAAATGTATTTTTATGTTTTTCTTTAATTAACAAGGCAAATTATACAGTTAAAAATCTTCTTGTCTTTCTTTGTGTTTGTTATTATCCTCGTGTACGAGTTCGATTCTCGACACGGCATTTCTCATTAAGTGGCAGGAAATCATTCTCTTATGCTACAATACTTATTAGTTGCACCAACGACTAGTGTTGCCAGATGTCCCGCTTTTGGCGCGACATCCCGTTTTTTTGGCCCTCTTAGGACGCGTCCCGCGAGCACGCTGAGCGGGCCCAAAATTCCGCTTTTTCATATATGGCTGGCTTGATGTTTTATAGATTTGTTCCAAAAGAAACGAAACAGCTGTCAAAAGCAGCAAGATCAAGGTCAAAATAATTATGATTGTGTTCTATAAAAATAATCTTAGATTATTTTTTAGTAAATTAATATCGCCGCATCTCTACGTTCTGGGTCTGTGCCGGTAGAGTTTACTTTACCGGAACAGGCCTGGGATGAGGAGCTAGACCAAGAGATATACAGACACTCGCAGGGCAGCGTGTGGCAAGCTGTTAGGTAGTAGTGACCCCACTGACCATATCTCCCGGGAGTTATCTTGTTCCTCATCTCTGGCTTGCCTTTATTGGCTGGCTGGAATCAACACTGATGAGGAACAGAGCTCCCACCTCATTCTTGACTTAATTGGCCGGCTTGAGTGGAGATTCAGAAGAACAAACGTGCTTGGAGGAAGGAACTATTCCAGTAGGTGTTCGACACACAATCTCAAATCAAAGGACGAACAATCCCAGAGCCCGGAAGATGATTAAGATCCCTAATCTTAACCATCTTCCGGGCTCTGGGATTGTTTTGAAAGCCGTGGAATACCGCTCCACTCCTCGAATACCTCAGGACATGTTGCCCCCTTGTCGCTACGTCACTATATACTAGCGACAGTTTTCGGGGGCCCATTATTGAGTGTGCAAGTCACCCCCTGCCATTTTATCCGTGTACATTTATAAACATTGATCAGGCAGGGGCCATAGTCCTTCCATAGTTCCAGGTCACCAGTCAACTTAAGGCACCCAAACCCGTAGTCCAAATATCTTTGTTTCCATATTCTGCGATAGTCCTACACCAACCGGGATAATCGTCGGTTGAAAACGTCTAACGGGCCTCTGCGAGGTGGCTTCGGCCCCTCGTACGCGTTTCAAAAGTCCGGGACCCCAGGGTCCCGAGACGTAAAAATAATAATAATTCATTTAATTCAGGCGACGCAAAACCATAAATAAATACCTTAACTTACACATATTCTTTTTTTTTTTTATTTTAATAATCACAAATAATTATTGTACACTAAGTGATGACTGTGTCGGCGTTGTGTTGCGCTGCGTGGTGTCGCTAAACCTTCCACAATATAGTACGCCACACCTTTCGGCCAAAAGTCTTCTTTCATGCCTTCATGAAAGAAGACTTTTGGCAGAAACCTTTTTCTAGGTACTGAGTTGGAACCAGGTTGGAACCCGCACCACCAACGACTTGAAGTTTGTGAAATGAAATGAAATTGATGTAATAAACTTTTTGGTAATAAAAATTTTTCACTATCATTTAGAGCCTATATGGAAGGTTTTCATGGTCAAGTCATGGTCAATAAAGGCTTTTTTATTTTTATTTTATTTATATGGAAGGTTTTCGTGAATCATTCATAAATGAAACTCAAATACTATGTTTGACATGTTGCTTTTGTACCTACACGTTCAAATCAAGGGCGAGGGCGGGTTGCTAGTATTTGAAGGTATAATACTTGTTGTAAATGTAAAAAAAGTCATATACCTAGTCAATAATGCGAGGCTAGACTTTCATGTCCAATGTGAAGATAACAATCCTACTGGGGTCAACTTCACTCAGTGGGCAAATAGCGACCTACGCGATCAGTATAATACTGATGGCGTAGGTCGCTGTTTGCCCGCTGCAATGCACTGAGCGTAGTACTGCGGCTGCGTGGCGTTGTAGTGTGTCAAGTATGTTTGCGGATAATACCATTTTGCCGCCATTATTAGAAAAAGATGTGCATCCCTGATGTGATGACACGTGCACGCGGCTGCACCTACAGTATTCTCAGTATATTCGCACATCGATGTTGCCGAAGTGGATGCAGCTCCACGCTGACTTGGGTCAGTGACAGCTCGGCCCGAGTCAACTGGTCCCGAATAATAATACCTACCAGATAAAAAATTATTGATGACATTTTTTTATTTAGCAGCTATTTGATATTGTTGTACTTATCTAAGGCACTTTAAAATTTCTTTTTCTTTTTTTAAACCATTGTTTCACTTTCCAGGACACTGAACGAGACACAATAGAAGTTTAATTGTTATGACGTCTAATGACGTCTAGTGTTCTTTTAAGCGTTAAGTATTGACAGCACAATCTACGTCATTTATAATTTAAACAAATAAAGTGATGAATGATTTGGCCATATTTAAATAACTACCTAGCCTACCTATAATTTGACCTTTTATTTTAACATCAGGATGGCTATTTGTAATGGATTGACTATTAATGTATAATTTATATTTTCTTAAGATATGATCTACATAATTGTTTAAACATTATGACACTATATTATAATTTGCATGCTAAAATAAGCTGAATATGGTGAAACCGTACCTGTGTAACATCCTTGTAAACCCATATTATGCGAATAAACTTGATTGATTGATTGATTGATAGCTGTTCCCGCAGCTTCGCTCACGTGACTGTTTTGAGTATAATAATTAATAAAACGTTACAAAATAATTTTCATTCATGTTCATGATTGGGCCGTCATAACGTTTTCGCGTAACTTTTATTGGCATATTACTGTGGCATAATAATACTTTGGCATAATGCAAAGAAACTGCCATTTGGTCTAATTTGTTTAGGAATAATTTGGAGTTGCATAAATTTTTAAGGCATAATATTTATTCGGCCATTAATCATGAGCTATAAATATAAACATTATTTATTATAATTTGGGAATTACTCTATTGGATTTCGATTCGGTCAAGGTGCGGCGCGCGGCGCCGGCGGGGCCCTTGAGCCGCGAACATGACATGTTAGTTTATATATGAGTTATATTAGGGCTTATAATTTATAAACATTATTAGAAATGTTATTTATTTACCAATAATTATCTTAACATTCAGTTATTTTTAGGGTTTATTATTTTTATTCCAAAGAACATTACCTATGTGTTATTATCATTATGCGTTTATAACATAGTGCTATACAAAATATGCTTCATTATTATTATACCAACAGTATTAATGGCAATAAACAATAAGGCAAAACATATATTATGCCTATTATTATTATGCATATTGATCATTATGCTGAATTTCGTTATGCCAATGTAAATTGCTTCAATTTAATTTAATATTGTAAGACCCAGTTAACCGGGCTATGCGTTTCGGTAATGTTCGTGTTTCCGAATTAGCACGAACCTTAACGGTAACCCCGCACAAAATAAGTTGCATACTCTCTGTATGTTATAATCTCTCTGTTGGGTTAGTCGGGGTACCTACTTGGGTCGCACCTGATCGTCATCTGTCACTCAAAAGTTTTGAAAAGTTTTTTTGAATTTCGAATCTATAATTTTTTAACGAGGTAAACAAGAACGGTTTTTCTGAAAATTGACGATAATGGCCAAAGCGTGTGCGCTTTGGCAATTATCGTCCATTTTCCTGGGAGATCTGTTGGTATACAGGTATAAAAGTTGCCAGTGAGTGGTGCAAAAAAAAAAAAACCCTATGTTAGCAATAGGCTATTAACTTCACTGACATTAGACTAAAATGATACCGGCCAAGTGCGAGTCAGACTCGCAATGACTCAATCCGTGAAAATTTCAACTGTCTACCTATCATGAGATATAGTTCATGAGATACAGTCCGCTGACAGACAGACGGACGGATGGACAGACTAACAGCGGAGGCTTAGTAATAGGGTTCCGTTTAACCCTTCGGACACGGAACCCTAATAGCCGTTCTTATAAATGTCACAATTGATTTTTTAGCTCCTTAGGGATATAGCATGATGATATTGATTTCAGAGGATAGATCCGTATGGATTTAACCTCTAAAAAAATAGAAAATATAAAATATTTCACAATATCATAGTATATTTTATTTAAAATACCTGTTTGCCTTGATGAACTCATTTACCTATTATTAAAGTAAAATGAATGCAAAAGGACTAAAAAAACACAGAACAATAGTTGTTGATCTTGACACATTAAAAGCTCATAATAATAATTAAAAAATGCTTTGAGGACACGCATTAGCCCGCGTCACAATCGCTTTGGTTAGGACGCGGCCGCAGGCGGGGTTAGCCCTATCGTTCTAACCAAAGCGATCGCCGCGTATTTTGTAGCGGCATCTACATCGCCACATGCGAACTACGCATCAAAGACCTGATGTCACACAAAATCCTGACGTCACACAAATCCTGTATCGCATAATTAGAGTTTACCGCGCGAACGAAATATAAGACTATCCGACATCAATCCTTGGGCAGTTGCCCGCCAGACATGACACCCGTCTGCTTGCAGGATCCTCCCTTTTCAATAGAGGATGAGTGAACTTTACACCCTGTTCCTCATGCTTCTAAAATTTTGATCCAAAAGAAACGAAAAATTGGTTTAGTAGTTAGTTGGTTTAGTAGTAGTAGCAGCCGTGACTTTGCGGAAATCCATTATAAAATACAATAGACGACGTATATTTAGTAATTTTAACTGCCTCGTTGAGAGGTGAAACACGTGTCGATTTCTTACAGGGTTATTAAGAATCTTTAAGAACAGTTAAGCGGCTTAGGTTACTAAATATACGTCGACTATTGTATTCAAAAAATTGGTTTATCGCCACAGAAACACTTGCGACCCCGAATACGTCAACGCGCCGTCAGTGGGCGTCTTTCGGTTTTCCGAACGCGACGATCACGTATTCGAGCGACAATCACTTTCTATTAGGACATGAACCCCATTATATACAGTAAAGCCGCCTAAGGTCAAGTAAGGTGAAGTTTGTAAGGATGAGGGACTAACCATAAAAAACCAATGAGTGTAATAACATCTTTAATTTGAAAAGTTATTGGTTAACAATATAGAAATAGGTAGAAAACATACGTAATTAAAAATAAAACTTTTTAATTCAAACTAAGAAAACTATAGAATATTACTACTTACAGTAAAACTTACGAAACTAGCTAGGTAGTAGCAAAAAAAAAACCTAATGTGGGTATTAACCCAGTGCTGAACGTTACGTGTGCCCAACCTGTCCGCAAGTTATTGCGGATAGGTTGGACACGCATCAAGTTAGCACGCGCAATTTAGTAACAAAAAAAAAGTTTAAACATCATAATTATCACTTAGAATTTATTTTGCTATTACGAGATATAAGTTTATTATATTATTATAAAAGACAAAGTTAAAAGCATACCTACCAACCTATTTTTAATTTAAATCTAGACATTAAAGGATCTCGCGCACTGGACGGCCACAACCACGACCAGTGGTCGCACCGACCAGGTAAACTATAGAAACGTGGCCGTTGTTGGCTGTTGCGACCAATTGCGCGATTCCTATCGGTTTAAAACCCAAACTCAAAGCATTTATTTCAATCAAACCATATATACAGGCACTTTTGAACTATCAAGGTGTCGGTCAGTCAGAAATATGAAGCTAGTTGCCCATTCCAAAGCGTAGTAGGTACCTACGGAGAAGAACGGGCAAGTAAATCCACGGACACTCTTAATCAAAAAATTGTTACAAAATATTGGTTAAATCATTCATGTTGAAATTATACATGTGAGAACAATGTCGAAAGATGTGCACGTTAAAAGAGTCTGTAATAAAAATATAAAAATAAAAACAATTCAAAGATTAAAATAAGCCATGGCAGCTAAGAGATGGCCAGTCCCAACTGACGGCGCCCGTTCACGAACATGACGCATGGATTAGCACCATTCAGCTCAACCGTTTTGAAGGGAGGTAAATGATCCAACAAACGCACTACCATCAGCGAGACAACTCAGTGAGTATGACATACTCAGTATACTGGTACTCACAGTACCATGTACTATAGAGCTACCATTTACCGGGTAATATGTCTTTCATTTACTTGATTGTGCTCTGGCGGCTGTGAGTATACTGAGTATGTCATACTACCTGTGATATGCAATTATACACTACGAAGGAGTTTGAGTTTAAACGATGCAAAGATGGTTTCTATAGTTTACCTGGTCGCTGCGACCACTGGTCGTGGTCGCTGTCTGGTGCGCGAGATCCTTAAAGTAAATAAAACGGCTGGATAATAATGATTACGATGGACATACACACTCTACGTTAATTTGCCGTATATTAGCCATTTAAAACAAGAATGGCAGTTGTGATTTGAGTATACTGTCATTTTAAGATAATAGTCAAGTAACATAACAATTTTATTAATTTCCCTGAATCTACTTTTGACATAAATGACGTAAGTAATAATTTTGTTCACCGCCTTTAAAATCATTTTCTTTTCTCCAAAAACTGTCGAACGCCGCAACTGTAATCTCTGACGTAATCTGTCCAATATATCTCAGTAGGATCACAGGGAAACATCCGTTTGTCAGCGGGAGAAAGAGAGGCAAACAACTCTCTTACTCTGTCTGCCTTCATCTCCCAAGAGTGAGATGTGAAGAAGGATAATGCTGTCTGCGTTTGGGCGACCAGAGACTGAAGCTTGACGTGTCTGAGGGGTGAGAAAAATGATTACTTACATAACATCATGCATGTATTCCCCGAAGGGGTAGGCAGAGGTGTACCTACAGTACACCCACATTTCGCCAGTTATGTTTAAGTCCCATGTAATAGGGGGCGAGCCTATTGCCATCTACCGGGCACAAATCCAGACTCGGGGCCGCTTCTAAGAAATTCCAGATGGAAAAACACTTAGCCCTTATTGGGAATCGAACCCAGGCTTCATGTTCAGCAGTAGCGCTTGCGATCACTAGACAATAAAATATATAAAAAAAAACTGCTGCTATGAATACAAGAAAATAATAATAATAGCAGCCTAATAATGTCCCTAGCCTAATAATGAAGAGCAGTGGTGGCCTAGTGGTAACGGCCCCGACTTACGAGTTGTAGGTCGTGGGTTCGAACCCAAGCAGGTGCTTTACTTTGTGTAAATAATTTCATCACCACTGCTCTCAAACCGGTGAAGGAAAACATCGTGAGGAAACCGGCATGTCTTAGAACCAAAAAATTCGAAGACATGTGACATCTACCAACCCGCACTGGGCCCGCGTGGTAGATTACGGCCCACTCCCTCTCACAGAGAGGAGGCCTGCGTCCCAGCAGTGGGAACATTAATAGGCTGATGATGATGATGATGATGATGAATAATGTCCCACGTCAGGGCAAACGACTCTTCTATTATATAAAAAAGTCGAACATTGATCACCACCCTTGCTCAAGATGGGTGAGATTTCAGACTCAATCTTCCTAGCCTTTTCCCAACTATGTTGGGGTCGGCTTCCAGTCTAACCGGATGAAGATCTATACCAGTATTTTTACATGGAGCGACTGCCTATCTGACTTCCACAACACAGTAACTGGATAATACTACCGTTACCACCTTGTTAAGACTGGTTGTCAGACTTTCGGGCTTCTGACGACCCGTAATGACTGTCAAAGATTCACTAATAACAGCCGGGACCAACGGCTTAACGTGCTTTCCGAGGCACAGAGGAGTCTCGGTATGTAAATATGGTCAACCATCCACGGATCAACCCAGCGATCGACCCGAACTGCTGTTATTCCTTAGCCACAAGTCCATGATTTTAATGATTGTAATTTTCGTGCGAACGAGCTCCTTTGTTCATTAAGACTAATATTAATTACAAGTCCAGGTTTCCGCACGATGTTCTCCTTCACCGATGTTAGTAATGTCCAAGATACTTAGAAAGTACATAATAAATTGAAAAAGTGACATTGGTGCCTGGATCCCACAACCTCACGAGAGGCGAGGCGTAATCCACTGTGCCATTGCGACATTAGACAGAACAATCATAGGTATTTAAAATTGTTTTTGTTTAATTTTGCTGTAGATTAATTTAGCCACTTGCAATATTCAAGGGGGTGATTCTGCCTCTATTTTTAAACAACTTTTTATTATGAAGTTAAAAATCATTTTAATTTTGGTAGTTGGTGGCAGAAAACTATAAATAACACAGATCCAAAGACACCCACTATAGTGTGCGTTGTGCGTGTTGGATCATACAAAATATACGTAAGCAATGAAGCAGGATTTTTGCAATGCGTTGCGTCCCCCGCTCGCCCCAATTTGCGCTAGCCTTCAAGAGGTTTTCAGTTATTAATTACAGCTTGTTTAATTATAAAATTGTTTGCTCACCACAGGCCACGTTCTGCGGTGACACGGCTGTGGTAGAACTACACGTTATTGCGGTGGAGTGCAAACAACTTAGCTGTGTTTGATTTTTACTCAAGTGAACCTAGCTGTCTTTGATAATGACGGGAGATGACGGGCGCCGCCGGTTGTATAGAAATCGCCATTTTGTTTTCGAGAATTCAAGCGTTGTGATTGGTTGGTTTATCACCTAGCTGTCTTTCATTGTGACTTAAGGTGACTTAGCTGTATTTGATCCCAAAATCAATTTTTGAATGTAATTTAAAGGGCTGTAGCTGTATTTGTTCCTTACAATAATAGAATAAAGAGTTGCCACCAAAAATTCACTAGATGGCTCCATACTTAGTTAATTTTTTGAAAGTGTGGTGCTTAGCTGCCTCTGATTCTATATGCCTCAATTGATTTATTGAATGCACATTACTTTACAATATAAAATATTGAAAATTCGAAAAATATCACAAACCTTTGAAGGCTAGTGTTGTATAGAATCAAGTTTTTCTAACTGAACAGACAGCTGTGCGGCTGGGGAGTTTGTTGTGCCACTTCTTCTTCCCAGCTAAAGCACTAGGAAGTGGTGAAGGGCGGGCGTTTTGGAGGACTGTTCTATGTAATTTTGACATTCAAAAAGTGCTTATTCTCAGCCTAGTTTAAATAAATTACTTTTGGTTTTTGATGTCTTTTTGAATAATAGTAATAGTATACTATAATTAAAGTATTGATTTCCAAAACTTCAGTATATAAGTCTATTCTCTAATTCTAATGGCTCCTACACACAGTGCCGGCGGCGTGGCCGCCGGCTTTTGCCGCGCGGCACGTGCGTCCGGCCTTTGCGCCGTCATTTTCTTTGCGTTTCTTTCTACGGCTTTGTGCGGCATGGCCGGCGGCAAGGCCGGCGGGCAGTGCCGGCACTGTGTGTAGCAGCCATAAGAGGCCTTTGCCCTATATTGGGACTGTTGCTGGCTGGCTATATACTCATTAAAAAGAAAGATAAAACGACCAGCTGAATTGTTACCTTGGATTCTTCCCAATGAGTAGCCTATAAGTATCTGCTAAATACGCTGGTATCATTTGAAACAGTACTGTCAGTAATATCATCAGCCATTTGTATTTAGTAAATATGTACCGACCAGGCAACGGCATAGAATCTGCAAAAAAGATATAATTTTACTCTACAAGCAAATAAAGGGTGTGACAAGACCTATCGCATAGCCGCTACGCATTCTGTTCCTGAAACTAAGTAAGGTAACATTGAGCAAAATTATTGCTAGGAAACGACTTGTTTATGGTGTGAATAATTTGAAAAAATCGTTATTTACGGCAGCGGGCAAGGTAACGAACGCAAAACGTTGTGCTTTTGGGTGTATTTAACGGTACAAGAGTTGGAGGTGTTTCCTAAAATAATGTTAAAGGAAAATGCGGAAAAAAGGTTGAAACTTTGACATTCTACATCTCCGTAACCATAAATAAGGGTGCCAGAAAAGGCAAGAAAATAAAAAAAACAATGACGAGGAGGATGGATGGCGCCGCCGCGCCGCGCCGCGTCCCCGAGGCCGGCCCAGGAAGAGGACTGAGACGACCTGACGCCTACCGCAACAGTTGTATCGAGGTGGCTCTAGAAAAGGACGCCTGGAAGGATTTGATTTGAGGGAGGCTTTTGCTCAGCAGTGAGACAGTGAACTCTCAGCTTCGTTATCACTCTTTTTACAGGCGTTATATTACTATGTGTAGTTGGAAATATTTCCAAAATATTGGTTCGTTTAGCAGTTGTTGCAAATTGCTTGCAAATGTTTTAGGAACCTCTGTGCTACTTTACATCTTCTTTTGTTTATACAACCCAGTCTGGATTTGTTCCCAGTGGATGGCAATAGGCTTACCACCTATTACATGGGACTCAAACAGAACTGGTGAAATGTGGGTCAACTGGGGGTGGGGGGGGGTGTGGGTTACGTAGTACATCTCTGTCGAAACCTATGGGGAAACTAGGCGCGATGTGATGTATGTGATTTTTATTCTAGCAACTTACTTCCCTTGGTGTGTTTAAAAACAGACGACCAACCAAAACCTGAAGTAGATACGGTTTCAACTAGTGGCATTGTTAAGACATTGCTTGTATTGTTAAACCAGGCGCATCTTGCATTTTCTACTTCATACAAATCTTACATTCACTGACAGGCATCGCCCAGCCGAAACTGCTGGTTCTAAAAGCATGAAATTATGCGCAAGAGTTCCTTATATAGCAAAAGTGAGCGCGAAGAAAGGAATTTTGAAAAACCAGCCCGTAAAGGGGGATGAAAGTTTGTCATTTTTTAAGTTGAACTTGAAGTTTATGAACTTGGAAGTACTTCTATTTATAAGTAAAAATTAGTTGTATCATCGTTTTTTGGATATCATTCCCTTATGCTCCTGAGAAGTTACCAGTGAGAGTGGAGTTGAACATCAGACAACTGTGCTGCTGGGGAGTTTGTTGCGCCACTTCTTCTTTCCAGCTAAAGAACTAGGAATTGGTGAAGGGCGGACGTTTTTGGGGGACTGTCTTATTTGATTTTTACGTTCAAAAAGTGCTGATTCTCACCTTAGTTTGAATAAATGACTTTTGAATTCTGAATTTTGATTTTTTTGGGAATCCCAACGGGGGTATACAGGGGGCCTACCACCACCTTTAAAGCAGCATTATTTTAATCTTACTAAAGGGGGGGAAAGAGATGGAGCTATATGTCCTGTAGAGGTTAGAGGTGGTCTTAGGCCCCCAAGGTACCGAATAAACTTACAAGACGGATGATTTACAGCATCCTCAGCGAACAGCGCCATTACTCTCGCATGTGTGATGGGGTTGCAGGAACTGCTGCAGCAATTGTACACCTTCAACTCACTCGACCTGGAAATAAGTCAAAGTCAAATCGTTTATTTCAATTAGAACATTAAGACCCCGTTCACGGCCTCGAGCATTTCGACTTGCGACGCGACTCGCGTCAAGCGACACACGCGTCGCTCGCATTTGACCACTATCAGCCACTTCCTAATTTTCTTTCTACTAAAAAAAATACACATACTTCTCTACTCCATTCTTCGCACCGGCGACAATCACCAAGTTGGCCACATAATCCACGGGAATCAGGTCAACGATATTGCTGCCGTGTCCATAGATGACCCGGTTTATACCTCTGGCCGTCAACACAGAGAAACCGGTAGCTCCGAACCAGTTGCTTAACCATCCTCTTATTGGATCGTCTTTTACTGAAGCCACTGGAAATAATGTATTTATTTATTTAGAATAGCTACGCCAACAGCATATTATTAAACATAGTTAATAATTGTAAGGTTATAATGATTTATGCGCAGTGGTGGCCCAGTGATAATGAGCCCCGACTTACGAGTTCTAGGTTGTTAGTTCGAACCCAGGCAGGTACTTTAATAATACCAGCCTTTAATTATTCCACTGCAGGGCAAAGGCATCTTTTAGACAAGGCACGAGCATTAATCACCACGCTTGATGGAGATGCGTTGGCGATTTCAAACATACATTGCTACTTACTCTTACATAAATTACTTTATTTTGGTAAAATAGCGTGAGGAAACCAGCATGTCCCGTACTGGGCCCACGTGGTGGAGCCGGCCCACGTGGTGGAGCCGGCCCACTCCCTCTCACGGAAAGGAGGTCTGTGTCCCAGCAGTGAGAACATTATAGGCTGATTATGGTCTAACGATATCAATACTTAATGCCTCGTTGTTCTAGTGGTCGCAAGCGCAAGTGCTGAGCATGAGGTTCTGGGTTCGATTTCCAGGTTGGGCAAAGTGTCATTGGGTTTTCTCATTAGAAATTTCTCAGTAGCAGCCCGGATTCAGGATTTATGCCCGGTTTATGGCGATAGGCTCGCCCTCTATTACATGGAGCTTAGACATAAGTGGCGAAATGTGGGTGTACTATGGATGGGTACACCTCTGCTTTACTTGTTATGTATATTGATATAAAATAACTGTTTCCACTAGCATGGATTTATGATGACAGTTTAATAGCAATTACCGACCCATCCCTGCTTCGTACGATTTGTATGACCGGACAAAACATCGAGTTTAATTTATGATAGCTGCGCCCCGCGGTTTCTCCCGCATAAGTCTCGATCCCGCGGGAATATCGGGAAAAAGGTGTCCAATGTCCTTTACCATGTCATGGTCTACCCATATGAAAAATTTCATCTAAAGCCGTTCAGCCTTTTTAGCGTGAAAGCGTAATAAACAAAAGAACCCACTTTCGCATTTTTATAATATTAAATATTAGCAAAAAAAGTAGAT
Organism: Conistra vaccinii; assembly: GCA_948150665.1. Taxonomy (NCBI): domain Eukaryota; kingdom Metazoa; phylum Arthropoda; class Insecta; order Lepidoptera; family Noctuidae; genus Conistra; species Conistra vaccinii. The sequence goes on along the minus strand of OX411320.1, from coordinate 772,253 downwards.
GGTTTAAGCCTGGGTCTAAAGATAAATCTTTTTTTTTGATGAGTGCGCAAGTACAAATCCAAAATGTAAATCGCTATAGTCAAGCAATAGTATTATACGCGTGTTAGGTAAAAAAATATATTAATAGCATCATCGTACTGCGCCATACAGACTATGAAGGTCATTTTCCTTATGGAGTGTTCCTTCACCGCTTGTGTCCTAAAATAACTTAAAAGGCGCTCCACTTCTGATCATTTTCTACCGACAACTATGAATGAAAGGTACTCACCAATTGAAGGCCTGACGATGATTGTGGGTACGTATGCTCGGTTCTCAGCCACCAGGTGCTCAGTCAAAGATTTCGTAAATGTATATGTATTTGGACGCCCATCTGTAACCCAGTCAATAACATAGTTTCAGGCATGTTCAAGTTTTACTGTAGGAATAGTAAACAGTAGAAGATTTAAGGCTCTGCTTGGCCGAGCACGAACGCGCGGAATAAACGTTAACTTCGAACAGTTTTAAAGTTGAAAATGCTCGATTCGCACATTAATGTATGTAAGAGTAGTCCCTGGAACTACCAGTCCGATTTGAAAATATCTTTTTGCATTTGATAGCCCAATTCACGCGGAAGAAGTCGCCGGCAGAAGCTAACTAGTATTGTATATAGCAGACTAGACACTATGAATAATAATGACATCAATATTTACTGTCTTTCAATCCGTCGGTAATGACATTCCAATTCCCCCCACATACTGTCAATATTTTATTCATCATTATTGGGTCTATTAGTGCAGAGTCACAGATTAATACAGATGGTCCACTCCGCATTTTAGGTATGAAGCAACTAGAACGCGGTGGGCTCGTTTTGTCGGGTCAATTCAGTGAGCGTAACGAAGATATAAGAGTTACGCGATAGAAAGAGAGGCAACTACTAGGTGAATAATATAACTGTAGGTAATAAGCGCTGTGCGACCTGAATTGCACTTTATTATGTTGTTTCAATAATCGCTTTTTATTTAAATGATTTTGCGGAGTGAACATCTGTATTAATCTATGACATGTTTCGTGTTCGACCTCTCTCGTTCGTTCTCGGTGGTCCCTGAACGAATGGACGAAATGATTGCGCTCCACACACTATCAGTATAATGTCATTATATCATTAAAATATTTAGATCACATAAATATTTACCAGGCACTTGGTACGGGCACTGAAATTTTACAAGGATTCCAGTGCTTATCTTAGAATAAATGGGGCATACACGAACTGGTTCTGCATCTCGAGGGGTGTTAGACAGGGTTGTGTAGCGTCACCATGGCTCTTCAACTTGTACATGGATAGTTGTCTGACAGATTCGAAAGAGGATGAGTGCGAATTGAGGATGAATGAGTTGCCTGTGAAAAGTACTTGATCAAGTTCTACTTGCATCGTCATCGTGGCTATGATGGATGAAGCATATAAGATGAAAATGTGATTAAGACGAAGGTCATGGTGTTTGAAAGAAGAGAGGATGTGTCGGAGTGTGAAGTGAAAATAAATGATAAGAGTGTGGAGCAAGTATTGAGTTTGTATACTTGTGGAGTCCGTTTACAAGGGATGGGAAGATTGATGAAGATACGGAAAGGAGAGTCAATGCGAGAAACGTAGTTAATGGTGCTATACATGCGATAGTGACCAACCAGTTGATGTCCAAAAAGGCTCGACTGGCTGTTTACAATGCTGGTGTACCCACGCCTAGGTATGGAAGTGAATATTGGGTGTGGCAAAAGAAGCATGAAAGTAGAATAAATGCTGTAGAAATACGTTCATTGCATGCATGTGTGTCCCGACTATGAACAATAGACTAAGGAATGATGTGATAAGACAACAGTGTGAGTTAAGAGAAAATGTAGTGACAAAAATTGAAAAGACTATGCTGAGATGGTTTGGTCATGTTCAGAGGATGAAAGAAAGGCGACTAACAAAATGTATTTACAAGGCAGATGTGACTGGAATCGCAAAGGACAGATACGTAGTACTCGCAACCGGCGTGCGTGTATGACCAGATGTATGAACATAAACGAAGCAAAATGAGTATGTAAGGATCGTATCAGGTGGCGTTTTGTAGCTTCTGCCTACCCCCATGGGAGGAAGGCGTGAGTTTATGTATGTATGTATAAATATTTACCGTAATTCCTTCATTCCAACCACCACAGTCATGACATACCATCATGACATTACTTGAATGTAATGTCATTATTACTGATAGTGTCTGGTTCGCATATGATTTGAGAGAAAATTCTATTATGGAACAACGTTCACAAAACCTGAATATGCAATTAAAAACACTCACATTACGTTTATGAAGGCACTTACTCAGTAACCTCACAGTATCCTCCTCAGTAATGCCATCTTTGATGAGCTGGTATACTTCGGTGATGTCAGCTGGTGGAGGGTACAGGATCTCTTCCACCACTTCCCTGTTTGTGTTGGTGTATGCCGTGGATATGTGTATGAAGACCTGGAGCATTTTTTCAGTAATAATAAGTTAACTGACACTTCGATGGAGAAAGCTTTTGTAGATCTTACAAAAACTTTCTCAAACTTTTATCGATAAAATAAGTTTAACATAGACAGTAACAAGAAGTTAAGAGCGTCCACTCTGAAAGGGGGCAACGTCGCAAATAGCTGTCACATATTTCGCTGTTTTGATTAATTTGGCAATATTACTGTATGGAAATAAGAAATGTGGCTAACTTAGCGAACTAGAATATTAATAATGAAATTGTGAGTGATTGCGAAATAATGTGACACGGTTTGTTTACACTTTCAACAGATACTTTTGGAACGGACTGTACCTCAATCCGTTTCATCCTCCTACTGAGTGCCAGTACCATACGAGTACCTTCCACGTTGACCTTCCACGCAGTGGGGAGAGGCTCCATTAACTTCACAGTAGCAGCCAGGTGGATGATCACTGATATCTGCAACATTTACGCACTTATAGTCAGAGAACATGATTGAGCAGATTGACAGTTTGACACACTAGAGTCCGGCCGTTCAGAGATTGCGTTCTTGATATCTGTCAGTTTCATACTAACGAATATGTGTTTTGCGAATTTGATTCTTATAGTTACTAGAAATTGTCCAACTGGTATCAGGAACTCATTTTCCCGACCACCAACGGTCCTCCGACTGTAATGATAAGTTTATTTATCTGTTTAGTCAGCGAATAAATGAGTGACCTTTCGCTTTGTCTAAATAGATTAACTAATTTAAAATTTAATTTATTTATTTAAATCAGATACAATGATCCATATTTTTGTTAGTAAGTATACTTAATAACTATGTTAGCAATCATTATTCATATACACACCACAAATAACACAACTAAACAACTTGTTGTTGTTGTTGTTGCTAATACAACTTGTTTTTTATTTACTTTTTAGTTCGTTTTTTCGCAAACCAGTCGTATTTTTATTTTTTTAAATTATGTATTTTTATGTTTTCAGTCTGTGTGTCAATTGTATTTACATTAATTTTGTTTTTTATTCATATTTTATATTTTTCTCTTTTTATTGACATTGATTACTATTGCTATTTATTATTTATTAATTTGTATTATGTTTGTGATTTATAATAATTGTTTTTTTACTGTCTAGGCTTATTTTTGTTTAATCATTGAGAGTTGGCTGGGTTGATTACTTAATTAATTACAAACATTTGTACGCCCTCTGGCATAACATAGCACACTCTTTATTATCTTTATAAACCATTATTATTGTACTTATGATAAACAAATGAATAAATAACTTATGTATTAATCTTAGCTCAATATTTAAAGACGATTTCAAAGGTTAATTTCAACAAAATAATTTTATCGATGATTGTTTTCCCTTTAACTATAATACTTTCTAGAAATAACCCTTCCTTTTGGCTTTGCCGTAGTCAGGTCAAAATATTATTTATGTTTTTCTTACCTTTTCCAACAAAATATTTTCATTTTCTTTAGAAATTCCCAAGTCAGGATCATTAATATCGCCCGGTATTAGGACTATCTTCTTTAGGGCTGAAGGCCGTTTTTCTTTGAGGCGGTTGAAGAGCTAAAAACATTTGAAATAAGAATGTCAGTTTTTTTTTTCTGTCTGTTCCTCTTTTTTTATTAGTAGATATTATCAATCAATCATTATCTTTATTGTGGATCATAGGTAGGTACATAATACAGGTCTAAAATAATTAAAAAAAACAAAAATTATTAGGAATCCATAACGGCCCGATCACACGTACCACAACCACAACACATTTCACCTACGTTAAGTATTTATCGAATTTAGAAACTAAGAGTTAAGCTACTCAACATTTATAATAAGTGATCTATTGTGAACCTGTTGATTATTTCTTTATTTTTTAAGTGTAATTTGGCTCTTCTCGCCTGCATCACAGGATTACCTAGTACAGGCACGTAAGTCTTAGGAATATAATTTACATATAAGCAAAACTGTATAAATTATCATGCCTTGTGATTTTTTGAATAAAAAAATATTAAGTATTATTATATTACTATATATTTTGTCGTTGCGATGTGGTGTGGTATGTACGTGTCTTGTTAGTCTTGAAACCTACTACTTAATTTATTCTATTTTCAAAAGACTAAAAACATCAATCAAATCCTATTTATCATCTAAAAAGAAAATTATAGTTTTCCTCACCGGGTCATCTAGAAATTGTTTCATTCTCCCACCAATAGAAAGACCTTTCTTTTCTCGTATGAGCATATAAATTTTGTCGATGTGAGGACAGCTGTACAGAATTTTTTCTATAAATACCTGGAACACAAAATAATTTCATATTATATATTATAAAATTATAAATGCGAAAGGAAGTTTGTTTGTTTGTTACGCTTTCACACTAAAACGGCTGAACAGATTTGAATGTAATTTAGCACATGGTTAGACCATAACCTGGGTAAGGACATAGGATACTTTTTATCCTGATATTCCCACGGGATTGAGAATTTTGCGGGTGAAACCGCGGGGCGCGGCTAATTCATAATGCTTTATGTTTGGTAATTATTTGCCTAAGGTTGGATGTTCCTTGCACCTAAAAACACAATCGGTCGCTTTGGTGTGAACATAGCCTTCAAAACATTAAGCCCTCTGGTTCGCACGAGCGATTTTTTTACGAAACGAGCATTGAGAGCTGTTGGCCTAGTGGTAACGGCCCCAACCTACGAGTTGTATTGTCGTGGGTCGAACCCAGGCAGGCGCTTTACTTTGTGTAAATAATTTCTTCACCACTGCACTCAAAATGGTGAAAGAAAACATCGTGAGGAAACTGACATGTTCTAGAACTAAACATTCGAAGACTTGAGATCTTCCAACCCGCACTGGGCCCGAGCGGTAGATTATAGCCGGAGTGGGCTCTCAAAGAGAAGAGGCCTGTGGACAGAGGCCGTCTAGGACTACCATTGAGAACATTATAGACTGATTATTTTATTGAGAATCCCATAGAGTGCATCCCAGCGCGAGAAAAAACACACTGTTGGATTTTCAACTCTCGGCTCGGCTCGGACCCTTAAGGTCCGGCGATCACGGCTCGCATCTGCAAGTCGAGATGGGAGGAAAATACGTTTGGAATATTGTTATCTCTATGTTGTGTGTTGTTAGCGTTGTTACTAGCTATTGGAATTTATGATAAAGGATGTGTTCCGTAATACCAAAAATTATGAATGAAAATTCTATACTTTGTAACTTGATAATATAAGCTATGCTTCTGCCGAAACAATATTCCAAATATTGTTGTTTATAATACAGAAAAAACAGTATGAAAACATGTCATTTAGCTGTAAAAATGTGCGAAATTCAATTCGCTTAAACTTCATTTTAGGTAAGTTTTTTGGAAAAAAAAAAGATGTACAAGCCTAGATAAATAGTGTCTAAATCCGAATATTAACATAATATGATGGAAATATGCTCAAATTGCAAATGATTTAGGTATTACGTTTGTATGGACAATTCAACGGTTGCCGCCGTCTTAAGCACTGCGTTGAAAATCCAGAGCGCAATAAAAATCGCCCGTGGTTACGAGGCTTATAGATAACGTTTCGGTACATTATGCAGTGCATCGATTGTTTATGATTTATTCATAAATCACAGACTACTCGTAAATATAAATTCGATGACCGGTAAAATCTTAAACTACTTATTCAGTAGGCTACCTTGATTTGATTCATTGTATTTAAATTACATTTAAATGGTCAATGCATAATTATTAAGTAATTTTTTTAAGTACCCGACTGCCTCATGGTTAGGTTAATGTATACGTATGTGGACTATTTTGTAAAACATTAATTATTTAATCTACAGTGATTTGTAAGTTTATTCGATTCTGTTATTTCTAAACTACACACATCAAAAGTGTCTAGGGATCAACATATATTTTTGCAATAACTTTTCTCCTGATTGATATTAATTAAAATTTTCTTTAAGGATTCATCAAATAAAGTGTTTTCGTTTGTCACAGTAACGATAAACCAAGTCACCTTTGCATTAATAAAGAAATTTGCCATTTTCCTAATAAAGGGATTTTTGACATTTGAACCACTAACATTAAAGTTCGAAAAAAAGACTGAAATAACAGTTTTCTTTAAAATTTTATTGGGTAACTTAAACAATTAATAATCCGTGTTTCTACCGCGAACACTAACAACACAAGAACATCGGTTTGGCATACTCAAAATGAGTTCATCCAAATCACGCTGTGGAATGGCCGCCCATGTTCGTTGCAACAACAAAAAAAGGTCTTCTTGCGACTGGATACCCTCCATATTCGGCAGAGCTCTTCTCTGTAGCATATCCCATGCATGCTCAATCGGGTTCAAGTCTGGCGACTGAGCAGGCCAGGGCAGGACATTGATGTTAGCTGCGGCGAGAGTCTGTCTTACAACTCTTGCGGTGTGCGGTCGTGCATTATCATGCATTAACTGAAATAAGGGACCGATTTGCACTTGTAGAGGAACGATGACGTCTGATACAATCGTCTCAGCATAAATTTGAGCGTTGAGGTTGCCTCTAATCCAAATCAACTCAGTTCTTCCGCCGATCCAAATACCCGCCCATACCATGATGGTTCCACCACTATAAGGATGGACTTCCTGGCAGGATTTTAATCGCTGTTGGCGTCCAGGGGTTCTCCAGTGTCGTATACGTCTTGTATCCGGTCTCATACCAAAACGAGACTCATCAGAAAAGCACACGAAACGCCATTGTTCTTCTGCCCAATTTCTGTGTTCAAGAGCCCATTGATATCGAATCCTACGATTGTGCATTGCTATAGGTGGTACCCGTAGCGGTCTTCGGGAATGAAGGTTCACTTCATGCAAGCGGTTTCTGACTGTTTGGTCGCTAATTAAGTTCCCTGAAGAGTGATGAAGCCTCACGGCTAACATCATGGCGGTTATTGTTGGAGCTCTTCGAGCTAAGATTTGAATGTATCGGTCTTGTCTCCGTGTGGTGCAGCGATACCGTCCTCCATGGCGCTCAGCCACGGTACCAGTGCTTCGGTAACGTGTCCAAAGTCGACTGATAACACTCTGACTTGTATTCAGAGCTAAAGCCACAGTACGTTGCCGGGAACCAGCTTCTATCATTCCCACGGCTCTGAGCATTTCTTCCCTGCTTAAATGACGTCGCTGCTCCATAATAACGTTGGTTTTAATCAGTAGTAGGGAAACAGTAGCACTAATAATGTCTTCAATGCGTTGTATGTTTTTATAGGGAAAATATTGACAGCTGATTTTCATCTTTTACTCGAATTTGATTCACAGTTCCTGATTCAAATTATGAAATGCACCAAAAAGGATCCATATAAATTTATAAAATCATAAATTTATTACAAAGCCACATCTCAATCTCAAGAAATCCGCATAAAAATGCTTGATCCCTAGACACTTTTGATGTGTGTACTTAGTGCTCGTTTACAGAGACGCTTGGCGTTGCGTGTAGCGGCCCGCGTCATTACAAACAAATGGCAACTTATGATGTTGTTTATGACGACGCGGGGCGTGGCGCGTACGACGCCGCGGGCCCCGCCGCGCGCCGTGGTTGTCGCTACGTTGTACCGTGAACGGAGAATTGCAAGAATAGCTAGCCGCAACGCTGCGTGCGCGGTGCGCCGCCGCGATTAACGTCGCGTGCAGACTGGCTTATATTTATTATTTACTAGCTGCGCCCCGCGGTTTCACCCGAGTCTCGATCTGGCGGGAATATCAGGATGAAAGGAATCCTATGTCCTTCTATAGGTCATAGTCTACTTATGTCCCATTTCATCCAATTCCGTCCAGTTGTTTTAGCGGGAAAGCGTAACGAATAAACAAACATACTCACTTTCGCATTTATAATAGCAGATAGGATACAAAAAAAAATGTGGTGCGCAATGAATCTGGTATAGACGGGTAGAGGATATAACGTATAAATGATTATAACGAACAAAAACTTAAAAATTATACTAAAGTGTCATGTTGCCTTGATATTTGAAGGTAAAGATCGCCAAACGAGAAAAATATGAATAAAAAAAACCTTCAACAGCGGGACACGTTAGGGCACCATATATTATAAATAAATTCATTTATTTCAGGTAAATAACACCCATTGCCATACAAGAAATAATCAAATAAAACCAAATAAAATTAAACTAAAACAAATCAAATAATAACACATAAAATAAAATCAAATAAATTAAAATCAAATAACATTAAAACAAATTTTATTAAAAAAAAAAATTATGATGTCGCCGATAAAAAAATACGATGTTGGGGCTAACCCGTACCCTGCGCACCAAGGACGCGGCACGCTTGCGCATGGTCGCGTGAAAGCAGTCGGTGCGCGCCTCTGCGAACATACCCGAAGCGCTGCAGTATCGAGGTAACCCCATCACCGCCCTGAACGCGTTATTGTATTGGACGCGGATGGCGCTATAATTTCTGTTTGAGCCCACAGACTGCATGAGTACAGAGATGTACAATACGCTCTAAAGAGCGAGGCCTTAACTACATTAGAGCACCGCGCAAATCTGCGGGCAATCATGTTAGCTCTAACAGACAACGCCCTCCACTCCCGTTCGCGTAAAGCCAATCCCTGTATATGAGCCAACACTGGATGGTGTTGAATATTACACAGACATTGTTGTGCACAATTTTGAAAACAATAATACAAATCTGTTTTGAGTTAGCACCTTAGTTTATTGGTTTTTAACGCACAGAGTTGGCCCTCATAACTTTGCAACAGGAGAAGGACAATCATGTTCGCTCTCAACACTTTTCTAAAGCTACGCGCGATACCGCAACATGATTGTCCCATAAAGAAACTAAGCGTCTAGGAATAAATCTGTGCCGAATATGGAGTGAGTTAGAGCGAGACAAGTGTATTGCATCATAATTTACTTTCGTTTGTTATTATTTCGGTCAGTTGAACTATGACATTGACCTCGGCGCTTGTTGAATTAATTTATTTCTGATAAATACTACGCCAAAGCGTTTGACAGTATCTACCATCACTCATTATTCAAGGCACTCAAAAACCAAAATATAGAAACCACCTATATAAATATCCTGCAGAACATTTACCAGAATAGTACAGCCGCTATCAAAATCTCGACTACTGGACCATCCTTCCCAATCGAAAGAGGAGTCAAGCAGGGAGATCCGCTGTCTCCTAAACTATTCACTGCAACCCTTGAAGAGGTTTTTAAAAACCTGTCCGACCTTTGGGCCAATAAAGGAGTACTCGTCGGCGGAAACAGGTTGACCAACCTGCGTTTCGCCGACGATATTGTTTTGTTTTCGTCTTCGGCAGCTGAATTAGGCGAAATGCTTAATGAATTGAATAAGGCAAGCCTTGAAATTGGTCTTCGAATGAACATGTCAAAGACCAAACTTATGACTAATAGCGTCAAACAAAAGCAGTATGTGGAGGGTGTGGAGATTGCATATGTCCCAGAATATATCTACCTCGGCCAAATAGTCTCCTTCCAGGCGAGACAAGAAAAAGAAGTTGCTCGCCGCACCGAAAACGCCTGGAAGAGCTATTGGTCGATGAAAACCCTTATGAAAGGAGATCTTCCAATTTGCCATAAACGCAAGTTAATGGACATGTGCATTCTCCCTATCCTTACATACGGCGCTCAAACCTGGTCTTTGACAGTTCAACAGAGGACCGAGCTCGAGGTTTGCGAACGAGCGATGGAGCACAGTATCCTTAGAGTTCGACTTACCGACCGGATACGGAACACGATACTACGCTCTAAGACACAAATCGCTGACGTCACCCAAAAAACAGCCAAGCTCAAGTGGGACTGGGCCGGACACGTTTGCCGCATGTCGGAAACAATGTGGGCTAAGACCACTACTACGTGGGTTCCTGAAAACGCCCAGCGGCATCGTGGAAGACCCAAGCGTAGATGGCAGGACGAACTTGACGCTTATAGGAGGGATTGGTCCATATTGGCTCAGGATCGAGTCGAGTGGAAAAAGGAAAGGGAGGCCTTTGCCCTGCAGTGGGACAATATGGGCTAATTATTTATTTATTATTTATTTATTTGATAAACTATCACAATAGTAGTCTTTGTTTCCGTTATTTCGTGAAAAAAGATGAAATTGACGTAGGAAAATGACTATAAAAACTTTTTTAAGTGTGGTGTGTAAAGAATATCGTATTTATAAACTACAAATCTAGGAATATCGATAGTTTTGGCGCGCAAATTCTGTGCAAATGGAAAGAAAACAAAGGATCGTCGCTGCGTAATTGCAAGTACTTCATTGAATATTTGTCTTCTGTTACTTGTACTAATTGGATTGTAAAGGACTCCGTATCAAAGTTGCGACAAACAAATGTGCGACAAACGTTAGGGCGACAGTACGATAGGTCGACCATCAGCGGTGCGACAGCACATCAGCTCGACGAACGTTAGTGCGACAGATTGTTTTCACGACAAACGATGGCACGACGAAACTTTTGATCGACGAACGTTAGTGCGACTGATTGTTTTCACGACCATCGATGGGACGACGAAACTTTTGACCGACGAACGATAGTGCGACACAATTTTCGCTCGACAAACTAAAGCACGACAAACATTTCTATAATATTTTGTTGCTATTATAATAGCAGATAAGATTTTTTTTTTCCTATCTGCTATTAGCATCACATCAAAAAAATTAAAGTACCTACTATGTATTTTCGTTTATAAATGTTTTTATTGGCAATATTCTTTATTGTCAATGTTAAATGACTGCGTGCGCGAGTGCAGTTACGAGCAAGGTATGCGAAAACCATGTATTAAAGAACCTAATACTTTAATTTTTTTTCTTATCTGCTATTAGCAACAAATTATTATAGAATTGTTTGTCGTGCTTTAGTTTGTCGAGCGAAAATTGTGTCGCGCTATCGTTCGTCGATCAAAAGTTTCGTCGTCCCATTGATGGTCGTGAAATAATCAATCGCACTAACGTTCGTCGATCAAAAGTTTCGTCGTGCCATCGTTTGTCGTGAAAACAATCTGTCGCACTAACGTTCGTCGAGCTGATGTGCTGTCGCACCGCTGATGGTCGACCTATTGTACTGTCGCCCTAGCGTTTGTCGCACATTTGTTTGTCGCAACTTTGATACGGAGTCATTGTAAAGAGTAGACCGCTGACTAAAATATTTGAATTTAGGAAAACGTACTATGTCAGCTGTCCTCTCAAGGAAAAACAAACACACCTCGAAATTTGGGGTACAAGGCTTACCATGATTTCACGTATAAAAAAATAAATAAAGATACAATTCGAAACGACGAGAATTTACAACATGGAATAAATGTGATCGTAAAAACATTGCCACAAAACTGAAGTAGCCAAAGCCTACAATTTACTGAGATGCAAAGAAGACACAAAATTTAAATTTTTTGTTTATTTTTTATTATTTATATATTTATTTTTGAAAATACTTACTTACTTACATACATTTATTTATGTACAAACAAACATACATACTTCTGAAAAACATGCTACATACTTACATATTTTCTTATATCAGAAAGGAAATGCAACTAACACGCGCCGACACTCTATAAATAATATCATTAGTAACCATGAGTTAATTCGTAACAGCTTTGTCCATTAGAAAAGTCATAATATACTTAAAAACGGGGACGCATAATGTTGCGGCTCAACGCCTAGAGCGTTGGTTCATACACAGATATTGGCTAGTTAATTGACTCAGGCGTGACCTTGCGGAAATCCATCATAAAATACAATAGACGATGTATATCTAGTAACTTAATCCGCTTAACCGTTCTTAAAGAGTTAGAGAACCCTGTAAGAAATCGACACGTGTTTCGCCTCTCAACGAGGCATCCTCAGGACGACGATTGACCTGTTGCGAACTCGGACACGAAGTGTTATCAACGCGAGCGTGTCTTTGCGTTCGGCTCGCGTTGATAACACTTCGTGTCCGAGTTCGCAACAGGTCAATCGTCGTCCTGAGGATGCCTCGTTGAGAGGCGAAACACGTGTCGATTTCTTACAGGGTTCTCTAACTCTTTAAGAACGGTTAAGCGGATTAAGTTACTAGATATACATCGTCTATTGTATTTTACAGATATTGGCTTCACGCCTCCCGTTCTATGTCTGCGTGATTCTTGAGGTCGACAGTCAAAACATGCCCCAAGTACAAACTAGTCAACCCTTTCCAAAAGAAACCCATTGAGTCTGACCGGAGATATACTTCCCGGACATTTTGCACTAGCGGTCACGAAGATCACACACTGACTCTTCTTTACATTATACAAAAAACCGTGACCACAAGCATATTCCTCACATAACTGCAACAGCGTCCTCAAGCCGCAGACCGAAGCGCTCAACAGTACCATGTCGTCCGCATAACTTAGATTATTAACACATGTACCGTCAATTATATTATTATTTTGTTCCTTTAAGTACCTATTTCATTCCTAACCCATCTATACTCTGCAGTTAGATACATCTTCATGTACCACAACTTTTTTTTCGGCTATGCATAATCAAAGTTCAAACATCAAACCCTTTCTACGTGTGGCAGTTTACTGTAAAAACTTTTTGTAAAATTAAGTATCGTATCTTAGCAATTTAGCATCAATATTTAGCGAAATAGATCACAGAAAAATTGCGCAAAAAACCACTTTCGCCACTAATCACCACATTTGGAAAAGATACTCGTGATAAGTATAAATTAGATTACTCTTGTGTGGATGTAACATCTTCTAATATATAAAATTCTCGTGTCACAGTGTTTGTAACAAAACTCCTCCGACACGGCTTCACCGATTCTTATGAAATTTTGTGTGTATATTCGGTAGGTCTGAGAATAGGTCGTAAACTATTTTTATAAGTAGGTGTAGGTAGGGTAGGTAGGTAAGTATGTAGGTATAGGTAGTGTAGATAGGTAGGTAGGTAGGTAGAGTAGGGTAGCTAGGTAGGGTATCTAGGTAGGGTAGGTAGCCGTAGATAAGTACTTAGTGCTACCCGTGCAAAGCCGGGGGGCAGCTATTCTAATGTTATATTTATTACCTTCCCAAGAAAGCCCGTCCCGCCTGTAATAAATACAGATTTTCCCGCGTAGAATTCAGCTACCGACGGTTTCTCTGCTTCTGTTGATGTCGACACAACCATTTTGATAATTTAAAGCACAGCCTACACTTTAGAAAAATAAAATTATTTTTGCAACAACTTTCAGAATTATTCAATATTTACGATGACAAGGACCAGATTTAAACATGTGGATATCAAAACGTTCGACTCGATAATGAGAGGTCTGAAGCTTGCATGATAGTCATTTATACATGTATTAATATACAGGTAAATGCCGCGTCAATGTTGCGAAATCAGGACTGTCACAAAATTTAACTATAAAACGACCGTAATTTTTTCAACACAGTTGCTCGTAAAGTGGCTCTTATTTAACCGCTTTTAGGTTCATAATGCAGTGTATTATAGACTCATGCTTTTTTCTTTACATAATCGCACTAGTGCGGTAATGTGCACCATAGATAACTATTTACTAGTCAGAGTAATGACATGGCAGTCTTTCAGTATGGAATTAGTAAGTACTATCAAAGGCACGACATGTCTTTCTTATTGCGACTTAATAGTGTGACAAAGTACACAGGTTTTTGGAACGAAGTTCTTTAACGCGGCATTCTTGCGTTTGTCTTTTTCTAATTCGATACAGAGAGAAAGAGAAAGTGTGAATTTCGTCAAAATGCAAATCCAAGGTGGCGGCTCCGAAAATTTTCTCATTTTTCGTCATGGGTGTCGTTTTCGTAGGTTTCGATGGTTCTAAAGCCGATAGTGAAGTCAAAATGAAAATCCAAGATGGCGGCTGCAAAAATTTTCTCATTTTCGTCATCGGTGTCGTTTTCGTAGTTTTCGATGGTTGTAAAGCCGATAGTGTGACTCCCTCTCACAGAGAGGAGGCCTGTATCCCAGCAGTGGGAACATTAATAGGCTGATGATGATGAAAGCCGATAGTGGGGTCAAAATGTAAATCCAAGATGATGGCTGCAATTTTTATTTCTCATTTTTCGTCATAGGTTTCCTTTTCGTAGTTTTCGATGGTTCTAAAGCTGAAAGTGAGGCCAAAATGGAAATCCATGATGGCGGCTGCAACAAAAATCTCATTTTCGTCATCGGTGTCGTTTTCGTAGTTTTCGATGGTTCTAAAGCCGATAGTGGGTTCAAAATGTAAATCCAAGATGGTGGCTGCAATTTTTTTCTCATTTTTCGTCATGGGTTTCGTTTTCGTAGTTTTCGATGGTTCTAAAGCCGAAAGTGAGGTCAAAATGGAAATCCAAGATGGCGGCTGCTAAAATTTTTCTCATTTTTCGTTATGGGTGTCTTTGTGTTTTTGATGGTGCTAAAGCCGATAGTGAGGTCACAGTCGACACCCATGATGAAAAATGAGAAAATTTTCGTAGCCGCCATCTTGGATTAACAGTTTGACCTCATTATTGGCTTTGGCACCGTCAAAAACTACGAAAACGACACCCATGACGAAAAATGAAAAATGTTTACAGCCGCCATCTTGGATTTTGATTTTGACCTCACTATCAGCTTTAGAACCATCGAAAACTACGAAAACGAGACCAATGACGAAAATTTTCACAGCCGCCATCTTGGATTTATATTTTGACCTCACTATCGGTTTTAGCATGATCGAAAATTACGAAAACGATACCCATGACGAAAAATTAAAAAAAAATCCGTCGCCATACTGGATTTTCCATTTGACCAAATTCGCACTTTCTCTCTCGCTCTCTCTCGATAGAGAATAATTAGTAATAATTAGCAGCGAAATTTTTTCTAGTTTTAAATTTTGTCTCCACCTCCGACCGAACGTGATGGTAGGCTATTCAGCGATTTTGTCAGTGCCTTTATTGACATTGCGCGCGCATCACTACCAGAAAAAAAATCCAGCGCGCCAATTTTCATAAATATTTGTTAACGTATAAGTTGTGCGGTTGGTGACCTAATAGAAAATACGAAATTTACAGTATTGTTACCCAAAATACCAACCGACGTAGAAACGTTTTTACAAGAAGCGGATAGTCAGTACCTGGCAACAAAGGTCAGTTGAACTTTATAAATCTAAATGTATAATTTCTCTAAAGTGACGTTATTGCAGCATAAGTTCTTACAACAAGACGGTTTCTTTCCTCGCAAATGTGTTGAAAAACGTCGTATGAAACGCGTGTGCTTTGATCATTACCCACTCTGCTATATTATCGCGCTCGCCTATGGCTCGCGCGAATAATACCGCCTTGTGGGTAATGACCAATACAGCACACTCGTATCACAATGTACTATTAATTGATGATCATTTTTTAAATGAATGTATCATAAATGCGTGCGTTTTTTTGGCTCATTGACCCTGTATATTTGTTATCATTGAACTGTATTCAACTATTTATTTATACAGGTTTTGATGAAATGTACTTTTTTCTTTATTTATTTAAAGAGGGTTTACCCTAGACAGATTATGTCACCCTCATTGTTATAAATCGAGATTTATACAGGATGAAATTGAATTCATGCGACAACTCTTAAGGGGTCATTTTACTCATCATTGTGAACAACTTTCACTATGGGACCAACCCTGAAATCGCGAAAAAAAAATCAGCTGTTCCATACATTTATGTTTGCATAGCTCGTCAAAATGTAGGGAACAGTTGTTTTTTTTTTTGCGATTTCAGGGTTGGTCCCATAGTGAAAGTTGTTCATAATGATGAGTACAATGACCCCTTAAGAGTTGTCGCATGAGTTCAATTTCATCCTGTATACTACTACACAACTAAACATTTTCTTATATTACAATCTCGATCTACGATTAAAATCCCAATGTTTAAGCTTTTACAGCATCCTGGCTGCCTCCGAAGCAGGAGCAGCAAGGACACTGTTACACAGTTTCGCACATATAATAATAATAAGCCCATATGGTCCCACTGCAGGGCAAAGGTCTCCCTTTCCTTTTTCCACTCAACTCGATCCTGAGCCAATATGGACCAATCCCTCCTATAAGTGGCAAGTTCGTCCCGTCATCTACGCCTGCTTCTTGTGTGATGGCTGACGTCACCCAAAAAGCAGATTTGTGTCTTAGAGCGTAGTATCGTGTTCCTTATGCGATCGGTAACTCGAACTAAAAGGATACAGCGCTCCATCGCTCGCTGGTCAACCCAAGGATATGATAAATATCTTCAATTAACACTTTGAAGGACAGTAAACACCCATAGGCCTCATAACAATAAAGCTTCTATTTATTATTTATTTAAGTTTTCATGCACAACATTACAGAATTCTATTGTGTGTCGTTTACAGCCCTTCAAAGTGTGTTGCATTCCACAGAATTTGGTGACTCAACTGTTTTAATTTTATTCAATTTTATGACAAACATACACTTTACCGACATAGCTGTTACATAAGTTAAGAAAAAGATGATTCAAATTAAAATCTGACATAGTTATAACATAAATTAAAAATAATGAGACAAATTAAAAACCAAATAAGGCTGACGACACAATTATCACGTTGACAACGGTATCTTCGCTAAAAAGAGCATGTAGTTACTGTTTTAAGGCGCTCGCACACAGAGCGGTGCGTTTTAAAATCTGCACCCTAATTTCGTAACACACGATTGAATACGATCTGCCATTCAAATTCATTTATTGATGTGATTTTTGTTACACTTTATATGAGATCTTAAAAATAAATAATTAGTTCCTCAAAAATCTACCTTAAAGGTGTACCTACACTCTTTCACATAATAAGTCATTATTATAAAAATGTATAATCAACATATTAAAATAAAATAATTCATTATATTATTAATTAATTAATTAATTATTTATTAATTCATTCATTCATTATATTTATTCAATCATTCATTATATTAAGTAATTCATTCATTCATTATATTAAGTAATCCATTCATTATATTAATAATTCCATTGCTTCATAAGTTCGAAAAAACATATGGTCAACAACGTTAATAACGCAATGAATGTTTTTAAACTATCAAAATGAAACAAATTGGTCGTAATCGTTCATATTTCCATACAGTAATATTGCCAAATTAATCAAAACATTTGACAGCTATTTGCGATGTTGCCAACTTTTAGAATGAACACTCTTAACAAAATAGAAAATAGTGTACAAATCTACAGACTATTAAGCCTACAACGTTCTCACATTCAGAAATCAGAAAAAAAAAACAATGTATTAAGATAAATAAAATAATAAAAACCTATTTAAACCAAATGAAATTATTGCCATTTCATCTGTAATAATCAAAAACCACTAATAAATAGTTGAATATATATTTTATATTAATAGTATATAATTATAATGTCAAATATTGAAAAGATTACGTTTATGAAAACGTAAAACAAAAACGTAATTTGGGAGTTTTGCCATTAGAATCCCAACTCCTGTCGGCAATGGACAGTGAGTTATGCATCGGTGATAACACATGCTCTATGAAAATCGCCCTTATGGCCAGAAGATAAAGGCGAGGCCATCCAGTGATGTGCGGTTAACTTTCCATTAGCGACGGGATGCCACAAGTGCGGATATTTCACCGCTCTGTGCGCTAACCCTTATAGATTGTGATGTGGCATCAAGACATCAATATTTTGACGATCACGCTGACCTCTGTAGCTTCAATTAAAATGTACCTGCTGATCAAAAAATATATAATTTATTTATGTAGTAGGTACTTAAGAGCAGTCGCGGCCCAGTGGTAACGGCCGTGACTTACGAGTTACAAGTCGTAGGTTCGAACCCTGAAATGCGCTTTGATTTGTGTAAATTATTTCATTACCACGTCTGCTCTCAAAACGGTGAAAGAAAACATCGCGAAGAAACCGGCTTGTCCTAGAACTAGAATAAAAAATTCGAAGACATGAGACATCTACCAACTCGCACTGGGTTCGTGATTACAGCCCACTTTCCTCTCGAAGAGAGGAGGCCTGTGTGTGTCCCAGCAGTGGGAGCATTGTAGCAGCACAGGCTGATTATGCTATCACTTAAATATAAAATATTATATTTATTTGTGCAATTAATAATAAACTGTCCTACCTAATTATCAGTAAAACCCCTTCTTGAAAGTTTAATGTCCTCATCAAAAGACTGGCAGAGCTGGTTCTGTTTAATATTTAATAAGCACCCTAATCAACATACTTCTATCTCAATCCGAAAGATTTTTCAAGAAAATTGATAATCCTATTGCTTCATCTGTTTGAAAAATTCGGCTGCTCAGCAACGCAATGAATGTTGTTGAACTGTCAAAATGAAAAGCATTGTAAGTGTGTAACACACAGTATCGATATCTTAGTTAATATTTCATATAAAGACATTACATTTTTGTTATAAAGGGTACTAGTAATCTCCGGACCAGCAAGAATTGAAAAAAAAAACATAATAATATAAAAATAGTACCCCACCGGTATCGGGAACGGGGTCCAATCTACCGGTGGTCAGGGCTCGTCAGAAAGGAACCTTTTAACAATCAAGCCCTTGATCCAGCTGCCGAACTAGAAGCTCCTCAGGTATTGGTCGAGGCTCTTGGCTATCATGCCATTGGCCGTCACGACTATTTGCACAATGACTGATGTATGCACATCCCGCATGTCGACAACCTTGCGAGTCAGGATTCATAATCTGCTTATCTTTTTCAGCTTTCACGAGGTTTTCGTTATGTGGGACCGCTATATCAATAATCATTGTGCGACGCTCTGATCGATCTATCACCACTATTTATTATGGTTTTAAAACTTAGAGATTATTTTTGGGTGTGTCTGTCTACCTCTGATCAACCCTTTGGGGAAAACAGGTGTGCTGTTATATTACATATCAATGTCAACTATGTTATATTACATAACAATGTCAACTATGTTATTTAAATATTTCTTAACGTATCATGCACGTGTCCTACACCACCTGGGCATCGGCTCGCCAAAATAATATCTAACTCATTTCATCATCATCACTTCAGCCGAAAGACGTCCACTGTTGGACACAAGCCTCTCCCAAGCATCGCCTTGTATCTTTTATCAACACAAAATACTGCATCGAAGATAATACCAAACATTATTTATCTGATAATTTAGTACGAAATGAATCCTACTGTAAGAACGACGTAAAAAACAACACAATAATGGGAGCAGCCCGTGTTTTCATCATCATCATTTCAGCCGAAAGACGTCCACTGCTGGACATAGACCACCCCCAAGCACCGCCACTACAACCGGTTCTGTGCTTCTCGAATCCAAAGGATTTCTGTAATATGTATATTAAATTTGTATAAATATATCCTAAAGAAAAAAAGCACACAACGGGAGAACCTATCATGGGAATTTTGAAGTTTCATCTGGACAAAGACAAAGTGTATAAGAATATCTGAAAAATTAATTGAACTATAAACATGCAGTACCTAATTATTGTAAATGATAATAGATTGGATAATTAGAATAGAGTTATTTTCCAAGATATTACACGTTGATTTTACTGTCCGATGATTTCTACTGGATTGCGAAGGCGGACCGCAGTTTTGCTTTCTACCTAATTTCCTTCCCACCGGTAGTCCTGTCCTTTACCGATTGTGACTTACTTAGCTCCTTTTATCTTTGTAAAGTGACTTAAACAATTTTCATTGAAATAGCAAGTCGCAATTTGTTTCTAATTAAATTAATTGGGAAAATCACTGATTTTGCATACATTTTTGTGGTCATTGTATGGAAAAGGTGTATTCATTTAGAAAGCTTTTTAAGTGACTATACCCTAAGATACTGATATGTTAATACTATTTGATTAGATAACGCAATTATGACTTCAAACAAAAAAAGTTGATTACTTTACAATATAGTTACGTACCTAAAATTGTTATTTATGTTAGATCCTAATCGCTGTTACTATTGATTTGTATAGCACATAATTATTAATCAACAAAACACAGATGACAAGTCCTTTAGACTTCGCGTCAGATGACACGTGCCCGTCATTAATCGATCCAGTACCTGATGAATGTAAAAGTTCTATTTTCACGGCCGTTTTCATTTTACTTATCTTTTATCAGTTCCAAAATACAGCACATTAATAATACAAGCCGCCATTTATCTGATAATTTAGTACGATACAATTCATACCATAAGAACGACGTATACAGTGATAGATCAATAATATGATAGTGTCCAGTGAAATATTAATACAAATTCCTGATGTAGTGAAGCATATAACTGGAGAACCGCTTAAGGGTATAGTGAAGTTCCGTCTGGTGAAAGACACAGTGTACACGAGCGTTAGTCTGGCGCTCGTTGAGAAGACCTGTTCCAGGTATATATACGATCATAAAAGTATTGCTGACTACTGTACCATACCCATAAAGGCGAGTGATCTTCGTATCTATCAAACGCGCAAAGTAGTGAAGATTAATTTGGTAAATGAGAATACAGATGAAGATATAGTATTGAAAGCCGGATCATATGAATACCCCTTTGAAATGATAATACCAGAAAATACACCACCGTCAACAAAAACAATCCACAAGAGAAGAACACTTGCAGGAATAAGATATTTTTTAATACTAAAATTTAGAAAGCCTGATTTCTTTAGTAAGAGTGATTATTTCATAACAAAACTAACGATATATCCCAGGGTCGATTCTACATCAACAGAGAAACCAGTAATTGCTTCGCTAGAAAAAACATTGACCAAACTATTTTCTTCGAAGAAACATGAAATAGAATTAAAAGCTGAACTTGATAAAGAATATTTAACTCCTTCTTGTGAAAGAAAGATAATATTTATTGTGACTAATAATAGTGATGCTATTTTTACTATTCAAACTGAATTGATTTGTAAAACAAAGACTAGTTTAAGATATGAAAATTCAGTAGAGAAGACGGAAGTGTTGGCAACAGTAGAGACCCCAAGCATACCTGACCACAGTATATCAAATATGTTTAATATAATACCAGTGGGACCGGACTTGTACACAGTAAGACACTCGAAGGTAATAAGCAGAGAGTATACGATACGAGTGACTCTAAAGTTACCAACGCCACATTCAAATGCGTTTGTTGAAATACCTGTGTTTGCTGGAGAAAAAATTATTTAAGTTAGTGATGCAGAAGCGGGTAGTTATACCCAAAAGAACATCATGCACACACATCAGTCACATCAACGTCAAGTCACCAAACAGTCACGTCAAAAAATATAGTTTATAAGAAGTCGTAGATTATGAACGCAAAATTATCCAACGCACTATATCAGGCAAGGTCGTCACAGTTAGAGAGAGATCGTCAAAAAATTTTGTCGGGCACGTCACTATGGCCAGGAGTGGCTACTGTTTACATTTTAGGTATTTTTTTTTTTTTTTGCGTATAGCTATTTAGATGTTATGGATTTTCTAATATTATATGTAGGCATTTGTATAGGATATCTAGGCTCTCTATTAAGGCACTCTCACTTATAATTTTAACGCAATGGGTACAACAGGCATAATTTGTAAAGCATATTAATATAAATGCTTTTCAAATAATGTCCTTTGTATTGATTGTAATCGATAAATTAACGGGGACAGCGTACAGGGACAACTCAGCCTATCGCAGTCCACTGCTGAACATATGCCTCTCCCAAGCTACGCCACAACACCCTGTCCTTCGCCCTTCGCATCCAGTCTATCTCGGCCACTTTCTTAAGGTCATCTGTCCATCTAGCTGGGGGGCGTCCCACAATACGCTTGCCGATACGCGGTCTCCACTCTAGGACTCGTCTGCTCCACCGGCCATCGGTCCTTCGACAAACATGGCCAGCTGTCACTTCAGTTTGCTTACTCTGCAAGCTATGTCGGTAACTCCGGTTCTTTTCCGGATAATTTCATTTCTGATTTTATCCTTCAAAGAAACTCCGAGCATAGCCCGCTCCATAGCGCGTTGAGCGATCTAGCGTACAGGGACAACGGGAAGTAATTTTAATTATTTTATTAAATTCCATTTGTCCCCTTTAATGAGGCGTGCGGGGACAACGGAAATACACGGAAAAACCGACTGAAGGAGGAGTTTACTGTGACGTGACTGATGAGTGTGCAAGAAACTTTATCAGAAGTTAATATCTGATAAATCATGAAAATAAAATCAGCTGCAATTACCATAGATTACCTATTATTATAGATAAGATAATTGGAATAAAGATAACCTTGAAACATAATTATAACAGAGTTTGCTACATCACGGTTGTATTGCTGCTAGTACAGACGCCAGCACATCAACCATCAACCTACTCCAATCTGTCAAATTTTCCCAATCAACATTGAACCTTATTCTTTAGCGACAAAGTCGAAACTCTATTAAAGAAATTTGACAGATTGTAGTAACTTGATGTGCTGGCGTCTGTACCTTTTGCTCTGTATTACAATAAAGATATTTTTTTTTAAGAAATCATGATGACTTTTTTCTACAGCTATCTAAACATTTAGTTAGAGTTAAAAAAAATCTGTGCAAGTTTAACACGACTTAAATGAACTCGGCTTAACTTGTGGCGAGAGTACCTAATTATAAAATAAGGCACAGGATTAGTTAGTGAAGAAGTAGCGAATTAGGGATGTTAACCGCTTCTACTACAAATCTTAATATTTAATGGGGAATATTTTTAATTAAACTGATAATAATTATGGAATCATGAAACCTCTTTTAATACCGCTATTAAGTTAATCATATTAAATTAAGACTGAGCCATACCTACTCCATATTTTCAGTTCTCTTTTTTTTTGAGTTTCGTACCCGAAGAATTAGAGATTAAAGACCCTATTACCTACCATTCCTCCACTGTCCGTCCGTCCGTCCGTCCATCCGTCTATCTGTCATGAACCGTAATAGGCAGACAGTTGAAATTATTTTCACAGATTTCTATTGCCGTAAAAAAAAAAAATTGAATAATTAAAGGGACCGTACAAAAACTTTTTTTTTTCGGCGTTTTTTGCTCGATCTTAAAACGGTGCGGAACCTTTCGTGTGCGAGTTCAATTCACACTCAGTGGGTTTTTTGTTTTAAACTTTAGATGAAAATCATCTCCCACTCGCCTGCTTCTTTCTTATTTTTTTTTTCAAATGTATCTTTTTGTCTCCATCTAAGTTCATTTCTAGTCACGTCGATCATCTTTCTAGCCACATCATTTCTCAAACAATTCATCCTCTGTTTTTTTGCTCTCTTCCTACTCTTTAGATAAACATAAAACAAAGAAATGTTTCTTGTTAATGTAGTCACTGCCTTAAATCATTTCTTCGCTAACTAGGGGAAGCTGTAGTCGATTTTTCCTTTTTTTTACAGTTATCCAAACCACTTTATTCGATTTGTAATAGGTAGATATCTAGGAAGCTCAATTTTCTGCGGTTCCTCCCACTAACTTTAGGTATCTACATATATACCTATGCAATTCTTCTGCAGTTTACTCGTCAAGGGCGATTAAGGGATAATCTCAGGACTCCTGACTCCAGAGAATGTGTCCCCAGTTATATAAACCAACAATCGTAAAAAAAGCCGCTGCAACAGACTGCATACAGAACGCATGGCGTGATGTGTCTGAGGAGAGGCCTTCACTCAGCAGAGGACTGCGATTAGTTCACGGATTAATTGAAAAAAAAAAACATTTCCATATGAGTTCCATATCAACCAGCAGTCTATGGTTATGACAATAATTATGTTTTCGTCATGACTCATGAAAGAGTTTTTATTCTATTTATATTGCTGTTAAAGTCGCACCTAAAGTAAACTGTAATAGTGTTGAAAGACGAAGAAAAGTTTAATAAGTAGCAACTTTTGAGAAGAAACTGCCAAACTAATATTACTTAAAGTTTTTCAATTTGTAATGTAAATTCTATATTGGACAGATTTTAATTTTACTTATTTTAATAAAAAATATGTTTTCTGTTCCTGTAAGTATGTAAGCAGCTTTACATGTTTTCAAAAGTATTATTTTTAATAAAATAAAATGCAGTGAAAAAAAAATGCACCCTTGTTATTTTAGCGGACGAGAATAAACGAGTCCAAAATCCAGCAAGAGGTGCTCCTTAAACCCCAGTAAAAATCCCCACCAAGTTCATTATACTTAAAAAAAGGTAAAAAAAACAATCTTCAATATCCTTTGATAATATAATTATTTTTAATCCTTAACATAAACTAAGTCTAATTATAAACTTGTACAGTGAAATGCTGCGCAGGCGCCACGCTTAGCGTGACGGTGTCGCCAGTACATGCACCTGCGACGCGGCGCACCACGCCCGCCACGCTCGAGTTCACTGTGACGCACTTCATGTCCGGGAGAGATATGCCTATCTGAAAAAATATAACAAAAACAACATTATTTGTACAAAATTGTATGAGACATTGTCGTGTGGCGGCATCTACATAGCCACACAAAAGAGACCTGACGTCACACAAAATTCTGACGTCACACAAATCCTGCATCGCGCAGTTAGAGTTTACCACGCGAACAGCATATATATAACTTCCCCGACATCAATCGTTGGACAGTTGCCTGCCAGATACGACAACCGTCTGTTCGGAGGATCCTGCCTTTTTTATAGAAGGTGAGTGAACTTTACACCCTGTTCCTCATGCCTCTTAAAACTTTAGGTTAACCTTAGGGTTCAAATCCGGGCAAGTATCTAGTACCTATGTGACTTTTTAAATTCATATTTACTTTCTGAGTTTATCTTGGACAATAGAATAGATTTCTTTATTTTCAGACATAGTCCATAGGGGTAGTAACAATTTTACTTAACATCTAGTGTTATGTAGAACAGACACTGATTAACATACAATTAAAATTAAAATTCAGCGTCGACCTACATCCACAGATCGGTGGGATTACCACTGTGAACACACTGAGAAATACTGTCTATGCTGCCGCGAGCACGCGTCATCAGGGTTGCACATATTTTTCTAATAATGGGGGCAAACCCATCAATATTATTATCCGCAAACATCACACGCTACAACGCCATGGCAGCCGCAGCAGTACTATCAGTGCATTTTTATATTCAATGTATGCCCGCTGAGTGGAATGGACCCACAGGCGGACGAAGAAGAAGCACTTAGCTTAGCTTAGCTTTGAAAAGCGTTACTTTAACTTCCTTCGTACATCGTGCAAACCTGCGGGCCAGCATGTTACATAGGTCAGTCAGCGACCTTCGTTCACTCTCACTTCACCTTTAACGTGTCACATGAAATATAACGTCACGTCTTTGTGACTTTATATTTGAGCCTATGAAACACCTCATAAAATTCGCATAATTATACCGATCTGCTGCCTCAGAGCACCGATCGATGAGCTCAGCAACACCATATCGTCAACATAACTAATATTGTTAATGCACACCTCGTCAATATACCATCCGACATTGGTGCTGCTGAGCTAAAGAATCAGCTGGTTGAAGAGCCGGGAAGAGCTGAGCACCCCTGCCTTACCTCGCACTCCAACCGATACACGTCCGAGTGCGAACCTTCACGCCATTTCTTTGACGACTATAACACTTCTTAAATATTGACTCTATCTTAGGTGGAACAGTAGATTTACATTCAAGTTTACGCCACGAAACAGCGTAACATACGAGAGCGAATGCTCTTGACAAATCCAGAAAACAGCAACGTTACTGACATCGGTGAAGGACAACATTGTGAGGAAACCTGGAATTACTATAGCTACTGTGTTGTTGATTAAACCTGCAGAAAAGGTATTGCCAAATTCATCCTGAATGAAAGTTTTCGTCGCAGCCTTTGGAAATAGGAATTGTGGCCTTTACACGAAAATTGCGATGAACAATACCTGTATATCCAGGGACTTATCAGTCATCATATCCGCGTCTACGTTATTAACTTCGGAGTAAATGAGTTTGGTCTCATCAATACTGTCACAGCTGCCACATTTCCAGACACCACCCGTTATAACTGGGTCAACACCTGGAAAAATTTACATAATATTGTGAAAATAATTTTAGAGGCATGATTCGAAAAGGGAACAAACTTGCTTCCTGTAGTAGAGACCAAAGATAAATTAGTCTAGCAGTTCAGCCGTGACTATAGAATAACAATCGCTACGCTTGCCGCTGTCGGTCCGTTGATGGGTGACCATTTTTATATACAGAGACCTCTCTGTGCATTTGGAACCATATTAAGCTGTTGGTCCCGACTGTCATTCGTAGATCTTCGACAATCGTTACAGTAGTAGTCAGAAACCTGAAAGTCTGACAACCAGCCTTACCAAAGGGTATTGTATTTAACTGGGTAAAGAAGGTCAGAAAGGCAGTCGCTCCACGTAAAATACTGGTATTTAGCTGCACCCGGTTAGACTGGAAGCCAGACAAATGATAAACCATTTTGAAAATGGTTCTAATGAAATTGTATTTAATTTTTCCATCAAAATCATAACGAATTCATATACTTTACAGTGTCCAGAATTACCGCGCAGAAATGCAAAATTTTTAACACGATTGCTTCCCGATAGCAAATTATTTGGTTACGTGTATTCGACATAAACTCGATATTATCTTATGCTGACCTATCACGGGATTTACATCACTAGGAACTTCATTTACAAGGAAGCAATTATGCAGATGTAAGTGGAAACGCCCTGGAAGGACGTCCTATTCAAACTCAAACTCAAAGCATTTATTTCAATTAAACCATTTACAGGCACTTTCGAACTGTCAAAGAGTCGGTCAGTTAGTCAAAAAGTTGAAGCTAGTCGCTCATTCCAAAAAGTAGATCTCTGTGGAGAAGAACGGGTAAGAAACTCCCAGGACACTCTTTTAAATAAAGATATTACAAAATCCTGGGTACATTATTCTTCTTTGCTTCTATATGTGAGAACAATGTGAATGTGTGAAAATTATTTGGTGATGTTCTTCAGAAAGGTCAGATGCGTAGGTCTCGCAACCAGCGTGCGTGTATGATCAGATGAATGGATGTAAACAGAGCAAAAGGAGTATGTAAGGATCATAGCACTGCAGGTGGCGTATTTTAGCTATATGTATCTTCATACACATAGCTAATATACGCCACCTGCTAATAATAATTTAAAAAATAACCATTATCATCTTCACCGGACTGCTCAAACTCTCTGCTGACGCCGTTCAGCAGCATATCCAACACAGCATCGACGTATTCGTCTTCAGTCACATAATCACCAACACAACCACTTACTATAACTACGAGACACAATAACTTGGTGAACATGGCTATATCGTCTATCACATTGTTTTGCACTGTTTTCAATCGAGTTCTTCCTTATAGTTTGCTAATATTTATATTGACGCTCAGAATAGTGAGGCGCGACCATAATGTACGCGTCAAAAATTGATAATTGGCATAAAGTCACGCCTGTAATGGAGCGAATCTATTTATCATCAACCGGACACAAATCTAGACTCTAGGCTGCTACTGAGAAATTCCAGATGGAAAACCCCAATACAACTTTTCCCGACCTGGGAATCGGACCCAGGACCTCATGCTTAGGAGTAGCGCCACTAGACCAACGACGCAAAAGATTCACTTCTGATTTCCAAATACGAGCTTAATAGCGAAGTTCTCCTCGTATCAATTAATCTTTCACCACTTCTAGCTGTCAAAACACATTATCAGATGTCAGCATTGCTTCCGTACCTAAAGCTGCTACCTATTTATAATTTTTTTTTGTAAGGGAATGCATAAAAGTTTTTACACTTGTTTCTTTCAAGATTAAAATGTTCACCTAACCCAAATTCTGTCATCATTCGTATATGTAGCCACTTATTTGTTTAAAAGTTGTTTTAGAAGCAGCACTTTTATTTAACTGGGCAATTATGACAAAAACAAAGTAAAAACAATCGGAGCAGTCTTCGGGAACTGCCGATAGAAGTGAAAACTAAGTAACGCCATCTAACGAAAATGTCAGGAATTTATGTGGCTTGCTGTCAGTATAAGAACGAAAACTGTAGCTCCATTCAAAAAATTCCAAAAAAATAAAACAGAGTACGCTGTCAACACGAAATTTATATTTATCATTTATATCAAAAACGCACGTTACATACGTGCGTTTTTGAAGTGAAAATTTCATTAAGCGCGTTGAGCACTTTTTGGATGAACAAAAATCATGGAACTTGCGTCATCGTCACCGCACGTTTCCCATGATTAAATTTTCACTTCAAAAACGCACGTATGTAATAGCGGCATATTATATGGCCGCTCCCCAACACTGGAAGTATTCTTTATCTAATTTCATTGACCCTTCCAAGATAAGTGCGAACACACGAGTTCAAGTACTAAATTGTGTAACGTTATACAATAGATAATATAGACTGATAATAATTAATTATGGATACGCAACTGTGTACAGTGTCGTGAACCATTTGACAATTCACTTAGCCGCCTAGGTATGAGCTTAGCTTGAGGAGCATAGCTTGGTGCCATGCTTGGTGAGTAGAGTAGCTCGAACAAGAGGGCCTAGACGAGTGGTTTAGTATTTCTACACTCGGGGGAGGCTGGATCGCTCTAACGCGTATCTACACGTATATCCGCGGTGGAGCGACCCAGACTGCCAGGCACTTCTTCTCATGCAACCGAGCGGGTGGGCAGGTTGCGGATAGCCCAACTCCGGCTGCGGGGTCGACCACTCACGGTTACATTGACTGTCAGTGGGCGACCCCGTACTCGGAGCATCTTCTAAAGAGATCCCGGACAAGAGAAGTTCCCGAAAGCCAAATCCCAGGTTAAGGGTAACCTATATACCCCTTCCCATGAACCCATCACCTGATCAAACTACCCCACCCCACCTATCCTGACACATCCCGTCGTTCCTAAACCCTTAGGCCAACTCCCAGGCCTAAGGTGTCCCCCAAGCAACCCACACCCTCTATCCACCAAATGCCTTCCCTCCTGTCCCTATTACTCCCGTCGGTCCCAGAGGAAGGGTAACCTCGATTCCAAAAAAGCCCACCCCCACGACCATGAACATGCAGCGAGACCAAAATCCTACCCAGGTGGGTCCCGACCAAGTCGGGGAATCCCACACCGCTTCGGCGGTTAGCCCCCAACGTAATATGGGGGGGGCATCTAACTGCAACGTCGATTTTCTAATGCCGCGCTTCTTAGCGCGGCCGGCAGCTGATCTAGCGCCCATAACTCAGGCTGACATTAGTGCGCCCATTAACCCAACTTCGACTGCGACTAACGCACCAACTTCCACTACAGGTTTAAAGCCTCCTACGAACCTCTGGCAACAGAGTGCCGTACGGAACAGCAAAACCAACCCTGATATAGACCCAGACAAAGACCAAGACAAACAGACAGAGACGGGGAAAGATGACGGACCTGGTACCTCTAGCACTCTTCTGGTGGCCGGCGATGAAGTACGCCCGCTGACAAAGCGCGGAAAAATCCTGGCCCGGAAGAAGAGAGCAAGCGACCGAAAGCGCAAACTTCGCGAAGGCACTAGCCAGAGCGAAGCAGCGCGATCGGACGCTGAAGAGGAGGTGCGCGACCGGCCCCGAATACGCGCAGTGGAAACTCCGCGCGAAAAGGGACCGGACGCACGCGACCGGCCGCAAGAGCGTGCAGAGGAAACTCAGCGCGCGAAGCGGCTGGACGCGGAACCGCGCGTGCGGAGGCAAGCTTGCGAAGGGGCAACCCAGAGTGAAAAGCCTCCGCACGCGACAGAGTCTGCCGGGACCGACAGCCGACCCCGACACACAGACGGACCCAACGACCGACCTCGACCTAAACACAGTAGGGGCAAGCGGGGTGGTACCCAACACCCAGGCACCTCCAAGCCGCAGCCTGGACCGAGCGGTACAGGGCCGGCGAAGAGGGAGCGCCCTGATGAAACGGCTTCGCCGAGCATGCTTCAGGGCGACGCCAAACGGGTGAGGACCCACTCCGCTCAAGGGGAGCAAAGAACCTACGCGCGAGCCACGAAAGACATCCCGGCGCGGCTGGCCGTAGCAATTTGCCTCCCCCCCCCCTCCAGAGACTTGACAAAGGAAGAGGCCGAATACATCAAGACGGACCTAGAGAACCTAGTCATGAGTACAGACTCGACAGCACCACTCCCTGCCTTCCGCGGCTACCCACGGGTAGCGGAAGGCACTGTACAGTTGTGGTGTGAGGACGAGTATGCTCTGACTTGGCTGACCCAAAATGTACCCGCAATAAAACTCCCGACTACAGACATGACACTCACGGTTATGAGACAATCCGACGTGCCCACCCGTGTCCGAGTCTCGCTATTTGTCCCTCGTTACAGAGGTGACGTAGCTAGACTCCAAGGTATTCTGATCCGTCAGAATACCTGGTACGACATTGCCAGGTGGACACTCTACAGGGCGACTACCGTCGGTGGCGACAACTACGGGACTTATTTGACCCTGGGTGTCCCACCGGAGGAAGCCGTAAAGGTCCGGGCTCGGGAGCGACGCATATCGTACATGCTCGGCTCGATCTACGTTCGCTTCTGGCCCACGACCCGACCCTCGGATGTCCAGACCGAAAGCACGACCGAAACGACAACAACGACGACGACACAACCGACGCTGACACAGACACAGACGGATGACACCGACATCGACCGACTCGAGGAGGTCATGGCCCGAGCGGCAATGGCTGACGACGTCGACAACATACCGCCCGAATCACCTGGCTGGAGCGACCGGTTACTCGCTTCGTCGCCGGGTGAACCGCACGACGACCATTACAGAGAGGTGGTGGAGAGGCTATCCGATGGATCCATCTCTGACTAACCCCTCTTCAGCACCGTCATCGCCCCTCAACATCATCCAGACCAACCTCCAGCATAGCCAGACTGCCACGGCTAGCTTACGCAGGGCGCTAGAGGTCAAACCCCGAACCATCGCACTGATCCAAGAGCCGTGGATCAGAAACAATAGAATATGCGGCCTCAGTAACATCGGAGGTAAGCTAATTCTGGACACGCACAGCTCGGAAAAACCCAGAACCTGTGTCTACATACCCAAAGAAATTCCCTTTACGCCACTCACCCAATTCTGTTCCAGAGACCTGACAGCTGTTAGGCTCCAAACCGAAGGTAGCGTTCCAGATGTTGTACTGGCCTCGGTTTACATGCCAGGCGAGGACGCAGACTGCCCGCCAAAGGAGATGGCCGATCTGGTGCAGCATTGCGAGCGCGCCAACTTGGACCTGATCATCTGCACTGACTCGAACGCCCACCACCCGCTCTGGGGCAGCGCCGCAGCGAACTCCAGAGGAGAGGTACTATCCACCTATTTATTCTCTACTAACCTTAACATTGTTAACCGCGGTTCGGAACCCACTTGGGTCACAGTCCGCGGACAAACGATTATAGATCTGACACTCGCTACAGAAACCGCAACAAACCTAATCACAAACTGGCACGTATCGGACGAACCTTCCTGCTCAGACCACAGAAGGATCCGTTTTACACTAACCGCAAACACTAGGAAACCCGCACCGAGGCGAAACCCGAGGCGCACCAATGTTCCCAAGTACAAAAGCCTTCTGGCGTCCCTACTAGCTAGGCACCTAGCACAAGTAACCATAAGGGACCAAGCACAATTAGAATACACCGTGACTAAACTATCCGAATACCTAACTGAAGCATACCACGCATGCTGTAAACTAAGAGCGCCACAAGGCAAGAACGAGAGAAACCCCTGGTGGAACGCTGAACTTAGTAAACTCAGAGATGCGCTACGTAAGCAATTTAACAGAGCAAAAAACACGAGACTCCCGGACGACTGGGAGATATACAAAGAGACCCAATATACATACAAAAAGCAGATCAGGACCGCCAGGAGGACCGCCTGGCGTAAGTTCTGTGAATCCATCGAAACAAACAGTGAAGCTGCAAGGGTAAGGAAGATCCTATCAACTGATCAGGACCGAACCCTTGGCGCGCTGAAAAAACCCGATAACTCATACACACTAACTGACTATGAAACCAGTAAGGTCCTTCTCGAGACTCACTTCCCAGACTGCAAAATCCTAGAGGACGGGACGTGGGAGGCTGAATCAGAATGGACCGCTACGGAACACGACTGGTCAAGAGCCCGCAACATTGTAACAGAAGACCGAATAAAGTGGGCTATCGACACCTTTCAGCCATACAAGTCGGCAGGGCTGGATGGCATCTTCCCAGCCCTACTGCAGTGGGGGGTAGATCATCTGACACCAAGGCTCGTGGAGATCTACCGAGCCTGCATAGCACTCAGGTATATACCTCTTGCATGGCGTGAGGTGAAAGTCATCTTTATACCCAAACCCGGCAAAACCGATTATACACAACCCAAGGCTTATAGACCTATAAGCCTCACATCCTTCTTACTGAAAACCCTCGAGAGACTCTGCGATAGGCACATCCGAGACGGACCTCTCCGGATAAAACCATTGCACAAACAACAGCATGCGTACTCCACAGGCAAATCAACGGAATCCGCGCTGCACAGCGTGGTTTCTAAAATTGAATGTGCAGTGGACCATAAATGCTCAGCACTGGCCGCCTTCATTGACATCGAGGGCGCCTTTGACAAGACCATGTTTAACAGTATAAACATGGCCCTTGACAGACACAGAATAGACTCAACCCTGAGCGGCTGGATCACCAACATGCTCAAACTTAGAGCTGTGCAAGTCACAGTAAATGACACTACAAGGGCCATCGTCGCGAAAGGCTGCCCGCAAGGGGGCGTCCTCTCGCCGCTCCTATGGAACCTGGTAGTAGACAGCCTCATCAAAACACTCAACGACAAAGGTTACTTCACCGTGGGCTACGCCGATGATTTAACCATAATAATAAACGGAACCCACGAAAATACACTATGCAACCTCATGCGTCAAGCCCTGAAAATTGTAGAGGAATGGTGCAACAAGCACCAACTCTCGGTGAACCCCACAAAAACCGAATTGATTCTCTTCACAAAAAAGAGAAAACTAACGACGCTACAGTTACCACGATTCTTTGGAACAACCCTAAGCCTTTCAACTGAAACCAAATACCTGGGCATTTATTTGGACAAACAACTGAACTGGGCAAAACACACGAACTACATCACTACAAAAGCCAGCATATCCCTGTGGCAGTGCAAGCGGCTGCTTGGCAGGAATTGGGGGATCAGACCCAAGGTCACCCACTGGTTATACACTACAGTCATCCGACCTATTATCACATACGGCTCACTGGTCTGGTGGCCCAGGACAGACCTGAGCACAGCCCAAAGAGAGCTCGAAAAACTGCAGCGACTCGCTTGTGTTGCAATCACGAGCAGTATGAGAACTACACCCACCGCCGCCCTACAGGTAATGCTGGGACTGCCACCCTTGCACCTCATTGTGCGAGAGGAGGCGGCCTTGGCCGCCTTTAGGATCCATTTATCAGGAACCCTTAGCAATGACTCCAGAATTAAGCACACACGCATAAAGGATGATGCGATCAAACGACGACCAATGATGGCATCACCTTGTGATAAAGCCCCGAAAACACACCACTTTCAAAGGCACTACAACATTGTACTTACAGAAGAACGGTGTGACTACTCAGGCCCGAAAGAGATGAGAGTATACACTGATGGATCGAAAACCGACTCCGGCACTGGAGTCGGAGTCTTCTCACACGACTTCAACATAAATATATCCAGCCCGCTGGGGATGTTCAACACCGTCTATCAGGCGGAGTGTGTAGGCATCATACAGGCGGTCCATGCCCTAAAAGCCAGGAGAGTTACGGATACACACATACGTATACTTTCCGACAGCGCCTCAGTTCTCCAATCCTTACAGAAAAAATGTATAACCTCAAAGTTAACACTAGAATGTCACAATGCCCTAGAGCAAATAACGTTGTCTGGCCGCAACACGGTGACACTACAATGGATAAAAGGACACAGCGGATCGCTAGGCAACGACGCAGCAGACGAGCTTGCTAGACGAGGATCCAGCACGGCAGTCTGCGGACCTGAGCCTATTGTACCCATACCCTTCAACCAAATACGCAGGTGGCTACAAGAGTTCACCCACACACAAGCGGAGTATTGGTGGGCCTCGACGTCGGGCTGCAGGCAGTCCAAAGAAGCTATGCCATCATTGGATAGCGGTCTAACCAGACGTTTACTACGCCTGGACAGGAACGGACTGCGCCTGGTGACGGGGACCATCACGGGACACTGCTCGCTGAACAAACACTTCCACACAATAGGCATAACGGACAGTCCTCTGTGCAGGGCGTGCATGGAGGCTGAGGAGACCGTTACGCATGTGCTCTTTGAATGCACAGGCGTCACCCAGATTAGAACACAAACCCTCGGATCACCCAGATCTTTCACGGATGTTCTGAACAGGCCAGGAGTTTTAATTAACTTCTGGAGGGAGGTGGGCTGGTTGGAATAACCCCCCCAAGCGGCCGCCATGGCCCACGCACAATGGTCCACTTGAAGGACTAAGTGCGGAAACCAAACCCTCTAACATAGAACATAGAACATAGTATTTCTACAACATTTTTTAAAATAAATTCCTACAACGGATTGACATAAGCTTCTCGGTAGCTTATGTCTATCCAATATATTTCCATCATCGTTATCGATGATAGAATGTCATTTTGTCTAGGCCCTTAAGCCCCTTTCTCGGCTTCGGACGATGCGACTTGAGACGCGATTTGCGACTCGTTACATGTCGCGTTTCCGGCCGTCGCTCAGCATGTCGCGTCGCGGTGATTCGTAGCATCCTCTTAACAACTTCTTTCATTTGTTTTCTCTTCAATCGCTGTCTCGCAAGACACGTGTCACTTGAGCGTATAGCTCGTGGCTTTGAGGTTCTAATGTGACAAAAATTAGTCCTTCAGCAAGCCTCAGTGTGGCCATTACAATAGTAAAATCATGCGTTGGTACGCTAAATAAACATTTTCATCTAGCATAGCGTAGAACTAATAATAATACCCTCCTGTCCGAATTTCGGTCACTGCCTGGGGCCAATCTCAACGAAGTTTAGCTAAGAACGCGGGAGATATTATAGTGCACAAGTGTATGCGCAGACACACTCCTCTGTTCCCTCACTCTCACAGTCTGATGGGACGGCAATCCGACATGACTGGGGAGAGATGAGGCGCAAGAACAATGGTTTTACGTGCTTTCAGAGGCACGGCGATACCACCAACTCCCAAACTCCGGGAACTCAGAAATTCCTAATGGAAAAACCTAATAACATGGCCCGACCTAGGACTCAAACCCACGGTCAGCGGTCGCGCTTGTGACCACGACACATCGTGTGTGGCTTCGAACTTAATAATAATACCAGCCTATTACTGTCTCACTGGAGAGCAAATGTCTCTTCTCATACAGAGCATTGATCACCTCGCTTGCTCAACACGGGTTGGAATTCAGACGTATAATAACTATAAGTCCAGGTTTCTTCAAGATGACCTGTAGCAATGGCAGTGATATCCTAGCTAAACTCAGAAAGTATACAGGGTGACAGGGAAATTCGACCTATTCCTTGAAAGGGGTTATACTAGAGGTCATTAGCAACAAATTAAGTCCAATGAACTAGGGGTCAAACCTGGATGGTTCTCGAGCTGTGACGGTTCTTCGATATTGTAGAAATTTTCTGACTTGTTACCAAAAACAATTAATTATGAAAAAAATACTCCACTCTAAACATTTAATTGATACTTTTCTGAAAGCTGAGAAAGGCGTGATCATTGTAAAAAAAAATCTCGCCCAAAACTTACATAATCTCAGAAATAGAAGGTCTTTAGTAGCTATATTTTTTAATGATTGTTTTATTCCCAAATATTGAAGTAAGCTATTGGAAAAAAATTGTATGACAGTTGGCGTACAAATGTGTAAAATGACTAACTGGTTTCATAAGCTTTCCAAAAAGGTATAATTGTCATTAACTTTCCCAGCGGTTTTTCAAAAATCTGCAAAAGCGCGCTATAGACCAAATTTTTAATTTTGATTTGTTAAATTAATTCAGCTCGAAAAGTCAACGTGTAGAGTAGTGAATAAAAAATTAATGTAATTTGATACAGTTTAATACAAAAAAAAAGCAGTTAACAAAAATTACACATCCTTTTCGAATTGCCTGCCATTGTTGCGTATGCAGCCTACTACATACTTCACTCACTGGCACTCGCGTTGAAAGTGAGGTTTTCATGTGTTCGGCAGCTGCCAAAATCCTCTCCCTTAACTCTTTAATGTATGTCACTGGTGTAGGGTACACTAAGTCCTTCATGTGACCCTAAAGATAAAAGTCGCATGGCGTTAAATCTGGACTTTCAAAGATTTCAAAGGGCCCACCAGAGAAGATTTTCGTTAAATGTTTGGATGGGGATTGGCCATGATAAGTTCAGGCCATTCTTCTTGCCCTGAAATTTGAGTGGCATAACGTAACTACGAAAACTTTTCAAGAGAAGAAATGAACACGGTTTTGGAAGATGTGCCTCTAGCTACGAGAAGAGATATGGTGTACCAGCACAATGGAAGCCCAGCTCACTTTTACCGAGGTGTGCGACAATGGCTGGATGACAATTATCCGCTGAGATGGATCGGTCGAGGTTGCCCAACGTCATGGCCGGCAAGAAGTTCATATTTAACGCTATGCGACGCATCAATGGCAGGCAATTCGAAAAGGATGTGTAATTTTTGTTAACTGCTTTTTTTTTGTATTAAACTGTATCAAATTACATTAATTTTTTATTCACTACTCTACACGTTGACTTTTCGAGCTGAATTAATTTAACAAATCAAAATTAAAAATTTGGTCTATAGCGCGCTTTTGCAGATTTTTGAAAAACCGCTGGGAAAGTTAATGACAATTATACCTTTTTGGAAAGCTTATGAAACCAGTTAGTCATTTTATACATTTGTACGCCAACTGTCATACAATTTTTTTCCAATAGCTTACTTCAATGTTTGGGAATAAAACAATCATTAAAAATTATAGCTACTAAAGACCTTCTATTTCTGAGATTATGTAAGTTTTGGGCGAGATTTTTTTTTTACAATGATCACGCCTTTCTCAGCTTTCAGAAAAGTATCAATTAAATGTTTAGAGTGGAGTATTATTTTCATAATTAATTGTTTTTGGTAACAAGTCAGAAAATTTCTACAATATCGAAGAACCGTCACAGCTCGAGAACCATCCAGGTTTGACCCCTAGTTCATTGGACTTAATTTGTTGCTAATGACCTCTAGTATAACCCCTTTCAAGGAATAGGTCGAATTTCCCTGTCATCCTGTATAATTATGAATTGGAAAAGTCACATTGGTACAGACCCGGATTCAAATCTTCAAAACCACGTCCATGCAAGGCGAGGCTTTAACTACTGGGTCATCATGACCTTACCCTTACTGAAATAAAAATGAGTAAGAGTCTAACTTGGCAAGTTCTACACATTTTTTCTCATAAGATTACCTGAATGAATTATTCAAACTAGGGTCTCGATTACAAGTCAAGTTTGACACGGGACGATCTCAAGAGGTCTATAAGAATGTTAATGCGCGTTTACATCAGGTGATACCTAACTGAATGTATAAAGAAAAACGCGCTGTTGAATTTTCAGCGCTAGGCTCAGCGCCGAAACTTGAAAATCCAACAGCACGCTTTTATTTCTTTTCGGTGTCACCTAGTGTTAGTAAAAACGGGTATAAGACTGAAGTAAAGACGGTGTGATAACCAATATCTCTACATAAGTTTATATAATGAAAGGATAGCGAAGTTGCAACTTTACAAGATATTGAATGTGAATCCGAGAAATTGAGAAGGATATTTCTGACATTTTGTTAAGGTGGATTCGCAATAACAAATAATATATTTACAGAATTATAAACATAAGACACTCTATCTCACTTGTTCCATTGAATGACTTTTTCATAAAGTCGTGACATTTAATACATATATTATTTGTTATGGTCGGGAATTATATTTTAATCAAGATATAACCTGACTTGATCTGCAAATTGCAAAAATGTAAGAATATTTGAATGGTTCGATCTACCTATGCAGTTTCATCTTAAAACCGTTTGAGATTTTTGAAATATGGCACATTCCCTCCCGCTCGTTCCAGAACTTCAACTACACTAATAAACTCATGCCTTCTTCCAATAGAGGTAGGCAGAAATTATACATAGAATGCCACTTGATACGATCCTTACATACTCGTTTTGCTTCGTTTACGTTCATACATCTGATCCTCCTACTCCATACCGCAACCTCAAATAGTACCTATAGTAACTTTACTAAGGCTGGTTTCACAGGTGTCCGGGACACCCGTACAGGCCGCCCGTACGGGCTCCCGGAACGGAGACACACGTGAGGCGCTAGAACATTGTTCAAACACCCCGTACAACGTATCGTACTATTCTCTCGTTTCATAGCACTGCGGGCGCTACCCGTACGGTTCTCCCGTGTACAGACGGCCCGTACGGGTCTCCCCATTATTCGTAGAGTCTCCCGTACAGCTGTGAAACCACCCTAAGTTACAGAAAAAACGGAAAAGTTATGAATCAAATTACGCAAAGTCATCAGATTGAAAGTAAAGCATCCGGTACCAACACCTCTTTGGCTGAAAAAACTGGCTTAGTCTTTAAAAGAATATTCTCCGCAATTTATAAAACAGCTCGTAAGCTAATGCCTGAAATGAGATCAGTTTAACATACCCTACAAATATTTATTCAAAATACGACCTTAAACCTTGGAGTTAAGGTTCGTCGTAACTGAAATTTATAAGTTTGCACAATAACCTTAATGCAGATTGGTTTTCTAAACAAATCCCTTAATCTGGATAAAGAGGCTTTTCTTTTTAATACGACCGTTTTCTGGTTGAAATTTTATACAAATCTCTTCAGGGCCGAACAAAAGTGGACCACAATTTACTTGAGACGAAAAACCACTAACCCTATGTTCCTATAGGATCCGAAAACAAATGTTAACATAAGAATTCAGATTAATACAGTATGTTAACTAACAGAGTGCGTTCCCGTTAACCCGTAATAGTATCGCTCCAAGTAAAATACTGGTACAGTACGACACAACTTAGATGTAGCATAGATTTGAAAA
Organism: Conistra vaccinii; assembly: GCA_948150665.1. Taxonomy (NCBI): domain Eukaryota; kingdom Metazoa; phylum Arthropoda; class Insecta; order Lepidoptera; family Noctuidae; genus Conistra; species Conistra vaccinii. Next base: position 732,655 of record OX411320.1, on the reverse strand, counting down.
TTTTCATTCCTTCATTTCAATTTTACGAATGTATTTGTCTATAAGACTTTACAAGTTATTGCGTTATCGAAAGATCATTTTCACCTAAAGCAGTAATAAAGATTGGTGATTTTGAAGGCGAACTCAGTTCGGATGTTGATGGGTTTTACGAATTTTGCCGATGCTACTTCTAAGTTGTGTCGTACTGTATTCAGCTGCATCCGGTTAGACTGGAAGCCGACTCCAACATAGTTGGAAAAAGGCTAGGCAGATTGATTATGTAAGTACGTTTTAGTGAATTAAATACTATGTTGACTTGAAACGGTGAAGCAAAACTGTATGTCCTAGAACCAAAAATTAGAAGATTATATCGGGACTTGTATTGTATTAACGTGCACTGGGTCCCCATGGTTGATTCTCACAGTGTGGAGGCCGGAGTCCCAGCAGTGGGAAAGGCAGATTTTATTCAAGTAACACATATAACATATTGTCACGAAATTAATTGAAATGAAATGAAATTGTTTATCCTGTAAATAGGATATCGGAATCACTTTTACAAGTCGTATACAAAATAATATGCTAGATGAGTTCGACGTTTCCTATCTGATTACTCTGAGAAGAAAGGCCGAAACAAACTCAGAGGTTGGTCAGGCCACATGAGGACCATGTAGATTAGTGTCTGAAATGGTATTTTGAGGAAAGAACCACACAGATTTGAGTGGACCTGTCCAGTCAGGTCCAGTCAGTGCAAGCATTTGTCAGAAATCGTAGAGCTCAACTTGACGAACAGTACCAAAGAAAGGACATTTGCGTAGGCCGCATCAAACTGCCAGACCATAATTAAAAACTAACTGAAAAAGAAAAAAAAAATGAAAGAGTAAAAAAAAACATATCCACATAGTCCTCACGCCTGTATCTGCGAAGGGTTAGGCAGACCAGAGACTATACAAGTGCTATGATTTATTATAATTAACTGTTATACAAAAATAGCTCTTGGGTAATCTAAGATAGTAGAAGACAAGTTTATATCTTATTCTAAAAACTAATTTAGGCTCCGACGAAACGATTAGGATTCGTAACTTAGAAGTGAGATACTCGAAGATAGCAATTTATTTAAGACAAAGTCTTTAAGAAAAGTCATTAGGAGTTCTAGCAGTTAACTAGATAGTTCTGTATTATGTAATCTTGTCTTGAATATTGTTTCTTAAGAGCGGCGACCGCCACATTACGGCCGCAGTGACGACTGACATAAAAATTATGGCACTGGCTTTACGACTTTACGGTATCAAAAAACGTTTTATAGGACACACCAACTTATATACTTTCCTAATGTCTGGTATACAAACGATGGCAGTGACTGGACCCAGTGACTCAGAATTTCGGACCCAGTCAGAGGGTTCACGACGAGATCGGCAGTAAGTCAGGTGGGGGAAGCTACTGGGCCCGAAAATAGACGGGTAGGTTAGTCAACTGGACAGATGTTAGAGCGCGAAGTCAGCACTGGAGTGGGTTGAAACTAGTGTCTACACGAACCGAGTTGCAAGTCCGCGGTGGCCTGACTTACTGTTCTGTCACATTACTGGGCTCGTGTAAACCAATAACCGACTTTTAATGGTTTTATACTGAAGATCACATCTAAACGAGTGGTGTTAATGATTTGGAAAAAAATATAATTATGTTAAATAAGATCATTTTCTTAATAACTTATTAAAAGAAAATTTTGTATATTACAAAGTGAAATTAAATTGTAAAGTTATGTCTAACGCGGATGAAAAACTGAGAATCACGCAAAATCTATCTAGCGTATTTTTATCTGAAACCTTCACCATCTTAAAGATAATTTAACCATTGATGTTTTGGTATACTATTAATTAAAATGCTGTTTTGTTTTATGTATAATAAATTAATAATGCGTCTACTTTGGGCCAGCGCTCCTTGATGGGCGAGTCCTATTACTGGCTGGACGTACGACGCGTTGCGTGAGCTCAGTACAGAACACGCAAGATAAGTAACGCAATTAAGACGCAGATACATGCCAGTGACCTTGAGTGGTTAGCCATTCAATGTCACTGGCATATATCTGCGCCTTAATTAGGTTTCAGTGACATCATTCGCCGGTAAACTGCGGTCGGTATATGGCGGTCTAGGTCTAGGAAACTCTAACATATTAGAGCTCCGTTTTAATTCCCCTCAAAGGTATTGGGACGAAAAAAATTATTTATTTCTCGATACCCAAGCAATATTTAACACTCCGCCTCTACGAAGCTAAATCGAGTTCGGCTTGACATTTTCTAACGATGCCTTAACGTCACACGACACCGATAGTATCTCTACACTGGATTAAGGGACCGACACTGTAATTTATATTTCAGACTGTTTATTAAGCTTACTTTACATCTTTCGATTTATCACTAACTAGCGACCTGCCCCTGGTTCGCTCTGATTTTATGACTTGATGCCGTTTAGATGAACTAGAAAAGCGACTTATATCACTATCACTTTCTGAGATGGTGTAGTTTTGTATAATAGATTGACAACTATGTTGATTGTTTACCGAGTAGTAGGGGAGTTATCATGTACCTGTAGTTTCACTGTTACTCATCTTACTCATCGCCCTTTTGACTGGAATTATGACAATGTCGCTTAGCGGCAAAAATGTTTACATTATTTCCACGGGAAATTTTTCTTGATGCTATAGTGAAAAACACAAAGAGAGAGAGTGAGTGTAAGAGTGGGTCACTGCAAAGCATCATGCTTTGGTTGATGCCGTGAAAAACTTTTAAGGCAGTGTATAGAGGGCCGTTAACGGCACTCAGTCTCCACAGTTTATTAAGTACCTTTAACGTTACTCTATCTCAGCAGTGTATTAAGTGCCGTTAGTTTGTGACTTACTAGTGACGTGAACGTGAATGTTTAAAAAAATAAGGATATACAAATGAGGTATTATTTAAAAAAACGTAAAATATAGTACAGTACGACAGGGAACCACAACAAAACACATGTTTTAAACCACACCATGCATGCAACTTGCATGCAGCACGTAAGAAAGCATGCAGCATGCAAGCGAGGATGCAACATATGCAGCAGGCATGGTTTCTACCACGGCTCCGGCGCTGCGGGGTTCCGCTACAAAGTAAAAAATAACTTTAATTTCGGAAGTCGGTGGCGAAAAACCTAAGTTCAAAACCAAGTACACCGACTTCCGAAATTAAAGTTATTTTTGACTTTGTAGTGTCTTTTTTGGAAGACGGTTGTTCTTTTTTGTAAAAAGTTTTTTAGCAAAGGTTTTAGGACTAACAATTTAATTATAAATGAACATTCGGACTAATACACATTAAATAAAACAATACTTAGGACATATGACTTTATTTCATTCAAACTTAGGAGATACAGTTATTATAGTATTCGATATTACGACTATTAGAAGTAAAGATAAATAAGTATTTAAAACAAAATTTCGAATTTTTGAACATTAAGGTTACTGAAGTTTATAGCAAACGTGGACTAACCTCAACAATCAAACAAAATAACAAATGACAGTACAATGACATTGACAATACAATGCTTACGGCACTCTAGCCGGGCCGAGGCAGCGCTACTAGTATGCCGCATTAAAGGCACTTTATCCGCGGCGGATAGAGGGCCGTTAACGGTCTTAAGGACCGTGACCGGTCCTCTATACACTTCGAACTTTTAAAGGAAAGGAGAGCCGAGAAGGGGTGCAGTGGTGGCCCAGTAGCAACGGCCGCAACTTACGAGGTCGCAGGTACGATCCCAAACAGGCGCTTCACTTAAATTATTTCATCACCACTACTCTAAAAAACGGTGAAGGAAAACATCGTGAGGAAATCGGTATGTCCGAACTAAACATTCTGGGCCCACGTGGTGAATTACGGCCCACTTCCTCTCACCAAGAGGAGGCCTGTGTCCAGCAGTGGGAATGATTATGCTTATGCTAAAAGAAAATAAGCTAGCAGCAGTGTTCTTGCTTTTTATCTTTTTAAGGCATGCTATTATTATTTTATCTTGCTGTCAAATACTGTATTAGCCACGAAATTACGCGCAAGATTAAAAAACTTGTTTATTTATTATAAAAATAAACATTAAACCGAGGTGATTGATTCTGACACCTACACCATTGTAAAAACCTTTTTTATTTAGTTCAGAATGTGATGCTTTTAATTTCAATCCAATAAATTCTTTCATTCTAATGTCGAGGTATAAACATTGAACACAATTTTTGTTGTAGCAAATCAAACGTGAATTTTTTATTTTATTCTTAGTAGTTTATTTTATTTCACACATGATCTATTTATAGAGTTTTTCTCGTCGGCAAATCATGTTTATTTGTTTTATCATGTTCAGATATCGATATCCATCACGTCTGAGGAGTTTTGCTAGCTAATTTAATTTAACCCTGCATGTAAACTCTGATGTAGGTATTTATATAAAATATTCATTAGTAGGTAAAACGATATTTATTTATTCCATCAACACGGACGTCAGACCTTCGTCTAGTTGAGACGCCTAATATGTGGGGGTGGACGTATTCTGTACAAGTTTTATTATACCTTTTTATACCGCTAGGAGCATTGCTAGGAGTAACGGTAAGGGAAAATAAATTTTTACCTTTTTCGTTTAGATGGAATAAAAAAAAACAAAAAGCGGCTCTGATGTAAAAAAAAAAATTGATTCGTGAATTAATAAAAAGACAATGTTTTAAACTATTTCTTGACTTTTACGTAGAATCACGTGTTGCGGAAAAAACATTTGATTCATAAGCGTGCCTGTTGCTTGAGGACTATTAGGAGTTTAATTTCTGGGGAATGGCGAGGCCGCTTCTAGTCGGAAGAGGCCTCTTGGTTTATATGTCAAACACAGAATATTTTTACAAATAATCTCCTTTTCTCAAACATGCTCGGAAATTCAAGCATTATTTTGACAACGTTCTTGGAGATAAATCCAAAATGCTCAAATACATTGTATACGAGCGCCCGGCCAGCAATCTTTGTATAAAAATCCATAATTAGCTGTCGTGTTATTTACGAAAATAGAACGAACTTTTTATTTCTACACAATAGCAACTTTTAGCAGGATTTTTTTTTAAATTTCGATTCGGCTTGCAAATAGAGCTTTTAAATGTAAAAACAAAACAAATGAACATACAGGCGCGTGAAAAATAATTATCATTGTTCGTCGTTGATTCTAGAATTTATAATTAATTTACTTAGTTTGTATTACCGCGCATTATTTGAGAAAACGATCTTAGCACAAGATTACCCTAGAAATAACTTTATCAGGATGAGAAGCACCACTACTCTATAAATGAACACTATTTCACCCGATCCCATTAAGATTTCTAATTATAATCTTCCTTACATTTCGGCCCTTTTCAACAATGATGACCGCGTTTCTACAGAATAGCCAGAATAGGGAGGTCCCATCCACCGTATTTCGATAGTCTATTACATGTCTATGTTAGGCTAAATTCACATGAGTTTTACGGCCATTCATGGTTAGTGTAAGATAATGATTCATGGTTAGTGTAAGATAACTACAATGATTTTTAGTAATTAATGTTCAATTAAAAAATAATAGCATTTTGCAATTATGTTAAATGTTGTACTACTATTTACATAAGGCGTTCAATGTAAATAAATATTTATCTTTAAAAAACAACACAGATACAATACAAGTAGGTACAATGAGATTCATCGGATAAAAGAAAACGAGATGAAAATGTATTTAATGATTATAATGAGGCGTTCCTGCCCGATTGACAGGAGAAGATAAAATATAAAGAGAGCTGGAAAATTATGGAGGAGCTTTGCCCAGCAGTGGGACAACGTCGGTTAATTTAGTCCGATCTCATCGATAAAAGCTCTGCTTAGTATAGGGGTCCACGGTTTAAAAAAAAACATTGTGATGTATTTACATACACACATGTGACTAAATTAACCTACGTTTTCCCACTGCTGGGAAAATCTCCTCCATACTTTTCCAGCTTTCTTTATCTTTTGCCTTCTCCGGCTGATCGGTCAGGAACTCAGGAACGCGTCCAAATCGTCACGCCTGCCAGCGTTACTTTCCCTCTCGATGACGACGCCCATCTTCAAACACCGATAACTTTACTAACACAAACATTTGACTGTGGAAAAATAATACAATGTTACTAAGTATGTGTCATTCCAGTGTATTTCATATTCACTTTTAACTCCATTTGAAATAAGATTAGACATTTAAACAAACCTTTTTTACAGTCCGTTCAACCGATTCTGACTTCTACACCATAGGCATAACGATGGCATTAAAAAAGTGGTTACAATACCAACTGTTTACTGCAGCTGCCATTTGTCATGCCACTAACGCAATAGAAGTCAAAATCGGTTGAACGGACTGTAAAAAGGTATAGTAAAATGTTTAATCCTATTTCAAATGAAGTAAACCTAATTAAATCATCATTCTCCTGCCCTTATCCCAATTTATTTGGGGTCAGCGCAACAAGTCTTTTTCTTCCATACTTCTGAGTCGTATTCTCGGTAGTTTATCCCCATTGTAGCCATAGTATCTATTACACAAAACACTTAACTAAATATAAATAGTACTTAATTATGTTTCTGAGAATCAGGGACCTTACTACAGTAACCTTTATGACCCAATGACATCGTCTGGCATCAAGATTACACAAAACTAATTTTACAATTAATGACTATTAGTCTTGAATAGTCGATCTCGTTATTGCTAAGGGCGTTTGTCCACCGCAGCCATCAACAGGACGTCACCGAGAAACGGGATTCACCGTGACCAAAGTCGGCGGTTCAGTATGTTATCTAGCAAAAACTCGAAAACGGCTCGACCGATTTGAATAATATTTTTTTTTGTTTTGTTTGCCTCAATACAGGAGTGGTATAGGAAATAAAATTTTTAGATAAATCCAAAGGAACAGCCGAAAAATCGAAATTGAAATTTTGACTGGACAACGTCTGATGGGTCAGCTAGTGATAGATAAAACAAAAGCCGAGCGAACAGCGCCGGTGTAACAACGTATGTGGACAATATCAAACGTGTTTTGCATTTTTGGCACGTGCGTCGGTCCGCCACAATCTGGGGCCGATTTCTAGCTGTTGCGCCGAACTACTCGAAACCTCGGCGGCCAGACTGACGGACGAGCACTAGACACACAGTCATAGTAAATTTTCGGTGACGTTGCGATGACGGCTGTGGTGGACAACCGCACTAAGGTCGAAAGTCTGTAATACGTCATAAAACGATGAGGCCTATCAATCTATGTGATAGATAGTTTCAACTTAAGTGAGATTTCGTTCTGTGAATTATTGTCAGACGTGATACCTACAGCCGTAACGAGGTTGAGGTCTAGTCTGACGATGAATAGTCTCAATTAGGAGTCCTATTTATATGTCTCAAGCCCTTCATTGTAAAAGTCAGTTTTCGAAAAATGTTGTAAGTTGAACCCTTAATCAATCAATTGAAATTAAAATTGTTTTAATTTAATACTTTTTAAAGGTACGATAAAGTGCGTTAATTCTAACATTACTTAATACAATTAGGTAATATCTCTGAAAAAGAAGTTGCTATCCTACTCGATACCTATTTAAAAAATATTCCCAAAAAGTCCTTTATATTTATTCCCACACGCAAAACCGTATTAACTGGAACGCTGAAGAATCTTCAAAGAACGTAAAAGGGTTTTCTTTCAATAGCACTTTGTACCATTACGCATCTCACTGTCGGTCGCAGTGAGTCGAATCTCGTAAAGCCCATAAAAGCCACAAACTTAAGTCCTTCCATGTCTTCAAACAGGACAATTATTTGGAAAACTTCAGTTATTTTGGGGAGAAACGGATGTGAAAAGAAATTGGTTTGATTACTTTTATTGGATTTTATTACCTCGCCTCTTTTTGCTTCGTTATGGCGAGTAAAGGATTTAGGAGAAAAAATGTAGATTGTTTATTAATAATGTGCGCTTTTATAATTTTAAACGTGACGATTATTATCGTTGACGTCCACGTCCATGTCCATAAAAAATATGGAAACATGTGCACGTTATAACGTTATCGTGGACAGATTTTTTTAATTGATTTCATATATGTATATAAAGGTGGAGAGGACAATAATACAACAATTAATTAAACGGCGTGTCACTAATGACGTTCCCATTCTGCATACAAAAATTCAATCAAATATAATCAATAGTTAGATCGGCAAAATCCATAGTCGGTTCGGGTTATTCCGTTTATCCACACCAAAAAATACACCCTAAGGTGGATACTCGGAAACGTATGTCCGAGAATTCACCCTAGGCCTAGTTGTATAAACCGAATTTATTGGCTTAGGGTGGATCGCCATACATTACTGTTTAATTGGTTTGAATAACTCATTTTTGTTATATTTATTTTTGCTAGGATTTATTTGATAGTTCCAAAATACTCTTATGCATTAGTAGTGCACTAGTGCCAGTATTTTAATTTTTTGTTGTACGGTAGTCTCCACATTGTATATAATTTAATTATAAAAGCATCCGGTTAAGCAGCGAATACCTTAGTGGTAACCTGCGATATGCCCTAAAAAAAAAAAAAAACCACTCATTGTGTGCAAGTTAGAGTTTAACCAGTATCTAGGTTTATTTCTAATCTCTACCTGGATTTAGATTGGAAATTAGCCTTGATTTTCAGATTCATGATGAATGATTCAAACTTGGGATTCTGAACATTTGTAGTCTGAAAGCTGCTGCCAATTTTGTTACGTAATCCGTTGGTTACTCGTATTACGTACGATAGTAAAGAAGGTTTCTTACTGTCATAGCTATTAATACGGCCTAGTTTGCTCCGCATAATGATAATTTAACCTACAGGTCAATACAGCGACAACAGTCTTGTAATAATTATGTTTAAAATTAAACATCAAATTCACCACAAGTTCACAGTTGCCTTCACTATAATTTAAAATCATAGATTTTTCCAATTAATTTCGTAAAAATAGTGATATCTAAAATTTCCCAAATTCAGCACCATTGAAACGCTAATTTGGTTTCAATTGGTGCGTTAATAATCCAACTTGTTTTGAGCACCGCAACCTACCTATCAACTAGTTGGAATAAAGCTGTGAACAGACAGTAGAAATTGGTTTTGGAATGAAATTTCTTATCGCATGTTCTACTCTGTACACTTGACTTACTGTTGTAACGTAGGTACCAAGAAAAGTGTCGTGATGTTCAAAATATTACACTTTTTTCAGTCTAGGTCTCAGGCCGTGTCCTATTTAAAAGCGATCGTTGTGCGAATACGCGATCGGTCGCGTGCATAAGTGACTTATTGTTCGGAAAACGGCGCGACCTCACGTTCAGGTTCACTGAACAAATAGTTCGAAAAATCGTGAATTCGCGCGGCGACCGCTTTTAAATAGGACGTGCGGTAATTCATCAAGTGTGCAAAAGCGAAAGAAACTTCGTTCTCACCGGGTGTCCCACGGGCCACGACACCTGTCGGTTTTTTTGTTACTGAGTGTGCAAATTATAGACACCAATTTTTTTTTTGTGTTTATTGTACACGATGATTATACCTACTCTTTGCCTGATACCTGCATTCTGCATTCTGCATTCATAACAATCATCAACTCATTAAACACTTCAAAAGTAATTTTAATTATAAACAACTAGCTTTTGGCCGCACCTTCGCCCGCGTTGAGGTCGGAAATCATCCTACGGGATCGTATTGCCGATGCCGGGATGAAAAGTAACCTAGATCTTAACTCAGGTTATACTCTATCCGTGTGCCAAAACCGTACTGCGGTAAGCTGTGAAAAATTTACAGACAGACACAATAACTTTCGCCTTTAAAAAATATTAAAGTAAGTATGGAAGGATAGGTATATGGATAGTATGGATGAAGTAATGCCTAAACGAAACCAGGTACTTCCTAAAACCAGCTTCTGAAATCTGAAATATGAATAGGGATGATGACAAACTTTTTTTTTTGTCCGTTTGATAGATTATTAAAAAAATATTGGACAGGTATTTTTTATTTTTTTACGTAGTCAAAAGATTACGGCAATATATTGAGTTAAAATGTGGCATGGATGACGGCACTCTTCAGTAGATTTTATACCAAATTGTGCCGTAGCGTGCCCCCACTTTAATGCGTTCTATCTAAATCATATTTTATTAATAAGATAAAGCAAAAAATTGTCAAAAAACAAAATGTCTATAATTTTTTTGTTATCTGACTGACGAACTAAATAAAAACTCCCTGTTCCATCACCATTCGACATATTTATATCCGCAAAAGTTGTTGTTTATACAAAATTCGTTCATTCGAGCAGCTCTGACATCAGTTTCTAGCTTTATATTCATGTCTGCTCCCGGCCTAACTCGTTCGTCCTAACAGATTTTCATAGCAAATGGAATGTCATGAACATTGTAGACCAGCTGAAGTGGTGTCCAACGCATCCATTTGAGAATTTCATCCTTATTCTGCTTATAATAAATTAATGAATGTGATGAGTAATTATTTTCCCGACATTATATTATTATGACATGTATGATAGTTGACGTTTTTGCAACATGCACGTTTCAGAATTTGGTTAGATATTTTCAGACTAATTAGATGATTTATGTTATGAAGAAAACGTATGTTTAGCAGCCCAGTACCTACGGATTCACTCAGTATTTGCTGCTCCATACATCTAAACATACAATACAGTTTCTGTTTGTGAGTAATTCCAAAAAATCTAGATGGTCCTGTTCTTGACCTCGATCTCCCCTGGTGGAAAGCGATGGATGAGGTCTACGATGGAACGAGCAAGCCCAGAAGATACCTAAAGGCTGACGGTTTATACGTGGAAGGGAACACAGATGCTGGAACATAATGAATAAGGAGGAGAAGCGCTTGAGTACGTCTAATCGGTATATCGACCAAGTGCTGATGGTAGGTACCCTGCAGTACGTCTGGTAGTCCGGAAGTGAAAGGGAGAGGTGGGATCACGTCGTGCAGCTCCTGCGTACACTCTCCGAATTAACGACAATGAACCATCCGGGATTTCCAGCTCGGGGCTTCCAACTTTCGTCTCCCTAAAACGTCGGCATCACATTTGCACCTCTAAAATCACACTGTCCGGTGTAGCAAATGTTCCGGATTGCTTAAAATCCGATGACAATTAAAGCATCCTTGCTTACTCTGACGATTACAAAGTAACTCAGGACGAAAACATCCTTTAACCCATGGATTTAAATCGTTGGATTCACGTTAAAATACGCGATTTTGTTTTGTTTTGACAACTCTGACACACACAATGACTCAGTAAGTTGACTTAATTGTCATGGAAACGCCATAATTATAATGTGAGCTAACTCTTCTCAGTATGGACACTTTTCGTGCGACATAGTACGATGAGGGCAGATCTAACAATTTAAATCTTTGCTTTTCCCCGTGGGGTCTGGGAGTAAGCAGAATCGCTACAAAAAAACCTGCTACAATCTTTAGACGTTTAATTGTTTGTTTAAATTAAACGTGATTTAAGAAGTTCTTTTCACTTTGAACTCATTTCAGAATACTACCAAGCTACAACCGTTCCTGTGGATTAAATCGCCGTCATTGAGTGAGCACGCGTGCTAAAGGGCCGCTTTGTGATCCAACTAGTGGTTCTCATTGAGACTAAGCTTACTGGTTGGGTGCCGGTAAATAATAAGACCGTCCCTCAATCGTTGGGCCAGATTAAAGGATTATTTCTGATGGATAGATCCTAATACAATACTAAAAATAATTATATAAATATACTTTAGGTACTGTGCCTGTAAATTTGTCCAAGTAAAATACACACGGAAATTTTTAATGCTTGATTTTTGTCGGTCTTTGAGAAAGCAGCGGACATTTTTGGTGATTAGAATTACAAATCTAATCACAGCTTGACACAAGTTAAAGAAATAAAGTACGGTAAAAATAAAACATCACTTAGTCTTTCACCATTTCTTAAAAACACCTTTTTTTTTGCTGCCGAATCTAAAGCTCTACTAAAGTTAATGTTCTTTTGATCTGAAGGCCAATTCTCGTACTAAAAGAAACGTTCATATTCAAATCGCAATCTGCCAAACTTGTCAAAAATGTTGGTAAATTGATTGTATTTTTGGCAGATTGCGAATGAGATACGAATACGAACGTTCTTAAAAATTACTGGAATTGCCCCCCTGTTATTCAATCACAACAGCTAACATCTGATGTGACATCAGATTTAGAGACTTGATTTAGCGTTCTAACCAAAATGACTAATATGTTCTTTTTGGAATGGGCAACTAGCTTCAACTGCTGACTAACTGACCGACTCTTTGACAATTGAAAAGTGCCTGTAGATGGTTTAATTGAAATAAATGCTATGAGTTTGAGTTTTATATTATCATCTAGGTTCTATTCTATACTCTCATCTACATAAAACTAGTATTTCCGAATAGGGAACTAATCACGTTCGGCAAATATTATCTGAGAGCGGCCAAAGTTTGAGTTCCGTACTATTGCGGTGCGGCCGTATCCCCCTATTAGTATTCAGAATATAACCCCCACTAATATTGAGGAATCACTAGCTATGAGCGAATTACGTGAATCACCTTTTTAAACGGTTTTTATGGCGTATACGTGGCGAGTGTGGCGACACGAAAATGCACACACAGCTTTATCAATAAGGTACCACAACAAAAGACATTCAAGTTCAAATCCGAAATAGTTGCTACCTTTTTGTTATTTTTTATTACGCAATGCAATAGAAGAACATTTAAGTTCTAGTTTCCGTTCCCGTAGACAAATTGTTTTCTTTTTGACATTTTATTGTCATCTTTCCTACTTTATTATCAATAAAGTAAATTACCATTTGCTCAATGGCTACAGGAAGATTTTACTCAAGTTTCCAAGTGGGCACACGATGCTGGACTGGTTCTTAACGCAAGTAAGACCAAAATTATTCATGTCCACTCTAGCCATCTAAAGTATATTACTTCTTTTAAGATAATTGCACACAGTCACAGCTGTCTTCACTCCACTCTGTCAGGTACATGTCAATGTGAGGCAATTGATCAAGTAACGCACCACACCTACCTTGGATTAGTCGTAGCCAATCGTTTTAGCTGGACTTTTCACGTGGACTCAGTCTGTGACAAGTTGCGAGCTATACTGGCAAAGTTTTATATTTTGAAACCTAAAGTTCCGTTCAAAATTTTGCTCAACATGTATATTGCTTTAGCGCAATCAATTATAGCATACGGAATCACGAGCTATGGGCGAACGTTTAAATCATATACTGAAAGGATTTCCAAACTGCAAGTTAGACTTTTAAAACTTATCGTACCCAGAAAAATTAAACACCAATATAAAGATAACGTCATTGAACTATTTAAATATTGTAAAATTTTGCCAATTCAGATGAGACTTAACATGGCCCTCATGATTGAGCAATTTAATAATAAAAGCATTCAAGTACCGATAACACATAAAATAATCACAAGAAGTATCACCAGAAATAAACTAATAAGTAGTAGGTACCTCAGGCTAGAAATTATTATGGTAGGCGGACCGTAAAATTTTTAATACCCACAATTTACAATGAAATACCAAAATCAATAAAAGACGAAATAAACTATAAGAAAATAGAAAAACAATAAGCAAAAATACAAAAAATACTAAGTATTACAATTACTTATTTAACATAGAGTCTAATAAAATATTTTTCAAATTTAAAATACCACTACTAATTAAAACTAATTAAAATAAATAAAGGCGAATCAACATGTATAACAATTTCTTTACGTTGACTAGAACCGGCCCAGTAGCGAGCAGCTCAGGTTCAAAACATTACATGACTCACGTACCTTGCTGATAGATGTTTACGGCTTAAATAGTTACGTGCAAATTATTGTTCGTGTACCTGCATTGTTTGCTTATTTATATAGAATAGGCAAATAATGTGTAAAAACTTACATGGATAATATACATGAATGATATTATATAATAAGTAAATATAAGTTATATTTTAATGATTATGGAGTGTTGTAATAGCGAATGTGAGTACCAATACAAACCATTTCTGGTTTAATGGTACAAAACAAACGTAAACCTGTAATAAGACTGTATTGTATAAATAATAATAAAAAATATAAAAAAATAGTATTTTTAAGTTGTTATGTTTACTCATGTTTAAGCGTGCATTCTGAAAGTGGGCGACGTCGCAAAAAGCTGTCAAATATTTTGGCAATATTAGTAATATTGCCAAATTAATCAAAACAACGAAATATGAAATATTGGTAACTGTGAACTAAAATATTAATAATAAATTCCAATTATAATATAAAGGCTTTTGCAGACCAGCGCGATTTGTCGCGCGACGCGACACGAACAATACAAAACTTCACGGTATAACAATAACCGGCGTCGCGTCGCGCGACAAATCACGCTGGTCTGCATAAAGCTTAATGCAATTATTGCGTTTGAATGGTGAAATTAAGTGCAAAGTAATAAACAAAATGTGTATGGCATGGACATTTCCTCCATGAAAACAACCAAATAAACTTCAACTTTCTACAACGATGGTGTCACAATGGGGTTGTTAATAAACCCATAAAACGTCCCGTGTCACTTTGACCCCGCTTGAGATGGGTCTCGACCCATAATTTTATAGTCTGTGTGAAATGGATCATGGGTAAGCCCGTGAAAATCTATTGTCATGAAAATTTTTGTCGGATTTATAGGACACTAGCTTCTGTTAGCGACCTCTGCGCGTGATTTTTTGTTTTAACATAAAAAGCCCACACACAGCACAGCACATTTGGCAATACTGTAGCTTCCCATTAATTAAAGAATTTTCAGAATCGTATCAATATTTCTGAAGATTACCCCCTACATACAAACTCACAAATACTTTAATATAAAATTATAAGTAGGTATTCATTTTTACGTGAAATAGTAAAAAAAAAACAAGTATCCTGACTTAGCACACGAGGTTTTCGACATGTGGGACGTGGACTCTGCAATCATTGTACCAATAATCGTAACGGTTAATGGCCTCATAGTGAAAAGCCTCGACCAACACCTCAGGAGGCTATCATTCGTGGAGGCGATCGGCGGCAGTGACCTCTCGCGTCCGGCCCTGGTCCAGGCCATGGTGCGGAGCGAGAGGGCATGGTAAGCCGTCACCTCCTTCTGCGAAGCAGTAATGCTCGCGAAGGAGGAGGCGGAGCGCGCGAGGGAGTGGCAGAGGCCGCGCCCTACCAGCCCTAGCCGCCGCCGCCGTAGGAGACTTCCCGGGCGTCGGGAATTGATAGCCGATTTCCGGCGACCGTAGGCGCGGGCCTGCGGACGGAGAGCAGAGGGCAGCTCGCCGTCCGATAAGGACCAGGCCCGGGTCGACGGCGCGTCGTGTTCCACGCGCGCCTCAAAGAGATGTCAGCAAAACTGACGGGGTCCGTTAGGGCCGATGCCTGCCGGGGTTGCGGGTAGTCCCAAGGGGAAACCGTGGCCCCTGGCATGGCAAGGGAAGGAACAAGGGTGGGTTTTAGTCAGTAAAAGTCTGACACGCCCTTCCGCTCCGCCCAGAGCGGGAGAAGTCATTGGATGATTTCCCACAAAAAAAAAAACAAAAAAAAAAAAAGGAGGCTCTCATTGCGCGGCTGGGTCAAGGGCTTGATTCGGAAAGCAGTACTCCTAGACACGGCACGCATCGTGAGGAGGTTCCTCTCTCTAGAGCCCTGACCACTGGCAACTTGGACCCTGTTCCTGATGCCGATGGGCCACTATTTTTATATTTGTTGTTTTTGTTATGTTTTTTTATTTCTTTTTCATGAAAATATTTAAAAATGTATTTTAATGTTTGAAAATGTAATAAAGGAAAATAATAAATAGTTTCTAAAACAGCAGACAGACGTGTTTCTTAGGAGTTTGTTGTACTTCTTGTACTCTTAAAAAAATAATTCATTCGAAAATATGAATTATGTCGGATTGTGAATCAGGCTTTTTTAATTTTTCCACGGTAAGTAAAACCAAATGCCTACACATGAAAGTGATCTTTTAACACTCGGAGCAATCCGGAATTTGAGAACAAAAATCGACTACTTCTGGTGTTTTTATGGACACAGATAGGTCTATGTATTAGATCTGATCAATCCTAGGACACCTTTTCGGTATTTTTTATTTTCAATTTTCTAAATAAGGCAGTAGGTATGTAACTATCTTGTTTAATTTCGTTTAGATATCGATCTAAAGAGACCTAAGAAGAACCTGGCATTATAGTGGTAGATCCCGCCGCGCACCGCGCGCACTGACGAGGAAGCGACTACCTATATCTCGCTGAAAAAACGTACAAAATAATGAAGGTCCCGTGTAAGTAAAGGAAGATACATACATTATAATCAGTTGATCGCCGACTGTTCACACCACTGGCGACTACTCGTTATTGCAGCGATAAGAGCTATCGAACAGAGTACTCGCTCAGCGACGATTGCTTGGCCGGCCGAACCCTCGCTGCGAGACTCACGCTTGGTACACACGGCTACTTATTAAGCTATTACATTTCCAGTATAAGCTGATCTCGTTTTGTGCAGAACTTCTCCACAGTGAGAGGTCAGCTTATACTGGAAATGAATAGCATGATTTGTAGCCGTATGTACATACGCATACACTCAAGTAATCGCTCTTCGCCGACGCGCACTCGCTGCTCACCAACTCATTTTTAGTTGCTAGCTCTACTCGCTTCTCGTTAATCGCTGGCGGTGATATAATTATCATACTGAAATAGCCAGCAATAATCTCACCGAATAATTTAATATTGAATCATCGATATTGATTCTGTAACGATAGGCATGAAATTCCTGCTCATAAAGGAACAATATCAAATTCAATTATTATCGGAAAATGAAATTATTGAACGTTAATATTCATTGCTTTACAATTGAATTTATTGCCTGTAGGTATAGTCAGCTAATTTTTAAGATCCAAAATATTTATTTGTGGAAATATGAGTATTTGTGTTTTCTTTTTTTTTGCGTTCGTGAGTTTGTATGTACTTTTGGTAGCGACATTTTCAATCAGAAATGAAATACATCATAAAACCAGTCTATTACTGGCCCACTGCAGGGCAAAGGCCTCTTCTCATACACAGAAGGCACGAGCATTGATCACCTCGCTTGCTCAAGACGGGTTGGCGATTTCAGACTTATATTAACTATAAAATCCAGGTTTCCTCAGGTTTTTTTTTTCTTCACCGATGTCAGTACCTAATATCCAAGATAAACTCAGAAATGACGTAGGAACATTTAAATTTAAAAAGTTGGTACTTTCCCGTATTTCAAACAACAAACTCGTGCATGAGAGGCGAGCCCTTAACCACTGGGCCATCACGACATTTACACGACAAATACATCATGGTGTCGTACAAAATTGCCAATCAGTATAATTATGTCTCCTCCTAAACTTTGCCTTAACCCATTTCAAGGTTAGCTTTTTACAATTTATTCATTTTCTATTCTTTGGTAACTAGAGTGGTGAGGATGAGTTCCCAATTAGTAACGGCCATAACCATAATTAGCCTATAATGTTCCCACCACTGGGACACAGGCCTGCTCTCTTTGAAAGGGAGTGGGCCGTAATCCACCACGCGGGCCCAGTGCGGGTTGGTAGATGTCTTATGTCTCGAATTTTTGGTTCTAGGACATGCCGGTTTGCTCACAATGTTTTCCTTCACCCTTTTGAGAGCAGTGGTGATGATAATATTTACACAAAGTGCCTGCCTGGGTTCAAACTATACAGAACTTGTAAGTAGGGCGTTACCACTGTCCATCCGTAAATGCTATTACAGACTTAAAATTTTATACAAAGCCCGTCCCTATCTTAGTGAAGAATTGCGAGTCCTGCTTGTGGAGTCTTTGGTTCTATCAAAATTAAATTATGCGGACACAGTGTATGGCCAACGACTCCAGTCGAAGACTGAAAAAATGATCCAAAGACTTCAAAACGCCTGTGCACGCTTCTGTTTTAAAGTTCCCTTTAGGGGTCATGTTACACCTTTCTTCAATGAGCACAACATTTTAAAAATGAAAGCTAGACGTAAACTCCACTTGGCGAATCTACTCTTTGGTATCATTAAGTCTCATTCCCCTTCCTATTTGTATGACAGACTATCATGGACAAGAAGACACAGAATCGGTGAGGGCAGAAAATGTTCTCAACAGCTTTCCATACCACAGCACAAGTCAGCGGCTTTTAGAGGCAGTTTTCGCTATGCAGCTACCAAATGCTGGAATAATATCCCTCCTCCTATAAAGTACAGTAAAAGTTGCTCAACATTCAAACTTAAATTAAGACAATTTTGATTAAATCATCAAAAGGATGCTGTTAATATTCCAGCTGACATATCTGCCATATAAAACAATTTATTCTATCTGCTTTTAAGAACGTAGCGTGTAATCCAGTTAATGTCCCGGAAGGAAGTCATGCCACTCCATACATAAGCCATCTAATGTCATTAAAATGCCAATATTGCATTTTATTGTTTTTATTTCGAACAATGTATACTTATTTTATTTTTAATCATATAATTATTCTACGACGTCATAACGTCAACGCCGGCTATTAATTAATTTTTGAATTCTTATAAATTTTGCCAATTTTATCAATTTCTTCAATATTTTAATTTAATTAATTTTTATTTTTACGAGTCCTTTATTATTGTCACAAACTATGATAATAAGATCTGCATTAAAATCCGTTCCGTTTCGTAGTTTACAAGAACAACGCAGTCACACTATTTTGCTTTGAAGGTTTTAGTTTTTATGACACAGAAGATATTGGGTATTTATTTATTTTAGTTTCTCATTCACAACACACCACACACATGTAGGCACAATATTTTATTTCATTTTGTGAGCTTTTCATATTATCGTATATTTTACTACATTTGATTTCTGTTAATTTATTAAATCGGACGTAAACTTCCGTGCACTTCATACTCAAGCGTATGGCACTCGTGGGTTGCAGCTGAAAATCAGCGTCAGGTGGTACACTTTGTGTTGCCATCTGACATTATGCTGAGCTGAGGCCCTTTTGGCATTATAATCTCTGGTTTCTGTTTTAGTTATAAGGTGTATTTTTCTAATTTAATGACAATAAACGCATTTTCTTTCTTTCTTTCTTTCTTTCACTGGGCCACCACTGCTCTGGTGATGGTATAATACGTGAAAGCTTTTTAATAACCTGTCACCATCATAGACGGAACCGGAACGTGTGAAAAAGGGCTCTGTCTGAATAAAATAAAATTAACACTCAACTCACTAATATGAATAATGACATTTTAGTAGAACCACAACAATAGTAGCTATTGATAATAAATTAGGAATTCTTTATAAGTTGTAATCTAATTTGCATTATTATAAAAAAATCCGAACGAAGAAAAATATTCGTAATGAATAACGTTAATGAACTCATCATTAACGTTATTAATTACGAATTTCTTTGTACAAAGGAAACAGTAATTGGTTAGAAGGAAAATATATTTATTTTAATTGAGGTTATTAGAGTTCCGTTTTCTTGCGTACCTACCTATTAATAATACCAGTCTATTACTGTCCCACTGCTGGGCAAACGCCTCTTCTCATACACAGAAGTCACGAGCATTGATCACCACACTTGCTCAAGACGGGTTGGCGATTTCAGACTTATATTTAGCTATAAATAAGTTCAGGTTTCCTCACGATGTTTTTCCTTCACCGATGTCAATAATGACCAGGATAAACTCAGAAAGTGCTTATGAATTAAAAAGTCACATTGGTACTTGCCCGGATTTAAACCCTCAACCTCGTGCATGAGAGGTGACATCTACCTGTTCATTTATTTCGGGGTCCTTGATTCCTTTCTTTTTACTGCTGCCAACTCTTAATGTATTTTAACCTTGCTTGTTTTTTTTTTCAGTTATAAGACTGTATTTAATATTTTTAACACAACTAACTATTTAAACTATGTATATTATACAACTAACTATTATACATATATATTATGTACACGTATGTAACACATAAAGAGATACATACTCGAACCCTTAAAATACATATGTAATCTAAGCATGGAAACTGGTGCCGTTCCTACTTGCTGGAAAACTGCTGTTGTCACGCCTATTCACAAAAGTGGTTCCAAGAATGTCCCTGATAACTACAGGCCAATTTCTTTGCTTTGTGTAACCTCTAAAATCCTTGAAAAACTGGTGAACAAGCGCCTCGTCAGCTTCCTAGAGAAAAACTCTCTACTCTCGGAGCGGCAGTTTGGCTTTCGACGAGGGAAGTCTACTGAGCAGGCTGTCAGTCAGCTGACTGGCATTATCTCCTCTAACATCGGCAGGGGCCACCGCACAGCTGGTGTATTTCTAGATCTCGCCAAGGCCTTTGACACAGTCTCAATTCCCACACTGCAAAAAAAACTCGAATTCTTTGGTGTCAGAGGCCTGTCCTTAGATTGGTTCAGGAGTTACTTGTCTGATCGGCATCAGCTTGTTAAAATCGGGAATACTGTCAGCAGGAGTCTTCCAGTGGCCTTCGGGGTGCCGCAGAGAAGTATTCTGGGACCAACCCTCTTCATCATGTATATGGACGACATTCTGAGACTAAATATTGAACAGTCGGAAGTAATCTGCTACGCTGATGACACAGCTGTAATTTTTCACGGTGCTACTTGGAAAGAAGCTCTGACTGCAGCTGAAAAAGGGATAAGTATCATTGCAACATGGCTAGAAAATAATCTCTTAACACTAAACCTCAAAAAAAACAATTTCCTGACTTTCCACGTCAATCGATCTAGCAAACCAAACATCGATTCTATAAAAATACACAACAACAAATGCAACGTGCTAATAGCAGCACCCACCTCCGCTTCCGATTGCAGCTGTAATGCCACTGACAGAGTAGTAAAGACAAAATATCTAGGCGTCGAAATTGATCAAAATCTGTCCTTCAAAGCACAAATTCAAACACTCGCAAAAAAGACTCGCAAATTCATTTACGTTGCAAAACTCTTACGAGCCAGTTCTCCCAAAAATATATGTATACGGGTATACATCTCTCTCTGCCAATCTGTCCTGCAATACTGTGTAAGTGTCTGGGGCAGTGCCGCCAAAACGTGCATGCTGGAGCTTGAACGAGCCCAGCGGGCCGTACTCAAGGTGCTTCTTGGAAAGCCGCGGCGTTATTCTACGGACGAACTGTACAAGGAATCTGGGGTTTTACGCGTACGTCAACTGTTCATCCTACGATCTCTACTAAACCTATTAAAACTCAACAAAAATCGTTCGAGCTGTAGTAAGGGGGGTAGGAAATTAACTGAAAGGATCCCACTTCCAAAAACAAAAACCCTCTTCGCGACGCGGTTTTCGTCGTATTTACCCATACGAATGTTTAACACTATAAGCAAAACTTTAACCGTACCGAAAATCCACTTTGAGGCCAAAACTAAACCTAACGAATGGCTGCTGGCCCGGACTTATGAGGAAACAGAGAGTTTACTCTGTTGCAGTTAACCCACCATACTCTCTGATAAAAATATATAGCACTATACACACTACACTTACACTTACACACCACACTTACTCACTAGACTGTTTTTGTATTATGTAATTAGTTTGTCTGTTTTCACCCACATATTTATTTGTTAATTTAGATAATTATTATTTTATGAATTTTGTTATGGGTTTAAGGTGCAGTTTTGCTTGTGGGATTTCTGAGTAATAAAAATACGTGCTTGCACTATGCTGATTTATTTGCGACTGTTTTGGTGACAATTTCCTATTGATATTATGGACACACACACATGCATAGGTACTTGCTCCACTCTTTCACACAAACATTGATCTTACTCGACATACCGCCCACCAAAGGGTCTATGGGTCTATGGCCCTTTTACAATGCCTCATAAACTTAATTCAAACAAACTACAATGGGAATGATAATCTAACACATAAGATAAGTACCTACTTAGTTAAGTTAATCAGTTAAGTATTCTTACATTTTGATATTAAAACAAACAACATGCACATTCAAGTATCAATCAATATCTATTGGTAAATAACATAACTTATTAAATGACCTTCGCACTACACTATCACCACTTTTCACAGAATACACACGCGTTACACCGTCAGTACCTGGGTGCTTGTCAACAATGCGTCCCATCATCCATTTACCCGGAGGTAAATTATCTGATTTGATTAGGACAATGTGTCCTAGGTCAAACTCCTTGACTTTGTGGTGCCATTTTGAACGTTCTTGCATTCTTGACAGGTATTCTTGTTGCCATCTGTGCCAGAAGTCAGTCAATAACCTTTGTTGATGCTGCCATCTCGATAAATGGCTCATTGGGATATCTCGGAGGTCTGGTGTCGGCACAGTGATGGGTGTTTCACCAATAAGGAAATGACCGGGGGTCAGTGGTTGCAGGTGATCGTTGTCCGTGTCATCCAATATGGTTAGAGGCCGTGAGTTGAGGCAAGCCTCAACTTGACATAACAAGGTGCTCAATTCTTCGTAGGTCATATGTCTAGTCATGATCCGCTTTAAGTGATGTTTCATCGCCTTCACCCCAGCTTCCCAGAGTCCGCCCATGTGTGGGCTGTAGGCTGGGATGAAATGCCACTTTGTTCCCTCGATTGCTAACTTCTCGGCGATTGGACCATCGAATTGTAATTTAGCCTCAGTCCAATCTGCTACCAGTTGCCTGTTTGCACCAACGAAGTTGCGTCCTTGGTCGCTCCATATCTGAGCGCATCTTCCTCGCCTTGCTACAAATCTTCGGAAGGCTGCGATGAAGGCATCTGACGTGAGATCTCCTACCAATTCCAGGTGAATCGCCTTTGTCGACATACAGACAAAGACAGCGATGTATGCTTTGTGCGTTTTAGCTCCCCTGCCTCTAGAAATCAAGACCTGATACGGGCCTGCGAAGTCAATGCCCGTGTTCCAGAAAGGTTTTGCAGGTGTCACTCGAACTCGAGGTAGGTCTCCCATTTGCTGTGGCCTTGCCGTAGCGTTTAATTTAGCACAAATGAGACATTTTTTGATTTTAGATTTAACTAATGTCCTTGCTTTCAGGATCCAGTATCTAGTTCGTAGGAAACAGAGCATTGCTTGAACTCCGCCATGCAGCGTTTGCCGGTGAGCATCGGTGACGAGGAGAGTGGTAAGGTTGTTGTCACGGTCAAGGATAATCGGATGTTTGCTATCTTCATTTAGGTCAGAGTGACGCAGTCTTCCGCCCACCTTGAGGAGTCCATTCTCGTCCAGGTAAGGTTTTAAATTGTTCATTTTACTCTTTCTTTTAATAGGTAAGTTTGATTTCAGGTGCTGAATTTCTTCTTCGAAGCTATCCCTTTGTGCTATTCTCAAGCAAGTTTTTAATGCATCATCTAGTTCCTCCGTGTTCATAGGTAAGTCTTTATTTTCTATTTTTCTTCCCTTTAAAAATCGTTTGCAGTACACTATTACTTTAAGCAGTTCTTGTAAAGTATCACAATTTTCAAATTTTGCAGATACTCTTTTTTCATTGTCAATTGTTAGGCTAACTTGTATTGTTTCTTTTCTTTCCAGGTCCGTCATCATCATGTTTGGTCTGCTGTATTGGATTTCTCCTTCTGTCAGCCACTTTGGACCCTTCCACCACAGTTCATCGTCCTTTAGGTCTAATAAGGAATTTCCCCGCGAAGCGGTGTCAGCTGGATTTTCTTGTGATTTGACATGATACCAATTATGATTGCCAATGTGGTCCAGTATTTCAACTACCCTATTTCTAACGTACGTGTTCCATCTTGCAGGATCACCGAAAAGCCAGGAAAGTACAATAGTAGAATCGGTCCATGCGAATATCTGACAGGTTGGTATATTCATTGCTTCCTTTATCTGCTTCAAGAGTCCAGCCAGCAGCACAGCTCCACTGAGTTCGAGACGAGGTAAGGATTGGGGCTTAGTAGGGGCTACCTTCGTTTTAGCGGCAATGATGGAGGTCTTCACGTCACCCTTGGATGTTCGTATTCTTAGAAAAGCTACTGCAGCGTAAGCTTTCGCTGATGCGTCACAGAAGCCGTGGATACTGATGTTATTCATAGTATTTTCAGTAGTATGAAGCCATCTGTCTATCTCAATATCAGGTAAGTATAGATTAATTGATTCTCGTAGGTTATTCCACTCTGCGGCAATGTTTTCGTCTACTTCTTCATCCCATGTTACTCCTTGCAGCCATAATCGTTGAATGAGAAGTTTTGCTGGCAAAATAGAAGGTGCCAGCCAGCCTAGTGGATCAAATAATCTCTGTAGGTCGGCCAGAATTGTTCTCTTCGTAGTGAGCCTTGACGTAGCAGGTAAGTTTGGGCTGTATTGAAATCGATCATTGCCCATGTTCCAGTGTAATCCTAAGGCTCGTGTAATTCCGTCTAATGTAATATCTAATTTTACGTGAGAGCTTCTTTCAGCTTCTTCAAATTCTTTAAGAAAGTCAGCATCGTTAGAACACCACTTTCTCAGTTTGAACCCGCCCTTCTGAAGTATGGCATCTATTTCTTTGGCCACTTTTAATGCGTCTGCTACACAGTCTTTACCTGACATCATGTCATCCATGAAGTAGTCGCGTCTTATTATTTCCGCCGCTTCAGGATAGTTTCGTCCTTCATCTTTGGCTACTTGATGCAAGGTCCTTACTGCCAAGTAAGGAGCAGAAGCAGTTCCGAACGTGACTCTGGTAAGACGGTAGTCTTGGACAGGTTCTCGATTATCGTTTCTCCATAAAATTCGTTGCAGATCTCGGTCTTCCTCTTTAACGATGATTTGTAGATACATTTTTTGGATGTCAGCCACGAAGCAAACCTTCTTCATCCGCCATCGCATGATTAGACTTCTCATGTCGTCTTGTAACTGTGGGCCTACCATCAGTTCATCATTGAGTGATACATTGTTGTTTCCCTTTTGAGAAGCGTTAAAAACAGTTCTCAATTTGGATGTCTCTTTGTCTTCCTTTATTACCGCGTGGTGCGGTAGGTACACAGAGGGATTGGAAATTTCTTGTTTCGGTACTTCTTCCATGTAATTTAATTCGTAATCTTTCATGACTGTAGCATAGTCGCTTTTAAGTTTTGGGTTATTCTTGAATCTTTGTTCTAATTGATATAATCTCTTGAATGCTATTGTTCTCGTATCTCCATGGGTTGATAATAGCATATTAGATTTCTTTGGCAAGGTAACAATATACCGTCCATCCTTGTTTCTTGTGGTCGTAGTCTCATAGATTTCCTCGCACTTTCGTTCCTCAGCTGTGGGTTTTTGTTTGTCATATGGGTCTTGTTCCCACATTCGTTTCAGCAGCTCATTCAGATCAAGATTGAGGTGCATGACGATAATTTCATCTCCAGGTAGTTTGTGTTCCACGTTCCCAAATAGAATCCAACCCAGGGTGGTATTTTGTGCACATGGTGTTCCTGGGGGACCTTTGATAACTTCACCTTTCATGATTTGGGCACACACGTCGACACCCAGTAATAAATCTACTCGTCCTGATTTATTGAAGCTTGGATCCGCCAGAGCGAGTCCTTTCAGATGCGGCCAGGTGTCGGTGGAGATGGTTTGTGACGGTAATTTGGTAGTGAGTTGCGTAGTCATGATGTAAGTTTTGACCTTAAGGTTGAAACCAGCGTCGTGTCTGGATAGTAGTTCGAATTTTGCAGCATGTTTAACGTTTGTTTTGGTTGAGCCGACTCCAGTGATGGTGCCATTGACAGGCGTTCTCCTCAATCTTAATATCTGGGCCGCTCTTTCACTCATGAACGTTGCTTGAGAGCCGTGGTCAATCAAAGCACGGAGTACTGTCACTTGTCCCGAGTCATGGTTTTTTACTGGTACAAGGGCTGTGGCCAGTAATGCAGTGGACAAATTTGCAGCGACATGCGTTGATAGTGTAACGTTGGTTTCGGCTGATTTTGCAGAATCTTGTTTAGTTTCAACTTCATCTTGTTTCTTGTTGTCTGGTTGATTTGGTGACGTCATCGGCGTGGATTGATGCGTGAGCGTGTGATGACGTTTGTGACATTTTCGGCAGGACATCTTCAGGCGACATCTATAAGCGGAGTGTCCTGGGGCCAGACAATTATAGCATAGATTGTTTTGTTTCAGGTATTCACACCTCTCTGCTGCATTCAGTTTTATAAATTCCTCACAGTGACATAATGTGTGGTCCTTTTTGCACATAGCGCAGCTTCTTGGTTTTGAAGAGGTGGTATCTGATGTGGACACGTGTACAGCGTATTCTTTTCCCTTAGGTGTAGGCTTTTCTCTGCTTGCAGGCGTAATAAGCTCGAGC
Source organism: Conistra vaccinii (assembly GCA_948150665.1). Taxonomy (NCBI): domain Eukaryota; kingdom Metazoa; phylum Arthropoda; class Insecta; order Lepidoptera; family Noctuidae; genus Conistra; species Conistra vaccinii. The sequence goes on along the minus strand of OX411320.1, from coordinate 706,313 downwards.
GTGCGGAACTTTGATTGTAGGAACTTGTGTAGTGCATCCCATTTAGGTAACTCATCGTCATTGTCATCGTAAGCAACTTCTTCCCATTCACGATGCGTGTCTGGGTCCAATTTTTGGACGATTAAAAATACAATGAGTGTGTGGGTAAGTGTATCCCATGAGCTGGTTGAAAGATTCAGGTTTGTCAGTGCGTTCAGACATTCAGTAGTTGTATCCAATATTGATTTAATGTTATTTGCAGTTTGCGTAGATATCTTCTTTTGTGCAAACAATCTTTTCAATATTGAGTTGACAATAATGCGCTTGTTACCGAAACGCGCCTTCAACATACTAAACGCGCCGTCATAGTTAACCTCTGTAACTTGCACATGCTTCACCAGCGACAGGGCTTCTCCCGTAAGGCTGCTTTTTAAATAGTGCATCTTTTGTACTTTACTCAATGTTGGATTGTTGTGCACTAATGACATATAAAGATCTTGATAAGCAGGCCACTCATCATAAATACCTGAGAAGATGGGAAGTTGAATCCTTGGTAACTTCACTTGTACTTCCATAGAACCACTTATGTCATGGTCAGTTTGCATAGGAACGGACTTGTTGTATGAACACAATAAATCATTAAGATCGGCTATTAAACAAGTATACAAATCTTCCTGAACAAAGTATTCTTCATTAACGAAATACGGAATGTCTTGTCGATTCGCTTTTGGAACACATTTCACCAGTTCTATATATGCACTTTTATATGTAGACCAAGATGCTTCAATGTTTTTAATACGTGCTTCTATGTATCCTTTTGTTAAACGTTGTTTCGGACATTTCTTAAGGTTTGATTGAGTTTTTCCTAACAACATAGCCGTATCTTCTAACACATTTAATAATTGTTCCTTTGTATTTGCCATATTTGTTGTAATAAACCCTCAATTCGTTGTAAAACGCAATGTTTCTTCGTATCTTCGTAGTTATAATATCTTGTTTTGATCACATTCACTATTCACTAATGAGGTTTAAAATGTACTTATATTTTTTGTGGCAAATTCTTTCTATTGTTCGTCGCTCGCCGCTCGACCCATCCTTTTGTATTGAGCTCCGTGAATGAACGTCGTAAGTCGAACAGATTTCCGGCTCGATGTCGACCAAAATGTTATGGGTTTAAGGTGCAGTTTTGCTTGTGGGATTTCTGAGTAATAAAAATACGTGCTTGCACTATGCTGATTTATTTGCGACTGTTTTGGTGACAATTTCCTATTGATATTATGGACACACACACATGCATAGGTACTTGCTCCACTCTTTCACACAAACATTGATCTTACTCGACAAATTTAATTACTTTGAATTTTACTATTTTGAATTTTGAATTTAATTATTTTGAATTTTACTATTTTGAATTTTATTATTTTGAATTTTACTATTTTGAATTCTGAATTTTATTATGAAATCATCAATAGCAATCTTGCGCTAGCAACACCTTTTTAAATTGTTAAACTTGTGTAGTGTTTGGGTCACCAAGATACAGGCTATGCCTAGTTTGGGACCCGCTGTTCAGTCTGTCTAAGTTTTCTGTTGGCTAGAATTTTATGTCATGTAAAATGTATTGCTTGTAAACTATCTGTGTAAGTTAAAAAAAAAAAAAAAAAAAGGTTTGTAAAGGAAATCATTTAAAGGTAATAAGGGCTCATTAGGCATCAAAAAATTCGTCCGTATCACTGTCAGCGGGGAAAGTTCCCAAAAGGCTGGCAGCATTGCCACGTTGAATGGTAATGCTGAATTCTTTGGCCTAAGAATTGGCGAGCCCTGTGGTCACGTGATGAGACAACGATGTGGAACCCCGCAAGGAGCGCCCAGACGCAGACTTGTAGCGAGCCAGAAAGTGGTGTCACCTAGCATAGTGCCTATGTTGGACGGTAGCGCCTGAAGCCAGAGGTCCGACTCCTATTCTCCCACAACCTCCCGCAGCAGTATTAGTGTACGTATTTATGAGGTTATTCCGTACCAACCTGCAGAGCGGCTCATCCCACTGTCTCTGGGAAGACGGGTTCTCGGGCTGCTCTGTATCCGGACAAGCCGCTTTCCAGGCGTTCATTACATCAGTCAAACACGGCACTTCAGAGTCAACCTGAGAAGCAGTTAAGATTTATCTGGTTAACTCTTCGGTGCTGTGGACCGAGGACAGGAACGCCGGTAAGCTTACCGAGCCCACCAAAGCGAATGGGTAGAGTGGCTTGCAGCCACGCGCGGTCGTCCAATGCCACATAATTGATGTAAGAGTACTTTGAATGATTTTATCGATTTTATCTAAAACTTGTTCTTTCATAAGGAGGAAGAGCGGAGGAAATAGATAAACATTATATATATAGTATAATATAAATTCTTTATTTCACCAAAAGCCATAACATTACAAAATCCAAGGACTAAGAGCATAAAAGGCTTATAACTAGGTCACAATAATTTTAATACTCTGACTCCTAAACTAGGTGTATGTGCCTGTCTCTTAGGAGTCAGTGATTCTCCGCAACAACATCAAAGCCATATTATACAAAATGAGGACGCTTCAACAATAAGCAAATGGTGTAAAAGAAAACAGGATTTATAATTTATGTCGGAAAAGAAACACAAAATGTAAAACGTTTAACTGTGCGGTGAGGTGAATAAATGTAGGGTTTGAGTGTATGTGTAGTGAGTGAGTGTGAAATGTGTGTGTGTGTGTGCATGTAGTGAGTGTGTGTAGTGATAAAGAATGGGTGTAACGAGTACTCATCCGTTTATGTTTAGATTTAGATTTGTATGTATAGTTCATTGAACCGAAACAACAGTATCTGATGAGAGTGAATACCGAATGTAAGTTAATTTTAGGCAGTCTATCCGAAATATCGTTAAAATGTTTAATTTTTTCGTCATCTTGCTTGTTCAATATGTTATTAAAAAACCGAAATTTTGAAAACGAGTAATATTGAACTAATTATCGATTTAGCTAGGTCTCATATGTGAGACCTAGCTAGATCGAATGTTCACCCCCGTAAACCCCTTAATTTGGAACTTTCATCGAAATCGTTCAAGCCGTTACTGAGATTCAGATTATATATTATATAAAAGATTCACTCGTTTAAAGATATTAGATAAATGAGTAGGTACAGCTGTTTTTTTTCGCGATTCCTTTTCGGGTTTTCAGTTATTTATTTGGATATCGAAAACTTACGGCAATCGAAAGCTTCAATAGCATGCAGCTGTTGAACTATACCAATACTGAAAGGTCACTGGCACACATAAACACAATTGCAACGGTACTTAGGCTCCATTCATACTGAGATACATCTTTTTATCAGCGGAAACTGGTATCCTCGCATACAACGGAGTTCATTTTACCATTAATGATTGTGCTGGAATTTGAGAAACATTGTTGTGTTCATTTATTTCCTATTGCCACTTATTGGCCCCAAATACAGACTCAGGGCTGCAACTGAGGACTATGTACCCCAAAACCCAAACAACACTACCTTTTCTCGACTGAGATTGAATCGAGAGGTACTCCTAGCACTCTTAGCACTCCTAGCCCTCCTAGCACTCCTAGTCCTCATAGCACGAACGCGTGGGCTTGAGGACACACTCAGCAGTCGAATTTCGACCACTACAGTTTAACCAGACAATCGCGTTCCATTACACGGGACTTATGAGATAAGAAACTGACAGCCATATAGCTGAAACCCCCTACTAGTCCGTAATAACAGGTGTATCTCGTTACAAGATCACTAAGTACATAATATTATGTAAACAATAAGAGATTGAGCACATTTATCGACGCAGAATCGACTTGAGCCGATGAGAAGGAGCTTTATGTCTGTGCAATAAAATCGAACTCGTCATTCCCGTCGTTTCTAATAAGCGGGATCTACGCTAAGTTATGGACGTGTCATGACGTCAATCAATTCCTTTGAAGGTTGGCAATATGCCCTGGCAGTCAGCCTAAATCAATGAGATTATTTTTCCACATTTAGGCCTAATGATATCATTGCAATTACTGACATCAGGTGCATTAGGGATATTTCTTTAAACCAACCAACTGTAAGTAGATAAGTCATTACAACTGCAACAAAATTAACTTATGCAATTCGACACAAAGAAAAATCTAACTTAATATAATGAGTTAAGGTTTAAACTCCTCCATTTGCATTACTTAAGTTATTAATGCGCTCTGGTAATGAGAGGTCAGTAAGTTAACTAAATAAACGCTTGTGTTTACAACTCATTCATTGATAGGATGTCAAGCTGCACACTGTAGTTTTGCAAAGCATTATAGTAGTGTATATTTTTACTTTTAAGGAATAAATCTAGAGTATCTATCTATCTGAGTCAATATTTGTATGTTGTATATACTTTAGAGAATAATTATCTTTTGGAATTATAGTTTATTGATTTTCTATTTCTTTGGAAAAAAATTGGGTGTTATCTTTGACACATTCAAATTAAATGGTGCAGTGACAGTGCAGTGGGATTCTTCGAGTGTTACCGAAAATTTCGCGCAAAAAGTTGACAGTGAGTTATCTTATCTGATCATTTTGTTCATATTTAATGACCCTTTTAGATAATAAACACTAAGTAGCTATCTGATTTTTTTACAGTAGTTACCATTTTATTTTTTCTGAATTAAATTATGTTTTAAATTTCATTTAAATACTACATGCATGGTACCCTCATAGAGGCTCGTGGCTACATAGCCGCACGGGTTGATCGATGGTTAAGCTACGCTTGCCGCGGTCGCTTTGTGGATGGGTCACCGTACATAACATTTCGAGATCCCTCCGTGCCTCGGAAAACACGATACTTATGCCATTGGTCCCAGCTGTCATTCGTAAATCGTTGACAGTCGTTACGGGTAGTCAGCAGGCCAAAGGTCTGACAACCAGTCTTACCAAGGGTATCGTGTTACCCAGTAACTGAGGGCAGATAGGCTGTCGCTCCATGTAAACTAGACTATAGTTAGACTGGAAGCTTACCCCAACATAGTTGGGAAAGGCTTGGCAGGTTGATTGATGAGTAAGAAAATTCTTAGTGCACCTCCTAGCTACAATAAATGGGTCCCCATTTAAATATTGTAGCTAGCAGGTGCACATGACACTACCCCTAGCCGAACGAAATGCCGGGTTTGAGTTTCTTATTTTATGTTATTTGGTTAGCCCCTTAAAGATAGTGTCAGAACAATAATTATATTCTTGTTCTTTTTGTCCATCCAAAAAACCTACTCAGATAAAAATTATCTCTCTTTCAGATAAATACCAAAAATGGCCAAAGAATCAATATTTTGGATATCCTTACTATTAATTGCACATACTTCGAGGTGTAGTTATGTGTTCCATGAAAACACAAGAATTCTCTTTCGACCGGAATATAACGCGGAGTATTTTGGATTTTCTACTATTTTAAGTCCTGAAGGGTAAGTACTAGAACAATTCTTCTTTATTGGTCTAGTGGTCGCGAGCGCTACTGCAAAGCATGAGGTGCTGGGTTCGATTCCCATGTCGGCAGTGTGGGAGCCCGGAGTCCAGATTTGTGCCTGGTTTATAGCAACAGCCTCGCCCCATATTACATGAAACTGTACTATAGCTACCTACACCTCTGCGTAACCCTTTAAAGGGAATTCAGGCGTGAAGTTGTTATTTTATGTTCTTCTTTATTCTTTGGAAGAGGAGGAACTTGGGAACTAACTGGAACTTGGATATACCATCCTAGTGCATTCATAAACAAATGCTTTATTAACCGAATAAAAAAATTAGGAGGTTCTACGATCTAATTGATTGTTTTATCATAACATCATCGGCCTGAATTTCCCAATGACGAAAGAAAATAAGTTTATTAAATCCACACAAAAATATTGAGTTTATTATTTAAATAACTTGTTAGTCTATTAGGCTCGATTGTAATAAATTACCAAGAACATTAGTTCTTAGTAATATCGAAGAAAAAAGAAAGATCCAGATATAAACCAAGGCACACCACGTTTACAAAAATGTTTATTAAAGTCCGATTAAATTTAAAGCTACTCAATTTTTTATAACCAGGGACGAATCCCACCCTGTGTCCATGTTTGTCGAAAGACCAATTGTCGATGGATCAGACGACTCCTGGAGTGGAAACCACGTATCGGCAAACGTAGTGTGGGACGCCCTCCAGCTAATCTGCGTTCGTAATTTATTTGCCAAACATGTAAACAAAGACGAGTTATCCACTTAGGCAAACATCAACTTTATGCATGTGTAAATAAAGTTTATTTTAGACCGACTAGTACTGTTGAAAAAGTTATAAAAAATATGAAGTTGTAGCGCAAACTGAACCTTATGTGTACGCATTTTTGTAAACAGGAGTCAAGGGTTTAAGCTGAAAACCAGCGCTTAGCAACCCAGTAGGGGACCTAAGCATAATACTGACGCTTAAACCTTTTGCTTCCGGTATTATAGTTATGTGTATGTACCACTTCTACTAGCTGTAATACTGGAGACAATAAAGGTTATTCTATTCTATTCTATTCATTACAGTTGTTTTTCCTAAAACACGTGTTTGTTTACATGTTTTGCAAATGAATTGCGAACGCAGATTAGATGGACCGATGACCTTAAAAAGTGGCTGGGATAGACTGGATGTAGAAGGTGGAGGACAGGGTTTTGTGGCGCAGTCTGGGAGAGGCTTATGTCCAGCAGTGGCTGCGATAAGCTGAGGTTATGCGAGACGTGTCCACACTCCAGGATCTGATTGCTTATTCATTTAAAAGACTATTCCGTTGTATTCAGAAAGTTATGAAACCTTGTATATCTAATGTCTTTAAGGACATTTAGATAAAACCTTCTAACGTCTTCTTTCACCATTAACAGACTGTTAGTTGGGGCACCAAAAGCCCAGGAACCTGTGGAGTACTCAACAGGCATTAAATCAGGAATAGTGTTCAATTGTTCACTGCTCGACTTGGACGTGAAGAATGTGTCCTGCGCACCATTGAAGAGATCCGGTAGAACAGGTAATTAGTATCGAAGAAAATTAATAATAATTCAAGGTGTTAAAAAAAAACAGCTCTTCCCTACAAAGTGCAATAGGTACTTGCGCTGAAAATTTGCAATAGCAGTGGTGGCGCAGTGGTAGCGGCCGCGACTTACAAGTTATCGTATCGTATCGGTCGTAGGTTCAAAACCTGACAGGTTTTTTTTATTTTTTTATGCTTTATTAGAAAGAACCAGGTTCTTTATAATCGATTACAATCTAGCCTTTAAGACTAATAAGCAATTTCCGGCTTGTCCTAGAACCACCAATTCAATGACATGTTGTGATTTCCAGCCTTGTTCCTCACAGAGAGGAGGTATGAATCCCAGCAGTGGGAACATTATAATCTGTAGGTTATAATGGTTTAATGAGAGACGATATTAATAGTTTTAATAGCAGTGACCATTAAATGAATTGCATAAAAATGGTTGGCTTCAAACTTACTACCTGTACCCTAATTACGTAATGCACGATCAATCAATCAGAATTTGAATCGTTTTGAAACAGATTGCTAGTCCATTGCTTAATAAGTTCGAAAAAAAAATCTGCTCAACAACGTAAATAACGCAATGAATATTGTTGGACTGTCAAAATGAAGCAGATTAGTCGGAATCGTTTACGAAAATAATTATTGTGTAATTAGACAGCTGGTCTACAACCCGTTACCACTGAGTCAACACAGCTCTCTTGAAATAATACCTAATACTGGTATTGAATGTGTCACACAAACCACAAAGAATGAATAGGTATTGCTATTACTATTGCCGGACGGACGATACTGTCCATTTCCTTTTAATAATCTATTAGTCAGCTGCGTGCGGGTCGATCGATCAAGTTAAACTGCGCTTGCCGCGGTCAGTCCGTGGATGGGTGACCATTTTTACATACTGAGATGCCTCTGTGTGTTATTTGTAGATCTTTGATCGGGTCGTCAGAAACCCAAAAGTCTGACAACCAGTCTCACCAAGGGGTATCGTATTACCGAGTAACTGGGTTGTAGACGTCAGATAGGCAGTAGCTCCATGTAAAATACTGGTATTCAGCTGTCCCCATTTAGGACTGGAAGTTGACCCCAACATACAACGTATTGCTATTATTTTTGCCAGATGGACGCTATTGTTCATTTCTTTACAATAATCTACTAGTCATCTAGTGCAAAATACATACGAGTACCTACATAGTGAAAAACGTCTGTGGTTTCCGTTAGTCTCATAGACACGAGCGGCACTCGTCAACGGCAGAGGCAGCTGCAGCTCCGACGCGTCGATGGTTAGTTACGTGTACGCAGTTTTTATGCCTTGGCAAGAGGAGACGTCAAGCATTTGTCACCACTAATAGGTACTTTTTTACCCAACTGTGCGACAGGAAAGACAGGACTATGGTTTTCACACGTAGGTATCTATGTCAATGCTACTGCTGCGTTTAAGGTAAAATAAATGTATTTAACGGACCAAAGGCGATGACCGCTTATTCATGTACTAATTGGACAATTACCCCCTTACTAATAAACCTTGTATAGCGTCTGTATAGTTACACAACGCTTTGTCTTCTTCTTTCAAATATCAAATTACTGACGACTGAAAGAGAGAAATCGGGAAGAGAATACAGGCGATATACAACGTTTATTAGTAAGGGGTAATTACTGAAGTTACGTAAAAATGCTTAGTCGTCTGTAGTGTATGGTTACACCGTACGCTATGACATGTATCTTTGTATGTGGGATTCTTTAAACCTTCGAAGCATCCTATCGGCTCTGGATGGATTGAGCATGAGGTGTCCATTGATTCGTTCGTTCTGCGATGGTTATAGGCAAGGTTTTGATTTTATATAATCAAAATGCCGTATGCCAATATTAGCCGTCAATAAAAAAATACAATAGACGACGTATATTTAGTAACCTAATGCGCTTAACTAACTTACACCCAGTTGCACAAAGACAGACATTACGCAATGGATCATTTACGCTACTGATTTCATTAATTTGTTCAAAGAACCATTAAAATTGAGCCATATGTTGCTTTCTGCATATAAGTGAATGGAAGATTAGCATTTAATGACAGCTTTAAAAGTTAAAGTTCGTTTCTGCAACTGGCGGTACCCTTACTAGTTAAGCGGATTAGGTTACTACATATACGTCGTCTATTGTATTTTATAATGGATTTCCGCAAAGTCACACCTGAGTCAATTAACTAGGAATCCGTCAAAAAAAAAAGGATAAGAGACTTACTTGCAGAAAGCATTATTATCTTCACCAAACGCTTGGCAATGGGGCAACAAGTCCGAAAGATGTACTGGATGCTAAACAAAAAGTCACAGCTATCGCTGGCAAACAAACTACTACTCTATAAAGCCATAATCAAACCCATATGGTGTTACGGCTTACAGCTATGGGGCACATCAGCAAACTCAAACGTTGAAATCCTACAAAGATTTCAGTCTAAAATGCTGCGAATGATATCAAATGCACCATGGTATATGACCAATGAAAGATTACACCACGACCTTAATATGAAGACAGTCAAGCAAGAAATAAAAAACAGAATGGAAGTTTACAAATCGAGGATCACACACCACCCTAACGCACATGCAAAACATCTAATGAGCGAACCAACCATGCCACGAAGGCTTAAACGGAAAAACCCACAGGACCTATTACTGTAGACTGTGACTGAGATAAAGCGGACTTGTCATTGGACATGCACCGCACAAGACTGATTCAAACAAATACCAAACTATTGCTGAATATCGAATAGATAGATTGCAATAAAAAAAAAATAAAAAAAAAGGAAACAAAAATGGTATCATGATGGATTCCCAATAATAATATTTAGAATCGTCTCGTCAAGCCCGTGGTTAGCTACGTCGGAAATTATCCTCAAAATTATCCCACGGGAACGTACTCTCGGGCACAGATAATATAATACTACGTACAGATACCCAATCCCATGAAATGACACCTCCTTAAGTCGGGCTATTGTCTGGCTACAGCGTAAATGTGGTACAGTGATGTAAAACGCCCTATTGCAAAGAGCCCTAAACAAAAAGGTTTTATCTTTTTTTGTTGAAAATACGAGATTTACGAGTTACAATAGATAAATCAGCATTAAACAAGGAAGTTTTGATTTTTACTAATCTTACTTCAGCCAAAATCTTCCGTTTACCGCTTTTTAGTGACTGTTAATTTCATAATTGTTACCTATGCTGCCATCTATGATCTTTTTTCAAGACTAATTATAATTTGTTCGAATTGGTACATGTGATAATCCGGGTTATAAACTATCTGTGTGCCTCATTTAAATCCGGTTCAACCGATTTTGCGTGATTGAGTAACAAATATCTAAACTCACAAACATACAAACTTTCACGTTTATAGATATTATTATAGTAGGAATAGAAGGAATAGTAGGAATTAGTAGGAATAGTAGGATTAAATGTAGTAGTAGGATAAGGAAGAGGTTATTCAGTTGATGCGTATTTTTGGCCGGTAAGTAATAATAAGTCAATCAAGCAATGGTTAGAATTAGTCCCTGGTTTGTAGGTATTATCTCAATATTAGGTAACAAGTAATCCTGAAAAGTCCCGTTGTGTGAATCATTCTAATAATAAATAGAAGTAATTGATTATTTAATAAAATTTAATAAATAATATATTAATAAATAAATAATACAATAATAATAGGAATGGATGTTATGAGTAGGTCCATTTTTTATCTAGAAATACAAATACATAATGTTCTTTTGTTTCTATTTATAACAGCGATAATTTATTATGGAAATAATAATATTAGAACCTAAGAGTAGCTAATTGTTATGAGTAACAATAAGTTTAATGATTTAATTGTTTCTCCGTATTTATTTATTATTTTAGATTAGAGAAGGTATTTAGGAATAAGTATAGCATATTTAGGTACATAAATATCAAAAGTCCTTTAGCTCTTATTTATGACTAGCATCTGCCCGCGACTTCATCCATGTGAAATTTCTTGTTTTTTTTATTATAAAATAAATCCTATGACCGTCAGTAATACTGTAGCTTCTCCTTTGTGACAGAATTTTATGGAGTAGGATCAGTACTGCCGATGATTATTATGCTAAATACAAACTCACAAAAAATATTATTATCTATAAGTATAGAACTATTTACTGTACTTTTATAAAAATTTGAGGCTCACTGTTTCAAAGATTTAGGGGGAATGGTAAATTTTTATCTATTTGCTTATTATTTTATTTAAAAATTATTAAAAAAAAATACTTGAGACACAGTAACCTCTTTCATTTGATATATCGCACGGTACAGTATGCAAAACATTTTTGAATTTTCTTATTTTGTCTCCCAAAAGGTCACAGAAATTGTTATGATTGTGTACTAAATTTAAATTTAATCGGTCCATTAGATTCGGAGCAAATTGGCTGTGGTAGACAGACAGCCAGCCAGACAGACAGACACACGAGTGATCCTATATAAGGGCTTCGTTTTTTTATACAGAAGTATCCGTATGTCCGTCAGGATTATTTTTAAGGTTTCGACCTTAAAAAAATATGCTATCCAATACAAAATGTATGGAACAGCAGTTTTATTTTAGCTGATCTCGCATTGTATAAGATTTCCGTACAGTCAGAGGTCAGTTTATACTGGACATGTGTATAGCTATTTGTACCTATTTTGTTTGGACCATTATGTATATTTAACCAAAAACTTCCTCTTAATTTCAGGTAACGAGAACATGTTCAACAGACTGCTGCCAGGTTTCCTGAGAGATGACATGTGGTTCGGAGCAACCATGGTGCTTCTACCCAATGGAAGGTTGATGGTAGGATATTTTACTCTTCACTTGCAAATATTACAAACAAGAGAATAAAATTAATATCGGGTGTATAAGGAAACATGATTGCCTATTGTTTTGCACAAGACAAAGGAAAACACAAACGTTAAAGTTCCAAAATTACAGTCATATTTTATTCACTGAAAAATCTAAGTAATCGCTAGTACGTAATATTACTCACCCGTCTTCCCAGCTAAACCACTAAGAAGTAGAGAAGAGTGGGCGCTTTGGAGGACTTAATTATGTAATCTTGACGTTCAAAAAGTCCTGATTCTCAGCCTAGTTTGAATACTTTAATGACTTTTGATTTTCTGTCGGAACAAACCTCCAATCTGTTAATAACACTGTACCAAAGTGCAAAAGAAAACATCGTATGAGTAACCGTTTCTCAGAATCCAGTTCATCATAATATATTTTTGCAGATAAATGCCCCAAGATGGACTTCGCCATATGGAAAGAAACATCTGCTGATGAATGGCGTCAGTTTTCTACAATCAAACAAAGGAAATAGGGTTATTTACCCTTTAAAAGAATATAGTAAGTGCAGCTTAATCATACAATCCAGCGTAGTTTAGATAAATTTATAAATAATATGTTTATTTGTACACTTTGAAAATCATACAGTACACAAGGATTATAGTAAAATTGTACAATAGAGTCACATTAAAGATTGACAACAAAACTTGCAGAAGTTGACTTATTTCATCATCATCATTAGCCTACACCAATCCACTGCTTGTCATAGGCCTCTAAAATTGCACGCAATTCAGCTCAATTCTCAGCAGCTCCCATCCAGCCCCAACCACCCTACGGAGATTGTTGCTCCACCTAGCCTGAGGGGGTCCTCCCTTATACTTGCCGATTCGCGGTCACGAGAAGAAGAACACGTGTACCCCAACAGTCATCGGTATTATGGCTATTATCGACTGCGGTCATTTACACGATAAGAATTACTTGCGAAAGTCAACTTCTGCAAGTTTTTATGCTAATCTAAACTTCTGTTTACGTAGAAAATAACTTGGTTCCCAGTAATTCACTTTAAAATTATTTAATTGAAGCCGTAATACTGCAATAATTACTGGCAAAAGGCGAAATAAAACTTCTCTGTTAGACGACCGAAACAGAACTAGAGCTGGGTAACCATTATAACTAGATATTAGACTGTATTGGCTGGTTTGAATTGTAACCACGTTTTGTGAGTCCTACGGTTTCTCTGTTACCGCCGGCCCACCACTACTCTAACCTAGTCTGAAATGTTAAATCTATATTTAGGTAATTACATAAACTCACTTCTTTTTCCCATGGGCGTAGGCATACACGTTTTTCTTCGTTTATGTTCATACACGCACGCTAGATAGCAAGTACTACGGACCTGACCTATCTGAAGCACATCACAATAAATATTTCTCTATTCCCAAACCAGATCGTCAAGCCTACGTAACAGATGGTAGCAGAAGAGAGTATGGTGAATACGGAACTCATCTCAATTTCTACGCGTACGGAGAAGCAGGCGCATCAGTAGCTGTCACCAAGATGGATACTGTCATTCTTGGGGCTCCTGGTCTTCTTCAGTGGACAGGTGAGGTTTTAGACAGATTACTGTTTATTGCAGACAAATAAAGGGTGATAACGACGAACATTTTAAAATAACGGTGAAATAATAGGCATTCATAGTGGAAACAGCCATTTCTGCCAGACAAGCTATGTTGGACAGATATTGTAATAATAAGAAGAAACAAAGAATGCAGCAGCTAAGAAACTTTAATTAATCTGTTTAAAAAGATAAAGATTTTTTAAAGACCACCGTTTGCCTATTCAACAACTGCAATCAAAACTTGCAATGTATTGATAAAAAATATCAAAACTTTAGAATAGGATCGTGACCTTTGCATTTGTTTTGATGACTTTCTCTAATCAGAATGTGGTCCAAAAACCCAAGCAACATCTGCTTTATCTAGAAAAAAATATTGATGAGGAGAAAAAGTGTTTGAATAAAGGTATTAACTAAAACTAATCCAAATGTAAAAACCTTTTTTGAAAACTACCAGATACGGACCATTTCATTACAGAAGAAAACCCACAAAACAAGATAATGTTTTTGTTTTACTTTCAAGTATACAAAGTGCAGATGACAATAGGTTCGACACCATAGATATCCGTGGGTTCGACACTGAATTGAACTTCGTTTTACATATCTAATGAAGTAATGACGTTCCCAGTCTGCATACAAGTTGCGGGTAGTCCCAAGGGGAAACCGTGGCCCCTGGCATGGCAAGGGAAGGAACACGGGTGGGTTTTAGTCAGTAAAAGTCTGACACGCCCTTCCGCTCCGCCCAGAGCGGGAGAAGTCATTGGATGATTTCCCACCCCAAAAAAAAAAAAAAAAAAAGTCTGCATACAAAAATTCAATCAAATAGATCCAATAGTATAGTCACTATAGCTAGTCAAAGATTGACAAATCTAGCCCATCACAGCTATTTCATTTGTCTATACTAATATTATAAAGAGGAAAGATTTTTTTGTTTGTTTGTTTGTTTGTATAAGGAATAGGCTCTGGTTCGATTTGAAGAATTCTTTCAGTGTTAGACAGCCCATTTATCGAGTAAGGCTATAGGCTATATATCATCACGCTAAGACCAATAGGAGCGGAGTGCCAATGAAGAATGTTTCAAAATAGGGGGTTTTTTTTAGCGTTAGCCCAAAGTAACTATTCCACGCGGACGAAGTCGCGGGCAGAAGCTCTAGTTTAAAATAAAAACACTTTTGCACGACTCATAATGCGAAGCATTAGAGAGTGCTCTACGATCGAAAAAAATGCTCCATTTCTGCAAATGTTTTTATTGTTTCACTCCTGCTAGTAAACAGAACCCACTTAATTTATATACCATTGTATACATGATTAAATGGAGATTAATACTGTACTTTTCAACACTTTACTTTTCACAACTTTTGATTTTAATGCAGCAGAAATGAAAAAAACATCAAAATAGTTTTTAAAAAAATCCTGTTCGTCAATGTATGGAACCTGAAAACATTGTAGCTTGCGATAAAATCAATTAATTGAATCTATTTTTTTTTTATAGATTCGTTTCAGCCCTAGGAGGAACCCTATTGAAAATGGCTCTTTTATTCAAAGTAGTTTAATTATAATTAATAAAATACTAACTAAAATATAATATCTATATCTAAATGTTTCCGTTGCCTAGCAACCGACAATGTAAATATCAAAATAAATTGTATTTGACATTACGTAAAGATTGCGAGGTTAGAAATTTTACCCATACTGATGGGTAAAAAAGCAGTCAAAACATATGTATCTAGGTCTTAAAATTGATCATAAATTTAATTGGAGCCCACATGTGGACTATGTATGTGTGAAGCTTAGAGCTATCATGTCAAAGTTGCGTATATTAAAGCACAAATTGCCATATAGGACCTTGAGATTGCTGTACATGGCATTGGCCGATTCTGTAATCAATTATGGTATAACTAGTTATGGAAGAACTTATAAAACTTACCTTAAGAAAATCTATAATATACAGATAAGGTTATTAAAAATATTGGTACCATATAAAATTAAACTTAAATATAAACCCGATTATGATATGTTGTTTCAATATTGTAAAGTCATAAATGTATTTGATAAAGTAAAATTAGCTGTTGCCTCTGACTACTCTATACATATGAGTAATCTACAAAAAACAAATAGACCAAATCATCTTCGGAAATTGTCACATTTGCCTTTGTATAAATTGCCAAAAGTTAATAATGAATATGGTAAAAGGGCCTGGACGTATGCCCTTCCAAACATTTTGGATAATTTACCAAAAAACATTGCTATAAAACTAGAAAATAAAAAAGCTCGACAAATTAAAAACATTTTAAAAGCATACTTTACCGTGCAAAAGTTTAGAATGGAGGAGGGGCCTGCGGGTGGGTCCACTACCGGCCAAAGTCGCTTGTGAGTTGTAATAATTGTAGTCTGTGCTCGTGAGTAACGTATTTTTTTTTTTGATAGCGCACATAATCTTCATATAAAAGATTGAGCGTTATTGTAACGTCAAAAAAAAATGTATTTTTTTTTATGAAATAAATAGTTTGAAATTTAAAAAAAAAAAATTTTTTTTTTACATACTTCATGAGAAGTGTTTAAATAAATTATTCATTTTTGTTAGAAATTATGTTTTGTATTTCTTTTTCGTTTATGAATGAGTGGTATTGAGGTGTGCACTTTTGGATTTTCCAAACTATTTTAACTTTAATGTTACAATTTATTTGATCGTTCCAAAGTAATCTATTGTTGAAGTATTGTCGTCTCCTTATTGCATAATATTTTATTTACAGGTGGAATTATTAGCATGTCATTCTACCCAAATGATACGGGAACATACATGAACAAGTTGCCAACATCCAACCCTTATCTCACAAAGGATTGCGGCCCTGACGATTATTTCGGTAAATACAGACTGATTAAGATCAATATTATTTACATCTACGTTCATAATGATAATACAATTATCTGGTTTGTTGATTATTTCTTCATTTTGGTTATAGGATATAGTGTTGAATCTGGTGTTTTTCAAAAAGATGGCAACGTTTTATACGTGGCTGGAGCTCCTCGGTCAAATATTGGAAGTGGACTGGTAAGCAATAACCACCGGCTTAAACAAACTAAAACGTTGCTTTGCCTACTTCACTGGCTGGGAATACAGGAAAAAATATTTATATATTATTTATTTCGTTTGGAATACTTACATCTAAGCAAAACAGACTCAGAACTTGAAAATATGACTGACAGCCAATTACAAGTCTTCACATAATAAAAGAAATCTGTGAACAACACAGTACTGCCTACAAAAACAATAAACCGCCAAAGCCAAACGTATACTTAGGAATCTAATTCAACAATATAATATACCTAGGTGGTAAAACTAGGCTGCTCAAGCTAACACAATTTGAGCAATATCAAGCATCAGGTGAAAAATTTAAGGCTCAAGCACTTTCTGGCCACAGACACGCTTGTTGTAAAAGAATCGAAGTCATGCTGTTCGCATACCCTATTAAAGTTTCTGCTTGCACGCACAAGGGATGAGTTCTGCTTGTAGTTAGTCGGAGCAAATTGCACACGAAGTGGGAGATTGGATATACACAAGACTTACTTAAAAATCTCAACAAAGTATCATTTATATCGGTTAATATTTTAATATTTAAAACGACGTTTTATGGAAAGAAATAAGAGTTGGTCAAAAAGGTGGTAACCACATAGTATCCTTTAAATGTCACATTTCAGCATGCCGTTTCTTCTTTAATTATGTTGACCATTATCTTGTTTCTTGGAGATAACATAACATCAATTCCCCAGGTCCTCGTATTCGACCCACCAACGCAAGAACTGAAAGCTCTAACCGTCAAGGCAAAGATCAAGGGTCCTCAAAGTGGTGCCTACTTCGGAGCCACTCTTTGCTGCACAGACATCAATGGTGATGGACTGGATGATCTACTAGTGGGAGCACCAACCTATGTGAAGAAAGATGGTGGTCTACCGTATGATCAAGGAGCTGTGTTTATTTATATGACTAAGGAAGAGGTAAGTTAAACCAAAAAGAGCTTTAGGCGTTATTGGAGCTTTTGGAGTCCATACAAATTAAGGTGTAACCAGTTACTCACACTACGACACAAATGATGTAAAGTTTGTTAACGTCATTATTGTGTCGTAGTGCGAAATACGAACTTGTGAGCTCAACAAAATTTTGGCACTACGAATCTGATTAGTACTGCCGTTTCTAGGCGCGGCGATTCTGTGTTCTGTACAGTACATTATTTAAAAATCTATATATTTTGGAAGATACCATGACCTCTCGGGATACTTTATTTAAACTCAGAGATCATAATTATCAGCTTCATTATCATTTAACCGAATGATTTCCACTAATAGCTGGACATAAGCACTGGATATGGTTGGGGGAGGCCTATGCCCGATGGCGATGTAGTCACAAGTGTCAGAGTCAAGTGTGCTCGTCAGTTCGGAAATGCACTATCAACATAGTTTAAACAAAAACTGCCTAGATTATGCAAAGATGTAGAATACTTCTACTGTAGATGGTATATAAGTTAATATGTATGTATGTGTATTTTAAGCTTATAACCTATATATGTACTTGTGTGCCTATTTTATTTATAATGCATTTAGATATATTTTTAATATATATTTTTTTTACGGTTTCTCCTCTTATTCAGAGCACCTGCCATCTTATCTCTTCACCACCCTTGGTTGACTGGTAGAGAATGCCTAAGGCATTAAGTCCGCCTTTGTACGCCTCAATGTGTGCGAGAAGTTTAAATAAATAAATAAATACTTACAGAAATATTAAAGATATTACTTTAAATTTTACAGGGTTCTAAGTTTATTTTAGAAGAACATGGTCATGTATCTGGCTCTGGTACTAACGGAGCATGGTTTGGAATCTCTATCGCTGATCTCGGTGACATTGATGGAGATGGGTTTAAAGGTAAAACTAGCATAATTATAGTTGGTAAGCTGGGTTTAGAACAGCCGTTTGAAATTATAAAATCAGAGAATTATTATAACATTATTTGATGCTAGGGAATTAAGTTATATTTGAAGTATCTAATCTGTCATGATAAGAATATTATAGCATGTTAGGTTTAAAGAATCAATTTCTCATAAGAACTTAAATAACAGTTAATGAGATACAAAGTGCTTACATCTTAGTAATTATAATTATCATTTATGTAGTTGTAGGTATGTTAGATTGCACGGAATTCATAGTATTTTTTTTAGGAAGTGTATAGAGTGCCCCTAGTGGCACTTTATCCGACAGGAATAAAGTGCCACTATTTGTGGCTCTGTCTCGGGCGGCTAAAGTGCCGTAAGCATTGCATTGTCACTTGTTATTTTGTTTGATTGTTTCTGTTAGTTCGCTGCCCTTTGTATTGATTGATCACATTTGTTTTTGATAATGATATCAAAAGATGAGTTTTTTTTTGAGGAGACGCTAATGTTAATTTCTTTCGTCTATAGCCGGCATGAAAATGGCTGAAAGGTAGTTTAGGTTAGGTTAAAACTGTGACCACACAACGGACGAGCCGAGCGAGCGAAGCGAGCGGTGCCGCGGAAGCGACCGGCGATTGCCAGGGTCTGTTTAGGCACAAGAGATTTTTTTTTAAACGTTGCAGTCAGCTCTACTATTATGTCGCTAGCGCCACTCTTTATACGGCCTTTTTATGAGAATGTTATAGTCATAATACTATAATAGGCACTTTCTGTTAAGTTTCATTTAAATTTGCGGAATTCTTAAGAATGTTCTTCTGAACAGTATTTTTAACACTTAACACGTAACATAACATGTATTCCTCAAAGGGTTCTGCAGAAGTGCACCACATAGTACCTACACCCACATTTAGCCAGTTATGTTAAAGTCTCATGTAATAGGGGGCGAGCCTATTGCCATCAACCGGGCACAAATTCAGACTCCTGGCTGCTACAGAGAAATTCCGATAGAAAAACCCAATAACACTTCACAGTATTCATACAGTACTTACTTTTATTTTGCAGATATTGCTATAGGAGCGCCATGGGAAGACAATGGCAAAGGGGCAGTATACATCTACAAGGGACATGCCGAGGGATTGAACACGAATAACGTTCAACGGATCCAGCCTGAAGGCGCGAAAGGCTTTGGTTGGTCCATAGCTAAAGGAGTTGATGTAGATCAAAATAACTGTAGTGGTAATGTTAAATCCAGTTCTAATATTCCACCAGTCACGTGAATAATAAACGCTTCGGATTTTTATTTTGTGATAGTAAAACTCAAACTTTATAAAAAGACTCTGGATAGAAATAAAATAATGTATGGAGGAGCTCGTGGCTAAGTAATAACAGCCGCACGGGTCGATCCATCAGATTAAGCTACGCTGGCCAGGATTGGTCAGTGGATGGCTGACCATCTTTACATACCGAGACTCCTCCGTGCCTCGGAAGTCATTTATGGATCTTTAACAATCGTTACGAGTCGTCATAAGCCCGAAAGTCTGGCACCAGTCTTACCAAGGGGTATCGTATTACCCAGCTACTGGGTTGTGGGAATCAGATGGGCAGTCGCTTCATGTAAAATACTGGTATGCAGCTGCATCCGCTAAAACTGGAAGGCGACCCCAACATATTGGGAAAAGGCTATGCAGATAGAAATAAAATAATGTGTTTTTCCTTAGCTTAGAATAAAAATAACATTTCGTTTCAGACCTTGCCATAGGGGCCCACAACAGTCAAACGTCGTACCTGTACCGGTGTATTCCAACTATGAAGGTGCATGTTAGTATCAATGTTCCTAACGCCATAAACCTGCCACAGAATACTACAACATTTGCAGCAGAGTTCTGTGTGTCAGCTCCTTCGATCAAGTCTTGGCCACATGTGGAAATAAGTAAGTATAATCTATTAAATCTATAGCATTGACTACCTCAGAGTTTTTCAATATTTTTTTATTTGAGTTATAGCTGACATAGGTAGTTGAGCTTTTAAAAGCATCCAATCCTAATATTTTTTGTTATTAATAAAATGAGTTAGTCAAAATCGTCGGTGCTCCATGGACCAATTGAAATTTGACCAATTGGTCTATGGGGAAAATTACATGTTTCCATCGTCCAAATACCAACTGGACTATGGAGAACACTGAACTTAAACAAAAACTATGTTCCATTATAACATTATAGCCCTAAGTTTGTATTTGGTTTTGAATTTTCGTTTTTTGTTACCGACTTCCGAAATTAAAGTTATTTTTCAGTTTGTAGTGTTTTTTTGGAAGTCGGTTGTTTTTTTTTTATAAAAAGTTTTTATAATTTTATCGTGTTAAGATATCGATACCACCACGTCTCCAGAGTTCCGCTAGCTAATTTAATTTGACCCTGTATTTTTCGGTTAATGAGAATTGTATTTTGAGGTATAGGAAACTGGTGTGGACTTAGGGTTATAATGTTATAATGGAAAATAGTTTTTGTTTAAGTCCAGTGTTCTCCATAGTCCAGTTGGTAGTTGGACGATGGAAACATGTAATTTTACCCATAGACCAATTGGTCAAATTTCAATTGGTTCATAGAGCACCGACGGTCAAAGTACTGTTTTAATAAAAAAAAAAACTAAGAATTGATAAGACTATACCTATATATAAAAATAATTATTTTTTAGATATGATTGCTAAAATCGATGTAGATCCAGAGTTCAATAGAGCAATGCTATCTGGAGATTCTAAATATACTGTAAATGTGAAGCCTGGAAAAGAAATATGTGATGAGCAATCTATTGAAGTAAATGTAAGTTACACTTCGTGTATTATGAAGTATTAAGAAAAAAAAGCTTAAATTGAATGATATCCTTGGAGCTGATGAGTTAAAAGCTCCTGTAGATTTCGAATTGTCATACATAAGAAACTAAACTGAGTTCAGAAATTCTTTAAAACCGAAATTTTATGCAATGGTCTACTTTCAGCCAACTGCCGACTTGTCGAAACCAATTTATTTGATATTTCAACTAGAACCGGACGAAATAATGAAAGGTAAGAATAATAACATGGGGTCTCAATGAACCAATGAATAAATAACACGGCAGTCCTCGCAATAAGCTATAAGTTTTACATAAATTCGTAAAGTTTTTTTTTTCCTTTCAGTGAATTCCACAACATTTTTGATGAACGCTGCGAGGTTATCCGAAGCCTCGACTTTGAAGACTACGTTCCCCATTCAGCTGGTGAGAGACTGTGGTGCAGATCTGATCTGTACTCCTTGGCTCGAAATGACCTTGGAAGCTCTGGACAAGTAAGATGATAAATATTTTTTTTATAACTTCTGTAAACTATAATTATTTTAAATCATTGAATAACAGTAAAATAAATTAAGTATTCTTATCAGAACAACTGCTTGCTTTACTTTATCGAAAATATTTGGTCGTCTTGCATAAGCCGCTATCCCACTGAGGTTTTACGAGTGTTGGCGCTTCTCCAACATCTGCGCAGCGCCAACTTTGCGCAGACGCGACGTTAACGTCGCGAGTTTCTAGTGGCAAGCGTTACATCCGCTGAACGCAACGGTAACGTGCCGTGTTTGTACCTGTTGCCAAAAAACACAAGAAACTCGCAACATTATCGCAATGTTGGCGCTTTACCACTAGGAACTCGCGACGTTAACGTCGCATCTGCGCAACGTTGGGACTGCTCAAACGTTGGAGAAGCGCGAACGCTCGCAAAACGCCAGTGGGATATACGGGGTGGCAGGGACATCGACGCGAAGCCTGTTACCATGGATTCAGTACATGATTCTGAACCCCCTTGTGTTGAAATTTTTCGTCGGTTATTAAAAAAAAAATCTGCTGTTTCATAGAAAAGTGCAATACCTACGCGGTCAAAATGTATGGAACAGCAGATTTTTTTTTTATAACCGACGAAAAATTTCAACGCAGGGCCTTCAGAATCATGTACAGAATCCCTGGTAACCGGCTTCGCGTCGATGTCCCTGCCACCCTGTATAGCGGCGTTAGGTCTTACAAGAATTCTCAAAAGAAGATTTATTCATTTATAATAACTAGTAATCAGCATAATATACTATTTCACATTCAAGTAATACGTTTTTTCCAGCCCTTATATTCCAGGATCAAACACATCATTAGGAGCCAGGCTCACGATCCTCAATACGGAAGAACCAGCATACGTTGCTAAAGTGAACATCTCCCTCCCGATGCCACCTAAAAGAATCCCAAGTGCCTGCTCCCTTCAAGACCTGGAAATGACTTGTGATGTTCCATCTCCTTTACTAAGAAACGAAGACGTTGTCTGGGAGATTGAATTAGATTACAATATGAACCATAATGTCAATGATACCGAAGATAAGGATCTGAAAATAAGAGCAGAATTGAGCGATTCGTTGTATAGGAATATTACTAATGATGATATAAAAGAGTTGGTAATTAATGTTAAGCATGATGCAAATTTCAGTGTTAGTGGGTACGTATACATAACATATTTATTAATCAATACCCGAAATTTCAAGGGACGTAAGAAACATAGGTAATCTAAATTCGCCAAAATGTCCTCTACGCCAAATAGAATTTATTGAAATTACCAATCGGCAAGCTCAAAATCTTGTAATCTCCAAAATTTCCTTTACAGCAACTGAAAAATATTACGGATATTGTTACATCTATGGTAATTTCAATTGAAAAGTTGGATTGATCTGCCATATTGATACTTATACTAATGAGTATTAATGTTTGTTTTAGGAAAGCAATGCTAAATGCTACATTAATTGTTTCAAGTGACAACTTAGCTGCTGGTGCAAACGTCACGTTCAAACACTATTTCGAAGTAAGTATTTCAATATTGTCTGTCGTTGGTTCAATCACCGGGTCAGGCAAAGTGTTTTTTCCAGTAATATTTGCTATGATGAACTGATGATCTTCATTTTGACTTTTGATTGAATATTATTGTATCGTAATTTCAGGTCACCAATCTTGGACCCTCAGACTCGTCGGCTACAGTTGTTTATATTCGAAGACCAGAAAAGGTAATTCTATCTATAAAATAGTATTATAAAGGGTATCATAGGCTCTTTGTGAAGCAGTTATTTGAGAGGAGTATTATATAACACCAAGCCTATGTCTTCAGCTCAGCAGCGCTGTTGCGTTCCGGTATGGGAACCGGTTTAACTACATACAGCTATGAGACATTTCAGCTTTGCCTCTGGGCCTGTTCTGTTGGCAACGATGACCACTTACTAACTCAGGAGGGTCGAGGGGCTTGCTTGTATACCACCAAAAATGTTTTTGTTTTCATTTGTATATGCATTTAAACTAGCTGCGCCCCACGGTTTTGCCCACATAAGTCTCGATCTCGTGGGAATATCGGGATAAAAAGTATCCTATGTCCTAATCCAGGCATGGTTTACCCATGTGGCAATTTTCTTCCAAATCTATTCAGCCGTTTTAGCGTGAAAGCGTAACTAACGTGCATTAAGGTGAAACAATTTGATATTTTTTCCATACAAACTTCGGAGGGGTTTTACTCCACTGTTTGACATCGTACATTCAAAGTTTAACATGATATCGTTAGGTCTCATTAGTGATTTTGTCTGTACGGAATCAGAATAGTAAAATGAAAAGCCATTAAAAAGTTATAAGCCAACAAAGATTCGTTTTTCTTGCTAGTTTTAACGCAACTTTGGGCGTAAATAAGTAATGAAAGACGTGTGAAATCTCCAAAACAAAATCCGTACCGACAGAATAATTATCGAAGATATCAATAAATTTTATTTGTAATTGATTTATGCAGTGGTTTTTAACCGACGAAAAAAAAAGGAGGAGGTTATCAATTCGACACGTAATTGATGACCTTCAAATAACAAATTTTGAGGCGGCGCCAAACAAACATATTATAATTACATAAAACGTAAAATGTTAGCTTGATAGATCTTCGTTGAATGTGTTTTAGACGCCGCCTCAAAATTTGTTATTTGAAGGTCATCAATTTGTCACTAAATACATAGTTATTTTTTATTTTTTGCTTTTCAGTTTTTTTTCGTCGGTTTAATTTTTTGCAAAAAAGTATTTTTTTCATAAAACTCCATTTTCCAAAGGACTTTTCGTAATTTTTTACGCTGTCGTTTCTCTAAAATAGTTCGGAACGGTGTTTGTGTGCGTGCGAACGAGACGTTGTCCATGTAGACACAGATAATATAATACTACGTACAGATACCCAATCCCATACAAAGAAATGAGACCTCCCTAGTCGGGCTATTGACTGGCTAAATGTACTATAGTTATGACAAATTGAGTAAAACGCCATCTATTGCAAAGAGCCTTAAACAAAAAGGTTTTATCTTTTTTTGTTGAAAATACGAGATTTATGAGTTAAAATAGATACATCAGCATTTAACAAGGAAGTTTAGATTTTTACTAATCTTACTTCAGCCAAAATCTTCCGTATACCGCTTTTTAGTGACTGTTAATTTCATAATTGTTACCTATGCTGCCATCTATGATCTTTTTTCAAGACTAATTATAATTTGTTCGAATTGGTACCCCATGATGTAGACCAGCTTATAACTGCTCATCACTGATACCATCTCTGTCGGACACGATGCCAGGTGAGACAGCGTGGTTTATGGCCGAGCCCACCAGTGAGTTCGAGCCCGCGACTAGTTCCACCTTAATAATATTAGTTAGGATAACTTATTATAAACATGGATAATTTCTAAATGTTATCTTTCTGATATCTTAATTGTGCCTTACATATCTAAAAGTTTTATATTTTTCATTTTTCAGGCCAACTTTACAGGCAATATAAGTGGATGTGAACAAATTAATTTGAGTGCACTGAAATGCGTTTGGTCAGTGCCAGCTCAAGTTTCTTACCCAGTATATGTATCACTACAAGTGGACCTCAGTAAAGAAGGTACTTTTCTATAAATACTTAAGTTCCCATCATAATCCTAGTATTTGAATACATAATCAGCCTATAATATTCTCACTGCTAGGACACAGGCCTCCGCTCTGTGAGAGGGAGTGAATTGAAATGAAATGAAATGAAATGAAATTGTTTATTCTGTAAGTAGTATATCGGAATCACTTTTACACGTCATATTTAAAAAAATGTTTAAAATAAGCTAGATGAGGTCGGCGTTTCCCAACTGACTACTCTGAGAAGAAAGGCCGAAACAAACTCAGAGGTCACGGTCTCTTTTAAAGTCCAGACATAATCTTGGTCAAGCCATATGAGAATCATGTAGATTAGTGTCTGAAATGGTCTTTTGAGGAAAGAACCACACAGATTTGAGTGGACCTGTCCAGTCAGTGCAAGCATTAATTGTCAGTAATCGTGGAGCTCACTCAGAGCTTAAGGAGCTCAACTCGACGAACAATACCAAAGAAAGGACATTTGGGTAGGCCGCATCAACTACTCAAACTGCCAGACCATCATTAAAACTAACTGTGAAATAAAAAAAAATTAAAACATTAAAGAGAAAAAAAAATAAAAAATACCCACATAGTCCTCATATTCACAATAATTAAAATAATATTATACTTTACAAAGTAATCATGTCATTTTGTATATAATTTTATTATGTTATTATTTTAAGTATAAGTTTTATTCTTCTTTGTAAATATTTTTAAATCTGGTTTAATTGATGATTATAAGTAACAATTAAAATATCAAGTTTTATGGTTTTATCACAAGGTATAGCAGAGCGAGCAGCTCAATCCCAAGCTTTTTTATCTTCTAAATAATCTGAAATTTTATAGTACCCTTTTTTACAAAGTTTGGTTTTGATACAGTTTTTAAATCGTTTAATGGGTAAGTTTCGAATGTCAATGGGAAGTTTGTTGTAAAAGCGTATACATTGACCCATGAACGAGTTGCCTACTCTGTGAAGACGTGTGCGATGTACAGCAAGGTTGTGGAGTGGGTCGTAATCCACCACGCGGGTCCAGTACGGGTTGGTATTCGTCAGTATTCGAATAGGGTTTATTGCATTATATCGAAAGCCCTGCACTAAATATCTGTAAAATCATTATATGTAAAATAAAGTATCTTTATAATGAAGATACTTACATATTCCAAATTATAGTTTGTATTGATTTGATTTACTTACTTACTTACAGATAAAATACAATAAAGTTAAAGTGAAATATAGCTATGAATAGCTATATGAATAGCCATAATGAATTATGGCTATTGCAAACAATATCTTGTAGGTACCTACCTACTGGTTCTTGATCTTACATTTTAATTTTACAGGAAATTATCTCAAAGAAAACCTGACATACAACGCAACCACATTCCTACTTGTTCGTAGTAAATATCATTTTACGTAAGTATTTAAGTTTATTATTTTGTTTTAAGATGAGTTTAAATTGACTGCTTCGCTGGTCTTGTGCTCGCGATCGCAAGCGCAACAGCTTGGGTTCGATTCCTAAGTTTAGCAAACTGGTATACTTACAATTATTATTGATATTCATCACATCTCTCAAAAATTTGTAAGTGTTAGCAGTCTCAGTCTCTGGATATTTATATGCCTTTAAAATGGCATTAAGTTCGCCCCTATAGTGCATGATACTGTAACATACCGGTGAGGAGTGGCTGTACCATGGTAGGGGAGACCGGGGCTACAATTAACAGAGGTAAGTATTAACAAGTGATTTTCTCCAAAACTATAAACACTACACCTACAGCGCGTGCTTCAGTATGCCGACCAGATCATGCCGCATGGCTCGGGGTTAGTCAGCTGCGATCTGCGCATCATCCGAATGTGTTATATACCGGACGACATTTTCACGCACGTAACGAACTTTTTTAACTTTTAAATTTTTTGATTTATTTTCGAAATATACGGTGTAACGATTATGTTTTTTGTTTTCGTAGAAGCATATTTCATACTTAAGAATGCTACATTGCTGTATTGGTGTAATTATTAACCAATATTTTATTATGTTATTTATTACTAAAAATGTACCTTTGGGGTTATAATTAACAAATCGGCGGGGTCAGTATTAACGTGTTAATACCTACCCCAGATGTGGTGATAGCACAAATATCTTATGGACCGGTAGCTGAATCATCAGACATGCAGAAAGATGCTAGTGATTTCTTGGCCCAAAACCATAAGACCTCTGCTAAAAGGTCTACCACGAGCTCAGTAAAAACGTATAAACGCGCAAAAAATGTAGTATCTATGTGTATTTTACTGAGTGTACATAAATAATAAAATACATCAATCAATATTTTTTAGGGCGTCAACTGTAATAAAGATACATCGTGCTGACTGGATTCAATATACCTATCTCTTGCAATGAATGGGCCTAAGCTAGGTGTTTCAAAGGCGACATCACATCATTCACTTGCCTGAATTGTATTTGATGTGTATTACGAGTTAAATTAAAAAGAAAATGTGTTCCATACAATTCTGTAATAATTTCACTTTAAAATATTGTCATACATATATTTGTTTTCTCCTATATCAGTTGGCATACCATAATGTTGTCCCTTCTGTTAATACTTACCTCAGAGCTGTTAATTCTAGCCCCGAAGATGAGGTAAGAATTAACAACTGACTTTTTGGAGAAAAAGTGTTCTATTTCAGACATCATTTCTTTATGTTTGATTTATGTTAATAACATGATACCTAAATAATTAAAGCATCATTTAATAAAACAATCAAGTCTAAATGTTGAATCATTTCGAAGATACAACTTAAAGTATTTTTTTTGTTAATTGTGGCCCCGGTCTCCCCTACACCTCTGCCTAACTTTAAATATATGATTGTGTGAAGTTATAAATTTTTTTGTTAATATTTAGCGAGTACGAAGTGACAACTTCGCTGATCCTGGAACCAGAGAGTATTACCTGGACATTAATACTGATTTGTGTGTTACTCGGCTTGTTGTTACTGGCGGTGATAGTGACCATATTGTATAAGGTAAGTTTTGAATCCATCAACATAACACAGATCTGCTCTCACTCGTCTTACAACAGGACAAGTATTACTCCACCATTGAGTAAAATATTAATTCAAAATTCAAAAAGGTTAGAACTAAGAGTTCTTTTTTAACGAGATGATGAGAATTAAAAAAAAATAGGTATTCAGTTCTTTTTAACCCGACTTCGGCGAAGCAAAAAGGAGGGTTATGATTTTGACCGGTATGTATGTATGTATGTATGTTCATCTGTAACCTCATAACTTCTAAACCACTGATCATAATTTGACAAATGAGGTATCGTTGGAAGCGTCCTAACTGTCCACTGGTTATAGGCTATATGATGTTACATTTAATTCAATATGGCGCTCTCTAGAGGACATATTAGTAGGTAACGAAAGAAAAAAAATATTTTTTTATTCATATCATGTTCGGTATCAAATGAAAGGGCTTTATGAGCACTTTACAAATATGTATATATATCATATTTTCAAAGTAAATAAATATGTTTAAATTGTTAAAAACATGCAAAAGTGAGACTGTGCTACGTACGGCGCGGCTGTAAAATTAATACTTATTATACAATTAAGCCTTTACAACAAAAAAATAAAGCGGCTCTGCAAATACTTTATTGCGAAATTATAACTCCAAAACAAATTAAATAAAAAGTAAGTTTAAAAACTAAAACCCGACTACTGAAAAATCACGCTCTAAAATGTATGAAACAAGAAAATATTTCGGACAGAAATCAAGACATAGACAAAGTAAAGCCGTAGTCGCATGCCTGTCGGCTACAAAATTTAAAATGTCATGCGACTACGGCTTTACTTTGTCTATGTCTTGATTTCTGTCCGAAATATTTTCTTGTTTCATACATTTTAGATCGTGATTTTTCAGTAGTCGGGTTTTAATTTTTAAACTTGCTTTTTATCATTAGGTATCATCATCATCATCTCAGCCAAAAGACGTCCACTGCTGAACATAGGCCTCCCCCAAGCACCGTCACTTCGACTTCATTAGGTATAGGTACTTGTACACACGGATACACATCAAGCTATACATTTCTAGTTTAAGCTGACCTCGCAATGTAAGGAAATCCAATACAATGCGAGATCAGCATGAACTGGATGGAAATGTGTAACTTTGTGTACCCGTGTGTACTAATTCTATTACGAAAGTAAGATCTTTGCTAACAGTCCTTTAAATTGTCCTCTAACATTTTAAAAATAATTCCATAATTATTCTTATCTCTCTTACCGACGAGCAGTCTTCAAGAATTATTTTCTTCACAGCGAGGATTCTTCCAGAGGACCACCCACAAAATGCTGCAGCAGCAGAAAAGCAGTCAACAGCGATTGATTGAACAAAGAGACAGTTCTTCAGGACAGAATGAAGAGGAAGAGGATGATTATATACCACTTGATGATTCTGATGACGAAACATTTAAATAATAAAATAAGTAATATGATTTTTTATAAGACTGAGATGTGAAAAGAAGGTGTTACAGATTAGTTTATTATTATAGGAGGAGAAAGTACCTACAATTTTGAATTCATAACCAATAAAAAAAAAAAACAACGG
This sequence comes from Conistra vaccinii, assembly GCA_948150665.1. Classification (NCBI taxonomy): domain Eukaryota; kingdom Metazoa; phylum Arthropoda; class Insecta; order Lepidoptera; family Noctuidae; genus Conistra; species Conistra vaccinii. Next base: position 676,407 of record OX411320.1, on the reverse strand, counting down.
GTGCACTCCGGGAGTGCCGGCAGAAGTGAAAACTTGAACATTAACGTTGTGCATTTTTGAATATTTTGGAATGGTTAGGGAATAATTTTGCACGAATTGTTTTATTTATATCAGTATAAAAGTACTATCATGTATGTGGTTAAATACAATATTCAATTGTAGTAGTAGTAAATTTACCTATTTATTTAAAAAAAAAAATAGTCTAACAAAAATAAACAATTTATTACCCATCAATATGGGTAAAATTTCTTACTTCGCAATCTTTACGTAATGTCAAAGACTATTTATTTTATTTTGATTTACTTTGTCGGTTGTTAGGCAACGAATCTTACGGTCACGTCCTGACGCGAGTTTAACATTTTTTACCCATCCCAAAAAAAGTGCACAACGCCGCCGCTAAAGAAGTTTTCACTTCAAAACCAGTCGTTCTAAAGTAACATCGACACTAATTAATTTTGTCATTTAAATAATAATTTAAAGCCGATAAAATACTTGGTTTTGAATGATGAATGAATGTATTTTTTTTGTTTAACGTGCTTTCTAAAAACCAAAGAGGCTGTTACTTACTAGTATTAGTACCTACCTATAAATAGGTAGATAGTAATTAATTACATAAGCGTAAAATTATTAAAATATTTTTATACAGTTTAAATCATAAATTATATTTACATCAATGCTATTATATATATTTTTATTTTAAATCATAAATACTAAAGCTGTTTTCAGACCAGTGCGATTTGTCGCGCGACGCGACACGAACAATACAAAACTTCACGGTATATCAATAACCGGTGTCGCGTCGCGCGACATATCGTGCTGGTCTGAAAACAGCTTAATACGTTAAAACAAGATTATAAAGCAACTCATCACTATCTATTTCAATATCCCACGCATAAAATAAAATACAATCATCAGAATAATAATGTATTAATGTGTTTGTTTACACTTCCCTTTACTTTGTCATGTCGCATGTCAAACAGTTGATAACAACTGATAACACCAACTGTATTTTAATAATAATTATACAAAATAATAACAAAAATAATAGCTAACAGAATTTTTTGGGATTTTAATTAAATGGGTTTTTAGACAACCCAAACCATCCCTAAACCAAGTTATGTATTTTTAGACTAAACTGGAATCTCTACCCAACTTTTCCATCTAGTAGTTGATTTGCGCCGCTACTCAATTTATCAGTTTGGTACCAGTTCCATTAACACGGTTAAAACTTCAGCGTTTTGAATTTAGAACACACTCGTGATCAATTTAACTTTAGCGAGGATTTAAAACATGTTTAATTTGTAGGTATAAATAGGTTCTAACAATTTTTTGGGTTTCGTAACTCACTGCAATAAATACGTTAGGTACAAATTTATAAACAAGCTAAATGCCCGATGATATTTCCCATCGGCACAAATGGCGAACTTCCATACAACTTTCATCCCCTATTTAACCCCTTTTGGGGAGTCCTGCTGACCTTCCTAAGGAATTCTTGTGCAAAATTTCAAGCTTCTCGACCCAGCGGTTTGGGCTCTGTCTATCGGTGAGCGAATTAATGAATGACTTTAAGATTGTAGTTGGATATCTGACAGTCCATCTGTCTATCTGGTTGACAAAACTCAAACTCACAGCATTTATTTCAATTAACCATATAAATGCACTTTTGAATTGTCAAGGAGTCGGTCAGCTAGCTGCCAGTTTCCCGTTGATAACACTTACTTGCACAGGAAAAGGACGTAGATGTACCTATTTATAAAATAATTCCAATAGAAGTAGGTACAAATTTAGCATTCCCCAGCCCCTGTATAAAATCATGCTTCTTATTAAAACTAATAAAATATAACAAAAAAAATTATAACGTTGTACACTGCTAGATTACCTTTAAAGAATAGGTTCTTTAAAGGTAATCTAGCAGTGTATTATTAGGATAACCTGCAATGCCGCAGTATTTTCTTTTAAAACAACACAAAAAGATATGAATCACAAGAAAAATTGTCTAGTACAGTATCAAAACAATTTATATGGATTATTAGAAACTGAAAGAAATTGGCCATACAAAGCACTTGGACCCTCATTATCACTTCAGCCCTCGTTAAGGGAGGTAAAAGTAAAAAATATCCCTCATCTGTTCTTTGAGCATCTAATGAGGACAATAAGTCTTCTTTTTAAAATAGTTCAAGAAACTCAGACGGTTTCATTATCTTGTTATTATTTCTTGGGCAGAAAAAATACCATTTGTGTGCAAAACTAAAGAAAAAGTGTTCCATTTCATTGTCTTGTGAAGGAAGGACAGTGTGGTTTTGACAGAACCATAACAAACCTGCTTTACAATCACAATTTTATCACAATCCAGAAGATTTTGAGAGAAATCGCTAATCCATGTCTTCATAATTATGTTTGAAAAATTCGTCTGCTCAGCAACGTGTCTGAACACAAAGTTAATCAAAAGTGAAAAAATTATTCATTGGTGAACTGATCGAACGATGTTTATAGATTTAGGCACTCGGCATCTTTCACTCGTCTACCGAATAATCGAAAAACAAAATGGGAGGAGAAGATGAACGTCCATTTCTACATAAATTTTGTAGGTGTCGTGTCAACGTAGAATAAAAAAACAAAAATAAACATTCACTCGAGTGAACCATTTTTAATAACTATTGGAACTTGTGATTCTTTTACTGTTTTATTCATGAATTATTAAAATATTGAGCTCAGAATTTGGTAGCAGAAATATTGTAGAATATTAAAATATATATAATTTTGAATCGCTCTACTAATAAGGCTATCTCAATTTCATCGGAAACAGTAATCTGTAATATCGCAAATGGGTCCGTTAAAGATAAGAGGGGTCTTACCGAAGCGTGAAATTTGAGATAACGGCGTCTGTTATCCGCCATTATATCAATCTTGAGAGAGTTTGGCGATAGCCTAATTGAGATATAAGTAATTAATATTTTGATAAGAAAATATATCAGCGGAGGTGACGTGAAAATGTCGTGACGTAAGTTTAAGTAGGAATGTGGATGGCTATAAGAGTAGGGGAAGACCAAAGAAACGATGGGTAGCCTGAGTGAAAGATGATAAGGCTAGAAAAGGGGTGACTATGGAAGGAAAAGACATGTTGCGCCGACCACAATTAAATTGGAATAAGGGCAAGAGACTATTGATAAGTGAAGGTCATTTAAACTTCTCACAGCCTAAACAAATAAGCGTTTTGATATATATTTCTGCCATTCTCATGTGCTACGCTACTGTCACTTGAGTAGATAGCTAACAAAGACCAAGCTTCATGCAATCGCACCGCGATTTACACGACTACATGCCAAAACGATGTGTGTGTGTGAAAGCACACCGAAAGACAAGGATACACGTTTACCTACAAAAGCGTTGAGAGTGGACAAACCGGCTCAGTGAGATTTACAGTCAGTCCTATCACAGGAATTAAAGGTACGTCTGATTTTGCGTCACTGTCAAAGTCAGACAACTTTACTGTCATCGCAAGGTTTCTGATGGTTGCTAGCAGAAGTAAAATAACTGTCAAGAGGATAGTGGTAACAATACTAAACTATCTAGTTCGAAATAGGGACATCCGAAAAGGAGTCAATGTGGTATCCATATATTACTATACATTTTGTTGACTAGAGGTGGTGAGATGGATGGTGGAGTTAGTACCCTTATTTATGGAAAGAAGACCAAGGCAGTTAATCTTGTCAGGGAGACCTGACTAGGATTGGCACAAAACAAGGAGTAATAGGAAGAGTGAAGTACAAAGGCTTATGCGATGCAGATGGGACGAAAAAGACTGTGGATAATGATGTCATGACTAGATCGTGCCATGTAGAAATAGGAGGCTTGAGTCTCTGTCGCATTTCTACTCATGTACCAAAGCCTCATATGGAACAATGAAGCGCGAGTGGCCTCCATTGTAGCGGTTCCATTGTATTTTTAGAACAAGTTCCCTTTTGTGACCGAGTAATACACTACACTGTGGTTTGTTATTTTTTTGTGTCATTTTATTTATTTGTTTGGGCCTGTATAGGCACTTTGTTTTTGAAGTCTGTTTTTGAAACCGTTTTTGGCACAGGTACGGTACAACACCTGTGTTTTTACTCAAAGTATATTGATGTTAATCCCTACCATTTGTATATTTGGTAGGGTAAATGGATTCATTTATTTTTTTAATTTAATAGTGTAAAAACAATAAAGAAAACATTGTGGGAAAAGCTTTTACTGAAATATCTGAAATCGCCAACAAACAATAAGCAAAGAAAAAGAAGCCTTTTGACCTCGTAGTTGGGTAGTAACAAAAGCTGGTATTGTGCATAAGTTTCTTTGATACTAACGCCAAGATTGGTCCGATTGGTAGAGAAGGAAATTGAATGAACAATAATGAAAGGATCCTGTTAAATGTATGGGGTGTTCTAATTAAGCTGTAAATCTTTGAAACTGTCTTTGTCTCTAAGAACATACAACACCATTCGACATTTTCGTAAATAAGGAGTAATAGAATTGACAAAAAAAGGCTTTTTTGGAATCTAAAAGACTGGACGTGGTGTGACTGCCCTCAGAGCGCCTGACGTTACTCATAAATGCACTTATTATTTTACTATCCAAGTTAAACATGACGTCTATTATAAGTCGTAGTAAAATTGTCTATTTTCTTAACCCTAGACTACTAATCGTGGCTTGAGGGGCCGTCGTTATTTTTAAAATTTTATACTGGGGAAATGCATCGGCTTGTACTTTCTTGCCAACGCAGGGTAATCCGCAACGCGTTGGAGGGTGATTCCGCGCCCGGCAAGCTTACAGCGTTACCGAGATATTGACTTAGCGATCGCCTGGGACGCGATCATGATTATGGAAAGGTATTTTTTCGGGTGTCACCTTGTTTCGCAGACAGAAATTACATAGAATTTCGTTTCGCACCAAAATGTTTCATATTTATTTAGTTCTTATATTTTTATTTCGAATATTATTGTTTCAACAACTATTTACTTGGATGAAACATTATTTCACAGAAACACAATTCAATGAATTTTTAATCACATTTTTTTATTTAACAAACTTATCAAACAGTAGAATTATTTTTTAACGAATATTGTTTGTTCAGTTATTTCAACGAAAATGTAAGAATAGACGTTATGCTATAAACAACAATAGTGTGTGTGTAGTGTAGTGTCTAGTAATAACTATTAGGGCACTCCGACCATATAGGTTAGGTTAGGTTAGAACTGTGACCAACTACGCGCGAGCCGAGCGAGCGAAGCGAGCGGTGCCGCGGCAGCGGCCGGCGAGCGCTACATCGGATTTGGTCGCAGTATCAAGATTAGGGCACTCCAACAGATGAACCGCTTTCATATAACTATACTACGGTATATAGTGTGTGTGTGTGTGTAGTGTATTGTCTTTTAATATAACTATTAGGGCACTCCGACCATATAGGTTAGGTTAGGTTAGAACTGTGACCAACTACGCGCGAGCCGAGCGAGCGAAGCGAGCGGTGCCGCGGCAGCGGCCGGCGAGCGCCACATCGAAATTGGTTGCAGTATCAAAAATATAGGGCACTGGGGATTTTCTTGGTAATAAGCTTTATACTAACTAAACAGTATGAGAATAAAGAATATTTGATTTGTTATTCTATGATATGAATATCGAAACTTTTAATTTTATTTGTAACAAAAATCAATGATTAAAGTTTATTCAAAGTAAGTATTCTGCGTATTGATTATTCTGTGAAATGATAATATATGAAAAATTTTATGTGAAACGAAATTCTATAAAACTATTTTCTATAAAACAACGTACAACCATTTTTTCGACTGTTATTTATTATAATACATTCGATAGTTCAACATTATAATAAAGCCACCTAAAATTGTTTTTATAATAGATTTCCGTGAGGTTCTGTCAGAAGGTGTTAACTACTCCACTGTGGGTAAATTTTTGGAATAAATTATAAATTGTCGTGATGGCCCAGTGGTTAAGGCCTCGCCTCTCATGTACGAGGTTGTGGGATCAAATCCGGGCAAGTACCAATGTGACTTTTTCAATTCATATGTACTTTCTGAGTTTATCTTGGACATTACTGACATCGGTGAACGAAAAACATCGTGAGGAAACCTGGACTTTATAGTTAATATAAGTCTGAAATCGGCAACCCGTCTTGACCAAGCGAGGTGATCAATTCTCGTGCCTTCTCTATATGAGAAGAGGACTTTGCCCTGCAGTGGGATAATAATAGACTGGTGTTATTATTATTGTATCATATTCAAAGTTTCTCTTAAAAAAAAACGTTTTGAATTGATGTAAGGTAGAATCCTTGCCTGTTAATTCATTTAACGATAATTCAATTTCAGTAAAAGTTTTAAAACAAATTTCGAATTATTTATAAAAAATCCTCATCCGGTCATTAGTAAAAAGCGGTGATAAAATAAGATTAGTATTCTAGGGTTTCACAATCTTCCGAGTACCTACTCCTGTTTTAAAAAAAAATATCCGAGAGACAAGAAAGAACAACAAATAATAACTTCGTAAGTCCGCAATAACCGCGACAGGTTCCGTCGAAGGCGGATAAGCTGCGGATATTTAACGGCAGGCGCCCCGCTCTAGTTGTAATTACAAAAACGATAAATAAAAACTTGCTACTGTGAAATAATGGTGATGAGAATTGTCGACATTTCAAATTGTAATGAAAAATGATGCAGAGGAATTTTTCTGCTTTTATAATAGGTATATTATTTAAACTCATAGTCCACCCACATTTCGCCAGTTATGTTTAATACCCATTTTCACCGACAACTAAGTGATACCTAAATTAATCCCTAAATAAAAATGCACTGTTGGATTTTCAACTCTCAGCGCTGACCCTAGCGTTGTAAATTCAACAGAGCAGTTTTATTTAGGGATTCGTTGTAAAAGCGGGCATAAGGCCCATGTATTAAATAGCTCGAAACTTCGTGGTAGTAGGGCGTGATGTTATGAATGTTACTTATTATATGTTCAATTTGGATCAGCAAAGGTGGATGAATAGTAACAGCCGCACGGGTCTATTGAAGGTTAGGCTACCCTTGCCGAGGTACGTCCGTAGATGGGTGACCATCGATATACAGACTCCTCCTTGCCTCAGGGAGCACGTAGGTAAGCCGTTGGTCCCGGCTGTCATTTGTAGATCTTGTACAGTCGTTACGGGTGATTGTCTTACCAAGAGGTGTCGTATTACCCAGTAACTGGGTTTTTGAGGTAAGATAAGCAGTCGCTCCAAACTAGTATTCAGCTGCATCCGGTAAGGCTGGAAGCTGACCGCAACATAGTTGGGAAAACTCTGGGCAAACGATGATCAGCAAAGGTATTTACTTCAGATACATAATATTATGTGACCCCTTAATACATATAGGCCTCCAGCCAGCACATAAAACTTATAAGCTGAGCGACGACAGATTAGCAGCCGACAACCACCTAGATATACCTGCAAGATGCCCTACATAGGTATGACCCAATGTTGCATGAGACTTAAACATAACAGATGAAATGCTATAAAGTATAAACTATAGTCATACAAGATATTATACACTTCTGCCCTCCCGTTTAGAAAATGCAGGCGTGATGTAAAGCTATATGCCTTGATACCTACTGTTTAACGCAATGTTATCCATCCTACATTTCTAACCGCACTTATCCCTTCAATCACACGAAAGGTATTTTACCCGATTCTGTCCAAAAATTCTTTAAACTGAACTACGTTCAAAATTCAAACTATCAAACTCGCAGTCTACCGTCACATGACGTTTGCATATCAAGCGCATGTGAATCCGGCGACTATTTATCGTCAGATTCCGTTTTGGCACAAATCTGTACCAGCCCGTGACGTCATCGCTTAGATAAGCGATTGGCATGAAATTTTGATTCACTCATAAACGATGTGTGTGGAAATTCAAACTGTAACATTGTAGGGTTAGTTAAATAAATTCAAAAGTCATTTAAGTATTCAAATTAGGCTGAGCACTATTTGAACGTCAAAATTACAGTCATTTCCCCCATAAGGCCCGCCCTTCACCACTTCCTAGTGGTTTAGCCGGGAAGAAGTGGCGCATCCAATTTTCCAGCAGAATGAAATGGTTTCCGTCCGTTTCATCTGCAACTAATTATGAGAACTAATAGTTGTTAAAGAAAGAAAGCTTATTTCGAACATAAAATATGAAAATTACCTACCTATTACTAAACCACAAGTTTCAGTTTATTGATACAGAGGAGTACCTAATTCCCATATTTTTTAAGAACGTTCGCATTCGCATCTCATTCGCAATCAGTTAAAAATACAATCAATATTTAACAACTATTTTGACCAGTGTGACAGATTGCGACAAGAATGTGCACGTTTTTTAAGTACGAAACAATTGTCGTACTTAAAAAACATGCGGGGCAGTCTTTGGAGACTGCCGATGGAACTGAAAACTAAGTAACTGAAAACTAAGTAGCCATCTAACGAAAATGTCAGGAATTTATGTGCTGTCAGTACAAGAACGAAAGCTGTAGCTCCATTAAAACAATTCCAACAAAATAAAACAGAGTGCGCTGTCAACAAATTCTACTCTCCCTCCGTCTTACGAATTTTTGATCAGGTCACGTGTCCTGACGCCTGACGCCTGACGCGAGTTTAATATTTTTTACCCATCCAAAAAGTGCTCAACGCGCCTAAAGAAGTTTTACTTCAAAAACGTTAACATTCGGCGACGGCCGTCGTCGTCACGTCGAGAGTATGCGTCCCTGACAATATGTCAGTTAGACAATTTCTAACTAACTAATTTGTAACTATAAGGATCAACTTCGCAAAACACATACTCGTTAGTATGAAATTGACAGGTGTCAATAACGCATTCCGTCGATAGACGGCCGGTCTCTAGAAAAAATAACTCATACTCACTATCACTACATTATTTTATTATAAAAACAAAGTCGCTTCCCGCTGTCTGTCGCTATGTATGCTTAGATCTTTAAAACTACGCAACGGATTTTGATGCGGTTTTTTTAATAGATAGAGTATTTCAAGAGGAAGGTTTATATATGTATAATACATGCATAACATAGTAATCACGCGGACGAAGCCGCTGGCGGAAGCTAGTACTTTATATGTTATACTAGCTACGGCCGCGGTTTCACCCGCATAAGTCTCGATCCCGTGGGAATATCGGGATAAAAAGTATTCTATGTCGTTCTCCAGGTCATGGTCTACCCATGTGCTAAATTTCAGCCAAATCTGTTCTGCCATTTTAGCGTGCAAGCGGCACAAACAAACTCACTTTCGCATTTATAATACTTAATTAGTTAGGATGTCGTTTCACTTATCGTTGTCATGACCGAAGTTACCTTCAAAAAAGAAAACAGAAGATGTCCACAGCATTGCTGTACCTACTTATCATAATAATCATTAGGATGCATATTTCAATACCTACCATGTTGCAACGATTGGAATTAGGTACACTGTCAGGGGGACACAATTTCAGACAGGTCGATTCTGTAACCAGGAACATTCTGTAAACAAATAATATGGTATTTTTCATTTAAGACGCAGAAGATAATATATGCTAGTGACCTTGAGTGGTTAGCTTGCGTGTTCTGTACTGAGCTCACGCAACGCGTCGTACGTTCAGCCAGTAATAGGATTCGCCCATCAAGGAGGGCTTTCCCAAATTAGACGCATTTGATTTGTACAAAAAACAAAAGGTTTTTTAATAAAACACGTATACTAAAAGATCAATAATTAAATTATCTATAAAATGAAAAATTTTTAGAAAAATACGCTTGATAGATTTTGCGTGATTCTCCGTTTTTTATCCGCGTTAGACAGATAACTTATAAACATAACCTAAAAAATCCATTTAATTTTATTATAAATTCTAAACTGTCCGAAAGACTGATGCAGCTCGTTAACAATTAAAATTTTATTGTGTCTTATTAGTGACAGTCAAGCGGATAATGTGATATCTGTATGTTAAAGAACTATTTTTTTGAGGGCTACAAATGCGTTTTTTATAACTTAACATCACGCATGTATTTCCCGAAGGGTAAGGCAGAGGTGTACCTATAGTACACCCACATTTCGCTCGTTATGTGTATGTGCCATGTAATAGGGGGCGAGCCTATTACCATCAACCGGACACAAATCCAGACTCCGGGCTGCTGTTGAGAAATTCCTGATGGAAAAACTCAATAACACTTTGCCTGACCTGGGAATCAAACCCAGAACCTCGTGCTTAGTAGTAGTGCTTGCGAACACGAGACCAACTAGGCGGTCAGACGTATTTTTTATAATTACGAGAAAAAAAAGCTTTCCACGGTTTTAAATTGCGTCTTAATCTTCATTACTGTCTTTGACTAACAAGACATTGTCGTATTTTCTAGTAACATCGTTCTTTATTTGAAAAGTTTTATGGTTTTTTTGTGCGCTATGAGCGTGTTTGTTGTGCGAATTTTTAAAGTTAATTCATATTTTTATTTAAATTGTTGCAGAATGGACCTAAATACGGTCCCCCAGTGTCAACATTGGTGTTAGCTAATTATCCCTCATACGACCTCCTACTCTAAATACGATTTGTTGTTTTGCTATTGTTTTATCTTATAAAAAACTCATTACCCTTTCTTTACTACGGCGTAATCGGGTAATAAAAACTATCTTAGTGCAACATAAAATTTAAGTGTCTTAGATAGTAATTTTATTTATTGCAGACAGTTTTAAATAAATAAAATATAATGAAATTTACTGTGATGAAAATAATTCTAGGCTAAGTAAAGTGAGTTTTTTAATAAAGTGCTCCACTGACTATGCAGAGTGCATTACTACGTAAAAGTGAAATAAAACGAATGTAGTGCAACAGTGCTTTTAGTGATACAACTGCGATTCTCTTTGGACTGTAACTGGTAAGTGTTCAGAATCATAAATATCAATTACTAGCTGCGTCCCGCGGGTTCACCCGCAGAGGTCTCGATCTCGTGGGATCGTTCGACTACGTAGGACCTTTAAAATCACAAATAAAATACAATCATTTGTTCTTTTTTATAGTTCTGTAATGTTTTTCATACTAAGTTCAAAATCACAAATTGAGTTTGATTTGTCCCTAGGTATATATAGAAAACGAATTATTATTATTTTAACTACTAAAATGGTATGGCAAAATACAGCATTTCCATATTTCAGATGCATTGCCTGCATGCATTCATGCCAAACGTTGATTAATCTGTGATTGTAGTAGTACCAGTCCTAGTTACATTTTACTTAGATATACATTTCTTTCTTTTCCAAACAAATATAAAATTCAAGCATACCTACTTACACAAATTCTAAGGTGCCAACCGTAGTGGGGCAGAATCCATCAAGATTTTATACTAGTGGAATCTATCCCACCAAATCATTAGTAGGGCAGATTCCACTGACATTTTGAAGGCATTCCACTTTGCCCCATAGGGCGTCCTGGTGGGGCAAAATGGAATAATTCAGATTTTTGCCAAAAGACCACCGCCAACTTCAACAAAATATACCAATCAATCTGCCTAGCCTTTTTCCAACTATGTTGGGGTCGGCTTCCAGTCTAACCGGATGCAGCTGAATATTTGTATTTTACATGGAGCGACTCCAAAACGCAAAACGCCAGCAGGTTAAAATAAAATCGAAAATTTTAACTTCAGTGAATTTAACTCCATTCGCGCGTTCCTAAAGGTAAGCCAGAAATCAAATATTATTTGATCAAACCGAATTATTCGTTAGACATCAAAAAGCTTCAGTATTTCAGCATTTCGCTGTGTGAGCAAAAAGGTGCTTTAGCAGCCGCCAACCTGAAAATCGCTGAAATCCTGAAAACCGACTACAAAAGTGACACACGGGACTTTAGAAAGACATACACGTCTTGATAAATTATTTTTTACCATACCTACAGGGACGCCCTAGGAGGACCTAGGGTGTCCCCTCCCGGCGTTTCCACTCACATCTGATTTGTAAATACATTTTGTTAGTCGCCTTTCATTCTCATTCATCCTCTCAACATGACCAAACCATCTCAGCATACCCCTTTTCACTTTTTGTCACTATATACATCTTCTTTTAACTCACACCGTTGTCTTCTCACATCATTCCTCAGCCTATCATTCATAGTCAGACCAAACATGCTTCGCAAGGAAAGCATTTCCACAGCATTTATTCTACTTTCATGCTTCTTTTGCCACACCCAGCGTTGACTTCCATACATAGGCGTGGGCACCAGCACACCATTGTGAACAACCAGTCAGCTAGTCAGCCAGTTTATCGACCCCTTACTGAATAATCAAATATTATTTTCTCAAACATGCTTGGAAATTCGAACATTATTTTGACAACCTTCTTCGAGATAAATTGAAATTGCTGTACTGGTCAAAAACAAGCGAGCATCAGGCCGGCAATCTTAGTATGAAAATCCATATCTGTCGTGTTTAGCGGCCAAATAAATTACTATGAAAACTCATATCTGTCCTGTTATTTAATAATGGAACTATCTTTTTACTTCCACATGGCAACCAAGGAGGTAACTTATCAAAGATTTTATTTAAATTTCGAGCTGGCTTAGCAAATAGAGCTGTGAAGAAACAAATGACTGTATTGGCGCGTGAAAAATTTTCTTTGTTCGTCATTGATTCTGGAATTTATAAATAATTTACTTGTTTGAATTTCCACGCATTGTTTAAGAAAAGTACTATACAAGCCTTGGCCGCAACCAGGCATTGATGGACTCAAGTATGTGTGCCTCGACTTCGCGTCGGCCCACATTTTCACGGTCGTCCATCAATGCTGTAGTTGCTGGCCTCGACAGTAATGTACTATATGTTTAGACTCCGGTTAGTTGGCGGCTCCTTACCTCCGTATGTCCCACTCGTTGTTAGCCTGGAAAAAGCATTTTGACGGCGTTTGGTTGGTATCCCACAATTTTAGGGATTTTCAAGAGAGACGGCAAAAAGGATTCCACGGATTTAAATGTTCATGCCTTTTAGTTATCTGTGGTCTGTGGTCAATGTTTTAATGGTGTATTCCTGTAACGTTTGTTATTTCAAAGCTTTTCCATTTCTGTGTTCTATATCTGGGAATTGGGGGGTTTTTTCGAGTTTATCATCATCATCATCATCATTTCAGCCGAAAGATGTCCACTGCTGAACATAGCCCACCCTTGGGGCACAGCCATTTCGACCAGTTCTGTGTTTCTCGCTAGCAGATTCCTGCAGCCTTCACCAGGTCATCGGTCCGCTTTGGGGGCCTTCCAACGCTACGTCTTCGGTGATCACTGCAGAACCTTTCGGCCCCATCGGTCATCTGTTCTACGAGCAATGTGCCCTGCCCACTGCCACTTAAGGTTGAAAATTCTTCGGACTATGTCGGTTATCTTAGTTCTCTTACGGATCTCTTCATTTCTGATTTTTCGAGTTACGAGTGTGAAAAGATGTATTCGAATAGCCATTTCTAAAGATGAAAAGACCATGACAAGATATGCCCTAACCATGTCCAGCGAATTCATATTTAGAAGTATCCTTCATTTATTCAAACTAGATTTTAGATAATAGTCTAGAGCCAATCAAAGGTATTTTTTAAGATTGAATAAAAATAAATATTATTTGTAGTTCCGGTTACATTTTCGGTTTAATGGCGACGATAAGTGAAAGATTACAGTTCGTTCTGTTCATTCAGTTCATTCGGCCAATGTGATCAGATGAGTGGTGGGAGAATACCTTATTTTTGAGGTACAGCAGATAACCATGGAGGCCACCATATTATTATTTATTTAATGATACGGCACTTCAACAAGTAACATACAAAAATCACATACAGTTTTAGTTAGGTATTGTGAATTCGTCACTTACAGAAGTGCACTGGCAGAGAACTTATTCTTTATAGGATGTATTCTATATAGTTTCAATATGAATGATTTTACCCAGATATTTTATTTATTATAATATATTTTGATTTATAAGTTCCTTTGTAGGTAGATAATAAATAGTAGGTAGGTTGGTGTAAATAGTATTTTATCCGAAGCAGATTCTTGAAAAGGTTTTGGGTAAAAAAAAAACAACTATCTGGAAACACTGATTGTAGGTGTCACTCTCTTACATTCACTCGCTTGTCACTCGTCGCCATAGAAACCTACTGTTACATTCAAACTGGTGCTCTGTGCGTGTGTTATTGTTTGTTTGTTAATTTATTGTTTATTTAACACTTACCCGTACGTTTTTTGCACATTTTAGTTCGATATACATATTCTTGAAAGCGATATCTTGTTGTCGATTTTGGTTTTTCTACTGGACTTACGATACGTGTCAGTTTATAGGTGAAATACGATATTGCAGTGCTGAGTTGATTGAAATCATGCATCAATGTTTCGGTACATCAAAAATGTGTTTTGCGTGTGGAACGTATTTAGAGACGTGCAGTCAGTGAATTATCCGTGCAACTGCAAAGCATCTTGAGAGAGGACAAAACAACATGACGCATTGAAAAGAATTCAGTTCCCTTCAAAGTGTGGTTAAGCTAAATGGTGGTTGGAATAGGTTGTTGGGACTGGCTACCTCTTCACTGCCTTGGCTTATATTTATTTTAGTTTTGAAATAAATGCCTTAAGATTGAATAAAAAAGGGGTACCTACTGTAGCATTAGAAATCAGCTTCTGCCACTTGTTAAAAAGAATGCTTGGTGAGAATCGAACCCACTCTAGCATAGGATAACTAAATACAAAGAAAAAAATGACAGGAGATTTTAAATATGATTTGTATTATAATTTTTAAAGTAAAAAAATTAGAAACAGTTATGTATAAAAGGTGATAAATAAATTTAAGTACGATTGCGAGCCGCTTATAACTACGGTTGTTTTTTATTTACCGAACGGAGAATTATGCGGTTGAGGGTTAAGTATACGATCGCACGCGGGTTAAATATGTATAGGCCTTTACTAATTTAATCCCGGAGACGCGAGGTAGAACAGAGCAATTAAACCGGCAATAAATCTGAGTTCAGCGCGGTCGATGGATTGCCTAGCTTAAGATTCGAAAATAAAGTAAAGACTAATCCGATGAAGATTATAAGCCTATGAGTCCTGAAGTCCTGAGCACGGGGCGCCGTCCTGCTGCTTTCTGGTACGATCTCGTCTCGGTTGCCGGAGAAACCCGACGTGGCTAGAAGACGTGGGTCTGCGTTGACGCAGGCTGGGACTAGAGAACGCCAGGATCCTGTCCACGCGACGGACGGGGGTCCCGGGAAAGGCCTCGCGGCCTTGTTATCTGTCAAGGTCCGAAAACGAGAGAGCTTTAGAAACGGCATAGGCTAGATTACGCGATTAGTGGGACGCGAGAGTGTATGATTTGATAAACGGGAAATTGGTTGAATACTCACATGTTTGTACAGTAAATACTTCACCAAAAAATAGTGGTTCTAGACTCTCGCTTGGCTGGCACGAACTATAGGTATAACTTGGGGACTAGACACCACAATGAACACGATATGCTTCATCAAAACTGCGACCAGCTAGCACAAAGATACTATCGTCATCTTTTCACATCCGCGTCTTAAACTGAAAACACGACACTTGAAGCAGAGAAAAATTATTTTATACCATGACGTATCGTCCAGAGCGGCTCACAATAGAATGACGCAAGTCAGAAAAAATTGTTTTACTTTGAACGATATAGAATTCAAAATTTGAAAATGTGCTCAATTCGAAATTTTTAAAAGAAATAATAGTTTATGAAACCTTTACAACTACAAAAGAGGCTTGAACGGCAGCGCAATGCTGCACTACGTAGGTTTTGAGAGATTTGTTTTATTTTCCTCTACACTGTATGATCTGCTTTATTAGTATGTGGAATGCTCCCATAAGTTTTAAGCATCTGGTAGGCCCACTCCTGATATTTATTACTATCCTAAAGCAACCTTTCCACCAGAGAATATGTGCTAAGCAGTTTAGCAATCGACCCAATAGGATTATTTGATTTTCATAGCCTAGTATGGTTTAATTCTGCTCGAAAAGGGTTAAATAGCTTCGAAGCTTAGCTTCTTCGCTTAGCGACCTCACACATTCTTGATGAAAAGTCTGCCTAATTCTCAGGTTTTAAAAATATGGGTAAGTACATCGTTCTCACCAGTCTTGGTATATTTTAAGCTGGCTCCAGCTGCTGCCGGACCTAGTGACGAGTTGTGCCACAACATTTAGTTATTTATCTTGCTAAATCTAGTCAAGCACTACTAGATTATGTACACCAATTCTTATTTAAATCGAAATTCGATATTGAACTAATTGTATATGGAAAAGCCTGACAGAAAATGATTAGCAATCAATCGTTTTTTGAAGTCTATCGAATGAGCTGTTTGGCAGGATAAGTATTTTTTTTTGTTATGAAATATGCAAAAAAATTACCATTAAATTAAAATATAGGAATTGTTTCAAAATCTAGGTCTCATGTGCTTTTAAATGCACCATGTGTAGCTTTTGGACATGATTGTTTTGGTTAGGGTATGCATGTATAGGACTTTGGGCATGGTTCTTTACTTAAACTATTAAACGTAATATTTTTAATTTTCCCTATATCATTAGGTATATAATTAAGTAGGTATTATTCTAAAAATGATCAGAACAATCGTTAACCGACTTCAATTCACCATAAAAAATTACTGTCCTTCGAACATAGCCTCTGAACTACAAGCTAATGTTAAAGAATTGTAACTCTTTGGGTAAACGAAACCATACCCAACAAAAAATAATTTTGTCATTGCCCGTGGATTCAGTTTTAGGCGACATCTGTACGTGACTTTAAAAATCACAATGTAGGGCAGTTTAGTCTGTCCCTTACGATATCATGATACAGAACAGTTTCATCTTACTCTAAATAGATGGCACTCAACACAAACTGTAAAGTAAATATTTAAAGATAATAAAGGAAGGTAGGTTGTTACTTTAAAATGCATGAATTAACAAGTCTTTGAATCGATAATATACTCGAAAATGACTCGCGCAAGTATAATTCCAAAGTGCAATATTTTACACAAAATGTTCAAGGCAAACGCACAATATCATGCAAACTAATAAAAAGAGGTGCATAGCTTTTAATTATAACATGAATCATTGCGTCAGTATCCAGCGGCCCCTTAGTTCAAACAAACCAATAAATTGTCCTCACAATAAAAGTTCAATAAGTCATGGCAGACGATTAAAATAACCTTGGTGCAGATGCAACGTTGTAGTTGCCAACAAAAGTCGGAAGACAAGACACCACAGTTTTATATTAGATTTAACACCCATCTATACGGTCAAGTATTACTTGAGAGAACACCATAAAAATCAAGGCAACCATGAAAATTCCGCCATTTTATTCGCGTTCAGTGCCAAACTAGGCTGTATGAAAGACGCCTTTGCGTTTTGTAAATTCTTCGGCGCGTTCGAGTGACATTCCAAATTCACAAGTGGTCATTTAAAATTTGTGGCGTCTATTGTTTTTATATTTTTTTCTTTGGCGGGAAGGAGTAGTGGAACTTATTAGGTAGTTTAGTGCAGTTGAAAGTTTTAATCAGTCAAAATTAAGAAAATTAAAGGTGAGTCTGTTGTAATTTTACTAAAAAATCTGTTTTATCTTTTTGCTCGGTTTGAATAGTTATGTGGGTATATGCAATAATGTTTTACTAATTCTCTTCACAACAATCTAAGCAAAACTCTGATTGACATGGGTCATTCTGTAAGCATTCCTTCCAATGAAATGATAGTTACTACATTAACCAATGAAAAATCATAGTGTTTATGACTATGATTTTATAGTGTTTTCTCATTCTAAGTGTTTTCTATTTATTTATCATAAGCACACCAACAGCACAGTCACTTACAATTCAAATTAAAAATCTTATAAAATTAACATTTTAGTAACCATGCAAAAGCATGGTTACTAAAATGTTAATTTTATAAGATTTTGTGATATGAATGATAATGTCATGCATACCTGTCATTTAATGACAGGTATGCATGACATTCACATGCTGCAAGGGAGCCGATTACCTTTGAATACATTAATTATGTATTACTATCTTCCCGCAACACGTTAAATTAGGCAGTAATCTAGGTGGTATATTGTTTAATTTTTACTCAGAACAGACTTTGTGCTAATTCTAAGTACTTTTTCTAAAAATCATAAAAGTACCTGACTCCTATCATTACATGAGGTAGACACTATTACCCAAAGTCACATGCCCCTATATTATGAAATTAAAATAACTCGCCAGACCTTTACGGCTTAGCAATCCTCCATAGTCCAATAAGAAACTCAATATCATCGTCTGAAAACGTCTGAGTCCGTGTCCTAAACGAAAGCGACCGTCTCGAGAATTCGCGATCAACGCGATATTTTATAATACAAGTATCTAGCGAGCCGCCCTGCTTTTCAAGGATGTTACTACTTGAAAAAACATCGAAATTTCCTTATAAGATATTAGTTATATAGAAGTGAATAACATTAAATAAAAAAATACGTTTAATACTCTCAATGTTGGAGAAAACCGCATCAATGTTAACAGCCTTGTTGTGTTTTGACAGCTAAAGGTAAAATGACCAGTTTCTCTGTGGTTGAGGATTCCGGGTGAAGCTCGCTTCCACCTTTGGCCTGATCATCACTTACCATGAGGTAAGATACAGGTCAAGAGCTAAGCTGCAATGGATAAAAAAATGGTTGCAGTTTAGAAGGACAACGTGATCACACAGACAGACACAAAGAGCGACTTTAATTAATAATATGTACTAATTTTACTTAAATAATAAAGAAATTCGATGTTTTGTGAAAGCTTAAAAGCTAGTATTCATATATAAACGAGAGCGATGATGACGTTTTCGCGCGACGATCGCTTTTGGTTAGGTTACGGCCCGAAATCGCGGAAAAGACCGATCAAAGCATCACTTGCTACACAAGCGATACTTGCCATAATCACCAGTCACCAGAATTGCCCTAATCACTAGTCATCAGAATACAATAAAATAGAATACTTTTTATGTGAACCATATATTTATAAGTTACAGATATAAATGTAGAAATTTTACATAGGGTGTCACAATGGGCGGCTTTGTCGCTAAAAGCGATCTCACCAGCCACCACGCTTGGCAGACAACCTGATGATCAATGTTTGCTGTTAGTAACGAAAAGGAGAATATATGTAGTGCCTGTTCTGTTGTAAGAACACGGCTTGTTCAATGCCAGGTCCAAACCGATCAGAACCCAGAGAAAAAACTACAGTGATTATGTGCTTGATTATCTGTCTTTTTTGCTGTAGGCAATCTGTACTAGTTTTCTTAGTTAAGAAGTAGCTTCGTTACCTTTGACCTATCGCTGTCTTCTTCGGAATCAATGCCAGTTGTCCTTGACTTAAACTCAAAAGTCAAGTCCGGTGTTTACTCCGTTGCATGAGTCATGCTTAGGAACTACCGAGTACTACTAGATAGTTATATGGAGCAACCTCCAAGCTGACACAGCTCGTAGGAATCAATAATGATACCTAATTATGATCAGTCTTTTATGTGTTAACTTCACTGCTGATTGCTCATATAGACGTGAATTGGGATTCAATGATGAATCCAACAATTGATGTAACCAACGCCTTTTGTATCGAATACCATGACCTATAATATTTATAACAATGGCATTTCACATACTTAAAAAAATGTAATCATTGCTATCGCTCATTAGTTATTGAGTCCAGTTATCTTCCCAAAATCTTCGGTAGAAGTAAAGGCAAGCAAATAAGAGTGGAATTTGCCTATAAACATACCATATTTTGTTGATAGCTGCAGCATAATATCAGACGAAATTCATAATTAATATTAATTTATCAAACTGAAAATAACGACTTGACGTTCAATTAAAATGGAATACGTTGAGTAGGTGTAGACAGAATAGTGCAAGACAAGATAATAATTTGCACGTGATCTGATCTGTTAGGCAGAAATGTCTTTTGGAATTGAGACAACATAATATTATTGTAATGGCTACATAATATTATAATTATCTTATCTCTCTACTATTTTGTTGATTTGTATCTCAAGATTAATATCTTGGGCGGTGACACCGTCGTCTGCACGTTCATCTTCTTCTCTTGTCGGTACTAATTATACAAGAAACGTTCCTATCTATCTATCTAAATCGCCTGTTACGGCCCACAGCTGTGCAAAGGCCTCACTCTCCCTTTTCCACACACGTCGTTCCTCAGCCATTGCGGGCCAGTTCTGGCAGTAGGAGTCAAGTTTGTCTTTCCATTTTCGCCTTGTTTATCTTTTAACCACCACGGTGAAGCTCTTGTCCTCTATCTCACCTGATGGTAAGTGATGATCAGGCTGAAGGTGGGTGCAATCTTCACCAGGAACCCTCAAAAACAGAGGAACTGGCTATCTTACTTCCAACTGCCGATACACAACAATGCTGTGAACATTATTGTTATGGCGACAGACTGATCAAATGGTGGTAGCTAGCCAGGCGGACTTAGAACAAACCGTACCACTAACTAAATCGAGCAGAAAATTTTGTCTCCACTAGGAATCGAACCCCGAACCTTTAAATTCTTATCATGATTAAAAGATTTAGCTAATTGAGTCAGGCGTGACTTTAGGGAAATCCATTATAAAATAAAATACAATAGACGACGTACATTTAGTAACCTAATCCGCTGAACTTAAAGAGTCATAAAGAACCCTGTAAGAAATCGACACATGTTTCACCTCTCAACGAGACATCCTCAGGATGACGATTGACTTGTTGCGAACCCGGACACGACGTGTTACTACGCCAAGCACCGAAAGCAGATCTCTGCGTTCCGTGCTTGGTGCAGCTTGTTCGAACGTGAACCATTTCACGGTCAAACACGACGTGTCCATTTCTTAGAGGGCTCTTTAGGACTCTTTAGGAAAAGTTCAGCGGATTAAGTTACTAAATATACGTTGTCTATTGTATTTGATTAGCTACGTTGGTAGTGTAGTTGACTACCCAGGGTGCGATTTTTTATTGCTCATCACAAAATGGATTCCCATAATGAGACGTAAATCTTCATCATCGTGAATTATTTCACAGCATGTTCAGACAATTTATTACAACAATATAACAATTTATTTACATACACGTGATTAACCTAATAATAAAACTCCCTATTGTTTCTACGCTATTATGGCATTCAAATATTAACATAGTAATATTAGCTTGGTGCTTGTCAGTATTGCATAAAGATACCGAGACTGCCAAGCGGAGACGTTCCTATCGTACATATGTTTATAAAATGTGACTAAAGACATTATTTCTTAATTGTAAAGGAAATTACTGCCACGGAGACAGTGCCAGGGTCAGGACTTTACTAAGGCAGTAAGTTTCATGTTGGTGAGAGTCATTCTGATTTTGCATTCATGCAGGATCACAATCATTAAGCATCTAGTACCGATGACCTTGTAAAGGCCGCAGGATTCCGCTGGATGCGGGAGGCACAGAATCGGTCGAAGTGTACGTCAAAGGTGGACGTCTTTCGGCTGTAATGATGATAATGATGATGAGCATCTAGTAGCAAATTAGATATAGGTACACATCTTATAATAAAGGGTTAATGCCTGAAAGTTAATATATTGGTAGAAATCACAGAACTGGTACTAGGTTCCTAGTACCGATGTTTAGCATCATTGCCTCAACAACCCATCGACATAAAATGAAAGCTGCCGACTTACCCGTCACAATTTTGGATTTTTAGGCTAACAATATTGAAACCAAAATAATAATCATATAATAAGCCAAATAGATCATAGATTTAATTCTTATCAATTTCGAAACTTTCTAGTTTACCAACCCTTCACCAATTTCTTCATCAAAGAAGAATTGGATACCGACTGTCATCTGTCAGATCTTGTTCATCAGTCACATGAAATCATTCACATCGGAGTGAAATTCAAATAATAAGATCATTGATCTTCTAATGAGTGTTTCAACCCGCACTATAGAACGTTTCTTCTATTATTGGCACATGTATATTGGCACGTGCTCATAATAATAGCTGGGTATAAAGCTGCGTCCAATTTTTCATTTAAAAGCGGACACTGACCGAGAGTGTCTTGTGTGCTAACATTGACTTTAGAATCGCATTAGAATTGATTAGAGAACATTAGGTTGGTGATCAATAGTTGTAATCAGTTGCAGCAGTATGATGTACTAGGAATTTCTTTAAAGTAGATCTGAAATGCCTTTGCAGAAAAAAAAACATGCAACAGTGATATATCCATATAGAATACTAGATGCATTGGGAACTTCCTCATCTGAAAACTCCTTCATTTTGATTTTGATTTTTATCGTGTATATGTCGTCAATATCGTAGCTCTTTATAATAATACAGACAAAGAGACGTTCGACATAGCCATGATATAGCACTGAATTCATTGACCTAGGAGCATTCGCATCGATAACAATTGAGTACTAATCATGATCACATGCATGAGACATTGCACTGGATGCAATGAACGGAAAGCATCTACGAAATCAATTTTAATATACTTATAGGTTGTGAGCGACTTTGTTTGCGTTCAAACATTAGAACCACATACAATGTACTTTGCGGTTGAATTTTAGGGAATCCTTGACGTAAAGAACATTCTTCGTACATACTTTATTGTTGTATCTTCTGTGGTATATCTGACAGTCATTCAGTCTTGCAACTGCTAAGTATATCCTAAAAATATTTTACATCGTAATTCAACGTTACCGACATGTAATGCTCAAACTCGAAGAATAGGTATTGAATTAATTACGTACTCCTTATCAATGTCTACCTCAATGTATATTTCAGCAAAATAGCTATTCCAATTTTGGTATCAAAGAAAGATAACGGATAATACACATATTTTGGCCCCGGTTCTGACAGAGTGAAGTAAGTTGTCAGGAGTTTTATCTGTTGCCAATTTGGTATGCATTGGAGCATGATAATAATACCATCTAAAGGTGGGTTTAGACCAAACGTACACAGAACCAGAACAAGATGCAAAAGCATACTTTCGATGGTATTCTTGACATTTTATTAAGGATAGCGCAACGAAGGAAACTTCTGTCCTTGTTCGCACAAAAAGAATTTGGTTAGAGTGGGGATAGAATGTACATTCGCTCGTTTGGTCTAAATTGACCTTTATGTTTGGTAGCAGATGTTCATCCATCCGCTTGTTCGCTTTACGACAGATTCGCTTTATCTTTCTGATGAACAATAATTAATATTTCTGTTTGGCGTCAGAATTTATTTAACTCGAGGTTGGGAAATAGCCAATATAATGATTTGTTTCTAGCTGTTTCTCTTGTACCAAAGTTATAAGATACATCATAGCCAATAATTATGTGCTTATAATTATATTTATACAATTTCCAAGAAAATCGGGGACGACATTTTTTTTATTCTAGCGATAGTCCGTTTTAGCCGCAAACTGTCTAAAGATCCCATATACCCACCCTATACCAACTCGATAATTAGAATAACAGCGTTGCAATATTTATTTTTTAATGTCGCAGCATCATGCTGAGATAGGAGCCTTTTGGCCTCACATAGGACTTTCTACTTTTATTCTAATTTTACTTTGTTTTATTTTTATTTTTAATGTTTTTCTTTTAGTTATGTTTCTATGAGTGTGTTTTAGTTTAATTTGTGATCTCCTGTGCGAGTCTCAATAAATACTTATTCTTTCTTTTTATAATGTAAGCTGGTAAAGACTTATATAGAATAAACTGAAAATAATATAACAGATTATCCATAAGTGTTTAAAAAAAAAAGACGTGTGGCACTCGGAGACTGCTGCGGTAAAGCTATTGCATAGCTGTTTTTATCAACTTATGCAATTATAATACAACCAATGCCACCTAGAGGCGAGTTGCTGAACTAAAGAGACAGGGGTGTTAGGTATTTTCGTTACGAAATTTCTGGATTCGGTCTCCACGCTCAAGGCCTGCGATAAAAGCTATGCAATAGCTTAAAAAAAACAGAAATTTTCTTAAAAACCGGCCAAGTTCGACTCGGACTCGCACACGAAGGGTTCCTTACCTCTGTACCGCTTTAATTCCCTTTATTTTTAAACTTTATTTCATTTTTATTATTTGTTGTTATAGCGGCAGTAGAAATAAACAAACTGAAAATTTCAACTGTCTATCTATTACGGTTCATGAGATGCAGCCCGCTGACAGACAGACGGATAGTGGAGGCTTAGTAATAGGGTTCCGTTTGGCACCCTTCGGGTACGGATCCCAAAAAAATGCTTTTGTTAACGTAGGTACCCTGAATCATAAATAAATCAATATAAATACAATTCCAGACCAGATTTATTACTATGTACAACTGTAAGTAGGTACTCTTGGCATATCGCACAAGTTATAAAACTCAAAGTAAATGATTTATAGAGGTATTCGGTTGCGATAGGCTATGAACATGACATCACTTATGTTGGATTGTGATTTATTGGCTCCGAATCATGGGCATCCACTGCTTTGTTCATCATATTAATATTATGATGCGAAAACGGTATATGGAACTACATAAAAGTTGATAGCGTCTTTCATAGGACATTGTGATCTTAATAACTCGGCCAGTTCCATGTTTCCGGGTTATACAATAAACCTATATAACTTTTAAAGTTTTATAAAACTTGGTTGCCACCTAATCTAGGTTTTGTAATGGAATGTAGATTTTGATATAAATAGTTTTGTTATAATTATTATCATTATTGATGAGTCTGTATAAATTATTCAGTTACGTTGTCGTAAAGCAAATACAACGAAACCTTTGCAGTGTTAACTGGCTGTCAAATATAGAAGAGGAAACACAAAACTACAGTTTTTTAAACATAGTTTGCGTCTATGCGTATTGTATAATTATCACTTGCTTCAAAAACAGTGAAGGAAAACATCGTGAGGAAATCGGCATGCCTGAGAGATATTTCTCAACGGTATGTGAAGCCAAGGCAGGGCGGCAGAAGAAGTGTATAATGTACCTACGGCTATTCCGACTAGCAGTAGGTATGGCAGTAGGTTTCAACGAATTTAGTATACAACGTGGAGACTACAATACAACAATAAATGAAAATACT
Organism: Conistra vaccinii; assembly: GCA_948150665.1. Classification (NCBI taxonomy): domain Eukaryota; kingdom Metazoa; phylum Arthropoda; class Insecta; order Lepidoptera; family Noctuidae; genus Conistra; species Conistra vaccinii. Next base: position 651,298 of record OX411320.1, on the reverse strand, counting down.
GGCACTACTAATGCATATGAGTATTTAGGAAATGTCAAATAAATCCTAGCTTAGAAATAAAAAAATGAGTTTTTCAAACAAATTAAATGTCTAAGCCTATAACTGCCGTTAATCCAACTATGCCTAGGGTGAATTCTCGGTTTATTCCGAACCTGACCCGGTAAACCTAACCCGGTCGCGGGTTAGGTTAGGAACTTGAATAAGATTATAATATTTGTTCCGAACGTAACCCTCTTCCTAACCTGACCCGACATATCGTTCCTATAACCCAAATTGCGATATACTCGTAGATAGGTTTTCCCTTCCTCTTTCTTAGAATAAAAAGTAGGTACCTATGTGTCAAATCAAAGTTTAATGATTACTATACGTAATCAAAATATCACACTAAAAATTAACGAAAAAAATTATAAGTAGGTATATAGTAAAAATTAACAGATTTTTGGCCAGCATAGCTTTTGGTTACGTATAGTAAATATTAAACTCTAAAACCTATATATACAATGTCGCCCATGCGCATGTGACCGCCCGTAATTTTCTGAATATTCATGAAAAAATATCGAAAATAAACTTCAAAAGGGGGGGTCTATCTATAACATTTTTCGTGTTATTCAATTTTTAATTTTTTAAAGATTTGCTTTCTGTTTTTTGACAAATCTATCTTTTTACTTCCACATGGCAACCAAGGAGGTAACTTATCAAAGATTTTATTTAAATTTCGAACTGGCTTAGCAAATAGAGCTGTGAAGAAACAAATGACCAGATTGGCGCGTGAAAAATTTTCTTTGTTCGTCATTGATTCTGGAATTTATAAATAATTTACTTGGTTTGAATTTCCGCGCATTGTTTGAGAAAAGTACTATACAAGCCTTGGCCGCAACCAGGCATTGATGGACTCACGTATGTGTGCCTCGGCTTCGCCTCGGCCCACATTTTTACGGTCGTCCATCAATGCTGTAGTTGCTGGCCTCGACAGTAATGTACCTACTATACAATGTCGCCCATGCGCATGTGACCGCCCGTAATTTTCTGAATATTCATGAAAAACTATCGAAAATAAACTTCAAAAGGGGGGGTCTATCTATAACATTTTTCATGTTATTCAATTTTGAATTTTTTAAAGATTTGCTTTCTGTTTTTTGACACATCTCCGAAGTTTATGGGTCGATTTGGATTCTGTTTATTATTTCCAAAAGCTTATGAGTTATTTTCACAGGTTAATTAAAATGTTTACAAAAAATTATCGACTACGAAAAGAAAAACGGAATCGAAGTCATTTTTTCGGTAAAAAATTGTGTATTTATTTTTAAAAAACTAGTGAAAAATGTTATAGATAGACTTTTGAAGTTTATTTTCGATATTTTTTCATGAATATTCAGAAAATTACGGGCGGTCACATGCGCATGGGCGACATTTTATATAGCAATTTGGGTAATAGGAACGATATGTCGGGTCAGGTTAGGAAGAGGGTTACGTTCGGAACAAATATTATAATTTTTTTTCAAGTTCCTAACCTAACCCGCGACCGGGTTAGGTTTACCGGGTCAGGTTCGGAATAAACCGAATTCTCGGGCATACGTTTCCGAATATCCACCTTAGGGTGGATTTTTGTGGTAGGTAAACGAAATAACCCGAGCCGACTATGGATTTTGCCGAGCTATATTAACTAATATAACTATTGAATATATTCAATTGAATTATTGTATACAGAATGGGAACGTCATTAGGGACACGCCGTTTAATTTTTTGTTGTATTGTCGTCTCCACCTTGTATAGTAGCACACTCGTGATCTGAATGATCAATTTTGACGTAAAACCAAGCAGCAGTGTAAATTTTATCTCATTGTAATAAGGTATGAATTAGAATGAACGCCGACAGTTTGATCAAACACTTTCCATTCATTCTAATGTTTGCTGAATGTGCTACTTAAGTTCACAGTGGTACCCAGAAGGGCATCGGTTTTTGTTACCATTGTCCTAAGGACCGCGACGTATGAAATTTCTCTCAGAGATGCATTTTGTCGTACGTACTCGTATGAAAACGAATGTTCCATAAAGCTAATGCCTTCGACCGATTATGTTGTTGGGAACGTACTACGAACTTTTACGGCGGCGTTTACTTCAGCATATTACGCAACATAACTTTCGGCTGATGTGTCATACGTAACTTGAAAAACACTACGAGCGTATTCAATCGAACCTTCAGCGCCGTACGTTCGGCAGGTGTGTCGCGACCCTAATAAGCGGTATCATTGGAAGCATCTTGATCGTCCGCCCGTTAGTGTCACATTAAATAGAATATAGCGGACATACAGAGACACGAGACGAATTAAAAATCCGGAGTCACACGTAATCTATTCGATTTTTTAATTATTTGTAAAACGACGTACGGATTTTTTATTTATCTGTCTGTGATGTCTTGTTTTAAATACCTTTTAAGTTGACTTTTTTGTCGTAGTTGGGTTTTAGTTTTCATAACTATTTTCCCCATATGAACCCACACTTTGGACGGGCAATTACGTAGCTTCTTTCTGACTAGTAGGCATCAAATGGTTTATTTAAAATAAATTCTTTGTTTTAGCGAATACCTAATTGAAAACATACCCATAATATAACATCGATATCATTTGTTATGCGAAACATGAAGGTTTGTTATATAAAATATACATTCACATTTTTTGTTTGATTATTTTTTATGTGTACAAAAATTGTCAATAACGAACTCGAATGCTCCATAATAATTATTCTTTTCATTAATTTTTCGCTCGCGAGTAGTTGGCGTCTATGTGTGAAATCAGTTGTCCGTCTGACTGGAGCCTTTTATATATTCGTATCGAGGAAATACAGTCATTCATAGTTTGTGAGGTACGTTTTAATTATTAATAGCAAAGCTGAATAATGTGTTTGTGAACAACAAACACATTATTCGGCTCTCCCGCCCGTCTCTAGATGCTACGGGCGCACGCGGCGGTTCCGTGCTCTGCGAGTCAATGAATGCAGGGTGGCTAGATTAGATGTCGCTCGCGAACCCTATTTTGTCTATGAGTGCAGAATCAGTACCATCCCTATATTTTTTAAATCGGTATTCATTGCATGTTCCATTCAATTTATCTTTATAAAACAAGTAAGTAGTCAAGTTCTTCAATGTTATTTCAAGTTCAAGCTGGAAATGGCTTGATGGCACGTTGGTGCTTTAGTAGAGACAAACCCGCAGATTCGAATAGTCGAAACCTATTTACCTACAAAGTGGTTGAATACATAAGAATACACAAGTATTTTATCAACGGTGTTTTTGGTTTAGATTTGTGTTGTGTGAATCCTAGTGATTTATTTAATGGAGTTAGAAAAACTTAATTTATTGAGGTGATTCAGAAAAGTCTGTTCATTCATGCTTCTGCAAAAAAATTATAAGTAAGCGTGTTTTAAAAATCAGAAAACAACTGGCTAAATGGCTAGCAAATCTTTCAAAGGTGATTTTATTAAAAAAATCGGAAAATCACTGGCTAAATGGCTAGCAAATACATAATTATTTTAGAGGTGATTTTCAATTCTTTAGTGTTATGCTATGAGTTAGATACTTTTTTCCAAAACACAAATGTTTTGTGCAAACAATCATCTGAAAATTAATAATTTATGAAAGTTTCATTTCAATTATTTGATTGATTTTTTGTTGTTTTGCGCATGTAATTTTTGGCAGTAGGTTTTATGTCTGGGGTTTGAACACCGATGTTTCTTTTTTTCACCTGAGCTCGTAGCATTTAAACAGAAAGAAAGGTGTATTCTTGACAAATCACATTATTACTTTGTAAAGTATTATACTCGTATTTCTTTATTATTGTCACTATGTGGATCATTCTTTTTTTTGCGTTCTCAGTTATTTTTAATGATGGTTTGGCCTTTTAGGGGGTTGGGTTTAGGAAATGTCGACTCCATCTAGCTTATTTTATTTTTAATATGACGTGTAAGAGTGATATCCTATTTACAGAATAAACAATTTTATTTCTTTATCTCTATTAGCATACAATGATAACATAAACCACAAACCAAAGTAGGTATGCAAGGATCGTAGCTGGCAGCACAGTATAAATAAGTACAGTATTCTATCTTCATATAAAACGGCCGAAACGACGCGCTTCGAAATCTCAGTGTACGCAACAGTATCCCGTGTGCGAGTGCGGCAGTTACGCACGGTCGCGGAAGGTTAAGGTCATCGCTCATTATAGCAGCACGCCTCCGACATGGCAAATAACTTGTCAATCAAATTAGGACTTTAAGTCAAATGTATTAAAGTCTATTTTACGATGGCTAAACAAAATAGTGGACGGCTTGCCGGCAGCGAGCGGCCCGCGAGCCGTCACCCGTCGGGCCGACAGCGCGCTTCAAGCGAGGAGCCCGCTCGCCGGCGCCTCACCGTCCGCGGGGTGACGCCTCGCCGTAAGCGCGGTGACACCTCGCCGGCCACACGGTGACGCCTTGCTTGTGAATAAACAATAAACTGTTACCTCGCCGGTGGCGTGCCGGCGGCTAGCGGTCGCCTTGCTTACGGCGCGTTGACGACTAGCCGTCGCCTTGCTTCCGGCGCGTTGGCGACTAGCCGTAGCCTTGCTTACAGCGCGTTGACGACTAGATTTTTCGAGGCGGTGCCGGGGCGCTGCCCTGCTGTAGCGATGCTGTTATAATGGGCGATGACCTTATATTATCTACCGAGCGGCCGTAGGTAATTATTTCCAGTCTCCGGCGAGGCGGCGAGCCTTCTTGCCGGAACGCCGCCATGGGATCTGGAGGCGAAGGTCCTCGCCCACATTTGGGAGTGGCGCGAGGAGATGAAGCGCCGGCCGGGGTGTAACTCCGCTGCCGCGAGAAATCACGGTACAGCGGACAGAGCTCCGGCGGGATCTCATGGCGGCTTGGAGTGTGCGATTGTCGCAACCCAGATTTGGGCACGCCACAATTACGGCGATAAGTCCCCTCTTTGAGGAGTGGCTAGAGAGGCGCCACGACGTCCTGACCTTGCGCCTGACGCAGCTCCTCACCGGACACGGTTGTTTCGGGAGGTACCTGTTTCGCATAAGGCGGGAGGAAACGCCCGGGTGTCACCATTGTGTGGATCGTCCGGAGGACACGGTGGAGCATACGGTGGAGGTTTGCCCGGCTTGGGTGGACCACCGCCGTGTCCTCGTGGAGGCGATCGGCGGCAGTGACCTCTCGCGTCCGGCCCTGGTCCAGGCCATGGTGCGGAGCGAGAGGGCATGGTAAGCCGTCACCTCGTTCTGCGAAGCAGTAATGCTCGCGAAGGAGGAGGCGGAGCGCGCGAGGGAGTGGCAGAGGCCGCGCCCTACCAGCCGCCACCGCCGTAGGAGACTTCCCGGGCGTCGGGAATTGATAGCCGATTTCCGGCCACCGTAAGCGTGGGCCTGCGGACGGAGAGCAGAGGGCAGCTCGCCGTCCGATAAGGACCAGGCCCGGGTCGACGGCGCGTCGTGTTCCACGCGCGCCTCAAAGAGATGTCAGCAAAACTGACGGGGTCCGTTAGGGCCGATGCCTGCCGGGGTTGCGGGTAGTCCCAAGAGGAAACCGTGGCCCCTGGCATGGCAAGGGAAGGAACGCGGGTGGGTTTTAGTCAGTAAAAGTCTGACACGCCCTTCCGCTCCGCCCAGAGCGGGAGAAGTCATTGGATGATTTCCCACCCAAAAAAAAAAAAAAAAGGTAATTATTTCCAGGTCACTGCTGAGATATAATAGTGCTACTTAATTATTCTGTGCCGGTAGCGTTCTGAAGTACCTGCGTTCTTGTGTTGAGTTCGAACTGCTTAGATTTGTTATTTAAAATTCAGTCAGTATCTACCGAATCATATATTATTACCTACGAGTACCTGTCATTTACTGAATTCTAGCCTAAATGACATGGTCTATCTCTTGCATAATAGATTACTTAAGTATGGAGTTCTACGAACTAGACAATGTTATTTTCTAAAAGAAAACGCTACATCTTGTGTTAGTACCAAATGCTTAAAAAAAATTACGTTGTAATTAATTTATTGGGTTGACTGTATTAGTAATAGTAATACCATTTATTGCAGGCAACACAGGCTCAGAGAAAAATACCTTTATCTAAACATATATATTTACATATATATTTTAATATGAAACGTGTGTTAATAAAATAAGGCTTAGGTATTAGGCTTGGGTATTAGGTAAGGTAGGTAAGGTAGGTTCGTACCTACCTTTTAAAGGGAGTCCGCAAAGGCTCCCGCAGGCAAGCGCGATGCGGCACTGCGATGCGATTCTGGTAGAACAATTTCCATGAAGTTTTCATAGAAATGGTTCGCCTTAAAACGTATCTTATTTTAGTTTGTAGAAATGTATTGCTTAAAAAAAAATTACTAAAAAGAGAAAGAATAGGTTTCCAAAAAAAACATTACAAAGTGAAAAATAACTTTAATTTCGGAAGTCAGTGTCTTTGGTTTTGAATTTTCGTTTTTTGGCACCAACTTCCGAAATTAAAGTTTATGGAAATCGGTTTTTTTTACGTTGTAAAAAATTTTTTTTTTCACTTTTTAGTTGTGCCTCCTACCCCACACAAATTTGAATACCACTACCTGCTATACAAATAACAGTGACAGGAAGTATGGGAAAAATATGTATTATTGAAGCTAACTCAAAAACTAGCTAAGCCAAGTTAAAACAATTTATGGGTATATACCACCTCGGGAGCTTACCCATTCAAACAAAAAACTATTTTCAAAGAACCTTCTCCTTTTTGGAAGTCGGTTATAAAATAAAAATATGATTGGCAATTTTGCTTTAGACCCGCTCTTAGTCACATGAGACATTCAGCCTTGTCTCTAGGATTGCAACCAACTTGTGATGCCTCTGCTATTGCAGCTATTCATAAGTAGGTGACCACTTACCACGATTCTGACACAGTTCTCCGACATTCGTTTCTCCGATGAACGATGCGCCGACAGAACGATTCACGAAATGTTTCAGTGTTTCGCCGATAGAACGTTTCAACGAAGAACGGTTCGCCGGCAGAACGATTCACTTTTAGCCATATCTCGAGTATGCCAACGTGCCTTCGTAAATTGACATAACGTTGACCATACTCAGTTAATAGCACTGCCCTGACAGAAGCTTGATTCAAAGTCCATCCTTAGTCCAAGTATGTTTTTTCGTTATCGCAGCCACGTACTTCACAGTACACAGAATAGGGCTCCCGTTACATATTTATTTAAATGCGCAGCCGAATACAACGAAGCGCGAAATGGAAATCTTTCGGGATCGTAACTGCTTGCCTTACTGCAGCGCAATATGAAAAAATATGCCATCAGCACCCTAATTGCGTAACACACTTTCAATCTCAATCACAATGATATTGAAGGATATGGTGATTTGTTTCATAAATGATCGAAAAATTTGTCTGCTCAACAACGTAAATAATACAAAGAATGTTGTCGAACTGTCAAAATGAAAGCTATTGCTACTGTTAGTGTGTTACGCAATTACCTCGCTTGTTGCCGCCGCGCGCCGTCAGCTTGATTGCCACCCAATTAGTATAGTCAATCTCGTTACTTACTACTTTATCACCCTAGGGTTGAATCTCACTTGTACTTCATAATACGAGAAGGCCTATTTGTATGTGTAACAATTAGGTATTTTCTACCCTAGTGAAGCTTAATTTTTGAGGGAATTGTTGTCATTTTTTTTGTCAAATTGTTGTCCCAGCAGTGCGAGCATTATAAGCTGATTATGATATTATAGTAATTACAAGGTAAAACAAGTTATTAAAATGTACTTCTGCGTATGAAGTCAAAATAAACAATCAGTTCATTATGAATTGATAAGTAATCAGTTCATTGTTTTCAAAAATTAAGCCGGTAAGCCAATATTTACCTACTTTAAAAATATCACAAAAATATTATTTTCTGATAACATAAAAATCAGTCTTATCGACGCTGTAATGTATGATTAAGTATTAGTAGATTATTAAAATATAATAAATTCTGATAAGACTGACATTTAGTCCTTGTTAAGGCATTCATACATTTTAGTATTTAATGTGCATTAATTTGGAAATGCATTTCCTCTTAAACAAAAGAAAATCGCTCAACCGAAATAAGGTCGCTTATATTGAGATAATACTTCGCACTGCGCATGTCACACTTGTCTTTTAACCCATTATAGATAATTACATAACAAACGACCACAATACCTTAGTAAAACGATAATGCTCACAATTTAATAATCTATTTATAGAAACTTAATATAACTAAGTGAATGGAAGTGCAATCGATGGCTGCGCGCGCATCCGTCAACATGGCTTCTTGCGTCAATTTCGGTGACACGACACTTTTTCACCTTTGGTTTCCATTGCTGGTTGTAAATATTTTGTTGGGGACGCGCTTAGAGAAAAAGTAGTAATGGGAGTTGAACGGTTAGATGACACCAATGATAAACCTCAAGTAGATATTAGATAGTAACAGCCAAGGGAAATACTGTGGGTTAGTGTACCACCCGACTTAGGGGATCGCGCATCAAAAGATACTCCCATACGGTGCAATTTCTCCGTAAAAACTACACAAAAGAATGTATAAGTCGTCCTAAATAAAGTATCAAATATTTATCTTCTACGTGTGTAAAATTCGAATCCTACTTCATTCATGTAGTAGTCACGCTTGAGAACCATGCAATAAACAAATTAGCACTGACGTTTGATAAATTAAAACAACAAGTAATTCATTAAAAGAAGTGGGAAACGTGACAACAGTATTACTAGACGAACCAGGTCCAAAGGATCTGGGCTGAACAGTCCTATTTCACCTGTAATGGAGAAAGGTGAACGGTTTTCAGAATATTTGTTCGCGAAGATGGGCCCTGGAGATCGGGGGCCGAAGACGACTGAGGACCGGGCAGCTCCAGTTGAACGGACTGGAGTCCGGAAGATTCTGGTCGACAATGTGATGCTCGTGGTTACTTTGGTTGGAGTCATCAGCGGCATTGGTCTTGGTGAGTTAAAACATTTTTTTTTGGAAGTCATAACATAACTTAAACTTGATGTTATTGTGGCAGATCTTCTAAAGGATTAAAATTGTGAAAGTTAGATGTTGAGTGGATTATGTGCACTTACTAATTTGCCCGTGGTGCAAACTAGAATTACTAATTCAATTATTACATTGTACTTTATATTGTTATACCCAGTCGTTTCTCTAACAGAGAGAAATCCTTTTGTTCCGTCTTTAAAATAATGTGTTGTACCTAAATATCATAGTGACTGAAAAGTTGTATACGAAGACAAAGAAAAAGGGTTCCACGTGAATAAACCGGGTGATCATCTTTAAGAGTATTTTCTTGCTGATAAATGGATGAAGTTTCTACGTATTAGTAGCTATTTCATGGTTTCTACTCATCAACGCAATTAATTACTTTAAGTGATAGAAAATGATCAGTTAGTACAGAGCACACACTAAGTATAAACTACTAATCTCCTTGAGTGCTGATATTGAAACGCGGCAATCATTCAGATCGGCCAACAAGGCTTCTAGTTATAATGCTGTTTAAAGGCCTTTATAGCCTCGTACTAGATACTTTGTGATCATTTAGATAAGTCAGAATAATTGAAAAAAATGTTTTTGTATTGCATAGGGTCGGTTCATTGGAAACCAAGAGAAATATTCATAATCATACCAGCTATTGCAAAAATCCAGTATCGGGATCGTTGCAAAAATCCCAGTTTCTTTTGAGTAAAATGATTGCCTAATACGAGAGTCAATTTATAAAATATATGAATCATGTTGGTCAGAATATAGATGGAAAGTAGCTACAAACCAATCAGTTTATCCGTCAGAGCATAATGTTGAAATCAGCCAAACAGCGCTTATAACGAGAGCGGTTATTCGCAACTAACCTAAAAAAGCTGGACCTTACATTTATAATTTGGACCTTATTTCTCAAACATCTTTCTTTTCTAGGTCTCGGTCTTCGGCCTTACCATTTAAGCCCCGATGCCTTAATGATAATATCCTACCCTGGAGAACTCTTCATGAGGCTCCTCAAACTGATGATCCTGCCCTTAATTATCGCTAGTCTGATCGCTGGCTCAGCAAGTTTGAACGCCAAGATGAGTGGAAAGATAGCAGTGAGAACATTGTTGTACTTCATCTTGACATCAATGTTTAACGCGTTCTTGGGACTGGTACTGGCGATGTTGATTCATCCGGGAGTGCCGGAGATTAAGCAGTTTGGCTCTTATGTTGAGGGGAAGAGGGAACACAGTATTTTGGACAGCGTTTTGGATATTGGCAGGTATGTATGAAATAATGATTATACCTTTGTTACTACAGGGTCGCAGGGACATCGACTCGCAACCTACCTAACATTACCATGGATTCAGTACATGATCTGGTCAACCCTGCGTTGAAATTTTTCTTTAATCCATGGTCGTAGGGTTATGCTTCGATAACCCTGATGGGTGGAAACACGCAAAATACCGAATTTCATAAAATAATAACAATTAATCCCCAGATACTCGTTACAGAGCGAATAATTAAGCGAATTCCCTTTTAAGCTAATGGCCCATATTTTGGCAAAGTAAACTTATTAATATGATTGGTTACAGAAACATATTTCCGGACAACATTGTGCAGGCTGCTTTCCAGCAAGCGCACACAGTGTACACACAACCTCCAATCATTTTTGGGAAAAATATCAGCGACAATGACACTGTGCCCGCTATGGTTCGCGTTGTGGCTTATAGGTGAGTCTTTTAATATTTGTTCATTGATAATTTTGTTTTGTTATTCAATGTCACGGTGTCTTTTATGTCTACTTTTATAATAATCTTTCTTTAGATTCGAGCATAGAAATATCATTTTTTTGCTAAAAACATGGTATAAAAGATGGTAATGTTAATAATGTGGACAAACATGTTTTGCTTAATAAGCGATATAGATATAGTTGTAAAGGCTGACTTCGTTTCGATGGGTCATCATAATCATTTAGCTTAGCAAACTTCACTATCGTAAAATGCTTTATGCTGAACAGGATCAGATATATATAGCATTTAGATTGATAAGATGCCTTTTAAATACAAGTTACCATGTTTTCTTGATACATTCTTAGCAGAATCAAGTTTACAGCATTTACTTTCATAATTTAGTAAGGAAAAGTCTAAGTTAAATTATTCATTCGAAAGTAACCAAATCAACCTAATGATGAACCTAAAGAATAAAAAATAATGACATAATAATTATGTACATAAACCCATTTATGTACATAATTATTATGTCATTATTTTTACATAGGTTCAACAGTATACAATTTGATTTAGTATCACCATAATTTTGCCATTAAGGATGTAAATGACTGGTTAGGGTGGTGTTACTCTTTAAAATAATAAAATAAGATACATATTTAGCAGACGCTTTACTTTGTGTAAATAATTTCATCACCACTGCTCTCAAAAACGGTGAATGTCTTAGAACCAAAAATTCGAAGATATTTGACATCTACCAACCCGCACTGGGCCCGCGTGGTAGATTACAGCCCACTCCCTCTCACAGAGAGGAGGCCTGTGTCCTAGCAGTAAGAACATTAATAGGCTGATTGGATGACATATTTATTACGATCGGTAGAAAAAATACGTTGATTCAGAAAATAAATTAACTGTTTTCAGGTCAGGCACCAATACTTTAGGCTTAGTATTCTTCTGCCTCGTCTTTGGCAGTCTTCTGGGTACCTTGGGAGCTAAGGGTCAGGTGGTGATAGACTTCTTCCAGGCGATCTTCGAGGTGATCATGAAGATGGTGACGGGGGTCATGTGGTTCACGCCCGTGGGAGTCAGCAGTGTGATCGCTGGGAAGATACTCGGCGTTAATGATGTGGGTGAGTTCTGCTAGTTATTTATTTATTTATTTACGTACATACAAAACGCCTATAAAAGAAAAGTACATAACAATAAAACAGCACAAAGGTATTGCATATTCCATTAGAAATGTCTTCCAGCAGACTCGGGACAGAAGAGTTGGATGAGAGATGTGGACACAGAGTGTAAAACAGTAGATAGTAACATTTTATTTAGACTATTTATAGTAACCTCAACATAGTTACATAATCATATCGGATGAAAATATCATACAAATAATTACATGTACATTTTACTTATCTCTTTTTTTTTATATGATCGGTAGACGTAATTCGAAGTCACAAGACTGTTTCATTATCTAATTGCTATTTGGAAAGTTTTTAATTATGTTTAGCAAATATGAAACATTTTCGTTTTACATAAAACGGTGTTTTGAACCGGTTTTGGAATAATTTTGAACAGATGAAATTCCTTGCATCAGTGTACAAAATTACAAATGGGCACTGTGTAGTCTATAAGTCGATTTAAAAATTAAACTGGAAATAAGCAAGTTAAATAGAACTTATCAAGATGTGGTCAAACGCGAGCCTATTAATAATAAAAACGTTATTATTATTTCTCTTAACATCTCGCCTTCTTTCTTCGAAGGGTAAGGCAGAGGTGTAGCTATTGTATAACACATTTCGCCAGTTATGTTTAAGTCCCATGTAATAGGGGGCGAGCCTATTGCTATCCGACGATAGCCGGGCACAGATCAAGAATCCAAGATGCTAGGAAATTTCTCATGGAAAAACTCAATAACACTTTGCCCGACCTGGAAATCGAACAGGACCTCATGCTCGGCAGTAGCGCTTGCGACCACTACACCAGTGAGGCATTCGTGCGTGATTTTCAGTTTTTATTTCCTGGTTCCAGCGTCAGTGATGTCCCAGCTAGCGTGGTTCATTGCGACGGTAGCCGTCGGCGTGTTCTTCTACCAGCTCATCGTGATGCAGCTCATCTACTTCCTGTTCCTTCGACGGAACCCCTACAAGTTCTACTGGGGATTATCACACGCTATGCTCACGGCCTCTGCTACTGCTTCCACGTAAGTTTTGAAGGGGTTTAATGATTTATTTGTAAGGATTGAAGTATTTTGGAATGATCTTCAATTCAGTATTGAAAATGAACCTCCTCCAGCTTTTGTGAATTTCTAAATTAATATAGATTTTGACAAATCTTTATTTCAATATACAATCTAACATATAACATAATATAATTGTTTTTTTTTTTTTATAAGTATAGAAAAAGCAAGCGAAGGAACACGGGTGGTCAGTAAGAGTCTGACACGCCCTTCCGCCCCGCCCAGAGCAGGAGAAGTCATATGATGACTTCTAACCAAAAAAAAAAGTGTGGAAACAAATGTCAGAAGCATTATTATATTACATGTATCTACAGCTAGCCAAAAATATTTTCTCATAAACTATCTTACCGTTAGTTGACGAACCCCAACTTTTAGGCACAATTGTTCAATTAATTCCATGAATGAACTCTATTGTCTTTGATTGGCTATAATAGACAGTCAATCAAAACAATGTTCACATCCAATGTAGTTCAGTAACTATTACGTAACATGATTGACTAGCATGCCTTCAATTCTTTCAATAGGTAGCGTGAGAAAGGAGGCACTAGTTGGTATTATTGATTTGTTTCCCTGCGTGCTTTGTGATAACTTGATATCAAGCGATCAAGGCTTAAAATATAGATAACACTAAGTTATTAATAATATGAAACCTTGAAGAAGGTTACGTAAGTTATTGTAACCGGTAGTTTTGAAAGAATTCATTTCCCTACTGCTAATAAATCTGAGGCACGCAATGTGTTTGCTTTACCGTTCAAGTCTATTTTAAGTCTTCTTTGGCTTTATCAATAGCTTGGGGTAGATTATGGTGCGGGGTTTCGTCAAATCTCACTTTACAATATAATGAATATTTATACTTGATTTTCTTGTACCTATGTTATACAAATTAATAAATGACTTCAATTGTCACTAATGTTAGTTAGTTTATTCCATTCACATCAATTTCTTCACCAATCAAAGCGTTGTCTACAAAGAAGAAGTCAATCTGATCAGATAAAGTTGTTATCAGAATCTTAGCAAAGGACTTAGTCATTCCTAGCGTTAGTACTATCAAATCCAATTTCCTGTTAATGCAGAAGGTATATTCATCTGAACAGAAAAAAGCTTTTAAAAAGATAGGACATTTAATTAGTTAAAATATATGTTTACATACATACACTCACGCTCATTTGGGGGTACAGACAGAAATTACAGAACGCCATCTGCTATAATCTTAACATAATCCCTTTTACTTCGTTTACGTTAATACATCTGGTCTACACGCACGCCGTTTGGGAGTACCTACTTAGCACCTGACCTTTCTGAAGAACATCACTAATAAAACGATTAAATTCTCTTTTTCCAGTGCAGCAGCCCTCCCAGTGACATTCCGAGCGATGGAGGGCCCGCTGCAGGTGGACACGCGCATCACGCGCTTCGTGTTGCCCATCGGCTGCAACATCAACATGGACGGCACGGCTCTGTTCCTGTCGGTCGCCAGCGTGTTCGTGTGTCAGATGAATAACATTCATCTTGGGTTCGCTCAGCTCGCTACTATTTTGTAAGTATTACGTAGTCTGTTATCAATATGATTATGATCATCGTCATCCTTCCGTCTGTGTCCCGGGTGCGTAAATACAAAGGCGGATGCAACACAGATAGTGTTGCGTCCGTATGAGTATTACAACAACAATTACACCGCAGACACTTGAAACCTATCTGCAATGTGAGGCTCCGAAAGGCATTGTTTTAACAAAAACGACTGCAATACAGCATATAAGTACTTACTCTGTCTACACTGCATGAATTAAACTTGCTTGCGACGTAACGCACCTTGCGCTAACACTAAACAGCCGTGTAGTCTCTATGTAGCCGGTGCCTGTGTAACGACTAACTTGGAAGTTGGTCACAGTTCTAACCTAACCTAACCCATTTCACCCAGTTCACAATGTTTTAACAGCTTATAGTCTAAAGGAAATAATACTTTGTGTGTCTGCGTTGAATCCGCCTTTTCCTTGCCTTAAACAAATGCGGCTACACAAACAGCTGTGTTGCTGCTGGGTTCGGACAGACTATTCCTGCTGTAACCCCTTCGTAAAATAATGCAGCACAGACTATGGGTGTTTGTGTTGCATCCGCCTTTTTATTTACATACGCCTGTTTACGCCGGTTTCAAAAAAAAATATTTCGACGATAATAATATTTCAGTCAACTAAGTACTAAACAACAGTCATCCTCTTTCTCAATAACTCTCCTTATCAATGATTTTGTATGTACTCAATGATTCGGTAGTTGATAATTCTTGCTTTCTGTTTTCCAATTATTTATTTATTTAATACTTCAAGCACAGAAATGCACAGAGGCGGACTTAATGCCATAGGCATTTTCTACCAGTCAACCTTTGGGTGATGCAGAGACAAACTGTGGTAGGTGCAATTGCGAAAAAAAAAAAAAAAAAAAAATTTTTTTTTTTTTTTTAAATTTTATTCAAATACGAAGATACACATATACCTATTACAAATTATAAATATAATATATAAGTTTAATCATAAATACGCAAATAATCACAAATAATAATATATATAAATAATTGAATATACTAAATCAAATAAGACAAACAATGGGAAAACATAACGTTGTGATGATACTGCCAGCTTCTTACGAATATGCTCGCGAACTTTAACTTTAAAGGATAATCGGTTGGTTGCCATCCTGATTTCCAGGGGGAGTGCATTCCACAAAGAGATAGACTGAACGAAGAAGGAGGAGTGAACGAAGTCTGTGCGGTGAGTGGGACATTGAAGAACGCGATTATTTGATGACCTTAAAATCTTACTGTGGTTGTCACAAATGTACTGAAAGTGGGGAGCTAGATAACTAGGGGAAGTGGGAGAGTTAAGAAAAGAAAACAAGGTGGTCAGCGCCCTTTGCTCTCTGCGCTGGCGTATGGGCAGCCACTTTAGAAGCGAATGATGCGCAGACACAACATGATCATATTTACGCAGATTGAAAACAAATCGAATGCAGTTATTCAGAAGACGGTCAAGTTTGTCGAGGAGATTTGCATTCAGGTCATAGTAGCACACATCACCATAATCGATTATAGGGAAAATTAAGGTCTGCACAAGCATTGTCTTCGTACTTGTTGGTAGTAGATTTTTCAGTCGGTACAAAACCCGCAGCGTTCCAGTAACCTTTTGACCGACCCTAGCGACTTGAGTACGCCAGTTTAGAGTACCTACTATCAATGTGTAAGCCTAGGTCCTTGACATCAGTACTAAATGGGACGACCGTACCATTGAAGAGAACTGGTGGCAAGGTTGTACCAGCCACCTTACTTATACTCCGAGAACTTCCGATGATGATCGGACCAAGTTTTTATCGCTATAAGGTCCCTATTTCATTTGTCGATAGCGTCAATTATTTCTTCAACCCTCCCTTGACAATACAACTGCAAGTCATCTGCATACAGATGATACGCACACTGAAGCTCGGAAGTTATAAGATTGATAAATATAGAAAACAGAAGAGGAGAAAGAATACCGCCTTGTGGAACGCCAGTTTCCAAATCACACCAGCATGATGAAGAATCCCCATCATGAACGGCCTGCTGACGTTCCTGAAGGTAAAAGGAGAACCATTCCAGTGCCTCGGGAGAGACCATGACATGTGACAGAATGGCTAACAGGATATCGTGACTGATGGTATTAAAGGCATTCGAGAAATCGACCAACACTAGTGCAGTAACTTTGGTATCTTCCAGTCCTGTCCTTATATCGCCAGTCACTTTAAGCAGGGCGGAAACAGTGCTATGCCCGGGCCTAAACCCAGATTGAAGAGGGCTAATGAGTGAGTTACGGTGAACAAAATTGGAAAATTGTTTGTGGACGCAGGCCTCGAGCACTTTGGAAAGGAAGGGAAGGGTAGAAATGGGACGAAAGTGGGTAAGAAGAGAGGGATTAGAAACCTTAGGTATTGGACGAACATAGGCTTTGCGCCATAGGGAAGGGAATACACCGGTGTATAAGGAATTTATAATGTGGGTAATCCAATTAAGGTTTTACTAGATTTTTAGAGGAACAATATGATTTTGCAAAACAGTGCTATCCAAAGTAGCCATAGTTGGGCTGACCTTGATATATTGGAAAGCATGCACTTAAACTTTCACAAGTTTATTTTTTTCATCTGTTGCAGGATGAATTATGGGGAGGCTAATTTGTATATAAACGATTCAATACTCTGTATCAATACCTACATCTCGTTTGCTTCCAGCCTGACCTCGACGGCTGCGTCAGTGTCGTCGGCGTCAGTGCCGTCGGCGGCGATGGTGTTACTGCTGGTGGTGCTGGCGGCAGTGGACGCGCCCACACACGATGTGTCGCTGCTGTTTGCTGTTGACTGGCTCGTGTGAGTATACCTACAGTTTTTTCATAGTTATTTTATCTTTGATTTTGTTTCATTGTCAAAATCACAGTGATCTTTATTGTCATTGCATTAAAGATACTATTGGGTTGCTACTGTCACAGTGTGTAACAAAATAACTGTGAAAGGACTTTAATTGTCATATTAGCAGCTTGGGTGAAGTAACAAAAATGAAGCAAGCCGTTGAGCCGTTGCCTCCAAGTGGTTGCCCAACTGTCTAGTAATGTTTGTTTTAAAATATTTTTATTCATTTGATCTAACAGTCCATAATGTTTTATACTACTTTTTATTTGTCAAAATCTATAATAAAATGTATTATTATAAAATTAAGCCGCTTTTCGTGTATCTCTGTGTGTTCGCGTTGTTCTTGTAAACTAGACACTGGATTTTGATGCGGTTTTCACCTTCATTTAGAGAATTGATTCCGGAAGGTATATTTAACTTACGTAAAAAATAAAACTCGATGTTGTTTAAATCGTAACAACCGTGTAAAGCAAGGGTAAGTCGCTAGTCATCCTTATATAATACTCAAAAGTGTTTTTCTTCCCCCCAGCGACCGCATCCGCACCACCAACAACATGCTCGGCGACTGCTACGCGGCGGCCGTGGTGGAGCAGCTGTCCAAGCACGAGCTCATGGCGTGCGACGCGCTCAGTGCGGTGAGGGTTCCACTATCCAGTCTTATTTACCTACACAGTATACAGTGCTGCGCTCCAAAACACAAATCGCCGACGTCACCCAAAAACCAGTCGAGGTTAGGACCGGACACGGCGTGCGCGGGGGGCGCGGGCTCGTACTGACTTTGACTTTGACTTTGACTTTGACTTTGACTTTGACTTTGACTTTTACTTTGACTTTGACTTTGACTTTGACTTTGACTTTGACTTTGACTTTGACTTTGACTTTGACTTCGACTTCGACTTCGACTTTGACTTTGACTTTGACTTCGACTTCGACTTCGACTTCGACTTTGACTTTGACTTTGACTTTGACTTTGACTTTGACTTCGACTTCGACTTCGACTTCGACTTTGCCATCACCATCGCCATTGTCATCGTCGTCGCCATCGCCAACATTATCTTCACCACCAACAATACCTACATCGCCATCGTCATCGTTATCAACATCATCATCATCATTTCATTTGTAAAACTTTTTCAAATAATGAAAACTCTTTGCGTCGCGTCGGGCAGACGACGGATTAAAAAATTTAAAAAAAAACTGAAAAGTAAAAAGTCCTAGTCAAAAAAAGTGACACTTTCCGCACAAATTGACTGCTTGGAAAATGCCCTTTTCGAGCAAATGCATTGTAAAAAATAATAAATAATTTGTCGTGTTCAGCAAAGCTAATGAAATTGATGAAAGTGCGATCAGTGTTGATCCTCAAATTGGTAAAAGCTCAATGGGTTCTCCAAGGAATTTTAGGGAAGATGGATGCATAATACTCAACAACAGCAATCTATTTTTTTTATCCTATCACACCTAGCTTTTAATTTGTGCTGCAATCGAGACAAAAATAATACTAATGAATATTATAATATAACTCTCAGTTATGCACCATCTTTTGGAAAAACACAGTGAGCCATATTCTCCATACTAATAACATTCTGTATACACCTTTGTTTTACAAATAAATATGTTTGAATTGATTTCTGTGAACTGTTTCATTCTAAAGTATATTTGCTCACACAAGAAACTTAGGAGATTTGTAAATATCTCACAAATTAAGATTGTTTATTTGCATATTATGATACTTTTACAAATCGATTTTTTAACTACTTCATTTTCTATTTCCAGGACCCCATCAACGGTCTGACCCCGAACACAGACGTGGACGTCGGCCTGGTGACTCCCAGCAACAAGTCCGTCGTCTCCGACGAGGTCATCATAGACATGCATTTACACAACCACACGGACAAGTCCATAAAGCGAATATAGTGATTATTTTGACCCTTGATTATGTATCCTTTGAAGCAGCTGTACTCAACCTGTGGGCAGTTAGGAACGGCCCATGTCCGGCAGTGGATGATGTAGAATGAGGTTTGTAGCCTGTTTGGCTTAGCTTGGTGGCTCGAAGAGTTTACAACTCGTGTGGCTTGTACTTGTGGCTCATAGAGCTGTTTTTCTAGAAAAAGCGATGTATACAGAGTTTTTTGTTAAATGGAGGCAATATTTTAGAAAGAGATTATAGTAAAAAAAATCCCGCAATTTGATTGCAAATGTGCTATTTTATAATTTATAACGTGACGGTAAGCCCCATAAAATGTATGGAAAAACACGTGCACGTTATAAAGGTCGATTTAGACCAAACGAGCGAATGCATGTTCTATCCCACTCCACGTAATTCTTTTTGTATAAAACAGGAACAGAACATTTTTTAGTTGGTCACTCCCTATTAAAATGTGAAGAATATAGAATGTTGTTGTTCTTGCTCGTATTCTATGTTCATTTGGTCTAAACCCACCGTAGCGTTATCGTGGACGGTACTTTAAAACCGTCATATATGTTACTTCCCTGTGTTATAGTGATAACGTGACGTGGACGTCCACGATAATATTATCGCCGCGTTAGACGATAACATTATCGTCTGACGATAAAAGGGCACAAAGTCAATAAAAAAAATTGTATAGAACTTATGTAGTCACAAAAATATTGCTTTCATTATACAGGGTGAAAGGGACATCGACGGGGAAATTCTTACCATTAATAATTCAGCACATGATTTTAGATCCCCAACAGTAGAAAATGTTCGTCGGTTATTAAAAACAAACTCTGTTGTATAATACAAAGGTCAAAATGTATGGAACAGCTAGGTTTTCAGCAGTTTACGCGTTGATGTCCCTAACACCGTTAATAAAACATCCTGTTTAAAGGTTTATACAGGATGTTTTATTAACGGTGTTAGGGACACAAGGAAAATGGGTATCGTTATAATTAAACCAAAAAGGGTTGAGTATCGTTGCATCATACCCTCACGCCAGTTATAAGTAGGCATAAGCATGTTTAGATAGACAGGGTTGACCACAGACGGCCTTACCTTTTTATAAAAGGCATTTTGAGATAAACCACTACCTACGGAATACGTACAGAAGTTTTGGAGAAAATCAGTTGCCAGTATAAATAGAGACAAATGATAATAAAATAAAATAATTGTGTGTACTTAGGGTTTTGTAGCCATTATTGCAGTATATTGAAAATCCCAACATAAATTAGTATATCTATAAAAATAATTAAATTAAAACGCTTGAGAATGTTGCCTTATAATCGGCTGTATATCAAAATATCAGTACTTAGACTACTTAGTATAGAAAAAAACTGAAGCCTGTTTTTGATCATTATTTATAAGTATGTATACTTCTAAGTATACTTTGTGACAGATTATAAAAACGATTACTTACTTTAATAATATGGGAAGAAGATATCAAAACCGTTTCCTATTTTGAACAAAATTTTTGCACCAAAATTATCTATTAATAACTAAAACAGGGCCACAGTGTTCGTAGGCATTTTATATTAGTATAAAAAATAGTATATAATTATAATACCGTTATGTTATATAATTCGCTTTCCCCCTTATGGGTTGAGTAGAGATGCTCAATAAACATTACTCTTTTATACGCTTAATTATAATTCCTGCTTATTTTAGTATGACTGAACATGTTTCTAAGAATATATTCAATAACCAATAGGAATCATTGTGTGTGTTCAAATTAACCTAAATACTTCTAACGTTAAGGAATTTTAAAAGGAAATTAATATCTTAATGTTAGAAAGTAAGGTGAAAACCGGCCTTATACACTTGATTTTGAATTTTCTTACAAGAATTTATAAATTCTTTAACACAAATATTGAAAAATTTTGATCAATTTACCTAACAAACCATATCTCAGTAGTTTCTAAAATAGATGATACGTGGTTTAGTTTCGACTCATTACATCCTCAGCTTCGATCAATAATTGGATTGGAATTTTTACCTTGCAATCAATATTTCCATCATCACTAAAAGGTACTGTTTTGTCTACGCTTTCAAGAATAAAAGCGAGATGATCATCATTGATATATTTACCCATTCTGTTATGAATATTTTTATTATCTCCATTGATTTCTGCACGGCAAGCTGCTAAACTGTTCTCCTTACTTAGGTTACCATAGTTGGTAATCATTATGATATCATTGGTAGTTGTAGCTCCAACTGTGATAATAATATTTAATAATATCATTTTGTCATAATTTAGCTGTAATGTAATTATTATAGGGATTAGTAATTCTGTAAGCAATATTACCAAAACCAGTACCTAGATCATATGTTCATGTTTTTTTTTTAATATTTTTGGTGGTGAATTGTTACGATAGATAGTGGAATAAAATATTTTTTTGCCTTTTATTTCTTCCTTTATATCAAAGATGTTTTTGAAATCTGTGTGCATCTGCGTTCCTACTTGTAACAAAAACTCCAACAAGTCTCCCATTAAAGTGACTAACATGTTAGGTACGCACAATGTGAAGGGGATTTTAGCATTTCATTCAGCGAACTTTCGAACTAGTCCAAACAAAGCGGCGACGCAGACGGTTCGAGACTCAAGTCATCAGGGAGCACCTGATGACCTGAATCTCGAACCGTCTGCGTCGAACCTTGCCGGAAGCATTCGCCTGTAATGTAACGTTACAGATTAAAAATTTAATAGACTTTGCGCACTGAAAGGCGTTGTCCTTATTGGCTATGATCGTACGAGCAAACGATGCGATTTCGTTGCACGACGAGATTAAACACACACATTTCTTGAGTGTCCTAATTTAAGTTTACAAGTCATCGCGCGAGCACAGGAAATGATTAATAACGATCGTACGATGGATTTTATCGTGTGATCTTGCAATCAAAGGTACATAATTATCTATTTTGACTGTCGTTATTGGTCATGCGTCATCGCGCGTGCACGGGAACGCGGCGGGATCGCAAGATACCTATCGCACGATGGGCATCGCGCGGGTTATAAGGACACTTGTCGGACCATCGCACGATCATTTTCATCGTACGAAGAAATCACATCTTGTCCTCGTGCGATTGTTAGCCAATTAGGACGACGCCTTAGGCTGCCTGTCCACCGGAGCGGAGAGGAGAGGAGAGGAGCGGAGATGTGTCAATATTAACCAATAGAATCAAAACTCCGCTCCAGAGGTGCGATTCTATTGGTTAATTTTGGCACATCTCCGCTCCTCTCCGCTCCTCTCCGCTCCAGTGGACAGGCAGCCTTATGCTCGGTTCTCCTCCCTCACTGATGTAATGCTCGACTCTGAACGTTACTCGTACATTACAGGCGAATGCTCCACCTCGCGTGTTTCTTACAAGTTTGAACGCAGCTTAAACTTATGAAGTATTGTTGCAGAGTTACTAATCTCTTATTTAGTAATGTATTATTTCACTGTGAAATAAAATAATCCATTTTTATAAACAAATCTTTTATTCAGCTTTATTTTCGTTTAGCTTCCCCTTCAAGTTAATTCTGATTTTATATAATTTCACATGTCTCGTGACATCAGAATTTACAAGTTTAGACAATCTACTGAACTCTATACGCTTACAATGCCAGTGAGAGGGTTAATGGTTGAGTAAATAAAAATTTACGAAATTGTTTTAAATTCCATTTTATTTCCACCTATTTAATATTCATACAGTCGGTGGAGTCTACGACTAATTTATTAACATGTAAGCTTAAATAAGTATTTACATTCAATATACTAGTTTTCAGTCCAGAATTTTTACGGTTTTATAGGTATTCATTATTTTGTGAACTTTTTTGGATTTTATAAATTGAACAATTGAATGGTAGTAACAGAAAAACAATAAAAAATAATAAGGTGTTTAAAAAAAAAAGACTGTTCACACGTTCGTGTACAACCCAGTCCATTAGCTGGTGATAATATAAATATAACCTAATTGAATGAATTGGATAACCGAACTTAATAGGCTTGGCTTAAATACAAGGCAGTTGATGTAATATGTAGCAAAAAGACTGAACTGAATATTTAGGCATCATTAAAATCACAGAGAAACGAAACATCAACGTTCAATTCACTGAAAACTTATATTACATTATATTTGCAACAGAATTTTACAATATGAAATAGTACATACATTTCCGTGTAATAAAGCTGACATTAAGATTAATCTATAAAATTGATTACAATCACGCGATCCATTAATCAATTTGACACATCATTACAAATTGCGTTTCCTAAAAATAATACTTATAGCTTAAAGTAAAGCTGTATTTTTTGTTAAACATAAAAAAATGGCAGTCTTTATATATTTTTTACAATGAGTATAAAGTAAGTATGTACACTTAAAAAATACACCCGATTTTTTATTTATATACATTTACCGCAAAAATCGGTAATAAGCGCTTAGTAATCACTTTGAGCATATCTGTGAAGTTCGTTTAAATATCAATATGCACAAAATGAGTTAAGCCGATCAGATCGGCCGAATAAATAATACTAACTACACTATAGGCAAAACAGTCGTCCATATTTACAGTATTGAATATACTACGAAACTAATATTTTCATATTCTCATAGTCGAGTGTGGAGGTTTCCTGTTGGCGGGTGCCGGTGGCAAGCCGGGACCTACTAGCGGTGACATTGACGGTGATCTCGTCGCTAGCGGTGATAGGGAAGGTGAGAACGAAGGTGACATGGCGGCCGCTGCAGAGAACCCGCCAGGAACGTCATGACTTATAGGAGACCTCGGTAATAACAGCTGTGGCTGTCTACATGACAACGACGGTGCTGGACAACTTCTAGGAGCCACTGTCGTCAGTAATGGTGGTGGAACATTCTTTCCTCCTGATATTGATGTTCCTTTACTCTTTGCACTCGAAGCTGCACTGTTAGCACTTTGGAGTGACACAGCGTCGTCTTTTAGTCTAGCTATTTCAGAAAATACATGTGCTAAAGGCTGGTACTGAGGTCCCCAATCAAGTAAGTAATCCCAATTGTAGCTACCAGTTAATTCTTCTTCTGAGTGAACTATGGAACTAAGACTACCAGTCATTGAAGGCCCTGCGGTAGGCACGGCGTTGCTGTCTCCCGGAGTGCTAGAGAAAGCTCCGAGAGCCATTGCTCTATCAACCGCTGCGCTTGCTTCGTCCGCACTACTCGCTCTTTCACTACCAGTAACTTCATTAAGTTTAGCGTATATTAAATTGGTAATATCATTTTCATGAGCACCATCTTCATCGAACATGTGCATCGAATCAATAGGTGCGTGATGTAACATGGTATCCTTATTTCCTACGTTTTCTGAACATCTCCTAGATGACGTCGATGCACCGCCACCAGTTCCAGTATCAACTATACCTAGTCTAGCTAAATATTCCTGAGTGTTATGTACAGATACATCAGAAAGATTGTCATCGTCGACTCCGTTTGCTTGTCTGTGTATGCCTGATTCTCGTTGTAACGGACCCTCGTTTATCATCCTTATCTCCTCGTCCTCACCATCTTCGCCATCCTCTGCAGAGCCTCGACCACTAGATCCTGACTGATCGGATCCTGATAGTTCCGAAGTAGTTGCTGCACCAGAATTAGAACTTGCTGTATGAGGGCCGTAAGGTGGGATTTCGTCATATTTAGGAGGGGCAAACTGATTAGCTGGATTTACCGCACCAGTATTTCTTATCGGGATAGTATCGAAAGCGCTGGGATCGACGTAACTGTTGGTAGCCCCGACTCCTTCGGAACTTAGTCCTGGCTTGTTGACTTTCTTGTGTCTCTTATTCTTCATGTGTAAGAATAGAAATGCTGCCGCAAAAATTATTATGATGAAAATGAAAACAATCAGTAATCCTAGCGCCCAGTCAGATAAGCCTCCACTTGCGACTGCAGCAGCATCATTTACTTGAGTTGCATCTGATGCCAATGCTAGATCATTCATTCCAATTTCTACGGCAGTTTTGTTCGTCAAAGAGCCTTGTCTTCCAGAACTAGCAGTGACTACTAGGCTTATAGATTTGTCTAAGCCAAAAAGGTTTTGCACAGAATCAACTTTCTTCTTCAAAATAATTACGCCGGTGGTTCTGTTTATTTTGAAGTATGAATGTGATGTGGAGAGTTGGTAAACGATTCTTCCATCGATACCTTTATCTCTATCGGTTGCTGTAGCTTGACCAATCACATATCCAGCTGGAAGAGATCCTGACTTTGGCACCCGAAACTTGTAGGTTTTCTGAGTAAACTGAGGGTAAAACTCGTCTCTGCTTTCTATATCAATCCTGACTTTCACAGTACTGCTTTTTCCTCCCAAATCAGAAGCTTTGATCGAAAACTCATATTTATTCTTTACCTCATAATCGAACACAGCATTAGAGTTGACTAACCCAGATGAAGAATCAATGAGAAACATTTTCCAGGAATCATCATTTCTGTTGTAGTTATTTGGGGAAGCGACTATTGAGTAATTTAGTTGGCCGTATCTTCCTTTGTCTAAATCTGTGGCTCTTGCTGTGAAAATTGAGGTTCCTACTCTTTCATTTTCACCAATAGTTTCAAAATACTCATTGACGGGGAAAGTCGGTGCGTTATCATTCTCATCGAGTATGCCAACACTGATGTATACAGCATTGCATAGTGACGGTACTCCTTGATCACATGCGACTATCACAAGTTTGTATTCAGTATTTCCAATATCATAGTCAAGAGTTTTATTGACTGTCAGAAGGCCCGTTGTTGGATGTACGAAGAACAATTTCTCATCATCTCCAGAGGTGATATTATAAACAATAGCTGCATTCGGAGTTCCATAGAGATCAGCATCAGTTGCAGCCAATTTAGTTAAGGTGTATCCAATTTTGACATCCTCACTAACTGTTAACTCGAAATCATTTATAGCAAACAGCGGTGGGTTATCATTGGCATCTGCTACAGTCACGAATACTGTGATGGAAGTTTTATTCTGGTTATGTGTTAGCATGTTTCCTTGTTCAACAGCAGCTAATCCAAGGACGTAAGAATCTTGTGTTTCTCTATCAAGTGTGTTGAGAAGAATCAGAGCTCCTTCGAGAGTGACATCAAAGGTGTAGCCTTCGTTTCCAGATGTGATATGGATATCTAGGTTATATTTCTTAAGAACGTCGTTGATACCGCCTATCTGGAGCAGAGTTGATCCTTTTTCGGTGTCTTCGTTTACGGTGATCCTGAAATTAAAAATGAGAGCAAATTATTGTCATGGTTTGATAAAAGAATTTCCAGTTCTTCTCTGGTCTGATACAGGCACAGATTTACAAACAAATCAGAAATAATTTTGTATCACACGCCGGTAATTTTATATGTAGTAACATAGCAGTGTTATGAGGTCTTAAAAAAAATGGTTATGAAATTAAATGAAATTGTAATGAAATGAAATGAAATTGTAATGAAATTAAATGAAATTGTAATGAAATTAAATGAAATTGTACATTCTGTAAATAGGATATCGGAATCACTTTTACACGTCTTAAACTTCTTAAACTCAGAGGTCACGTTCTCTTTTAAAGTCCAGACATAATTTTGGTCAATCCATATGAGAACCATGTAGATTAGTGTCTGAAATGGTCTTTTGATGAAAGAACCACACAGATTTGAGTGGACCTGTCCAGTCAGTGCAAGCATTTGTCAGTAATCGTGGAGCTCAACTCAGAACTTAAGGAGCTCAACTCGACGAACAATACTAAAGAAAGGACATTTGGGTAGGCCGCATCAACTACTCAAACTGCCAGACCATCATTAAAACTATCTGAGATATAAAAGTTAGTTTTCTAAAATGACTATTTCTTATTAATATTTACCTATAAGTATCCTGCCCAATGAAAGGCTTGATCTCCGAAGATGCTCCTGTACTAATCCTAACAGACGCAACAGCACTTCTGTTTGGTTTTCCATGATCTGTAGCTACAACAGCTAACTGTGTATCCCTTTGATTGGGTGAAAGTGCACTGTAGTTTACAAAAATGCTTCCAGAAACTGCATCTATGTAGTATCCTTTAGTTGGCCGAAGGATTGAGTAGGTGATCTTGCCGTTGTCTCCATCATCGCGGTCCCTGGCGCTGACTGAACCTATTTCTAGAGTATCCGTGCCTTCTGTAATTGAGAAGATATAGAATTAGTTATATTTACGTATCTATTGTTATCGTTTACAAACAGTGTAAGTACTTTTTTGGTATCACTTAAAATTGTTAAACATCTTATTATAATTTTTAGATGATCTTGTTAATGACAAAGTGTTTATGAAATGCCACTTACCAGGTAAAATTCTGTTATACGAAATATCATCAAAAACAGGTGAATTGTCGTTTACATCAGTAACTTTTATCGTCAGCGTGGTCTTGGCAACATGTTCGCTATCTGATGCTGTAATATTCACTTCATACGTCTTCTTCGCTTCGAAGTCAAGGGGTCGATTCAACACAATCTTTCCACTATATCTGTCTATAGAAAAACTGTTGTCCCCTTGTATTATCGAGTACTTCAGTGCCGGATATGTATCAACGTCATTCGCAGTAACAGATGTGAGTACTGTCCCAACTTCCGTTCCTAAAACAAAAACAAAATATACTGACGGGTCTCGTTTGACTGCCGTTTTAACGATCCGCCAAAATAAAAATTCTCTAAAACAAAACCTCTGTCGACTTACAATGATATAAAAAACGAATAAAAAGCGACGCGAACGCCGCGGACCGTTGGTGAACCGCTAAAACATGCACTCGGAAAAAATGTAATACCATCCAATAAATATTGATCCTAAAGGAGTCCCTTTTATTTAATCTCGGCGTTGGAATCGAAAAGTCGCAATGTTACCAAGTCGAGAATACAAATTATGTAAAATGCCTCCCTCTCTGTGGTACGCTTTTTGTTCTACCAATTTATTTCGAAAAGTCGATAGGCCGACCAACGGCAATTTAAAACCCGAACCGAAATACGGAGTAAACGAGTAAAAACGTACCTTCCGATACTGAGATGATGTTCGGTGGTGGGAATGTTGGCTGATTGTCATTCACGTCCACAACGTTGATCCTCAGCGTCGCTGTGCCAGTCATCTGTGGGTCGCCTTCATCAGTGGCTATTACTGTCAGTTTGTATGTCTCCCTTATCTCACGATCAAGTACTATATTTGTTTTCACCGACCCTGAGAATGCCGGTTCTATAATGAATGCATTATCATGATTTCCGTCGACAATGTGGTATAGTATCCTTGCATTCACACCGCGATCCCCATCCTTAGCCGCGAGTTGCACAACAAATTCGCCCTTAGTGTTCCCTTCAAGGACATTCGCGATGTACTGTTGTTGCGTAAACCTGGGAGCGTGGTCGTTCTGATCGATCAGATTTATTATAACGTCGCAGTAGCCGTATAGGACGGGCGAGCCTTCTGTGCGCGCAACTACAACAAGTTGCCTCCGTGGGCCTGGATACGACTCATAATCCAGATTCACCGAGTTATTCACCCTTATAACGCCTGAGTTAGAGTCTATTTCAAAGGCGTACTGATCGTTGCCGTTGCCGATTTCATAAATTATTCTCTGACGCCGCCCGTCGCTCCTAACTGCGGTTACTTGGAGGACGTCTTTTCCATACGCCATGTTTTCTTCAATAGTAACATTGTATGTAGCATTTTGAAAATTTAATGTAGGTGTTTGATCTGAGAAATCGCCGACACGTATTTCTATAAGTCCTATGGAGCTCTGAGGTGGGTTGCCTTTATCTTTGGCGATCACTTTCAGGTGGATCAATTTGCCGTTTTCGCTTGCTAAGCTTTGTGTAGCTGTGAGTACACCGGTTGTAGGGTTGATGCGAAACTTGTGATTTGAAGTATCTAGAAGTTCATAAAGTATTTCGGCGTTTATTCCTATGTCATTGTCCATTGCTGCGACTCGAAGTAAACTTTGACCTGGCGGAGTCAGTGTAGCTACTTGTTCTTTGAAAGGGTACTTCGTAAAAATGGGCTTGTTATCGTTGACGTCATTGATAGTGACTTCTACTGAGACTCTTTGAGACCGAGTGATATATCGCCCCTCATCTGTAGCCACAGCTTCAAAGTGATAGACGCTTGTCTTCTCTCTATCAAATGTTCTGTAATAGAAAAGTATGAGTTTATTAGTTAAAAGGAAAAGTGTGTAGATAACTTTGTGCTAAAAATGTGCTCAACACAAACTTACCCAGTAGTAAAAATTATGCCAGTCTTGTTATCAATCCTGAACAGTCCTTGGCTTTCGTTAGCCAACGAGTATACAATCCTTTTGTTGAAACCTAAATCTGCATCAGTAGCCCTAACTTTGATAACTGATGTATCAATCATAGCATCTTCTGGTATCGCTGCAGAATAATGACCAGTATCAAAAACTGGATCATTATCATTCTGATCTTCAACTATGACTGTGATATTACAGGAACCTTGCAACGCCACAGGGGAACCGTGATCAAAGGCAGTAATCGTCAAATGATACTTCGATTGTGTTTCACGATCTAGAGTCCTAGCTGTCAGTCGACCAGTTGTGGAATCTATTGAAAACTTGTTCCCATTATTGCCTGATGTTATACTGTAAGTTATGACTCCATTTGCTCCAATATCTTTGTCAGTTGCTGCGACAGTGTGTATAACTTCCGGTTCGTTGTTTTCAGGGACAACCAAAGGATAGCAAGACCCTGTTTTGAAACTAGGTGGGTTGTCATTCACGTCCATAACGCTTATAGTAACCGTAGCAACATCAAAGTTGGTTGTAGATTGGAAAGTGCTTGAGTCTGTTACGTAGACTGGAAAGATGAATTGGTCCCTCTCTTCTCTATCAATTCTGGTTTTGACTGTGATGGTGCCGAGCCGTTCATCTATTGCAAACTTGTCATCTGCCACTCCTGATGGGATCATGTAAGTTAGATTACCTAAAAGATAAAAATAATATTAGTGTCATATTCAGCAAAAGATCACGCGCTGAACAATTTTGATAATTTGGCATCTAAACAAATCAAATGTTACAATAGTAAATGTATGCAAAATACGCGCTTTGACGTGGAGTTGCGAATACCAGCCCGTGTTACCTACAGTAGTAAATTACTTACTTGCGCTTCCTCTAGAAGATTTTGCTGACAGTCTTGTTACAAAACTGCCCGGGCGTATATCTTCGGTGATGTTCGCTCTGTAGAAAGAATCTGTGAATCTTGGTGGTATATTTGTTGACTCTTGCAGCGTTAACTGTAAAGTCATGTGGCTCTGTCTTGGGAATGGAATACCATGGTCTGAAGCAGTGAGGTTCAACTTGTACTGTCCCGGCCTTACCCTGGATATATCTTGGGAGTATTTGTTTGATAACGTCAGTTTACCAACGTCATATTCCATAGAAAAGTAGCCTTGTTCATTTCCACCTGATATGTAGTAAGATATTTTACCATTTTCTCCGGAATCAGCATCTATTGCCAACGCTTGGTAAAAAGTACCTGATAGCGTATTTAGCGAGACTATAGCTTTATTGGCAGATACAAAAGTAGGAGTGTTGTCATTGGCGTCAGTAACAGTAATATGCACTGTAGCTGATGTGGCCATTCTTTCAGAAACATTTGTTGCTAGATCTGTCGCTTCAATGATTAGCCAATATTCCTTCAACTTTTCATAATCCAGAGCCGAAGTTAATGTTAGAGAACCTGTGAGTGGATCCAAGTTGAACACATTTTTAGAAACAGGCAATGAAGATACAACCCGAAAATTCAATTCTCCATTTGGACCTGCATCAGCATCTTTGGCAGTAAAGTTGTAAACTATCATACCAATCGCGGTAAGTTCTGATATTTCGATGTTTATTGGATCTTGAGGCCATTGTGGTGAATTGTCATTGACATCTACGATTTCTATTCTTACAGTCACAGCACTGCTTTGAGGATTATTCGTCGCTGATGTATCTAGAGCTCTCACTTCAAGTCGGTATTCATCTTGAATTTCTCTGTCCAATTGTCTAGCTACGACCAACGAACCAGTTCGACGGTCAATTTCAAAGGTACCAGGAGAGTGATCAGTTGTGAGAGGCATGAGTAGGTATGAGATCTGTTTCTCATCGTCATCGTTGACTAAGTTTTCAGTGATATCACTGTCGCAACATGCTACAGTTCCAACGACGTGACCAATTTTGGCATCTTCTTTCACCTGTAAAGATTAATGGCCTACTTTTATAAAATATTCACAGAACTACCTACCAATCACCATAAATATTTTACACTGTGTTTTGTTCATGACTTTAGAACTTATCATTGTTTTCTGATTGCTTACTTTAAAAGATAAACTAGAGCTGGTAAACGTTGGCCTATTGTCATTCAAATCCAAAACTTCAACTTTGAGCTGCCTCACGGTCTGCTTTGGTGGTTTGCCTCCATCAGTCGCTGCCACCGTCAATCGGTAAATAGATCTCTCTTCATGGTCCAGGACTGAAAAGAATAACAATTTTATTAATATGTTCTTGATAGTTCTATAATTATAATAAAATAGACTCTTAACTTTTATATATCTACTTTAAATACAAATAAATCATATCCTTGAAATTACCTGTGCTAGTTTTGATCACTCCAGTATTAGCATCAATAACAAAAACACCGACTCCATCCATATCTCTTTCACTCAGGATAGAATATTTGATAGTAGAATTCACTCCATTATCTCTATCTATAGCCTTCACTCGTGCTACTTCCGCTCCAGGCTGCTGTTCTTCTCTAACACTGACGACATCTTCTCTAGGGTCAATGATCTCCGGTGGGTTGTCATTCACATCGGTAATCTTAATAGAAATAGGAACTCTACTCGATCTAGACAGCGTTCCTTGGTCCTTAGCTTCAGCAAATAAAGAGAAAGAAGACTTAAATTCTCTATCTAGAATTTCTTTGGTTGTGATTATTCCTGTAACAAAACAAATAAACATAAAAATTTTAAAGCACGTAATGAATTTAAACAAAAAACAGCTGGATCTGTACGCACAAAATATAAAAAGCTATTATAAATTACTCAATCCGATAACAAGTAGTAAATAGACTCGTAAAATAAATAGAGACGAAGTCGTTAAATTAAACTTCAAACGATATTTATACTTGAAACAGGATTATTTATCGAAAACTTATCAGGAGAAAAGGCAATTCCATTTTGAATATAATAAAATGTACTTTCAATTTCCTAACCTATAATGAACCCTGCACACGTCTTTACCAAATTCCCCTTATAACACATGGCCGAAGAATTTTGTCAATTTCAAATCGATTACTTTTATGCCTGTAACCTAAAATTAAGCGTACATAAAAGAAATCGCCTCAGGACAGAATACTATGATTATCCGAAACTCCATATTGAGCCTAAAAATTGTGATGACAGAAACAGGGTAGCGAAATAAACATCGTGGTGTGAACCAGATGCAAACAATAATGAACCTAAAGAAGACACAATTAAAGTTTCCATTGATATAAAAGTTGGATTTATAGGAGGATAATAAGATGTGCCAGAAACCGCTGTAATGAGCGATGAGAAGCGACCTGTAGAAAAAACATATCCATCGTTATTTTATAACCGCAAATATTAGACACTTTTGACTTCGGAGTTTGTGGTAAACGATAATATTTTCTTCACGATTGCTGATTTCTGTTTTTGTAGGAAGATTATTGTTGCGGTGTAAGGTATCTTCAAGTCCTCCTTAGTCCGGAAGGGCAGAGATCATGATGGCAAAGTCATAAATACTGGTAGCTTTAAATCGTTGAGTTTAATTTATAAAATCAAGCTTTTGATTTGTATTCTTAGGTGTAATGTACGACGTTAGACATTTTTATTGAACAATATACTTCAATTGTGTTATTGCATAAAGATCTGCGGGGATTGTGCTAGTTTTATGAAAATGATGATATTATTATAATATTTTTTGGTAGTGGTATTTATGTTGTGTTTTGACGTGGCAGTAAATTACGTACGATTAAAAATGAATACCTTTTCCACACTTAAACACACATCTTTATAGATTTGTTACCCCATAAAGAGACAATTTTACGGCCCAACTTTGCATTTCCCAAACATTCCGTGTGACTTTGTTAAGACAAAAGGCCAAATCATTTACAATCGTGTCATCCTCGATCACAATTACTTTTTTTGTTCTAACCCTGTTTGTTATTGCTGCAATTTATAGCACTCTGTCCACGGTAAGATTCCAGCAACATTTTACACCTATAATTCATTTGAGAACATATGAAAATAAAAGATGTACGTCAACAAAACGAGTTGTAGAGCCCAGTGCGTCCTACACGTACATTTGTAACATATGAGCTTTAAATAGCCGACGACAGTATCTAGTACTGGTGGGGCTTGTAATAAAACATGGGAGAGAATAGCAAGGCTCCTACATAGCAATATTTTAATAATAGTTAATGGCAGGTCATGGCGCAAGCGCGAGCGACGACGTTTATAACTCGCAATTGACGCGCATAAATTCATTGTGTGCTGCCTCCCGTTGTGGGATGGTGGCCGGCGGGTGGCGTGACCTTTTAAATAAAAATTTGCCGTCAACACGCTGATTGATTATGAAAGATTCAAGGGAAATTCCAAAAGTCTTCCTCTTACACCGCCGGTTTGACTAGCATGTGGCGAATGTTGTATTGGAAATTATGCATTAATTACCAATTTACTAACTAGATAATTATGGAGAGACATTTCCAGTTATTTTGTTCCCAGTTCCACTACCCATAATTGAAGCCTATTACAGCGAAATAAGTACCAAAAATAGCCCTTTGTCAAAAAGACAAAAGTTTATTTCTTTTGTCTTTTTGACTTTTTAAATACAAATATCCAAAAACACTGATCCAATCAATCCAAGTCCAGTACAATTAATTATGTTTAAACGTTTTTGTATCCTTA
This sequence comes from Conistra vaccinii, assembly GCA_948150665.1. Taxonomy (NCBI): domain Eukaryota; kingdom Metazoa; phylum Arthropoda; class Insecta; order Lepidoptera; family Noctuidae; genus Conistra; species Conistra vaccinii. The sequence continues at coordinate 617,026 of OX411320.1, read as the reverse complement.
TAAGCCTTCAGTCGCCGTGAACTTCTGTCGGATGTCACAGAAGAATTATTAGTATTACTTTATGAGTCAGCGGATACATCGAGCAAAGCATTACTAATGGTGACCAGCTTTCATGTGTGACGTATGAAATGGCAACAATACTGCTCATGCAAATCTATAGGCACCTTTACACGGAGCAATAAATTATACTTTGTCTTAATATTGATGGCTTGAACTGGCTTTGACATAATACTCTACTTGACTGGTTCAAGCTACTTTTATGGTGTGTTCGTTGAACTGTCTATGTGTTTTAAATCTCTAAAATGTTTACACAATCAGTTCAGGTCAATTACTGTCCAAACCTACCAACCAGTTCTATCAATGCCAATGCCCAAAGATCACAAACGAACCGACGGCTATCAATGCTCATAAAAGGCAGAGTTTTTGCCACTGGAAACATTGTGGGTGCACCTGTTGAAGACCGCAATCTTCCAATAGGGCCACATACAGCCGTCGCAAATGATTTACGAATTTAGCCCTCACTCGCTCCTTGCTAACTAGCTCGGGAGTGTTCGGGTGTGATCGCCGATAAGCCGAATTGAGACGAAAAGCTCCACCATTCATCAGTCAGTTATTGAGAATAACGAACTGCCAGCCACCCTTTTTATGCCATGCTTAATACTCGCACGATTTCGACGATAAACATCGTTTTGGATAAGATCGGCTGAGGATTCTTATTTGCATAGCTTATTAAATTTAGTCGGTGTAAACAAGGCTAAACATGGAATAGTTTTTGTTCCTCTTCGTACTTGTTTTTCCTTTTTGGGTGGGTGGAGATCTAAGTGGTAGCCATAGTGCGTCTGCGCTACTCGAAGTCTCATGCATAAGTGTCCAGAGCAAAGATCACGATCGTGCCTCCGTAGTAAACGGCTGTTGGCTCATTAAACTTGAGATAATCCACATTTCTAGGTTTGACCCTGACAACGTGAATAGGATACCAACTATCAGTTACAATATTATTCAACATCTCTCATTCTAAACTCCTTCATTATAAATATTATCCCACAAACCCATCAGGCAGACACTCGAAATAATTCCATAATTACATAGAAGCATAGAAAGCGGTCCATGGGAAGGTCGAAAACAAATAAAGCCATCGGATCTGCTCCCCATAAGTTCAAATTGTGCAGGTATTAAAATGGCTGTATTTATCCAACATGTTTGCTCTATCAATGAGTTTCAAGGGACTTACATACTTTGGGTTTTAGCTTTCAAAAGTGCCGGCAAGCTAAACAAAGGCCAAGTGGCCGACTGGGAGTTGCTTGCCTGATCAAATACGAACGAGTATTTGGTATTACGGTAAAATATCATTGTTCTTAGTTAGTTCTGTACACGATGTAATGATCCATGTAGCGCCAGTGTTTGCTGTCGTAATATTGTTATTTATTTAGTTCTTATTTTGAAATTTCATGTTCTGCGCTAAACTTCATCCACTCGTCATAGAGTAGCCATTTAAATAATAAGTTACTAGTTCAAATACGACACGTGACCAACAAGTCAAAGTTCCAACAACATCAATAATGCTATCAATACTTTCTCCATTTCGATTATTTCGTCAAACAAGGAAAAAAATTCTTAGCCACTATTCTTTTCAACAGGTGCATTTAAGTCTTATAAGCCAGCTCATCTCATGACAAATAAGCGTAGTCTACACTTGAGAAATCTTTCGACCTTGGCTTTGTCAGAAGTCATTGTTGCCAGGTCAACATTCGACGGTAGCTTTTGGAGGATTAAAATGATAAATAACAGCTAGACGTCAGACCCGATGAGCTTTGAATGGTAGACGAAGTAATGTTAGTTATTAATCAAAAATGTGTTTTTGATTTTTATTCTCAGTTTGAATTATAGCCGGGACATTATTTATGCAAAAACGGTTGGATAAATATGTTTGGTTCAAAGTGCAAAGAGGTTTTAGGAAATATAAATATGAAGGTTTTTAAGAAATGAACTACTTAGCTTTTCTGTGACTTTGCTACTTTAAAATTCAGGTTTGTTTGTCTTATATGGGAGTCATCTTTTTAAACCTTTACGTTTTTTAATGACTTTTTACTCAGATATGAATGCATTTAAACCTGCTTTGCTGCGTTCAATATAAAAATAAAACAAAAACCACCATAATTCAAATTACAAAAGCGAAATTAACTCACCAGTAACAGGATTAACAATAAAACTTGTATTTGAAGGAAACAGGCTGTATCTGACTACAGCATTATCCCCCAGATCAGCATCAGTCGCGGCAATCTTCCCTACAAACGCACCAGCTTTTTGATTCTCTTCAACTTGGAACTCGTACGCCGCTTTACTGAACACTGGATCATTATCATTTGCGTCTATTACATTGACGACTAAGTTAGCGGTTGCAGACAGCGGTGGTATACCGTTGTCGATAGCTATTATGACCATGTTGTGTTTTGCTGTTGTTTCTCTGTCAAGTTGTTTTGCGAGGTACACCCAACCTGTACTTGGTTGTACTTTGAAGTACTCTTCTGTTGAGTTCGCGTCTGCTGCTATTTTGTATGTTATACGTGCGTTGTTGCCAGTGTCCTTGTCTATTGCTTGAATTTCTAGGATCTGTTGAAAGGAAAGTTTATGATTATTATGAGTAAGAGTAACATGAAAATAATATGATGCTCAAGTATTTATTGCACCAGATTTATTTGTATGTATAAGATTTATATAAAGACATAATATATAAAAGGGTAACAGAAATGTGCTAACAAAATAATACAATTGAACAGAATTTCTACTAAAAATATTCTTTGGTACCGAAACCAGGTTAGTGCTCAGTACTGTATTAGTCATTGCAGATAAAACGTCAAATTATTAACAACGCCCATTAAAGTTATCTCCCCCCACAATTTCCAAACAACCTTACAAATTAATTAGATAGGCGAGATAACAACATGAGACCTGAATTCGTACATTTCATACACTTAAGCGAAAGCTTCCCTGGTTTTCAATAGAAACGGTCTCTGAAAGCCTATTGAATTTCATCTATAGTCAAGTCTCATAAAGCGTCTATACAGCAGTTCATTTTTGTGTTTTTAGAAACTGGGTGTAAGACCCGTAATCTAGAATTATGCTCAAGCATGAATGTGACTCTCAAACAAATGTTATCTGAGTATAGAGCAGGTAGTGTAAAAAAAAAAATTCTAGTTTTTAATGGATGATTCATCCTATAATATTAAATGAGCAATATTTGTATATTTTATATATGTATTTATATTTGTAATCACGTTTCTCGAAAACGGTTCTAACGATTTCGATGTTTTCAAAACTTACCGCTGACAATGTTTAAAAAAATACTTTTCAAACTATTACTTTAAAAGAAATTATACCATTAAGGACTATTTAGATGACAGAACAATAGAATCTGTAAATTGTACGTTAGACTGATTGACAACGCTAATAAGTGGATACATTTGCACGCCAGGTTGTGGCAGGATATGCTGAAACAAATCTACTGTAACACCTTATGTACCATATTCTAGCAAGTAAATATTTTTGATTTGATGAAAGTTGCAATATTATAGGGGGGTCTCATATTTGGGAAAATTCAATTTCGTCAAAGGTCGCTCAAAGTTTAGAACAAGATGGCTACGAGTACCTTAGAATAATGACATGGCAGCATGGAATTTGTATGTTACTATACATGGAATTAGTATAAATAATTAAATGAGCATTCTCTATTTTCAACAGAACAGAGCTCGGTCGCCCAGGTACTAATTTATTAATCATTGTTTTCTGATCAACAAACAAAACGAAGTTATCAATTTATAGAAAAAAAAACTACCTAGCTTCCCAAACTGTTCGGGTCGGCTTCCAGTGTAACCAGGTGCAGCTGACCGCTTATCTGACCTCCACAACCCAGTTACTGGGTAACATGATATCCCTTGGTAAGACTGGTTGTCAGACTTGGGTTTCTGACTACCAGTAGCGACTGTCAAAGATTTAAGAATTACAGCCGGGACCAACAGTATTACGTGCTTTTCGAGTCATGGAGGGGTCTCGTTAATTATGTAATGGACGGTCACCCATCCACGAACCGACCGCGGCAAACATTGCTTAACACTCGATCTACCCGAGCGGCTGTTATTACCTACTCAGCCACAAAGAAGTTTACAATTTAAAAAGAAACTCCAAATAAAATTCACTTTCATATAGATTTAAGCCCAACTTTAAAAAATATAGGTAGTGTATAGAGTGCCACCATTGGCACTCTATCTCTATCGGATAAAGTGCCACTACAGGCACCCTAGTAACACCGCCTCGGCCCGGCTCAAGTGCCGCAAGCATTGGATTGTCATTGTCACTGTCACTAAGTCATGTCACTTGGTATTTTGTTTGATTGTCGAGGTTAGAGCGCTGTAAAACACCACATTCCCAAAACATTACATTCTCTTGTGCCTAAACGGACCCTGGCACTTCGCCGGCCGCTACCGCGGCACCGCTCGCTACGCTCGCTCGGCTCGTGCGTTGTGTGGTCACAGTTCTAACCTAACCTAACCTAAATAACAAGTGACAGTGACAATGCAACACTCACGGCACCCTAGCCGGGCCGAGGCAGTGACACTAGAGTGCCACAAGAAACTCGCGGCACTCTATACACTTCGAAAATTATATAGTTTATTTTTAGTTGTGGGCTCGTGAACCCGATACCTTTTGATTATTATCGTTCAGATACGATACGATACGAAATAAATTCTACATAGAGATTAATCCGTATTTATGTACGTATTGTAACGTATTTTTATTGATCTGACACTCTTACGAGTACATTCTGATCTAACTACCAATAACATTATATATAAAGTTTTAAAGTAGTAATGACTTTATTTCTAGTACAAAATGATGAAATATTATTTTTGCTTCTTTTGGATTGAATACATAGGTATTTAAAATAACTTAATCTAGTGTATTTTCCTCACGGTTTAGGATTTTGTTCATTCATGCACATAATCTTTTGATTAAATGATTAATACCTACCGACCCTCTTTTAAACGTCAACATGATAATTATGTTCTTGATACTTTAATTTAAATGATTAAAAATACATTGATTGATTTGTTTGTTATGCAATCAATACCTAATAAAATCTTACCTTAGTATTGATAGCTTCTGACTCCAAAACATTAGCGCTGTATGAGTCATGCTCAAACACAGGAGTGTTGTCATTCACATCCTGGACATCTACCACTAAGGTCAGGTTGGCACTGAGGGATGGAATGCCATTGTCCCTTGCCGAGATGATGAGGGTATGGCGGACGAGGTTCTCGTAATCTAGGGACCTATGGAAAAAGGAAAATTGATTTTTTTTATTGCAACTAATGATGTACCAATTATTTTTTTTAAATTATGTTTGCACACTTAAAATTTAATCTTGTATTGGAAGAAGACAGAGCATTTTTATAATTAGAGTTAGAAGATAACAGAGCATTTTTCTTTATGTAAATGAAAAATGCTCTGTTGTCTTCTTGTCTAGCTGAAGAGCCGGAAACACTGTCTGGGCCACAAAAATATTAATTTCTAGCAATAATTGAATTCGCGACAAACAGCTATTAATGTTCTCACTGCTGGCACACAGGCCTCCTCTCTGTGAGAGGGAGTGGGCTGTTATATACCACCCGAACCTAGTGCGGTTTGGTAGATGTCACAAATGTCTTCGAATTTTTGATTCTAAGACAGGCCGGTTTCCTCACGATGTTTTCCTTCACCGTTTTTAGAGCAGTGGTGATGAAATTATTTACACAAAGTAAAGCGCCTGCTTGGGTTCGAACCTACGACCTACAACTCGTAAGTCGAGGCCGTTACCACTAGGCCACCACCGGGTAATGTAGCGCAAATACATAGGAGAGGCCTATACCCAGCAGCAGTAGACTGCCATAAGTCGAGTTGATTGACTGCACCAACCGAGCCGTCTTTGATTCGATTAATATTTAACAAAATCTGATACTTAAGATTTAGGTAAAAATGAATGGTAGGTACTCCTACTAATATCTAATCTGTTAAAATATTGTTTTGCTAAATGTATTTCATCTTTTACAAACCTCAAAAGAGTAACCAATCCATGTTGAGGGTTCACAGCGAAGGTATTCGAAGGTCCTGTAGCAGAGACCAGGTTGTAACTGATCTGACCATTCTTGGCATCGTCTTCATCAGTAGCTCTTGCTGCATATACCACAGAACCGATGGCTGCTGATTCTGCCACTGATACCCTGACTGATGATGTACCGAATTCTGGAGCGTTGTCGTTTATATCGTCAAGGGTTATTTGGACCTGGTGGTAGAATAAAGATTTAAATTAACACTCAATACTCGGTAGTACTTTTTAAAAGAAAACGTCTAAGTAGATAATTATCTAGTTTTTGACAGTGGAAACCTAGCTGATTGAAAAAATTATACATTATATTGAACCTGAGCAATATATATGTAGTAACCATATGTTACATTACAATGCGATTGCCTTTATTGTATTACCAAAATGTTGTTCTTACCTGTGTCTGATCAAAACTCGAAGGGTTTCCATTGCCAGCTCTAACATTCAGTAGATAAGAAGCACTGGTCTCCCTATCTAGCTGGCCAGCAGTTCTGATGGCTCCAGTGAGAGGCTCGATAGTGAACCGATGGTCAGGGTCCCCCGAGACGATGCTGTATCGTAGTGGTTGTTGACCTGGTGAAATAGTGTGAGGATTAGTAAAGAGAATAAAATAAAATATGCGTTTAACAAAATATCAGGACTAAAACAAATTTTTAGTAAATCTAGCTGACCAGATCAAAGTAATCCGTTTTGAATTTCTAAGACTTAAAATAAAGTAGAGACTAGTTGTAAAGGTTCCATCGTGTGAACCTTTACATACTCAAAACTAACTTCTACAAATTAGATACAGGGACAAGTTAAAAAAGGCAGTAAATCGGAAGAGTGATTCTCGTGTTAAATACCAACGGAAAGACAGACAGAGAAACGTTATGTTTTTAAGTAGATTGTGTGAAGTTTAAGGTTTTAGTCACCAGTGGAGTTGGTAGACTATAATATTCTAAAATAGAATAAACCATAGATGGTCACACATGGTACCACAAATTCGACCTCAACCATCTCAATTTTCCCAGGTTGTGGGCAACCCAGCGAAATTGAACGCACCTCTGTTTATAGACCTCGTAAATATTTATGCATCAGTATCATTTTACTTTCCAACTCGTATTGTCTTTTATACTGGGAATGCTACATGTTAGATACAATATTAGGAAGTATACTGTGGGAAATGGTGCATTTAAAGTTGAGAAATTCTTTGCCGTTGGTCATGTGGCAATTAATATTTCTACCTACTCAGATCGGTAAGGTTATAAAGGATAAGATTGCTTTCGATGCTATCATTAATAACAGTATCCTTTGCATTCTTAACAACAGGTTTAATCAGATTAATATTACAATTTATTTAACCAAACAACTTATTACAACAAATTGCATGTTCAAGCTCTACTGCATAATTAAAACCAACTTAATTCCACAACAAAATTCACTTCCATCAAATTAATCTCTCTCTTAATAACATTATAACAACATGTTTTTATTTCACCTGTAATTATACACTGATGCTTTTTGTCGATCGTCAAAATGGCTTCCTAATTTCGTGACTAGACTCAACTTATGAAACGCAAGCAATTTATATGCAAATGCAAAATATTAATTATTTAAAAGCATATCTAGTTCATATCTGTTCATTGCTCCTTTTTGTGCAGAGGTATGCAAAATATTGAAATATTATTTCGATTTAAATAGACAGCCTAGTTATCTAACTAGACAGAGCTTACTTCTTAG